>JAMKCF010000007.1:8079604-9377104 GCA_023634235.1 Pisaster brevispinus
TTTCTCGACTAGGGAGCTATTATTTAGGGTTGTATCCATAAGAATTGTACAGAAATATGAACTTCTTACATCCTAATAGTTTTAACACTGACATCAAATAGCAGTTAAAATTTACAAGGTGCTACATAAATTGTATCCACAAGAATTGTATAGAACTATGTACTTCTTACATCCTAATAGATTTAACACTGACATCAAATAGCAGTTAAAATTTACAAGGTGCTACATAAAATAGCAGTTAAAAATTTACAAGGTGCTATTCCATCAAGATCATAGCGGGGGGAAAATGAATAAAGTAACCGATTCCCTAATGACTGAGGAAGATTGTTTCCAAATCATTGGTCCAGCTAAACCGAATGCTTTTTTACCCAAAACTTTGTTTGCACGGGAAACGTACAAGTGAGTGATGTCAAGTGTGAATCGGGGTATAAAACTTGGAGGGGTGTAATGTGACAGTAAATTGGAAAGATATCTAGGAGTGGTTTTGTTCAAGCATTTACAAACAAAAAGAGCAAGTTTTAAATGAATCCGTTCTCTAATCGGTAGCCAATGGAGTTGCACACCTTGTCGTGAAAGGTAGGAGTATGCATTATTTCTCTCAAAGAACCCGGACCTCAATCTGGTAAATCAGCCCCTCTGACCCCTTTGACCAAAGAGTCCCCCATACGTCTATGCATCAGTGGAGAGTAAACAGCCACGAGAATGTTCTTTTAAAATCAATAATGTATTATAAAATGTGAGATAGAATATGATAAGTATGGACAAATCAATGATAACCTCACGTTCCGACGACTGAACTTTAGTGAACAGTAAATATGAACATATGCCACGTAATACGTGTTTTGTTATTTTGGGCATAGTCGGACGGCAATTGTGACGATCACCCAACATGGCGTTCATGACGACGCAACCGCTGCCATCTTGGTCTTATCAACTCAGCACTTAGTCAAGAGACGGCGCGTGCAGTACTGATCATGTTATTACCATTGTGACAAGTCTTCAAAGGGGGCAGAATATTTCCAACTCTCACCTGAATTTGGTAATATTGATTGGAAATGGGGAAACAAGAGGCAGCACCATCAAATGTGAAAGAGCGCAAAGTAGCCTATATGGCATACAGGCTTACATTGGAAGTCCTTATTTTAACAGACACTAGAGTTGCGTTCTCACTATTTAGGCCTTACTAAAAATACAAAATTCCACCTCTCGAATTGAGACTCATATTGTCCTTTTTATTCATTCTGTCTTACCCTATGTTACATTTTTCTTAAATAGTGATGTTATAGAGCGATGCTAATTGAAGAGTCAACAACCAGAGGCATGATCCACGGGGGACGTCTAAACAACCATTGTCTACATGGCCAACAAACGTCAATACTCAATTAAAAACTATGGCCGCACCTTCAACAAACATTAGCATTCCCAATGGTCCTTTACAATTAAAAAAAAACAACAACAACGTTCACTGCACAAAAAACAAGAGAATTCTATGCAAATTTCGCATGCAATGGATTTAAAATGGTCACTTTTCAAAGATGACAACAAAATCCTACCGTTTAAGATAGAAGATGGTGAGAGTGTACGACTTGAGAAGGCGATTTTGATGGGTAGAATGATGCTCTCGCTGTGCCCGCTTCGGATAGAGAACCGCGATGGAATGCGCTGGGTGTGAACGACTGCAGCTAAAGAGCTGTTCGCGTTATTCACCTATGAGGGCGGTGCCTCTTCAGCCAATGACAAAGCTACACGCTGGAAGATGAAATCTTTCAATTAATTTGGCCGAGTTGATTTTTTTTTAATGACCGGCAAAAAAGAAAGAAAGTCACGATCCTAAATTTAAATAGCTTATTTAGATGTTGCCATGACATTTGATCAATGAATATTTTATCGGTATTTTTTTGTATTGATAAATTTACATTTTATTTCAAGTGTCACTCGCCAGAGTAGTACTAATTTCTGATTGGATAAACGGGTTTTTTTTATAGATGGTGACGTCATACAAAGATTATACTGAACTACGCCCGAGACTTCGAGCAGTGGCGTAACTAGACATTTTCATTTGGGGGGGGGGGGCAAGTGGCGGCAAAGATTAAATTGGGGGGCCAAAGAAGTGCAAGATTATCATTAAATATGTTAACTGATAGTTGATACACACCAATGCAGTTCTAAAACAGTCTACATAGTTTACAGGTAACAAAAGATTGCGAAAACAACCAAATCTTAGAGAACTTGTCATTTTTATAAGATAAAACTTTTCGACTGTATACAAGGATTAAATTACCAACAGTGATTACCAAGTATAAATTTAGAGTTGTACACGGCATTCTCAAATTAGGGCACTTGTGCTACTGGCGCTCCCAGTCTTACTAACGGATACATCTTCGAAATTCTCCTCGGCGGAATCCTCGGATGCAGAGTCCATGCAAGTACTCTGATGGTACCCGCCACATCAGAATCAGAATCTTCTGTATTTATGTTTCCCGTCTCTGCCTCTTAGGTGCTGGGGCACTAGGCAAGCGGGGGCTTTGATATGGAGAAGAAATGGTCTAAGCTACCTTTTTCGCTGGCCATTTTGCTGTTTAAATCTCTCTGTTGTGCATCTGACTACGTTGTGTTAACGGAGCTATTGGTCTGCGTTCAGACCACCACGCATTAAACTGAAATTTGTGACTTCCTGCACTCTCTGTAACCGCAAAACCACAACATACATTTTCCGCCAATACGATCGCGCGCGCGTTTCCTTGCATTTGTCATGACTGCGTTATAGTCCACATACTGATATGAATAAAAGTTTTCCCTTTTACGGCAGCATTTTATGCAGCCTTAAACGATATATATATTATAAGAATATACTTTTCTGTGATTTCATATGGGGGGCAAGAGGGGGGGCAAGGGTTCTGAGCGGGGGCGCAGGGCCCCCCCCCTGCCCCCTGCCCCCCCCCTCTGGTGACGCCACTGACTTCGAGGGTGTTCGTTATGAACTGTCCCACAGTGCCAGCGCATAACAAAAGAGCCATACAACCGCGTACCAATTTGTGTTTAAATTTTGGTTTTAGAGCAATTTTTAGTGGGGGACACAACGACCTAAGTGAGGATAGAAAATCTTGTATGGGGAAAATGTTTCTCTAGAAGATTCTGTCCACGGCTTGGAATGCCGCTGTGCAGATGAGGGATAAAATATCTCCCACTCCGCGCACTGCTGCTTGAAACAATAAGCCTAATTAAGATCTATGAATGATTAGTACTTTTCAGATAGATCATTAAATGCCCTGTGATAGGGATGATCCTCAAGTGCCTATATTATCTATGACAACGGATATAAACAAATAAATTGAGAGCAACCATTAGTTGTGATGTCAAACAAGTTGTGATGTCAAACAAGTTGTTAGCTGATAAATATCCTCCAAAGCATCCCAACGAGCTGCGCTTGAACTATTCAACATTATGGTCTAAACATAATTCATTCACCAATACAAACAAAAATACAACATTTACAAATTCATTGTCAAAACATATAGATACTAGTATTAGCGGTTCCAACTTACTGTCGGAACAGGTTTTGTTTTTTGTCGAGACTTGTATTTGTTTTTCTTTGCCATTATTCTTATTCTTTATTTCGGTTAAAATCCCATAGGATTTGTTCACGAGTCTTGTCTTCTCCCTAAAGGTTGAAATAACGATGGCTGTCACAACTTGAACACTACTATTATTTTTTTTTTTTACAAAACCAAAATACAAAGTGATGACAACGTTCATTAAAACTTAGCCATTACGTTTTAATAGGGCCTACCAAAGTACAACGACAAGACAACGTACAGCCGAAACTTAAATATTACGTTTTAATTTTACCAAAATACACCGTCAAGACAGCGTGCCCGCCACAATTTAAATATGGCGTTTGATAAAAACCAATATATAGGACCAACTTGAGCGCCTTAACTTTGCCAAATCGCCTCAAAACTAAAAGCACAGAGCCCCCAGGTTCGGATAGATTATTATATTCACACAATCGATTAACTGCTAATGCCCAAAATGTTATTATTCAAAAATAACTTTGGGTTGACAACAAAATGATAATTAGTTTGGCGCATATGAATTTTTGGCCTTGTGTGGTGCACCCCGAGTAAAATTATCGGTGCCTTGAAAAGCAAGCAGTTTTGTAAAAAAAGAAAAAATACATGTGGTGAGAACTTGCTGGTATACAACCATTATAAATCTCCCCTTTTGGGGGAGGGTTGTTGACTCTGAAAAAGAGCCTTTTATGATCTTGACGTTTCAAACAGTATACTCTGCTCGTCGCGTCTCGCGGAAGAAATTACTCATGTAGAACAAGTCTCCCGAAGACGGGCAGAGTAGGTCTATACTCTGGAAACGTCGATACCACACAAGCTCTTTCATCAGGGCCAATGTTCATTACACCACTAGACGTCTTGGACTTTATACACGAGCGCGCCTAGAACTGCAATGAAAATCGAGGATTTTATTCAGCAATATTTTCTAAACTGTTTTGGGTTATTAACACTTATGATCGTAACTCAGTGTTTTGATTAAGCCTGTCACCCAAAGGATTTCTTAACACTGCAATAATAACTTCTCTGTGCTATAGAGTCTTTGCGTCCTCCATCTTGACTTATGGAAGGACTAGGCCTACCTTTTGAAGATCATAAACTTACACTCTAAACACTTCCGGGTCAGAAGAGATCCCGATTCCGGATTCGGGGGGGGGGGGACACACCCATTTCTGGGTCAAGATGACCCGGAAACTAAACATTTAGATGTTGCCTCGGGTTTTTTGCATCTTCAACGGCGTAGACGGGGGGGGGGGCGGCTTGGGGCACGTGCCCCCCCCCCCCCCCACACGAAAAATCGCGATATTACTCAAAAAGAAATAGAAGGGAAAAAAAAGAGGGGAAAAAAGAGAAAAATGCGTGTTTATTTAATCAAAATGTAGTGAACGATCGCAACCTGCATGGATCTCTGCAGCGTCCCCCTTCCAAAATAAAAATCTGACCCCCCCCCCCATTGACAAACCCATTCCCCTGCCCCCCCCCCCCATTTAAAAGCAATGCCCCCACCCCCACCCCGCCCCTGCCCCCCTTCCCACTAAAAGACAATGCCCCCCGACACACACACACTTAAAAGCACCCCCGTGCCCCCACCGAAAAAGTCCTGGCTACGCCACTGGTCAGTTTTGACACAGTTTGGGGTCAGTTTGACCATAGAGAAAAGTCCTTTCTCTATGGTTTGACACTGAATGGATCCCTCTGCAGTGTCATATCTGTTCTTCATCTAGCGCTTGAAATGTATATCGTAAAGAGTTTCTCTTTCTATCGAAATTTTTGTTTTCTGTTGGAAAAAGAACCTTTTATATCTACTTTTCTTCATTCAATTCTAATAATATAAAATATCAACCTCGTTCTCATGGGCAGCGCGCCGTAGCGTCCCCTCCTCTTCCCGGCGGCGAGATTGTACACCCACAGGAACAATCCTAAACTGAAAACGGCAACTCTAAAGGGTAACCGGTAGCCGCTTTATCAATCTCGGCAATGCGCAAGCAAAGTCCTATGTGTATGTGTACTGTACTGCCGGTTAGCAACGCGCAATCCAAGTATGTACCTCCTTTTAGAGTGTAGCGAAATTAATGGCTGCGCCCTTTACCGTCTACTGCTAGCTGTCACTCGTGTCAGTTTGTTCTTAATACCACAATACACGAATTAACGTTATTTAGTTACTTTAAAACAGTATAGTACTGTATTAACATACAGCACTACACTCTAGTCTAGAGTAGCACTGTATGCAGACTGATCGGCTGATCTGAAAGTTCAGAAATCAAAACAAAGCACCGTGACTCGTGAGTCTGTGTTTTCGTGTCGTTGTCTTCGTTCGGTCTAGCTAGAAATTCCGGTCCGGATCGTAGGTTTGCTCACTCACACACAGCCGGCCCACAAGGGCAGGCCCCAGTCAAGCCTTAGCCCAGCCTAGGGCCAGGTCAAGACAAGAGAAACAGACATAGTTCTAAAAAACCTTCATCCAATGGTAAGTTCTTAAGTAGACCCAGTGAGTAACTGGGGTGCTGTAGTCTGTACTCCTTTTTTCGAAATTTTGACATCTTCGGTCGTACTACTACCTACATGACCTAGCATGATGATCGAAGATGTCAAAATTTCGAAAAAAAGGAGTACAGCGCCCCAGAATAGTAATACTGACTGGGTCTAGTACTACAGTAAGTAAAATCATACAGCAACACTGTAATGTTACTCTTCATGAATCATTTATTTAGAACTTGTTTCAGTTGTATTATGAATGTGAATCCGAGCAGTTAAAATAAGAACACCGAACGAACTCAAGTTCTGGTGTTTCTTATCAGCAGAGTCTGGTTTGAGCCCCAGTCCTGACACTTGTGTCCGTAAGCAAAACACTTAACCATTATTGCTTCGTCCCTCGGATGGGATGTGAAGTTGTACTTGTAGTTGTAGGTCCCATGTGTTGTTATATAAACACATAAAAGACTAGACCCAGTGTACACACTTATCGCTACGAAGAGAATGGGTTTGCCCCGGTGTGTCTGGCAGTGGCACTGAGGATCTTCAATCATTGAAGTTACCCAAGTTGGTGTGATGTTTCCATTAGGATGCTTTGCCAACTGTAGTACATAATTCAGATTGAGAATGTCCATTGCTTTAGTCAATGCCTGAAGGAAACAAACTCGCACACTTTAAAGGGTTTCAATGTTCGAATACACACAAGACTTGTACAGTCTATAGAGCCAATATGCAGGAGGAGGTAGTCCAGGTGCTATACTTCTTTTACCTTGAAGTCGTTGCCTTGAAGTTGACATGTAAAGGCAATGTAGTTAAAATACATATTACAAACCGTTTACATTTTATCAATCTAGATGTTATTAATTTGTTGTGACCTTTTTCCTTTATCAAAACTTACAGAGAATATGGCATTGACTGCTGCCGAGAGGCAACGCAGACATCGGCAGAAACTGCGAGCCGAGGGCAAGTTGCCACAGCAGAGCCACGTGAAAGGCAGAGGGAAGAGCAAGAATGCAACGGATGGACGGCAGAAGTGGGTCATGAGACTGCAAGTCGGTGGGCGATGCCATGGACAACCAAAGTTGGCTGATTCACTGGGTGGCGCTGTGGTACAAGAAAACTTAGTGGTGAACGGAAACGTGGAGACAAGAAGTGAAGATGTTGGGTTTGATAAAGCTGGTGTACACCCTCACAATGAGGCGAATGAACAAAGTGAAGGGAATGTACCCGAATCCAAGGGCTTACCCCAACTCAGAAACAATTTACAGCAGAGTGTCGACGTCAAGCAAGAACCAGTGTTTGAGATGGCCAGCAGCGATGCAGGACTTGAGTCAACTCAAGATGTGGGACTACTCAACCCCGGCAGTGAGTTAAACGCAAAGCAGGATTTTACCATTCCATACAGCTATCATTCCACTTATGTATCGGCAGAGCTTGTCGAGGCTCAAGAGAAACTCCTACGGAAAAGACAAGGAAATAGGGAGCGCCAACAGAGACGGCGGAGGAGAATGAGAGAAGAAGGTCGTTACGAGGTGTACAAACAGAAGCACGTCGTCCACTGCGAGAAGCATCGAGCGACGAAGCGGGAGATAGAGAAAGCATTGCCGGAGAGTCTCAGACGAGAGTTTATCGCGAAGCGTCGGGAGGACGGGCGGCGGCGTGTGGCTCAGTACAGAGCTCGGAAGAAACAAATAGCCTTAGAGATGCAGACATCTTTGGCAATAGAGGATTCTGTAGAATCAGGTAAAACAGTTTAAGTACGGCTCTGGCTGCTTTACACTATAATTTAATTTAAGCCGACATGCATTGAAGCATCAGGCAGGGCTTAAATTTTACACCGAACCACAGGCCCGAGGCCAGGGCCAAATTTCATAGAGCTGCTTAACGGCTGATTTTGTGCTTACTGCGTGAGTTTCCATTTCATAGCGCTGCTAACAACCATAAGCACACGAAAAAGGCATGCTTACCTTCCGGTGCTTGCTGTATGAAATTGAATGGCATAACAATGGTTTGAAGACAAAGTAGCAGCACTGTCTGTAGGAGACTTTATTCAATGGTTTTCTAAAGTACCATTAATTTACTCTTATATTTACTTTTTATGAAATCAGTAGGATGCTGCTGAAATTAATCAACCTCCCTCCCCCCCCCAATCCTTATTTTGCCAAAATAAAGGATTTAGAAGGACTGAGGGCTGTGGCCCGAACAAAAATTGCTTATCACAGGGATCAGGCATTCCAGTCTTTTCTAAAGGATTTGGTGTGGACTGACATAGGAGAGGAGGATATTGGAGGATTGAGGTCACATGTAGGCAAAAAGGCCCAGGGAGTACATTGGTGCTCAATGTATGGTGTACCCCTCCCTCTATTGTGTCTTCATTGTGTGTCAGGAATTGTTTGGAGGATTTGCTTCGGTTCAAGAGAAAAATAGTGTTAGTGGGAGCATTGGGGGGGGGTACACTCTGGCCATATCGTCGGGCATGATATAAGGGAGTAAGTATTTGAATGTGTTTTCAGTCCTGAGACGACTTCTATGAAAAAAAAAAATGTCTTCTGCATTCTTTATGGGTTTGAACAAAGAAAAATTGACTGGAGCGGGACTTGAACCAACGACCTCCGGATTAACGTACCGGCGCTCTACCAACTGAGCTATCCAGCCCTATGTTGGCGGTCTCCCTATTAGTCAATATCTTTGCATTCTTTATAATGATAAGCAGAAATCATGAAATACAAATTCTGCTAACAGTACCATATCAAGCAAAAAATTGGCTGTGGTTATTCAAGGTCCAGTACTGTCTGTTTTGACTCAAAATGCATTTTTTTTTCCACAAAAAAAAACATACGCACAGGACTATCGCAGAGTTTCGTTTTGTGTCCGTCAGAGCCAACGCCACTTGAGCCTAACATAGCAGCATTCAACCCTGGTATTTTACCCTGTACGCTCGTCAAGTGTCACACCTCCACTCCGAGCGAGACTCCTAGTCCTGCTCTGTCTCAAGCGGACAAAAGCAGCCCTAGCGGAAGCCAGACTACCTCGGGCAGAACAAAACCTGGTCAGGTGTCTCGTAGCAAAGTAACTTATTGTGACCGTCATGTAGCAAGTACTTCCAGTCTGGCACCCTACGTCATCCTCCCGAGCCAGACTGTTTCATCAGAAGAAGATTTGAATACAAGAAACGCTGCTGCTGAAGCGTCACAGCAAGACAAACCCAGTAGCTATCCGGCCGCAGAAGTTGTACCTCGTTATTTAACAAGACCCCCGATTTGGCCAAGTAGCCGTTCAGTCACAGAGAGTTTGCCCCAAGTTGGGATCCTTCCAAATAGTCCGGATTATGGGAAACTGCAGGGCACCAGTCAAATCACCAACGGTCAGAATCAAGCAGACTTTAACACAGTTGAGGTAAGTATTGAATTTACCTGATGAACAACGTGTTCATTCTTCTTCCCTCAAGCACTTTAACTGAAGTGTGTTTTGTTTTACTCATTTTCAACTTTTTGAGCTTTGGTCTTGAAGGGGCACAGCAATTTTCATCATACATGTACATGTATGAGCGGCAGTTCTATAAGGAAAATATAAATTTGTATTGGAACTTTGTAAAGGGCACCACAACAAAAGCACAGGGCACCACGGCAGTTGCTGTGTGTGCAGTGGGTTAATTCTGAAGCTGATGGACAATATTGACAAGTTTTGACACCCAAAAAAAGTTTTCCAAGTGAGAGAGGAAAGTTCTACTATTTTTATTAGGTGGAGTGCAGAAGCGTGTTGTTAATCTTATTGGTGAAGGGTTGGGATCAACGTGTCAACCTCTTTCCCACTGCTGGTCTGTAGCCAGCCTCTCTCTTTTCTACAGATATTAAATGTGCCACCAGTGTGTCCGACCTGGTTCCTCCTATCAGGATGTTTGAGCGTGAAACCAGGCTTTCTGCTTCTTCTCACCCATACAGCTTTGTTGAGATGTAGAACAAAGAGCCATTTCAACAGCTTTATTCCACGTACTGCATCTCTTTGGAACTCCTTGCCTGGTGCATGTTTCCCTCCATCCTACAATCTAGACTAAAAGAGGAATATCAATTCCTACCTTCAGCTTTTGAGTTATTTTCATCTTAAAAAGTTTCTTCTTGTAGCCTATCACCAAAATAGTCTTTAAGCCTTGCTTAAAAAATTAAACAATCTGAACAACCACGGGTGACTTCAACTGTAAGAAAAGCTTTTCCCCTTTTATGTTACTTCCAATCTAGCCTGTGGAAGAAAACCTCGGCGAGTCGCAGACGGACTCAAGTCAAACACAGACTCAATCCAGCCAGCCCATCGTCACCAGCGACAACACCCTCGATGCTGTATCTGATGATGATAGACATCATCGAGTCCCCATGTATGATCCTCTCGATGAAATGGACGAGGAAGAAACACCTGAAGTACTACAGGAAGATCTGCTGAAGATCCAGAGTCAGTTCCCGATGGTGCACTGCTACGTGAAGGTAGGCATAGAGAGACACCGATGAAGTTAGGCTACACGTTAGTACATGGTGCGTACGGCGACGCGTTATTGCGTGGTGCGTACGGCAATGCGTTATTGCGTGGTGCGTACGGCAATGCGTTATTGCGTGGTGCGTACGGCAAGGCGTTATTGCGTGGTGCGTACGGCGACGCGTCTGTTTAGAAATTGCAAGCTCTGCATTGCCGTTTAGGTGCGAATTCATAATAAACAGCTATTGTTTATCTATGGGCATCTCAAAGTGCTTATTATGTTAATGACAGTTATGCTAAGTTTTTGATTTATGGTACCCATTTATATTGCACCTTGCAGAGGTTTACAAGGTGCTGTGGCGCAATCTGCAGCCAACCATACCAGAAAATACAGGACGAACCTCTTTTCGTAGCAATAAGTGTACTGGGCTTATTTTTACATGCATGACACAACACATCACACGGGATCTACGGTTTTATGTCCCACCAGAAGGACCACGCAATTGTGGTCAAGTGTCATGCTTAAGGACACAAGTGTCAAGACCAGGACTCAAACTCTAACTCTGCTGATCAGAAACACCGGACCTTAAATCCAGGATGCTAGACCACTTGGTGACAACATGTCACATCATTAAGCTGTCACGTTGCATCTACCAACGGCACAAACAATAGCCAAAAACATCAAATCATTTATTTTGCTTTTGTCAGGGCAGATTGACTGAAAGAGAAACATTTCCTATCGTTCCCGAAGAACATTCCCTCAAAATCTCTTTAAAAAAGAGAGTTTATAACTTTGTTTTTGTACACATTTCAGAAGATGTCAAGGGTGCCGTTTTGATGTTAAGAACATATAGCTAGTGTTAATCGTGTATAGCCAACATGCCATCAAAGGTGTATGCACAAGCATGACGTACGCCGGCGTTAATTGTACGCATTGCGAGACTACGTGTAGTTTAACCACTATTGTTTTAAAGGTGTAATAAATCATTGTTTTTCGTACGAGTGCACTGAATTTCATCCCCTAGTTTTTAACCTATGAAAGTTTCAACAATTTTTGGGGGTCACATTGTAGTGAAAATAGCACACACAAAATTCATGGTTTTGATTGCGGCAATTAAAATAAGCAACAGTAATTTGTTGGGTCTTCAGATGCTATTTCCTCAACCTTGACAGTGTATCGGATGGAAGTATTTCTCTGGAAGATTGTTACTGGTATAGCTTTATAGCCAGTGAGCTTTCTGAACGGAACTAGTCAATTTTAGGGTTCAAAATTGTGGGGGGGGGGGGTTTGGGGGGGAAATTCACAAGAATACAGGGCTTGTAGCTCAACATTTTTACTGGACCAGAATCTAAATGAGAACGAACAGTTTAACCTATAAACTGTTTTTTATTTGAAAAAGAAAATTTACCTCATTTGTCTTATGGGTAAGTTGTACTTCCATACTCAACAGAATCGAAAGATATTTATCAGACTCGTAGTCAACAATGTATTTGTGAGATACACATGTATAAATTCAATTGAAAAACACAAGACCATTAGACTTGTTTGGTCGTGAGTTAATGGCCCGACACTAATATCACTGGCCTCGGGCCTGCGGTCTAGTGTAAATTTTGAGCCCTGATTTTTAAATATTTTTGCAATTATTGTCCAAAATGTCAGTCTTTTAGAGTAACGTTTTAGCAACTCAGGCAGTGTCAGAATTTAGCAGCTGGGATTGTTGCTCAGTGCAGCCCAAGCTTCAGTGCTTGTTAAAACCCTGTGGGTCACAAACATTTTCAAATAGCACTAAGGCATACCTGTGTGGAAGGGCATCCACACATCTAATTATTAATATCAATTAGTGTAATTATCCCCCCAATTAGGCTCCCATATTGTTCCCCATATCTGATATACCAAGGGCAGAGCAAAAGAAAGGGTGAACCTAAGACCATGGTCACACTATTGTCATTTGTCACATGATACCCAGCACGTCATCAAAGGCACAATCTCCTTGCATTGGTGTGGGTGCATAGCGAGCCTTCCCAGGCCGAGTAAAGAGTGGAACTTTTCAAATCTACACACACATGATCTAGTGCGAACCTAATATGTAAAGAAGGGGTGTTTGGCTGGAGGCGACGCAGGACTATGAGGTGAAATAAATCTTGATTTTTTTTTCAAGGCCTGGAATGGAGGTCACGGAGGCCATGGCCTCTGTTGCCTCTGGTCTTGTCCTTGGTGCCCCTGCAAATTTCCCCATAGACTTTAAGATTTTCCAATGAAAGTGCCCCCTTGAAAATGTCTTTGGCTTCTAAAAGATGAAATTCCATGCCTGCTTTTCATTTTTGTGTGGAGGTTTTTCCACACAGTCATGCCACAAAAGGTTTTATCGTGACAATCGAGCTGCATCAACAGCCACTAATTTGGATTACTTTTGTTAACCCTCCAAATCTATTACGAATATTGCGTTTGGTGGCTACGGGGGCTAGAAATGGCATTTTATCCCAGCAATGCCTCAGTGTATTAATGACACATGCATTTTAAAACCTTGTAGGGCATGTCTGTACGGAAAAAACCTCCACACAAAAATGAATACTCGTGATTTTAATTGTACCTTCCACATGGTCCCTCCCAGCAAGATATTCCTTCATTGCCATTGGTTGAGAGACATTATTAGGTTTGCACTAGATGGTGGATAGTTCATTCACCCTTTACACGACCTGGGAAGGCTTGGAAATACTCAAAAATACTCCCTGCGAGCATTTCTGTGTGGAAGATTTTCCCACACAAAGTGGACAGGCTTGACTGTTTACATACAAGGGGGGCTGTATCCAAATTGGCGGCTACGTCTATGGCTAGGACTGTTGCTAAGAGTGTTGCTAAGGATGTCCTATACTTACAATGCATGATGACGCGGTGATCCAGCCGTAGCCATAGCTGTAGCCACCAATTCGGACACGGCCTAAGGTTGTTGTCTAATGTGGCTCATAGTTTATGGAGGAACTCATCTTGGACTTGGACCGGCCCCCGACGGAGTCCAGCGCCACAAATCATGACCAACTCGGCAACGTGACCAGAGATGCGCTCACTCCTCTTGGGCTCCGAGGCGAATGCACCCGACCAGCTTCCCTTCCCCCCACACCGAACCGACCGAAGCAAGGCGATTGCCAGATGTGCCCAGCCCGTCGGTCCGGAGGAAAGCAGACCAATAGAGTGTGCGCAATGTGCCATCATTTCTGTTGCAAGGAACATTCCAACAAGATTGCTTCAATCTACTGTCGAGACTGCTATACGCCATGAATAGTGTGTTTTTTTTACATGAACTGTGATCGTTGAACATGACTGCTGTATGTATGTGAACACTTAAAGGCACAGGCTCGTCAAATGTTCCAATGACAAATTTGTGCTACGAAAAGTCACCTTTGAACCCTAAGCACCCAGCCACCAGCCACCCGGCCTGCCACTGCTCATACAAAGCTGAAGGGCGTGAAGACGCAGCTTTGTGCTGGCTCAGTCAAAAATCAGCGCAGGGCACGTGGTATATGAAAAGTTCTTTATGCAGCTAGTCCAAAGCGCAGCACATAATGAGTACAACAATACTCGGTATTTGAAATGCTGATTATATACAGTCGACTCTTGTTATAACAAGATCGCTGGGACTAGCCAAACTACCTCTTTATAACAGGAGCGATGTGTAAGAGGACAGCAGATCAAAGAAACATTCAGGACTTCAGAATGTACTCTTTATAAGCAGAACCTCTTTATAACAGTGCTCTTTATAACAAGGGTTGACTGTATGCAGCTACTATAAACTACTGTCGAAAGTAGCTGGGTAAACAATAAACTGATTTGGCTTGCAGGAGTGAAGGCCATACGGACAATCTACATGATCCAAACACACCTCTTAGTTCACTCTTAGTCATGTTAGTGAACACCTCTCAGTGAAGTATTTATGAGTTACTGCAGTGAATCATCCTGCTACAGAAAATTATTGAATTGCCACACAAAAGCCAACCTATTTCTTCAACAGAGGGTGTTATTTCTACCACAAGAACAGCAATAACAAACAACGAGAACTGCGAAATACATTGTACATCTCATTTCACGACAGAGGGCGCTATGATAAAAACACTCCTTGTGATGACGAGCCCGCGCCTTTAATTAGATTTAGCCCTCACACCGACATTGTTATAAGCTCTGTATGGTGCGTGCTTTACGGGGGGAAAAAAATCGCACAGCGTCAGTGTAAGGGTAAAGTCTAGTAAATTGGTTTTTTAATTTTTTATTGATGTCTTTGTTTAATGTTTGGCAAATTGTTTGTTTGTTTGTTTGTTGGGGTGTTGGGGTGTTTGTTTATTGGGGTGTTGGGGTGTTTGTTTGTTTGTTTATGGTCTGTCTGTTGTTTAATTGTTTGAACTTGTTCATTGTTTTTATGATTAAGTGAAAATAAAGTGAAGTAAGAACGGAAAGAAGCAGCACAGTCTAAATAAATTATTTACATGTGAGTACAGAAAGAAGGTGTTTTGCTTGTTTCTTCCTGGATTGTATGAATAGGAAAATATTAGTGTAAAGTCTTGGAGACAAATTACTCATGAAGCTGTTCTTAGTATCTTGAAATATTAATCATGCAAAGTATACTAGATTGGGGGATATTAGGGTCAATGACACAACTCCACAGACATATGCCTTGGTGTTATTTGAAAACACTTGTGCCCTCGCAAGATTTTAATTAAGCTGCAAATAATTACTACTTTCAACAACAAAAAATAATAATAAGCAATACTAGAAACAAGGACTGCAGTCAGGGCACACACAAGTTCAAAGCTCCCAAATTTAATTTGGTCACAACTTGAGCTTTCACAAATGTCATTTTATGGTCACCTGGTGTGTTGTAATCATTACAAAATGCTTTATAAATGGGGGCAGATTTAGGGCTAAAACACACTCTGGATATTGGGTCGGGTTTTTTTTTATCAGCCCCAGACACTGCTAGGGTTAAAGGTATTATACAGAAGTGGTAAGGATGAAAAAACACTGCTTTTTTTTTTTCTGAAAGCTTACTGATTATGAAGTTCATTCTAGAACCATTTTTTTTTTGCCGTTTGAAATATTTCCCTCTGAAATGAAGTCACATTCAAGAAAACTGTATCTGAAAACCTGAAAAGAAGCATTGGATTAAGCCAAAAGTTTCACAGATTTGTTATTTCATGTGTATGGTTGATCACACAAAACATGAACACTGTCTGCGACTGATTTGTCAGCTCTACAAATTCGGTAAAAAAGAGTGAAACCAGAGCCAACAATCAAGTCAACATTCACCATGTTCACATTACAAGAAACTCCAGCGACAGATTACAAAATATAATTTTAGTTGTACTGTTTGTGACAGTTTCCTTCAATATGTTCCCCTGCAGAAACTCTTTAAGCAGTGTACCCTCAAAATCTCCTTGATGTAAAATAAATAACAACATTCAAAGAAAGAATTTGTTTTTTTGAATAATTGATTCCATTTATTTGTCTTCCCGAAACAGAAACTTCAATCGGACATCCACAAGCTAAGAGAAGCCTACAAGAAACGTACAAAGCGGAAAATTGACCTAAACGAATTAAAAACAAACAAGGATTTGTTAGTGTACTGGACCGGATTCCCAGACTTCAGCACCTTCCAGGACATATTTGTTATTCTTAAACCTAGCTTAGTATCAACGCCTTGTCAAAACTTGATCCTCCTCTCACAGGAAGAGGAATTTTTTTACGTTCTCTCACGAGTTAGGACAGGCATTCCTGTGAAAGACATCGCTGAAAGGATCGGGATAAGTGAGGTAGAGTTTAATCTTATTTTCCATCGCTGGATCACGGCATTACCTCACAAACTCCAGTACATCTTCAAGACTCGGGATGAGAGAGCTCGGACAGCTGCGGGGAGACCAAGTATTTCATACGATGAAGTCGCGCCGGACTACAAAAACGTTGTGATTGATTGCACTGAAATGTTCTCGGAGCAGGTTTTTCTGAATTGCGGAAAAACACCTGCAGAGCAAACCGAGCTCTGTAAATTTGTCATGGGAATTTCATTGCCCACAGAGACTGTTGTCCATGTGTCGGACGTTGTGCCCGCTGAAAGCGGTTTCGTTTTGTTGAGACTGAGCAGCGGGAAGAATGATATCATGGTGCCGTTAGGCGAGAGGGACTCGTGGCTGGTGCAGGGTCAGCCGGGGCAGAGCCCCGTCGAGAAAATCTTGAATAGAGTCCGATCCTTGAAGATCGTTGAAGACAGCGAGATCAAACTACAATGCCAGACTTTCAGGTCTATGGTTAAAGTGTGCTTACTCTTATCCAACGTTATCCAAGAATAATTCCAAAGATTTAGAAAATAGAAAACTGTCAATGTGACAGAACCACGTCAACATTTTCCGAGAAAGCTCCATTAAACATTATGGGAAAGCTTCATTAGGGAATTTCTGAGTTTTGGCCACTATTCATCCTTTTCACCAATTAGTTGTGTTTACATTGAATTGCTTTGGTCAAAATAATGGATGAGCAGTTAATCTGCCTGGAGCAGTCAGCAGCCCTACTGGTTTGTGCATGATCCAATTATGTCCAATGTTTGGAAAAGGAATTACAGGGAGATAACAGGTGTGTTTTGTCAGATGAAAAGGATGTTTCATTTGAGCCTCTTTCTTTACTGGAGCTTCCCCGTAGTGGAAAGAGGCTAAAGTAAAACATTCTTTTCATCTGGCAACTCACACCTGTTATCTCCATGTAGTTCCTTTTCCAAACGGTGGACTTTATTAGGTCATGCACAAACCAGTAGGGCTACTGACTGCCCCAGGCAGATCAACTGTTCATCCATTAGGCTTAATGACCCAAGTAATTCAATTTGAACACACCCACTCAGTGAAAAGGATTTTTACTTTCTGAGTTTTTGTGGCCAAACTCAGAAATTCTTTAATGGAGCTTTCTCGTAACGACAATTCAACATTCAAACACAGCGGTCGAGAGGTTAGACTGCAGGACTTGCAATCACAAGGTTGTGGGTTCGAATACGGCCAAGCTAACTGCTGGTTTCACAAGGACTAGAAGAAGTATTGTCTAGTTACCTGGTTACTGAATCACATTAAATTGATTTGTGCAATTCATAATCATAAACGTTATTACAATGTATTAAACCAATGTTTGTATGTGAGAGATTGGCCGTTGCCAGCTTGGCATTTATATCCCCTTGTTGGGAAGATCATCTGAACAAACTGTTGGACATTAGTATGCCTGATCCCATCAGTTTACTAGTGCAGTCTTCAACTCAACACCCAAACTGTTGGACTCTGATTTTAGTGGGCTGTGGGCTGTGGACTGTGGTAGCCTGACCCCATGTAAAGCACAATCAGTTTGCCAAGTGCGGTCCTCAGTCCAACAGAATCAAACAAAACATTCCGTTTCATTTTGATGGGTTGGGCTTAATGATGTTAAATCTTTTTTTTATTTATTAATTAGCATTAAATCAAGCGAAGTACTTTTTAATTTATTTGAATTTGAACATGTCATATTTCAAAAAGAAACAACAAAAGACACATAATTTGCTTATTGTTTTATTTCTTTCAATATTTATTAATATAGTACTTGTTCTTGTTCCTGTAACAATAGTTATGATGTATTTTCATACAAAAGGCCTGTGATTTTGTTTAAGGGGCCACAACCATTTCCCACCACAGCAAAAGCAAGCGGTGCCAACAGCAATTGAAAAATGGTGCCTCAAGTAAATAAAGAAGCATTTTAGGCAAGTCTACTATCTAAAACATTACTACAACCTAACTGAATCCTGACAGGCAGTTGATTATTTGCTTGTTCCTCTTGACCAAATGATCCGAAAATAAGCCATTTACGAGTTTAGGTTTGAATAAAGTCTGGTACAGTGGCTTGCTTGGTCACAAGTTACCACTTACATTTGAATTCAAATAATAAACCACAAGGGGAACCTGACTACAATGGATTACCCAGTCAGTTTCCCTTATGGTTTATTATTTGGTATTTGAAATAAAGGTTTCTAAGGTGATCCTTCTCCTGCCTGCCGCTTCCCAGGTTGTATTGTTAATTTGGGTGTAATCCCTGGCTACATGTACATGGCAGTTACAGGTTGTATGGCTTCTGACTGGCACCCCCAAACAAAGATATTGACAAAATAGGGAGACCTGGTACATTAGGGCTAGATGTAGGGCTAGATGTTAGCCCTAGATTAGGGCTTGTCCTGTATCATATGACATATAGGAACTGTCCCTATAGTCTGAGGAATTCAAATTTAAGCGATAAGTTGTGACTATGCATGTCATTTTACGAGACGTTCTTCAAACCCAACACAAAAAATGGCTTATAGACCCCTTGCATTGGCCGCCATTGCCGAGGTCAAACAATGGAAATGTGCATGTGTATACGCCAATTGGAGGTCTTTCTTTTGACCTCAGTGAGGGCGCTGTTTGGACTTTTGACGCCAATGCAAGGTGTCTCTATTCATTAAGAGATACATGTATTAATATAAAAAAGTGACACTTGTACTGAAAGACAATTCAACAATAAACTTACAAAGAAAACTGGTTGATACATGTACCACATTTTAAGATGGACGGCTTAAAAGAAAGGTCAAAAATAAAAAAACGTCTATAGCAAGGTGTAAAGATTTTTTCTGTACCAGAGATTCGAGCTTGAACCTTGTGTGAGCGGCCATGTTATTTTGTGAATGTCTTGCAGAATATTTACTCGCCCAAACTGGTTCAATGTTACTCAGCGTTTCCCTCCAGTTATCTTATTGAGATTCAAACTAGTTACATAAATAATGAATACGTATAATACGTAACTGGAAAAGCAAAACATCATTTTGCGATGCAAGGAGCAAGCCTTAACATGATTCTGGTCGGGTTCACCAAAGTGTGCCAAACAGTGAGCAGTAGCAGAACCAGGCACAGCAAGGCTTTGTACCGTGTTGCTAAATTTTCAACAGCTGAGAAACCAAAGACATGGAATTCAGCTGGAGCCCAATTTCATGGATCTCCCGACTGATGATAAATTGTAACCTACAGAAGCATGGAAATCCGTGCTTAGCGTATTAAACATATTTCAGTCAGCAAGGAATGTTTGCTTGTAACAATGTTACACCGCATTCTTTGCTTACACAGCTCGTGCAGAAAATCAGCGCTTACCCTGTATCATAGCTGCCAAAATATGCATCTAGCAATCAGGGAGATTTTGTACAACAATCAAGGAGATATTTAGAATTACATTCAACATACTAGGGACAAAGTTTCAATAATCAGGGAGATTTTCAAATTTGTTCATCAGACCATGGAAAGATTGGTTTATCTTCAGGAAACCTGCAGAATCGGGAAGAGTTGGCAGCTCTGCTGTATGCAGAAAATGGCGACCATAAGCGCAGAACTTCATGGTATGCAGAGCCATGAAATTGGGACCAGATAAAATAAGCTGAATAGTTTTATGCCTGGTACATGTACATGTAAATCTGCATTCTGGCTGTTTATGTGGTTCGATCAACAAGAATCACTGTGCACAGCAAGTTTTTTGCACTAAAACGGTATCCAGGTACATGTATTTTAAACATTGAAATTGTTTCCCTCAAAAGTACTTTCGCATACTGTGTAAGAAGGGCATTTCTTCTGATAAAGTTAAGAATTTGTCTCTTCATACACCAAAATCAAACCCAGTGGTAACACTGGCAGATGTCCCACTTCCTTACAGACACATTTTACGATTGTCAAAATAACGCCAGGAAAAAACACAAATATTGTACACAAATCCATAAGGGGGGGGGGGAGACAGTTGTTATACAGCCCACATAATTTACAAAATGTTCCCATCACTTGACTGCCTGATGTTAGAGCTGTCTAGTCTTTTTTATCGTTATCAAACCGAGGCTACAGGGCTAAATTAGTCTGGCTCCTTTTTGCATAAGGAGAACATAGTCCTCTTGATTGTTTGGTGGATACAGGAAACATAACCAAGGTGTCAACAGCCAACTTTAGGTTTGTAAACCAAAGTGCGTCATGCTGTTTTTATTTCAGTAGCAAAAACAAACTAAATAGACTGCAAGTCTTGCGAGTATACCAACATTTGGACCCGTTAAAAGCGCGCGAATTTGTTTCCTTGACGCGTTAAAGCAATGTTCATTGTGGGACCACCCAAAAAATGTTCGAATAAGGACGAGACTTGCACGGGATATGGCGAGATAACAAGTTTTTGTAAAACTTTTTAAATGACCTTAGTCCCCCAACACCACCACCATAAAACCACACATGTTTGACCCGGTAGTTTGTAGAGCCTTCCCTATTCGTTTTGTACACAAAATAGAATCTTAAAAACCATCTGGATCCCTTTTGTTAAAAGTCATTGGTGCCAATGGCAGGCGTGATATTTCTGACCCTCAATAAAAAGTAGGACAACTTTATTGAGTTTAAGGGCTGACCTAAACATCCATATGAAACAGCTTTTACAGCTTTTTCAGGCTGTTTTCACAACTTTGCTGATTTTTCGGAGGGCAAAGAATCAGAAAAGTAGGAGAGATATCATGCCTGAACTAGCAGACAAACTCACACGTAGCAGCTTTTAAAAAAAAACCCACAAAAACCAGATGTTTTTGAAATAACGAAACATCTATTGCACGAGTGTGACGATCGCCAGTACATTTCCAAGACGTAGTTTACCAGCTAGGTATCTGAATGTTCAGTTAAAATGAAAATAACAAACAAACAAACAAACGCCCCCAAAAACCTAATTAGGACACTCACAAATGAACTCCTAAGGCTGGCATAAATCGGTCATGCGATTGTCGCACGACTGAAAACTTCATGAGCGATCATTAAAAAAAAAAATAGTTGTCAGTTATCGCCGAAGCTTCCGTGATTAATCGATGATTAATCAATGAAGACATTGGGGATCATTAGCGATCAATGATTATCATCACGCAGTAGACTATAAACCGGGCTCTACACTACACTCGAATTCCATGCCACTCTTTTCAATACATTTGTGTACAACAAAAAGGTTATGTTTTGTTTCGTTCTGTGATGCTTGCTATAGACCGTGCAAGTCTCACGCGTATTCGAACGTTTTTGGGACCACTGTGGTCCCACGTACATCGCTTTAACGCGTTAAAGAAACAAACTCACTTGCTTTAACAGATCCCAATGTTCGAATACGCGCGAGACTTGCACAGTCTATTGACAGTAGGAGTTCACAAACACACACAAAGAATACCGTATTTGAAAGTAACGACGGTGGAATTGCAGTCACACACAAAAGAAAGGTTTGATAGTTCTGTGGAATGTTCTTTAAAAAAGGCAGCACATTTTAAAGTTCGCATTTAATACATGCAATGAATATTTCTAACAAACCTACACAGACTACTAAAATTTACCATTAGCAGTGAAACAGTGTTTCATTTTGTACCACAATTTGGTGATCTATTTTTGTCGGCAAGCAATCGACGAAATCGGTTTAATGAAATATGGAATGAGTCAAATGAATTTTAAACAACTATTCCTGTGATTTAAAGGATGAACTCTAAAGGCTGTTTTAGTGGCTGATGTCGTTCGTACTTTACTCCAATGTGAGTCTCTGTTTTATCTTAACAAACGGCTTTTAACACTGGTAAGATTGAAAATAAAAATGTCGACAGATTTTCACGTAACTTAACATGTTATAAAAAAAGATGGTCACGGTGGAAAACGTCCCTTGAAATATATTTTGACTTGACACGTTATAGTTTTTCAGAAAAAATGAGTAAAACAATTGGTTTTCTAAGGACTCCGATGGCTGATTGATCTAAACCTGTCACAGGTTTGTTACATGAAGTTCATTTAATGTTGGGTCACATAAAACGCATATTCCGTCTTTGACAATTTACCAATGTTGGTCTGTGAGGGAAATTACTGTACATCAATCATTGGTTCTTGATAGAGAATTGTCAATAAACGCGTCATACAAAAGAGCCTGTGAGAATTTAACTAAATTCTGTGCTCATGTTTAGAGCGGGGAAAAACCTCCATTCAGCGGTTTTGTGTAAGTTCATAATCGCTCTAACTTCAATTGAGGCAACTGAAATAAGCAATAACAATTTTGCGATCTCCAAATGCTCTTTTCTCTACTTCAACAGTATTTCAGATGGCTAAATATTTCTTTATGGAGTGCTATAAGAATGCTCTATTAAGAGCTTTTAAGATTGAAAACATTTGTTGCTCTCATTTTTGTTTTTGGTAATGACAAATCTTACTCCGTCGTTAATACAATGTTCACAAGATGTATTAATCATTCCATCGTGCACTGTCAACACTTCATTTGATTTCTCATGATTGAAATAAGAGTCAAAATTGTCCCTTTTCAAAAGGCCAGAATTAACTCAGAGCTGCATAAACCGACTGCATACACCGAGGATAAAAATGTTTGGTCCATGATTGAAGTTTATTGTACCTTCACCCGAACAGCTGGAATAGTCACGCATTATTCATTTTTCAGGTCACAAAAAAGCTATAAATAATTTTTTTTTACATCAGTTTATTACAAGAAACCAAACGTCTCCTAAAACTAGAGCTTTCCCACATTGTCTAGAACTATATGGGTACAGATTTAGCGGTACACCAAAAATGAAGTGCAATCAAACAACCCAGCAACTGTCTATTCGTTCAAACTATTCCCCTGTAGTCTGGTAGTTTGGAATGCAGGCCTGACTCTTCATGGAGGCGAAATTGCTCCGCCCATCCCCCCAAAAAAACCACAACACAAAACCTGAAAAAGTAACTGGTTTCTCCATGGGTATGTTGCAAGCTGGCATCTGTAGCGAGATTAGGGCTACTATTATGTGATAGCACAAGCTTAAAGTTTACACAAGAAAAAATAAAGTTATTCAGTTTCTTCTTTTTTTTAAGACGTCAAGAGCAGAGAGGGGTCCACACTCACTGGACCCACCCCCTGGATCTGTCCCTGACAACCCTTGCAGTCAGTTGGTTTCAAATAGTTGGTCAACTCGCTGGAAAAAAGTTCCCGAGAGTGGGAGGGCAAAACATTCACAATATTTCTCCTGGTACTTGGCATGTCAGTTTATTCTCTCTGTACAAAGAATTGCCAACCAGTGTAAAGCTACTTTATATAACAAAATGTGTCTATCATGATCATTTACACAGTACAAGAAATACCATAGAATTTTCATCAGTGATTTTGTTTGATCTCCACCCTACAATACTCATACAGTACGCTGTGGATATAATATATTCATAAATAATATATATCTATACATGTATACACAAGGTTTTTTTGTTGTTTTTTTTTACAGTGTAAAACGAGACAGGTATCTTTCAAAGGATGACTTCTTCGATGTCATCAATATCATCGAGGCTGTCATGTGACATGTTGCCGGGCGCTTTGGAGACGCTGGCAGCTTTGTTTGTTGGGCTGCTTGCAAACAGACCGCCTGATGGATTCGAACCTCGGCCGACGTCGACCTTCTTCTCCCACGGATAAGAGACCGGTTTGGCTTTGGTTGACGACGTAAACATGTTCTTGTCGTCGTTGAACGAGGATTTGGCCAGTTTTTCCTCCTCCGTGTTGTTCCCGAAAAGATTCGCCATAAGATCTGTCTTTTTGTTGGTATCGTTTTGGGTCGCAGCTGGCTTTGGCTTTGAAAACAGGTCCCCGCTATCCGCATCATCGTCATCATCAAAGAATGATTTCTTTTTAGGTTTCGGCTGCGCCTTCGTCGATGTGAACGTCGGCGCGTATCCTCCGAAAGTCGTCGCATCGGCTTTCTTCCCCTGGTTGCCGTTGGCGGCGACGACGTCTGGATGGGATGGCATCCCGTTGTGGAGGTTCTCAACCGGCCTGGTGAAGTTGTAGGACTTGCGACTCCTTCCAGAGTCGGGCTTGACACCCTCGTCGATGTCCCTCATCCTTGCCAGTAAGAGATCTTTCTTGCGACGCTCCTCGGCCAGGCGATCTTCCTCTCTCTGTTTGTCTGTATCAATCAAAAGAAAACAAACACACTTAGACAAGGACGAATCGTTGTGTTGGAATGTTGCACTAAGAAAATAGCATAAAAATACACTGCAAATAAATATCTACTAAAATGAAAAAAACGTATCGCCCTGAAATTATCCCTGATTCCCGGCTGGACCAACAAACTCTAATGTAAAGTAGAAACACGTTCACATGAAGCCTCTCTCATGAGGAAATATTGTTACAAAATTGAGACTGTAAATGTAAATTGTAAATGATTCAAAATAAACTAACTAACTAACTAACTAACTAACTAAATCAATAAATCAATAAATAAATAAATAAACAAACAAATAAATAAAAACAATTATGAAGGTCAACAATAGATTTTTGGTAAACGGCAGTTCTATGAAGAAAATTTAAATTTCTATAGCCCATATGCACAAGCGCACATCTTACAAATATACTGCAATGCATCTTGGGAATCTAGTACAGTTAAGAAATATATCCAGCTGCCAAGATGAATGCCATGCTGTAGTTAACATGTAACTATGCCACGTTATATAGTTGTGTACCGCATTCCTACAAAATCAGCGTGCCACGATGGTTGCTGGTGTTTCTTGGAATCGGATTCCTCCCAGAATCCTTTGCAAGCCGATCGTGCACATTTGGACATGCAAATGGGCACCACCATAAAATTGGGGGCAACTTCTGCAGGTGCCGCAAGATAATTCAAAGATGGCATCACATTAATATATAATTCAATTCATACATGAAGTGACCAGTTCCTGTTATATGGAGGGGAGGAAAGGAGAAATGGTCCTCTAATAAAAGTGGACTAAACATTCACAATAACGTGAGGGTCATAGCTGACAAAAACGATCTGAAGCTAAGATCCAAATTTAAGAATGCATGATAAATTACAATAATTTCCACCTTTGAGTAACCCCTGGAGTTACAGATAGATAGATAAATAAAATTGTATTATGCTTCACTGGGGAAATTAAAATGACCTTGACAAAGAAATGTACACAAATACAGTACAAATGATCATTAAAAAAAAAAAAATGCGAATAGATCTCAAAGAGCGTTTTAGAAACAGTATCCTCCGCACTAGAGACCTAAATCAAAGAGCATGATTTCTTCATATCTGAAGAAATAAACAGGTACTTTCTTTCACCAGGCAGACATTCAAAAAAAGTCTGAAATGTATCATCCCTGCAATGAATAATATTCCAGATAACCCACATCTCAGCGCACTAAAAAAAACCTACAATGAATTTTTCACTAAATGCTACATGACTCACGGATGTTCCGCAAGAGCACGTTATTTCTCTGACTGCAACGGTTATAAAACCAGAAAATCTAAAAGGATATAAACCCTCCTCCATAAGATTAGGAACATGACCGGAGCCCATGCTCCCCATAAATTTAAGAAGAATTACAAGGTGAAAATTGTGTGGTGCTCTCTCCCTGCTGAAAGATAGACTGAGAATGAGCTAGTTCAAAGGTCACAGACACAAACTTAAGGTTTTCATAGTAAACATATATAAAATTAAAGTTGCATCAGCACATAAACACTGAGGGTGCACTTGGTACCCCTACATGAACAACAAAAATGTTAGTAGAGTTAGTACAGAAATTTGTCTACGGGCAACAAGCTTAAAAATTTGTAGCATAATTACAAAATAAAGTAACTTCAGAATAATAGGGTTACAAAAGCACAATAATGTGTATTTGAGGTCAATTCTAAGTAGTGTACATGTGTATGATCTCTAATGCGTATGTGTGCAGGGTAAGCATGGTTTGAGCTTGCTGATAACTGATGACAGAAAATATGGGCAATGATAAAACTATCAATCTAAACCATACATTTGTCAGACATGTTGTCCACAAGACCGCAGGGGCTTGTAGCTCAGAATGTTTACTGGGCCAGATTTGTTATTTACAATGAGAAAAAAACAATATTTATCAGACTTAAAGTCAACAGTTGAACATTGTTTTGAGGGTTAACCTGAAGATATCTTACAGTGAATGGAAAAAAAAAAGCAAGGCTACTGAACTTGTCTGGTCAATATTTTCCTGGCCTGACACTAAATTCACTGGCCTCGGGCCTGCGGGCCCAGTGTAAACTCCACACCCCTGTGTTAGCAGACAAAGAAAGTGCGAATAATGAAGAACCATTCCAGAAGGTGGAATAAGAGACTCAAGTAAAATAGAGAAAGCAGTCCACTCAAATTACCGGCATCGCTGGAATCCATTTGCCGGTTCAGACCAGCCTCATCTTTGCCTAAATTGCTACCGTCCCCTCTGGAATACTTGTGGAGATCCTTCACGCTGCTCACAGCAAAGGCCGGGCTGGACCTTGCTGGCTTCGAGGCGGCAGGCTTTTTGCCCCCGAAGAAGGGGACATTGTCTTCGTCCTCGTCAGAAGAGTTGTCAAATTTGCGGGCTCGCTCTGTGAAGATGTCGTTTCGGGGTTTGGTGGAAGAGGAAGGATAGATCATGTTAGCTAGATGTATGAGGCAACTTAACTAAGTGAAAGTAGTTTGAGCATGGAGCTATACTCTAGGCAAAATTGTATAGAGCTGCTTAAGCACAAAAAGTAGCTAAGCGCGACAAAAATGTGGAGAACATGGTCACCAGCCAAAAATGCCTGTTCTCAAATACAATCTGTGACTGGTATTCTGCTAATTTTTTGCTTAGCAGAAAATTGATAACCAATATTTTCTGCTTAAGAAGCTCGATGAAAATGGGCCCTGGTGTAACCATTTTGTCTTTCCGCTGTTCAAATGTAAACAACCACAGTGCAGGCAAAAGTACAAAACAGTCTGCCCCTTGATGTGATATTGCTGGTTTTTAAGCTTTGAAGAGGATACGTGACCACGATGGCTGCACCAATGTTAACCCTCCTACCATTAGCATGTTTCTCAAGAAAACCAACCCATAGCTCATTATGCCACAATAGTGGCACTATGAGGTACATACATGCTGATGGAGAGAGCAGAGCCATTGCCCAAAAGTGCTTCAATCAGAGTGGTAAACTGGAGAAGCCACCAGCTGTGTTCAACTGCAATGGATTTTGGGCCACTGCTAGAAGAGATAAGGTTCTCAACCTTGAACAATTTCTGCAGTGGCAACCTGTGGCAATGATCACTAAGTATACATGTTTTTAACTACAATGACAGAGAAGCGTGGAATGGGAAACTTCACCATTACTTTCCAGCATATGGGAGATTGTGAGGGATCTTGGAGCGTGTACCTAACATGTGTAGGAGGGCTAATTCAGTGACTATGCCCAAGCTCTAGACTATTGATGAAAGTGTGCATTTGAATTAAACAGGGGATCCACGGTCAATTTAGGTTTTGTGATACACTCATTTTCCAATAGATAAAAACCTCGTGAAAGTAGGGCAAAAAATAAACCGAAAAATGGAGTAAAAATTGCTCTTATTTGATTAGTGCATCACAAAACTGAAAGACCTTGGAGCCCCTTTTTTAACATTTCACCTGCAGAAATTTGTTGAGTTTATAAAAAATAAAAATAAAAATATATATTACCTTCTTCTTTTTTCTTCCGCTCTTTTTCCTGAGGGAACAAAAAAAATAAACACATTTATAACAAATACGTGTATAATTTGTGTTTTAATTTATTGAGCATTGTGAGCACCAGTGCAATTGTGCACAGCAGAATGGATTAGTTTTTACAGCATCACAAAACAGTTTAAGATTTGTTGTTATTCTGTGTGGGGTGCAAGGGGTAGGGGGCGGAGGGAGGGGGAGGGGGAGGGTGCTTTATTTAGAGCAGAGCAACAAACTATGACAGTTATGAAGCCCAAAAATAGGGTTTGGACGTTTACATGTAACCATTCAACCGCAAACGAAGCCGACAGTAAACAAAAAAATGAGACCTTTCTTTTCTTTTTAAAAGGTTAGTCCAAGATGCTATCCAGGGAGAACGACTGACATCCCTTCTGTTGATGCTTAATCTTAATCCCCAATAATTTATAATTCATTATTGAAAAAAAATATGAGAAAAAAAGGGGGGGAGACAACATAGCAAAATTACTCATTCCCCCATGCAGTATCCCAATTCCCAGCCCACTAAAAAGTTTCTTTTTTTTTAAACCCAGACAATCCAAACACTCTCTTGTGCACCCAGCCACTGCAAGTCCAACACAGGTACAGCAAGCCAAAGGAATATCAAGTCTTTACCACTTCTGTGGACTCGGGATTGCCCTTGAACCACGACGGAAGATTAGTCGAAACTTGCGGCTGCGTCTCAAAGAAGTCGTCTTCATCACTGAAAGTTTTCGTCTGAGACGGGTCTGATGGAACCGACTCGGTTTTTGCGTTTTGAGTTGTGTTTCCAAGATTGATTTTTTGGCTCGAGCTCTGGTGCTCGGTGGTGGGTGAAAAGAAACTGGGTTTGTAACTATCTGAGTTTTCTTGAGTGGGTTTTGGGCCTGAGAGCGTGGATTTCCCTGCGGGAGTGGAATTTAGGAAGCTTGGCTTGTATCCAGAGCTTTCTGGTTTAGGGCCAAAGAAACTGGGTCTTTTGTACACCGTTGACTGTTGGTAAAGGAAAGAATTTAGACAAAACATTGAGCAATTTTGTTAAAAGGTCAAGGGTAATCAAATGGATACTTGTGAATACCGACGTAATCAGAAACACCAGAGCTCGAGTCCAGTGAGCTTGACTGCTTGGCAATGATATGCCACATATCCATAATGATTTGCAAAATTAGTACAAATTCATTACTTATCATCAGACAAATCTGAGCAATTTGTAAAATCTGTCCAAGAAACTTTTGATTAAAGTAATTTATTTTATGATGATAAGATGTTTTAATTTTTTTGGGGGGAGGAAAAAGATCACAAACCTTTGCCTCTTCCTCTTGTTTCCTCTTTGCAGCTTCTTCCTCATCTCTTCTCCTTCGTCGCTCCTCTTCTTCACGCCTTTGCATCTCCTCCAATTCCTTTTGTTGCCTTTGGTCTTCCTCCTTTCTGCGCTCCCTCTCCTCTCTCTCCTGCCGTTTCCGTCGCTCCTCTATTCGCCTCCGCTCTGCATCCGCATCATCGTTTGTCTCTTTCTTCCTCTCCCATCCCATGTCAAGATCCCGGAGGATCCTTTCATGCTCCGAGAGCTCTTCTACTTTCTGTCCTTGATCCTTCCCAGGTTCCTTCTTCTCGTCTTCCGTTTTGATGTCCTTCCCTACATCCTTCGGGGATTTCACCCTGGACGCCTTCTCCTCTCGCCTCTTCACCTCCTCGGCAGAGAGTGCCCGTTGCTGCTTCTCGGAGGGTGGGCGTGGCAGCTTGGGCTGGTCAGCCGTGGAGGTTGCCTTGTTCATCATGAGCGGCTTGAAGCTGGTCGGGGACACACCCTGTTTCAGTTTTGTTGGTGGTTTGATGAGACGATTGCTGTAAATGTTTCTAACTTCAAGCTCCTTTTCTTTTTCCTGGCAATGAGAAGTAAACAAATCAATTAAGAGAATTTCTAGAGTATTAATACAGGATTGGTAGAGCTGACAAAATAGTCGTGAACAGTGTGATCAACCTGTGAAAATTTAGGTCTAATCTGTTATTTGAGTCGGGAGAAAATAGTGAAATCCATGCACAATTTTTAGCATGTAAACACATTGTCTTTAATTGGGTTGTAACATTGGGTTTTCAGATACAGTTTTCTCAAATATGACTTCATTTCAGAGATATTTCACAGAAAAGAATATTTCTACCTAGCAAGCTTTCAGACTAAAAACTAAACAATGGTGTTTTTATGTCTACTGTATAATACCTTTAACCACTGAGTACAACCATTTTGATGTAACTAGCTTAAAAAATGTTGTTGACCATTAACTTTTTAATAACTGGCCAGCAGGACCAGTTAGCTTAGCGTTTCACTAGTCCATCACCTTCTTCACTGGTCCATCTTTCAAATGAAATAGGGAAACTTTGTCAACACTGAACTAGCCAGCCGGACCACTTGGAGTGAATTTTGACTGGTCCTCGGGTGTTTTAATAGGCATTTAGCCAGCAGGGCCCAATTTCATAGAGCTGCTTAACGGACGATTCTGTGCTTACTGCGCGATTTCCATTTCATAGCGTTGCGAACCGTAAGCACACGAAAAGGCATGCTTACTGCATGAAAATAAATGATGTAACAATGCAAATCCATGGTGAACGTGCAAGATGGTTGCCTAATTTTCTTGCTAACCTGTGAAATAACGCTTACGCTTAAGCAAATTTTTCAGCTATAGTAAGCACGAAAATTTGCTTACCGTTAAGCAGCGCTATGAAATTGGGCCCAGAACACTGTTAAGGGAGAATGCTAGTATAGATATCACTCACTCTGAGTTGTAGTTGATATCGTTCGTTTTCCATCTGTAATCTCTCCATCTGGCCCATCAGCTCTTGCTCCTTGGTCTGTCTCTCGTGGAGCTCATGGCGTTGATTCTTCTTCATGTTGGACACGTAGCGTTCCAGGTCCCTCGCCGCCTTGTCTCGTTTCTCGACCTTCTCCTCCAGCCGGTCGATGCGACGCTGCAGCTCGTGTCTCTCCAGGAGACCCTTGTCCTCGGCGACGGCCTTGATGCGTTTCAACTCATCTTGGGTTTGGTTGAGCTGATCATCTTTGTCCTTTATACGGCGGTCTCGGTCTTTGTCACGCTCCTATTGATGACAGACAATGTATAAATTAGTTCTCACTATTTTTGACCGTGTGAACCTAATTTACGAGAGGCGTAACAAGTACATGAAGTAATACAAACTAATTCTTCATTGTTGTTATTATTATTAGTTATTTATTTGGCCATTGATATAGAAAAACAACATACATGCAGTCAAAATAAGATAAAACTGTATATATGCGCTGCAAGGAAATTCACCATTTAAAGCGCTCTAATGCCGTCAAAAATACAGTCAATTGAAAAGTGCTACTCCTACACTCCCAAACATGTATCATGTAAAATTTATCTGACCACGAGGACCAATTTGAAATAATTTTTTAAAAATCTTTTTATAATTGAAATACAGGCATCATCTCTTTGAAATAAAATTGCTAAGCAATGAGGCGCATCAAATCATTTATGCTTAATCTTTTAACTCAATTATGGCTCTAAATGGTGAAGACAAGGCTGGAGAAGGATTGGACAAGTGTATAGTGCGGAAATGGGCACAAAAACAAATTAAAACAGATTTGAAGCATTGCAAGGCAGTGAATGATTTCCCTTGTTTAGCATAGCAAAATAATACACTAAAGACATTCACGTTCCTTGCAAAATGAGGAAAAGTAAGAAACAAACTAGTTTATGGACGATTGCCATGAGATAATCTCATCTTAGACATGTTAGAAGAAGCGGCAGTTCTCTGAGTAGAACTACAGGTGAGACGAGTCTCAACATTTCAAAGAGTGTGTTCTGTTCTCTTTAAATCAATGCTAGATAAATCTTCGTTGAAATTTTACAAAGTGTTACAAATTACTTCTTCTTTGACACCTGATCTGCCTGGACAAAAAGCGTTAATTCATTGATGACGATTCCTCTCTTCACTGCAGAAGTAAATGCGCAACATGAAGCTTTCAAAGATTTGAGCTTGCACCTGAATGCCAACGAGAAACTACACCGTGCTGCCGTACGCCTTACGCGTTAACTTTAAACCTCTCTAACATTTACCTGATACTTGCGTATTCTGCGGCGCATGCTATCCAGCTCCGCGCTGTGCTTCTTCAGCATCTGGGGCAGCTCGCTCTCTTCAGCGTCATACTTGGACAGCGCCCTCTCTTGACGGCGCTGGAGCTGCTTCAGTAGTTTGTTCTCCCGCACCGTCTCGTCGTGCTCCTGCTGCAGCTGATTGAACTCATTCCGGAGCCGACTGATGGTGTGGCCCTTGGCGGACAGCATGCGCCGTGACACCTCGGTGTTGCGCGGGGAGGCCTGGCTGCTCGCTGTGCTGTTGGAGCGCTTGGTGTTGTTGGCAGCGGGCTTCTTGATCGGGGTTTTCTGAAAAGCTAATCAAGACAACAGGATGCTATTCATGGGTTTGAATTTCACCCGAGTGATTTGCCTAGGATGTTTTTTGGTTTTTTTTCACAGAACTCGGTAAAGTATACAGTGCTTTAAGAGTCACTGCCTGTAAGAATGTACCAAATTAGGGGGGGGTGTGATTCATGGGTTCTCAGATCTTCTTCTAAAAAATCAGAGTGATACACCTTCATACCAAACTAATATATCCAAAATTTTAGCTTACAGACTCTTTCGGTTTTGGAGTAATAAATTTTCAAAGTTTCAGCCAAAAAACCCTCGTGAAACGACAAGTACATTCCTAGAAAACGCAAAAATGTGCGCCAAGCTTGTCCCAAAAAAATTTAAACATTATTTTAAACCTCCAGTTGGGTGTAAAACACAAGTAAAAAAAAAAATTTGGGATCTCGTTGGCGCGTCATGTTATGCGGACCTGAACCTTTGACAAACAGCGCCCTCGTGCTGTTTTCAAGGCCTCATAACTCGATGCGCCTTTAAGATCCCAGGAAATAAACAAGTTTACATGAAAGAACTTGCAGCCCTAAAACAAATTTAAGCACAAAGTGGATGGGATCTCGTTGGCGCAGAGAGATAATAGAGGTCAAAGGTCAAATTTTACCAATTTCTTGCGTTTCCGCACCTCCGTAACCTTGCGCGCCAACATAAAAAAACTTTTAAAATGACAACCAGGTGTAGAAACAGTTTTCCTCTATGAACAAATAAAACAAGAATCTTGGGATCTCTACAATTTTCATGTTAAAATATTTTTTGAAACTTCTCTAAGCATTTGCATTTCACACATATTAGTCTAGAATAAGCTTCGAACGGCACAACATGCACTTTTCTCATTCTTGTAAATACTTGCGCCAACAAGATCCCATCAATTTTTTCTTGTATTTGGTTTAGTTGAGTGTTCCTAAACAGATTTCAATTGGAAAATAATTGGGATCATGTTAGCGCACAAATATAACAAAGGTCAAAGGTCGTACCCAACAACAAATTTTTACAATTTCGGGCGATTTTGCGTCATCACGATATATACGCGCCAATATGGTCCCATTAAATTGTCTGCATTTTATGATTATATAGGTTCTCAGCAACACATAAAAAAAAAAAACTGTATGGGATTTGTATGGCGCTAACAAATATTAAAGGTCAAAGGTCACAACAGCAATGATGATGTTGCTTCGTGCAAATCATGCAATAGAACTCTGTCATACGCGTACGTGTACACTATTGATCCCAAAGTGTTGTAAAAATGACAATTAAAGCACTATTGTTATAAAATAATGATTTAATCTGACGTTATTGTGTAGCCCATCTTTAAGACACAATTTTGTAAGATCAGATTAAATCATTATTTTATAACAAAAGTGGTTAAATTGTCATATAACAACACTTTGAGACAATGTACACGTGTATTACACAGTGTGTACATGATGTACATGCATATCCTTATGCATTGCTGTGGCAACCGAAAATTGGCAAAATACCCCAATTTCAAAATGTTGCCTAACCATGAAGGAGATGAGTCTCCAAAACGAAATTTAGTCCAGATATAGATTGGACTTGTATCTACAATTGGTCTAAGTTTAATGTTGGTGGGTAACTGTTGCCAAGGTCAAAGGTCACCAAGAATGTCGGTGTTTTTAAAATATTTTCGGTCAAGAACCAACTTTGGAGCCTTGCAAACTTTTTATTAAATGAATAAGGGCTCTATCCTTGTTTGAGGATAGCCACTTGTGCCTAGATATAATACAATAGCAATATCAAGCTTTTCAAACTATCAATTGTGAGTATGAGGAGGTCTGAATATGGAAATTAAATTTTTTCGGCAGATGAAATTAGTGTTTTCAGCATCCTGTAAAGAGAAAAGGGGATGTGATGCTCTTGTTTTGAGGTCAGATTTGAGCTATTTGGGTGACAGTCACCCTAGGTACCAATTTATAGCTTTGTATCTTTTTTTTAAAGGCGTGTTTAAGCACATTACAAAACGCAAAATATTCATTGTCGCAAATCGCGTTCACTGAAAGGGGGTTGCCACGCCCACTTTAAGGGGCCTTAATTTTGGAACAACTTGGAGTTGGAATTTTCTTTTTTGCATGCTCATTATACACATAGATGAACATTAGAAATGAATTTCAGCCAAATCTGAGAGGTGACGTGCAACCCCATTGGTTGATTTGACATGGAATGACCCAGTTACAAAACACATGCATATTATACTGGGGTACATTGTGTGTACTATGCAAGTCCATAAAGTCATGAACTGAAAGTGTGAAGTTTCAACTCATCAACTTAATGTTATATAACATTTTTAATGTTATTATTGTTACCATATTACTGTTAACATCCATGGACAATTCAGCTACATGTACTTTGTACCCCTTCAGGAAATAGCTGAAAGAAACCTGCAGTAATTGTCTTTTTTATTTGTTTTTAAATATTGTTATTTTGTTCACAGTTTCTCTAAAAAAATATAATGCATGTGCTTTTGTTTGCCACCAACTCCGAGTCTTGATAGCCTCAGAACTTATAAAGAGATAAAGGTTTGTGAAATCATTGATTGAAATGTCTGACAGAGTTCTATTGCATGATTTGCACGAAGCAACATCATCATTGCTGTTGTGACCTTTGACCTTTAATATTTGTTAGCGCCATACAAATCCCATACAGTTTTTGTTTGTTATGTGTTGCTGAGAACCTATATAATCATAAAATGCAGACAATTTAATGGGACCATATTGGCGCGTATATATCGTGATGACGCAAAATCGCCCGAAATTGTAAAAATTTGTAGTTGGGTACGACCTTTGACCTTTGTTATATTTGTGCGCCAACATGATCCCAATTATTTTCCAATTGAAATCTGTTTAGGAACACTCAACTAAACCAAATACAAGAAAAAATTGATGGGATCTTGTTGGCGCAAGTATTTACAAGAATGAGAAAAGTGCATGTTGTGCCATTCGAAGCTAATTCTAGGTTAATATGTGTGAAATACAAATGCTTAGAGAAGTTTCACAAAATATTTTAACATGAAAATTGTAGAGATCCCAAGATTCTTGTTTTATTTGTTCATAGAGGAAAACTGTTTCTACACCTGGTTGTCATTTTAAAAGTTTTTTTATGTTGGCGCGCAAGGTTACGGAGGTGCGGAAACGCAAGAAATTGGTAAAATTTGACCTTTGACCTCTTTTATCTCTCTGCGCCAACGAGATCCCACCCACTTTGTGCTTAAATTTGTTTTAGGGCTGCAAGTTCTTTCATGTAAACTTGTTTATTTCCTGGGATCTTAAAGGCGCATCGAGTTATGAGGCCTTGAAAACAGCACGAGGGCGCTGTTCGTCAAAGGTTCAGGTCCGCATAACATGACGCGCCAACGAGATCCCAAAATTTTTTTTTTACTTGTGTTATGCGCCCAACTGGAGGTTTAAAAAAATGTTAAAATTTTTTTGGGACAAGCTTGGCGCACATTTTTGCGTTTTCCGGGAATGTGCTTGTCGTTTCACAAGGTTTTTTTCGCTAAAACTTTGATAATTTATTACGCCCAAACCGAAAGAGTCAGCGAGCTAAAATTTTGGATATATTAGTTTGGTATGAAGGTGCATCACTCTGATTTTTTAGAAGAAGATCTGAGAACCCATGAATCACCACTTGGTACATTCTTACAGGCAGTGACTCTTAAATACACATCGGTGTAAGGGTAAAAACAAATTATCTTCTCTATCCCCGATACAAAATTAACACCTATCAAACAGGATGCTTTAATACTAGTAATCTGTACAATAAATGCAGTAAGTAATTAAGATGGAGCACTCTGAATCAACATTAGGTGTAGATATCCATACTACAAATTTGTAACACTTTACATTGGGTGAATCCTGAAGGAAAATATTGCCTCAAAATATAAATGGATTGAAGACCATAACCCTTTGCATTCTCAGGAACATTGAGTACAAACTATTTAGAATTCTGTTTTAACCACAAGCTGATAAAAAGTATCAGCAGGCGATGTTGACTTCGTGAAATCCTTGTGAAATTGTTAAAGGCAAAAATATATGATTAAAAAACAAACAAACAAACAAACAAACAAAACAAAATACAAACAGCAACAAGCTTTTATTTGTCTTCTTGTTTTTGTTTTTGTTCGTGCTAATAATCTTATCCAGAAATAAACCACAAGGGAAACTGACCCTTGGGTATTTTAAATAATTTTGGGTTGAACAAAGAAAACTTGACTAGAGCGGGACTTGAACCTGCGACCCCTGGATTGAAGTGCCACATTTATAATCCTGTCAACTATATTACACATATTAAAGTAACGGTGTTTGTTTATTTAAAATCAGTAAAAAGTAGGTGAATGATCATTCAAATCTCAAGAAACAAGCAGACAAGTCGTTCAATTTGTATGCATCTTGTAAATACCATACAGCCCTGTGCCAAAAGTGCATGTTTTGAAAATTACTGACTGAGCCTGAGCCTAAGCCAGAGCCTAAGCCTGAGCCAGAGCCAAAGTCAGAGTCTAAGCCAGAGCCTAAGCCAGAGCCAAAGTCAGAGCTTAAGCCAGAGCCTAAGCCGGAGCCAGAGTCAAAGCCAGATTCAGAGCCGGAGCCTAAGCCGGAGCCAAAGTCAGAGCTTAAGCCAGAGCCTAAGCCGGAGCCAGAGCCAGAGTCAAAGCCAGATTCAGAGCCGGAGCCTAAGCCGGAGCAAAACTGATGCCATGGTTTCAAAAAGATTCGAAAACACCCAAACTGACAATACAAGGGCAATGACGATGACTGTAGTCAGGTATGGTTTGCTATGCAAACAAAATCTTCTTCATGCTAACTACTGTACACATGTACTTCTCATTCCCCCCTTGTGCAAAAAATTAGAACAGTGTACAAGGGTCAAGGGGGCAAGACTAGTAATTTCCTACCAGCCTCCGTTTGGAATCAAGATGGCTGCAAAAAAAAACCTGGCGGGACAAAACTCTAACCAATCACTCTCCACTTTCCACAGTGCGTCACCAGAAAAAAAAACTATTCCAAATGCGCAAGCACATTTTGAAAATTAATAAACAACAAATTAATTATACTACATGTAGCTCAGACTGTTTATGAGCAAATTTACAAGACGCTGTGAGCGTCGTGTGTGTGTGTGTGTGTGTACGTGATAAAGATGTCCAGGTGCGCCTGTCTTACATGCCGGTCTCCTAATTACATGAGTTACATTCAATACGGCGGCCTTCCTGGCATAATGCCAAGGTATCTTTATTCAGATCTGTCGTCATGGCAACAGCCAACTAAAGGGAAATTAGACCCAATAAAAAGAACTTGCAGGTAACGATGAGGAGATTTCTTGCAAATGAAGTGCTATACATAGATCATGTAGATCACATCCGTTACATTGTTTGCATCGGTACGTGCTTACTGCCCCCGTATGAAATGAATGAAAAGTGACATTTTATCAAAATGACATGAGGTTGGAGGAGTGATCTATAGCATTAAGTGAGCCAAGTGCTTTCAAATTGCAAATATATCAAACACTAATAGGACTAGCAACATCAATAAATAAACAGTGAGATTTTGAATAATGATGGAATCCCAGAAACTGCTACACCTGTCTGTGCTGTACATGTAGGCCTATCATCCCCAATACATCTTCGTGTTTTTATCAGCGGATAATTTGCATTTTGTAATATTAAGGGTGAAGGTTTTGTGGAAAAACTGCTGAAAGAACCTAAATCTTTTCTGTGGAATTCAAGAATTTAATAACTAATTAGAAGAAATAAATGATAAGTGTTTCTAACTAGCTGGTAATGTTTTTTCGAGTGTTTTCTGTAAATTTATTATTTTTTTATATTTTTCATCCCTAGGCCCAATTTCATAGAGCGGCTTAAGCAGAAATATTGTTCTGCTTTAAAGCAGAAATAGCCAGGAAACCAGTCACAGATTGTACATGTGGCATGGTATTTTGGCTGGTAACCTTATTCTGGTATAAAGCATAATTTGGTTGTGTTTCAAGCTACTTTTTGTGCTTAAAAGCAGCCCTGTATGAAATTTGGCCCTGGCCTTCAGCATATCATCAGGAATGATACCGCCTGCTTTAATCACAAACCACAGAAAGCTTGCAGAGAGATGTCCATGCTGCACAATTTTTATTGATTCAAATGTGCAAATTAAAAACTGCGACGTTGTTAAAGCTAACCTGCCAGTCTAAATCCGATGGTACAGTTTGTTTTTCCCTCAAGCATTTGTGGTCGGACAAACTTACTGCCTTGCCCTCGCAACATATTTTCATTACCATTAACGTTCATTCTATTTGTAAACAAGTTTAAGTTAACATAACGAGTTTAAAAACACTTTATTACAAACAATCTGATCATGTCTCAGATTAGTTTATTCTCCATGGACTCGTTGATGCTTTTGTCAATGTTTTTGAAGTTGGCGAACACATATGCTAACCCCCTCTCAACCATTTGCCAAATTTTACAAGCGTTGCAAACGCCTTCTACCACTTTGAATGTGTGCGCGCCGTACGTTGGCAAACGCTTTGCATTGTTCGCCTGATTTGGGCGCCGAGTCCCAATAGACCAGAATATCCTGACTGATTTGAGACAATTCCTAACTAGAAATTTAAGTGTGATTTCAACAACTGTGCTAATCATGACCATGTTCAGACCAAGCAGTACCAGGACGATGAACCCTGACCTTGAGGTTGGTAAGGACTGATCCTGATACTGTAAGTATCGACGCACGTTTAGCGTTAACTATGGCCTCAAAGTGTAACACAAGCCCCAAATGACGCGTCCCTTGGGCTGGACAAACAAGCAAAATACTGCCAGCCAGCTGGTTTTTTTTAGGTTTGTTCGCACAATTTGAATAATCACACTTAGCAACTCGTGTCCTTTACTACTATTATAATTTACTCTCACTAATAGGACTAATTGACAAAATTTTTAATAAATCTTGACCTTGATTGTTTACAGAATATAATTACAAAAACGTAAACAACTCCGACAGAGCATACGCAGGAACTCCAAAGTCAGAGGGCTAAATCCAAGTTGCAGTAAGCTTTCGAAACAAAATTTACAAATCTATGTCCTTTTATAATAAATGCACGTGTAGAATACAAAATAAAAACAAACAAACAAAAACAAAAGTACATAATAGTGACATACAAATGACTTGAAACAAAGTTAACCGTGAATTTCAATTGGGTTTATGCACCGAGCTATGTTCATTTTTAAGCAAAGTCAAGACGCAATCTGTCCCTTCCCATGAAATTTGACCCACCTTTCTTATTCCGGTTGTTTTTGCCGCCATAGTTGGAGCTTCCTCCATGACTCCTGAACGTTGACCTGCTATCTTGACTTGTACCACTATTGAACCTGGATGACGTGTCCCCGTTACTTCTCTGCGGTGCCCTTGCTTTCTGCTTCCTGCTTGGCTCCTTTCTCGCGGGGGAACCCCTGCGTGAGTCTTGATCCGAGTCTTCGGAATTGAAGGAGTCCGAGTATGCAGGCGAGCGACTGTAAGGGCTTCTATACGGAGAGGGTGACCTTGACCGCGACCGGGATCGCGACGGCGAGTCGTCATACCTACGAGACCGTACCGTCTTCTTATTCGACATGATTGAGTCCGACGATTTCGCGGAGAAGTTCCCAGAGGTTGAAGGGGTAAGGGATTTGATTCTTGAGGTGTGCTGATTGACGGGGTCTTCCGCAACCGGGGATTTCCCGCGGTCGTATGCTCCTTTCAAGTACGGGCTGCTGACTTTACGATTTTCCTGCTCCCCGTCCGAGTCGAAGAAGGAGTCATTGTCGTAAACGGCAGTCATCACTCAGGTTTAAGTTTCCCTTCGACGTTTCTCAGCAGATGTCTTAATTAGGAGTGAACCTTGACGGATTAAAAGGAAGGTGATTTATCTTGTAATTCAATTTTGTTTTGAGTCATAATATACTGTGCAAGGAACCCCCTAAAGTGGGCAAGTTTTATTCCTTTATGAGTTAAAGGTAGGGTATACTTTTGGTAATTGCTCCACAAGTTCAAATGACTATAAAAAGTTACTTGGTAAAGAGCTCTGGCGAGCTGTTGACATTATAAACATTGTTAGAAACGACCCACTTTGAAGTAATGTAATTTTACATTAGAGAAATTTAGGTAATTCACCCAAAAAAAATTAATCTGAGAAAGGCTTCATCCGAGTGCACAACATTCTGTGCAACAAAGGTGTTTTTTCGGTCATTATTTCCTTCCAACTTTCTCACGTTCATGCACACGTCATATGGGCATCAAACCGCTGATAGTAAATGAAAAAGTGACAGCCGAGTTCAGCACCTTTTTACAGTTTTTTGTTTTAAGCCAGGACCATTGGCCATGTGGTAAATTCTATTCTATGAAATACAAACCAATGAAAAAAAAGGGGGACAGCAGTGAGCAGTTAATACTTTTAAAAAGACACCTTAGGCTTCAAAGTTATCCCTGCAGAATAATGTTATCATCCGAGATGGTCAAAGACATGGCAGATGATACCTTACTAAAATACTATTCAAATATTTAAATACTATACTATTTTTTACTACTTTGTGGAAAATAATTGGGTTTTATTCATTTAATATAAATTTATAATTATTATAACACAATTTGTCAACAGATTAAAGATGATTTGGATATTAGTTTATATGCATGCAACCCTCTAAACTTACTTAAGTTCTATTAGTGTTAGTGTTAGTGTTATTTTTATATATTTAATGATTAAAATTATTTTCTAACTTGGTTTTCAATGCATTCAAAACTTGTCGGCAGTTGATGCCAGCTGTACAGACTTTTTACTAATTTTACATATGTGGCCGCCAGTCACTGGTCAGTCGTCAGAAGTTACTGTGCAGTGTCATTATGGTGAATGCCACATTTACATTTACATATTTTTTATAAATTGAAGCAACTCAAGTTGACAGACCAAGTTCTCAAGAATGTATCAAAGCAAAGTAGTGAATAAGTAACCTTATTAAAAATAACAAACTGTCAGTAACACATTGTCCCTGTACATTGTCAAACATCAACTATTATTAATTATTAATGAAAATAGGTTTATTTTATGCTGCACAAAATAAACATTCGAAATCGGTACCCTTCGAAATCGAATCATTCGTTCAGCATTTTCTGATGTTTACGAAAGTTAAGATAAAAAGCCGCTAACAAATTGAAAGTCTAATTTACCTGGCACCATTTGACGTGCATGAAGCGTTAATTATCAGCCAAATTGGTAATAACAATCTATTGTTCATGTCAAAAGCAGACAGTTTTAGCCATGTTTAATGACAACTCACACGTCGAGTTCACATTGAAGAAAATCACTGAAGCTGCTTTAGTTAGGAATGGCATGCATTGCGCGAGCGCTGTTTACTTGCTATGGAGATTGTCTGGAATGAGAAAACAATAGACCGCTGGTGCACAAAACGTTCCGTAGGATTTGTACGTGTGCATTACCGAGTACCGGTGAAACGTCATCGCCCAAAGCTCCTGCTACACGATGGGTTTTGTTGCTTTTATAGCCAGTATGAATTAGACAGAGAGAGAGTATCCATTAAAGTCATATGTTTGATACTAGACGTCTAGGAGGCAGACATCTCCGGTGCTTTAAATTCTCAGAGCCAATGTGATGAACAAAAGCGTGATGTGTACTAAGCATTTCTGCTGGATGATGATACGGATAATTCCAATCTTGTTCAGTTTTGTTGTATCTCACCATCATATTTCACAACTTCAAAAAGGAAAATACTCACCACCTGCTTGTTGGGGTGAAAAGTTGATGTAAGTTATAGTCATGCTCAAGAATTTGAGTAAACAAAACTTCTGAAAATGCTGACTGATGAAGTTCCCAAACCCCCATAAAAAAAATGTATATATACCCGTCAGTGTAAAATACTGACAACATTTTAAAAATACAAATAAAACGCATCAAGAACCCTTAAACTTACCATTGCCTATCTTCAATTAATTTCACAGTATGCCCACCCCAACCCCCCCCCAAAAAAAAAAAACCCAACAACAACACCAAACAAACAAACAAACAAACAAACAAAGAAAAGCTAACAAACTTAAAACTGTTTTTTTAATCGTTGTTTTACAGTTCATAGGTTAGTCCGACAATGTTGGTGTCATTATTATTAATAAAATTGTTATTATTTTTTATTTGACCAAAACAACGCAAAATGTACAAAATGCAGATAATAAAAATTATGAAAAAATTAGCAAGAAAGCAAACAAAATAAACAAAAGAAATACAAAATGAAGAGAAACGCAAAGAATCTAAACATCTTATCATTGAGAACTTGATAGGAGACGAGTTCCATTAACCCTTGGGGCCCACGTGTATGCGCTAAACCCGAAATCACTGGGGCCGGAGAGTGTAAGCTGGCTTCTATTTCAAATGTGGGTTGTCCACGAACAAATAAGAAGACGAAAATAAATAAATAAAGGAGTTAAACCAGACTGCTCTCATCAAAATAATGACTCAGCGCCCGGCGGCGGGGATCAGATCAGCCGCCTAGAATGGGGTTGTATGTTCCCTTTAAAAAGGGAATCACCAGCTTCGTTCTCGGATTGCTGACATAGCTGCATAACTTGCACATGAGGTGATGTAATCTATATAATTAGATCGCCTGCAAAAGCAATCATTCTCTCTTCACTCTAGAAGTACCCCGATGGACGAGCAACAGTCGCAACTTAACTCTGGGCACCACGGCTGCTCAAGGCAAATGGAATTTGATACTTGGATGGCAATTATTAATAATGGCCTAATAGGCCTAGATGTTAATTTTTGCATCTGGGATAAACAATATCATTTTGTTGTACCAAAATGGTAACAAAGGGACCTTTTGAACCTTTTGCAAAGGTCGTGGGTTCGAATCCCACCCGAGTGATTTGCCTGTGGAACGGGACTTGGAAAAGTATTGATATTATATACAGTATATCGGTGTAAAACCAAATCATATTTAGTTAGGGCCGACTTTAACGTGACGCCATCCATGGGATGGGATGGGCCGCACCGAGTGCGACCTTGCAATTTAGTTTCTGAATCTGAATCTGAATCGTATAGTCGGCGAAGTATCCTAATGGAAAAACATTGTAAAGACACTTGTAAAGAAGACAATGAGGAAATTTCAGTTTTAGACGTTGGAGGAAAACCCCTATAGGGAAAACCCACGCCAGACAGGGACTGAAAACCCAATCCACATGCACTGAGGCTCCACGGGTATCGAACCGGGGTCCGGCAGAGGTGAGAGGCAGGGGAACTGTCAATCTGACTGCCCTCAAATGGATTTAATGTGAATTTTGGAGGTTAGACCATCTCTATAATTAGACATAGCGGCTCCAAGGGTAAAATTATTATGTTATTAAAAAAACATTTTTTTTGCACTTACAACGCCGCAGGCGCACTATAAAATATATGCCCACAGGTTCCTTGTGCCAAATTTTGCCGGGTGTCAAATTTTTAGCGGCCTTTTTGTAATTCAATCAGCAAAATGAGTTCTTGGTAAAAGCCACTAGTTCACCAATAAGCGCCTCTTCAAATTAAATGTTTTCCTCGGAAAATAGAAAGGGGGAAAAACTGTTGACGAGACATTTCTTTCAAAGAATATTGAAGCCCCAGAAAAGAAAGGAAGAGTATATATAATTTTGTACAGGGGCCTACGCATTACGTGAAAGAATGTAGGACCTCTGGTTTCATGCTCAATGTTTTTCTCACAGCTGAGAGTGTGAGTTGAGGTCAGAGCCGTATATACGGTAGTCTTGGTTCCAAGACCGTGGGTGTTTGACGTTTGGGCGCAAAAAACAACCAACGTTCACACAATAATGTACACAGCAAAGTACACGCTTGTGTAATGAATAAACATAGAGGGCGCTGAGACTAGTGTTATTTTCCCAACAGATGTCCGGTGTCACGGTCTGCTATCTCTGGCGTGCTCAGCTCACTGCCAGCTATCCTGATGACCAAATACGGTAACATTACGTCATGCCATTTCTGCACACAGCTGGCGAAGTACATTTTTACTTTTAGTGCGGTACTACTGGCAACGATTATTGTAAATGCCCCTTTTATTTCTGCTGGAACTGTCATGATGGCGTCCGCGAGCACTGGAAAGCGTGAGTCGTTTTAGGGGTGTCTAAATAAACTCCTATACTCCTTCTTGCAGTGTAAAATGCTAAATATTGCTCAAAGAGCAAGGAAAAGCATGAACACGTTATAAAGATTGGCCAAGAGAATCATGATTGAACCATGGGAGGTAGAATTAGACTACCTCCATGATTGAACTGAGTTGACTTATCAGGGAATATAAACGGGACCACACAGAACTACCCGCAAGGGGGGACACGGGAGTATTGTCCACCGATGTTTTCACCCAGATATCCAAGCACGGCCGGACTGAAAACATGACTACTAGCGGCTAGTCACCTGGATAGTTGAGCACGCCGGACCAGCATAACCGAATGGAATAGCGCGCCATGGCCAAGAGACCGCGACACCGCATCCGGGGAACAAAATTATAAAGCGCCCTCTATGTTTATTCATTACAAACGTGTGTACCGTGTGCGGTGTACATAGATCTGAACGTCTTTGAACCAAGACTAATAACGTCGCGTTGCATTGCCTGCCTCGCCCAAGCAGATCGGTACGTCAGGCATGCAGCAGCGGCGCGTAAGACTAGACAGGTTGAGTTTAGTGAGATAGTGCAAGTTCGGTAATATTTAGTCTGAATAGTGGAAGAGGTATTCGGTGGAATTCTCTTGGTTTTGCTCAGAAAGTGTGCATTTTGAAACGCAATCATGGTCATCAAACTCTACTTCTCCACCATTACATCGACGTTAGAGGTAGGTTCGTTGTTAATTTTAAGGGAACAAAGTTTTGTTTTGTTTACTCTTCCTGTGAAATCACGAGGATGCATGCAAACGTAGCCCAGCCGACCCAGGTTGGATTCCTCCGTTGCATCTTGCACACGATTGCAGTGCAACGGAGACTGGCGCGGGCGAGATACGATTGTTACTAACAGCTGACGGACAGTTACTGCGGGAGAAGGTAGAAAATGTTCAACCTCCATTGTATTTGTAATTGTATATTCCGAGTACTGGACCCAACAATGCTTTTTTTGAATACACATTGAACATCAATCAATCTGGCGAATGTCATAAAATAATAATGTTTACAACTCTCCGCTGAGCATGCGCAGTGAACACCGGACACTATTTGGCACGTATTATGTGCCAAATAGTGTGATTTTTTACGTTTATCAACAGTTTCTTCGGTCATGATTACCTACTACAACTAAATCACAATTATTTCAAGCATGGAGGTAGAACTCCATGTTTCAAGTAACACAAATAAAAAATTTAAAATCGAACAAGGGGGAACACTCGATCTAATTCTACCTCCATGATCAAACTAAAAAAAAAGGTAGTATTACTATAGAATCAGTTATAATTAGTATCGCAATATGCTAATGAGCGGACACTGTTTGTCAGCGGACACTTTTTGTCATGACACCGGCAGTAAGCAACTGGGGCACTGTACTCCTTTTAACATTTTTTTCTGACATCTTCGGTCGACCTAGAGAGCCCTAGGAACCTATTTTAAGCTCCGCCACATTCGCCAATTTGCTTTGATTTCTACAACAACCAGCCACGAAATATGCCACAAATTGACAAAAAGATCAAACGAAATAGCTCGAAAATAACATATAAAAAACCAAGAAGGAAAAAATTTCCAAAAACTCAACGAAAAATCTTTTCTAATCAATATATTAAAATAATATATAAATAAATAAAATCCTTAACTTTGTTTTGAAAAAAAATCCTGAAATAAAATTAAAGTTGCACACAACTCAATTTAAAAAAGGAATATTTTCTGGTAAAATTTTTTTTTTTAAATGAATCTTTAACTTCGTTAAATTTTTTTTAAATTTTTAATCTTTAAATTGCGCACAACTTAGCTTAAAAAAAGTTAATTTTACTGCCCACAACTCCAATAAAAAAAGGGAACTTTTCTGATCAAAATTTAAAATCTGAATCATAAAAAAAATAAAAACCCAAATCTAACCAAAATTTGCTCAAAACCAACTTCCTTTTCAAAGTTTTAAATCAACTGTTACTGTTAGTGGTGTAACTTATGAGAAAATTATATATTTCTATTTTTGGGATTTTTTAGGGGCACCAAGGCAATGAACGGGTAGGGGCATGGAGCGTCGGATTTCCAGGGAAAAATGTTTTGACGCATGCTGTCTAAATAGTGTTTGGCAGTTGGCACAATGAAGTTAGTGAAGAACAGGCAGTTTGAAAGATTTTAACTACCTCTTTTCCTCTTCCCAAACTGATGCAGATGGAGAAAAATCAACGGAAGATTGATTTTACCCTGACTTCCAAAGGGTATGATTTGGAAAAGATTGACATATCCATAAACCAAGATGCCAAACACAAGATGAGAGAGTTGTTGAACGATCCCAAAGCCTTACCGCCTCAAATCTTCAACGACGATGTTTATTGTGGGGTAAGGCCAATTCTCAAGAGTAGGAATTTTAGGGTATACACATTGAAATTCAGTTAATTTGGTTTGCCTCTGAAAGCTTATGGGTAAACAGTTGTCGCCGCTGTACCAACTCACCATGCCGAGAAATATTTACACCAGAAAGATGCCACCTTTGGGAACAGTTAGCAAAGCATGGGCAGTGGAACTTTGAAGGGGCAAAGATGGATCCCTAAATTCCAGATACGCGACTGGCGAATATTTTGGTACATTGTATTACTTTGAGATGCGGTTATCTGCGTGTACATGTAATAGCGTGTCATTGCCAAGTGGTCACAAGTGCACCGGATTCAAATTCAGGTGGCTTGAGTCATCAGGGTGTTGCCACACCCTGATGACAGGTTCGATAAATTCGAATCCTGGTCATGACGCTGTTGTTCTTGGGCAAGACACTTGACTTTAATTGCTTCTCTTTACCCAGGGGTAAATGGGTACCTGCAAATGGGTTCCTTCCTTGTCGCCCTGACCATTGGGGTTCTTGGCTAGTATAGTGTTTAAGTTTGCTTTTCCGAGAATCCTTGGCTTCACAACTAGAATCAATAAGTAAACACTGAGTAATGCCTTGAATCAAGACTAAGAGCAGACCATCTTCTCTTTTAAATCAATTAATAAATTCATCTTTTGTTTTGTTTGCATTTTTGTAGGACTTCGATGCATTTGATGCTGCCGTCGAGGCTGAGAAACTGGACGAATTCCTCAAGCTGTAAAGTCTACCTTCGGCATCAGGAACAGAAATTCGTCATCCTTTAAAGAAATTTCGTACTAACCTAACTCTAACAGCTCAGAATCCTCCAAAATCCATCCGTTGCTTTTGTTCCATTTTGATTCATAGCACGCCGCTCTGATGAGGTCACGAGGTCGGATGCCAGACAAGCATTTGACAACTCATGTGATCACCACATCGGCTTGCATGACCGCAGTAGTACAGTCACTGTCAGCCAAACGAGTGAAGCAAAAAGCTCGGACCTGTGTGTGCGCGCGTACGTCGGTGAGATTTTACTCGTCTAAGGTCCAGGTACTGTGCTTCTATTTTTAGCAAGAGAGCGAAGTGCTAAAAGAACCAAACCACGCGTTATGTGGCTTGGGGCCTAACATACCAATCTTGTCAGAAGTCCAGCAGTTAAGGGTGTTGAGATAACATAAAGTGTTGTATTTTAGAGGTAGGCCTACAGGAATGCTTCTTGCCAATGGGATTTTAAGGGTTAAGAAAACAGCATTATTATTAAATAGAGTTTCCAACAATTCAACACTATTTTTGAATATCTGTTTAACATTGTTACAAATTGTGGCTATCTGTTTTTGCTTTGCATTTATGGCTTCCCATAGCTTTCCAACCTTGGCTGGCAAAAACTCGGGCTGTGACGTTGCAATAGAAAGGTCTACTGTGTTCAGACAGAATACCTATGAAGTATGATCACATACATGTTGGAACCAGACTGTATTTTTGACCCCAAGCCTCACTTTGAATCTCAATAGCAAAAGCAATGGTTGAAGGGACAGTAACAATGGCTGCTGCATGATTGATAACGGAGACTTAATTGCTGTATATTTTTACAAAAAGGCTGAACTACTCAATTTGCCTTGTGGGGGATGTTCAGTTTTCTGCTCATTTAGGTACTGCTCAAATTATTTATCAGCGTTTAAATAATATTCATATTTTACATGCCATTTTTGTGGTGTTGTCTTTTTGTATTTGCCAAGTAAAAAAAGGGTACTCATTATCAGATATAAAAAATTTTAAAAACCTTTTCTTCCGTATATTCAATAGAATCATAGATCTGTAAAAGGTTTGTTTACTAAACAGAATCTGGGTGGGAACCAGTCACAAACATTACATGATGCATTGAACTTTAGATGGTTACCAGTTTTACTTAAACAGGAATTTTCTGTTTCTAGCAAATTTGTTATTTGTAAGCAGCTCAATGAAATATGGCCTATGAGTATTTCGGAGTATACCCCTCTGGGTTTTATTTCATTTTTAGCAAGGTTGTTTTCCACATGCAGTTTATAGGCAAAAATTTATTTACCAAAGTTATTAGTTATTTAATTTATACATCTACGATATGACGTGTTCCCAGCAGCTTTACCTTATTTAGAAAAGAAATCATGGAACTGTAGCCATTTTTTATAGCAATATTGTATAGTAGTTTTCCAATGAAATAGTATTTAGCATATAATATTTTCAGATTAATAATAATAATAATAATTATAAAACGCACTTATATAGAGCCTCACACAAAAGCCCTTTACAAAAGAAAGCTTTTCATGTAAAGCTCTTAATTAATACTTTAAATTGTACAAACAAGTTCAGACGTTTGTGTATTTATAGATAATTGCTTTTTGCTTCTTTTTTTTATGCACTGTATTCGGTGATTTTGGATGTGTGTTTTTGCCTATAGTGTTGGTATTGTTCTGGTGAAGAATTAATATAAATACTCATTTTTTAAGGCTTTATTTATGACATTTTTGCTAATTTATTTATTCTTGCCGCAATTTATTGTGAGATCTCAAGCATGCACATTTCAAATGTATTATTTTCACCCGCTTGAAAGAGAGAGAGAGAGAACGAACTCTTTGCATTTAGAAAAATAAAATGCGGAAAAGCAACCCCAAGTTCTTCCAAACTGATTTGCTTGAAATTTTTTGTCAAATTGGATTGACTTTGTAAACTGTTCGTTCAGTTTTGGGAACGGAAAAAATACAAAATTTACACCTTTAAGTAGAGAGGAGTGTGTGAGATTTTGATTTTAATTGGTTTTTTTTAGAGCATTGAAGTTACAATTAAGCATACAAGCAGGCACGAATCTGTTTAGTAAAATGTGTTATTTATTGACAAATAAAATAAAATATGTTCAAAACAAAGTACCAGATTGTGCTGTGAATGCTGATTTTGTGTGCTGTTGTGAATTGTTGACCCTGATCAACTTCGGGGTGGGGGGGGGGGGTCCTGTTTCTTACTAGTCTTAATCTTAATCTTTACTATGATTAAGGATTTAATTTGAGATGCACTTAGCATTATAGCTGTTAGCATCAATCGATCGAAAACATCTTGATACTACAATAAAGAACTGATTTCTATCTAGATTCAATGACTTAGGCATGCATTTTCTTTTTTTATGAAAGAATAATCAAGAAAAAGGAAGAGAATATTAATATAATTGCTCGAATAAGAATGTTAAAAATCCCAAAACTATAATTAAATGCACTCAAAGGACTATTTCTTCACCCTAACAAAGTAATAGCCCCCAAACAATTAACCCGCTTGGAATGGAAGCTCCCATCGCGATCGAGGTCAGTCAGTGACCTCAAATGTTTTCAACGGAAGAGTCCACAGGTCAAAGTGGTTGTTATTGGTTGGTTGGGCACGGTCATCCTTCACGCTCGCTTGGTTAGCATTTTAGGTGTGGAGTGTTCCGGAAGCTGTACTGCACTCAACTTTACTGAGAACATTTTGCCTTCATTTCTTCAAAGAGTCAATTTGAAAACGCCACCATGGTTATCAAAGTGTATGTTTCGACTGTTTCATCGAACTTGGAGGTAGGTTAATGTCGAATAGATTGAGATTGATGCAACAATGGCAAGTGAGTGAGTGTGTCGACTGTAGTGTAGGCAGAGCATGCAGAGTGTGTGGTGTGTTGGGTGTCCCAAAACATTGTTTCCGGGCATGTTGGGCGTAGGCCTACTCTAGTAGTAGTCTCGGTTTTGCTTCAGTGACAATTACTCACTCAATACGGCATGTACAATGTGTGGGAGTAATTTGGGGTCTGCTTTGGCCATCCTCTGCCTTATAAAAAGCAGTGCTACAGATAATAAATAAACCATGTATAAACAGACTCGGTCATTCCTCCCTCCATCGCATAAAATGTAGTTCTATTCTATACTATGCCAACTTCCTCCATCCTGAACTTGAAATTGACAATCATTTGTTGGCCATAACCCAAACATGTACAAATGACATATATTCACGTCACATGGATGGGGTGGGGCACATCAGGGGATAGTTTGCAATAGTCATAACCCCTCCATCCTCCCTCCTGACAGTTGCTTTTTTCCTCAAAATATTTTCTTGATGGATGTTTTAATTAATAAGTGTTCTTAAATTGATTCTTTGACACATTGAATTCATGAATCTTAGAAATAGAATGTGTGTCATGGAATTTTGAAAGTGGTAAAAATTTTGGCAAATCTGGTGAAATTGGTTGAAATTGCACATACGACATACGGAGATTTCTAAACATAGTTGTCTCGTAACCCTCTGGTCTGCGACCCTCTGGATCCGGTAGGATGAAGGGTTACAATTATTGCAACTATTATAGACCTTATGCACATGACGTCATTTGAGTAGGGCGCCCTCACTTAGAGATCAAAATGAGGCTGTTCACTGGCCAATCCTGTGCACCGCGCGTACAAAATTGTGCGTTTCCATCATCAATTTACCTCTAAGATGGCGTCTGGATGACGTCAATGCATAAGGTCTATCAGGGGAGAGTTGGGTAAGTTTGAGGCACTTTTGGGTAAAGTTTTGGAAAAATTTCCGTATCCTGCCACCACTTTTTCACTCATTTTTACCCAAAGGAATATCTCATTTGAGTAAATTAGATACTATTTTATTTCATAACGAATGAAAAAGTGGTGGCTGGATACAGAAATTTTTCCAAAGTTTTCATTAAGCATGTTAAGGCTATAGGAGGGGCCAGCAAAGTAAATATAATGTTTTAATTGACCAATGCGGCATCAGCAATTAAGTACAGTGGACTTCAGGACTTGCAGCGCCCTCCATTGGCAGGCTTAAAACAGTTCAAAATACACTTTAACTTGATGTCTGTGGTGAAGTTTTGGGGTAAACCATTTCAAAATTGGTGCAATGACTTTCATACAGACTACGGGTGTGAAGTTGTAGATTGATGACGTCGTCACGAGCCACGTGGTATTACATAGTACATTAAAACTAAAATCTACCAAACTACATGATTGATTATGTTGAAACTTGGTATGTTGTAACGACAGTGATGTTTACCAGTTTACTGCAAAAAAAAAGTTTTTAAATTTGTATTTCGACCACTTATAAACTTATCTTGAGAACAAAACAAGCTACACTCAACATTTTCTGGCACCAGACTTGGAGGGTTGAATATGCGAACACTATGGATTGTTATGCTAGGCCTATAGGCCTTTTCACACTACCTCCATTTCGAACCGCGTTGAAACCTACCTGGGTCCTCTCCGGTTCAGCCTCGCTTCTTTTCGACACGGATCAGAGATAAGCAACATTCACACTGGTCTTTACGTGAACCGGCTAATGCGTGAACCGTATAACGAAAAATGCAATTTCGATCCGGATTGAGATTTTCAACCCTGGTCCCTGCCAGGGTTGATTTCTATCCGGCTAGAGCATGCTACCCGGATCGGAGGCGGGTTGACATTTTTACAGTGTGAAACGGGGTGAACAAAATCTCCGGTTCGGAACTGGTTCCGACCCTGAGATTTTGGACAGTGTGAAAAGGCCTTATATCACCACAAAGGTGGAGTTTAACAAGATCTATGACATACAGAACAAGGGCAATCAAGCTGAAACATTGCATGTATTCAAGCTGGAATATGTTACATGTAAATATCCAAAAATGTACATGTAGGTCATGTCAGGATGACGTCATCAAGTGTTTACATGACTTCACTTTTAAGGTACAGTTTTCACGTCTTTTTATCAACACAATAACAGTGAAGTGAGCTAAAATACTGTAGTAGATCTTGCGTTTGAATTGAACAAATAGCAGTTCGAACTAACGTGTGTGTGTGTTGTTTACAAACACTGTACGTCGAATGTCCACAAGACTGCAGGGCTTGTAGCTCTCAAAATTTGTACTGGACCAGAATTTATTTTACAAGACCAGAATCAAAATGAGTTGAACAAGCACTAAGAAAAAAAAATCTCATTTGTCGTAAATGTGTAGTACTTCGGTACTGAAGAGAGTTGAACAATATTTACCAGAATCTTAGTCAACATTTTTTTCACAAAAACATCATATCACACAATGAGGTAACCTAGATTATTATTCAATAGAAAAACACAAGACCACCGAGCTTGGCCAGTTATGAGTTTACTGGCCCCAAGCCTGAGGTCCAGTGTTAATTTGGAGACCTGCTACATGTTGTAAGTCTGACTTGCCCTTACTTTTTTTCCGATTCTAAAATCCATTTTGTAGATCAAGAAGCAGCAGCAGAGGATTGAATTTATTTTAAGCAGCAAAAAAATTCAGTTCGAAAGCATCGACATCTCTTCAAGCGAAGAAGACAAAACAAAGATGAGGGAATTGTGTGGGGATGAGAAAGCCCTGCCCCCACAGATCGCCAACGACGACGTGTATTGCGGAGTAAGTTATCGATGGCCATAGAGGCCCAATGTAATAAAACTGTTAAGCTGAAAAATAATAATAAATGCTTAGCAAAGAAGAATCTAGCTCAGCAGAAATGAATTACCTGCACAAATCCATCCAAAGAATTAATCCATTCTTTAGCAGAAAGGGGCTACCCACACAAATCCATCTGAAGAAATTAATCCGTTTATTGTTTGCGTTGCCTTTTTTGCTTGGGACCACCAAACCGTAACCCGTGGTGGCTCACCGCACTTGGTGTGTTGACATGACCATCGCAAACATGCACAGAAACTCGCTGCTGTGTTTTGGACGTTATTGTGTCCTCCAATGGAGCGGTTAAGCAGCTGTAATGAAATTGGGCTCATTGTTAACAGACCATGGCCCAATTTCATAAGCAGAAAATGCTGCTTAGCAATTTTCTATGCTGTTGGTAACCAGCGATGCGACCAACCCCGATAGGCTGGTCTCGAATAGCACTCTGCACTAATGGCTTCACTCAAAATACCCGTATTTCAGACTAACATTCCACCACTGGCTCTCACGCCATCACTGCATCGGCATGCCCAGACTGTGGTAGTACAGTCAGCACACGCGAGTAAACATACAGCTTGGGTATGTACGCGTGCCTACCTTAGTGAATTTGACACTCTCTCTGGGGTACTGAGCTTCTATTTTCAGGCATTAGTGCAGAGTACTATTGTCAACAACACTGGTCCGACCATCGTTGACTACCGTGCGCTCGATTAGAGATATTCAAACTATGGTTGGTCCTTGATCAAACTTGCCTATTACCCTTGTACTTTAAAAAAAAAATTTTTTTTAAATTGTTCTATTTTTTTTTGCAGGACTTTGCTAAGTTTGAAGAAGCCGTTGAAGACGAAATCTTGGAACAGTTTTTGAAGATGTAGGCTTCATCTTCCCCCCTCAGCATAAAAAAAATACTACTTTCATGTCATCTCATTCCTTAAGCAAGACATTCCGCATGTCATAAAGGTCGTTGCATGTCTGTTGTTACTTCATATAAACAGGCCTGGAACTACACAGAGGCCATGGCCTCCCTTTTGCCCCTTGTCTCGGCTGGCCTTGGTGACCCCTTCAAAAGAGTCCCATAGACTTAAAGATTTTCCAATGAAAGTGCCCTTTGCAAAAGGGAAATGGCCTTGCCTGTGTATTTAAAGACAAAGTTCCAGGCCTGTGGTAAAAAAAATATAAAAAGTAAAAAGTAAATACAAGAGGATAGTTTTCACTTTATGTCACACAGTGTAAAGTCGGCCATCTTCACGGGCAATGATATCATATTTTGTAATGCGCAACTACCGTATGTATGCATTTTGTGTAAATACTGCGGTGTTATATCATGTGTCCTTCATGATTGGCCAGTAATTCACTTGACTTCGTAGAAACATCAGAATGCTTGACACGGCTATTGATGCCAAGAAAGACCCAAGTCGCCTTTTAAGATGGCATTTATTGGGCAACTATTATCTACAACTGTTTTACTGCTGCTTAGTTGCATTGAGCTGGATTTTGTAATGAGGTATTTGCCTAATAACGGGGTGAATAATTGTCTGTTTTTCAGCAGTTCATGGTATTTTTGACTGTGTGAATCAAATTTGCATGGTGCAAAACAAGTAAAATTTACTCTTTTTTTTCATTGTCGTCATTATTATTATCATTATTTGGCTATTGGTACAAGACAACTGCGTACAGCAGGCCTGGAGTTACACGAAGATCACGGGCTCTGCTACCCCTGGCCTTGGTGCCCCATCAACAGTTTCCCATAGACTCTCAGATTTTCCAATGGAAGTGCCCTTAGCAAAATGAAAGTGGCCTTGCTCTCTCAAAGATGAAATTCCAGGCCTGATACAGGCAGTCAAAATAAGATTTAAACTGTAATTGTGATGCAAGGAATTTAGCCTTTGAAAGCGCCCTCACGTGGCCACAAATACGGTCAATTACATGTAGCTTTAAAAAAAACAGTGGCGTTGTTTATCCAGCAGGAGATGTGGGGAGGGGGGTGGGTGGACAAACTTACCCCTTCTGATAATTTCTGTATATTTTTTTTCTAAGTTGTATATTATGCTGAAGGTATCTTTACATTTTGTTTCCCTTTTTTTTAAATTCTTCATTTTTTAGTGTTTTGTTTCGTATTTCGTACTCAACTCTGGGGGGTAGTATCCATTTTTTACAACTGCTAGAGTCGAGTTTAGCTTTCAGACTATAACTGTTTCATTCCTTACTCTAATCATTACCAATTTTGTAACATATTTATCCCCCGACCGTCCCAGATCCCCAACTAATCATCTCAAAGTGCTGCATGATTTTGATGGGATTTGGTACCGAGCTCCTACCCCACCAGCTCTTAGCATAATAGGTTGGGCTTACTTGTAGTTGTAGTCTTTTACCAGCGTCCAAATGTTTCGGTGTATTTCGATGGATTTATCTGATTGAGGACATTGTGAAGCCAGGGCTCAATTTCACAAGGGGCTTAGATTCATCTTAAGATGAGTCGCCATGAGTGACTTGTATTGTGACATCACACTTTGCTCAGCAGCAATTAAGATTGATACACAACTAAAGATCAATCTCAGCTCTTTGGGAAATTGAATCCAGGAAGATTAAACATTCCTGTACTCCACAGATTTGTAACTTCAAATAAAAAACAGCTGATGAAGGTGAACAAAAGAAGGTTCAATTTACTCTGGCCAAGTTTATTCATTATTTAGTTGTTCTTTATTTGGTAATTTTTAAATACAGTTTGAACGCTTGTACCGACCATAAAGATTATACATGATTAAATGTTAGTTTCATCTATGGGGATTAAACCAATGAAATTTTTTAATGCAGTAAACAGCTTATTTGTGTTACCTTACTGTGAAGTTCACAGTATTATTAATTTACCCAAGAAGTAAAATACATCTAATGCAACTAATACATTTGAGTACTGTCTGGTACAATGATTTGCTGAGAAATCTAGCCCTTATGTCGTCGGTCTCTCAATTTTGGCAATGTCTTTGTTCGGGGGTGCCAGTCAGAAGCCATTCAACCTGGGGGTCACACCCAAGTTTGCGATACAACCCAGTCAGTTTCCCCTTGTGGTCTAAATTATGAATGGATATTGGCTGTCTTCTATCTTGCTACGCTTGCAAAAGCTTGTCCAGAATCATTTGACATAGCAACTGACTTCAGTCTGAGGCATTCAAATTTAAGTGGTCACTTGTGACTAGGCAAGTCAAGGTACCAGACATTTAAGTCTAACTTCAAATGGCGTATGGCACTAAATGCTTTATTAGAATTAAATTTAAGTAAACAAATTTCAGTTTTGAAAGGGGACACGACTATTTCTCCATTTAGCATAAGGCAATATTCATCTTAAATATTTTTGATTTTATGGGAACTAAAAATTTGGGGTACCAAGGCTAAGAGATTTCATGAAAATCCAGACTTATGTGCAAATAATACACCAGTGGCGTGTCATGGCCGAGCAGATAAGAGCACCGGACTCAAGCTCTGGTTTTACTGATCAGCAGAGTGTGGGTTCGAGTCCTGCTCACAAGACACTTAACCATTACTGCTTTGTCCGTCAGATGGGGCATAAAGCCGGAGGTTCCGTATGTTGTGTAATGCACGTAAAAGAACCCAGTGCACTTATCGTACAGAGAAGGGGGTTCGCACATAGTGCCACAGCACCTTGTTAACCATTACATGGTGCTAAAAAGGAATAGGTCTCAAACTTCAAAACATATAGCTCCGCATATCTTACAGGAAAAAAAATACTAAGTGCTTTGATACGCCCCTAGGGGTGTGATAAAGGGCTTTATAAGAACCCAGTAGTACAATTATTATTATAAAGTAATAGATCAAGACCAATTCTTTTGGCCCCTAAAAGCACATGGACAACACTGTTTATTGTCAAAGACCAGTATCCACGCCTTGTGTGACCCAATATAAATGAAATAACAAACCTGTGAAAGTTTAAGCTCAATCGGTCATCTGAGTCACAAGTAAAAAGTGGAGGAAAAAAAACCAAACTTAAATGGTTTCACTGGTTTCAAACATCGCCTTTTGGAATCGCGAGATCAAAACAATTTTTGTTTAATACTAATTTCTCAAAAACTATGGCATTTCAGGCAAATATTTCAGGGCTGGAAGTTTTCCGATATGACCATGCAAGTTATGTGCAAATCTGTAAACTTTGAATTTTCAATTTGATTAATGGAGTGGACGCCCTTTCATTAGCCTACATTGCACAATGGGAACGGTGAACACGCACCCAACGGTCCTAGTTCGATGCATGAGTTCTGGGGCATGGCTGTGTCGAAGAACCTCCACACAAAAATGAATATTCATGATTTTGTTCACGTTCCACATGGTCCCAAGTCACCTCCAGCTACATGGTCCTTAATTTCCATTGGGTGAATACCATTTTGGACCAAGTTCGGAAAGTTTGTACATCCTTTATTGCACCTGGGAAGGTTTGCTAAACGCTAATACACATGCCTGGAGATTGTGCCTTTGTTGATGTGCTGGGTATCATGTGACAAATATCAATAGTGTGACCATGGTCATAGCTTCCCCCTGTCACTTACTCTGCCCTTGGTATATCAGATATGGTGAACAATATGGGAGCATAATTGGGGTAGGGGGGCTAATTACCTTAATTATATGTGTGGGGGTTCTTCCACACATGCCCTAGTGTTTTTTGAAAACAGTTATAGCTTAACAGTAGTTAGTGTATTGACTTCTTGCAGACGCGGAATGCACTTCCGCAAAATGCGCGTCTTCCATTTCCACCCTGTTGGTGGTCAGTTCCTTTTTGTTAAGTTGACTCCCCAAACGGGGTACAGAACAGGTGCGTGTAATTGAACTGCGCACTGTGCAAGGGGCCAATAGGACTATTGGTCACAGTGGGTTTCAGCTACTGAAGCCAGAAAGGTTGCGGTTACATAAAGTTCTCTACGATAAATTGACAAAATATACCCATCAGTGTCCTTCGATTTTTAATTCCAAATCGACAAACTTTCAAAATCCACTACTGACACTCCATTTTTTCAAATGTATACTTTCCAATTGTATACTTTCCAATAGTATACTTTTCAATGTTATTTTGTTAGCAAGATCAGCAAAACTGTTCTTGAAGAACTAGTACACAGTACATCTAGTAAACTGAAAAGAACCCTGTTTTAATTGTTGCCGTCTTAAATAAAGAAATAACTATTTATTGAAGTTCTGGCTATCCTCTTACTTTAATATAATATCTGTTTTATTTTTTTGCCCCCAGAAAAATCTGTTTAGACGTTTGCACTAGAATGTGCATATTTTGCATGAATCCGTTTCAATGTTTACACAAAAAATAACACGACAAAGGTTATTACGAATTTTTAACAGCAGTGAATTTCCTTTACAGAGTAGGATTCCATAAATATACAAGGTGATGAGCCAGGGGCTAATGTCAAATACTGGTTCCACTCAAGGGACTTCATCTAATATCACTTTTCTCGTTGCAATTTATTCAAAACTTACTGTAAATTATGATGGCCTGTCCCCCCTAAATTAGGGGCCAATTTCATAGCGCTGCTTAACGGTAAGCAAATTTTGTGCTAACTATAGCAGAAAAATTTGGTAAAGAGCAAGCGTATTTCACAGGTTAGGAAGAAAATTAGGCGGCTGTTAGCTGTGCGTGTCAACCATGAATTTGTCATCCAATTTTATACAGTTAGCACCGGAAGATTGGCATGCCTTTTTGTGTGCTTACGGTTAGCAGCGCTATGAAATGGAAACGCGCGCAGTTAAGCACAAAATCAGCCGTGAAGCAGCTCTATGAAATTGGGCCTAGATTAGTCTCAGTTTGCCTTTCGATCGACTCAAATGATTCAATTCTGAGAAACAAATTCCTATGTTGCATCACAAGCTCATATGAAGCTCATTGCAGTGGCAAGTCAAAACTTACTCACGTTCTGAATTGTTCAGTGCTAATGATGACGAGATATTTGTGAATGTTAAGAGTGGGTACTATTTATCATAAGATTGTAAACACTTGCCAACCCCCCCCCCACCCACCCCAAAGGAACAAACAAAAATAGACAGCAATGCTAGTTTAACTTGTTAACACATTTACATTGAACTAATGTATAAATATACAGTAGACAGTGCAGCAAACGCCTTCCCCTCTCCATGAAAGAGCAGAAATGGTTACAAATAATGGAGGTCTGAAAACACTTGGTTGTAGCTTAGACCTCTTTGTCGCGGATGTAGGTGGCAAACGTCAGATCGTAACATTGGAACTCGGAGAACTGCCGATCGTGACGCCGGTAGGTATCAAGGAAGACTTCGCGCAGAGCCTTTCGGCTGGTACCGCATTTAGCTGTCTGGAACCGGGTGAAAAGAGCATACGACAATCAAGTCACATTGACAGTAATACGTGAGGACAATGAGATGTTATGTCAGCGGTTACCGACTCAAAGATCTTAGTGGTGTTTTAGTGGCTGGAACCAAAAGCTCTTTCGGTTTTTGTTTTCTGCTTGTCCTGTTCACTAACCTACGGAGCTCTAGAAATGCCACCTGAAATGTTGAGATCCTGAGATGATTTTTCTGAGATGATTTTTCTCGGGGATGACGACATCCTTAAGTACGATGTCATCTTCCCGATATATTTCATCTTAGGTCCCAATATATTTCATCTTAAGTACGATGCCGACATCCTAAAGTACGATGTCTTCTTCCCAATATATTTCATCTTTGGTCCCAATATATTTCATCTTAAGTACGATGTCGACATCCTAAAATATGATGTCGTCTTCCCGATATATTTCATCTTTGGTCCCAATATATTTCATCTTAAGTACGATGTCGACATCCCGAGATAAACTCTCTCGGGATGATGACAACCTGAAAATGGTGAGAACTGTGGGGGTCATTACCAATGTTTAAAAACCTAACTTTAAAGGAGCCGTGTAGCCATGATCAAAGCAGGCCGATACTTGTATAAAAATAATCATAATCATAATAATAACAATACAGCATTTGTAGGGCGCACTTTCTCTGTGAAACATTCAAAGGCGCCGGTCTAAGTCAATCAAAGTATTCTCAGATGTGTTCATTGGCCAATCTGAAAAGATGTGTTTTAAGAGATTGTTGGCAGTGGGAAATGTCATGTGTGTCTCTTAAGATATTTACAAATGTAGGCAGAGAGTTCCAGAGGCGGGGGGCAATTTTAGAAAAAGGCCTCTATCACCATAAGTGGCAAGGCGAGTCGGGGGAATAAACAGCATGCTGCCCGATGACCTCAGACCTGGCACTGACATGCTGGTGCTGAAGCATGCTCTGAAGGTAGGGAGGGGCTGAACCATAAAGTGCTTTGAATGTCAGGAGGTTGATCTTGTACTGAATTCTGAAACTAATGGGTAGCCAGTGTAGCTTGTGTAGGATGGGAGAAATGTGTGCACCCTCCCCCCGCATCATATCTATGGAGGGCACGCACCTGCAGTAACTGGTTGAGAGCTCATAATTCCGTATGCGGCCACACTGGCCTGCTTTGATCATGACGACACAGCACCATTAAGCTGAAACCCTTTGTAATATTTTGGCACATAACTGCAGAGTTTTTTAATAGTAGGCCTATCCAAATTAATAAGTCTTTACAAACCTTGCTTGCAAACAGGGTCATGACAATTTTTCCAGGATTGAACACTGTCAGAACTTTCTTCACCAATTCGCTGTAGTCCTTCTGCACAAATAAGAAATATGTAAATTAATTTAGTTTCATTTATTCCGGCTGTGAAGTCAAGGACTTTCAGAAAAAACAAAACTTAATCACTCTACTAGCCAAGAACCCCACGGAGAGAGGACAAGGAAGAAAGTTCCAGTTTTAGATGTGGGAGGAAAAAAACCCAGAGAATTATTCCAGGGAAAACCCACGTAGGGTAGGGACTGAATATTTATTTATTTCTTCTTTACACTGGGGAGACCTCTCAGTGAAACACTGTTTTTCAGAGGTGCCCAGCACTATATCAAAGCGCTCAGTATTTGTTTTTCCTGCAAGGTATGTGGAGCTACATTTTGAAGTATGAGACCTATTCCTTTATAGCACCATGTAATGGTTTACGAGGTGCTGTGGCGCAATATGCTGCCAATCAAACCAGGAACACCGGGGCGGACCCCTTCTCTTGGCGATAAGTGCACTGGGTTCTTTTACGTGCATTACACAACACACGGGACCAACGGCTTTACGTCCCATCCGAAGGACGAAGCAATCATGGTTAAGTGGCTTGCTTAAGGACACAAGTGTCACGACCGGGACTCGAACCCACACTCTGCTGATCAAACACCAGGTGCTCTTAACCGCTAGGCCATGACACGCCACCAAATACCCAATCCACATAGTGCCCCCGGCGTGAATTGAACCGGGGTCATAGAGGTGGAAGGCAAGGCAAGATACCACTACGCCAACCAAACCGCCCCCAAAGTATCCCTGAATTAGGGTACATCTGTCATTACTTCCAGTATTTTAAATTAAATTTCCTTTCAATTGATAAAACACACGACATAATTAGCAAAATTTGGGTCAATGACCCAGCCAAACAAACAATTCCCCACCCCTTATCCAACCTTACTTTTTTGGGGTAAATGTTAACACCCATACCTAGCATTATCAGTTGAAATTGGCTTCTTTCTAACTTTTTTATTGGCTAAATATATTGCTACTTTGGGGTTACTACTTAGTTAAACATCGTTTTTAAGGTAATACACAGAATTTGTAAGGACAAAACACGTCAATGCTTAACTCGTTGACTGCCGCCTACGAGTATATTCGTAGTAACAGGTGTAACGGATTCTGCCACTACGAGTATACTCGTAGAGAATGAAAGGCTTTTGTATTGTGGATTGAATACACTGGCATCACTGAGAACGCAACAAATACGTTTCTGGCAGTGGTGAGGACACATCCTGAGAATTTGTATGACAACATGTAGACACCAACAATGTCTTACCTACTTGGTATGCACGCATGCGCACCACACTTGGCAAATGGGAACGCCCTCTGAATCTATGACTGGCAGTCAACGTGTTAATTTCAGTCTGAGAGTTCACCGATTATAAAGTTCACACTAGTACACCCATTTTTTCTGTGAAATATTTTCTTCTGAAATGAAGTCGCATTAAAGAAAACTGTATCTGAAAACCTAATAAAAAGCAACAGCTGATTTCGGTTGTTACAACCAAAGTTAAGGACAATGTGTTTACACGCTGAAAATTGTGCATGGTTTTTCACTATTTTCTCCTGACTCACACAATGGATTAAGCCCAAATTTTTACAGGTTTGTGATTTCATGTAAATGGTTGATCAAAACAAAAACATGAACACTGTCTGCCACTATTTTGTCAGCTCTACCAATCCTGTATAATACCTTCCAATATCAGATATGTATCTTTTGTAGATCATGCACACACACAAAAAAGAGGAAACAGTAAACCAAAATCAACTGGGCACTGTGTTGTGAGTTTCCTGTTTTTAAAGGGAAAAAAAGAGGAAATCAGCCGACCAGCAGGAAAGTGGTACGCCTGAAAGATTCATGAGCATTTCATTTCCTAATTTCAAACTGTTTGGCAAAGGGTCTGGGTTCATTTTCTTTTTATTAAAGCAAACATACAAAAGAATGGATTTAACTTTTCCGGAAAATTCCCATGTATATATTTTTTTTGAATGACCATCAGAGAATTGTCTTACTTACCATTTCAATGTTAGTCTCGAAGCTGACGTAGGAATATTTCTCTTCGGGGGTGATGTGGATGGTCACATAGCCGTCCTGTAAACAAGTGAATACATTTGAAGAGCTCTTTATGTACTGCATAAATTAACGCAGAATGTTGAGTGTTTCAACAAAAGAACAAGGAATTGAAATGCTAAATGTACTGATCTTGCGTATTCTCATTTAACTCCTACATATCTCTCAACACCTGAATAAACAGACCACGGCAGAGCTGCCAACATTTGCATCTTGCAATCAGGGAGATTTTGTACAACAATCAAGGAGATATTTAGAATTACATTCAACATAACAGGGGAAAAAGTTTCCATAATCAGGGAGATTTTCCAAATTTGGTCATCAGAACATGGAGAGATTGGTTTATTTTCAGGGAGCTTTCAGCAGAATCAAGGAGAGCTGGCAGAGTCTGCCATGGTAACAGCACGAGAGCCAACGCTGATGGTAAACTAAAACTAACTAGCTTTAAATTAACGAATACCCAAAGAGTGTTTAGTTACAGAGGTACAAAACTATGGAATGAGCGTTCAGCGACTGTTAGAAATCAACCTAGCATAAGCTCACTCAGATCAGATTCTATTTTTAAACTACTAACCAACACGGATATCAATAATGTGCAATCGTCATGTTCTCATGTGTTCTTCTGTTCTCGTTGTTTTTCACGTTGGTTGTACATGGCATTGGAACTGTTTGTTTAACATGGCTTCTTGTATTGAATGTTTTTGTGGACTGACTGGGCAACAGTGGTAAAAAAGCTTCCATGCTGAGCTGATTTTACCCAGTATAAATAAAGTATAAATAAAATGAATATATGAAATAAATCTTTGAGCCAGTGTTTTACATTACAAGGAAGATGTAGGGTGTGGTTCATATGCTCATACCAGCTAATATAAATGGTCCCTTTGTAAGCATAAACGAGAGCATGAACAACGTACACTGGACCATTGAGGCAACTGAATAGACATTTATCATGGTGCGGCCATTTTGATTTTCTCCCATTCAAATCAATGTAACCAAACCGAGGCTGGAAGGGCCAATAGTCTGGTTTCTTTTTGTACGATGAATATTAGCATCCATTACTGCTGTACACACTCACATAACACGCAAGTGTCTAAACACCTGCAATCGGGGACCTCCTATTGTCCCTGTTTTGTTTGTACTCTAACTTTTAGGCAACAGCTCCCATTGGTTTTGTACACAATTTCCAACTGGGGACTTTCACCCAACCGGGGACCCCATTGTCCTCTTTATTATATATTTGTGTATACAAACTCGCACACCCACGGGAGAACATGTCAGAAACAGTATGCCCCTTCAGTGGCTTCGCCAACCGCGAGGCATAAAAATACATCAAAGGAAAGAATTACAACAATAAAAGCACTGTTTATGGGCAACAATAAAAATTTCATAGAAGAAACTGAAACAGTGAGTTATACGATCAAAGTTCACACATTAAAATGTATATAAAACACAAAGCAATACAACAAATGTTGACGCTAATTATGTGTCACACAATCAACACATAGCAGTAATCAATGTAAAACCTGTATAGCACAACCATTGAGCATTGCATGCATTTTGACCCCTTCCTGATAAGGAGCCTGATGACATACGTAACAGGAATTGAAAATTGATAAAAAACAGAAAAGTTAGACAGATCGTTCTACATTATTACACTTTTTAACGAAAATTGTATTTATGAATGGAAAAAAAAAACGAGTGGTAATGAGGTCTTCAACAGCTGTTTAAAACCTTGCAGGGTCATGGGCGAGCAATACCAAGCTGACCTGAGCCTTCAGCTTGGTCCTTTATCACCAACCACAACCCGGCTGGTCTTTAACGACCATTAAAGACCTCGGCACCAGTCTTTTATTCCCTTATTCAAAAACACAGCAAATGCTATTGAAACAGTCCAGGGCTTAAAATTTACACTGGACCACAGCCCCGAGGCAAGTGTTTCTATCATCGGACCAGTAAAATCAAGATCAGACAAGTCTGGCAGTCTTATGTTTAAAAAAAATCACTAATGAAATATCTATAATAAAAAAAATATACAAATGTTGACTTTCAAATCTATTGAATATTGAAGTACATTTGCCCATTAGACAAAGCTAAATTTTCTCTTTATGGTTATTCAGATAAAAACAGTTCATATGTTAACAGGCATGATGCTTGGCCCTTGAAAAAAAAAGAGGAAATTCTTATAGATTACAGGATTGCATGTACATGTACATAATGGTATAAGCTCTAATTAGGTGTTCGTGCAACATGTGCACGAACACCTATTGTTTTTGTTCTGTTTTTTTTTTTTTTTTTTTTTCTTCTCCATCTTCTTCTTCCCTAGAACTCTTCTCTACAGCATAACTCAACATTGAAACTGAATTGAACCTTGAAACTGATCAGACAGTTGATCCTCAATATGAAGACGTCACAGTTGTCATGACGTCATGATGACGTCATCAGTTGTCGAATTACAAGGTTTTTAAAGTTGAAAAATGACTATTTTCTATTCACTGTATCTTCGTGAATTTGAAAGCTAGGATGCTCATAATTGGGCATCTTATAAATCAAGACTGGGCTAACATTTGAAAAGTTAACGCCAAAATCGTACGACCTTTACTTCCGGTCTTAACGGAAGGTCAAAGTCTGCGTTTTAGGGTCTTTTTTAATTTTGGTCATAACTCAAAATTAAAATTGATTTTAACCTTGAAACTCATCAGACAATTGAACCTTGATATGAGGACGGCACAGACTTAATGACGTTATGATGACGTCATTGGGTGTCGAATTACAAGGTTTTTAAAGTAAAAAACTGACCTTTTTCTATTTGCTGTATCTTCGTAAATTTCAAAGGTATGATGTTCATAATTGGGCATATGATAGATCAAGACTGGGGCATCATTTGAAAAGTTAACGTCAAAATCGTATGACCTTAACTTCCGGGTCGTTACCCTGGGTCAAAGTTTGCCTTCGTTGATTTTCCTTTAAAAAATCATGTTTTGGGCTTTTTTACGGCATAACTCAAGATTAAAAGTTACCTGAACATTGAAACTCATCGGACACTTAAATCTTAGCATCAAGACGACACAAACTTGATTATGTCATAATGACGTCACCTGGTATTGAATTACATTAAATCAAAGTTTAATATTTGTAAAAAATCATAACTCATGAACCACATGTCGGATTTTTACAATCTACACATCATCGGATTGGTCGTTAAAAGGTCAACAAACGCTACACACAACATGACCCCATTTGACCTTGACTTCCGGTTCAAACCGGAAGTTGAAAATTTCAAAATTCAAATCTCAAAAACTACGGCATATTTTAACATGAATTTAGCATCATGTTATAAATGAGTTATTCTGCCGAAACTTTTGCACAGAGATTATAGCATTTTAATCTTTGCATCTGGTCAAAACTGGGCGTCAAAGCGCATGTGTCTGTTGACTTTCATCGTGTGACAATGCATGATAGTGTAGGCCAACACAAACATTCGCCGACACTGTACACAGTAGCTGGCCGTTCCGCTCCCTTGTTTATAAGGTTCAAAGTCCACGCAGCCTTGCCAGTACATGTACATGTCACATGAGGGCGCTATATCACATGAATGGTCATTATTTACAGAGCTCAACTAATGATAGTCCGTGTAATAATTGAAAAATTCATAACTCCTTAACCACACGTTGGATTTTCACAATCCAAACGTCGTCTGAACGGTCTTGATAAATCAAACACGCGCTACACAAAATATGACCCATTTGACCTTAACTTCCGGTTCAACTTCAAGCCGGAAGTTGAAATTTCATGTTTCAAAAAATCATAACTTCTGAACCACACATTGGATTTGTACAATCTATGCATCATTTGGAAGGTATGAAACGATACACAAAATGTTATGCCATTTGACCTTGACTTCCGGTTCATACCGGAAGATGAATTTAATAATTAAAAAAAAGTATAACTCCTCAACCACTCATTGTATTTATATCAAGTAAACGTCATCAGAAAGAGCTCTTTAGACTTAACAAACGATACACAGTGTGACCTCGTTTAACACTGACTTCCGGTTCAAACCGGAAGTTAAAAAATAATGTTTCAAAAAATCATAACTTCTCAGGCACACTTTGGTTTTTTTGCAATCTTTACATCATTGGCAAAGTATTTATCAACTTAAGAAATGACACACAGAATGGGACCCAATTTGACTTTGACTTCTGGTTCAAACCGGATGATCAAATTCAATATTTGAAATAATCATAACTCCTGAACCACACATTGCATTTTTATTAACTACACGGCATTACAAAGGGCACAAATCAGGTTGATAAAATGAAATATTGTTCAATCATAATTTGATGACATCATCGATCACGAACACCGTGTTTTTGTAGCAAACAAAAATTCAATGTCTAGTTAGACTTTCAAGTTGTTTAATAACAAATTTGCCGATATTTCCGAGGGCCAACAAATTGAAAATCAGACTTCAGCAGTAAGAACATCATGCCTGTGTTGAAATGTAGTCGAAAGTATTTTTTTCTCATTCATGTCATTAGATTCTGGTCTTCTAAAAACAATTCTGGTCCAGTCTTTTACCCCCAAAATTTGAGCCCTGTTGATCGGAACGTAGGAGGGTCAACAGATTGTAATCTTCTTACCTTGGGTAGAAGGCCATTCATGGAATAGCCGCACGGTTCAAAAAGAAATTCATCAATCTGACAATCTGGTAAAAGATCTGCTATTCCTGACTCCTGTGAAAAAGATGACAAACGCAAGGTTATACTTCTCTCATCTGTCAAGTTTGATTAGAACCTCACTAAGGTCTGCAGAAAGTCAGGTAAACATGGTAAATGAATATAGCATGTTGTGGCTGAGCGATCCAGAGCATCGAGCTCAAACTCTGATGACTGAGCCGTCAGAGCATGGGTTCGAATGCAGGTCATGACCCTTGTGCTCTTGGGCAAGACACTTAAACTACAATTGCAGCTCATCACCTTTGAATAAATGGGTTCCTGCAAGGGTACAGACTGACTTTTAAATTCAAACAGCCAACAAGAAAAAAAAAACAACAACAACAAACTTTTTAGAAAGCAGAACTGGAATAATGGTACCTTTATTACTTTTCGATATTATGGGTCAGGGTTCAGATAATAATAATAATATAATAATAACAGGCATTTATAGAGCGCTCTTACACAGGGTACCACAGTGCTTCACAAGAAACAAGAAACAGAACAATAAGCAAATAAATAATAGCACTAATAATGGGAAAACAGTTTGTCTTTAGCAATCAACCACTGAACAGGAAAGTTTTGAGATGTTTCTTGATAAGTACTAAACACCATCAAAACAATGCTCAAAAGTCGAAAGCATTCGCAATGTCAAATCCGAGTCAATTGTGGAAATTATCCTCAAAATATCAGAGCCAATATTTATAACATGGCAGCAGCACAACAGCGCCCTCTTAATAGGTCGGCATGGAGTCGGGGTGTCTACCCATTGAAAACGAGGGCTTTGACATAAGGGATCTTGGTGATTTGTCCAGGCATGAGGGTTGGTCCTTGGAAAAAAGTGGGAATTTTCCATTGAGTGCAAGGGCTGACCTACATGTACACATGGTGTTGACTTTAATAGACTTTTCTGACTTGTTAATAAAAACAAATTCTGATGTTGTTAAGGGCAAAAAACCAAAAGAAAAAACGGAAACCAGATTAAAGTAGGAAGAATGTCAGGGCCTTTTTGTCAAAGCGAGGACTTCCTCGCTTCACTTTCATGAACAAATCCAATGGGGGACGTCGCTAAAATAAAAGTAAGTCCTTACAATAGGAAAATAAAGAGAAGTCCTCCATCTACTGGGTTGACGAACAGACATTTCAAAAAAAAAAAAAAAACTAGGATCTGATAAATACAGAACACTTACCTTGGTGACATCTTTCCCATTACGGCCGGTGGTATTTTCAAAGTGCTTCATGACCTCGGGGTCAAGGTTGGTCATCAGGATGTGCAAATTCAAGGTCAAGGGTCATAGAATTAATGCCAATGAAACACAACGTTTTCTTTAAAAAAACTTTAAAAAAACAAGAACATGCAAGTACCTGTGTGATAAAAATAAGAATTTCTCTTGAATAAAAGATGCTCGATCAGATTTTTTGCCCATTTGACCCCCAAAAGTAGAAACAAAATGAAAGTAGCTATTTTCATAGATTTGAGAAAGTTATAAGCTTTCATTTAAGGAATTGCCCAGAAAATCTGCAAATGATAAGTGGTATTAAATAAAAAAACTCAAAAATGAATTACTGTCCAGATCCCAACATAATCTCATGTCCATCAGCCATGTACAAACAATATTGCATGTTTTAAATGGATTTTGTGAATTGTCTGTGATATACATGAAAGTGCTTGCATGTTTTTTTCATTTTTGAAACAGCGCCATCTGTCATAGTTCGTTGGTTCAGCAAACAAAATATATATTTGAAGATTTTTTTTGGCAACAAATCGGGCCCTGCAACTTTGACATAATGGTGAAAAGCAACTTTTAAAAATTGAAGCACAAAATTACATCGTCAGTGAGTTTGGGGTACTGTGTCGTTGTGGAGGTTTTTGCTATTTTTAAAATAATTCCACCCATGAATTTAAAAAAAAAATTCAGTCTTTTTGGTAGTCTACCATTATACAATGGAGAAACAGATTGCAGGTGTTATTTGCATTGGGCGAGTTCCATGGCCTTGGAAATTCATTTACAGTTTATTGGTCGGTCGGGAGGGCTGCCATTTCCATTGGTTTGTACGCAAAAATCTTGGCAAATCCTCAAGGGGGTGGCCAGACTGTTTGACCACAATCATCAATCATCCGTCCATGGCAGCTTGTAGCTATCAGAGGAAGACTGTGTGAGACTTGTTTGACGGGTGAAGGTTTTTTTTTATCAGGGTGATGCTATACCATAGAGTCTATCATGACCAACCATCCACAAGACTCAATTTCAAAGAACTGCTTAGTGCTTAAGCACAGAAAGTAGCTAAGCACAAAATAATTATGCTCACCAGAATAAGGTTACCAGCCAAAATACCATGTCACATGTACAATTAATGACTGGTATCCTGCTCCTTTTTGCTTAGCAGAAAATTGTTAAGCAATATTTCCTGCTTAAGCAGCTCTATGAAATTGGGCCCAGAAGGAACATCTAGCCCCTCTGAAGGGTATAAGGCTTGATAAAGGCGTGTCGTGGCCGAGCGGATAAGAGCACCGGACTCAAGCTCTGGTGTTTCTGTTCAGCAGAGTGTGGGTTCGAGTCCCAGTCGTGACACTTGTGTCCTTAAGCAAGACACTTAACCATGATTGCTTCGTCCTTCAGATAGGACGTAAAGGCCGTTGGTCCCGTGTGTTGTGTAACGCACGTAAAAGAACCCAGTGCACTTATCGCAAAGAGAAGGGGTTCGCCCCGGTGTTCCTGGTTTGATTGGCAGCATATGTAATACGGTTTCACAGACTGCATGATGAAATGGCACTCTAGAGGCATAATGGTATGCAAAGTTTTAAAAGGATATTTCAAGCGTTTGATCTGGTTGATTCTGGTTGGAAATATCCAGCGTGTAAAGGTACCTAAAATACACAAGGAATAGTTAGTGGGTTTAGTTATAATTATGTAATGATACGGGCCCAATTTCATTTCTATTGTGGACGTTAATTTCAAATCGTTGAGGTACCCGCTGCTAAAACATAAGATTCAAACCGCCTCTAGCCACTGGGCCAGCTCGGTGGTCTAGTAGTAAGACATCTGCTCTGACAATGCCAAGTTTGTGGGTTCGAATCCCACCCGAGTGATTTGCCTACGGAACTTTTTCACAGAACTCGGGGAAAGTACTGAGTATACAGTACTTATAACACATTGGTGTAAGGGTAAAAACAAAATATATTAAATTCCATTGTGCTTCTTTTTGTGCTTCAGCGGCTCCATGTAATTGGGCTTTGTGCTTTAACCCTTGCAGTGCCCTCAGCATTAAACATGTGTGATGCAATGCATGACGTGGTGTAAATTATTGACTTTTTCGAAGACTGCATACCTTTACATTTCTAGGATCAACAACTGTAGTCAAAAACACAAGTGCAAAGTTTTTCAGTTTTGTTTTGGGCACAATTTGAACCTTCATAAAGGTCAGATGACCTTATTTGACATTATGAAGTGAAGCAATTTAATCAGCCTATGGACATTGCTAGAATGGCTAGAAACCCATGTGTCTGTCATGTATTGCATACAATGCATAGTGTACAATGCGTACCAGTGAAAGTACACGACAAGCACCAGACATAATTCCATGTATCGGTTCTGCATACTGCGTTGGTTATCCGTAAAAATGCGTTTGGAGGCGTGTATTCTCATTTTGAAAGGATTGCCCTTGACGCATTGCGCACTACGCTCACCGGACGACGGACACATGGATTTCTGGCCTAAGCAGTCAATCTTGATGAGTAAATATAGTTGATGGCTTCAGGTAATGAACGTACCAGCAATCACCGTTGATTCGTCCCAACATGTAGGCTGCTCCATCTGCAAAACACAAAAATCGTCCCGTTCATAAACAAATAACGCAACAAGTTTTAGGAAAACAAAACCTAATGTGTAGGATTTGAAACTTTGCATGGTGGGAGTATAACTAAGTAAGGTTTGCAGTAACACCATGTGGAAATCTCTTTTGAGTAGTGTAGGTTCTGAAAAGAACCGGTGGTTAACGACTCTAACGTTTCGATCAGTATGCTCCGATCGTCTTCAAGAGAAACGTTGAGTCGTTAACCACCGGTTCTTTTCAGAACCTACACTACTCAAAAGAGATTTCCACATGGTGTTACCATGCGTGTCGTTGGCGTGTCGTGGCCAAGTGGATAAGATCACTGGACTCAAGCTCTGGTGTTTCTGATCAGCAGAGTGTGGTTCGAGCCCCGGTCGTGACACCTGTGTCCTTAAGCAAGACACTTAACCATGATTGCTTCGTCCTTCGGATGGGACGTAAAGCCGTTGGTCCCGTGTGTTGTGTAACGCACGAAAAAGAACCCAGTGCACTTATCGAAAAGAGAAGGGGTCCGCCCCGGTGTTCCTGGTTTGATCGGCTGCATATTGCGCCACAGCACCTTGTAAACCATTACAAGGTGCTATGTAAAGGAGTAGATCTCATACTTCAAACGTAGCCCCAAATACCTTGCAGGAAATACTGAATGTTAAGCGCTTAGAGGCTGGCCTGCAGTAGGCGCTATACAAATACAATATATTATTATTATTATTACCGCAAACCTAACTTAGTTAAAACCTAATGTTACAATTTTGAAGATATTATGAATCTTGGAATGAGTATACTTACTACGGCATCGATTGTTTCTTTAAGCATGATTGATTGGGGGCTTGAGGAAATGTCCTCAAAGTTATTGCCGAGGCAGAAGTGAGTAAGAAGTGAGTAAACGAATGAGAAAGAATGAAGTGGGCTTTTAAAAAAAAGAAACTAGAATGAATTTTCATTCTATTATGAAGTATCAAAGGTTGGGGACCAAGTTGGCTTAGTGGTTTCTTTCCCTGCCTTTCACCACTGTGGACCACGGTTCGAATCCCACCACAGACCAGAGCCTTGCATGCGGATTGCATTCTCAGTTCCTATACCTGATTGCGTGCGTTTTCCCCCATTCAGGATTTTCCTCCCACATCTAAAACTGAAAATGTCTTCTTGTTTTCTGCTATTGGCGCTAATTGTGCTGTCGAATGTGTAGTAAATAATCAAACAAATAAAACACTAACTTGCAACGGAAACTTACTGGGTACATTTTTAATTGGTTTTGGGTTGAACAAAGAATAATTGGCTTAGAGCAAAGTTTGAACCTGCGACCTCTAGATTAACATGCCGGCACTCTACCAATTGAGCTATCTAGCCCTATGTTGGTGGTCTCCTTATTTTGTCATTATCCTTGTTCGGGGGTGCCAGTCAGACGCCATACAACCTGTAAATGCAGTAAAGCCAGGGATCACACAACCAGGGAAATGGTATTAAGAGAGGGATCACCTTAAGGGGATGCAACTTTTTAGTTCAAAAGTACATTAAAACTCCCAGTCCAGTGAAATATTTTTGCTGGAATTTCTCTCCTCTTTTCGAGCATTTAAAATTTGGTGTCATAACAGTATACAAATATTAACTGCTTCAAGTGCGCCAGATTGTGTATTTTGTATAATTACTGGTGAATGCGCATCATTTTTCACTAGAGGGCTATTTCTCGTTCCTCCTTCGCTCTCCGTCATACGACGGGGCAATACTACTAAACTTACTGTCAAACAGAGTGTCCAAATACGTGACCTCACTGGCAAAGCTGCGATGAGGAACCTGCTGGAGCTCCGGACGGAAGAAATTCTTTCGGGAGTAGAACAAATCCTACCAAAAACAATCATTTCGAAAATTTCCGTCTTGCGGCTTTTTGTACAGAGCAGTAGAAGTAACAGTCGGAGAGGAACTGGTCACTAGGTGGAAGCAGACACCAGGCCTGATGCTCCACGGAAGCGACTGAGGCAATTGCCTTGGTGCCCCTTGTCATTGCCTTGGTGCCCTTTGTCTTGTCTCCTTGCCCCTTGTCATTGCCACCATGCCCCTTGCCAATCTCCATGTCCTCATTGCCTTGGTGTCCCTTGCCATTGCCTCGGTGCCCCTTGTCATTGCCACCATGCCCCTTGCCCATCTCCATGCCCCTTGTCATTGCCTCCATGACCCTTGTCATTGCCTTGATGCCAATTGTCATTGCCTCCTTGCACCTGGTCATTGCCTCGGTGCCCCTGGTCATTGCCACTATGCCCCTTGCCCACCTCCATGCCCTCATTGCCTTGGTGCCCCTTGTCATTGCGGTGGTGTCCCTTGTCATTGCTGGGTTGCCCCTTAAAATGCTCCAGTTGAAATGTTCATTTATCTCATTGAGGTGCCTTAATCTTATTGTAAGCAAGGTTGAAATGTCAGGCCATTAACAATTTTTTGCTTTTGTCTTTTACCTTAACGACAAAGTCGCAGAACTCCTTCGCTAGTTTCATGAAGGGCTCTATAGCATTCAGGAGAGTGGTCGTCCCACATGTCTTGAGAATAAAGCGCTTTGTCGACAGAAACATGCTACTCTCACTGAAATAGCACCAACAGAAAAGGCTTTTATAAGCTTTGATCTTATCCTTTTCAAAATTAACTTTACAAATAATTAGTTTTTAATGTTAAATTTGCATCACGGAACATTATTTGTTTTTTACCCCAAACACTGATGTGTGTTAAGCACTGTATACTTAGCACTCCCAAAGGAGTCCTGTGAATTTTTTTAAAACAAATATAGGATTCGAACTGCCTGTAGCTACAGGGCAAGCTCAGTGGTCTAGTGGTAGGACATCTGCTCTAGGATGGCAAAAGTCGTGGGTTCAAATCCCACCTGTGTAATATGCCTGTGTTTTTTTTTAGGGAAGGTACCGCGTATTACAGTGCTTAATTATACACATCGATATAATATTGGTAAAACACAAATAATATTCAAATAATTAATGTTTATGAATGCAATAGTGAGAATTTTAATATGACTTGCATTCCATCTTTCAATTCGTGAAAATATTCTCTCCATCTCATGAATGCAAACCACTCATTATTCGTTTAATCGAAGTAGATCTTTGTCATTTGGAGGAAAAACTATCACAGACTAAACAAAAGGTGCAAGATTGTATTCTGACATCCACTAAGAGGGCGTTTTTAGTACTGCTGTGTACATGTATAATGCAGGATGTAGGCTGGTGCGCAGTAGTCCAAAAAGTCTAGCGTGCAATAGTCTAGAAGGATGGACAAAAACGCATTGTGAATTGTACAAAAGTGAATGGTCTTTGACATGGGCCATAAAAATGTTTTTTGTTTTTTTTAAATGAATGCCGCAGGAAACATCTGCTTCGGCACTATGATTTCAGCGCTATAATCCTGGATCTCTCTTAGGACAAATTGAAAATATCACCAAATATCACCATTCTTTAAGCACCATCTTGAAAGCACGAGCAAAGAGCACAATTGGAATTTGCAACCCACCCTCTCCAGGACAGCACTCAATGCTTTTGGGCGAGTAGAACAATGCAAGATGCAAGATGCAAGAAGGTTTGCAATGTACATAGAGTTATATATAGGAACTAGAGGGCGCACTGGTAATGCTACGTGCACAAACGCGACGGGACCGCAAGGAGACACGCGCGCCATTTTGTATGATGGCAACATTGAATACGAAATACGCGGTGTGCTTGCTAAATACACATTTATGCGGTCTAAAAAAACAAGCAGCTGTATTAAAGAGGATGAACACACATGCCATAATTTATTGTCCAAAGTGAAGAAATATAATTCTAAAATATTACATTTATTCGGGGATTATTTAGTACTATAAACGGTCTTCACTGGCATTCATAAAAATTCACAGTAAACCCTTTCATTGTTAACCATTGCTCTGTTGCAACACGCACAAATAGTATAGACGTTGTTTTTCACTACTTACGAAATGGCCGCTGCGCTGCACTTGTCGGCCGGGTAACTAGGCTAGTGCGCTCTCTAGTTCCTATATATAACTCTATGGCAATGTAGTACTTTGTGGTAAACTGTGGGTACCAGTGAATAGGAGTGGTTACCTGAGGACATAAGCGTGGAGGTCATCTCGACATCTCTCACTCACTATCTCACAATGAACCAAACCAAGCAGTTCAACGAGGTGTTCCCTGGAGTCCAAAAAAGAGACAGATATTTGAACATCTGATAAAATTGTTTTAATAGATGTTAATTTTTGCATCGGGGATAAAGAATATTAATGTTGGTTTTACCCTACACCGATGTGTGTTAGCACTGTATTATCAGTACTTGGTAAGACACTGCTCTAGAATTGCAAAGGTCGTGGGTTCGAATCCCACCCAAGTAATATGCCTGTGATTTTTTTTCACAGAACTTGGGAAAGTACTGAGTATATGGTGCTAACACACATCGGTGTAGGGTAAAACCAACATTGATAATATTGTTCTACACAGAGTTAAGTAAAAAATTCACAGCAATGACTTGTGAAAGTTCTGAAATGTTTGATCACATTTAACCCTTTCGAGTCGGATGATGAGTATGCAAGCCAAAGTTGACATAAGACGAATAAAAAGACGAATTGGAACAGTGCTGAACTGCATGAAGAAGAAAAGAAAATAAAAGGGACGCAACAACCCCTTTTTACACTCATTTAATGTGAAACACAAGAAGTATAAAGATGTGACGGAAGACTATGCAACCTCAAAAATACGTAGAAAATGAAAACTGAAACTGACCTGGGTATGACCTTCAGGTCATGGGTGACCTTATCGGGGATGGCACTCTGGCCCGAGGGCTCAAACCAAATTTCAAGGAGTTTTTCCGTGCCCTCGTAGTGTGTCAGCTCACTCCCCGTGTCACACATCCCAGGAAGGTCCATCTCAGCATGACAGGGGGACCTCTCTCAACAGAGTGTTTAGTCAACGCCGTGGTGAAAATTCTGTCTGAGAGGAGGATGCCCAATTTAGTTTTTTTAATCATTTTTTACAAATTTTGAATTCTCAATATCTCAATATCTGGATAACATATAGGCTACACGGCGTCATGATAACGTCATCAGTTATCAAATTAGGCTTGAGCAAAGTTTCTTATTTCAAAAATGCAAATCTTGAGAATCAACTAACTTAACGTTTAGTACAAAGACATGTTTACTAAATGTTCTCTTTACTTTTCAACAGCTTTGCTAATTTATTGGACATGTTTACCGAACATCTTGTTTTTTGTTTTAACCAAAATTTAAGTCTAGTTTCATTTATTTTATTTATTTTATATTTGTTTTATTTATTGATAACCAACAGCGGTTAACCACCACTAACAGATTCATCAAATAAATATAAAAAATATGAAAGCACTGAAAACATTCAATCAAATAAATGTATCAATATTTAAGGAAAGCATAAAAAGTAAAAAAATATATAACAGCATCCAAATTATATCTAATTAAAATAAATAAAAACAAATAACCATGCAAGTAATTCAACACTATGCATATCAAACTTTAAGATGAACCAAGAACACACTGTACAAGAAGATCCACATCAATAACCAGAAAAGAAAAAACAAAACAGATATGAAACATAAAAATACATGTTCATGGGATTGAAATTTGCTAATCAGTTAGAAAACATCTAAAAAATATCACTCTGAAAAGAATTGATAGAAGAAGCACCAAACACATCACACTTCCCATGGAGCCGGTTGTAGGCAGACGAGCTTCTTGAAACAAAGCCTTGTTGTTTGGCCACTTAAACCCAGCCTCGCTACCATGGGCAGCGCGCAGTATCGATACCTCTCGTCGTTGATATCTATGTGAGAATGACTGAATCTAATGATTATCTGGAGTATACATTTACCCATGAGATAGGTCCTCTCTTGGTGTATGTTAAACTCATTTAGACTCTGGTCTTGTTAACTAAATTCTGGTCCAGTAAACATTTTCAGCTACAACTGTACAAGCCCTGTGGTCTACCTTATACACAACGCTGAATAACAAACAAGACTAGACTTTCAAGGCTGAGCAAACCTGAGGTCACAATATAGAAAAGACTACATCTGGGTTTGCTCTAATGTATTTCCAATGACAAGTCATTTCACTAGTCCGCCAGCATTTTCACTGGTGCATATTTTCTTTAAACATTGTCGTCAGCATGGAACTTGTAATTTGAACTGTAATATGAAAGGGTTTATAGCGATGGGACTTCAGCAATCACCAAGCCATCAGGACTAGTTGGACAAAATTCTGACTGGTCCTCAGGTGTTTTAACTGGTATTTGGCCATCCGACCAGTGTTAAGGGAGAACCCTGAACATGTACATTGTACATGTACATGTACGTCAACTGACAATGATGAACCCAGCTGACCAGTGAAGGGCAACTTTATGTTCAGACATTTTATATCCAGGTAGCAAATCACCATACAATCACGGTCGAGTGTTTCCCTGGGGGGCTAGAAGTCTGTACTCTGACTCAAGTACTGTGCCGCTCTAACTTGACAATTGCCCCCACTGTAGTCATGGTAGTTGGGACTGGTCCCAACTTGAGTGTTGTTACAGTTGGGACGCCCCAACTATAGTTGGGATTGCAGTATCGCAGCAAATACAGGGTACATCCCATACCCCCTCCCCCCTCAATCCCCACCCACCACTGGCTGTCACGTTTGCAAAGTTGGCCTACATACAATGCAGAATGCAGTATACATGTAGTTTAATACATGTAGGTTGGCGTCTAATGGATGGGCAGGTAGTTAAGCATGTTAAGTCAGTGTGTGTGATGGAGTGGTAGTTATCATTTACAAGCCCCATCACGCGTCAAAAATCAATAAAAAATTGAGAAAAATCAATATCTCAGGGGCCAAGAAAATGAGCAAAGCAACAGGAATATAAAAGCAGTTTGTTATAAGCAGCAGCTTATGTTAAGCCAAGCAAGGTTTGAAGAATAAAAACCTTGGTGACCCTTCCATTTACGCCGTCACACAGCAGTCAGGGCACGGTCGACGACGGTTATTGCTTTCGTGGAGGCTGACCTGTTGGAGAGCTCAATGGCATGGGCGGTTCCAACTATTGGGGCACACCAAACAAATGCATTAACTAATAAGGGGTCGACTCAGTCCGAAGTCAACTTGGTCCGCTGGGAATGAGAATTACCTCCGACCCAACTCCGGGGGGACATGTAAAAATGTGATTGGTGGTTGATCTAGTTCGGCGCTGAGGAGCATGTAAGCAGTAAGGGTGGGTTGGCATCATTTCAGGCAACTAAATTGCAGTTAACGAAATCAAATTAGAATGGCTGAAACTGACCCAAAGTGTTAGATTTTTTTTTTTTTTATGATACAAACTTAGAACCAAGGTACTGCTCAGAGAAATTGAGAACCGAATGAGATGAACATGTCAGTACACCATGCGGTACCAAAAAAAACCATGACTTAAAACACTAATAAAAAGCCGACATGCCGTTCTCCCGCTGGTCTCCCAGTCACAAATCCTTACTGAAGAAATGTACACAATGTATGGTTGATCACACAAAACATTGAACACAGTCTGCAAACATTTTGCCTGCTCTACCAGTCCTGTACAGGGCTCAAAATTAACACTGGACCGCAGGCCCGAGGCCAGTGATTTTAGTGTTAGGCCAGTAAACTCATGACTGGACAAGCCCAGTGGTCTTGTGTCTTTCCATTTTAAAAATAAAATACCTCATTGTGTACTAATAATATATTCTATGTGAGAACGACTGAATCTAATGAATATCTTGAGTATACATTTACCCATGAGATAGATCCTCTCTTGGTGTATGTTAAACTCATTTAGATTCTGGTCTTGTTAACTAAATTCTGGTCAAGTAAACGTTTTCAGCTACAACTGTACAAGCCCTGTGGTCTACCTTATACACAACGCTGAATAACAGACAGACTATTTAAAGTTTCAAGGTGATACAGTGATACAAACAAATATATGGCTGCTCCGTTGGTAATCAGTGGTAGTCTGCGCGCAGCGCTGGTCCACGATAACCAGCGGTAAATGTTTTTTTGTACATGAACTGCTGGTTATCGTCGACCAGCGCTGCATGCAGAATACCACTGATTACCAACGGAGCAGCCATATGTTACCGACCATGCCGACAGCCGAGGATTCTGAAAAATTGTGAAAATGTATTTGTTTTTTTGCAAATTTTGTTATGCGGACTGGATTTTCTGGACCAGCGCAACGCTCCATGAGAGTACAAAGAACAAATACAGCCTAATTTGGGCAAGATCGGATTTTTTTAAAAAGCTGTAGGCGTGTAAACGTGAAGGGCAAAAGTTTCGAATAGGATTTTGTACTATGTCACTCTATAAGGGTCATGGAGACGATAGTGGAATCGAACCTCGTAGTTTTGTAGTTCTAGTGAGTCACAGCGCCCCAGTTAGTTACTGGGTCTAGCTAACGCAAACAGTAATACTAACACTACTAACAGTAAACACTATACGGGACATTCCGTGCCAATGCACCTGATGGGTTGGCAGGCACCGTCTCAGATTATGGGTCCACCTGTAAAAATGGCCCCAAAATTACTTTTTTTCAAGTGGTTATTTGACAATGTGGGACATTACTGACAGATTTACAGATTTTTCCCAATATTACTAAGTTGTATCCAGTCTATTTGTGAGAAGAAAAAACAAGTTGGATTCTTCACTCCTTCACGTGAAAAAAAAATAGTGAAAATGCCTAGACTATGGTATTTGCAGTGCATGCAGTTTTTAGTGATAGCACTTGTTTACAAAAGAGCCACAGAGCCTGGACTTCTGCAGGCATGGCTTGTACACTACGGAAGCGTAGTGCCACCACATAAATAAATACATCACGCTCTTATCGCAGACGTACACAATAACTATCATGTACGTTGTACATGATATCATTATATACCTACATCATATCCATCATGTATACACAATAACTCCAGACTTAATATCATGTACATAAACTATAACTATCGAATGCGTACATGTACCATGTACACGTACACAATAGTTATCATGTACGTACATGATCACTATCATGTATGTGTACGTACACGATAATTATCATGTACGTACATGATCCCCTTCCATACGTACGTATGATATCATGTACGTAGGTATATGATATCATGTACGTACACGATAAGAGCGGGATTGTCTTTTATTCATGTGGCGGCACTACACTTCCTTAGTGCACAAACCTTGGCTGCAGAATTTCAGGCTCTGCGGCACTTTTGTAAACAAGTGCTATCACTAAATTGTATACACAGCAAATAACTTTAAATCTAGGCATTGTTCACTTCTTCTTCTTTTTTACATTAAGTAGTAAAGAATCCAACTTTTTTTTCTCACACAAGTAGACTGGATACAAAGTATTATTGGGAACAATTTGTAAATCTGTCAGTAATGTCCCACGTTGTATAAAAAGGCATTTTGGGGCATTTTTACATGCGGACCCATATACATATTCAGACCCACACCCAGGGCTGCCAAATACCCATCAAATGCATGATTGGTCTATCCTTATTAGGCCACACATACATGTATGCACCTAGTTTATTTACCAAATGTAATATAAAAGCAATCGGACATTTCACTTAGGCACTGGGGGTCTCAAACATTACGAAAAGTCATTACGCAGGCTAAAATAAAGGCAATTTTTAATGACCCATACATGTGTACCTTGATACAAATGACCTGTGCTACTTACTTTTGACAGTATAATTTAGTTGATGGGATACCAGATACCCTTTATATTAATTTGTATCTATATATCTTATCTCCATTTGTAGATACAGACCTCTCCAAAATGCCGAAAACACAAAAAGTCAAATTGAAGGGGGCGGGGCTTAATTTTTTAGGGGCTCATAGTCATATCTCAGAAATGTCAAGGAGTAGGATTCTAAAATGTTGTAATGTGTTCATGGCACCCATAGGGAATTGTTTTTAAAAAATACTAGCAAAATCTGAGACGGAGCCTGCCAATCTAATTTCTTCCTCCATGGTTCCGCTATCGTCTCCACGATACGAGGAGACGATCGATAGCGGAACCATCAAGGAACGAACCACATACAGTTCCTGAGGGAGTTTTAAGACTAGGTAGGACTGAGCATGGAGCAATCTCCATGGACTGAGTGAGTAGGAAAAACCGAATGACCAATAAAATGAAACATACTCACCTGTCAAATAGCAAACGAAACGGAATTATTGATGAGTGAAACCGTAGCTTGTGTATTCTGTATACAAAATGTAAATAATAAGCAACATTAGAAGATGAGTACCAACAGTAACAGAGCCATTAAGGATCTTCTCAATCTTATTTCTCCTCGTGCCTATAGGCCTAGTGCGCAGCAGCATACACCCCATGTGTCGATTCGTAACAGCGCCCTCTCGCAACCAATAATAAGCGCGCTTTAAACATTTTGAAAGGGGTTAATTTCGAAAATGCGCACAATGACGGTCTATAGCGTATAGCAAATTTTACGCATTTCTATGCTGCGCACTTCTCTACTGATGATGAGCGGCACCATGCCAATATGGTGATTATTATAATGATGTTTTTTCAATGATTGACGAAAATTCGATCTTTTGTGCCACTTCAATGTGTGTCGGGATCTAACTTCATCTCTTTCGGCTCAAACTTCGTCACATTTCCAGCGATCCGGTGACAACTTCAAAACTGTAATTAGTTGAGGGCGCACCAGACTGAAGCTAGCCGCGTAATGGGCCAGGATTTCCCATGCGCGTGTTCAAGGGCCGGCCAGCCACGTGTTTAGGAAAAATAGAACCCATGCAGTAAAAGGTGGTGAAATTTCTGTCTCGCCTCCTTTCTTATTTGAACGAATTTTTTAATAATCTTACTTTATCAGTGTAATTTTTTTCAAACTTCTCACCTTACATAGCATTGACCATACTCGAAGGTAAAGTTAGCTTATTTGGTTGCATAATTAGTAAATAATTAGCCGCCACAATATAAAAAATCTCATTATCAAGACCGTAATACGCAACTGCTGACAAACTTGCACTCACCCCAAAGTAAATGTACCCTTCATGTTGCATATGAAATTTTGTTCCATAATCCGATAGACCATACCACTGGGCACACTTAATTTTGGAGGTGGCTAATTCGGCTCACTAATTAATACCTAATAAGCCACTACGATACACGCCATTTTCAATCATACGTTAGCGATATGCACTTGAACACAATATACTTACTACTTTGACTGCACTTGCCGTAAAAGAAATGTACCCTTCATAATGCATAACAGATGAAATTTTATTCCATATTCGGATAGACCATACCACTGGGCACACTTAACTTTGGGGGTCGCTAATTCGGCTAACTAATTAATACCTAATTAGCCACTACAATACATAAAACTAACTAGACATGTGTTTGTAGGCCTAACGAAACAAACACTGGGGGTTTCGGTGGTTGGAAAAATGACATGTCAGTATGGGCCTACTCAGTAATTATGTTAAGTTGGTCGTAATACCTAAAGGAACTCTTGTGGTCCAGGGAAATAATATGGATTATAAATTCCCAGTTTCCTGTTTGTATTGGAAGTAGAGGGTCAAAGAGGGTCGCGTTTTTTAATAAAAAGTGCCGTAAGCTACAAGATGGGCCGAAGATTTAAAACATGTTTTGTATTACCCCTACAACGCTTCCATAAGTAATTATTACGTATCTTCATTTCCCTTAAACTTTAACGCATTCATGAATTTAAAAGTGCGAGGACTCTCCATGAGTCTACAAGTGTGCTTTATAAGTTTTCCGATAGATTGAAACTGCTTGTTTCATGCGTATGCGCAACGAAATGTGATAACTGTGGAAATTCTTGCACCTGTGCAGACAATAATTATTTGACGTATCAAAAGTATTACAAAACTTTAAACTATAGGAAAACAAACGACACTTCTATACTTTGACTTTATTATTATACACTGGAGATGTCAGGGGCCTTTGAATATCCAGACAAACATCGAATAAATTCACAAGCTTCCAGTGCTGGGAGTTCCTGTTGTCCGAGTCCAAGTCCGAATCCAAGTCTCTGTTGTCCGAGAGATTCAGACCGGACTCCAGTCCTCCAGCACTTCTAGCTTCATACAAGTTTAGCAGAATATTGTGATGACTCTTCGGCACCCTGACCTATTTCTACTGTTTCGTGTTACGCTCAACTAGCCATGGAGCAAGTTCAGGTGGCTGACTAGAGTTTTCTAGACTAAACCGTAGTCGGTTTAGGCCTAGATGTCACTCGAACGCTGCTTGGTTGAACTAACTAGATCAACCTAACGGGATCAACCTAGCTCTGTATAGATATAGAGTACTAGTACTGTTCTTCAACGTGAACCGTTGACTCGTGGTCTGTGTCCTTTGGATGTGCAACTGACTCGTTCATCATTCAATTTACTGTTTAGTAAAATTATGTTCCTTCTGTAAATACGAATTCTGTGTTTGAATAAATAAAAAAACTAAGCTGTAGAAGTTCAAGGAAAACAGTGTTCGATTTGCTGAGTTTCTTGCAATGGACTGGACGGCCATGACTTTCAAACTGTCCATAACAACGATTTACTCCGGCCCGTGAATGACTTGGGTGTCTCGGGGCTAGAATCGTGCACGAAGGAATCCAGTGACGTGTTACCACCCCATCCCCATAAGAACCCTTTCTCCGCCCCACCTTTTGCCCCGCTCCCACTTAGAATTTTTTTTTTATAGAAATGAATGTTTTACCCCCATAAAGAAGCCCCCTAAAATATGTCTTTACCCCCTGCCCCCTCCCACCCTCGAAGTGTGTGGTTACGCCACTGCTGAAATTGGCAGTGATTAGCAGATTGTTCAATTGTATTAGTACAGCATTGCCCTAAATGCAAATGAGTTTAATGGGGTTGGTCTTTCATCCAGATGACTCCTTGTAGTATTGTATTGTTACCTCTATGGTTTGAATGCTTCAGGAACCATTCGTGCTCAATATAGTGTAGTCCCCTGTTGTAACTTCATTGTGTGCTTGGAATCTCAGCAATTCTAAAGGAGAGTTTTGTTTGTTGTTTGGGTTTTGTTCTGTTTTGGGGGGTACTTCTGTACAAGAGGAAAATAGTGTGTTAAAGTATTAGAGTGGGTGGGGGGTGATGTTTCAGGAAACACCTACACCAGACTGCATCTAACCCGAACCAACTGTTACAGTTTTCATGAGACCATGCTATGGGGTGACGCCATTCAAAACCTGTTTTACAGGGTTAGTCGGCAGCTAAATTAAAAAGAGCTAGTTCTATTTTACCCAAAATTGTTAACCCATAAGCACTCCTTGTCGCTAAATCGAAATTTTCCGAAGTCATTACTAACACATGATGTAAGCCATTACAGATATTAACTGATATTTAAAAAGAAACTGCAAATAATTTTATTACACAGTAGTAACCATCTCCAGATAATTCGTTCCCTTCAAAATTTGCGAATTATGCATTGTTCAATTAACAGCTACTACAAGTTTGATGTCCGCCATTGTTTATATTTATAGATATAACTTGTTAGAAACGAACTCATTATCAGGCATCATGTGCCTAAAATGTGATGTAACTTGTTTAACTTGTTTGACGGAGATGAACTTACCCTGGTTAGAATCAGGGTAAGGATCGTATTTCGTTTGTTATCTGCCAGTTGCAGCCGGGCCCAGTTGCACCCAGTAACTGACTTAGAAGACATGAATATTTAATTAGCCAATCTTGAGACCACCATACCTCAAAAGTATGGGTCCAGTCATCAAAATGTTTTCGATTATATACTTGTGGGATAATTTATAACTTTTTGTTTGACCAAAAACGCTACACGAAGTCCCATGAAATCATTAATTGCGCGTTTTGTATGTGGACTGTGTACAAAACCGTGGCTTTAAAAGGTGCTAGACACCAGACTTTTTACCAGTTCATACATTTGTACAATTGAACATTTCACAGAAACCTTGACAAAAGGCGTATTGAAAGTAAACATGAATTGTCACATGACTGCCTGCAAAGGTTTGTCCTAATACAATGTATGACTACATTAAACTTCAGAGTCTAGACACTATTGTGTACATTTAACCAGTAAACACATTTGTGGGAGTGACGACGCACTTTTATTCTTTTGAATTGAAAACATGATTTTTTACCTCGATCATGTTTCGACTCTAGTAGAGTCCTTCTTGCTAAATAGGGGTCAAAACGTGAGGCCATTAAAACATATTTGTATTTACACGTACACTTTACATGTTGTTTTGGCTGGGATGCAGCTGGAAACAGCTAGTTTTATTTCAGAAGTAATCGAGTTTGCTTGTTACATCAAAACCCCTCGGGAAATGGTGCCTGCATTGACCTACAAACAGGCCATGGAAAGTTCAGTTTTAGTTTCTCATCTGTACGGCACCTGATCAAAATAATGCACCAACTCTGAAGATTTTAGTGCACGTTTGCTAAATTGTATTTTCCTCAAAGTGCCAACAAAACAAGAAACAAACATCATCCAAGAAACAAACATCATCTTTCAAAAATAGTTCGTTCGTTCAGAATCATTTTGTACTTTTAGAATCAGCTCGATCAAATATAAGTAACTGCAAAGCGCCTAAAGGGACATAATGAAACACACAAAAATGAACACGAAATGTTATTTTGTTCGACTTAAATAAAATGTTGTGTCTGCGACTAATAGTAAGCGTCCTTGAAATAATATTTTGTTCCCTCAACATTTTATTTTGTTCGACGGAAATATTGTTTCGTGTTCCCTCGAAATGCTAATTTGATCGATGGAAATAATATTTCGTGTCCTCGACATAAAATATTGTGTATTATCTTCTGAACCGAATGCCATAGAATTATATAGTCTGTGTTCCTTCTTGTAGCTTACAGCACATGTAAATTTTATTTAGAAATGTGACCTTTAGCCTTTACTTCCGGTACAAACAGCAAGCTCTAAGTCCTATATTTAGGTTCAGTGTAAGAGTCAGAGTCAGAGTCAGGTTCAAGTTCAAAATGTGGTTAGGGTTTTGGGCAGTTAAAGTCAAGTTCAGGGTCTGTGCTAGGTTTTGGGTGATGTGTACTGCTTAAAATTGAGGAGCGTCAGCATATGTAATATTTTATTATGAAATGTGACCCCATTTTAACTTGTACTTCCGATTCCAAATTTAAAGGCACATTTAAAGTCAAAATAAGGGTATGTCGAAGGTGAAGGGTCCTCTATCTCAAAGTCAGGCTCACTTTAAAGGTATGGGCGTTTAGTCAAAGCAAACAAACCAAAACCGGAACAGCTTTGTGTTTGTTCACAAAAACCTGTCTGTATAGTGTGTACTTTGTAATTAAACTAATACATTTTCACAACGTGATGATAAAAACAAATATACTACGTTGTGATAAATTTTTAAAAGGCCTCCAACGTGATGTTTACAGTTAAACGTGTGTGGTTAAAGGTTGAGATAACGTGGCTGTCACAACTTGAACACTACTTGTTTTTGTACAAAACCAAAATACAAAGTGATGACAACATGATCACCAAAACTTTGCCATTGCGTTTTGATAGGGCCTACCAAAATACAACGACAAGACAACGTACAGCCGAAACTTAAACATGACGTTTGACAAAAACAAAATACAGCGTGCAGACAACGTCCTCGTCACAACATTATAACATAATTACTACATTTTAATGAGACCCAAATGCACTTTATCCACAACGTTATTGCCTTAACTAAGTATTACTTTGTAATAATACCAAAAGAATGTTGGGAAGGTTGCATATAAAACTTTTCGGTAACGTTGCATAAGTTACCAACATGCAACCAATGTACAACATTGGTTAAAAATCATGTTAAGATCTGACGTTAATGCAACGTAGTCAAAACGTTGTCATCCCATCGACCAAATTGCAACCTTATCACAACGTCGTGCAATGTTGTTACAACGTATTATGTTAGCTGGGTCTGTGATTTGACCCAAGTCGGACTTATTACAAATTATGTAGCTCGACTTGTTCAAAGTATGAAACCACAAGGGAAACTGGAGCACCGGCACGTCCTGAAGTCCCAATTTTAACTCCCGCTCTGGAAAATTTTCTGTATTCAATCCAATGTATCCAGTCAGTTTCCCTTGTGGTTTATTACTTAGAGTTGATGTTGCTTGACAGTTTTACGGTAGTTAAATCGTTGCTGTTCACGTCGTTCACATTTGCCACGCATAGAAGATGCCTTCATTACTTATTTTGGTTTCTGTCTTTTGATTTCTTGTTACTTCTTTAATTGATTTTTAAAAATGTTTTGTTTAGAAATGATCATCAAGTATGGAAATAATGTGAGCTTGGTATTGAATTAAATTGAACTTTGCTAGCCGAGTTACACCCCCTTTGAACTCTCGTTTAACCCATCGCCAAACGGCGCCCTATGTTGTAACACCACTCATTTATCGATGTCAGTATGCACAGTTATAACACACCTCTTGCTAGTTCTGTATTCTGGTTGGCTGAAACACGGTCACGTGGGATGAACTATTATAGGCTAGTGCATGAGATTTGCACAACCATGAACTAGACATCGCACGTGCGTAGTTTGCGGGAAATAGTTCCCGAAGCGAGCAATAGTCTTTCAATTTTTGACTGGTTACAGAGCCCTCAAGAGGTTTGCCAGGCTCATCTTCACATGAAAAATGGCGGCGTCTGGATCGTCGGATCACGTTACTCCTGTCTTCACATGAATTTTTGACTGGTATTTCATATTTTGGACCGAGGTGTGTTATAAAACACATATGGACTGTCATGATTCGGTCACTAGAGCACGTCTATCCCCCCTCGAGCCTCGGGAAATAGGTCCCTCTTCTGGTCACTCACAGGCCCTCGGGGGGATAGACGTGCTCTAGTGACCTCATTGCCAGTCCATTTGTGTATACTAGTGCTTCTTCAATAAAATGCACACACCCTATCCCCACATAGACACGATCTGCAGGGGTGCGTTGCGCTGATTTCCGCTGAGCTTCCGAACTTGTTTTCCTCTTTGTCTTTTTTCGTTGTAATAATAATAATAAATTGTATAATAGTTACAATGTTTTTCCCCAACATTTAATGATTTTCTTTTAACCACTTTTTGTACCTTTTCAATATTGTTGTAAGAACGTGTCTAATTTGGCTTGCCTGCTATGATTTGTGTACTTTGTCTTCAATAAGATATCAAATATCAAATAGAAAGGTAGTTTACTCAACCGCATTATGTAATTGTGCGTGTTATAGATGGAAAATGGCGTCTGTATAACTGTGCCTAATTAACCACTAATCAGTGGACCAAATTAGCCAGCTCAAAAATGTTGTGCCCAGTGTAACAGTCTTTGGATGTCTCGCGAGACTTTGATTTGTAGTGGCCGCGGTTGTTCTTGAATCGTTCAATTGTGCAACAATGAAACGCCCTCCTCGGTTCTGGAGTTAACTTTAAAAAGAAGCGCACAAAAACGACTGGGAGACTCAAAGTTATTGGACTCAATCTGATAATGCAAAAACAAAGTAATCAAAATAATATTAATCACACAAAAGATATATTTGGTTGCTTTAATAACTATCCAAGATTATAAAAGTAAGCTATAAAAGTATCTTCACACAGTTGTGAATTGAAATGTTACCATGTTGACCCCTTGCACGATGCGAAACGCACCTCCCCGTACAATGCGCGGCTACCATTTCCACCACCACTTTGGGAGTCAATTCCTTTGCGTACATTTTGACTTCCAACATTGCCAAAATGGCGGACAGGATAGGTGCAAGTGCGCGTCGCGTTGTGTAACGGGTCAGTCAGCAGATAACTGTGCGTCAAGGAAAATCTGTGTAAAATCTGTGTAAAACATTTATTTTAAGTACTCCTTCATACAAAAACCAAACACGAAAAGTAGTCAGTTGTAAGTATAGTCAATGCACGTACATTTTACGAACATTCCGTTTACAAAGCGGTTGGGGAATTGCAAAGCTGCAAACTCAAGTATCTGTGTTGCCTTCGTGTTGGTTCGAATCGTGGTCGGTTTTTCTATTATTTTGAATCTCGTTCGTTAAGGGACGTTGAGGCCATATTTCGATGACAATGTATATGGAAAAACTACAACAAGCGACAAATAAAGCAATCAACCTCGATAGATCCCAACAGACGTCATCTTTACGGGCAACTTGGGTTTTGGTTTTGAGTTGCGTGAAGCGTTGCGAAGTTGTCCATTGACCAACCCATGCAAGAAATTATGATAAAGCTCCTGCGTGCTACACGCAGTATTTACGCCTAAAGCATAGTTATGCGTTAAAAAAAAGAATTAACAAAATCTAGATTTGCCCCTACAGAGGGCCGACTTGTAACACTGTGTAACGTCACATGGAAACTCTCATTGATCTCCACTACTCTTGCTAATATTAATGGAAATCAATGGAACTATATATTTATGTAAATGGTAGGCCCTATTGGCAACCTGCGACCGATTCACTATCATTGCAGTTCCGAATAAACAGATGCTTTATGCAAATGCACGAAAATGATTTTACAAAGAATACAAATTTATAAGAGAAAGTCAATTAACATTGAAGTGCGTTAAAAAAAGAATTTTAAAAAATCTAGATTTGCCCCTACAGAGGGCCGACTTGTAACACTGTGTAACGTCACATGGAAACTCTCATTGATCTCCACTACTCTTGCTAATATTAATGGAAATCAATGTAAATGGTATTGGCAACCTGCGATCGATTCACTATCATTGCAGTTCCGAATAAACAGATGCTTTATGCAAATGCACGCAAATGATTTTTACAAAGAATACACATTTTTAAGAGAAAGTCAATTAACATTGAAAAATAGTAATAAGGGAGACGGTTTATGTGTTTTGAGAAGTATGTTTAAACAAACAACAATAGCACTCCAAACTAATGCTAAAAATAGAAGCAAAAATACCCGGATTTCAGACAAACGTGTCAAATTTCACTTACATACTCGTGCATGCGTACATGTCCAAGTTTTATGTTTACTTTCCCATGAAGGGCAGTTTGGCACGTTGATATCGCAAAACAAAGTGATGGAATGTTGGTGTGATCTGCCTGAGGGCTGGGTATTTTGAGCAAAAGTGACGTCATCAGCGAGGAGTGCTATCCGGGCTATAGTATAATAGAGACTTCTCTGTAGAATATATAAATCTTTAAACAACAAAAACCTAAACATATTTTATTACTGCAGCCCTACACCATTATACAGTAAAACATATAGACAAACTTTTATAGGGAATCTAAGAAAAGAAAAGCATTCACTCCAAGTAAACAATATTTTGGCCTACCAGGGCGCCAGTTGTTTTGGGTAAATCTGTTTGTGAACACCCAAACCAAACGCTGCACTACTACTAACAGAACCCTTGCATACGGCGGTGTTAACCAACCCAAAACAGTCCACTTACTGGGGTTAATGAAACCTAGCTGTTGTTATTTGATTCTTTTGCAGTCTGTGAAAGTTTGATAACTGAATATTTTTGTTACTTCGAGCGACCTGATTTGATCTCGCTTCAGGTCCAAACCAGAAGTATGAATACAATAGCTTTTAAAGCTCTATACAATGGTTTTTAATTTCATATTCTTTTTTAACTTTTAACATTTACCTGCTATTTAAACAAACCGACACCTATTATTTGCCATTTGTTTTTTTTTTCTCTAAAGTTTAACTTAATGTCATCGCCAAGGCATATGTTTATTGGGATTATGCTAATTGTGAACTTTGTTGAAGCAACATTTTTTAATAACATCTAAAGAAAAAAAAACACATGAAGTATAGTATGTTACAGTCTTTCAATTGAAAATACGATTGTGGTGATGTGTAATGTATGCAAGTTACAACTCTGGGACAAGCGTGGGTTTACAAAAATGAAGAAACGCGAACGAAATGAAGGGACACGAACAGTTATACACAATCATGTTAGCTCACTTTGGTGATAAACGCTGAGCATGCATTTTTTCATAGTGGGGCATAGATACATCAGCACAACGGAGTGCATCGGCAGGCACAGCCGACCGCTCGGGCAACACACGGGGCTTTGCGAAGGAAGCGCCCTCAAATGCCCTCTTGTAGTACTGCCACACCTCGTTCTTCCTCCATGCTTGTAGTGAGACATTGGAAGGCATCTGCTGTTCGGTAATCGTATCTCCGACCTTCCATTGAAGATATTTCTCATCGAAGGGAAGACCAACCTCCTTAAAGAGGGCTGATAAGATGGCTTTGGGGTCAGCGAGGAGGTCATCTGCATCTATGATGATTGCCTTCGGGTCGTGCACCTCTCTCACATGCTCCAGCAACTTGGTCATTTCGCTGAAGCCGAAACCCCGTGGGAACAGCGTTGGGGCAACCTCATCAAGCTGAACGGCGTGGGAAGTAAAACGCTCGTACATCTTCTTCCAAGCTGTGAAGACCTTAATGGGGTGCCGGATAAGAAACACGTGCCGGCACTCCTTCGGGAGAAAGTCCAGTTTATCAGCCACAGAAAAGGCCATGTCTTTGCAGAAGACCAACTTCTTTCCGGTGTGAGGTGCATCCAGTTGCTCTTTGACCATCCCATATGTGCATTCTGAGGATTCGCACCCCCTCGTTAATGCGGATTCTGCGGCAGCTTTTTCCACTAAGGCCTTTGCGCTGGCCAGATGACCGGCATCTTGTAGACACTCGGGTCCGAACCAATGGGCACCGAGATACGACTCGAAGAAAATAGTTGAATCCTCCACGAGGCTGAAGACATTGGTGAGGGCAGTGGAGACGGAGCGGGGTGTGGTCCACACCGCCAGCCGAACCTGTTTCGATGAGTTAGCTTCCATCTGTGTAAAAACAAATCATTTGGAATATGGTATTTAGAAAAAAATATCACGAGTTAAACAATACATGTACAGTGTATAGAGTTTTCAGCTTACTGTTTGACGTGCAATCTTGTACAATTAGAGATCCACTTTCGTATCACGTGCAACAAGGTTCCAAAACAAATCTTTGGATATTAATTCGATCACCTTCACACCATACACACTATCGGCGTCAGTGGTTTTGTGCATATTAAGTACGTGGTAGTTATTTTTGTTTGAGTGGGGTATCAACGTATCAACGTACAATCGGTTTGCGGTAATACCATGTGTATATCTACTTTGCTGGGTAGGTCTTGCTTTATTCATTTCGGAAATTCGGGAGACTACTTAGTTCTGAAAAGAACTGTCCTGCTCATTAACTACTATCTGGGCGGAAGGTGAGTTCTTAATTGGTCTCAACGTTTCGACTAGCTTGCTCTAGTCATCGTCAGGAGACTGAAGAGTGTGAGACGTGATGATCTATTTACATGGTAGCTTAATTCGAATGCTGCGAACGAAATATTATGGATAGGTGTGATTTTCAAATGCTTTATTAATTTTTTTTAGATTGGGGTTATATTCTGGACTTTGACAGTATTTCAGAAACTAGGCCTATAAATATGTCCTCAGTGGATTGGGACTGGTATGATTATGATTATTTAAACTTTGATTAAAATAAAGTTTTTAAATGATTCTGTTTAGTCCTCTAACGTTGTATTTAAATATAGTAGGATGTACTGGCACGGGGGTAAAGTTCAAGAAAAATAAAAAACATTAATGAACAAGAAAGAAACATAGACTTTGTAGACTGGCAACGGTTCATCGACTGGTGGTGTATTTATTGCTGAGTTGTATATACAACGAGTAAGGAAATTGCGAGAAGGCGTCATGGCTAAATTTCGAGATGCAAAACAAGGAAAACGAACTGTTATTTCCATTGATATTATTATTATTATCATATTATCATATATTTGGCCATTGATAAACTAAAACAACATACAGGCTGTCAAAATAAGATAAACTGTGTTGGGAAGCACACAAATTTGCTGTTGAAACCGCCCCCACGAAGTCCAAAACACGGTCAATAAACGAGTCACCACAAACCTATATGAAATCCGGTAATGGTAATGCTCAATAATGTGTGAATAAATATGGAGGATTTATTCTTCCTCAATGGATTACCTTACCGTAGTCCTACGTCTACAGACGGATAGCTGTGAGGTTGGTTTGTATTTGAACTTCAATGCCAGTTAAACACATTTGAAACGACAAAAACTATCAACAATTTACCGTTTTATACATTACCATATTACCAGGAAGCGGGTGTGTTTGTACCGTACAATACAAAATGCACAATACACCCGTCTGACCCGAGCGAACTTGCAATGTTTGATTTGTGCTAGGTGTTCGTCCATCAGCCGAAAACCTATTGTAATATAGGTTTTCCCGGCCAATTTCTACAAAAATCCATTCATTTTAACTGCTGGCTCATTCAATTTCGTTTGAAAATGAATGCTCCGTTGAATCAGCATTCAACAGTCGAAAGGAGTAATTCAATTTCACCAGTTTTAGCATTCACTGGTCAAATAAGATCATTCAATTTCATTAGGCTGCAAGACTCATTCAATTTCGTAAAAGCCAGCAGCAAGAGCTGGTCAACCATTCAATTTCATTAATGAGCAAACATTTTCCAAATGTTTGCATTCAAATTCAAATTCTATGTTATGAGCTTTCTGATTCGTAGCTGCCTATAATAAAGGCATATATTTTGAGGGAAAAGTCATTTTTACACTAGTTTGGCGTTATCTTCAGTTGACGATGCAGTATCATGGTCTTTATTCAAAGCATCTCAGTTCCTCGATAAGAGCGTCCCTAATTATTGCAGAATTTTATTTGTGGATTATAGTTCGGCGTTTAACACCATATCTCCTTTTAAATTGTATGATAAACTTATAACTTTGAATTTTAACCATTCTTTGTGTCGTTGGATTTTAGATTTTTTATTGGATCGCTCACAGAGGGTTAGAATTGGACAATGTTTTTCTGAGTCACTTGTCCTGAGTACAGGAGCGCCACAAGGATGTATTTTATCACCAATGCTGTACTCATTGTTTACGCATGATTGTGCAGTAAATTATATTAATAATTTTATGGTTAAATATGCAGACGACACCACATTAGGTGGACTTATTTTTAAGGACGATTCCATGTATCGTGATGAAGTTAATAATTTAGTTCAATGGTGTCACGACAATAACTTAGAATTAAATGTTCAAAAGACTAAGGAAATTATTGTGGACTTCAGAAGAAATCCAGACAAAGTTGAGCCGTTGTATATTAATGGCTCCGAAGTGGAAATTGTCGACTCTTTTAAATTTCTAGGAGTGCACATATCAAATGATCTTAAGTGGATGACTCGTGTTGATTCCATTGTTAGGAAGGCCCAGCAACGGTTGTTCTTTCTTAGAAGATTGAGGAGTTTTCGAGTCAGCCAATATTTGCTGGTTAAGTTTTATCGGGCAGTTGTAGTGAGTGTTTTGACACTCTCGATCACTGTCTGGTACGGCAACACTACGGCAGATGACCGAAAACGCCTCAGTCGTGTAGTCAGCACTGCTAGCTTTATTATTGGTCGCGAACTTCCTGCTTTGGATCAACTTTATGCCGCACGGGTTCTAAAGAAATCGAGATCTATTATTTCGGATGAATTTCACCCTGCGAATAGTTTATTTGAACTGATGAGAACAGGTAAGCGGTACAGAGCGATCAGAGCTGACTCCAACCGTACTCGCAACAGTTTTTATCCGAGTGCAATAAGGTTACTTAATGATTAATACTTTTTATTTTGTTTTCGGGGGTTCGCAATTTTTTACTGTTGTCTCTTTGCATAATGTGCGCATGCCTTTGTGGTTTAAGTGGTTGCTGTCTTTGTTGTTGTTGTAATTTTAATATTTTTAGACTCGCAAACCGAAGTGAATTTCACTGTATATGTATATATATGTGTGACAATAAAACAATTGAATTGAATTGAATTGAATAGGCCTAAGCGATTTTGACTGAAAATATGGCTGCCCGTGGTCGGTACAGAGCAGTGAATAATGTAGATAGGGAGAGACTGATTGAAGCATTCGAGAATAACCAGGCTGACTACCTACAATGAGCAGACACTCTTGGCACCAAGAGATCTACTGCAAGGTCAATAGTGGCAACATATTTGCGTACCGGTCGTCACGAAAAGTTGCCGACTGGGGGAGCACACCAACACCAAGGTAAATCAGGAAATGCGAGATGGGCTTTAGCAATTACTGGATGAAAACCCTCTTCTAACACTGAAACAGATGGAAGATTAGCTCCAACATTCGCTACCAGACAAACCACAGGAAAACACCAAGATTAATTTTTTTTTAAATTTTATAACGACACCTTAAAATTTTAAGTTTTTTGTTTCCTTTAAAACATTTTGTTAACTTCTAATTTGACATGTTCTGGACATTAGCAGATACAAAGACAACAACATAAATACCTGGGGAAAAATATCAAGGCTATATAGCAAAAGATTTAGTTTTTATTTCAAAGTTTATCGGGTACAGGCTATAACTTTAAGAGTAACAAAGCAAAAGGAACAACTATTTCAATTAAGAAAAAACACATCCTCTTTCAAAGGACAACTTATGTGCCAGTAAAGGAGCTACGATTTCCAGCTTACTCGTAAAGCTATAACTCATGTTTAATCTGAATGCACAAAAGTTGAAACTCGTTGCCCATAAACGAAAAAGAAAACGCAAACTGGCAACAAAATTATGTTCGCTTCGGTGAGTCTTAATTTGAACGCATGAATTGTAAATAGGTATAGTAGTAATTCAATTAAAGAATGGTCAAAGTGTAGTCTTGAATGCCTCTAAATGAAATAGAATGACTGAAACGAATCTGAATGAGAAAAACGAAATCATGAGTGAACGAAAACAAAATTGAATGCATTAATAGCTAAAAAGAAACCCTAGTTTGAGAGTATTAGGGGGAAATGTGAGAATTTGAATGCGTGTTATTAAAAATTGAATGAATTTTTGCTCAAATTGGCCGGGAAAACCTACATTATACTATTTTCGGCCTCTCCTTCTTCTCCCTGAACCTTGTCATAAAGCTTTTTAATTCGCAAAAAGTAAAGATCGTACTTAGAAACTTAGCATACACTTGAACCTTGACATAAAAACGGCACTTGAACAATGACGTCATGGTGACGTCATCAGGTGTCGAATTACAAGGCTTTTAAGTTTCAAAAAAGGCCATGTTGTTATTCGCTGTATTTCATGGAATATTATTCAAAGTTATGATTTCATAATTGGGCATGTGATAGATCAAGACTGGGGCAACATTTTAAAAGTTAACGCCTTTTATGTCATCATCTCTTGCAGTAAATTAGCTCAGGACCTCAACATGTCGGATGGCACATCCAGAGCTCCGTATCTTTACCAATCCAAAACGACCTGCAACTATGACTCAGTTATTTTGTCTCATAATTATTGCACACAAACTCGTGTGCACATTGTACATCCGGGATGCGATTTTTTTTTTTCCCCTGAACCTTTCGGGCAGAGTATGTGGAGTCTAAGCCAATCAGAGCGAGAACGTGACATGATACCGCTTTCTGATTGGTCAATGGCCCACGTACAAATGTACACTGTACAGCCCGAAAGGTTCAGGGGAAAAAAATCGCATCCGGGATCGCTACAATGAACTATTAATTAAAGGCGGGTCATAGATTTTTTTTCCCCCGTCAACGTATTGCTGATCAACAGTACACGTTATCACAAAGATTAATGTCACCTGTGAAAGTTTCAGCTTTAATACAGTGTAAAGTTGTTGAGAAAACAGGGGGGGGGGACCTGTCGCGGTATTTTCTTCAAGAACGTCGAATTCATCAACGTTTAGCACCAACCACGTCTCTGGCCGCAGCATTCACAAACGGACACTGCGGAAATTGGAATCTCCAAAAATCGCCCAAATGTAGCGCTTGAGAGATTCATTTATTTTGTCAACGTTTGATTTCTAATCAGCGCATGCCGGCACTTCAGACGAAACAATTTCGCAAAATGCATATAACTACCGCCATTACCATCTGTAGGACTAAGAAGCTTTTTATGGTCCTACCTTTAATCTACTCTTGAGCTCTTTATCGCGGCAGGATATAGGCCTAAGCCTACACCTGTATTTCCCGTCAAAAAAGAAAACAAGAAGGTGGTTGAATGATAACATTATTTTCACTCATATTCCACACTGTAATGTTCAGTACTATGTATAACGTCTGTGATTTGACCCAAGTCGGACTTGTTACAAATTATGTAGCTCGACTTGTTCGAAGTATGAACCCACGAGGGAAACTGGAGCGCCGGCACGTCCTGAAGTCCCAATTTTAAATCCCGCTCTGGAAAATTTTCTGTGTTCAATCCAAAATGTATCCAGTCAGTTTCCCTTGTGGTTTATTACATAAAGTTGATGTTGCTTGACAGTAAATAACCCACCTCGTTATGTTTCTCCCCGCTGAACGTAGCCACACAACAGTTCAGATCACACAGCTCAAACCACTAAGCTATCGCACACAGTAGCAGTGAGAACACGCAAATGTGGGCACAACAGCAATGCCAACTGTGAAAAAGGCGCGGGAAATGCTAGCGCTGCTCACTTTTATAGTGTACCAACCCGCAAACACCCCCCGCGACGCATAATGCTCAATGCGAAGCTGGTGCATAAGCTTGACCCAGTTTACCCCCTGTTCGTCACAACAGTCTGCATTTCAACGTTCCTACACTGGTATAGACCTTTCTTTTGCAACGTCACAGCCCAAGTTTTTGCCAACCCAGGTTGGAAAAACTATGGAACCCATAAATGCAAAACGAAAACAGATAACTACAGTTTGTAACAATGTTACACAAATATTCAAAATTAGTGTTGAATTTATTGGAAACAATTTGTATGTCTAAAAAGCTTTGGAATAAAATTTACACAATTTTCCGGGGTTATAACCACAGTATGGTCCTACCTTTAATCTACTCTTGAGCTCTTTATCGCGGCAGGTTATAGACCTAGGCCAACACCTGTATTTCCCGTCGAAAAAGAAAACAAGAAGGTGGTTGAATGATAGCATTATTTTCACTCATATTCCACACTGTAATGTTCAGTACTATGTATCATGGGCCCGGCTGCAGAGCCGGGCCCGGCTGCAACTGGGCCCGGCTGCAACTGGGCCCGACTGCAACTGGGCCCGGCTGCAACTGGGCCCGGCTATTAAGATTCAATGGTGTTCAGGGAAACTGGAGGGAAAATAGCAGCAAACATCGACCCAAATATTGTAATTGATTTATCAAAGTTTTGTGTCAATAACACACCTGCAGTTTACCGTCTGCGTTCAGAAATTGTTCACGAAGGTAATTCAATTGAAAGTGGTCATTATAAGTCCTATGTCATGAAATTCAACCCATTTAACGACGCAACCGTACAACACACAAGTGTATTGCGGTTCACCAAACATGTTTCCGAAAAGGGGTATTTATTTTTTCTATGAGAAAATGGAGTCAATTACTGCAAATAGTTCACACAACACTACACTAGACAGCACAGAAAGTTATTTCAAAGTATGCAAGGAAGAACAGGAACTTGTCCGCCTGCTTTTGGGCCTCTTTTGATGAGAAAAACCTTCACAGCGTTGCTTTGCGTGATGATAAAATCAAAGATTTTCTTTCATTCCACTAACTGGCCATGATTTGCTGTAATCCGAAACCAGCAGTGTTAAAACGTTTGAAAAATATAATACGGAAACTACCACTGTGGCTGGTTGAGCGAGTCATTGATCGATTTCTATATCACCCAGTTGTATGAAGTAGGACGAGGAAGCTCAAACAATAAAATTTGGAGCTGTACAATGTCACGATACCAAAAAGATACTCAATGGACAACAATCACCCCAAACACTTAAGTCAGTGTCAAAAACATACTTCCAGACAGGCACGTTTTGCGAAGTCATGTTTCCCCCCATTTAGAAAACAGGCACTTTACTTCGTATGTTATTGACAACAGTAACAAAAAGCTAACTTGCTTTGATTCACTCTGTAGGCCTAAAAGTCGAGATACTCGGCAGAAAATGGCAACCCATGGACATGCATTCTTTGAATGTTTTTCAGAATGGAAGGAATGAATCGTTATTGGAACCACTTTGCCTACTGTTTTTGAGAGCCAACACACATTTGCAGTCAAACAATCATCATGCATACAGCAAACTGATTCCGGAAGCTGCTGTATTAATTAGTGATCCGAATTAGCCACCTCCAAAATTAAGTGTGCCCAGTGGTATGGTCTTTAAGATTATGGAATAAAATTCCATCTTTTATGCAACATGAAGGGTACATTTATTTTACGGCGAGTGCAGTCATAATAGTAATTATTTAGTGTAAATGTGCTACACATTAACGTATGGTCAAAATGGCGTGTATTGTAGCGGCTAATTATGTATTAATTAGTGATCCGAATTAGCCACCTCCAAAATTAAGTGTGCCCAGTGGTATGGTCTATCGGATTATTGAACAAATTCCGTTTTTATGCTACACGAAGGGTACATTTACTTTGGGGTGAGTGCAAGTTTTTTAGCAGTTGCGTAATATGGTCTTGATGATGAGGTCTTAATTGTTGCGGCTAATTACTCACTAATTGTGCAGCCAAATGAGCTAATTTGGTCTACGAGTCTTGTCATTGCTATGTTAGTGAAAAATAATGAAAACAATTTACTGATAAAGCAAGATTATTAAAAAAATTCGTTAAAATTAAAAGGAAGGAGACAGAAATTTCACCGCCTTTTACTGCATGGATTCTAATTTTCCTGAATACGCAGCTGGCCGGCCCTTGAATACGCGGATGGGAATCCGGCCCAATACGCGGCTAGGCTTCAGTCCGATGAGGGCGCTTGTCCTTTTTATTAAAAAGGTCACTACCCGAACGTATTTATACGGTAAGAAAACTTACAATGTACTTGGCACCAGACTATGTAAGTAGTCCTTTATTCCCCTTTTCGAAACCACAGTATAAGCTGTAAATTTGGCTTAGGCTTTGTCGGTTATTAAAGAAGACGTGCGCTTACCTTACGGGGATTTAATCAGGCGGATGGATCCCAAGCCGGAGTCAAAGCCCAAATTTAAGCCGTAGTTTCGAAAAGGTCCTATGTGTTGCACATACTCCAAGCATCACATAGCTAGCTGTGTTGATGACGCACAGTCACGATTGGATTTATTTTTGTGGCTAGAATGACATCATTTCTTACCTCGAAAAGAACGATTTAAAAGCTCATTTATGCGAAATCGGTAAGTATCCATAACAAGGACAAATTTCATATCAGCAAAAGTTGCTGCATAACATTTTTAATTTGTTTCCATCTTCAATTTATACAAAAAGTAAATTCCCTTCCTGCTTTTTGAATTGTTGTGTTTTGTTTTTCTCAATCAGCTGTGTAGTGTTTACTATTTACAAGTAAAAATACAGCACCGAAGAACTGCAGCTTAAGTAGGGGTTCCTGCTGCAAGTTAGTAAGATTTTGTCTTCTCAACAAAGAATCAAGAAAGTGAAATCTACATCAAAATGTCTGCTTTGGAAAGTATCCTTTTAAAATTTGTTATGGCATTGTATGGTTTTTTATGAATTGAATGAGTCAAATGATTTATTTAATTATTTGTTGCACTTATTAATCTTTCAAATATTATAAATATTATTAAATAAAAATACATTTGTTAACTAACTCTGTTACTAACTGACTACATTTTGTTAACGCCATGACAACTTTGTACTTTGTAATTTTTATGTAAAAAGGAATATTGCAAAGTTCTTATTCCTTGCCCAGCCATACACATGTACATGTATGTAACTTTTAACTTTGCCATACTATTTGGAATGACTATTTGTACAGGTTTTTTTTAAAGTCAATATTCTTTTGGCTATAACTTTTGTTATCGAAACAACAAAAATTAAAAAGTAATTGAGTAAATTCTTAAACAAGGGAACAATTTGTACCATTTTAAGAAATTACTGAATAATAATTTCCAGATAAACAACAAATAATGGAGTAAATTCCAAAGCAATAGTACCGTTTGAACCATTGTTTAAGAAATACAGCTCATATATATACTATTTCCCCCAAGAGAAATGTTTAGTTTTCTTTAACAAGTTTTCTTCTTCAGAGAATCTTTTTAACCTGAAATTTGCTGCAAAGCAAATGGAGCGCAGCTCAAAGAAATGTGAAAAAGAAGAAAAGGTGGAAAAAGGGAAACTAAAAAAGGTAAATTTTATTCGGAGCAGGATCCACCTTTTGGAATTGCTTCTAAGTCTCATCACATTTAGAGCTGGGTTTTCAAATGAGGATATTGGGATAATTCTGAAGTTACTAATCAAAATGCAAGAACCCAGTTCAGCAGATCACTATGTACAACTTGGCAGATACTGGGAACTGGGCAGGCGTTAGGTGTGGAATGTGGGCGTTACATTTTATCTGTGGAGAGAGGTACATGTGGGTCTAGTTACTGACAAAGTTTGTTCGCTAGCTACATCAGCATGCCCATCATTCCACGTCTAACATGCACTCTCAGTATTTGCAAAGTAGTCTCATGGGTTTGCCGTCAAGTGTCTCAGTGACGAGCCAGTGAGATCAGTGAGCTTGTCATTTCATTAGTCCGCCAGATTAATCACTGGTCCATATCTTGAGGTTTCCTTTCAAAAATGTCCATTGTATGGGACATGTGTTACTGAGCTTTATTAGGGAAGCAATGAACTTCTGTAGTAGAATGAACTTCAGTTGTCGCTCGGAACGACTCTGGAGCGTCTTGGTTTGAGATGTTGATCTTGTCATGAGCCGAACCTAATTCAAATATTAAGTTAAGTTCGCCTGTCTGAAAAAATTTTTTGGGTCGACCTTAAGTGGCTCTTAATCTATTTGGTTCTGGAGCGCCTGTCTGAACTGGGTGTTAAACATGGAAATAAGTTTTTCTCTTTCCCAATCCATTAATATTTTTTAGGCAATACAGAAAGGGAACTCTGAGGGAGCTCGCATCCATGCAGAGAATGCCATCCGACAGAAGAATCAGTGTTTGAACTACATGAGAATGGCGTCGCGTATCGATGCAGTTTCCCAACGTGTACAGACCGCAGTCACAACGAGACAAGTTACAAAGTCCATGGCTGGTGTTGTCAAATCTATGGACAGTGCTTTGAAGTCTATGAACTTAGAAAAAGTGAGTTACCAAACTGTATCACTGAAAGTATAAATAGAGCATGTTACAAGTCTCTGCAGAAGATCGTATAAGTCTCTGCAGAAGATCTTACAAGTCTCTGCAGAAGATCTTACAAGTCTCTGCGGAAGATCTTACAAGTCTCTACAGAAGATCTTACAAGCCTCTGCAGAAGATCTTACAAGTCTCTGCAGAAGATATTACAAGTCTCTGCCGAAGCTCTGCCAACTGAGCTATCTAGCCCTATGTTGAAAGTCTCCCTATTTTGTCAATATCTTTGTTTGGGGGTGCCAGTCCGAAACCATTCAACCCTCAACTACCGTATAGCCAGGGATCACACCCAAGTTTATGATACAACCTGGGAAGTGCTAGCTTCGCAGTTTCAAGACCGTCTCTAGTACATTTTTCTTTGTTCAAGCCCAAATTATTTTTACAAATTTACCCAGTCAGTTTCCTTTATGGTTTATTACTTGTTTATTATACGTCATATACCAGGTTACAAAAATCATGGACCAATTTGAGAAGCAATTTGAGAGTTTAGACGTACAGACTGCAGTGATGGATGATGCAATGGCTGGAACAACCACATTGAATGTCCCAGAGGCACAGGTCGATACGTTGATGCAAGAAGTGGCTGATGAAGCAGGGTAAAGTATCAGATTGAACAAGACCTTTATTGACCCACTTGTACCATCACCACTCGCGGCTACTCTCTGTCATGCTCGCCTTTTCGTCAGGCAAATTTTGTGGATGAGGACACGTCCTTTTATCTTTTGTCTTTTGTTTTTTGTCAGTTTTCTTTTTGTGTTCTGGTAAATGCTTAAAGCTAGTTCATATTTTACTTGGAAACATATACAACATGTACAAAGCAAATGTTTCTTTGGCAAACAAAATGTACATGTTTAATAGGTGTAATAAAGGCATCGGGGATAAAGATTACTATTTACGGTTTTACCTTAATGCTGACGCATGATCAGAACTGTAAACTCGGTGCATACCCAAGTCCTGGAGGAAAACAAAATCCACAGGCATACTACTCGGTGTTCATTGGGATTCGACCCCATGGCCCCTGCAACTTAGAGCAGGTGTCTTAACCACTAGACCACCGAAACCGGTGGTGAGAGGCGGGTTCAAATCCTGTAATTAGCAGCGTGTAAATATCGACATTCTCTTTCTACATGCTGTTTTTTTCATTAGGGCGCAAGCAAATTCACTTGACACTTTTCTCAGTTTGCATGAAGTATGAAGCAGGCTTGATTTTCCCCCAGTGAAGCCATGAGACTTCTATCAGCAGTCTGTTTGTAAAGAAGAGTTTGTTTACTCTGCCAAAACAACTGTTAACATTCGTTTTTTAATTCCAAGTTCCCTCTTGAGACCTAGCCTAATAACATGGACAATTTAAACTACCCTGGGTTGATTCTCTAACGTACAAAAAAGTCCATCAATGACCTTCCTTTTAAAAATTCCCACATGACTTGTAAATAAATCTCTTAGTCTTGGGCCAATAGCAACTCCTGGCTGAAATCAATCATGTCTTTGACAGATGACTTCCAGATGGCTTGACAGGTTGGAAATTGTTTGATTGAGTCTACAGGCGTTTCAGAACATTTGAAAGGGATATTGTTTACCCCCCAAACAATGACATGCTAAGGGTACTGTTGGAAAGAGTACGATGATGTAAATGAGTGAGTTTATTCGATGGTGTCACAGAGGACATTTTAATACCCTGCAGTTGTTTTGTTTTTTTTGGTAATTGTTCATTTTTATTTGTGCTCTATCGTTAGACTGGATCTGAACATGGAGCTACCTCAGGGACAGACAACAGCCTTAGCCGGATCCAGCGCAGCATCCATGGAGCAAGATGAACTGTCCCAGAGATTAGCCCAGCTGAGAAATCAATAAGGAGTTTCATCCATGCATCGGTAAAAAAAATGTGGCATTTCAATTCTTTCAAAAAATTATAGCCTTGTATCTCGCACAAGAAGATGCTTCATGTGTGAAAATGTTGTATCTCTTAACAATGTTAAGAGCACTTGCACCAATGTTACACACAGCTACTCTCTGCCCATGGTCTGCCATTTTGGGTGTCAATTGCATGTAAAGATACGGTACGTATCGTACAGTCATCTTATTGTTGTATCTTACAGTCGTCTTATTGCTGTATCTTACAGTCGTCTTATTGCTGTATCTTACAGTCGTCTTATTGTTGTATCTTACAGTCGTCTTATTGCTGTATCTTGCACGAGAGATGTTCTCTGTGTGTAAACATTTTGTATCTCGGCAGTATTAGGTTCATTGTGTTTACATGAGTGTTAGGTTTAGTGACATACGACATTGAAGTAGTTTCACACACACTGTATGAGACCCTTTGCTCCGACGTCACACTCCGCAAGAGCGTAATCAAATGTGAACGTGCACACGCAATGTCAGATCCTCTCGATCTGTTAACCACTTGACGTCAGATGATGTGTATATCTGCCAAATATTTCTGGACTGGCCTACGGTGAATTGGTTTAAACGACCGGAGCAATTTCAGAGCACCCTCGATTTTTCATTGTGTAGCATGTGCATGTGTGCACCTACCGTGCTACGCTGTTTCACCCCTACAAAGAGGGACACCTGGTATTGGAACACATGCCTCGCAATATCCCTTTTCTAGGGGTTATTGTGTAACCCCCAATACTAGACCTTTGTCCTGTTGTTGTACAAATGTGGAATACAAGAATGGACAGGCTGCCACCATTGTTCGTCATTATATACAGTTCAATGGGAGGTAAGTCCGAGCATTCCGAGATTCTAGCATACCATGGCAGATTATTGGCCACGGCTCACGGCCGAGGTTCTGCGAATCACGGTGAGTCAGTGAGTGCCTACTCATATTTTCTCAAAAGACCACGTCAAACTTTGGAGCTAATCATGAGAATCTTTGAAAATGATTACTCAAGAAGATATAAAAGGTAAAAAAATAATAATATTACAGGTGGGCACGGAAAATATTTTAGAATACAGGCGTGAAGTTAAGAAACATGTCTTCTTTTGCTTAGAGAAATTGTTTTGCGATGAATAATGCAAGTACAAAAATTGCCTTATGAAATTGGCCACAGTTAACAGTTCCTTGAAATTTGGACCTGTGAATGCAATTTGTTAACCTGCTGAATCATTTGTTTGTTTTTGAAGTATAATTAATTGGTAAACAAATCAATTTATCATCAATTTGTTGAAAGAAAACAAAAAACAGGTTAACAGGGTTGTAATTTTTGATACGTAGAAAATATGTAATTTACTAGATTGTTTGAATGATATTGTGGAAAATTAATACTTAAAGGTTATGTGAAAGATGTAGCTTATAAAAAATTGCGTTTATAAAGAAATTATTTCAATTTCAATGTTTGTGCAGTAAGGGATAGGAACAGATAACACATTCTAAGTACAGTAACTTTCTGTGCAGTTGGTAAGACACAAGCAGTGGCGTAGCTAGGGTTTGTGGTGTTCTGGGGAAAAGATTAGAAGATGGCACTCTTTCACTCACTTTCTCTTTGAAAATCTTAGCATTTTTGCCGACACCCCATAATAAATCTCTCCTATGAGCTGTGGTGGTTCTGAGGAGATCCAATGGTTTACCAACTCTTCTTCTTGACATTTCGATCAGTATGCTCTGATCGTCTTCAGGAGAAGATCGTCTTCACTGGTTCTTTCTCAGAACCGAACCACCACAGCTCATAAGAGAGATTTATTACAGGGTGTCTCCGCAAACCTCACTTAGTTGTGTCAAAATTACAAATCCTACTTAGACATGTTTGAAAGTTAAATCAGTAGGCGTAAATATTATTTACAATCCTGAGGGGCACTTGCACTTCAAGTCAGATTAGCGTCTTTGTAAAAGAAAACAAAAAAGTAAAACTAAAGAATGTGCTTGATTTGCCACTCCTTGGGTTTGCCCTGGACATGGAACCCCTTGTCCCCTCCCTCTACCCCCAGCTACACCACTGGACACAAGGCAAAAGAACTTAAAGATCTTGGCTGATTTGATCCGAAAAATTTAGATTGACATTTGTAATAACTATTTTTTTATAGATTCAAGAAGGTTATAAGCTTTCATTCAATTAAGGTGTTGCACGAAAAAAAAATCTGCCAATGACAAGTGGGTAGGTGTTGTAAAAAAACCTATGAATTTAACATCTATGTACTATGAATTATTGTCAGGATTCTGACATCTCATGTCCATCAGCCATGTACCAACAACTTTGCGTGTGACATGCATTTTGTGCGTTGTCCGTGGTGTAAATTCAAAAGTGTGTTTGTCTTTTTTGAAAAAGCGTCATCTGTCTAAATTTGCTCAGAGAAAAAAAAAAACGTACGAAAAATTCTTTATGTGAAAATCAGGCCTTGCATCTTTAAGGAATAGTGGCAGACTTAACATACTAGGAAGGTACATTTTGAGGTCTCTGCACCCCTTTGGTTTGACTGAGTAAAAGAACATTGGTGCACATGTAATTAATGTAAATACATTTATGAAACTTTAGTAAAAAAAACAAAGATGACATTGTAGGTCTCCAGGATTGGTGAAGTGAGATTGTAGGGAGGGTAACAAATTTAAATTTTAGAATAAATTGTACAATATGAATTAACAATCATTTAAAAAAAAACAAAAAAAAACGAAGATCCCAGATCTGAAAATGTTTTGAGATGTTTCAACTTAAAACTTTTTGTCTCAGAAATCAGGGCCTGATTTAATGGCCCTGCTTACTGTAAGCAACAAGATTGGGCGCTTACATGTATGTCAAGCGTATGGCACAGGTTAGCAGGGAATTTTTTGCTTGTGCGCATGCGTATCCTATGACACAGGGCATTCTTCGCTTACACAGCTAGTGCAAAAATTCAGCGCTTGCCCAGGCCGGTAAGTGAAGATTGATAATCACAATCGCAGACCTCGCCTGTTAGCAGAGCCATGAAATTTGGCCCAGATCTTTTCAATATTGCACTAGGCCCACATCATTCACCAATTTATAGTGATGTTGGTTTCTCTGGTGACAAAGTGAGGAAATGCCAAAATAATTATTGGAGGTGGCATTTCTCAATTTAATAAAGATTTTTTTTTAAAATTCATGTACAGATCTTCAGTGAAAATAAACTGGACAGATTATGTGGATGTAAAAAGAAAACTAACAAGCATAATTAAGCAGTCGTCATGATCAAAGCAATCATGTGGCCGTACATGGAGAATTTTATGAACTGGCACCCAGATACTGCACGCGCACGCCCTCCCTTCGTATCATATCTATGGAGGGCGTATGGATGCGTACAATAGCTGGGTGAGAGTTCAGAATTTTGTGTACAGCCACAGGCCTGCTTTCATCATGACATTAGTGCCCCTTTAACTTCTTTACCATAAAGGGCTCTTCGAATAACATCTTCAATACCATTTTCACCAGTTTTCCAACTCAATTATCTTCATATAGTAACATATTGTTTGTCATTTTAATAGTCATTGTTTTTTAATTATAATATATAATTAATCTAGTTTTATCACGAAAAGTTGATTTGTGGTTATTTATATTTTTGTTCATACATTAATAAAGTGTAAATAAACGAGGATTTCTCAAGCTGATGTAAAGGAATTTTCTGTCTGTGTCTGGACTTGTTTATAAGAGGTTTGTACATGTTGTTCGCAATAAATTTTGTTACATATTCTTTCTCGGACAGTTATTCCAAACTCTGCAGTTTTCTTTACAAAGAACTAAAAGGTGTGCACAATATTTTGAAGATTAGAAATATAAATTTTGCAGATTTGCATATATTTTGTACATGGTATAAAGATGAAATAAGGAAGGTAGTGGTAGCACTTTAAGACTAACTAATTACATAAAAAAACAGCATGAGCTTTCGTAGCAACAACTACTTCATCAGATGTTTGAAAATATTGACAAATCATAGGGGTTTTTTTTCTTGTGATTCCGATCACTGAGAGCTTAAACTTTCACATCAGGTTTGTTATTCAATGTATGCTGGGTCACATGAAGAGCGGATACTGGTCTTTGACAATAATGTTGTTACATGTGCTTGAAGTCAGGAGTTCCATACAAAATATGTATTTTCAGGTATGTTTTTTAAAACTATTATAACAAATAATATAAAGTAATAAACCACAAGGGGGCGCTGGTAAGTTAAACCGGAGGTCGTTGGTTCAAGTCAATGTTTCTTTGTTCAAACCCAAACAAATATATATAATACGGTATATATAAAATCCGACAATTTAAAAACAGGGTTCACGTATTTTCAGAAATTGTTTAGTCAATTGATAAATTGACACATGAACTGACCAATGTCTATATTCTATTCCTCCATGATTTGACATTCATATGATCTGAGCTCCCTTGAAATCGCTTCGAACTAAACTAGCTATTTGACCCGACAAAAGTTTACACTGGATGGATGGCTCTGATCCAAAGATTATATAATCTTTGCTCTGATCTGAACCAAGATACCCGAATAGCGCCCTCACTAGATCAATTACCGGCACCATTAACAAATCCAACATGTCGTCGTTTATCGGTTCACGCGTGACAGAAGTCGAAAACAAACCCGTCGAAAAACCCGTTGATCGGGAAAAGGTAACTTGTCTTTATTCAGCTTTACTTTCTTATGATTTACTGGGAATAATATGTGGTATTTAACTACTTTATAAGGATGCAATTGCACGGGGAAAACGTGATTAAGTTTACTTTTGTGGGGGACGCCATGTTTTTTATTACGAAGGCTCTGAGTGATTTGGGGTCTGCTAGTGCTAGCAAATAGCATACCGGTAATTACAACCGGTCACTTCGGCACCCTGCAAACTCGGCACCCACAAACTCGGCACATGCACAACAAGTACAAACTCGGCACCCCGTCGAAAACGGCCGGTTTACCGCTGCGTGGTACATTGGATTGATTGTTGTAAACATGGAGGTAATTTAATTGATGATCGATAAAAAGTTATATCTGGAGAAATCTTACAAAAATTTTGACCACCTGTGAGTGTGACCTGGCTACTGTACTGTGACCTTAAACTTCCGTTTAAAGTTTAAAATTTACTATTAAAATGTCCATTTTGTAAACAAAAATTGTTAACTACGCCCCAAAAATAAATGAACAATTTCACAATTGAGACGGAATCCAAATACAATTTTTTAATACAAGTACAATCATTTGACCAGTTCGGGATCACTTTTTGAATTCACATTGTTTTTGGTTGCAATCTCTTTGACATTTTAAACCAAAAAGTTTATCAGTTTACCTAAACATGTTATAAAACTCACCAAGTATCCACTGACAAAAAAAGATTAGTACTTTTGAAGAGGCTTTGAGAAAAGTATTGTCACCTGTTTGACCAGTTCAGGATCAGTTGATTCTATTCTGAATCAGTAGCTTGCCGTCTATTGCAAACCAATACTCCCATTCATAAAACTGTCTCTCAAGGACACAAACTTCACAAGTGTGTTGGCATGGACATGGACTTCCTTTCTCCAGAGAATTTCATGCAAGTGTATTCAACAGCAGCGCAAAAATCCAGCAACAAAAACACAAAACAACAGCAAAGGCAAATGAAAAGGTGAAGCACGCCTAAAAGCAACATTGACCCAAATATCTATTCTTACAGTCGCAATTTCCTCCTCCAAGTTTCATTTTCTCACAAAAAAACAATATTCCTACAGTGTACAAGAATTTGTTGAAGAAATGTATCTTAAAAGCAACAAATAAACTTTCGACTGCAGCAGTAAGATTTTACCTCACTGAGTGCGGCACCATTTGACGCAATGAGAGATGCTGAGTAGTGAGTGATCCCGAACTGGTCAAGGGTACGATGCCCCCCAAAAGACGATTTTGGTAATTTCGTCTCCTCAAAAAAACAAGACGACTGCTCAGTATTTGCCTGAAATATTTTTTACACATTCTAAGCATTTAACATAAATGTTATTCGCCCTGGCGTTCAAATTTTAAAGGTGAGAAGTTTTAACAGCGTTTTTCAACCAACATTTTTTTTTTAAATAATGATCAAAATCGCAGACAAACTTCAAGAAAATGGCCATAATTTATTTGTTGATGAAGTTTGGAACCTTATTTTGGGTTTGTTGGTTTATTGCATGTCATTCTTCACATGTATCAACAGAAATTGGTAATGTGAGAAGTAACTTAATTATGGGGTTGTTGCAAAGTTGAAGTGATCCCGAACTGGTCAATGATCCCGACTTGGTCAAATGACTGTATTTCAAAAGACAGAATAATAATATTTAAGACAATAATTAAAGTGATATGATTGATGATACAAGTTCTGACAGACATCATGGTCAACAAAAATTTGCACAAATTTTCTTGGTAGTGAAAGTATATTTTTATCAAAAGTATTTAAATAAATGTGGCATTTTTTTTCTTGGTTACCGATGGCCTGGTTTAAAATTACCAGTAGGTACTCCTAGAACTATTCGGTTCGTTCCGCTATCGTCTCCCCGACCCTCATAGGTCATCATGTACAAAATCCTATTCGAAACTTTTTCCCCTTCACGTTTATGCACCTGGACTTCTCTTTTGAAAACGGAGCTCGCCAAAATTAAGCTCTATGTATTCATTGTTTTCACAGTGAGCTCGGGGTGGGTCCAGAAAATCCACTCCGCAAAAAAAAGGTGCAAAAAATGATAAATTCCCATCGTTTATTCAGAATCGTCGCCTTCCGATAACAAAATGGCTGCCGTCGCTTGTATCACTGGTATGCTGCGTGCAACGCTGGTCCACGACATGCCTTCGCATAGTATTCTGTGTGCAACACTGGTCCACAATAATCGATGGCTTATCTTTTATCCGTAAACCGTTGGTTATTGTGAACCAGCGTTGCGCGCAGCATACCAGTGATACAAGCGACGGCGGCCATTTTTGTTATCGGAAGGCGACGATTCCGAATAGCGATGAGAATTTATCATTTTTTGCACCTTTTTTTTTGCGGAGTGGATTTTCTGGACCCACCCCGAGCTCACTTTGAAAACAATGAATAGATAGAGCCTAATTTTGGCGAGCTCCGTTTTCAAAAGAGAAGTCCAGGTGCATAAACGTGAAGGGGAAAAAGTTTCGAATAGGATTTTGTACACGATGACCTATGAGGGTCGGGGAGACGATAGCGGAACGAACCGAATAGTTCTAGGAGTAACCAGTAGGCAAGTATTAGTGATAAAAAAAGGGGGGAAATGTCGGACACCGCGATGGTAGAGTCGTAGAGATGCCACTGTAATATAACTTGATAAGACTTGATTATACAGCTAATCCTTGGGCATATTGCCTTATGGTGAAAACTTCATAATGGTCAAGAATCTTGGTCTCTTTATAGACTTTTGTGCAAACTGCAAATAGTTTCAACTTTCAGTTTCAACCGATGGTAGCCATCTTAAAAATGAAAAATACGACATGGCGCACTGACCTGTGGTTGAAACAGTTTCCTGACGACTGTTGAGAGCATAGCCCATGGCAACACACATTGCGTCAAATAGGGACTGCGTTAGCGTTGATCTCATTGATCAGCCTTTGGGAAGCTGTTTCAAATACAGATGGTGATTATTGTTAATCTTGGGTTGAAAATTTTATTAAAAATTTACCCAGTTTTAAGTTTATTGTTTGATTATAATTATTATTATATTAGTGTCAAGACTGATCATATTGAGTAAAATATGTTGCAAAAATGCAAAGAGAAGTATTTAAAACTATTTACTATAAAGTCCTTCCGATGTTTCTTTTTAAATTTCAGACATGCCCCCTATTGCTGCGAGTGTTTTGCAACTCTGGTCGCCACCATAGGCAAGATGAGTTTGACCGTGGTAGGGTACCACCAAATGAGCTACAGATATACACATGGTAAGTAAGATTCAAGCCAATTCAATGACTCTCACTCCCAATGCCAACTCTCCCTGAATCTGCAGAAAGTTCCCTAAAACTAAACCAATCTCTCCATGTTCTGATGAACAAACTTGAAAATCTCCCTGACTGTAGAAACTTTTTCCCTATTATTATGTTGAATGTAAAAGTTTAAATATCTCCCCGATTGCAAGATGCAAATGTTGTTAGCATGCGGCATGCTCGGGCAACCTCAGTTGTCCAATATCTTCCTCATATTGGTGACTCAACACCAAAATGTTTGGATGAGATTGGTATGCTTGGCCCAGCGATAAGCAATTGTTAATTGGGCCTACAGTCCTCAAAGCCTCCGCAATCCGACAACTTCCTGGAGAAGATTTTGGAGGGATAGAACAAAAGATTTGTAGTGGTTTTCAAAGAGTAAGTAATTGAATTATTAACAAACTTATTTTTAAAATTTTATTTAGGACTGATGCCTCATTGAAAGAGCTTTCCAGCCTGGTCAAGGAGGTCAACCCTGAGGCAAGACGCAGAGGGACTTTCTTCAGCTTTGCGATCGTCTCCCCAGACAACAGACGATCAGGCTACCATCTCAACAATATCGGGATGACCTGCTCAGGACGCAAAGGGCCGGATGATTCTGTGACTTTAGCTTCTACATCGTTTCAGATCGGCGATTATGTGGACATTGCAATTTCATTGCCGACAAGAGGAGGGGGACCCCCACCTCTCAGAAGAGACAGCTGGGGACGAATGTAGTGACTAGTTTGTCGTAATTTTTTAGTTTTTTTTTTTAATGTTAAGACTTTTTCTGTGTACTGTAATTATGTTTGTTCTCGATTATGAGTTTTTTTCTAGTTTTTTGGGTTATTTCCTCATTTTCAACTGATGTGAACAGAGCCCAACAGCACATGCATGTTCCGATGTGCAAAGGATTCTGGGTCAAATTCTCGAGTCCAAGCAACGCTGGCGTGCTGATTTTGAAGCAATGCTGCAGTGGTATTAAAACCTGGCTAAGTGAAAAATACAGCCTGGCGTCCATCTTGGCAGCTTGATTTAGTTTATAGCTGTACTCGGTTTCCCAAGATGCATTGCAGTATATTTTCAAGATGGCGTTCAAGTGCATATAGGCTATTTTGTGGCGATGCTGACTGCAAGTTCTCCCCTTGCAGCTCATACTCGTAGAATTACATGCTTTACGGTGGCTGTAGGTGCAGAATGGTGTGGTAAGCAATGCCATGAAATTAGGGCCCAGCTCTCATAAATTAGAGCCAAGTTGAAGTTGTGTATTTTGGCAGATATGTTTATGGGTTAACACTAAACAGTGGTACTCAAAGTTTTAATAACTCAAACTCCAAGTGGTCATTATTTGTAATAGATTGCTTTACAAAACTATGCATAACACGACATGCATAAATGTTATAAAATAGCATTGAGTTTCATGTAAATGACAATGCTATGAAAGGAAACAATCTTAAGATATAGACCAGTAGAATTACCCTTGGAATTGTGAAGAGTTAAACTTATCGGTCATTTTTATTCCCCATCCTTTCTGTTGTCTGTTGTACACAAACTCCTCTAAAAGTCATTTTGAAATTTGATGAAGGGATGACCAATTTTTCAATGTTGTAAATAAATACCAGGTTGTAGTATTAGGTTAGGTATCAGGTTTTTTTAATCACAGTCTTTGTTTGACAGCTGCCATTCATAGAGGTTACGCTTTACTTTGTCATTATATTTAGCACTTTAAAATCAAATATCGCTCAGTTTGGTCTCTAAAAAGAAGACGTTTACCTGCTTTCAGCTTGTAAGCGGAGACTAACAACTTGCAAGTGGTTTTTATTTGAATTTAGTTTGTACTACGTGGGGTGGGGGGATGCGGGTGCTGTCATTGACATGTTACACGGCTGACATTGTTTGTTCAGAACAAACATTAAAAACCATCACAAGATAATAATGTACTACACCTTAGTTGTTTCAGTGTAATACAGTTTGATGTACATGTACAAATGTATGGTCATGGAGGACCCATCCCATGTTGTAATGAGATACATTGAGCCATTTGCGAGGTACATTTTGAATAATATCTGGTACATTGACTTGATTGAACACTCAAATTGGATTCCCAAGACTAAAGAGAGTGTTGCTATGTCGCATGGTTTGGGGCAAGCTTTTGTATAGCAACCTCCAGAAGGGCAAAGCTCGGTACCAATATCATATTTGTTCAGAATTGTGAATGGATGTTTGCTATCTCTTACAATCATAACTACACAAAAACTTTTCCCGAAAGATGTTACATTGCATGTCTCTAGTCTGAGGAATTCAAATTTAAGTGGTCACTTGTGAGTAAGAAAGTCATTGTACTAAATCTAACTCGCAAATGGCAATTCGTAGATCTTTGCCAACATGAATCAATGTTATCATGTTTGCATCTGTATATATGCGGATGTTTTGCTGAGTTAAATGTCAAAATAAAGAGAACAAAATCAAATGAATAATCAGTATTTGCTTTTGTTTTATTTCATGATAATTTTTTTTTCTGTCTTCATACAACGATTATGCATTAAAATAAGTTAAAACATTATTAAAATGCTTTAGCATTAAGGCACTTGAAACACACCAATAAAGGCATTGAGTTTAATTTTTCACAGCTTATACAACTCTAGTAGTATGCAATTTGGCAAAACGTAACCCACACATCCAATCAAAGAAGTAGTTTTACAGCCATAATGTGGAATTTCAAATTCAGCTAGGATTAAAGAGATGTGCACAACCTTGAAAAACAGATCATTCTCATGCACTTATTTTAAAACTGAATATTCACCACAGTCTCAATTTGTAAATTTTGGTTGTTCGGATTATTGGATACTCTCATAAAATGTTTGAAGTTAAGAAGAGTATGATTTTCCACTCTCAAGAAAGTGCAAGCATTAAGCAGTTCAGAAAAGTTTTGGAAATTTGTGTCCTACAGTGTCCTGAACCCTGACATGTTGGGTGTTGTTGCTGAGTGGTTTGACTGTGGACTCGAGTTCTGTCATTTACAGAATGTGGGTTTGAATCCTGGCCAGGGCCCAATTTCATAGAGCTGCTAAGCACAACAATTTGCTTAGCATGAAATTTCTTCCTTGATAAAAACAGGGTTACCAACCAAATTTCCATGTGTTGCATATTACTGGTATTCAGCTGTTGTTTGCTTATCCTGAAAATCACGTGGAAATTTGGCTGGTAATCCGGTTTTTATCAAGGAAGAAATTTCATGCTAAGCAAATTGTTGTGCTTAGCAGCTCTATGAAATTGGGCCCTGGTCAGTCAACACTTGTGTCCTTGAGCAAGGCACTTTAACATAACTTCTTCTCTCCACCAATGAGTACAAATGGGTACTGGGGATAGCTGGGGAGTAAGCTGCGAAGGACTAGCATCCTGTCCAGGGGGAATAGAAATATTCTCAGTCGTTTAATAATGAAACCGGAAATAAAGACTGGCCTGATGAGCCATATTGGCTTTGGACAGACTTTACTTTTTTTTAAGTGCCCTACAAAATCCCAGCCTTCTCCTGAATACGATCAAGTTATACCACCGGAGATGTTTTGGTTCATAACTGACGTTATCAGAGCAAAATTTGAAACATGACGACTTTGGGTTTCAACAACTAATGGATCTTTACATTCCGAAGAGGAATTTGTCATAACTCAAAGTGTCAAATTCAAGGCCCTTTTGATTAAATATTATCAGAAGTCAGGAATGAACCAAAACATTCAACTATTTGAAATGGAAGCTTGGAGAAGTTATTCTGATATCACTCTGTTTAATAAATTGAAAAAATTAGTATTCACATTCATAAGAAAAGCTGGAATGGATATTTACACTTGTACACAGAGAGCGATTCCCATGCCCCCTCCCACACATAACGCAGCCACGCCTTTTTTCCCTCCTGTCTGCTTCAGAGCGTGCAGAAGAGTTACAAGAATACGTGCACCTGATGCTCCGATCGGATGACCCAGGGCAATAGCACCCCCATTGACATTTACCTACAGAATAAGAAAGAAAAAATAATGACAATCACACAAAGGCTTATCTGTTTATACCCTGAAATTACCACTTTCAATAAACAAACATGTATCAATTATTATTTGATTATACATCTTTCTGGTAATAAAACCCCAAAGAAATCCCCAAATGTGTCTGGCACTGTTAAACATAGGCCTGAAGATACCTGTGTAGAGAGGATGATGAAGGAATGTCAGTTTCAGATGGGTGACAGGAAAACCCTAAAAGGGGGAAAAACCCATGACATTAGAGACACACTCTCGTGAAAAGTGTGACCTATTTCATTCTTAACTTTTTTCTTATAAAGTGTTTTTTTAGCAGTACCAGTACCCTTCAATTAATTATCGCAACAGCTGCAGGTCTCCCAAAATTGGCTATCCCCACCGGGCATGCTGGGCGTGCATACAGTAGGGTGCTATAGGGAAAATTGACAGGTTAAATACTTCCGCATGTTTTTCTTGAGGTTTTCCCATAGACTGTAATAGGTCGCAATTTTTTTACGAGAGTGTGTCTCTAACGAAGAAGGTAGGGACTTAAAACCTTATCCAAATGCAATTGGCTCCAGTACAGGATATGCACCAGAGTCCACAGAGGTGAAAGGCTGGGAATAGACACCACTAAGCCAACCTCTGAAGACCCTTGAGACTGCAATCCATAAATTAAATATAAACAAGAACTAAATGACACAATCTTCGGAGCAGAAAACTATCTAGAAATATCAGGGGAGGTCTGTTGGGATCTGTGGGCGTGTCCAGAAGAAACAATCTTATACCATGCCCGTTATGGGGCAGAGGGTTACCCAGGATGAACCAAACAAGAGGTGTTCCGCGCTAAGCGCCGAACACCTAATAAACCAGTTCCTGAGCCAACATGTATAAGAAATAAAAAAGCAATATTTTAAAAACCTGTAAAGCATGAACCCAAATTGCTTGTAAAAAATCATGAATACCAATTAAGACTAGATGATCTCACCTTGGACTGATCCAAGCCAAGCTCCTTGATCACTGCCAGGGATTGAGCAGCAAAAGCCTCATTCAACTCAAACAAATCCACATCGGAGATGCTCCATCCAGCCTTCTCCAACTAAAAAAAAGACAGTACCAAATAAAATAGTTATCGTCATTATTATTAATTGTGATTTATTCGACCAAAACAACACAAAATGTAGTAAAAATTAATAAATGAACATAATAATAAGCGTGATACAAGGAGCAAAAAAGCATTCATAGAAAACACTTGTGCATAGAAACAACAGAAACAGGAAAACTGATTGTTAAGATGATCTGCTGTTAATGTCACCATTGTCACTCTTCCAAAAACTAAAAATGATTCAAACTGGAAAAGTATGTTATACTCACAGCTTTCTTGATGGCTGGTATTGGTCCAGTTCCCATGACACTGGGGTCAACTCCTGCTTGACCCCAGTTGACAATGGTTGCCAAGGGAGTAATTCCTCGCTTCATGGCATCTGATTTCTTCATCAGGACAAATGCTGCTGCACCATCATTGATACCTTATTGAATATTAATTTGGAAAAAATTAAACATTACTGAACATTTTTACTTGACACCAACATTTTTGTGGGTACATCATGTTTTAAATTAGCAGCCGTTGGCTCTGTAACGAACCAGTTTTTCTCTCAACATTTTGACTGGTAAACTGTGACTGTCATCTGGAGACACAAAAATAATTAAAAAATAAAACAAAAGACTTTATCTTTATGTTAAAATATCCCAATGCACATCACAATAAAAACAATAAAACCTATATAAAAATAATAATACTTTTTAAAAAATATATAAAAGTTATCGGTACTTAAAGTGTACAGAGAACAAGCAAAAGTACTTAAACATGGAAACAAGCTGAACTAACTGAAAAGCAAGATAAAATGCAGGAAAAAAACAAAAATTTGAATGTGGAAAATACCTAAAAGGCCAACAATGCATTGAAAAAAAGATCAATTCTTACTACTAGATTAAAATATGTAAAATGCAACACAGAATAACTTAAAGTATGTTCAGGTACATGAAATACCAGAAAAACTGCAAGGCATAACGAAAGACATAAAAACCAGGTGAAAAAATACAACTGTAAAACTGGTTACAAAATGCAGGCATTTGTAAAACAAGAAATGGAAGGCCCTCAGAAAGTACACAAAGTAAATAACTTAAGTCGAAATTAAGTGAGTCTTGAGGAGAGATTGAAAATGTACGGTGTCATGGCCGAGCGGTTTTGAGCATCGAATTCAAGTTCTGCAGTAGTTAAATCATCGGGTTGTGGGTTCGAATCCTGGTCATGACACTTGTATCCTTGAGCAAGATGCTTTACAATAATTGCTTCTCTTCACCCAGGGGTATGAATGGGTACCTGTGAGGGTAGAGGTTGATATTGTGTTTGAAAAAGCCTTCGGAGCGCCCCGGCAGCTCGGGGCTGTATACTCCCCAGGGAGCTGAGAAAGATTAAAGGAATGTTATTGGCCCAATGACCAGGGCACTAATGTAAAGCGCATTGATACGTTATTGTAAAATACGCTATATAAGAACTTGTTATTGTTATTATTATTACTGAACATGCCTGAGACTTGTCTGGTTTAGCAGCTGCCTTCTCTTACCTGATGCATTGCCAGCGGTGACAGTTCCTGTTCCATCTTTAAGGAAAGCAGGTCTAAGTTTTGTAAAGTTATCAATAACGCAGCCTTTCCTTGGAAACTCATCCTGCTTCACAACCGTACTCCCTGAAGAAAAGATGAGAACATTAAAACAATTTATAAACCAAGGAGCATCCTTTTTTGGTTGTGGTCAGTTGACCGGCTGACATACAAAATTACGTCCCCAGACAACCCATTGTGTAGTGTGACCGGGTATGCACCTACCGAGCTACGCTTTCTTTCCCCCATTCAAAGAGGACCAAAGGGTACTGGAAATCATGCTCAAAATATCCCTTTTCCAGGGGTTATTGTGTAATCCCTGATTCTAGACCTTCGCCCTTTTGTTGCACAACAACAAAATGATTATGAGAGATTGATAAGTTGCCATCAATGCTTTTCAGTGAATTTGGCATATGGAAGGCAAGTCCAACATTCCAGCATACCATGGCCGATCACTGGCCATGGTTTACGGGCAACGTTCGAGCCAATTTACGGTAAAATATTCCATAGCAAATTAAAATCCTGGTGCATTTTAAGAGAACGTTCGTTGTCTTTACTTTATTAAGTCAGGGTTTCAATGCTTCAAAAAAAGAACATTGCTTACAAAGTTCCAAGAAGTTCCAAAAAAATAATGCCACACACAGGCATCGGAACAATTTTTAATACCTAAATGAAGTGGTTACTACATAATGGAAAAGGTGTTGGACATCACTCCCCCTTCCAACCCTTCCAAGCAAAATTGATTTACAAAGTCAGAACAGGTTTAAGGTCTTGGAATAAAAGGATGCAACTGGAAAAGTGTCTTCCTGCCCCACAGACCAACAAGTCCAGCAACCTTTCAAATGACAACCACTGTCTTACAAAACCTTACCTTTTCTATGAGTGACTGTTACTGACACTATCTCCTCATCAAACGCTGCTTTTGCCTGAGCTGCTTCACAGCGAAGTTGAGATGTCAGGGCAAACTCATCCTGCTCTTGTTTTGAGATATTCCATTTCTTGGCCACATTCTCCGCTGAGGACAAATTCACACCAGGTCAATAATAATCAGAGAATTAGCATTTCCCCTGGCAAAAAACACAAATTTTACACAAAACACAGGCCTCAAATATCATCTTTGAAAAAAGACCATGTTCATTTTGCGAAGGGCACTTCAAATGGAAAATCTTAAAGTCTATTGGAAACTTTTGAAGAGGGGCACCAAGGCCGAGACCAATCAAAAGATGGGAGCCTAAGCCAGAGCCGAATCCTGAGATGAAGCCAAAGCCATATATTTTGAAAAGCCCTTGATCAAAGTGGGTAGTCGGGTTGGCTTAGTGGTAGTCTTGCCTTGCCTTCCACCTCTAGGACCAGGCTTCGAATCCCTCCGGGGGTACTATGTGGATGGGGTTTTCAGTCCCTACCTGACTGGGTGGGTTTTATCTGGAATAATTCTCTGGGGTTTTCCTCCCACATCTAAAATGGAAACTTCCTTCTTTGTATTCTCCCCATGGTGTTCTTGGCTAGTACAGAGATTAAGGTCGCTTTTCTGAGAGTTCTTGGCTTCACAACCAGAATTAGTCAACTAAATGAAAAGTGACATTACAACACTAACCTGTGATTCCCATGTGGTATTTATGGAATGCATCAACTAAACCATCAGACATCATGATGTCTACCAGCGATGTGTCCCCAAACTTTACACCGTTTCTCATATGAACTGCGTGAGGTGCCTGAGAACCAATGAAGAATTTCAAGAAAACACTAAGGTTACGCAATCACACCAGACAGGAAGAGATAAAGTGCTTAGCACACAAAACTTCTGAACACTTTAAAAGCACTTTTTTCTTCCTTGTTAAACCATGCAGGAAGAATCTTTCAATGGCGTGTGTATCTGATCTTATAGGTTTTTTACCTGGACATTTTTAGGAGTCTGGTGGCTTCTGGGAAAAATCTTCTCTGTAAAATTGCCAGTACAAGATGTAAGGTATGGGACAAAATCAGCATGCTTTTGATACCAGTTTTATTTGCTGGACATGAAATGTCCAAATAATGGTGGCTTCTTATATAGCGCTCATATCCGCCACTCAGTGATGCTCAAGGCGCTTCAACATTAAGTATTTTCCTGCAAGGTATATGGGGCTACGCTTGAAGTAAGAGACCTAGACTCCTTTACATAGCACCATGTAATGGTTTACAAGGTGCTGTGGTGCAATATGCAGCCAATCAAACCAGGAACACCGGGGCGGACCCCTTCTCTTTTCGATAAGTGCACTGGGTTCTTTTATGTGCATTACACAACACACGGGGCCAACAGCTTTTCGTCCCATCCGAAGGACGAAGCAATAATGGTTAAGTGTCTTGCTTAAGGACACAAGTGTCACGACCGGGACTCGAACCCACACTCTGCTGAAGTAAAGTCATAATACTCATCTGTACAGGAACTCATCAACTCAACACTCAAACATTTTGGATTGGATTGCTCTGAGTTCATTCGAGTGGGTGATTTGTTGGTGCAGTTCCAAATCCATCAAAATCCTTCAAAACCATGGAATGGATTTTTGGAGGTAAGTTTTTATAAAAAGATTCCACTCTGAGAACACACCTTGCTCATACTCTCTTGTCCACCTGCTACAACAACTGTCGCATCGCCACACTGTATGGCTTGTGTACCAAGAACAACAGATCTGAAAACAAAAACCCAAAACAAACAAAAAGTGGTCAACGTAAACCAGAGCTGCCAACATTTGCATCTAGCAATCAGGGAGATTTTGTACAACAATCAGGGAGATAACTAGAATTACATTCAACATAATAGGGAACAAGTTTCCATAATCAGGGAGATTTTCAAAGTTGTGCATCAGTACTTGGAAAGATTTATCTATTTTCAGGGAACTTTCTGCAGAATCAGGGAGAGTTGGCAGGCCTGGTAAATCCCTTATTTTTCAGAAGGAATTTGTTTGTGAAGCAAAAAATACAACATAAAACTGCAATAGACCTCTTGCATTTTTATGATATAATAAGCCCCGAAACCAGTGCCCTCATTGAGTTCAAAGAAGACCTATCATTGGCTGAGAGCACCCAGCCAATGCGCAGCATGTACACGAGTGCACGTTTCCATTGGACCATTGGCAAACACTTGTGCTGCTAAGTTACCCTTACATGTGATGTCAGTGAGAAGGGTGTTAGGTTGTAGCCTTCGCAGGCACTGTGCCCTGTTCAGCCATATCGTACGCCTGAATAATAACATCCCAACTAAGAAGGAACTCGACATTGCTATCAACTCCTGCAAAGTTCAACCCCAAGGTCCTGGCTGGTCGAGACCAAGAAGACGCCCAAGAAGTCCCTGGATCGATCAGCTGGGTCGAGCAAGCAAAATAGAGCGTGCCTGGAACCATGCTGTTAAACGTGGGCATAGGAGGTCAGCGTTACGGACCAACACTGTCTTTGGTGGAACATTAATTTTTAATTTCTTAAGTTTACCTCAGGCCTGATCCACAGAGCATATTGACACCACATGCGGGCACAGAAACCGGTATCCCAGCATTTACACTGGCTTGTCTCGCTGGGTTCTGACCTTCAGATGCTGTGAGAACTTGACCCAAAATGACCTCTGACACATCGTCAGGATTCACCTTTGCCCTCTGTAGAGCCTCTTTGATGACGATGGTTCCGAGTTGGTTTGCAGCGAGGGACGAGAGTTCTCCATTGATAGACCCTATGGAAAATCAAGAATGTGTTAGTGTGATTTTCCCGATTTTAGTTTTTTAATCATTGTCCTTTTCTGTTGTTGGTTATTGTTTAAGTTAAGTATTTCTTGGTTGTTATGTTTTGGGGTACATTGTATGCAATATAAGTCAGCTAATAATTAAACTGTTATTATTTTAATATATGACAAAAGTAAGAAAACAAAGTTTTAGTTTTTTAATCATTGTCCTTTTCTGTTGTTGGTTATTGTTTAAGTTAAGTATTTCATGGTTGTTATGTTTTGGGGTACATTGTATGCAATATAAGTCAGCTAATTATTAAATTGTTATTATTTTAATATATGACGAAAGTAAGAAAACAAAGTTTTTGTGATGTAAAACACAAGTCATCTCTCCTGAGAAATGATAAGCATGATTTCCACTGTTCTACCATTTCAAGAATACTCATTATGATTCACTTGTCTATTGAATTAAACACTTTAAAAAGGGGGTTACTTTAAAACTAAGCCCACACAAGTAACTATGATTCTATTTAGAAATCCAAGCTTTTTAAGTACTATTTATTTTGGTCTACTCTATTCTAAGCATTGTCTTGCTGCACTAGAATCAAGTTTAATCTGTTTACTTAAAGCCTATTTACAATACATGATTACCAGTCCTTTGTTCAGGCCTATCTCTCTCTCATACATTACATTTATTTTAGGCCAACACTATTTACTTTTTATCTGATAAAATCATCCCGAAAGAATTGGTCGTGATTCAAAGTGAGCTCTTCAAAAAGAGACCTGATGAATTATCTGTCTGTCTGGAGGTAGAGTGCACCAAAGGTTGTTTTAGTCTCAAGGGGGTTAAATTTACCACTCTTTGATATAGAAATTTATTTATTTTTAGGTTTAAAGGTGAAACATCTTTTTTATGATTGATGTTTGATATGGATTATATTTTGCAGTGAACCTTGTGGTAATTTTATAATGAACCTTGGGTTGGTAATTTCAATATAACCAAGTGCAGTGGAGTAACCGGAACATTTTCTTGGGGGGGGGGGGGGGCAAAGACGTAACTTGGAGGAGAGCTATGTATCCAACCATTCATTTGTGCATTTTGTAAATGTCTCATATCTCGAGGGGGCAGGGGGGCAAGGGGTTTGAGGGGAGAGGCTCCAGCACCACTGCAGCCCCATCCTGGTTCTGCCACTGGCCAACCTTCTCTTCTCTTTGTAGGCCTACTATAAAGTCCAGCTTCAAAGACTTGTTTTCTCTCTTTCTGAAATATGCAAAAATGTGTTGTTGTTTTTTCCCTTTGATTTAACCTAGTTTTAAACAATATTTAGGGGTATATTCAATTAAATATTAAACTTTAGATGCCACAGTAAAAAAACATGATGTTGTGATTCAAATAGGTGATCACCATGATTGAAAGTTCATCGAATGTTTAAATAAAAAAATTTGTACAGCAAATTTTGTATTGGACGGACATTTATCAGAAAAACACTATACTTGTTTGCAAATGTGTGGGTTCAATGCAAAATATATGTTTGAATGAATAAGGGTACCCTTATTTTAAACAAAGTAAAAGTACCATACAATCCGCAACTTCCGAAAGGAAGATTTAAACAAAAAATTATGCTGGCATACCAGCACAAATGGAGTTCTAGTTATTTGCTTTTTAAGCTAAATTTACAATCTTGGTTAGGTATCACTAATTATTGATACAAGTTCCAATTTTCAACTAGTTTTGATGATCCCAGGCTCGAATTTTACTGTGGACCACAGGCCCGAGGCCAGTAGTTTTAGTGTCGGGCCAGTAAACTCTAAAAAACAGACAAGTCTGTCTGTCTTGTGTTTAATTCAATGGAACTGCGCCCCCATTGAATAGAAATCAATAAAAGTATGTCTAAAATTTGAATCTCCAAAGATAGCCTTCAGTCAGGCGACTTTTGGAGAGTTTAAAATTTCCTAGACCTGTGTCTGTTTGTGAATGCTGCGAACCGAGATGTGGTTGGTACCTGCTGTCACCTCACTAAACGCAGATGGATTCAATGTACTTGACAAAAATACTGTAAGTAAGTAAGTTATTTGCTATTTTCTCAACTACGTAAACAACTGAAATTTACATGGTTAGTCTGCTGCCACCTAGCGTCCCAAAGTCTTCCCTTACCACAGGTTGGACTCCTCCATTGTATGCAACAGACAATGACGTCCTATAGCCTATAACTCCAGGGCTAACTTCCCACTACATCTGATCTGAAAGTCTAACCCTTACAACTTTTAAGACTTTTTTTAAGTTACTTTATATTTGTTGTGAAAATAACGTCATCTTGTGACTGTGTGTGATGACTTGCATAGGCCTGTAATTAGGTTATATCTCATGGAGCTATTTTAAATGTATAGTTTATACTTTAATTGATATTTATTCTGTAATAAACAATTAACAATAACAGGACCTCTCTACTCCTAGAACTATTCGATTCGTTCCGCTATCGTCATAGCGGAACGAACCGAATAGTTCTAGGAGTAGGACCTCTCTAGCTCTAAAGTAAAACTAGGCTCAAAACTAGTTGCGATGATCGTAACCCTCCATCCTCCCGACGGTCGCCGGTCTGCGACCGTCGGGAGGATGGAGGGTTACGATCATCGCAACTAGCTCAAAACCAACTGACCAACTAAATGACTGAGACAATTCGTTGAATGTCAATTCTTGCTTGGTCTAGACTAAGCAAGAATTGGCATTCTCTAGCTATTCTTACCAATTGGAGTTCGAACCGCTGAAACAATAACTACAGGGTCAGCCATCTCCTCAGCAAGTCACAAGAAATTTAACACAGAGAAGTTGTTTGAGCCTGTGTGCGGGAAGACCACTTCTGATTATTTTCAACAGCGATGAGGAGCAAGAAGACCAGCCAGCCTGACTTCACACACACGTTGTTGTGTTGGGTGGGATGGGCATAACATGTACTGTAGCTGCTGGTGGTGTGGTGGTGTACGGTATGTGCACACGCATGGGATCGGAAGGTGTACACACGCGATGATCGCTGGTTGTAGAGCGCCAAATAGGCAAAAAATACTTATACGACAGCAATTGGCCGTGTTAAACGAAATTTACGTGATGCAAAATAAACGAACTGATTATGTCCTTTTTGTGTGTTATCATTTTTTTAAAATCTATTTGGCCATCGATACAAGAACAACATACAGGCAGTTAAAATAAGATAAAACTGTAAACGGTGATGCAAGGAAAATCGCCATGCGATTATTGATTAAAATTCAAACTAATTATTGAATATTAAGTAATAAACCACTAGGGAAACTGACTGGGTAAATTTTTAATTAATTTGGGTTTGAACAAAGAAAAATTGACTGGAGCGGGATACGATTTTTTTATATTTTTTTAAATAATAAAATCAAGTAATAAACCTCAAGGGAAACTGACTGGGTAAATTTTTGAACAAAGACAAATTGATCATCAATCATCTCCTGAAGTTAGTTGACAATCCATTAACGTTATGGCGTACTCTCCACGAACCATGTGTGCATGCCTTTGAAATTGTCATTGTTCGGTTGTTTTGGTAAAGATGATAAACGAAGTGTCATACCTGTTCTCTTCTGTCCCAGACGACACTGCACTGCAGACTCCGGGCGTGCCAACAGGAACTTGTCTTGTTACGTTCGTTGCATGCATCTTTTATTGGCGCCGACTCCATAAGATCCAAAGTCGGTGTAGGCCTAAAGCCTATAATATTCCGCACCGAATTCCGACTAAATTAGTACAATATATATGGTTCCTTACCCGGCAAAACCCCGTGCGAGCTTGCCGCGGGGAGAAGGTGGCGAACTTTATCTTTCAGCGATAAAAAGGAAAAAGAAAGATGGTTTCCGTGAAGGAAAAGTTTGTCTCATTCGTTCATATGGTGAATTAACTACTGGGCGGGCAGACGACAGGGGGCAACATGTAAAGTGGTGAGCCGTGTCACGCGTAGTGCGAATGCGCTAGTAAAACTATTACAAATAATTAAATGGCAGTTGGAAATCAAATTCACTCCAATAACTCTTGTTTTAAATTGCTTTTAGGCAAATGTCGCAAGGAAGTAAGTACAAAATTTCACGAGTAGTTTTAATTTAAGGAACGTCGTAGGGGCACTACTTTACCACGATGAGCGGATGAATAAGTCAACGGAGTACGGTCAATCCTGCAGGGATTACCGATTGTGGAATATCGTGCACCTGTATATAGTTATTATTTTCCGTCATTGCTATTGGTCACTAAGCAACTACGAATTATTTTGATTGGTTAATTGAGATGCACTCATTTAAATAATTGTAAAGCACTTCAAGATAGGACACCCACATTTTAAAAAGGCAGTGCTTCTTTGTGTCCTGTATAAAGGAATTTACAGGAATCTTTGTCTTTATTTGCTCTTATGAAATGTTTGATACGAAATTAATTGCACTTCTTGACAACTATCTTCGACATATGACACTTATTTGCAGGGTAAGGTAAAAATGGACAAAAATAGCAAATAATAAACATCATAGACACCACACTTTTGAAATCTTTAGTTACTTTCATTATGTTTATTTGTAAATATCTAGTTCACATGAGAAACCCACAAAAAAACCCGAAACAAACAAATGAATTTCACAAACAAATTAATCAACACCGACAGTGCATTTTGTTTAACAAAATGTTTACAAACAAAACTAAAATTAGTGTTTCATTATTCCCAGCGCATGACTACATAATTGAATACCAAGTTTCGCCCATTGTTATGCAAAAGCTTCACCAGATAACCTAATATAGCGAGACTATCTTCAGTCTAAGGGAATAAAGTGTATACTTTTTATCAAACAGATCATTGTACCATTGTTCAAACTCAACTTTGGCGTGTTCCCTGTTTCTTATCTTTATTAAAACAAGTTTAAAGCCTACCAATAATTCCCTACCATAAAAAAGTTTACAGAAACACAAAGTCCACAGTTTCATAATACAATACTGAGCATTTTATGGAATTTGGAGGCGGAATAATTTACACTATTTACATTGAAAAAAACATTTGCCTTGTAATTGTCGTGTTCGTAAAAATTGAGTACCCTTGCAGTATTCATTTACAGTATATTATATACTTTCATTACATAACCATAACAGTCTTAAAAGCTACAAGAATTATACTTTTTGAGAAATGGTGGACACCATAGAAGTGTGCTGGGTGGTTTGAGAGTCTGCAGACAAATTCACCAAAACCAAATACCACGGTTCCCTGGTTCCACCACATCTTAAAACAGTAAAGGTAATGAACTCCATGTTTTGTTTGATTAAGTTGGGTTGTTGACTGCATCAGCACTTTACATGGGACCAGCCACACTGTGACCATAATCAGAGTTCAACATAGTGTGGGTGTTCGGGTCGTGTCCGAATCCACGGCGGCTACAGCTATGGCTATGGCTAGATTTCCGTGTCATCACGAGTTGAAGTATAGAATGACCTGCACAACACCCTTAGCAACAGTCGTAGCCGTAGCTCTTACTGCCAATTCGGATACAGCCTCAGTTACCATCCATGGTGTTGGATTTTGTTAGAGTGAGGATGGATCCTTGTAAATCACTCAAGAGAGTTAGGGTTAAGTCAGGAAAAGGTTACCAGCCAAACTGCCGATTTTGTTCAATTATAAATATCTTTTGACTGGTTCCTCACATTTTTTTGCTGGAGAATTTTTAAGCAAATATTTCTACTAAAAGGATGTTAATTACATTATGAGATTGTAAGATTGAAAATGTAAATGTTTACAGATTTAAACAAACCTAATGTGGAATAAAGATGGTCCCGTTGGGAAAATTCCCTTGAATTTTCTTTCCTGAAGTGCTATAGTTTGGATACTGGTCTTTGACAATTAACCAATGTTGTGCACATTCTATAAGGGGATACCCATAATTTCTTGCCAAATTAGATTTATAACAATTTAATACAGAGAATATTGTTTGAAATGGGCTTGCACAAACACTACATAAAATTATCTACTCTTTTATATAAATATTGAATGAGTCCTTTGCAGTGAAATCAGTTGGAGGCCCTGTGAACTGCAACTTTTAAGAATAATAAGTGCAAAAATAAAAATTAAGTTGGTACCTCTTTTTAAAGAAAAAGAGAGAGAGAGAAAAACAAATTAAAATTCAAAGTTAAAGCAATTCTGTTAACGTCACACTTATGTGCAATTAACTACATGGAAAACTAACAACAAAAATGAAAGATATTCAACAATTTATGAGAGTGATAGAAACAAGTTAGCAACAAGTACAGATAACAGATAAGTCCCTGTGCATCTGATGGGGGGGGGGGGGGGGTCATGAAATATCACAACTTATGTTGTTTTGCGCTCACCGTTCACTTGTGATGTAGATTTCAAGTAACAGTAAAAATGTCAAGTGCCACCAGTTAGTTCGTGCATTTTATACTTGTATACTTCCAGCCTACCCTCCAACTCCATATCGCCTCTAATTATTTGCAAAATCCTTTGTTTTTCCCCCAAAGAGAGAACAAAAGAAGGTGTGTTGTAGCCAAGCAGTCTAGCACACCATACTCAAGTGTTAATGTTCTGATCAGCAGAGTGTGGGTTCAGGTCCTGGGGCCGATTTCACAAAGAGTTAAGATCGATCTTAACTGTGTATCAATCTTAATTGCTAAGCAAAGTGTGATGTCACAATACAAATCACTATGGTAATTCTGACAACTGATCTTAAGATGAATCTAATAGTGCTTTGTGAAATCGAGCCCAGGTCTTGACACTTGTGTCCTTGAGCAAGACACTTAATAACCATTGCTGCTTCGTCCTTTGAATGGGACATAAAACTGTTGATCCCACGTGTTGTGTAATGTATGTTATAAAGAACTTAGTGCCACTTCTTGCTAAAGAGTTTCTGGCATGGTGGGCTGCAGATTGCGCCCGATCACTTTGTAAACCCTTCCAAGGTTCTATATAAATGGGTGTCATAATTCAAAAACTTAGCATACCTGTCTGAAACATATAAGTGCTTTAACACGCCCATAGAAAAAATATTTTATAAAAACTGAGTATTATTATAAAGAAGGGGGAATACATTTTAAAGGTCAGACTACTTTGCGTCAAAAGATAACAAGAAAGGCTGAAAAAGGATTAAACAAAGTCTCGTTATCTTTAAACAAGTTTGCAAAAGCGCCCCACCACAGTTGTAGCGTAAGCCCCCACCTTTACTTTGGCACTAGAGCTGCTGGTTAGTATAATGAGCAGTGTTCTCTAATACATCTCAATGAGATCTTTGATGGAGAAGTATGAAAACATCCCAATGGCAACCAACAGGATGATCACAAAATTGATATTCAGGAAAACCTTCATGCAAGATCCCTGCTCCAGAAGTGATCTGTAGTTCAACTCGGGGTTGAAATCTGAGTATCGGCGGCGCTTCTCTGGGGTCACAACGTAATTTCGGTAGCCACAGCATCGCTCATAGTAACGGCTCCATTTTGACTTGTACAGCCAGCTGTCTCTCTCAGCTGATGTATAAAGGAAAACAGAAAACAAATTATAAGAAAATTTATAGAGCGCCCTCACACCGGGTGCCACAGCGCTTAACAAGAAATGCAGTACATTAAGCGCAGCAAATACATAAAGGCACACATAATGGGAAAGGCAGTTAGTCCTAAGCAATCAGCCATTGAAAAGGAAAGTTTTCAGATGGAAATTAAAAAAAGCCTGAGCTGCCAGTTGAAACAAAATGAAATGAAATAAGGTATGCAAATTAATAGACTCTTTGTATAGAGGGCCATCAGAAATATGAAGGCATGCACACAATTGCTTGAGCTGGGCCTAATGTCTCTGCCTACCGCCGAATTCTGCGCTTGCGATCACCATTCTTTGCTTTTAAGGCAAGCGCCAATTTTCTGCGCTAGTTATGTAAGGGAAGAAGGCCTAGTAACGTGGAGTAGGCACAAACACAAGCAAAATTTCCCTGCTAACCTGTGAAACATGGTTCGGTGAGCACTGATTCTCTGCTTACAGCAGAGGCATGACATTTGGCCCTGGTGATATGCAGGGGGTCTATATACCCACCATAACAACTGCCTAACAACTCCACCCACGTTGGTAACACTGGAATGTCGTGGCCGAGCGCTTAAGAGCACTGGACTCAAAATCTGGTGTTTCTGGTGTTTCTGGTGTTTCTGAGCAAGATCATTTACCATCATTGCTTTGTCCATTGCCGTAGGGCATGTACTAGGATTGGTAGTGTACGTAAAAGAACCCAGAACACTTATCGTGGAAGAGTAGGGGTTAACCCCAGTGTTTCTGGTTCACATAGCAAGCACCCTTGCTTGCGAGCTACAGTGATTAAATTCACTTATGGGGCACCCTTGGTTTCATTACCAAAAAATATATAATAATGATAATTATAATAACCTTGCAACATCTAAATACTTAATGTGGAAATCCATTAAAAAAAAACATCCGTTTCCAGATTCACATGAGAACATTTTGAATTTACATCGGTGTAAGGATGAAAAAAAAACCAAGTAATTTTGAACATCAATTAAAATTACTCTTATGATATGCACTTACCATCATATTGGTCCTGAATGAGGAATTTGTCATCATGATGCGGTGATTTCTTATGGCGACTTCCAACGTTGTGACGACTCCAGTACGTAGTACGCAACAACTGCAAATACAAATGCTGCTACATTTCAGTCATGTTTATAATGAAAATAGGGCTGTAAAGCTGGTACTTGCAAATGATGTCATCTTCTATCCCATCTGTAACTGGGTGCAAAGTTGATTTGTCATGTAATGTCACTGCACACAGCAAATGCACGAAAAGTGAGAACACTCAGTGAAATGATATCTATGTATATTCGGTTTGCGGTAACACTATGTGTATATCTACTATGCTGTGAAGGTTTCATCTTTGGGAACTAGGTCTTGCGCTTTTTTTTTACTGTCGTGGAGTATCGGGGTTAGGGAGAATACTTAGATCTGAAAAGAACCCTCCTGCTTATTAACTACTACCTGCGTGGAAGGTAGGAAATCAGCCGGGACTACTACTTTCTCTTTAGTGGAACGAGGGTTCTCGTTATTAACTTCACTCCCGCGGAATGAGTTCTTAATTGTTCTCAACGTTTTGACTAGCTTGCTCTAGTCATTGTCAGGAGACTGAAGAGTGTGAGACATGAAATGAAACTTACCAGAGCATTTTCTGGTTCATCTGTGCACAGGCTGATGATGACATCAACTATCACCGTGACAGCAAAGATGATCATGGTGATGTAGAAGTTGTTGTCTTGTATGAAGAGCCAGGGCCGATCATCTTGGTCACCACAGGCAGGTTGAGAGAAGACGATGTTGCAAACGATGTGAGCAATGCCAAGGATTATGCCAACCAGTAGAGCACAGAATGAGCCCTGTGAATAAGATTTTTATTAAAAGGTGGGGACCAAAGGAATTGTAAAAGATTAAACTTTAAAGGGATATACTGCCTTCAGACTGGGTGCTTTGGGCAACAAAAAGCAATTTGGAATAAAATTAATATGGTTGGAAAGATGTTTTAACAGCCCAATATAACGATTCACACAAATGTCCCTTAACTTCGCCTCTGGTGACATTTGCCCCCTCGGGTGCACAAAACACCATGGACCCATCACAGTGTGCAATAATTGTACAATGGAATGTATCATTACCTTTTCGTTTGCACGTGGCCAAATAATGGCAAGAAGAAAAACTGCCGCAATGGATGGTGCAAAACCAAACTGCACCTTTAAGATGCTGGTAAACAAATCACTGAGTCCCATACCATAGTGGACAGCAGGGAGCCAGGCAAAGCAAACAACAAGCATCAAAATATTGGCGATTCTGTAGGGGTAAAAAATGAATGTATGAACAGATTAACCGTTTTTAATTAGTGAAACCTGTGGGAATGTTTATTTGTTTGTTTGTTTGTTTGTCTGTTTAGATGACCTTCCCAACAAGGGAACTTGGCAAAGCTCCCAAAAGGGGATATAAACGCCAGAGCCACAGTGGTGAGAGGTGAGCACTTCACACGCTAACCACCCATCTCTGTCCCCCACCCCTTATCACAAAAAGAAATATGTGTGAGGCCATATCCGAATTGCGGCTACAGCTACGGCTATGACTATTGCTAAGGGTGTTGCTGTACTTCAACGCATGAAGACGTGGAAATCTAGCCGTAGCTGTAGCTGTAGCTGCTAATTTGGACACCGCGCTGTACTTGACTCTATTACTCCCAACACATCAGATGAAGTATAAGTATATGTTTATGAGCCCCATAACAAGTTTACCTTGCAGTTGCCATGGTCCACCTGTTTTTTAAGTGGTTGTTCAGACCACCAGTGATGTCCACGGTGATTATTGTGGAAGCGCTGTTGAATATGGAGGAGAGATCCCCCATTGCAGCGGCTAACATCACAGCAATCAGCAAACCATGAAGCCCTGTGGACAGAAAAGACAAAATTTGATTCAATTCAATTGACTTTATTATCCCTAATGAGAAATTCACATCAATAATTGTATTTATTTATCTATTTCTTGTTTCAACTGGGTGATGTTGTGTTCATGAAAGTGCAATGGCGCCCTCATGAGACGGCTGGGAAACAGAACGCCATGCTGGAAATGAGAAAGAAATACGAAGGCTAAATAAAGAATTGTTGAATTCAGAACTATCGAGAACTGTATTTGTTCAGATTACATACGCATGTATATAACAGGTGACCCATAAAGTGGTAACCACTGGTCTCACATGGGTCCCAGCTGGTACAGAGACACACACAAAAAAACCCAATAAGAAACGACACACGTTTTTTACAATGTTTTTTAAAAACGCTTAGTGAAAATATAGTCATCAAATATAAGAAATGCTAATCTGGTTGTTTAAAAGTTTAAAACAACTGATGCTGCAAGTAGGCAGACTTTTAAGAGTTGATGGAAGGGCATTCTATGCCTGGCTCCCCCTAAATTTGACATTTTTTTCTGCCTGCCTCTGTCCTGGGAAATGGAAGCAAAGTACAACATTTCCGGCTGAATTGGCTCTGGTAAGGTGATTATAGTTATCAGATACTTTATTAAAAACATTAAGGTAAGAAGGAGCCAGAACTGTTATGCATTTAAAAATGTACAAGAAAAAAAGATACAAGCAGTTAAAATAATATGAAACTGTAATTAAGATGCAAGAAAATTCCCTTTGAAAATGTCCTCATGGCGTCAAAAAATATGGTCAATTTCTATAGGCTTAATTCTGACAAAACTGTGTAAAGTGGGCGTGGTTTATGGTAGAATGACATCACACTCACCAACAGACTACATTCCCGGCCAAAATGCGTGGGCAAAGTGACACTAAACATACCCTCCCCCATTCCCCCGCTCAATGTTGTTAGGAGCACAGACCACACATTGAGAAACATTGAACGGGGGGCCGGGGGGTGGGGGCCCAAACGAGATACGGCCGGGAGTGTAGATACTCACCCTTTGGGAGAAGTCCGAGCATGAGTTTAGGGTAAGCAATGTCACCACACCCGTGAGGATTACCACACATGGCGAGACACTGATCTGCCGTTGCACAACCAATGACATCTATGAGGGACAGGAATTAAAATCAAAATTAGAAATGTTGTTGTCTGTATCATAAAAATACAAAAAATTTTGTTTTCATCGGCACAATCAGGGAGATTTTCACATTTTGTCATCCGAACATGGAAATATTGGTTTTATTTTCAGGAAACTTTATGTAGAATCAGGGAGAGTTTGCAGCTCTGTGGACCCCTTGGCAGTGGCACGCTGTCATTTTGGTCGGTTTTTCGTAATTGTTTGTTTGCAAAATGAAAATACTTTTAACTATAACTTCTCTTAAAATTTGGAATGTGGAGCAAAAACCTGAGAAGGGAAAAATGACTTTACTTGAGTACAGGGCGCGGCTGATAATTCCTGGGATGACAATAAGAAACAAAGGTAGAATCTTCAGGTATCCAGCCAGGATGCAGCCTCCTTGGGCATGGGAAAGACTCCTTGCCGACAGTGTCTTCTGGACTAGTAGCTGTAGGATGTCAAAGAAGAAAAAGGAATATCAATAAATTATCTGGCAACAAGTTTTCTGTTGTTGAAATGCAACTGCAATATTTAAATGGCTGTTTGGGAATTTAAGAATTTTTCTTCCTTATTTAATTTTCCTTCAAAAACCATTGATTTGACAGTTGCTAAACAGTTCCAAGATTCCCCCCTCTCACTCCATCCTCAAAATTTGCTAAACCGAAAATAAAACTGCACCAAAAACAACAAAAACTAACTCTACTATAAGTTCAGAAGCACCAGATCACCAGACCTGGAATTACAAAGAGGCCACAGAGGGCGCACTTGGTCTCCCAACACCAGAACTGTATATTGTGAGAGTTGCGACAACTTGTGATTAGAAGCCATTTTCAGTCCAAAAATATACGTGTGCCACGATTTAGAATTAGTTAATTGTACTGGCGTAAGGTGGGATATATTATATCCCCATTTAAGGTTTTTTTTACTGTCAGCCCAATGGGTATATACTCCTTTTTTTGCTCAATGGTCATCGGTATCCTGGCGGACTATTGAGCTGTCGGACCAATGGGCTGTGAAACAATGGGTTAAACATATTTTTGGGGGACTAACTGAGTCCAGTATGTGTCCAATTGGAACAAATTGGGTCCAAATGGTTTTGTGCTAAAACACAATTTTGGAAAAATTCAAATTGGTTCGAATTGGAAATTTTGGTAAGGGTCCATGTCGCAACTCTCAATACACAGCTCTGCTCAACACTGTACCGATTGGTTGAATGCTGCCTACCTGATCAGCACACCACAGCCACAAGGCGTTGCTGCTGTATCCAAACAGGAAAGCAGCCCAAGGCATATCTGATCCTCCAGCTTCCCGGAGCATGTAGAATGTACTCTCACTAGGGTAGCCACACTGCATGCCGTTCTTTATGTAACTATCGTTGGAAATCATTTTTTGAGTGGGTCGGTACCTCTTTTGCAGTGTGGCATATCCACCAACTTCAAGATAGGCTGAAACAAAAAATGAGTTTAACTTTTAGATCATAGTTGTTATAAGTGGCAACTTGGAGGCAACCAACTGCAGTGCACGCTACAGGACCACTCTAGTAGAACATTAGAGTAATTTTTCAAACAATGTCTTACGATCCCGAAGAAAAATGTGAAAGCCTTTACTTCTTGGAGATTGCCTGGAACTGGTTGCCTGTAAATTGCTTCATGTGACATGGCTCTTATAGACTGTGCAATGTGCGTATTTCAACATTTGAACACACAAAAAAGTAAATACCAATCGGAAAATTGTCTTCAAACCTCCAGTTTTTGTTTTTTTTACTTCTCGGATGTCTATTCTAAAATATAAGAATACACGCTTGGCAGTGATCAAAACCTTAAGGTGATCAAAAGCTTAAAGTAATAAAATTACATTCAGATGATAATGATCTTCAGAATCAATCTAAGAAAGTAATAACAAATTACCATCTTACCATAAACTGCAAGGACAGCTGAGCCTCCAATCACAACAATCGTCTGAAAGACCTGGGTGTGGATAACAGTCCTCAAACCTCCTAAAAAACAACAAAAACAAACCCAATATTGTTATGTGGAAACACCTGTGTCGTGGCCAAGCGGATAAGAGCACTGGACTCATGCTCTGATGTTTCTGATCAGCACAGTGTGGGTTCGAGTCCCGGTCGTGACACTTGTGTCCTTAAGCAAGACACTTAACCATGATTGCTTCGTCCTTCGGATGTGACGTAAAGCCGTTGTTGGTCCCGTGTGTTGTGTAATGCACGTAAAAGAACCCAGTGCATTTATCGAAAAGAGAAACCGGGTCCGCCCCGGTGTTCCTGGATTGATTGGCAGCATATTGCACCACAGCACCTTGTAAACCATTACATGGTGCTATAAAGGAATAGGTCTCATACTTTAAAAATGTAGCTCCACATACCTTGCAGGAAAAAAATACTGAGCGCTTTGATACGCCCCTAGGGATGTGATAAAGCGCTATATAAGAACCAGGTATTATTATTATTATGTTTCAAGTATAAATGTTTATTTGTTGAAAACCCAATGTTTTTTCTAACCTCCCTCAACCCCCACCCTCTGCCCCCCCCCCCCCCCCAGCATTGTACTGGGTCTGACATGATGTACATATTTCACAATAGGTGGTTCCCGATAGACGCCATCTTTATGGGCAACTTGGGTTTTGGCCTTGGGCTGCTTGAAGTGTTCTAACTTTTCTAATGCAGCCAAGTGGTTCACCAACCAATCATGCAAGGAATTTGAAGAAACTCCTGCATGCCGCACGCAGTATTTACATATAGCGCATAAGTGTGCGTTAAAAAAAATGATGTATCATTGCTCGTAAAGATGGCTGACTTTACACTGTGTCGACAAGTGGGAGGTATTTACTGACTAACCTGGCACAGTATACAGCGCAACAAGTACTAGCATCCCAATGATGACTGGGTAGATAACCCAAGCAGGAAAGAAATACTGAAGGACAATGGAGCAGGCATACAGGTTGACCTGATGATAGAAAATAAAAGGGACATTATTCATTAATTTGGCATGGTGTGGGCGAGCGGTCTAGTGCACTGGACTCAATTTCTGGTGGCCAAATAATTGGGGTGCCAGATCAAATCATGGTAATACTAAATGTGTCACTTGACTAAATGTGTCACAATAACTGCTGATCTTCTCCTCAGGGGTAATTGGGAAGGCCTACCTGTGAGGGCAGGAATGGTTTTTGTGATTGGTTTAGCATGATGGTCCAATGAATGGGGTAAAACTTGGTTCATACTTCACACGGAAGTGAATGCGAAGCAAATTACGAGAGGCAAACAATCAAGTACGCGATGTTGTGACGCAGGAATATTTGCGAACCAGTACGAACCAGGCTTAATAATGTTCATGCACCATGAACATTAAAATTGGAGGATACCATCACTACATAGTTAGTGTTTTCAATATTTACTACTAAATAATGACCATTAGGGCATTATGAATAGTAAATACGGAAAACACTAAAATGGTGTTGGGTAAAGAGAGTGAGGCTTCAATCATATGATTGTTTTTTGTTTCCATCTTGCTAATTGTTTACTTTGTTTTCTCTGCTTTTGTTCCTAGTGGTTTAGATTGCTGTTGTTGCTTTACATGGGGTTTGTTCTTTCATGTTTTTTCCTTGTTCTGTGTATTGCTTTTTTCTACAGGGCCCCCAGGGAGAACAGTGTTTTCACACTGATGGGGCTACCCTGTAGGCCTATAAATAATACTTAATAATAATAATTTAATAATAATATGACACAATTGGTGGATGCAAAAGGTTTCATTGAGTCAAATATTTACATGTTTTTGGACACACAGTCATATACAGGGTCTGTATTTCCATGCTGGTACTCACTAAAAGCCTGTTCATCAGCAACTTAAGAAGGATTATGGTGTGGTGCCTTAAATGGTGACCACTTGTGCAATGGTGCTCTGTCATGTCTGTACATTATGTTGTGCAAGTAAAAAAGCTTGTGATTTTAGGCACAGAGGGCTCCCTTTTCCCAACAGTTTAATGATATTCTGGGGGGGGGGGGGGGGAGTGCATCCCAGTCATGTAGAGTTCTTGAGAAAAAGTTTGTGTTATTTTTCTTTTACCATAAAGAAAAACCAAGCATTTTTCTTACAATAAGAAAATTGACAGTCCAAATTTTAAGAACTGCCAACTTGACATCACAAATTAGCAAAAGACAATCAATTTGAGATGACATTACTTTATTATTTTTTATCAAGTAACAAACCACAAGTGAAAACTGACTGGGTAGATCACTTACAGACACCCTGACTCCAATGTACAGTACAAGGTATATGATGACCAGTAAAACACGCATACGGTGTCCACCAAACCGCCTGTGAATGTACTGAGGCAGAGTAAACACCTGTTGAGAAAAACAGACACAAAATTCACACTAAATTCAACAAGGTTGCCCTCTTCATGTATGTACTTCAACAAATTGTCCGTGCCTACTCGCAGTATTAATTTTTGGTCCTATAAAAAAAATTCTTGAGTAATTGTTAGGATTTGAAACTTTGCAAGGTGGAAGTATAACTAAGAGAGATTTGCTGTAACATCATGTGAAAATCAGTTTTAAGGGGTGTTGGTTCTCAAAAGAACCAGTGGTTAATGACTCAACATTTCGATCAGTATACTCTGATCGTCTTCAGGAGAATGCTGGACTCAGGATGCTGCTTATGTACTGCCTTGTAGGGGATTAACTGGTAGTTGGGCTTGGCTCGGTGGTGCGCGAAGGCGGGAACAGGAACTAGATATAGTCGTTAGTCGTTATCCACCGGTTCTTTTCAGAACCTACACCACTCAAAAGAGATTTTCACATTCAAACCTCTCTTAGTTGAGCAGTTGTTTTTCTTTGAAAGTATCAATGCCAAAATGAAACCTCGACTTGACAAAGGAAAGATGACAGAGCCTCGGCCGTCCGAAAGAAAGGGAAAAGTTTTAACTAATAATAGATTTGAAGGAAGTGCAATTCAATTTAAGTTCAATTTGATTCAATATTTTATTAGACTCATTAAAAAGAACATGACATTTCTCTTCCTGGTGTGAAAAGTCCTATATTGTTGCGTCAGTGCAAAACTGATTTACTTTAAGAACTGTAAAGCCCGGTGCGTATGAATTTTGACGTCACAAATTTGAAATGAACAATTTGGAAGAGTTGAGATGTGCAAAACATTCGCAGCGAAAACAGAGCTGTGACGTCAAAGTTGGCTTCGCATTCGCAATCGCAGGAAGTATGAACTGAGCCTTAGAGGACTCAGTCTAATTCAAATATTAAGATACCAATGAATCAAACTCACACTGCTTGCTATGTAGACTGGAGCAAACACCCATCCAAGCACTAGAAGGAATGGCAGTGCCTGCAAATTTTCAAATAGGAGGTCTTTTAAAAATAGTTTGATCTTGAGTTTAAAACTTTACATGGAACTGAAATCTCGCTTTAAAAAGAATGTACTATATTAAAGTAATATGTAAATAACATTTCAAAACAGGATGTAAACAAATACAGTGTATGAGTACAAATTTATGAATAAAACATAGTTGTTATTGTTTTAATTCTTAGACGTCGCCCTGACTCCTGACCACTCCCCATTTCAAATTTACCTTCACAATTTTTTATCTGATTGCTGTGTTGTTTGGTAATGCTGATTTGTAGACCAAATTGTCAATAAAGATACAATGGAAGTCACCTGTAAAAGTTTCAGCTGAGTACAGTGTCTACTTGTTGAGAAAATAGCAAAATACTATCACGGTATTTTCAGCAAGAACATCTCACCCGTCCCTTTTTAGCAAGGTAACGCGGGTACCAACCGCATCTCTGGCCGCAGCATCCACAAATGGACAAAATGGAAGTTTGAATCTCCTAAACTTGCCTCGAGATGAGTTTTGTTGACATACTTTGATTGAATTCCAATCAACAGGGGCATTTCAGACGAAACAATTTTGCAAACTTTCTCAGAAAACATTAAGTCAAATAAAAAACAATGAACTGTGTTCAATATTAAAAGCAACAATAAGCAACTACTGACCAGGACTTCGGTGGCTCCAGCAGCTAACCCAGTGGTCGCTCCACCCCCTGCAAGAGTTAGGATCCGCTCAATTCCCATGCTACTAGCAAACAACGATGCTCCAATCTGCCGTTGACAATAAAGAAGTAGGGAACAAAAATTAACAAGTAAAATACCACTATAGGAAACTGACTGGGTAAATTTTAAAAGAATTTTAAATTCTGAATTCTTCTTCTTATCGTGTCTTGTTGTGTTTCAGCTAGAACTGAGCACAGTATTTGGCACTTTCAGTGAATTGAGCAAAATCTCCAGCATCACATTTCTGGTCCAGTAGGGAACATCCGAGTTGAAAAAAGACAAATTGACAAGAGCCATTTAACGTGCGAGCACTCTACCAACTGAGGTATCTAACCCTAATATTTGGCAGTTACGGCTATACTGCAGTTACAAGTTGTATGACTTCTGACTGGCACTCCCGAACAAAGATATTGACAAAGTAGGGAGACCGCCAACATTACGGCGTGACAGCTCAGTTGGTAGAGCGCAGACACGTTAATCCGCGGGTCGCAGGTTCAAATGTTGCTCTAGTAATTTTTTTTTGCTCAACCCAAAACTAAAATTGAATAAAATATATTGTTTGACTCCATGCCAAAACCAGGCACTTCCTGCTAAACTCAAAACTTGATCCATTGATGATTGATTGATTGATTGATTGATTTATGGATTGATTGATTGATGGATTGATTGATGGATTGATTGATTTATTGATTTATGGAATGATTGATTGATGGATTGATTGATTGATTGATTGTAAACAATATTTACCCCAATCCATGACAGTTTATGGTCCCCAAGGAAATAGCCTTCCTTGCTTCCACGGTTAGATTTCCACACAGACTGCAGAAAAAAGAATTTTATAAGTCATATTCAGTTAAGCACACACCCTCAACTTCAATCTTACTTCACTTCTTCCTTTTCTTAGATATGCTTTTTGAGAGCTGAAGATTAAAACACACAATCTGGATTCAGCCTAAAAAAAAGAAAGTCTCTTTAGTCTACCATTCTCTTTAGTCTACCATTCTAAAGTGCAAAAACATTGTATCTCGATTTTGCAAAAACGTCATATCTGGTAGGAAAAATCTCCATTCAAAAGCGTTGTTTTTTGGTGCGCTTTGTGCGTACATCAAGGCTATTTTGAGCTAGTAATGACATTCGACTATTTCAAACTCGCGTGTAACGTAAGTGCTGTTTTAGGAGATACAGTATTTTTTGCACCGACAAAACGATATCTGTGTCATACTACAAGATCATCTAACTTTACATGTTACACACTTATGATTTAGTAAGCTTGTTTTGCTTCAACAACAGATGAAAACATCCACCAAAGAACAATGATCAAACAGCATCATTAACTCACAGTGCAGAACAGTTACCGGCTTGTTATCCATTATTTACAAAAGCCTGAAAAAAAACCTTCGATATTTCAGAGCTAAATCATTGCCAAAAGGTGTTAAACTTAGATCTCTTTATGACTTCTCATCTATCATCATCGTCATCATTGATTTTTGTTCTATTCTTGTTCAGCGCTTTGATCTCCTTGTAAAAGCTCTTTGTAAATGCTTATTATTATTATTATTTAACAGATGTAATATTTGCATCGGGATGAAGAATTTTAAGGTCGTGGGTTCAAATCCCACCCGAGTGATTGCCTGTGGATTTTTTTTCACAGAGCTCGGGAAAGCACTGAGAATACAGTGCTTAATACACATCGGTGTAAGGGTAAAAACAAAATTAAAATTGTAAATACTTATTATTATTATTATTTAACAGATGTAATATTTGCATCGGGATGAAGAATTTTAAGGTCGTGGGTTCAAATCCCACCCGAGTGATTGCCTGTGGATTTTTTTTCACAGAGCTCGGGAAAGCACTGCTCAGTGCTTAATACACATCGGTGTAAGGGTAAAAACAAAATTAAAATTCTTCATCCCGATGCAAATATTACATCTGTTAAATCGTTGTAGTACCCGCTGCTAAGGTTTTGAACCCACCTCTAGCCATCGGGCTAGCTAGGTGGTCTAGTGGTAAGACATCTGCTCTAGCAATGCAAAGGTTGTGGGTTTGAATCCCACCCGAGTGATTGCCTGTGGATTTTTTTCACAGAGCTCGGGAAAGCACTGAGAATACAGTGCTTAATACACATCGGTGTAAGGGAAAAACCAAATTAAAATTATTATTAGTATTAGGCTACAACTTGCACGGGCAACAGTGGCGGATGCGCCACATGTCCCACTCCATCAGCAGCTGCTGGGCCACTGTCCTCCATCAAGGTCTCATACAACAAAAACATCCTTCTGGTTTGCTTGCGTCTGGTTTCAACCAGTTATGGAAGATGGAAACCAGATACAGCAGTAAATTAGACATCTTTAAATGGTATGAAAACTCAAAAAGACATCTTAGTTTTAAGTTTTACATCTTTCTGCAGTTATTTAGCTCGGAAACACAAATGGTCACTTTAAGCTTTTGTAACTATTAATGAGAAACTTTTTACAATAACCAAGTAATGAAGTCTTTGAACAACTCACACTGAGGTGCATCACATCTAAAAAAAAACAACAAAACAATAATTGATTTTACAAAGTTTGGACCAGTTTTTGGATTTCTGAAAAGCACTTTGGGCTTTACATATCAATGCCATCTCAATAATGGTTTTAAAATCAGGCTGGTTAAACGGGGGAAAACATACTTGACAATTTATAAAATGTAGAACAAAACAAAAAATGAAACACTCACGATGACGGAAATTAGCAGAAGAACTCCAAGGTAGATGCCAAGGGCGGCATAATCCCAGCCTATTAGAGTTAAGTCTTCCATGGCAAACACTAAAAAAAAATAACATGAATAAAAAGGACAAGAGTCTTAATTAACAATGTTTGTTTTGTGAACGCTGTCACTGATATCACATCACAAATTACTGGAGAAAAGATATCTGTATCAAACAGCCAGTCGATGTTGTGCCTTCTAGTGGTGACTAATACAAAAACTAGTGTCGCCAATCAAGACTAACAGGACAAGGACCAAAAGTCAATTTAATGGCTCTGCTTACCATGAAATTCGGCCCATAGAAACATGCGCTTAACATGGAAAGCGCAGAATTATGTTGTAAGCAAGGCCAGAAATATTTTTACAAGACCAGAATCAAAATGAGAAAAACCTTCCTGAAACAGTTTAACATGCACTTAACTGCTTCTATTTGAACAAACACTACGACATGTTAGAGAAGATTTTTCGTCTCATTTGCATTTATGTGATATTAAGTATTTTTCATTTTACTTAATAGAATTGAAAAGTATTAGATTTGAAGTCAACATTTGAACATAATTTGTTTTCTGTTCAAGATATTACATAGTGACGTGTTGAAAAAACACAAGGCTTGTCCGGTCATGAGTTTACTGGCCGGTAGTTGAAATCACTGGCCTCGGTGGGAAATTCGAGCCCTATGATGTATAACACTTTTAAAGCTTTAAAAGTTAGTCGATTGTTTAGTAAAACTGCTTTTTTTTTGTAAAGGGTAACTTTTGCAAGTGACTTGCTACATGTTAGCTGTAGTCACCCATCAGTGCCACTCCCAAAAGTTAATTCAATATAGTATATACACATTAAATCATGACTTGAAATCATCAACTATGATAAACACAATATCAATTATCCTAAATAATTTCAGTACATCATGTTAAGTAAAAACATGTGAAGGCTCATTATGTATGCATAAACTTAGACTCACCTCGAAGATGCTTTACTGGCCCCAAAGTAACCTGTTAAATACAAACAGTAGTCCAGCCACGCAAAGCTATAATCTAGCAGCTCACAGTTTCACTTCTCTGTGGCCTTGACTATTTTAACAGTCGCATCATTCAAAGTCAACTAATAACAATAACCAGGTCGTCACAGTCTGTTGGAAGCTTGCCGTCATAAAAAACAAGAAATTTGCATAGAGGTATTTCTTCTGCAGGGCATACAAACTACTGTACAAACAAGCTCTTGGCATTTTTAGTTGATACATGCAACCCAGGGCTGACATGCATGAGTTAATTTGTTGAATTGATTTGCCCAGACAAAGTACAAGCCCTACACCTGTACTTGTTACAATTGTAATTGCCTTGTTTGGTTAGTGTATTATATATAAAAAGTTGAACCATACTGTGCATTTTTTGCATTACAGTAGTATGTTAGCATTTGTGTTGACCAATTAAAGAGGGGCTCCAAGATCAAATTGAGTTTTGCGATGCACTCATTTTCCAATAGGTAACGTTCTCATGAAAGTGGGGAAAAAGTTACAAGTCTCTTAAAATGGTGTAAAAGTCATTTACAAAACTCAAAATGACCTTGGCACCCCTCTTTAATTGAATAGTCTGTTAATTTTTTATGGCAGCAACACACGTTTATTGTTTACGACTTGGCACATTACTTTGTATTGTACGTGTTGAAATTTGACAGGAAGCTGCTAGAGCGTTTACAGCATCAGGTGCAGAGCTTGCCTGGCGTACATTGCCTAGTGAAAACTGCAATGGGCTAGCAAACACCACTTCTCAACTTGCCCTGTGGGCTACTCAAAACTGCGCGACCTACTTGTTATTAATAAAAAACATTTTTTTTAAGGGGCACTGTCGACGTGATCATAGTCTGCTTATGGCTGGACACGGAAACATGAACTGCAACCCAACCCTTACCAAAATGTCCAATTCATTCCAATTGGATATCCAGTTGGAAAGTTGGATCGAGTTGGTATTGAGTTGGTGTGAGTTGGTTTATATTGGAATACTGAATTTCCAATTGGAATAAAATCTTAGACCATCTCAGTCCAATTGGAAATCCAATTGGAGTCAGTTGGCTTGATTTAACTAAATTGGAATTAGTTGGAATTTGTTTCTACCAATTGGAAATTTCACCTCCCAATACTTTTTCAATTGGAAATTTTATTTCCCAAAAGGGTCCAATTGGAAAAATACTATTCCAATGTCACCAACTGGATTTAGAATTAGTTAATTGCACTAGTGTAAATCCCTCGAGTGGGGTGGGATTTACTAATATCCCAATAAGTTTTTAGACTGTCAGCCCAATGGGTATAAATTACCTTTTTTGCTCAATTGTCCAATGATCGGTATCAATCTGTCGGACTATTAAGCTGTCTGACCAATGGACTGTCAGACCACTGGGTAAAAGCTTAGTTTTGGGTGTAGTTGAAAATATCCAATTGGGTCTGGTTGGAAAAAAACTCTAACTGAATCTAACTGAGTCCAATTGTGTCCAATCAGGTCAAATTGGTTTTGTGCCAATACACAACATTGGACAAATTCCAATTGGAAAATTGAATTGGACATTTTGGTAAGGGTACTACGTGCGCGCGTTGACCGTCACAAACAAACGCTTAAAAGGGCGCTGTCATTATTATCGCATGCGTGTGTGTGCACTGATTGGGTGAGAGTTCAGAATTTAATGTCTGGTCATAGACTCGCTGTGATCCTGACGACAGTGCCCCCTGTGTTAGGTTTCAATTCAACTCAATTCAATTCAAAAACATTTATTTCTGTAATGCAAAACCAATAAGTACATGTACAAGTAAATGCACGGTGTACAAGTAATACAGAAAAAAATACAAGTGTGTGAATGTGATTTCTTAAGACCGAAAAAACTATTTGTGATCGTTACCACTAATCAGAAAGATAAATTTATGACAATAAATGTGTCTTGTCACTGCTGTTGTCACCATGGTTAGACTTGCAATCACAAGGTTGTGGGTTCGAATCCAGCCAATAAACTGTTGATTTCACAATGACTAGAAACAATTTTGTCCTCTAGTTACTGAATCACAATTTTTTGATTTGTGCAAATCATAACCGCAGGCATTAAACCAATGTTTGTAGTGAGAGGTTGGCTGCTGTCAGCTTGGCGTTTATATCCCCCTGTGGGAGCTTTGCCTATTTCCCTTGTTGGGAAGATCACCTAAATAGACAAACAAACACGTTTAAAATCTGCGCTACTAAAACTTAGTAAAATGAACAGTATACTAGCTCGGTGGAATACAGTGTACGTTGACTTTTGAAACACATAAAAGTGGTCATACTTTCACGCTCGGTTTTTCTTGAAACACAATTTTGCACATCGTAAACGGCTTACACACTTTTTCCGGTAACACTTTCTTTTGTCCTCCTTCCGGACACACAACGACAAAATGAACAGAAAATCATTAAAATGTTTTTCAACTTGAGCAAGTTTGTTTTAATTGACTAAACACCTAACCTAATAAAAATCATATAAATAAGATATTCTTTGCAGAAAACACATCAAATACAATCATAAAATTCATAACTTGAGCGTTTTATAGGGTACACATGACCATCAAGTTTAATTTCAATAGTTTGTTTGAAAAAAAAGGTGAAAAACATATTAAATGTTAGCTATAAGACTTATTTCAAATGTGTCCCAATACATGTACACCCGACAATCTCTTACAGATCATTCGAGAGAACTTTAAAGGCATTATACAGGATTGGAAGAGCCAACAAAATAGTCGTAGACAGTGTACATGCTTGTGTGATCAGTCATAAACATGAAATAACAAAACCAGTGAAAGTTTGAGCTTAGTCCGTTGTGTGAGACAGGTGAAAATAGTGAAAAACCAAGCACAATTTTCAGCCTGTAAAAAACATGATCCTTAATTTTGGTTGTAGCAACCGAAATCAGCTGTTGCGTATTTTTTAATGTTTTTTTTTTATAGATGCGGTTTTCTCGAATATGACTTCATTTCAGAGGGCAGTATTTCACGGAAAAAATAGTTCGAGTATGAACTTTATAATCAGTAAACTTTCAGACTAATATTAAACAATGATTGTTTTAGTCCTTACAAATCCTGTATAATACCTTCAATTTAAAAAAAAAAAAACACACAAATAAAACAAAATAAAATCCTCCGAAGTTGTTAGCAGTTTGAGATGAAATCCTCTAAACTTCCAGATTGTTAGAGGTTTGGGCACAATAGATTTTTCTTTCACTCAAACCAAAGTGAGGCTGGAAGAAAAAAAATAGTCTGGACCCCTTTATAAACTGAGAGACACAACTATCAGTGTTATTGTGTATACAGGGAGTCTGACTGAGATGGCTGCAGTGCGATGAATGTCTTTAGACTACCAGTCAGATCTAGTAAATTTACATTGTTTATGTAGTTTTGAGCAAGAACCTATTTACGAAAACAATGGGTTTACCCGGTATTGCCGTGAGTGAACCTTGCCCTAAAGTTTGACAGCATGTCATTTGTAAAGTTCAACACAAATTCACTTTTTTTTTTTAGAGAGAGCTCCCTCTACCTGTGGCCCCACGAGAACGAAAATCAAGACTTGTAATACAGTTACACATTATTGTGTGTATGTTTAGTTCTGCAAAGTTTTGGCGCTGTCGTTCCGGTGCACATTTAAAGTTTGAAAATCATTAACTTTCATGTCCTGCCATACGTTAGTGCGGTTTCCGTACTTGCGAGATTGGCCTCGCACCGGGCGTCATTAGTGACCTGTGCCATTGGCACAATGCCCTCAAAATCACTGACCTTTTCTATTTAACTGCCGTCGATGCCCTTCATTATATCATCCACAACAGATGCAAAAAATCTCGCTTCAAGTGACATAATTTGACGAGAAATAAAAAACTCTCGCTTTTGCCATAAATATAAACTGATGTTAAAAGTTTAACACTCTTTGTCAGGGCAGATCAGGGCCTCATTTCATTAAGCTGCTTAAGCGCAAAAAAGTGGTTAAGCACAAGAAAATTATGCTTACTGGTTGCCAGCCAAAATACCATTCCACATGTACAATTTGTGGCTGGTATCCTGCTTATTTTTGCTACCATAAAATTTAAAGCTTTAAGTTTTATTTCCTGTTTAAGCAACTCTATGAAATTTTACCCACCAGGTGACGGAGAAACAGTTGGGAAGAAAAAAACAAACAAACACAAAAAAACAACAAAAATCTGTTTAAATTAAGATTTACATCACTGTATTTGTGACCACTGTCCCACCATTATTCTAATCGGGTCTCACCACGAAAGAAGGGTTTTCACTTCCAGATCAAAACATGTTTTTATAACAAACAACAATGGTCTTTCCCCCAGCTTTTCTTCAAGATCCCCACTTCATATATTTCTTACATCATGTTTGCTGACGCTTCCCAGGTAGTATCCTAAACTTGGGTCTGAAGGTTTCTGACTTGCACCCCCGAACAAAGATATTGACAAAATACGGAGTCCGCCAACAATAAGGCTAGATAGCTCAGTTGGTAGAGCGTTGGCACGTTAATCTGGAGGTTACAGGTTCAAGTCCCGCTCAAGTCACTTTTTTCTTTGTTCAAGCCCAAATTATTTGTAAAAAACTACCCAGTCAGTCTCTCTTGTGGTTTATTACTTGAGGTGTTAAACATGAAGAATCTTAAATGGAAAGAAAAACCAGACTATCTTGAAACCAGCCGATTCAGGGGTAACTTTGCTACATTTCTTCATATTCCCTTTGGACAGGATTGCAGACACATTATTTGACTTTATCTTTAAATTCTCTACGAACTGTTTTTCCGATCAAAACTGAAACATGATTTTTAAACCATGCAATATTTTTTTTTCTCGAGAGAGGTGAAAGATTGATGCAATGAAGGCTGTCCCTGCTTAACCCTCCTACTATTGCATTTAAAAAAAACCCATCTTTTTTGCAGTAAAAGGCCGCCTGTACTTTTTTGCTAACAAAGGTTGGCAAAAAAACTAAAGGCTGTGACATCGCAAAAAAAAAATGTAAAATTCAAAAATCACCCAATGTCTCAAATACTCTAATTCATTCCAGTCTAAGGTTCTTGCCAAGATTCAATTTGAGGTCATCCTCTCTAGGTTGTCTTAGCCCAATTTCTTCCCCCTCCCCGCCTACCCCCCTCAATAAAAGGTCCCATTCAGGAACTCAAAAATGTCAAGCATTGCTTTGATTAATGCAGTGTCATTCCACAGTTTACGCTGCTTCCAACTTATCACGGCATAATGATTATTAATAAAAATGGTTACACCTAGCTTGAGGACTGGGCACTTTGTCTTTTTTTCACTCCGTAGTTGTACACACGTGCCATATCTGTGACGGGTGGTTAAGGATTGGTAATAATAATAATAATAATAATAATAATAATAATAATAATAATAATCTAGGAGGCTAATCATCCTTACAGCTGAGGCGCTGGATTACGAGAGACAAGGCTACAATGTGTTTGAGCCGCAGGAGCACAAGGGCGCCATCGGCAGCTAGCCACATCGACCCCTCTATTACCATGCAGCACACCACGATATCAAAGGTTTGATTTTTCCGCAGGGAGGAAAACCGGACGGCCTGGAGAAAAACCGTTGTGGCATAGGAGAGAACCAACGCATAACTTTACTCACACATGGCCTCAGCAGGGAGCCAAACCACAGTGGTGTGAGGTGGGTGCTTTATGCACTAGACAACCATGCAAGCCCTAATTGGAGAAAGTCGTGGTATTGAAGAAAGTGATGACCCATTTACTTTATATATTTACTAATTCTGGTTGTAAAAACCAAGGATTCTCAGACAAGTGAACTTAATCGCTTTGCTAGCCAAGAACCCCATGGAGAGAAGACAAGGAAGGAAGACGTTTTAGATGTGGGAGGGAAACCCCAAAGAATTATTTTTAAGGATCCGCAGAAACCCTGAAACCGATTTCCTCGACACAAACTTTTATTCAAAAGGATACTGACTTCGGTGGTTGTGTACTGATCTCTAAGAAAGTCCAGATCCTCATCGACCTGAAGAAGACTCTCCTTAGCTGCTGTAAGGTTGCTGGTTAGTAAAGACTCCGCATCTTCCACAGAATATTCTAACATCACGTTGGCCTGAGGAGAGCGATGAGTAAAAATAAAGCTTAGTACAGGTAGTGCTCGGTACGCATCGGGAACCTATTTTGCACACTGATCATTTGGCTGGTTGCAAAATTTTATCTGCGCTTGTAAAAAAAATGCTATTGCGATCTTCATCTCTTTAAAATAACAATACCAGAGTCTTATATAATAGAACATGTATCTACTAATCATGCCAATAGAGTACTCAAGGCGCTTAAAGAAAGAGAAACATTTAATACAGGTTTTTGTTTTCAGAGTTTTGAATTTTGTGACAGATTTTTGTAGCACCTTTTAAAGGTTTACAAGGTGCTGCGGCCCATTCAGCAGCAACTGCCAGTAGCACCAGAAATTCCCTTTGAAGCAACAAGGTTTGGGAAAAATTTTCACCCCCAAAAATTTGAATCTGAGAAATGATTCAGGCATGAATCGTTTCTCAGATTTCTGAGGGTTGGTGTCCTTTCCCAAATGCTGCGGCCAACAATGCCATCGGTACCCGCTGTCACCTCACTAAACTTGGATGGAATCAAGGCTCATGGGAAAAAACAAAACTGTGACAGTTTTAAGCTGTTTTATCAGCAAGTAGACACTGAACTCAGCTGAAACTGTCACACATAATTTTTACAAAAAAGTAGTTAGTGGCCTGACGTTTCGACCCTAGCAGAGTCTTTCTCAAAGGCTAAATGACATCATTGATTTTGTCCTTTGTGTTCCCCACCTCTTGTGGTCAACCAGCCCCTTCCCCCATCCCCCTCTCTTTTGTTACCCTCCTTTCTGTTCAGCCTCCTGCTTTCTCTGTGTATTTTCCTCTCCATTATCTATTTCCACTTGACTGCTTTTGTTACATCAGTAATGTATACTTGTACCTGTTTATGTTTGTAGTCTTGTCATTTAGCCTTCGAGAAAGATTCTGCTAGGGTCGAAACGTCAGGCCAATAACTATTTTTTTGCATTTATACCATAGGTCCTTTTGGTTGGTAAGCAGTTTGCAACAGCTAATACTATTTTTCAAATAATTGTTATTGTAATTTTCTTCATAACTTTGCCTATAAATCAGTATTTCATTGACAAAAAACCCCAATCTATGACCCTACCTTTATGTTCTGATGGCACCTAAATTGTAAAGTTTGATACGAGCATTCCTTGTTCAATGAACTTACCCCTAACCATAAGCACACTCTGTCTGAGGGAGGAATAGTTGCCTTCGCGTACACCTGATCAGCTAATAAGAACTGGGTGGCCATATCCTCACCAGAACCCTGCAAAGTTTGGCAGAAAACACAACTATAATCAAGAGCTGGATACACCCACTGGACATCACTTCAATCTTCCTACTCACTCCATTTCTGACATGATTTTTACAGGGCATTGAGGCACTAGGTAACCACTAAGATACTGCTCGTCTGAGCAGAGAGAAAATGTCGATAAGGCGCTTCCAGATCGTTCAACCCCATGGCAAGGACATCCAAGAAGGAGGTGGCCAATAACCTTATGTCATTGCCATCTCCTTTTTCCCACAGATATCTTCCTTTTTCGTCAGCATCATTCACTAATTAATTACCTTTTCTCCCTCTTCCCACAGTGCTTTTTTTCTTTGTGTTTCCACACTCTTGGGGTTAAACGAGCCCCTTCCCTCTACCTCTACCCCCTTTGTCACCCTCTTCACTGTTCATCCCTTGCTTTTTTTCTGTGTACTTTCTGACTCCCTCTTTCTTTTCCTCTCTCTTTCCACTTGACTTTTTCTGCATTGTGTTGTTTTTTAACCTTTAAGAAACACTCCAGGTTCGAAATGTAAGGCAATTCACTTTTTTTTTTGCAGAGACAAAGCTCATGTTCAACTTCAAAGGGTCAACCACGTATCGGACAGATCCTGTCTTTGGAGAGCAGGGCCCAATTTTACAGAGCCCCAGTCCTTCGCTTTGACAGTTAGGTATAGACAGATTTGGGACTGTGAAGGGCTATTAAAAAGTTAAGGCATTATACAGGATTGGTAGAGCTGACAAAATAGTCGCAGACAGTGTTCATGTTTTATGTGATCAGCCATAAACATAAAATAACCAACCTATGAAAATTTGGGCTTTATCCAGTGTGTGTCAGAAGAAAATAGTGAAAACACAATTATTAGCATGGAAACGTATTGTCCTTAACTTTAGTTGTAACAACTGTAATCACTTGTTGCATTTAAAAAGTTTTCAGATACAGTTTTCTTCCATATGACAGAAAAAATTGCTCTAGTATACAAATTCCATGATCAGTTTCATTTCAGATTGAAATGAAACAATGTTTTTTCTTTACAAATCCTGTATAATACTGTTAACAAATACAATTTCAATATATAGAAAATGCAGGATTAAATTGATTTTAAACACCTGTTTACTCCGCATGTGTTGGACTATCTCCAAGGTTGTTCTTATATCAGGTATCTGAGATCTCAACCTGTACAAAGAAAAAAACAAAACAACAGTTAAATTAATTTATCAAATGTATACACCAGGCCTGAAATTAAACGGAGGCCATGGAAGTCATGGCCTCCGTTGCCCTGTACTTGGCCTTGGTGCCCCATCAAAAGTTTCCCATAGAGTTTCATATTTTCCAAAGGAAGTGCCCTTTGCAAAATGAAAATGGCCTTGCCCTCTCAAATATGAAAGTCCAGGCCAGATACACTATCATTTCATGAAATTAGAAATATCATTTGCTGGGAGCCAGGATGCCTTTCGTCAGGGGGCCCTCTGTCAAGTTCCTCTTGAAGCTTATGTTGTATGCTTGGACGAAGAGGAAACTGCCATACCCCTACAAGATTCCACATATGTGCCTGCAATAAAAAGGGCAGGTTTTGTCTTGGCAAGCTCGTGTTTGCTTCAGAACTGATTACCATTTTCCTCTTACCTGCGCAGGCTTATTATCAGTCAAATGTCAAATATTTTTTTACACTCTTGGACATAACTTGTGTTTTCCATGACTATTTCTTCACTGTTATTTTTTATATCTTACATGTCTTAGCAATCTATTTGCGGTGTAATCTTTGTTCCATTGATGTTACCTTTTTTTCTTCTGGAGTAGATTAAGCTCCATGAACTTATACTTATTGTGCTGTTCATCTAGACGTTGTACCACGGCTGTCGGGTCTGCATTTTCAGGCTTCTGCATAAATGCATCGACATCCTCCTGAGGCGGACAAAAATAAACATTTCAGGATTATAATCAGACGCAGTCAAAACGTTTTCTACTTTGATTCTTTTATGCATACAGTGGAAATCTTAACCCTAGACATAAAAGGCAAAACAACAAGATTTGTTACCAAATTAGGCGATGTAAAAAAGGAAGTGAAAAGATGCAAGTTTGTTTTCAGATTGCTAAATAAAATTTCAATTTTCAAAATAATTTTAATGCATAAAAGACAAAATTAGGTTTCATTACAACGAAAAGATCATGACAATTTAGGTATGCTGTTTTCAACTTATAATGTGTAAATAAGATATCCAATTAATTTTTTTTAAATTAGTTTTAATCTACTTCACTTGTTAATGTAAAAAAAAAGAGAGTCAAACTTGCTTTAATAAGTGTTCTTTTTAATAAAAACTTAAAACAATAGCTTTGAGTTGAACATATTTCAATAGAACATTTAAACAATGTGTAAAAATAGACACAATATCCTTAAAATGGTACATTACAATAATTACAAAGCATTGATTCACAATTTTCAATATATCTGGATTCACTTTTAAGTTTAATAATAAACACTAAAACAGTGGCAATTGAATATATATGAAATCTCATTTTAGTCAATGTCTGCAATACTGTAAAGCTGGGTTTAGAAAATTGAGCAGCTTGAGACCCCCGAGTGAAAGTACTATTTACTATATAACTCTTGCTCTGCTCTGATTGATATAGCAAAATACAAAATAATGTGCACAAATTCCAAACATAACTTTCACCGACTGAGTCATTTTGAGTGTACTTCTAAAGTTTTGTTCAATAATGTTTATTGTTATTGTTAATAAATAAAACTTGACACAAGTTGAAACTTTCATAGACTGGTTTTATTACTCATTTATTGAAAACGTTGTGGATGGGACTAAATTATTCTTCCAAAAGTCAATAATCCAAAAAATGAACATCTCAAATTCTTGATTGCATTTTTCTCTTTAAAATAACTGATGGAGAAATTCAATGGAACATTCTTTGAAAGACTACTTGTCTCTTCGAATGAATATCACCATGCTAACGTGAAAGGTAACCCGACTATTCTCGCCTTTTCCTTAGTCACACAGCCACAGAGGAAAACCTTGATAAAAACCCGCCTAAAGTCACCTAGAACATAACAAGATACGACACTGAAACTTCCCCACTCAATTATCAATAAACTATAACAAATAAAATGTCACGAACCAGGAATACTGCTTCTGGGATTCCAGTGTGGGTCGTTGATTTCAGTTTTTTGGATGACTTCGGTTCTTCTTCTACAAGCGCCATGATGCACGCCGTTGTCCATAAACTGGCGTATCAGTCCTCTCTCACGTCTGGCTCTAGATGCTGAGAATAAGGTGGGGGCGGGGTTCGATAAGAAGGCGCGTTGGAACGAGGGAGGCTGTCTCAGCATAGCATAGTGAGCCTTACTTTGTTTTGAGGTAGCTTTTTTTAATAAAAAGCAATGCAGGTTTTCACAAAAGAAGAAAACATTAAAATAAATAAATAAAATTATCATAATAATAAATAATCAGGCAGTAATAATTGTAGTGGCAGTGTATACACGAGCAGCAGCATAGTCACAGGAGGCCTGTTGGGATGGGGGGGGGGGTTGGCAAACCCCACAATGTTCGAATACCCCCCCCCAGGTGCCCTACGCCCCCTAAAAAAGTAGGAAAAAAGAAGAAGAAAAAAGATACAGTAAGAGCCTTAAAAACAACTTTAAAAAAACACACCATCACATAAACTTGCCCCCTGGGACCCTTAATTGAAAGCAATGGCAGATCTATGTTCCAGAGAACGAGAGCCTCACTTTGAATATTAAATTTGTAAGGACACCCCACCCACCCACCAAACCCGTACCCCCTCCCCCCTGAAAACATAGATAAATAAAACATAAATGAATAAATAAAATAGATAAATAAAATACCAGAGGCAAAATAAATATTTATTCACAAAATAGAAACCACCAAAGTCCCTCATCTGGAAAAGAAAGATAAGAGTGTGAACCATGAAGGAAGTCAAATAAGATTTGCGCCCGACCAAGAAATATAGCCAAAACCAATCCCCCCACACAATAACAATGCAACTGCTTTGTTTTGTCCCACTCCCATGTTAATGTAGTCTTGGTGCAAGACGTTGTTGTTCATTATCACGCAACTATAGCGATTTAGCGCGCCATCCGCGGCCCGCATGACTATCATACAATAGCGGGCGCTGTTGGGAAACTTCCAGATCACCACCACACATCGCACTCAAAACTGACGGGTTTGCGGCTTCCACAGAACGCCCTCTATCGGTGGAATAGTCGCGTCGTGTGTAGTGTTGAGTCGCGTCGTGTGTAGTGTTGAGTGTGTGTAGTGAGAACGTCTTGCACCAAGACTAATGTTAATGCAGTAATCAGCCTGCTTCATGAAACTTGGAACATTGTCAAAAGACCCCATTCAGCAGAGAACTTTCATAATTAATGCCTGACCTTGATTGACCCAATTCTACCCCTTCCTTCACGTAGTATTTGACAATGAGACAACGGAGTGACACAATGATTATGAGATGTCGTCCTTGACGTGGACTTAAAATTAATGACTTGGTTTACACAGCGCTCCATACAATGGCTAAGGTCATTTTAGTGACCTTCTTTTCGTGTCGTCAAAAAAAATAAAAAAAATAATCGAAGGCCGAAAAATAGTATGGTGACCAACCGCTCTGAAAACGCTTTAGATATTATCTAGTACAGGGGACCATACGAGGAAAGGCGAACAAAAATAGAGATTCACGTCATATGTGTGTTTGTACTGCACAGTGTTCGTGCATACTGGTTGCTGCCCAGTAGAGAGTTCGAGTGTCTTTTTTTTTACATTACAGAGAGGAAAGGAAAGGGATGTTGTTCACATAACTGTATTTATTCTGAAGAAAACAGGACCAGCGAAGAAAAAATGGCGTCAAGTGCGATGCTGAAGGTAAACCATATATTTGCAAAAATGTAGGGATTTAGTGTTTGGATTTAATCGTCAGTATTTATTTCAATATACATGTACAGGAACATCTGCACAACAAATAGGTATGTGAACAAAAATTTCAACTTCAACCAATTTGAACAAAACAAAAACCAGTGGAAAGAGCTTTAAAAATGCTTTAAAATGGTATATATATTACCTATTTTGAATAAATATCAAGGAAGTTATGATTTTTTTAAGATTAAAAAATTAAACAGTAATCGGCCTTATTGTTTCAAAGAAAAACAAAAGAAATATTGTGACCCAAATTGAGGTATTTTGTGACTTAGTTTTCCATAACTCTCTTAATATTTACCATATTGAAATGAAATTTTGTGTGAGGAAAGACCATCGACAAAACTTTTGAATGATGTCATGTACACAAACAAATTCAGTAATTAAAATATATTTTAATAATTAATTACTTTTGAGCAGAACTAAGAATCTTTCATTACATAGCTAATCCCCATCTTGTTGGTACTCAAAATGAAGCTATCAGAGAGCTTCTAACAACTCAGTCTTCGGTTTTAAAATGTGCTGCTTAATATTCTGATTAATATCAAGTAAATGTAATTAATTTAATTAATGCGTGTTCAACAACGAGAACAAAACGTGTCCGATGATGAGGTCAGAGTTAGGAGGCGGACTGAAATTTTCAGTCAGATACTGCACGAGAATACCGGGTGGCCGTGTCGGCAGAACCACTTTTCTTTTTGTTTTGGTGGCATCGTCTTTCACTAAAAGATAAATGGGAAAAAAAACAATAACTATATGATAAAAGCATGCCAATTTTAACTATTTGGTAATTGTTTATGGAATATCAAAAGACTTATTAGTTAATTAAAAAAGAAAAGCCTGCATTTGGATACCCTTCCCATAAAAAAACCAAACCAAAAGATGTTTTAAATTCTTAAAACTTGTTAGAAGTACATATATGTAAGAGTCATTTTAAGGGCCGATTAAAGTAATAACACTCAATCAAATTTTATTCCCTTCTTTATTTTTGTTCAAGTAGGTGTGATTTCATCAATCATAAAGGAGTAATAAATTATTCCAAAAGGGTTACAAGCTAGTAATAATTAACAAAAATTTGATTAGAAATCAATTTCTATTGAAATAGATTACAGAGGCCTACTGAAGTTTTTTAAGTGTTTTTTTTCATACACAACATTGGTTTGGGGGATTATCAACCCCCAAATCAGAAAGCATTGCTGTGGTATTGAATGTTTCTTTGGTGATTCCTTTTATTTACAAGCGTACTGTGAATCACTATTGTCCAATCATAGTGCAACAAATCAGTCACGTGACCACATACAAGCATGTACACACCAAAAACCTTCATTTTCGTCGGCGTCCATAATTTTTGTCAAATTTTGCTAAGGGCACAACTTTTTAGCTAGTCGTTCAATTTTCACCAGATTTCATATAAATGAAGAGTAATATGTATATTTCATAGACTATGGGTTTTAAAATACGTCCTTACTCACCTTCAAGTGAAATATTTATGAAATTTTCGAGCCAAAAGTTCCGATGACGATTTTTGTAGCTTCTACCTATCGCACAAACAAAATTCAATATAGAGAATGCAGAGTGGATTGTCTTCTACGTCATCAGGTAGGTCTGGTTCCTTACAGCCCAAGCACAATGAAGCTATGCGCGATATTAGGAAGGCATCGCTGCCCGACTACTCACAGGCCGTGCACAGTGAAAGATGCCGAAACGGATCGCACAGCCGCGATGCATAGTCACATACCTACAACAAACTGCATGAAAACAATTGAAATACATTTTTGTTTTCATCTGACATACTCAATCAAAGCTACTCCTATTTTGTTTTTAAGATCAAGTCATTTGTTTTTATTTAAATTTTCATCCATACATGTAAATTGTAAGATCAAGTTATATTTACCCAGTTTAAATCAAAGACAAAGTAGGCTTACTAATACTAACTATTAAATTAGCATAACACTTACACTACAGTTTACTTAATCAAAATAAAAATGTTATTGTTAAATGTTAAGTTTCATTTGATAGGGCCTATGGTTAGTATAAGTTATAACTGCCTTGTTTACATCTTACAATTTTCTTTTTCAAATTTTACCGTTATTTTTAACTTTGAAATTTAAATACAATATTATGTTGACCATTTCATTGCTTTTGTGGCAAGTTTTGGTGGAAAATGTTACCCATTGAGTTAAATGTTATTAACCGCAGAAAAGGCCAAGTGATGTCATTAAAAAATGTTGCATTTACTAACTTAGAATACATACTTAAAAACATATTCATGTTTGTTATAAACGAATATTTCACAAAATATTGCATACAAATAAACACTGACATCATCTGTTTTTATAAATGATTGTTTGTTCACTTGTTTGTTTGCTCAGATGATCTTCCCTACTACAAGGGAACTTGGCAAAGCCCCCACAAGGGGATATAAACACCAAGCTGGCAACAGCCAATCTCTCTCATACAAACATTGGTTTTAATGTCTTTGATTATGAACTGCACAAATCAATACATTGTGATTCAGTAAACTAGACAACAAATTTCGATATGTTCTAATCAGTGTGAAAATCAGCAGTGTAGCTCGACAGGATTCGAACTGACAACCTTGTGATCAGGCCCGCGAGAGCGGGGGGTGCTGTGGGTGCTGTGGGTGCTGCAGCACCCCAACTTTTTTGGATGGGGTGCTGGTATATACTAAAGCACCCGGAGCTGGAATATTATACTAAAACACCCAGAGGGATAAATACATACAAAACAGAAAGCACAAAAACAAAAGCAAACAAACAAGCAAACAAAAAGCTAACATACATTAAATCACAAATATTTAAGAAACTTACACAAAAATTAAAATTTAAATCACAAAACAAAAGTGAAATGCAAAAAAAAGACAGTAAGAAATACTTTAATAGATACAAAAAACCAACTGTTTTCAAAGTTGAGGCCTACATAAAATACAAATAAATACAAGCCGAAAAAAGGATGTAAATAATTCAACAAATTCCCATTGTAAAAAGTAAATAAATTTAGATGCGCATTGTTTTGAAGTAACTCAAAAATAAACACATATTTCACAAACAAAAATAATCATACTGAGTACAGAAACTATTAACAAATTTGTAATAAAAAGCTTAGTACGTGCTTTTACAATGCAGCTTTTTAAAATGGGAAACACCATGAGCGAGGAATACACTGCGCGCGCCATACAACACAGATTCAAAATAAACAAGCAAGTCAGAATTAAACGAACAACTCTGTAATAATCGAACAACTCAAAAATAAACGAACAACTCAGAAATAAACGAATATTGCAGAAATAAACCAACCTCGGAATTAAACCAACCAATAACACAATAGTTTTCGAACGCTTTTACCTGGCCTCAAATGCTCACTGATTAAGTCCTGTCATAATTTTTATGACATTGTCATGATGATGAAGGAAGTTGACATTCAAGCTAAATAATTTCATCGTTATTATCATTTTACAACAAGTCAACTGATAAATGGGGAAATTAATAAAGATCTATCAAAGCCTTTACAAATATTTTGTTCATGCTTATAAAAAAAAAATCGCAATAAAAACTACAGGTAGCCGTTAACGAGAGGCACTTATTGACTTATTGTTCCCTTCGCACGTATCACTTCTGAACCTGACATACTCCGTTAATCAATGTCAATATTAACGAAAGGGACGTTAATTGCACGTAAAGAACAAGCCTTGTTGATTTAAAAATTTGAACCACAATTCTAGTAATTTACTGCACGAGTCTCGAAAACTAAACATCTTTTCAGCAAACTCGAACGATAGGAATGGGGTCAAAAATATCCAGACCACGAATGTTTTTGGACCATAATGGAGTAAGAAATAGGTAGACTGGGTACCCTGTGGTCACGTTCAAAAGGCCGTGCAAGTCTAGCGACGAAAAGGTCACCATTGAGCTTCCGGGCACCTCTGAGCCATCAGCTAATGGGAGATTAACGTGGGTGCAATTTAGGTGATTTATTATTTTTTTTTAAATCACTTGTTTCCACATCAAAAACATTTTGGTGGAATTAAAATAAGTAAAATTAAAATAAAATCAGAAAAACTTATAAACATGGAGAAACCCTGCTCAACATTCTATCGCTTTGAGCGGCTGGGCGGTCCAGTGGCTACCTTTTAGCCACTGGACGGCCCAGTCGCCCAAAGCGATACATTAAACATGCGGTGGGAAACTCTCACCAGCTTGTGCTTGTAGATAAAACGTGACATCGAAATAAAACTAAATAGCCATCGGTACGCTTTGTTCAAGTTAATGGCAATCATTATTCATTATTAATTTCCCCCTGACTGGTAAAATGTTAATAAGGATGAAATTATTTAGCTTTAATGTAATTTTTCGTTCATCATCCTGGTAATGTCAAAAACGTATGACCTATAAGCAATTGATCAGTGAGCATTTGATGCCAGGGATAATTAAGCCTTCAAAAACTATTGTGTTCATCCTTATAAAAAATTAACGAGAGGCACTTATTGCTCCCTTGGTCTTATCACTACTAAACCTGACATATTCCGTTATTCAATGACAATATTAACGAAAGGACGATAAATGTACGTTAAAACCTTGCAATACGCGTGACCGCGTGTTTCGCCGTATACGACAATTGTCTTTGAAAAAAACCCAGCACCCCTATGCAAACATTTGTTCTCGCGGGCCTGCTTGTGATTACGAAACCTGCAATGTAACCACTTAACCATTTGATTAAAGGGAAAGTACATTTGATCATTGCTTTTTTGGAAGAGTAGAGTAAATAAATATTCGTCCTAAGTGATCCCATGTTAGTAATGAGGCCATCAAAGCATAAACGTAAGGAGTGATGGTTAGGGATGTCTCATCTCTTTGGAACTCCTTGCCTGGTTCATGTTTCCCTCCATGCTACAATCTAGACTGTTTTAAAAGAGGAATATCAATTTCTCCCCTGAGTTATTTTCATCTTTAAAGGTATTCTTCTTGTAGCCCTTTACCAAGAGTGACTTTTTTGCCTGAGGCCAAACTTGCGTAGAAAAATAAGAAAAACAAATTTTTCCTCAGTTTTTGGTTTTGACAAGATTTCAGATGGAATCAACACTCATCAGGATTGGTATAACAATGAAGTGAAGAACTTTATGATCTGTGCGCTTTCAGATTGAAACAAATTAATAAAACTTTTAAAGTTTATATAATAATTACCGATTTGCATGTTGTCTCTAACAACAGGATAAGATGCAGCTTCAATTTGAAGACAAATGGGAAGGAATGCGACCCACTGTACTGAAGTTACTCAGGCAGGAGAATGTCAGCAAGGCAGAATGGCAAGATCTCTTCTGGTAAAGACAATAATTAACGTTTAAATAATTCTTGTCCATGTCCTTTAAGACAAATTTGTGAATAAATTGCAGTTGTTTTCCACTCGGTCTGGGATTTTATTCCTGAAGCTGAAAGGCCCGTTATATTGAATGAAAGGAGCTAGGGAAGGATTGCATATTATTCCAACTCCCACTTTATCCCACCCTTGCTCTATGATCCCATCGGCAGGGCTCAAATTTGGGGAGGGGTGGGAAATCCACAAGACTGCAGGGCTTCAGAATTTTGACTAGCTCAGAATTTTGACTGGACCAGAATGTCTTTTACGAGTCCAAAGTCCAAATGAGAGAAATATTGCTTGCAGTTCAACATACACAATACTGTTGTTATTTAAACAAGCACTCGCATGTCTTATGGGGCAATACTTTGATGCTGAACAGAACTGGAAAATATTTATCAGACTGAATTTAACTTTTGAACATTTGTAATTGTTGTAATGTTGAAGATATAACACAGTGAGTGAGTTATTAATTATTCAATTGCAATCGCAAATCACAAGACCTGCCAGACTGTTCCGGTCTTGGGTTTATTGGCTTTGAGCTAAATTAACTGGCACTGTGTTGATGTTTTGGAAAACCCTCTAGGCATGCTAGGGTTAACCCTAGGTTGTATCAAAACTGGGGTGCATTCTGATCCCAATTTTTTTTATGTTTGGCTGAAGCTCGCTGAATTGAAACAATCTCCTTGAATCTTTTCTGCTTGGTGCTTATCTTGGTTTTAAAACTCCTACTGTGCATTCTGGAGCATTCTATTACTGGTTTTCTCTTGATTTTTTTCTGTATAAATACAAAGTTGTTTGAGTTTGTTTGACTTAATGTACTAAAATAAAACAAAAGAAAAGCAAAATATATTTAAGAGATGTTAATTTCTTTGCATTTTCAGGGATGTTCATTCAGTATGTCTCTGGGATGAGAAAGGAGCGTATAAAGTTCATGCAGCTTTAGTGGATGATATCAAAGAATTTGTGCATCAAGCTAAGGCGGTAAGTTTACAATAAATATAACTTGCAGTTCTTATATAGCCAGTCGGCATTGTTTTTAGTGCTTCCCTTCCAGGGGTTAGTGACAAGAGATATCGATACGGCGCGCTACCCATGGTGACGAGGCTGATCAGACCCATATGTAGCACCTTGAAAGGGTTTAAAGAGATGATGTGGCACAATCAGCAGCCAATCAAACCCTTCTCCTAATGATAAGTGTGCTGGGTTCTTTTGTACGCATTACACAAAGCACAACACACGGGACCAACGGCTCAACATCCCACCGGAAGGACGAAGCAATTATGTTTTAAGTGTCTCGCTCATGGACAGAAGTGTCATGACCAGAAACCGAACCCCTACTTTGACAACACCAGGGCCCTATTTCATAGAACTGCTTAACGGCCGATTTTGTGCTTACTGCGCGAGTTTCCATTTCATAGCACTGCTAATCATAAGCACATGAAAAGGCATGCTAACCTTCCGGTGCTTACTGTATGAAAATGAATGTCGTAACAATGCAAATCCATGGTGAATGCGCAAGCTGACTGCCTAATTGTCTTGCTTCCCTGTGAAATACAGTTACGCTTAGCACGAAAATTTGCTTACCTTTAAGCAGAGATTGGCCCCAGAACTTGAGACCAGTGCAGTAGACCGCTCGGCCAAGACATGCTAGATAGTTACTCATCTGTTCAGTTAGTGTTAGCAAAACTTCCACCATCAATTTAAAAGTACTGTACTTTGAAATTGATTATTCCCAACAGCGAGTATTACGCGATCAAGAGAACACTGCCCTGTTGAAGGCTTACATCAGCGAGTGGAGTAAGTTTTTCACTCAGTGTAACTACCTTCCCAAGCCCTTCGGTCCCCTAGAGACAGCACTGACTCAGATGAGCGCCGGGTCTCAACAGAAGAAGAATGTACAAAATGAAGACACGATAGTAAGAAAGGTACGTGCGAGTTTTATGCTGGCTTTTTTCAATAAGCAGGTTTTTGTATGGTGGAGCAACTGTGCACAGAGCTGGTGTGTATTGTGTATAGTTGCATTTATGTACTACATGATATCGTATTTCAGTATGGCATAGTTTATCTATCATTCACAGGGCTCGAATTTGACACTGGACCGCAGGCCCGAGGCCAGTAATTTTAGTGTCGGGCCAGTAAACTTATGACCGTACAAGTCCGGCGGTCTTGTGTTTTTGAATAATAACGCATCACTGTATTTTTTAATTAAACTGGTCAATTGAGTATTGAAGTATTACCCACAAGAAAAACTTGATAAATCTTCTCTTAGTGCTTGGTACAAAAACAGCCCAAATGTGAAACTGTGTAGAGTGTTCTTCTCATTTGGATTCCGGTCTTGTAACAAATTTTCTGGTCCAGTAAAAGTTTTGAGCTACAAGCCCTGCAGTCTTGTGGATTTTTTCCCCAAATTCGAGCCCTGATTCAGAACCACAGGAGATGAGATTGAATGGTCAGACAGTAGTAGGGTTGACGTACCACGCATTTACCAGATGATACCATAGGTTATCTTTCATTGAAAGAACCCCAAAGCAGATAGTCAAAAAAGAATGATTGACATCCCTTGTGTTGGTGAAACTGTCTTAACTGTGAAACTGTCTATCTTAATCCCTGACAAAAAGTAATACATTATTTTCAATCCCCTACAATTTGTTATACAATTTTGCTTGTAGTTTTTTAACCATAGTGTTCTATTTAATCGTGATGAATCCTGAAAAGTGTGTTGACATAGATCGGCTCATAGTTCAGATTTTAATTGTAGAAATGGTTAAACGGTTAACTGGAAGTCACAAGTTCTGTTTAACCGTAGATGCACAAATGTAATAGTTTATCATTCTAAACCATGGTGGATGAGATTGAATGGTCAGACAGTAGGAGGGTTGACTGTGTGGATTCATTTACCACATGATAACATATTGTTGGCATAGTTTATCCATAGAGCTATATGCAGCTCTATGGTTTATCTATCATTCAAAACTACTCACGCACTCACTCTAACGCATAGACAGCTGGGATCCGTCGCACTGATCTCCCTACATGAATGTCCGCAGATAGTAGCTAGTTTCCAGAGTTTGTCAACCTTGCTGGGTGGACCCAGCTGCTCAATCCAAGTTGTCCTCGGATGGTCTCTAGATCTTGACCTTCCAGGTGCCGGGGGGATTGTGCCTCTGCAGTTTATGGCCTGGTTATGTTTAATGCCTTCTTTGCCTTCGGGTGTTGTCGTCAAGGCGGGCAATGTGGCCAAGAAGAGCATAATCTCATTCAAAACCACAGCAGGCGATTATTGAATGGTCAGACAGTTAGGAGGGTCAATTGAAGTTGCCTTTAAATTTCTCAGTTAATGCTAGAAAGTTGGAACGATCACATCTTCAACAACATCAAGCAGCGCTTACAAGACAGTGCAATGAAACTGGTGCTAGCGGAAAGGAACGGTGAGGCTTTTGAGAAGCAGTTAGTCATCGGTGTGAGGGAGTCTTATGGTAAGTGTGACTTGAAACTATTCTGCATTCAGATCTGGAACATACTGTATCAATGAAGATGAATATCCCTCTATGCTTATTATTGCCGCTAGATTATATAAACGATTGTTTTTACCCGAGTCAACTCATACCCAGGTTAACTCTGACCAAAGTTAACTCACATCGGTCGGTGAGCCGGTCAGGTGTTTGTAGGTGGACATCCATAACTTCTGCCTATTATAATAAATATCAAGTAATAAACCACAAGGGAAACTTCCCAGGTTGTATCGTAAACTTGGGTGTGATTCCTGGCTAACGGTTGAATGGCTTCTGACTGGCACCCCCGAACAAAGATATTGAATAATAGGGAGACCGCCAACATAGGGCTGGATAGCTCAGTTGGTAGAGCGCCAGTACGTTAATCTGGAGGTCGTTGGTTCAAGTCCCTCTCCAGTCAATTTTTCTTTGTTCAAACCCAAAGCATATTATAATAATAATAATAATACTAACTAGCTCTTATACAGTTATATAGCGCATTTTACAATAACGTATCAATGCGCTTTACATTTAGTGCCCTGGTCATCGGGCCAATAACATTCCTTTAATCTTTCTCAGCTCCCTGGGGAATATACAGCCCCAAGCTGCGGTGGCGCTTCGATATTATACAGGGGCCATTCATAAATTCTTTATTTCAGTTTGGTGTTACTTTAGCATGTTAAAAACCATTAAATTGAATTAAATTCAATTCAATTACACATGTATTTTCGATTATCAACATAGTTTACCCGTAAAAGTAGTACAAATAAAAAAATTTACAGTTAGAGAATAAAATGGCGAACATGTAAAAGTAGCAAAAAAGGTTAAATCGAACAGTAGGACCCAAGTAAACCCATAGCTAATGTTTTCTGCCATCTTTTAATTATAACTTGAGAGTTGACTTCGGAATGGGTTGACCAGGTTATAAGTTGACTTAGGTACGAGTTGGCTGGGGTACGAGTTGACCTGTTTCCTAAATAAAGCAGCTGTATTTTTCAGTTCAATCTCTGCCAGTTACGTGAATATGTTAGTAACCCAAGCCAGTACTCTTTTGGTGGGGTGAGCATGTTATTGTTTTGGCACATGCAAGCATTTTGATTCCTAACATAAACATTTTCACACCGATTCATCAAATCAAGTTTTATGTTCAGCACAAAATCTGCCTTCCTGTGATGGCACTTACGGAGTCAAATTAACGACATTAATATTTATGGTCATTGTACTTTTTTTTACAAAGCATTCCTTTAACTTTTGTAACTTTCTTTATTGTATCTCTTTGTCTTCAGTTAACCTATGCTCAAATGTTGATGACCGATTGCAAATTTATCGGGATAACTTTGAACGAGCGTACCTTGAAGCTACGGATACGTTTTATAAGAGAGTAGGACCGGAATACTTGCTGGATAATGGTGTGCAGAACTTTATGAAATTTGTAAGTTAAATTAATTTTTATCAATGTGTGACCTGCATTTTAAAGGGAACCTCTTAACAAAGAGCTAAGATTGATCTTAAGCTGTGTATCAATTATAATTGCTAAGCAAACTGTGACGTCATAATACAAATCACTATGGCAATGTTGACAAGTCATCTTTAGATGAATTTTAGTTCTTTGTGAAATGGAGCCCTGCTCATTCCTGTCAATAGCTTCCTTCATTACTTCCATTATTCAAGCATTGTCGCCTCATTGCAAAGACTCCTCATAAATTTTTCGTACAATTTGTTTGTTTGGTTTTTGGGTGTTTTTTTTTTTCTAGTTTCTAAATTCTGGTTGTGTTGTTTTGTATTTTTGTCTTATCTCACAGATACAGAACACATGAATTTGTATATTTTAAAAGAAAATAGTTAGCTGTTGCAAACCGAAATAAATACTAAATGCAAAATTTATTAATGGCCAGCTGAAGTTCAGGGATGGGAAATTTCAGACTTTTGTCTAAATTTACTCTCACCTCTGGAAGTTTTGACCCTAGCTGAGTCTTTCTCAGATGCTAAAATGCTTGAGAAAGACTCAAAATGTGAAGCCATTAACAGTTTTTCATTTAAACGATGTAAAAGTAATTTAAGAACTTTTCAGTTATTTTGTTTGTTTCCCCAACAGGCTGAAAATAAATTGAAAGAAGAAGAAATGAGAGCGCAGAGGTATTTAGAAATCTGCAAAGGTAGTAACTCCAAAGTGGCAGTAAGTCAATTCATTGTTCTTTTAAAATGAAACTAGTCAAAAAGTGACATGATTTATAAAATTTATCTTTAGATTTTGGTGGCCTGTTTTTCATTTTGACAAAAATAAATATCTTCCCAGCCTGTTAAGAGATTTGACAATGAAACCGTTTCCTACTGGTCTTTACATTTGTTTGAGTTATCATAGTGTCATATTATTCAGGCTTGATATTTTGGTATGACTTCTAATTTATATTTTGGCCCTCAAAAAATCAGTAAGATTATTTTATTAATAGCCTTAAAAAGTCTTTAAAAGTATTATACCAGATTTGTAAGGACAAAAAAACATAAATATTTTAGTGTGAAAGCGTACTGGTTTTGAAGTTCATAATAGAACCATTTTTTCTGTGAAATATTTCCCTGGCACCAGGAACCAGGCACGGAGTTCCAAAGAGATGCAGTACGTGGAATAAGGCTGCTGGAATGGCTCTTTGTTCTACATGAAAACATTTCAAAATGACTATAATAATATGACATTCAATTGTTTTGTTTTTCCCTTGTAGTTGTCAGAATGTTGTGTTCAAGCCTTAGTGAGCTCCTTCAAGGAAGAGATTCTTAGAGAATGTGCTCCTATGATCAAGAGTAATGAAACAGAAAGTAAGTACCAAAAGATTTCTCTTTGTACTCTGAATCCAAAGAAAAGTTAGAAGCATTCTGTGTTTTTTTTTATATCATTGAACTGCCTCTCAGTGGTAAGACGTCTGCTCTAGCAAGGCAAAGGTCGTTGGTTCAAATCCCACCCGAGTGAAATGCCTGTCATTTTTTTTTTCACTGGCTTTACCCTGTGGTCATACATGTATGTGGATCAATGTGGTTGGATGCCAAAGCCACCCTAGCATGCCTGTGGCTTGACCATGTTGTAGCTGTGTCCTTTGTAATTCAGCTTCTCAGCTGTGAGTGGGGACGATTGTAATTCCTAGATTGTTGTTATGATCGGACTGTAATTATTTTTTGTTATTACTAAATATCATTTACAGAGCTCCACTTGATGTTCCGGTTAATGGATAGAGTACCAGACGGCATCAACCCCATGCTAAGAGATCTAGAACACCATATAATGGAGGCAGGTCTAGCTGACATGGTAGCTGCTGCAGATATCATTACATCGGTAAAAAAAACCACCTAAATATTAAGTACTTTTATTATTTGAGAAAGATGTTTTTTGTGTATGGAGTGTTACTCTAGTTTTTAAAATTGTTTGATGATTAACTGTCCATTAAAGCTATTATTAATTGTATCTCCAAATACATATTTTGTTATTTGCTGTTATAAAAGAAAACCAAAATGTGTGATAAGGTTTTAAATAATGTCTTTTGTTTTATGCGTTGATCCTCACATTTGGTGTTCGATGTGGGGCATGGTGGTACCCCCCCTTCCATTATGTGCTTAAAATCTCAGAATTTGCGCGTATCGTTTCGTTACACCAGCTTGTGTTTGGGGGCGAAACCTGAAAATTATTTTGTATTTGTTTGGCAGGATTCTGAGAAGTACGTGGAGCAACTTCTAGAGTTATTTACGAGGTTTAGTACACTGGTCCGAGATGCATTCAATGATGACCCAAGATTCCTGACGTCAAGAGATAAGGTAAAAAACAACACGCTGTTACGAACTTTGGTTTCTCAGTATTTGAAATATTCCAGCTTGATTTCAGTACACTTTCAGTTACTCACTTTTCAACTTCTTGATAAATAATAAGGGAATAAAAGAGTAAGCAAGGTCTAAAACGGCCGTTTAAATCGTTCATTCATCTCCTAAAGATGAGCAGAGTACACTGTTGGAAACGTCCAACACTCCCAAAAAGCAGGCGTGATATTCTTCATACTTTCTGACTTTAGTCTGACTTCTGATTTTGTTGCCCTTGATAACAAAAACAGAAAAACTGTCATTAAATAGCTAGAAAATTCTATTAATAAAGTCTGAATGTGTGTAGTGTTGTCATTTAGCCTTCGAAAAAGACTCTGTTTGGATCGATAGGTCACTTACTTATTTAGGCCACTTAATATTTTTTTGCAAATTTGTATTACTGTTATTATAAGTTTGGTTGCATTAGTTTGCATGTAGTCTCACTATAACTAAGGGTGGTTTTTCAGAATGATTTTCTCCAGTAACATTGAACCGATTTTTACAACTTTTCAAAACTATTGGTCTGATAATTTATGAAATATTTGCATCGGGGATAAAGAATATTGTTTTGGTTTTACCCTTACACCAATGTGTGATAGGCATTGTATACTCAAGAGCTTTCTGAGTCCTACAGAAAAAAACAAATTACAGTCACTCGGGTGGGATTCGAACCCATGACTCCTGCATTCAGGAGCAAATATCTTAACCACTACACCACTGAGCATGCCCGTCGGCATGGCCAGTTCAAATCCTGTCATTAACAGCGCGTATCGCAAAAAGTTGTAACTTATATAAATATTACATTGGGGTTAAAAGTGTTTATCTCACACATTGGTGTGAAGGTAAAAAATACAAATAAAAACAAGATCATTTGCGAAATTAAAGTGTTCAAGAATGTTCACATTCTCACTGAAAACGCTGTATTTATTTATTATTACTTTTCCCCTCTGTATTTCAGGCTTACAAACATGTAGTAAACGACACAAAAGTTTTCAGATTGGATCTTCCAGCTAAAAGTAAAAGGTAATATAAAAATTCTTCAGAATGACTCGGACCTTAATCACAGAAAAATGTAAAGTGAATAGTTACATCAAAATGGAAAGATCAATGGATGCGTACAAAGTGATGCAGCGCAGTCTACAGCCAGCCATACCAGGACCACTGGGGCAGACAACCATTCTCAAAAATGCATCCCTGTGGAACATTCTTTTGTTCTTTCCTTTGTCCCTACACTTAGCAGTTTCCCATAGACTTTGCGCACAAATTTCCTTGCGGAGCACCCCGGTCTTTAGAATTTCCATGTGGAGTCCTTTGATTTTTGTTTTGTCCTTGGTCTCCCTAAGGTGCCAAAAGTGAGAGCAACTTCTCTTAACAAAAAGTGTACTGGGTTCATTAACATACATTTACACAACACATGGGACCTATGGCTTTTATGTGCCATCTGTAGGGCAAAGCAATAATGGTTAAGAGTCTTACTTAAGGATGCAAGTGTCAAGACCGGGATTCGAACCCACGCTCTGCTGATCAGAAACATCATTGAGTCCGATATGTTAGACGGCTCGGCCACGACACGGCATTAACAACTGTAGATACTATAGAGCGGGTAAAGGGTATAGACTTATGCAAATGGCGTCATTTGAGTTGGGCGCCTTCTCCTAGAGTTCAAAAGGAGGTTGTTCATTGGCCAATTGTGTGCGCCACTCATACAAATCTGTGTGTTTTTATCATTGTTTCATCATCGATTTACCTCCAAGATGGCATTTGGATGCATAAGGCCTATTGACAGTCATGATGACAAACCAGCAATCATAGAGCGAGGTCAACCGTGGAGAGTTATTGTCTGCAAATGCCCAATTTGCTTGATTTGATGATGATAATCTAATCTCCCATCCCTTTTTTTTCTTATTGTCTGTCTCTCATAGTATAAGTAGTAAGACACAGCCAGAGTCCAAGTGTCCAGAACTTCTTGCCAATTACTGTGACCTACTCCTTAGGAAAACTCCCCTCAGCAAGAAACTTACATCGGAGGAGATCGAGAACAAACTCAGGAATGTGGTAAGGAAACATTGACTAACTTACAGGGATGAGAAATTTCAGACTTTAATCTGAGATCAGACTTTTTAAAGTTTGCCTGGAAAACAGAAATGCTGTTTTTTTTCCTCAAAAAATCGGGCTCTTTGATTTACTTCTCTAGTGCTGAGGGTACTATTCCCAAAAGCTTCTTGGAATATTTAACTCCTGGGGTTATCGAAAGCTGGAAATGCCATCATTTCAATGTACCTCTTTTCAATGTACCTCTTAAGATCTGGATTGAGGTTTGGGACTTTTTATCGGCAGTGACCTCTTGCCCCTGTTACTGCCAGGTTTGAACCCCTTTACAGTCTGACCTCATCTGCTGTGGTTTTGAATGATAATCAAACTATGCCCGCCGTATTTGAATGCTTGTGTTTTTCTTCTTCTTTCTGCGTAGCTATTGGTACTGAAGTATGTGCAGAACAAAGATGTGTTTATGCGATATCACAAAGCCCACCTGACAAGAAGGTTGATACTGGATACATCAGCGGATAGTGAGAAGGAAGAGAACATGGTAGAGTGGCTCAGGGTAAGGGTCTAGGTCATCTCTCACACCTCAATGTTCATGTATAACAGGGATGAGGAATGATAGACTTTTATCTGCATCCAGACTATTTGAGTCGGCTTGGTGAAGAAAATCAGGCGTTATTTTTTACACATTAGACATGTAATGTAAAGAAATCCTGCAGTCGATTTCACGAAACGCTAAGATTAATCCTAAGTTAGGAAGAGTTTGGTGAAATCGACGGCTGCTCTTTGATCTACTTCTCTAGTGCTGAGGACACTGTTCCTAAAAGCTCCGTGAAACCTAAGCCCCAGGGGTTACCAAAAGGTTGAAGTGCCATCATTTCACTCATACCTTCTATAATTTGGATCCTAGTTTTCAGCAATGACTCTCACCCTGTAATCATGACATTATAGTAACCTTAGTCTAGTAAGCATTATTTTGTTTGTGCTTAGTTACTTTTTTTTTCTTAAAGCAGCTCTATGCAGGGCCCAATTTTATAGAGCTTGCTTTATTCTACTGCCGCGGAGTAGATTTCGAGCAGGACATTTCTTTTGAGAATTAAGTAGTTTCCAGCGAAATCTACTCTGCGGCAGTAGAATAAAGCAAGATCTAGTTCACAAAGAACCAATCTACACAGCAAAGTAGATATACACATGGTGTTACCGCAAACCGAACATACATTATCACTACTCTCATCATTTTTATTCTGGCCACATATTTCGCACACAGCACCGTGTAAACCGTTACATGGCACTATGTTGATTAATGAGCGCTTTGAGGCACCCTCAGGTGTGATCAAGTGCTTTATAAGAACTGCCTTCTATCATTACTACTCTTACCATTTTTAATTCTGACTCTAGGAGGTTGGCATGCCAGCAGACTACGTCAACAAACTTGCAAGAATGTTCCAAGACATCAAAGTCAGCGAAGATCTCAACCAGGCCTTCAAGGAACTCCATAGGAACAATTATGACAGTGTAGCAGGTATGATTAACCCATTCGAGGCCATAGCACCTGGCACAACTCTCGTCCAGTGCTAGGGTTTTTCCTTTGACCTCGATGAGGGCGCTGTTTGAGCTTCTGACGTGGCCGAGCGGTCTGGCTCACCGCACCCGAGCTCTGGGCCCAATTTCATAGAGCTGCTTAAGCAGAAAATATTGCTTAACAATTGTCTGCTAAGCAGAAATGAGCAGGATACCAGTCACAAATTGTACATGTGACCTTATTCTGATAAGCATAATTTGGTTGTGCTTAGCTACTTTTTGTGCTTAAGCAGCTCTATGAAATTGGGCCCTGGTGTTGTCAGCAGTTGTCAGAGTGTGGGTTTGAATCCCGGTCTTGACACTTGTGCCCTTGAGCAAGGCACTTAACCATAATTGCTTCGTAAAAAGTTGGGAAGGTTTTGTATTTTGCTCTACCAGCCAGGCTCCTAGTGGATGATACCCTTGCCTACATCCTCACGGACTGTGAAGGGGGTAACCCTGTTTCAGCCCAAGGAGTAGGTGGCAACATGCCCCTAGTTACAGTTGATTTGGGATGACAGCCCAAATCAGTTAAGTGTAGCCCTCAACTTGAAGTTGCCGTCCTTGTGATGTTAGGTGATCTCTCATAAAATGTTTCTTTTTTAAATATTCAAGAGTATCACCATCTTTTACGTCTAAAAAAGTTAACAAAGCACCTTTTTTTGTAACTTTCTTGGCAGACAATATAAACATCAAGATCCTGAACGCTGGTGCTTGGTCAAGAAGCTGTGAACGGGTTCCAGTATCGCTTTCCCTGGAACTAGAAGATTTTATCCCGGAAGTCGAAGAGTTCTACCGCAATAAGCACAGCGGGCGCAAGCTCCAGTGGCATCATCTCATGTCAAATGGCATAGTAAGTGGTAAACTTTGACCTAGGGTCAAATCTTATGACATATTATTTTTTTATTAGGAAATTAAGGCTTGATGTGGGTGTGGCGTGCTCGGTGAGATCAAGCAGAGATTTCTTTCTTGTGTTGTTCTATGCACATACTTTGCTTTTATGGTCCTCGTCTGTGGAACGTCATTGAGGACCAAATCAGAAACCAGCCTTCTGTGTGTCATTTTAAAGCCTCGCTCAAAAGAGCACTCCTCGCTCATTATGTAACTTAGCTTTCTCTCCCGACTCCACTGCTCGTCTTCAGCTCTCTTTTTGTTTATGCTTCTAGCTGGTCCTAATTTGGTCATTATTTCTTGGGCATTATCTATTTAATTAGCTCATTACCGGTACATTTTGCATTCTCTCCTGTCTGTTTTTGTTGTTGTTTTGTTTTGTTGTCTTTGCTTATTGTTTTTTGTATTCTGTATAGGGCTGTTCCCCACAAGCCTCGGCTTATTTGAATAGCCTCCTTACTCACAGCTTGGACTGTAACAAAAATTTTCAGTATCATTATTACTGGTCATGTTTAATCTTCGCTTGTGTTGTACTACTATAAATTTGTCCAAATGATTCTGTCTCTTCTTATTGTGAGTACAGAAATAAATGTTTCATTGAATTGAAATGTTTGCAATATCTTCATGTTTAAAACTTGATATTCCCCCATGAAACTTCTCAGCTCGTCAGCTGATTTCCTTTTTTTACAAATTTTAATGCCATAGAAAACTAAAAAACACAATTTAAAGTCAGGATTGATGGTGAGCCTATTCGTTATTGTTTTAGTTTATCGGGTTAAACGTATTAATATTTGATAAGTTTCCTGGCTATTTTGTTTTGTTTTCATACAGCAAAGATACCCAACTACAAAATTCAACAGTTTCATTTGGTGTAAAAGTAAACAATTTCATCTCCATTTACATTACAGATCACATTTAGGAATGAAATTGGCGTGTTTGACCTGGAGGTCACGACCTTTCAGATGGCAGTACTCTTTGCGTGGAATCAGAGGCCCAAAGATAGGATAACGCTGGAGAATCTGCGCCTAGCGACGGAGCTTCCTGACAGCGAGCTAAGGAAAACGCTATGGGTAAGTAGTGGTTAGAGGTATAGAGTCGCCTTGAAGAGTGGGCGATAATAGACACAATTGGCGATCGGAGTCACATAAATCATAGTGGTTAAAAATTGTAAACAACCCAAGCAAGCGACCCAAAGCGTGCATGGCTGCTTCCAACTTCCTGCTGACGCACTCAGAAGCAGCTATCCACACTTTGCGTAGCTTGCTTGGGTTGCTTACATTGTATAGCCATTAAGAGTTGCGTGACTCTGGTTGCCCATTGTTTCTATTGTGAAAATTACTTCACACTTGATCAATACAAGTGAAACTTTGAACTTGAATACAAAGGCCCTACTCATTTTTACAGCACAGTAGTTTAAAGTTTGCACAAATTGTCAATGGCCTGACATTTCCGACCAAGCAGAGTCTTTCTCAAAGGCTAAATGACAACACAATCCACAAACAAGTAATACTAGTGTAACAAAAGCAGTCAGGTGGAGAAGGAGTGAAAAGAAAGGAGTAGAATGCATGTTGATTATAACAACAAGTCTGTCACTTTGTTGTTTGTTTTGTAACAGCGTGGAAAAGTCTTGGGGCATGGGAGGATCTTAACAATAATCAGTTCTTATGTAATGCAACAATGCAATGCAACTTAGCAATGTGCTTTACATTAGTGCCCTGGTCGTTGGGCCATTCACATTCCTGTAATCATCTTCAGCCCCCTGGGTAGTATACAGCCCGGGCTGCCGTGTTGCGTTCCGAAGGCTTTTTCAAACACAATATCAACCTCTACCCTCGCAGGTACCCATTTATACACCTAGGTGAAGAGAAGCAATCATAGTGTTAAAAGATGAATGGGATGTGAACCTACACCCAGATGACTTAACCACCAGAACTTGAGTCCGGTGCACCAGACCGCTAAGGCATGACACAGTACAAAATCTTATGCAGTGTTCTCCCTCAAAACTGGTCGGCTGGCCGAACGCCAGTTAAAACACTAGAGGACCAGTTAAAATTCACTCCAAGTGGTCCGGCCGGCTAGTTCAGTGTTGAAAAAGCTTCTCTTATTTCATTTTGAATACGGACTAGTGAAAAAAGGTGATGGACTAGTGAAACGACAAGCTTGCTGGTCCTCCTGGCCAGCCACTAAAAACAGTTACAGGCAAACCCTGTTATATGGGATGCTAACTTGAAGATGAATCTGTTTGGTATTTACAGTCCCTTGTGGCGTTTGTCAAGATGAAACGCCAGGTTGTTTTATGTCATCCCGAAGCCAAGTCTCCAAAAGATTTCACGGACGCTACAGTTTTTTGGTTCAATCAACAGTTTGCCGTTATGTAAGTATCAATTATGAGTATTTTTTGGGGTGATAATTTCATCAGGACTATGTGATTTCTCAGGAGTTTTCCTAAATTCAGGATTCTCTCAAAATCTAATTGAGACTTGAAACTTTCTTGAAAGAAGTAAAGCAGTCACCAAAGGGAGAATGAGATGGTCCACATTGTGTCCAAACATGTAGTTTTGTATTTGTTTGTTTGTTTGTATTTTGTTGTTATAATAATAATAAATAATAATACTTTATTCAGGCATGTCACAATACAAACAAAAATTACACACAAGTAAAATACAAAGTAAAAAAATAAAAAATATGAAAACCGACCCCATCCTAATATACAGCAAGAATTGAGGTACAAATATAAACATATTAAAACCGCCCCATCCCGATTTACAGCATGGATTGAAATATACAGCGACGATTAAAAAATAAACATGGCAAAGACAGAACACACAAAAGGCCAAACAAACCTAGGATCAACAGACAAAACAAAAGATGGGCTGCCTAGGAGGAAAACAAAAGTGAAATAAAACACTATCACCACAGGGGTGTGTTACTCCGACCCAAAAAACACGACAACGACAACCACAACAAAAACACACGCAGACACACAAACAAAGAACAGCGAACAGACGAGCACCAGAAGCAGACAGACACGATGGAAACCAGTACAAAGCAAATTCAGCTTAAGTTATAAAGGTGATTTTTAAGTTCACTGTTATAATCTTTTTATTATGGTTTAAAAGCAAAGTATACCTTTGGTTTTTGGAACCGTTGGATTGTGTTAATCCTATATAAATGTAGATATAAACAAATAAAACTAACCTGTAAAGACATCATTTCAAAAGGTGCTAGCGGTTTTTTTTTAATAGAAATTGTCAAAAACCTGGAGTGGTTATATCTATTGCAGTGATAGTCATCCGTCATTGGAATACACAGTCTGAGAAAAGATTCATGCAGAAACGTTTGTCAGATTGAAATGATTTTGAATTTCTCTCTCTCTAAAACCACATTCAATTAAAGGAAATTGTTTGTCAAAATGTTGTACATTTGCAACAGCTGCAATGATTCTTACCAAGTCGGTTGTTGTTGTTTTTTTTGGTCATTCATTTGTTAATTAATTACAAAAGGTAAACTTTCTCTTTAATAACTCTGATGCACAGAGTCTGTAAACCTCCTGAATTGTTACATCTGAGAGGTTCTGGGTCTAGAATAAAGGGGACCACCTGGGCCTGATGGTCTTTTGTCAGGAATGTTCACATTCTTTAAATCTCATCCTTGAATCGGGCACGAACCCTGCTACTCTTGATAACATTTACTGTAAGTGCATGTGTGTACTGTGTAGAAAACACTCATGTTGTGATGTCGCATTGCAAGCTAGTATAGTGCGTCTGTTATTCCAAACCACAGTGGAGGATATTGAATGGTCAGACAGTAGGAGGGTTGACTGTGTACTGTGTAGATGCATTCACCGAATTATATCACATTGCACTCTGGCGAAGTTTAGTTTATTTATTGGGTTTTGATGTTTATTATTAACTTTTGTACGTTTCCCTTTAATTATTGTTGAACGAAGTTTTTAAATAATTGATTGATTTTAATGTTTCTTGTATACTTGGTGTGTTCCTTTTTTAACCACTAATTTAAGCATTTGGTTGCAATGTGATTTTTAATAAACCTTTAATGAATGCATGAATTAATTTAACATTCAAAACCACGGTGGATGATATTGATTGGTAAGACAGTAGGAGGGTTGACTGTGAAGTGTGTAGATGAGTTTACCACACGATATCGTATTGCAGGCTGGCATGGTTTATTTATCATTCAAATCCACAGTCAATGATATTTAAATGGTCAGTCAGTAGGAGGGTTGACTGTATTGTGTGGGATGCATTCACCACATGATATCGTAATGCAGGCTGGCATAGTTTGTCTGTCATTCAAATAACAGTGTATGATATTGAATGGACAGACGGTAGGAGGGTTAACTATACTGTGCAGATCATGCATTCACCAGATGGTATCTCATTTCTAGCTGGTATAGTGCATCTATCAATGGAAACCACTGTCAATGATATTGAATATTGCAGTATTAAAAAACATATTTTACTGCATCAGTATTCTTTAAATTCTAAAATGTATTAATAAAAAATGTACTTAATATTTTGAGAAATGTAGTGAGTTTCAAAATGCTGCACTTAAATTTGATAATGAGTCAGAATATATAATGGTTGTATTTAGAAAGCTCTTGATATAATTACACAAGAGTTCTTCTGTTTTCATAAAGTTACAAAGATATATTAAATGTTCAAAATATCAGGAATATTTACTATATCACAAGCTGTTTCTAGTACTTGAATTTATAGGCTCAGAGCTTTTTGCTTATAGTTTTTACTTTCTTGTTTCTTGTAACTTGTATTTTGTCTTACATTCACTTATGTTTTTGCTTTTGTTTTTAACAGTGATTTGCCTTGAGGCCCTCGCATAAAGTATTCTATAAATATTTCATTATTATTATTATAACTATTGTTATTATTATCATCACGGTTTAATACTCATCACTCATACTATTCAATAGTGAGAGTGGCCAATTATACAGTAGTGTGGTGAAAATAATGAACATAAATACAGACTGATGAAATTAGAAAACATAATTTTTTTAAAAATGATTTTCCTTTTGTAGTAAGAACGGCAAGCCACAGAAGAGGGGAAAGATTAATCTGATTGGTCGATTACAACTGAACACGGAGAGGAGCGCTGAGGATGAGAAGGAAGGCATCGTACAACTCAGAATACTTAGAACTCAGGTTGGTGATCTCAGACTGGTGTCTTCAAGTTCAAGCAGTGTGAATTTTAAACTAGCCACCTTTCTTCTTTACCCCTCTTTGTCTCCTTTTTGTCCTTTTCTTGTACAACCCCTGGTGTCTTCAAACTGCACTCTGCCTCTCTCTCTTTTCACTTCTTTGTTATTGACTGCTTCTGCTACACCAGGGCCCAGTTTCATAGAGCTGCTTATAAGCACAATAAGTAGCTAAGCAAAACAAAATTATGCTTACCAGAATAAGGTTACCAGCTAAATTAGCATACCACAAGTACAATTTTATGACTGGTATTCTGCTCAGTTTTGCTTTAAGCAGAAAATTGTTAAGCAATATTTTCTGCTTAAGCAGCTCTATGAAATTGGGCCCCAGTATGCTTGGGTAGATATATGCATTCAAACCAGGGACCTGTAACAAAAGAGGACAGTAGGGTCCTGGGTTGGGTGAAGGTCCCAAGTTGGAGAACGTGTATTAAACTAATGGGAGCTGCTGCCTAAAAGTACCAATGAAAGAGGGACAATAGGAGGTCTTCGATTGCAGGTGTTTACATACTTCACTGTTCCTAAGCACAGGCCTTTGTAGGGTCTTTTACACAATGGAATACTAGACCCCACTAAGTTATTCTTTGTTCAACTTTGACCCCACAGAGGAATTCTTTAAGAAAAGGGGAATACAAAACAACAACAGCAGGACCCCACAAACCTGTGTCTGTGTTTTGTTGACATTTAGCCTTTGAGAAAGACTCTGCAAGGGTCGAAATATCAGGCCATTAACCAATTCTTTGCGTCAACATGACTAAATGAATAAGACAGTGAGCTGACAGTAGTCTTGGTCTTGATCCCCTACAGGAGGCAATTGTGAAGATTATGAAGATGAGAAAGAAGATAACGAATGCTCAGCTTCAGACGGAGCTGGTGGAGATCTTGAAGAACATGTTCCTCCCTCAGAAGAAGATGATCAAGGAGCAGATAGAATGGCTGATCGAGCATAAGTACATGAAACGAGAGGAGAACAATATCAATACCTTCATATATCTTGCATAGTACATCTCTTCTGATTGGACAGCTAGCTTTTTGTCTTGAAATTACGGCCAGTCAGCATGTTTGTAACTGATTGAGTACAGTACCGACACCTTCGGATACACATTGCTTAGTACACCTTTCCTGATTGGACAGTTAACCTTTTGTCACGGTATCATAGCCAATCAGGATGTTTGTAACTGATTGTGCATGAATACATCAACCCCCCTTTACAGTATTTTGTGTAGTGCCACTTGGACAGTTCAGTTGATTCACATCAAATAATGACAAATCATGATGATTGTAACTGATTTATTGCAAAAGCTTTTCAGTGTTGACACCCATTTGTGACGCTCCCTGCCAACATGAGGCACTTCTCAAAAAATGGCGAAATGGATAAAAAACATCATCGTTTAATTTTAGTCTGAAAGCTTACTGATTATGAAGTTCACACTAAAACCATTTTTTTCTGAGAAATATTTCCCTCTGAAATGAATTCATATTTTAAAGAAAACTATATCTGAAAACCTTAAAAAAAAAAACCAACGCAACAGCTGATTTCGGTTGTTACAACCAAAGTTAAGGACAATGTGCTTACACGCTGAAAATTGTGCGTGGTTTTTCACTATTTTCTCCAGACTCACACAACGTATTGAGCCAACATTTACACAGGTTTGTTATTTTATGTATAAAGTCGATCAGAAAAAACAAGAACACTGTCTGCGACTATTTCGTCAGCTCTACCATTCCTGTTTAATATCTTTAAAAGTGAGTCCATCTGAAACATGGGGCACGATATCAGTGGGATGTGGTGTCTAAAGCATTCTATATGCTGAGAAATGCTAACCTCATAGGCCCTAATTTGGTGTTATTTGCACAGACTTTTATCTGACAAGTAAATAAACTCGATTCTGAATATTGACAGGACATGGTTGGTGGTGGCATGGAGCGTCACATATATTTTTACGCATAACACTATTGGACAGCGGCGTCCATGTCACAAGTTTCCAGCCTATCACGATAACTGTTACTAAACACTCATCATTGACTCTGTGTAATGCATTATGATAGACCATTTGATTGGCTGAGAAACTGAATGAGAATGCCAGTGGTCTTCCATTAGACAGCTTTCAAAATAGACCATATGCGCACAAGACCTTTTGAGTTGGGCGCCCTCTGAGAGGGGTCAAAAGAAGGTTGCTCATTGTCCTATCCTTTGCGCCGCGTGTGGCTGTTTGTTTCCATTTTTTTTCATTATCGTTTTTCCTCCATGGGTCATGTAACATGCTCGGCAATTTACAGGCAAGAAGAGAAGGCATTCACATTTTAAATTTTGCTCCTCCAGTTTTGATCAGTTCATTAGCCAGCGGTAACTTTGACACGTGGAGTGGATGAACATGTCATCTATGACAGACTATTGTAAAACTCTCCCAGCTTGTGTCCTCATGCTGTTGTTACCTTACCAGGGCTGAAAATAAACACTTAGACCCTCTGCCTGAGGCCGGTGTTTTTTAGCCTACGGTCAGTAAACTCGGGACTGGACAAGTCCGGTGGTTTTGTGTTTTTCAATTGACTAAAAGTACCTCACTGTGATATAAAGGGGGAAAATGAGGTTCAAATGATGACTTTGAGTCTGGTAAATATCTTTCAATTGTGTTGAGTATCGAAGCATACTTTAAGACCAAATGAGATATCCTCTTACTGCTTGTTCAAATATACAGTTTACATGTACATGTTAAACTGTGCAGAAAGTCTTTTTGGTCTTGTAAATTAAATTCCGGTCCAGTAAAAATGTTAACCTGCAACCCCTGCGGTCGTGAGCTTTTTCCCCCTTTAATTCGAGCCCTACCTTGCATACAGAAAGCACTGTGTATACCCACTTACTGAGTGCTCTTAGTAAATGCATGCAAAGTAATGTAAGTCTACACTGGTTTTGTGCATTGAGATTAATGTGTTTCTGCACATTTTGGGGAAAAAACAAAACAAAACAAAGTAACGATGGAAGATGCAATCATTGTTTTTGTCACCTAACATTCAGAAAAGTATGCTCCTAGTAAATGCATGCAAAGTGATGGAAGTTTACATTGGTTTTGTGCATTAAGATTTATGTGTTTCTGCACATATTTTTGGGGGGAAAAAAAAGTGAAGATGGAAGATGCAACCGTTGTTTTTGTCACCTAAAATTCAGAAAATTATCCTCCCAGTAATTGCATGCAATATGATGGAATTCTACATTCCTCCTTTAGATTCGTACTCCAAGATCCTTCAAAATCTCTCATATGCTATGTACACATCTGTGAAGTAACCCATGCCACACTTTCCTGTCATTGTATTTGTATGTGTGATCAATCAGTGCCACAGATTGCCACTGCAGAAATTGACCAAGGTGAAGAACCTTATCTCTTCCAACAGTGTTATTTCATGTACATGGTTGATCACACAAAGCTCGAACATTGTGTGTGACTATTTTGTCAGCTCTACCAATCCTGTATAATAACTTTAAGATATCTGGTCTAGAATGTGGTGGTTGAGGGTTCGAATCCCAGGACTCGGGAAGCACTTGGTATACAGTGCTTATCACACAGGGTGTTAGTGTAAAAGCAAAATATTCTTTATTCCCGATGCAAAGATGCACTGATTACAGGATTTAAACTGACCTCTAGCACCAGGCATGCTCAGTGATCTATAGTGGTTAAAACATCAGGGCCCAATTTCATAGAGCTGCTTAAACACAAAAAATAGCCAAGCACAACAGAACTATGCTTAGTAGAATATGGTTACTGGCCAAAATATCGGCCAGAATACGGTTACCGGCCACAATGACTGGCTTTGTCACAAGTTGCTGCTTAAATTTGAATTCCTCAGACTAAAGACCATTGCTATGTCACACGGTTTGGGGCAAGTTTTAGTTATGTAAGAGATAGCAGCCCACCTACCTACCTATCCTCTTTGTCCCTGGAGGGGGCAGTAACAATCTCTCTCCACTAGACCCTGTCTATTGGCAATTTTTAAGATGATGAACTTCCACACACAGTTCTGAATGATTGGTATGGCATAATGGTACCGGGGATTTGCTCATCTGGAAGTTGCTATACAAAAGCTTGCCCCAAACCATGTGATATAGCAACTGTTTCTATTTTAAGAATTCATATTGAAGCTGTAACTTGTGACAAAAGCGAATTGTTAAACCAGACATTATTCAAACCTAACTTGCAAACGGTTTATTCCCACATTGAAGTTGACACAACGGAAATTTAATGATCTAACGACACAAAAAAATGTGTACAAAGAGAGTAATTTTTGGTTGAGCAAAGACAAATTGACTAGAGTTGGACTTGAACCTAAAGGCCATGTCACACTGGGCAATTTACAGGCAACCAGTGCCAGGCAATCTCCATTAAGGAAATTCATTCACATTTCAGTTTTCTTATTATTTTCTTGCGGATAGTGAGTTACAGCTAGAAGAATGTCCGGTGTGCTACCGAAAGTGTTCCTTGTGCATGCAGGGCAGTTGGTTGCCTCAAAGTGTCTTGTAAAAATTGCCGTGTGACATTGCCCTTAAGACCTCTGAATTAACACTCTACAAACTTGAGCTATTTAGCCCTATTGTTGGCAGTCTCCCTATTTTGTCAAGTTCTATATTTCACTGTTTTCAGGGCACCCTTAGAGTAAACTTACATGAATTGGTGATGAACTTGTACGATTTACACTGTCAAGAAAGGAACTATATTGAAGATGATTGAAGTTCTTTTCAGTATACACTTCATTTATTTTCTTCTGTGTCTAATGTGAACAAGATTATTATGTACAATGAGGCTTCTTGGTTGCAGAGCACTTGCACATCTAACTAGCAAAAGGGTAAAAAGTATATTTTACAATATATTTACAAAATTACGTCAGATGTTAGTCACAAATAATGTCTACGCTACAGAGTGAGTTTATTAAGCAAACCTTGGCTGAAATGTGCTGCATAAGAATTTGTTTTTGAGCAGATCTCGCAAAGTAGGGTGCGAGATGCTCTAAACACAGAATATCGGTGTTCTTCAAACATCAGAGCTTATTGTTATATTTTTGTCAAGACTACTGCACACACTGTGGTTGTATTGTTTGAAATAATGATTAGGGAAAGAAAACTAACGTAAAGGCCAACTATGTACAATATGTAAAACTATTTAAGAGCATATTTTGGTTTTCTGATTGGAGTTTTCTCCACCGACATCGGGGACCAATTTAATGGGGCTGCTAAGCAAAATAAGGTTACCAGCCAAAATATATTGCACTGTACATAATGCCCTTGGCTGGTCCCCTATTTATCTGCCAGGCTCTATTTTGCTCTATAAGCAGAACTACGACATTGAGCCCAGAGCTCGAAGCCGTTTTCGGAACCACAGCTTGCCTGTTTGAAGTCCCGACCAAGTGTGCACATTTCAGATACTTTTTGTGCTTAAGCAGCTCTAAAATATTGGACCCAGGTTTGTTTGGGTACCTCTTCCATTTCCCAGTCGGTGAAAACTGTTTCTCCCTTTTGCCATATTTTTCAGTGGGCATATTAAAAAAAAACTGAGATTGCTGTTGAGATAATTTATACATGCCTAACTCTTTTCATAAGATAAATTATCTATGCCAAAAAGAAAGAAAGATGTTTTATGCACTTTGCAGACCTTCCAGTTACTCGAGATCTTGATTACAGTAAGATTAACCTACTATGTTAAGACTTAGAATTTGAAGGTACTGGACTCGATTTCACGCAGAGCTGAGATTTATCTTAAGTGCAAATCAATCTCAACCGCTAAGCAAAGTCTGATGTCACAATAGTAATGCTGACAACTCAGGCGCTGGAATTAAAGTCCTGCACGTTTGCCGAGATTTATGCTTTTTAAACCACTAGTGTATTATGTACAGTACCCATAGTAGAACCACCACCGCAACAATGCCAAAGGCAATCAGGCACAAAACAAAAAAGTATACAGACAAGATTTTGTTTTTTGTAACGGATCTGTTATCATAATAAGTAATCAAATGGTGTGTTTGATTTGTAAATAAAGTATTACATGAATTATTATTACCTTAGAGTTTAGTTTATACACAGTGTTCTTTGTGGCTCCAGCTTTTATTGGTCCGTATCGGACATTCGTGCCAAAACAATTCAGACGGTCTGAAATGTGGAAGGCACTAAATACTCCATTGACTCATTTCACGCGCAGCGCACGGACATGCGGTTACCCCGTCCGCCATGTTGGGAGTCGCAAAGAAATTGACTCCCAAAAATGGTGGACGCGATCGTGCAAGGTGTCAATAAACAGTGCGGGCCTTATTTGACAAGTCAACATGCAAGTCCCAAGTAGTAGTAAATTCTGTATAAAGAGGGAGCTACATGTAGATGGGTCCTGTCAACGTATACAGGAACCGAGAGTTCCCGAAAAGTTCCGAGCGCACTCAAGAATGTCTGAACCGTATTTAGAATTCCGTGCCCGATATGTGGCAGGAGGAGAGAGGGGCCCCTCCCAAATGGTCCCACACTTTAAGACACTCTTTTCTTCTTGTAAAGAAGTACCCCCTAAGATCCCGAGATTCCCAAAACACAAAAGAGACACAGTAGGAGGGGGGGGGGGCGGGGGCGGGACGGACGACGACACACCATGCCACATTTCCAGCGCCAACTGGCAATTAGTGCCTTCCAGAAAGGTGGAGAATAAATATGTCTTGTTGACACTCGACAGAAAGCACAACATTCTCCGGAGTATGTTTCGATGCTATGCGTGCTCTACTTGTGTTTATGGGTTAGACGGCGCTGCAGGGGGCAGCTCCAGATTCTTAAAACGGTCCACTATTCTTGCTGCTTGGTCATCTATCTCAGAAATCCGACCCTGATGGAAAAAAAATAAAATGAGAAAACAAAATCGCTCTTGGATAATGGTCTAACTTACAAAAGAATAACGTGACTTATTAATAAAAGTTATGATAGTATTAATCATTATGGGAAAGCTCCATTAAAGAAAGAGGCTCAAATGAAACATACTTTTAATAATGGAAGTTTTATATAGTGGAAATTTCCACCAATTTTGAAGGTTATGACACATGAACCATATTACCCCTGGTCATGGGGCCATTTATTTCATTCCTTAAACCATCTCAGCTTCCTTGGGAGTTTACAGCCTGCTCTGCCAAATATGTAGCGCACCAAGCTAAATCAATCACAAGAACCATCTCTGCCCTCACAGGTACCCATTTACAAGTCCCGACAGGGATTCGAACCCACAACCATTTTTTATCCACCCGAACTTGAGTCTGGTGCACTAAAAAGCGTGGCCATGTCGTATGTATGCCTATAAAGTAAATCTAGAAGAAGCATAACAAAGACTTACGTTGATGATGGTGGTGTGTTCAACCACTTTGATGGTGGCATTTGCAAGAAACAGTTCATAATCTTTCTCTTCTTGCTGCATTGTTCTGCAACCTTCGTTGTACCTTTATGAAAAACATAAACAAAAGCACATTTGAAGGCGTTAAAATGCAATGAATCATTAATCAAAAAGTCAAACCCCAAACTATTTCAAAGGGAAAGTACATCACTGTAGTTTTGAAAAGTTGGTAGTTTTAAAGTTAGGGGAAACTTCTGCATATCTTGGGTATTTGTTTAAAATAACACTACAAACAAATTTCTCAGAAAGATAGTAGAATAACCTATAGTCTCCACCGTTTTCAGTTAGCGTTTTTTAGTTGCAAATATTTATGGTCAGTGTTCCACATCGTTATGTCATGCTGTCCTGTCAGGGAAATTGTGTAAATCGTTCAGCAAGACGACAAATTCGCATCAAAAGTAAAAAAGATAACGATTTTCCTGTGGTTTTGTGTACAAAACATTGCGCTTCCAGCATCCCAGCGTTGGCCGTACAACTGAGGTTATGATATATTTGATGCAGTACCTTGCGATGAGTTCTTTCAGCTCAGCTTGGGCTCTCGCTAGGTCTGTCTCTCCAAGGGTCTGCATCTGTTGTAACTTCTGCTCCAGGGCACTCTGCTCTTCACTAAGCAGCCGACCCTCCTCCTTCACTTTCTGTAGAAATCAAGAGGTTTTCTTGCAAAGATTGCTGACCACAAGACTAAACAAACACTCTGGGTTCTCGATAAAACTTGCTTTATAAGTTCAAAATTCATTCCAAAACACCTATTGCTAATACAGACTCCTTGTCATTACTATACTGAAGGTACAGCTTCCTTGACTGACTTTAAAAGTCCCCCCCCCCTTTTTGGGATGGGGTAGGTAAAGGGGATAAGCTCATCCAGAAGATATGAATTATTTAATAGTCAATCAATCAATCAATTGTTCAATTTATATGTTGCCGATCCAACAGTCATTGCTAATATTGTCTTTCAGTAAGCTTTTAGAAAAAAAAGTTAGGGTTTTAAGTAAAGTTTTGAAAATGGCTGTTGAATGAGACTGTCTGATGTTCTGAGAAAGATTTCACATCCCAGGTGCAGCAGTTGAAAAGGCACGACCCCACCCCCCCCCCACCTACTGCGTTTCTTAGAAGGCCAAGGGCTGACAATTGGGAGCAGGACTGACAGGCTCTATCATGGACCATGTATCACAGACCAATGTATCACAGACCATGCACAAATAAGAAATCCCCCAAAGAAAATGCTGTAAAATAGTATCTAAAGTGAAAAGGCGTCTAAATATTGAAACTTAAGTTAGCTAGCAGTCTACACACAAACCTCTTTGATGGAAGTCAACTTCTTTATTTGAGCTTCAAGCTTTCCATCCAGTTTGCAGATTTCCTCCTGCTTGCTTTCGACCATCTCAGTTAACTTTGGGAAAAACCCAAACAAATTGTTACTTGGATTACACCAATGATCCAATGGATGAAGGGGGGGGGCGGATCAGTGAGACAAAAAGGTGACAATAAAAAAATATGTATATAAAAAAGGAAACCAATTCTTAAGCATACTTAGTCTCAAAGAAAACATGAATAAGTTAGTATTTAAAAACACTTTGATTTATTGATGAGTGTGTTTGATTAGCTTCCCCGGTCGACCCAGGTCTGACCCCAGTGCATTCAGGTAGCTTTGACGTCACTGTCTTGGCTGACTCAGGTCAGACCCAAGTACCTGCTCATGTAGTTACTTAGGGCTAACTTGGATGCATGACATCAAGACAATACACTTCCTCCATAGCCGCCATTTTTTATTTCCTCAGAAGGACACTTTCAGGACCTTGGACACACATTTTCAAACTTAAAAACTCTGACTTTGTGAGTATTAGGTTTTTGTTTTTTTGGAAGACATGTACTTTTGTATTAGCCTACTAAAGCGAAGTTGTCAACCTTTTTTAGGTAGAGGCTAGTTGAGCTTTATTCAGATTGATACGAGCATAGTAACTTATACATGTGAGCAGCCATGTTATAAGGTGATGCATGATGGGAAGATAAACATTAGACTTGAGTCAGTCTACTAATGGTATACTGCTACAACCCTCCTGACACAAACTGACTGTCACACATGATTGAGGGCTTTATGCAAGAGAAAGGATGCCATACCCGAGGGGAGTTCAACTCACCTGCTCAAGAGCCTCTTCTTCCAGGAGCCTCTGGCTGTTCAGTTTGTGCACTTCTTCATTCACTTGTTTCTTCAGCTGATTGAGGGCAGGCTTCAAAAAGAAAACAACGCCATTATTATTTCAGCTACTTCATGATGGTATTTCAAAATTGGGAGGAGCTAAACGTATTTTAAGGCCCGATACTTCACGGACGCAATTGCCTCCAAGCCCCATGGCAGAACTTCACAGTGCTGCTTAAAAGTAGGAATCTTTGCTTCAGAACTTTGTGCTGCGCAAAAATTAGCAGGATACCAGCAAATGGTGCATGTGATATGGTATTTTGGCTGGTAACCTTGTTCTGGTAAGATTTTTTAAAATATAATTTTTTAGCCTTCGAGAAAGACTCTGCTAGGGTCGAAACGTCAGGCCACTAACTATTTGTTTGCATTTATACCATAGGTTCCTTTGGTTGGTAAGCAGTTTGCAACAGCTAATACTATTCTTTCAAAATATAATTTTGTAATACTTTATAGCTTCTTTTTGTGCTTAAGCAGCTCTATGAAATTGGGCACTGGTCGCGGCCTTGGTGCCCCTTAAAATGTTCCAGCAAAAATTGACCTCATTGGGGTGACCTTTACTATTAAGGAAAACTGCCTTCCCCATTACAAGAGCAAAGCATCATCAGAGCCTGCATTCCTGGTGCATTTCTGTACCTTAATGGAGCTGGTGAAGTCAGTCAGTGAGGTTTTACTGCCTTGGATGTTGTAGAAGTTGACTTTCATCTCATAGTCAATGCCGTGAGCGTTCCCAGCCGTGGCAGGGATCAGATTCAAACTTCTGGCCAGACTGTTGAACTGAGTCACATGTTTCTCCAGCTGTTATTAAAAGGATACCAACTATACTTTATAAAGAGTGCGTCTTCTTCTTTTTAAGTAGGTATATACTGAACATGGCGTGTCGTGGCTGAACGGTCAAGCCTACTGGACTCAAGCTCAGGTGTTTCTGATCAGTGTGGGTCCCAGTCCTGGTCTTAAAAGTTGTGGGAAAAAATAACGGCTGATTCTCATCACGATGCAGTTTAGAGTCTGAAATTTCTCATCTCTGAATTGTTTCCATAGTCTGACTCAGAGCTGCCAACATTTCCATCTTGCAACCAGGGAGATTTTGCACAACAATCAGGGAGGTATTTGGAATATCAATATAGGGACAAAGGTTAGGGACAAAGTTTCCATAATCAGGGAGATTTTCAAAGTAGTTGATCAGAACATGGAGAGGTGGTTTATTTTCAGGGAACTTTTTGCAGAATCAGGCGGAGATGGCAGCTCTGGTGAACCAAGCGGCGGTGACCTATGGGAGTTTTTTTTTTAAAATACACACAGAACAAACGATGAAAAATAAACAAGACAGAGGCCTGCGGGTGTTTCTTACATGCTCCTTCTTCTTAGCGATCTGTTTCTCTTCATCCCATATGGCCTGATCGATATCCTGCTTGTCCTTCTCGATGGCGTCCAGGGTGGCGTTCAGCTGTCTCATCTCAGAGTGGAGGCGCTGAACGTCGCCGGCAGACAGCTCCTGGTTGGCGAGCTGGTGTCCCAGCTTCTGCTTCTCGCTCGCAGCCTGCTCTGCTTCTAGCTCTGCATCACGTACACAAATAAAAACAAACGCCAAACTCTTTTATCATCATTTCCAACCGTGCTAAAACGAAACCTGATCAAACATTTTAGAGAGAAGTAAATTCTGTCCTGAGTCAATATGGCTCATCAGGCCGGTGTCTATATGCGGTTTCATTGGCATTAATCGACTGAAGAAGTTTCTATTCCCCCTGAACAGGATGCCAGTCCATCACAGATTACAACATCTAGGAAACTTATCTCACACGAGTAATGTCAGAGCTGCCAACATTTGCATCTTGCAATCAGGGAGATTTGGTACAACAATCAGAGGAGATATCTAGAATTACATTCAACATAGTAGGTACAAAGTTTCCATAATCAGAGATTTTCAAATTTTGTTCACCAGAACACTGGCAAGGTTGGTTGATTTTCAGGGAACTTTCTGCAGAATCAACCTGGGTTACTTGTTGGAGTAAGGGTAAAAAGCCAAATGATATTTGTAGTATCCTTACACTACACACTGATAGAGCTGCCTATGACTGAACATTACCTCATCAACATTCCAATCATGACCCAACCTAACTAATGAATAATGCATGAAGACCTAACTAATGAATAATGCATGAAGACCTAACTAATGAATAATGCATGGAGACCACCACCCCCATGCAGTGATTGTACCCTTGAAACAGTAGCACATCGATAAGTTCATTATACCTTATATGTATCAAGCACGACACGTGTGATACACAATAAACCAAGCAAGCATCAAAACAACAACTACAGTCTTAAGCTCAAGACATTGCAATACTCTGCCCACCTGCTTGTTGAAGCTGCATTTCTATGTCCTGCTCCTTCTGTTGGTGGACCCTCTTATGTTCTTTTAGGTCTTGGAGGTACTTGAAGAAACGCTCGTTATCGCTGGCCAGCATCTGGGCCTGCTCCTGGAGAGCTGTCAGACGACACTGCAGACAGAACCAAGCAAAGTTGGAAAAAAGGTTAAGCGTTGAAGATTACCCGCCCACCATCGCAGCTGTCTATCAATGCGCCCTCATGGATACAGCGTATGAAACTTGTCTCTCGCTCTGCTCTGCGCCGCACACGCAACAGCCACAACCCAGCAATCTGATTAGTGTAGTGCGGCGTCGCCAAGCAGTCTAGAGCATCAAAGTTGGGATGGCTGAGTCATCAGAGAGTGGGTTCGAATCCTGGCCGTGACTCTTTGTGTTCTTGGGCAAGAGACTTCATCATAAATGCTTCTCATCACCCAGGAGTAAATGGGTATCTGCGAGACTGTTGATGTGAATGATAGGCCATCAACAGTGTCTACCTCACAGGGTAACGGGTCTGTGGACAACTGACCAAGACATGTGCCCAAAGCTGACCAACCACTTCTTGACAAGTCATTGACCAGCTAGCGTCAATGTCTACCCTACTCTCTTTTTATGGGTGTGTGGACAACTGACCAAGACTTGTGTGACCCAAGCTGACCTACTGGTTCTTGATGAGTCATTGACAAGCCGATGTCAATGTCTACCCTACCCCTCTATTAATCCAATTCTTGGGTCCATGGGCAACGGACTAAAAGACTGGTGTGACCCAAGCTGACCTACTGGTTCTTGCTGAGTCATTTACAAGCCGATGTCAATGTCTACCCTACCCCTCTATTAATCCAATTCTTGGGTCCGTGGGCAACGGACTAAAAGACTGGTGTGACCCAAGCTGACCTACTGGTTCTTGCTGAGTCATTTACAAGCCGATGTCAATGTCTACCCTACCCCTCTATTAATCCAATTCTTGAGTCCGTGGGCAACGGACTAAAAAAAGACTGGTGTGACCCAAGCTGACCTACTGGTTCTTGTGAGTCATGGACAAGCCAATGTTAATGTCTACCCCACCCTCTATCATGTGTGTGTCTGTTAATCCAATTCTTGGGTCCGTGGACAACTGACCAAGACCGGTGTGACCCAAGCAGACCTACCGGTTCTTGCTGAAGAAGCTGCAGTTCAGTTGCCAAGTGTTGATCCTCAGCTGCAAGCTGTTCAAGGTTCCCTGTCTGTCCCAGGCTGCGCTGTCCTGTGTTGGAAAAATAGAAAAAAGGAAGAATAAATAATGAAATAAAAGGCCAGTGCAGTCATTAGAGCCAGAAAGATATCTTAAATTTCTTCACAGAGTGTGGATGACATCCACCAGAGCTGCCAACTCTCCCTAATTCTGCAGAAAGTTCCCTTAAATTAAACCAATCTTTCCGTGTTCTGATGGACCAATTTGAGAGTCTTCCTAATTATGGAGAATTTGTCTCCATTAAGTTGAATGTAATTCTAAATATCTTCCTGATCGACGTACAAAATCTCCCTGAATGCAAGATGCAAATGTTGGCAGTTCGCTGCTAAAAAGGTAAACCCTCCAACTATCAGAGTGTTTCTTGAGACAACCAGCCCAAACGTCACTACGACACAACAGTGGCATTATGAGGTACACACATGCTGATGTAGAGAGTAGAGCCATTGCCCAAAAGTGCTTCAATGAGAGTGGTAAACTGGAGAAGCCACCAGCTCTGCTCAACTGCAATGGAATTTGGTTTACTGTTGGAAGAGATAAGGTTCTCAACCTTGGTCAATTTCTGCAGTGGCAATCTGTGGTACTGATTGATCACACATATCAATACAATGACAGGAAAGTGTGGCCTGTGTTACTTCACCGATGTGTACATAGCATATGGGAGATTCTGTGGCATCTACAGGAGGGTTACTAAACCAAGAGGTCGCAGGTTCAAATCCTGTTCTAGGCATTTTTTCTTTTTAACCCCAAAATCAATTTACAGAACTTTCTATTGTTGATAAACAAAGTACACTGGTTGGCATGGAGGGCCGAATGTTAGCAAAACATTCAATCGCGTTAACAGGTGTTTAACCAAACTCTCTGCAAACTTTCAAATAAGTAAATTACCTTCCATGGTTGGTTGCTTTCTTTCCAACAAATTAAACACTATTCTTGAATATTTGTGTGACATTGTTACAAACTGTGGAAATCTGCCTTTATGGCTTCTCATATTTTTCCAACCTCAGTTGGTGAAAAACTCTGGCTGTGATGTTGCAATAGAAAGATCTACAATTACTGTCAGTTTACCTTGTGGTTTATCACTTGCTTTTTATTTTCAAGTCTAACCCTACTGTGAATTGAACAGGGTGGTCGCTAGCCAAAAATAGTATGTACAAAATTATGGACTTAATTTAGGTAGGAGCAGAGGCAAAATCATGTTTTCCCATGAGTCTCTCTTCTCATTGCACAAACAATAATACACAGACTATGGCCGTGTCCGAAGTGACAGATGCGGCTGCGGCTGTTGCTAAGGGCTGTTGCTATGAGCGTCCCATGCTTCAGCGCTTGTTCCCGTGACGATCAAGCCGCAGCCATGACAAGGTCAATGACTCACTCATGCTTTGTGCCAGGCTTTCCTCCCGCTCTTCAAACGTGTCTGCCCCGTCTAAAAATTCCTTGTACGTTCCTTCCACATAGTTGAACAAACCCTACAAGAAAAAAAGAGAATATTATCTCAGTTGTTTGCGGAGGATGTTAGCCTGCTGGGGAGCTGACCACGGTTGCCTAGGGCCCAATTTCTTAGAGCTGCTTAAGCAGGAGCTCAGCAAAACAAAAGTATGCTTACCAAAATAAGGCGACCAGCCAAAATACCACGTCACATGTTCAATTAATGACTGGTATGCTACTCATTTCAGCTTTAGCCGAAAATTGTTAAGCAATATTGTCTGAAATATGAAATAGGGCCCAGGTTATGAAGGTCTGTTCACATTAATCAATGATTTAGACTCTTTTTGGAGAATCAGCACGCGACAGTTGTTGTTCCGACTCGTGGATGACAGTAAAAATCACTTTTGGCAAAGGTGCTATATAAATGACTATTATTATTAGCAGCATTTTAGTCAGACAGTAATTGGGCCAACTTCATGAAGCCTGCGAGCAGATGTTTTAGTTTACGGGGGTGGACTTTGACAGATTCAATATCCAGGGCTCACCCTTAAAACATTGTCTAGTAAAAACTGCTACGGGCTAGTAAACACCTTCATTCAACTTGCCCTTTGGGGCTGCTAAAAACTGTGCAGCCTACTTGTTTAAAATGCTCATATTTCTTCCTTTTCAGATACGACTCTGGTACAATGTGACTTCTATTGGCCATAATTAAACTGGTTGTGATCACTACTAGGCTAAATTGCTACCACTAAAACATCAGAAAGATACATTTATGACAATACACATTGTATTGTCCTTTGTATGACAACTTAGTTGAGTAAAAACAATGAAGAAAACAGACTGGAGACAATGTAACTTCTGCTTCACGTTCACTGTGTGTATACTGTGTACCAACTTCTCATGTGCTTTTTCCCATCATGCACCTGTGGAGTGTGGGTGTTACAATTGAATTGCACTCAGGCTATTACACATGTTGAAAATCTGGGCTACTACAACTTCCTGGGGCTAAGTAAATTGCACAGTTTACTAAAAAAAAAAAAAACTTAAACGCAACGCCTGGTGTCATACACCATGACTGTATTGACAAGTCTTACCTCTGCCTCGGTAACCGAGTCAAATTCGTTCTCTGGATCGTCTGTCGGCTGATCCGAGAAAAGCATCAATGGAGCATCCACAGCAAGCGCATACTGAAAGAGGAAAATCATAATTTGCTGAAGAAAAAACCCAACCCAGATAAACCTCTCCAACAGAAACATTTCACGCTCAAGTTTCAGGAAAAATGTATTCCTTTTCCGAGATAAGAAATAAAGCAGAATATTTCAGCAAAAGTTGTGTCTGAATTGAAGACTACAGCTACGGCTACAGCTGGATCACCAAGTCCTTATGCACTGAAGTACAGAACGTCCTTAGTAACACCCTTAGCAGCAGTCGTAGCCGTAGCCATCAGTTCAGATACAGCCTAAGGCCTTGTCTAAATTGGCGGCTACGGCTACAGCTGGAATGCCTCGTCATTATGCATTGAAGTACAAGACGTCCTTTGCAACACCCTTAGCAACAGTCGTAGCCATAGCCGCTAATTCCAATACAGCATGAGAAAAGGTTTGACTATACCTCAACACAGTTCAGCAACCAGTGCAAAGCACCGAGAATTTGAGGCCATGTATGGGGACTGCCAACGGTGAACATAGAACTCTTCGAAATGTTGAATGGATATCTGAAAAAAAAAAAACCAACCAAACAAACAAACACAATAGGAAAGGATTAGCATTTAGATTAGGTTAAGGAAAAGATTCTGAATTAAACAAATTTGTAACAATAAAACCTATTCATTGGTTGGCATGGACGGCCGAATGTAAGTAAAACATGCAATCGTGTTAACAGATGTTGTGAACAAATACATTTTCTGCAAACTTTCAATTAAAAAAAAATAACCTCCCATGATTGGTTGCTTTGTTTCCAATGAACTCAACACTATTTTTGAATATAGGTGTAAAGTTTGTTTTCCAACCTCGGTTGGCGAAAACACAAGCTGTGATGTTGCAATAGAAAGGTCTTTACCCCATGTGCGCAGGCACCATCTTAAAATTATACTGCAATGCATCTTGGGAAACCGAGACAGTTAACAAATAAATCATAAGCTGCCAAGATGGACGCCGTGCTGTAATTTCCATGCAAGGTTTTTTATAGTTGTGTACCGCACTACTTCCAAATCAGCACGACATGATGGTTGCCGGTGTTGCTTGGACTTGGATTTCCCCAAGAGTCCTTTGCGCGCCATTCACGCGCATCGGGACACGCATATGGGCTATTAATACTGAAGCACATGAGGGTCATTGAGCGTACTTGAGGGTCTTGAAGATCTGTGGAATCTCCTCTTCAAATTTCTGAGCCGGTGCGTACTTCTGGTCGAGGAAGTTGTAGAGAAACTGGAAAACCTTCAAGAAGTCTTTGGTGGTGGGTGTGGTCAGCATCTTCGCGTGGATGGGATGGGGATAGCCCTGCTGCGTCAGGAACTGAAGAGCAAAATCGATTTATTTGAAATCGTTACAATCAACGTTTTAAAAATTCAAATTCTTTTGGTTTTTCTCGGGTTTTTTTGTGAGGCATTCTTTTTAAAGGCCAATAGGCGCGAATTGCGTGAAAATACGCACACATTTCGGTCGAAACGCGAAAAAAAGAAAATGAAAAAAAAAATATCCAAAATTGTGGAGCATTCTAAACTTAAATTTGTTGATGTTTGGCCGTAGAACACTAAATTGAAACAACATCTTGGGAATGTTTTTTACTTGGTGTTTATCTTGGTTTTAAAATCCCTACTGTGCAATCTGGAGCATTCTTTATGGTTTTCTCCCAAAAAACAAAAAAACTTCGACCAAGTCTCTTTTACCTCGACCAAGTCTCTGATTTCCCTCTGCATGAAGGGTTTGCTGTTGAGAGGTCTTGTATCTTTCAAGATGTCATGACCGAAGGTTCTTCCTCCATAGCCGCTCGACTGCCTGCAACGTAATGAAATGAAATGCGTTCCTGACGTTGTACAAACCGTGTCGCAACCAAAGGCTAAATTGGGACAGTTTTTCTAGAACCATGTTTAGCCCTTGGAATAAAAGTAGGTTAACTTTATTGAGTACCAGGGCTGACCAATGACATAGGCTTTAATAGAATTTCCAGGCTATTTAATAACAATTTTGCTATTTTTTCTGAGGGCCCCAAACTGGAGATCAGACTTAAGTAGGAAGGAAATCATGCCTGTTTTTTTTTTTACAAGAAGCAGAACACAAGAAAATAAAGCAAAATGGCAGATTAGTCACACAAGAATTGTTTGCACGTAAACACACTGCATTGAGTTTGGGAGCAAATACAGAAATCGCCATAGGATGTGGCAGTTTTAAAAGGAACAGCTAGAAGAAGCACCAGTCAAATAAATGTTTTTAATCCCTTATAGCTCAGGGAATGTGCTCCACCAAGTGCTTGCGTAAACTAGTTTCAAGTCTGGAATTTCATCTTTGAGATGCCAAGGCCATTTTTCATTTTGCCAAGGACATTTAAAAAAAAAAGTCTTTAGGTAATAATTGAAGGGACACCAAGGACAAGACCAGGATCAGAATCAAATTTCATAGAGCTACTTAAAAGCAGAAAAATAACGCCTAAAATGTTTTTGCATACACAAAAATAAGGATACCAGTCACAAATTGTACATGTGGCATGGTAATTTGGCTGGTAACTTTATTCTGATAAGAATAATAGCTACTTTTTGTGCTTAAGCAGCTCTATGAAATTGGGCCCTGGGCAACAGAAGCAATGGCCCCTGTGTAATTCCAGGCCTGTAGTTTTGCCTGAGTTTAAGATTGCTTGTGAAACCAAACAACTAAAACGAAACCGAGAGTAGTTTTTGACGCTTTACCGTTTTGTGTTGCCAAATCCATGTTTCTGCGACACTGATTTTCTGTTTCCCGTTGAGGGTCTGCTGCTGCCAGCTCCACTGTCAGTGCTGTGGCGTTTAGACGCACCGCCAAGGCTAGCCTTGCCACCTGTTTGCCACAAAAAGTATCCAGCGAAAAATGAAATGGTGTGTAAGATTACTTTAGAAAATGACAAAGTTTGAGAAATGTTGTCAAATAAAAAAGCTGTTTAAAATTTGGTTAAATGTAACTCTTTCTTAAAAATAATAATAATAATAATAATGAATTCTTATATAGCGCTTTATCACACCCCTAGGGGCGTACCAAAGCACTAAATGTACATTTTTCATACAAAAAGAATAATTTGATATTATTGTGTAGAACACCTGAGCAAAATTTTTGTAAAAATAAAATCATGAGTGACTTAACACCATTTTGCTCATTCTGTTGGGTGCTTATTATTTAAAGAGCATTTTCTTATTCTTCAAGATGCAGTGAGAAACTAATGACCACTTCAAGATTAAACAAACCATTATCCTGTTTAACTCTCAGAGGGGCTAATGAAGAGCGCCCACTGCTGGCAGATGAACGCCTGCTGCTGCTGCTACTCTGGGCTGGTCGGTACATGGTTTACCTTCCTAAAAAAATTCAAAGCGACAAGAAGGTTTAAGTATTGTCTTGGTTAACTCTTTCCTTACCATAGGTGACTTTAGTCGACTGCACTCATACCCCCTCTTCCTTACCATTGGCGACTTTAGTCAACCAAGCTTGCACACAAAAAAGCACTCAAGCCTGAGCAAAAAGGCAATTTGTAATAAAGCTGTAGTTTTGTCCATGTTCACCCTCCATACCCAAGGTTACCATCATTGGAAAGAGAGAGATCGGATCTTTCCAATGGTGGTAAAATAAAATAAGATTGCTTTTTTTTAATGCAATCTCTTCAAATTTGAGTTGAAAGATCCCAAATGCCAAACACCTACAGAGCGCCATATGGTTGTGTACAAAAAAGTGTTTGAGATTACAGATCGCACTAAGGAAAGAAAGACCAAGAACTTTGACATTTATTGGACCAATCTCATTGAGTTTTAGTTTATATGAAAGGGAATTCAAAAAGAAAGAACTTTGTTTACTTATTTTGCTTTAAAACAATATCTTCAAGGAGATAATGGAGTTTGTAAAAATGGTCTTTGAACGAAAGCTTTCTGTTGTGTAAGAATGTGTGCTTCACGCTTGAGTGGTCAAACAATGCGGTCACAAACAAGCGATTGTTTATATCCAAACAATTCGGTAATGAAAGGGTTTAAAGGTTTGGTGAATTACTAAGTTATTATTGATGTTTATATCTCACTCTAACTGTCAAAAGGAATAGCATGGCAGGTCCTCAATGAAAATTACAAAGTCGCCGGCTTGCCACAAATTTAAAAACATCTAAAAAACAGGCAAGACTGACGCAAAAATAGTGATGTCATGTTTTCACATAACTACTAACATGTGGTGACTAAGGTAAGTTCTACACACTGCAGTGACTTGGGACACCAACAACATGTCAAAACACTAAAATTCATGAATTACAAATAAATAATAATATAAATAATCCTGATGATCATGATGTATTCGATTAAATATAATTAAAAGTTGAGCATGCTCTGTCCCTTGCTTCTGAGTCTGACTAACCTGTAGTTGCAATGATCGTAACCCTCCATCCTCTGCGACCGTCGGGAGGATGGAGGGTTACAATCATCGCAACTAACTAACCTGTCGTAGGCTGTACCTTGTAAAATACCTATTTTGAATGAAACACTAACAACACTAACAGTAACAGTAACACTACTTTACTCTCAATGACTCTAGTATTAGTAATACTAAATAGTATACTATTTAGTATTATACTATTACAATACTAGTAACACTAACACTAACACTATAACAGTAACAGTATTACTATTATTTAACACAAACAAAAACAGTACACAGAATTCCCGACATGACATCGGCAACCTTATTGACACGCTGTCGTTACGTCAATGACCCGAACAATTGCCGAATGAATGAGAATGACTCAATCCTATCAATTCATGGAGGTAGAATGTCAATAATGAGTCAATTTTGTTGTTTAAATTTTCAAAAGTTACCGTGTCTAGTGTTAGACAATAGATGATCGTGACGAGTAGCCCACTAAATAAAACAGAAAACAGAGCATGTTCTGGACTCCCTTTGAATCAGAATCGGAGTCAAATTAATCAAAGTAGAACTTAAATAGCGCTAAATACTTACCTAACTAAATTAACAATAAAGTAACAATTAAGATTCAGCACAGATTTGAAAATGGCCGCCGAACTGAAACCTTCCCATCATGCAACAAAAAAGTAAATAATTCAACCTCTAACAATGGAGGGCGCTGTTCATTGATTGGACAGAATATTTTTAGTGAGAACTTCAAAGATCACGAAGTGTTTGCAATCAATCATTCAATCAATTAAATCAACAACCGGCATGTCGTCAGGTAAGTGCAATGTTTTGCATTTAATAATATGTTACGACAATAACTTTTGACTTGTTTAACAGCAACAGTTGGTGAACTTGCAAACTGAGAAGGCTGACTGGACAGCTGTCTGGGATGGGCGGGCAAAATTAAAAAGTGACTGTGGCAAAGTTGTGTTTTTGTTTGTTTGTGGTGACCGACTGAGCATTCATGAGCTGAGCTAGCTGAGGTACGTGTGATGCATAAAGTTGATGAAATTGAAAGTGGGTGTGTCTGTAGTGTTTTTTTTTTGCGGGGGGGGGGTTGTCATCCCAAATGTCAACCAAAACCACCCTCCCCTTTTTTGGTGGTTTTTACTGTTTTGTAAATTTTCATGATCATTTTTATTTTTAACCTGTTTAATATCAAAAATATTGTGTATTTTCTTTTTTACTTTAGGCAGTGTATTTATTTTATTTTTTTGCCGGTGTGGCAGGAGACTCTGCCCCCCCCCCCCCTCCCCCTGGAGATTCTATCCCCCCATATGGCAGCACCTGCTTTTTGGCAGTTTGGGGGACTGGTGGATGGGACCATTTATAAATTTCAGACTTTATTTTTCTTGAAAAACCTTGAGATGAGAGGTTACGAAAAAGAAAAGGTTATACTGTCGATTTTTAAATAAGGAGTACAATTTGTAAAATAAAAGAAAAATATTCTTCAATCAAAATTTTGGGATGAACTTTTTTTTAAATGGCAGTAGCGGGGATTCAAATGTGGAGCATGTCGGTTGATAAGCGGGCGGTAGTACACCAAGCAACAGAGCAGTGGTGGTGATGGTCGATACTTTCTGCAAGTTGATACTATGTTATGTAATGTCAGCTACTTGTGTGTGTGTGTGTGTGTGTGAGCCTGTCTGCTCGTTGAAACCGAGGACTTGAACAAAAAGGATCTGGGTGTTTGACAGAGCGAGGATGTCCTCGCTTTGCTTTCGTGTACAAAACCAATGGGAATCTGTGGCTGTAGAAATACCTCTTGAGTGTAGTTCTTGTTTCACCTTTTGTCACAAACTTTGCAAGACATGATCACTGATCAGACAGATGAGATTGGTGGTGGTGCAGGTGACATGTCTCCTTGTTATGGGTGGTACCATGGCATGGCTGGGTGAAGGAGTCCGATTCCCAATGCGTTGTCTGCAGTATGGACAACACATTAGGAAGTGTTGGAGCACCTAGCTGAAAGTTCCCTGTGGCATCAGGGTGATTAAAATTACCATGAAAGGCAGGGGTGGGGGGGGAGGACTTCCGGCCAAACAGTGAGACCCCTCCCTGAGACTGGTTGGGCATCTCTAGACAATTATGTACAGGACGTTGAAGTCGATCATGAGTTTGACTGAGGGGACGCGAAGGGTAGAATGCCTTCTTGAGAATTGTGTGCCACTCATCTGAGTGCCATGCTCAAACTTAAGTAGTGTCTAGATGGTAGTACAGTGTAGACTATAGGATATCACCATAGTTCTACAATAAGAAAAAATTGTCTGTCATTTCTTGATTTTTATATATATTTTTTTGCTCATCAGTTGGGAAGCGCGACTTTGGATCATTCCATGCATCTAATGTTGAAGAGCTCATTGCGTTGTCGGAGGTAAGTGGCTACATGAAATCAAAATTTTTATTTCTGTGATGATTCTCATCAAAGCCTGTTCATTCCCCCCAGCCCCCCCTGGCTACGCCTCAGTAAGGTCATCCCTTAGACCTAAAAGCTAAGATGGATAATGTGTCCAAATTTGTCTGTGTTTTTGTCTCAACTGTGCCCACTGAGGTTCATTTAATTTGTTGGAAAAAAAAAATTGTAAACATTTTTTTACCTTATGGTCTGTCGAAACCCTCTGGTCCATGACTGTCGGGCGGATCAAGGGTCATCAAGGGTTGCAATACATGCAACTAGTTATATGTCTCTAACTGACTTGCCAACAGTAATCTTCCAAAGTGACCCCAACAACTCAAATTTGAAGTTTTTAAACTTTTTGTAACAGGAAGAGTACGTTCCACCTGACCTTCCGGCTGATCTTCCACAGTTCTCCGAGTATAAATTGGATCCATCCACAATCCCTACATTGGGTCGTCATATGAAACAAAGACATTTCCTTCTTGAGGTAAGCAGCAAAATGGCTTGAAAAATGTCCTTGCTCAGGGTTCTTCCCAGGTTTTTATCAAAACTGTGGGGCATTCTGGACCAAATGTGTTTGATGTTTGGCCGAACCACGCTAAATGGAAACAATCTCTTCAGAATGTTTCCTACTTGGTGTTTGTCTTGGTTTTAAAAGCTCTACTGTGCAATCTGGAGCATTCTTTATGGTTTTCTCTCCATTTTTTGAGAAAAAAACCAAAAACAAAACCCAACAATTTAAAAATAATAAAAATGATAAAATTTTGATAATTTAAGTATCTTGTAATGTATGCTTTTGTTGGTTTTTTCATTTTTCCAGGGCCTCAGAATTGTTTGGTCATAGATAGATGGGATTTAAAAAAAATTGTTTTACTATTTATTTATTTTTTGTTTACAACATTTCTCTTGTACTCTTTCAAGGATAGCTGCACATTTCTCAACCACGGGGCTTTCGGTTCCTGTCTTAAAGATGCCCTTGTTGCGTCTCAGACATGGCGGGTTCACATTGAGAGGCAACCCTTGAGATTTTTCGACAGGCATTCTCTTCCTCATCTGGTCTATGTCGTCCGTAGATTGGCCAAGTTTGTCGGTAAGACACTCACAAAGTGATAAATTTAATGCATGTTTAATTTCTGAAACCAAGTTTTAATTCCACTTTTTTTTTCAAAGGGGTATACGCAACACTGGTAAGATCCAAATTAAAAACGTTCACAGATTTTCAAAGAACTTACATGGTGAAACGTTTGTCACGGTGGAAAACTTAACATGAAATATTCTTGCCGGAAATGCAATAGTTTTTGAGAAATGAGTAAAACAGTTAGTTTTGTTCTTGCAAGTTCGATGTTTGAAAACAGTGAAAAAATATAAAACAGGGCTCAAATTTGACTAGACTCAGGACCGCAGGCCCGATCGGGAGGCCAGTGATTTTTAGCCCCGGGCCAGTAAACTCATGACCGGACAAGTCCAGCGGTCTTGTGTTTATCTTCTCTGAGTGCTTGTCCAAATAAAAACAATTTACATAATAAACTTTTTAGAAAGCTCTTTCTTGTGATATTTCTGGTCTTGTAAAATAAATTGTGTTCCAGTAAACATTTTGAGCTACAACTTGTAGAAATTTACCCCAAATTTGAGCCCCGAAAAAAGTTTTTTTCTTCACAATTTCCCTGCAATTCTGATTCCACCATTAGGCATGTACATTCACAGGTTTGTTATTTCATGTTGGGTTACATAAAGTACGGATATTGGTCTGTTTTTGCATACTTTGAGGGGCCACATTGTGGGTAGCTAGGTCTAAGAGTCTGTAAAAAACTGCTTTGCCTTATATTGACAATTCTTGGTTTTAATTAGGGCCTTTTGATATTGTGAATAGTTTGTATCTAGTGGAATTGATTCCTAACATTTGTATATATTTGCATTGATATTAAATATTTCAATATTAAAGTAATTGTGAAACCAAGGGTGCCTCATAAGTGAACTTAATCACTGTAGCTGGCAAGCCTGAGGAAACCTGTAAGCAATGGTGCTTGCTATGTCAACCAGAAACACCGAGGTAAACCCCTACTGTTCCATGATAAATGTTCTGAGTTCTTTTACGTGTACTACCAACCCTAGTACACCGGACCTTGAACCTTTGGCTTGATGTCACATCCAGAGGACAAAGCGTTTTTGGTAAATTATCTTGCTCAAGAACACAAGTGTCAACACTGGGACTCGAACCCACACTCTGCTGGTTAGAAGCCCTAGAGCTTGAGTCCGGTGCTCTTAATCACTCGCTCGGCCACAACATCCCACTCAATCAGTCTATCAATCAATCTATCAATCAAGCAATAAATAAATCGAAAGACTTGTTTTAACTATTGTCGATTTTCGTTTTGTTTTTTTAGGATGCCAGCCTTCGGGATTAGTTCTGGTACCCAACGTTACGATGGCACTTAACTGTGTCATCAAGAATATGAACTTCAACCAAGGCGACACTATCTACTATCTCAACGTGACATATGGTAAATGGTATAGACAGGTTTTCTCTCTTGTAAGATATCTCTTATGTTATGACTCAAATCTTGTTATACAAGATTTTGCATCATCTCTTGATCCTCTTTCTAGATGCTCTGTCACTGGACACTGGACATGTGCATTTTGCACGAACTAAACTTTTAGGGTGTGATTGAACAAACTGACTGCCAGCGTGTACTCATTTACAGGTTATACATCCATGCTGCTCGGGTATTATCTAAAACACGTAAATATGATCACATCACACCTGTGTTGAAACAGCTTCACTGGCTCCCAGTCTGTCAAAGAATTAAATTCAAAATCATTTTGCTTGCCTGGAAAGCTTTGAATGATAGGGCTCCTCACTATCTCAAAGAAATTCTCTCACCATATACGCCAACTCGCAATCTTCGCTCTACAAACCAACTTCTTTTAACTGTCCCTAAAACAACCACTTCCAACGGCGTTCGCGCTTTTTCTATATCTGCACCAACTCTCTGGAACTCTCTTCCTTTACATATCCGAGCTACAAAGTCTCTGGACATTTTCAAAACATTGCTAAAAACTCACCTATTCAATATTTCTTATGATTGACTTTCTGTTTGTTATTTTTTACCACTTGTTTTTGCCGACACGTTTATGTAAATCTGTTTTATTCAATGTGCTCTTATTTCTTTCTAAGCTACGTAATTTGTAATCTTTTTTGTTACTCTCTCAGTTTTTTGTTTGGTTTTTATGCACCTCGGAATAAGTTTAGTCTTAGATAGATGGCGCTTTACAAGTTTTAATTATTATTATTATTATTATTATTGTCTAGCTACGTCCCTATTCGTTTTGTACACAAAACTCACAGAACTCGCCCTTAACACTAGCCCGGTGTACATTGTGTAGTAAAAACTGCTCCATTGGGCTAGTAAACACCACTTCTCCACCTTGCCCTGGGGGCTACTCAAAACTGTGCAAAACCTACTTGTTAAAAGCCAATTTCTTCCTTTTCAGATGTGCTCAAATAATAACTTTTTTAAAATGTGTGAATTGTTTTCGTTTGTTTGAATGTAGCTTTATTTGACCATTAAACTGGTTGTGTTTGCTACCATTAATACATCAGAAAGATACATTTATGACAATACATGTTTAAAATCTGGGCCACTAAAACTTCCTTAGGGCAAGTAAAGAACACAGTTTACTAGCCTGGCATACCTGGTGGGTCTACTTCACAAAAAGCTTAAGCTCAAGGTCTGTTTTGTCTGGTCAAAGAGCCTTCCACTTCATGGCACCTTCGTTATAGAACGACGTACCTCTTCACATTCGCCAAGCTGACTCTCTTCAGATTTTCATGGGACTTTTAAAGACTCATCTATTTAAGTCTTTATTTTCGTAACAACTGCTTTATATATTTCATTTCATTGTTTTATGTTATAATGAGCTGCGCATAGAGGCTCCTGCATTATGCTCTAGATGAATTTCTCATATTATTATCATTATTATTTTTTCCTTTGTCATGATGCGAACAGGTGCAGTGAAGAAACTCCTTAGACACACTGCAGAGACGTCAGGTGCAGTGTTACAAGAAGAATCCATCACGTTCCCACTGACCTCAAAAGAGCAGGTAAAAATAGTCATCCGCAGTTTGGCAGTTGCCCTTCACATGTGCAAAGTTATATAATAATCCAGAAAAATTATTCTTGGTGTTATCCCTGCGGGGGTCGTGGGTTTGAATCCCATCCGAGAAGTGTAGCTTGTGGCTTATTTTCCATAGGACACAGTGCTCATCACACATGAGTGTAAAGGGTAAAAAAAAAATCCCTTTTTTTAAAACGGAAATTGCAGTGTTTCTGACCGTACGAATAAGATGGCTGCTTTAGCATTTGGTACATTTCCTCCCCTAACAGTTTTTTTCTCTTTGATGCAGATTATAGAAACTGTCAAGAAAAGTTTAAAGTAAGTATACTTTTTGAAGTATAATTTTGAAAACAAATTGAAATTTTGTCAAAGTGGCCCAATTTCATAGAGCTGCCTCAGCACAAAAAGTGACTAAGCACAGCAAAACCATGCTTACCAGAATAAGGTTACCAGCCAAAATACTATGTCGCATGTACAATATGTGACTGGTATCCTGCTAATTTTTGCTAATAATGGTGAGCAAAATTTTGTGCTCAAGCAGCTCTATGAAATTAGGCCCTAAGCATGCAGTGTTTTATAAACGAGGATTATATTAGATCAATTAATCCTATTAATTCACTTTAGATCATTTAACATTTTATTTGGATACAAAACAAAAAAGAGGATTGATCTTTTTCTTTTTGTCTTTTACAGAGCTGGGACACGGTTGGCTGTATTTGATCACATCCCTAGCAACACAGCCTTCATTCTGCCAATCAAAGAGCTCGTAGAAATCTGCCATGAAAGGTTGGATTTCATATGAACCCAGTAGAGACAGTTCATTTCTGTACAATCATCTTTTTGTTCTCAGAAGTGTATTATGCTCAGAACTAAAAATAAATTACTCGTTAAGCCTGCTGTCAGCTGGCATGTTATGGCCAAGCGATCTAGCACACTGGACTGAAGCTCTGGGCCCAATTTCATAGAGCTGCTTAAGCAGAAATACTTTTTAGCTAAGCAAAAAATGCACAGGATACCAGTCACAGAATGTAAATGTGATGTTATTTTGACTGGTTACTTTATTCTGGTAAACATAATTCTGTTATGCTTAGCCATTTTTTGAGTGTTTAAGCAGGTCTATAAAATTGGGCCCTGGTGTTTCTGATCACTGGCGAATGGGTTCAAATCCCAGTCTTGACATTTGTGTCCTTAACTCATAATTCCAAAATTTGGACATACCTGTCTTAAACATTTCTGCGTCTCAGAATAGTTGATAAGATTGATTGCGTATTAGAAATGCATTATATTATTGTTATTAGTAGTGTTCTCCCATTATATATCCTAGTTAACTGTTGACAATGGCTTCAATCCAGTAGCAGCTATTCACTGTGGTCAAGTGGTTAGACTGCAGGAGACTTGCAATCACAAGGTTGTGGGTTCGAATCCGGCCAAGCTAACCGCTGATTTCACAATGACTATAACAAATATTATCGTCTATAGTAGTCACTGAATCACAATTTCTTGATTTGTGCATTTCATCATCAAATAGATGTTAAACCAATGTTTGTATGAGAGAGATTGGCTGTTGCCAGCTTGGTGTTTATATGCCCTTGTGGGAGCTTTTCCATGTGCCCTTTGTTGGAAGATCGTCTAAACAAGCAAACAAACAAACAACCAAACAAACACCCCAACAAACAAACAAACAAAACACCCCAACAAACAAACCAACAAGCAAACACACCAACAAACACCCAACACCAGAGCAAACAAACAAGCAATCAAGTAATTAAAAACAAACAAGAAAACAAACTTATTAAACTTTTGATTAGAATGGTGTTAATTGCATTTTTTTTCTCTGTCCTAATAGAGGTGTACCTGTATTGATTGATGGAGCCCATGCACTCGGCACCCTACCCTTGGATCTAGATTCCTTAGGGGTAGACTACTACACCTCCAATGCACACAAGTGGTTCTGCTGCCCCAAGGGGTGTGCCTTCTTGTATGTCGGGAAGGCTTGGAGGGATACTGTCCGACCCTTGGTGGTGTCACACGGATGGGGAAGTGGGTTCAGCTCAGAGTTCATGTGGTCAGGTAGGTACCTTGGTATGTTTGTAGTTTCAATAGTAGTTTTAAGTAATAAACTACAAAGAAAACTTAAATAATTTGGGTTTGAACGAAGAAAAATTGACTGGAGCGGGACTTGGCTTGTCAATTTGTTTTTGTTCGAACCCAAATTATTTAAAATGTACACAGTCAGTTTCCTTTGTGGTTTTTTACTTGATATTTAATATTAAAAAGTAGCATCCCCTTAAGGTGATCCCGTGGCTGCCGCTTCCCAGGTTGTATCGTAAACTTGGGTGTGATTTCCTGGCTGCATGGCAGCTTATTGTTGAATGGCTTCTGACTGGCACCCCCAAACAAAGATATTGACTAATAGGGAGACCGCCAACATAGGGCTGGATAGCTCAGTTGGTAGAGCGCCGGTACATTAATTTGGAGGTCGTTGGTTCAAGTCCTGCTCCAGTCAATTTTTCTTTGTTCAAAGCCAAATAATAATTTTAATCCAGTTTCAGGTTGATTTACTCCACAGTATGAAACCAAAAAGAGTAAGTTTACAAAAACCTACACATGAAACGGAAGTTATAGAGATGAGAATATAGTCAATGTGATAATGCGGAGGGATTCAATAAGAAGCAAAGGTTGTAGACAATGGTCCCTATAATAGCAGGGCTCGAAGTTAACACTGGACGGCTGGCCAGAAGCTGGTGTGTGTAGCCTCGGGTCCGTAAACACGAGACCAGACAAGTTTGTGGTCTTGTGTTTTTGTTTATTCTATCTATATTTTTTATTTGTATTTTATAATTTAATGTATTTTTTTTTTAAATTTATTTTGTTTTTATAGTTATAATTATTTATTTATTTTACAGTCCTATTTGTGCATGCTTATTTGTTTATGTTCCCCAGTTGCATTTTATTTATTTTGTAAATGTTGCTTTTATATTCTTTCCAAAGATTTTATTTATATTTTTTTGCTGTTAAATATGTACATACATAGTCTATATAAATATTTGTGTATCCTTTCCTGTAATCGGCGGCTTGTCCGCTGTTGGTTTGGTCAATAAATTTTCAATGGACTAACAGTACCGCACTGTGTAATAAATATCTTTCAATTGTATTGAGTATCGAAGTGTCTTTAATACCCTAAGACAATTGAGATATTTTCTCACTGTTGGTTGGGGTGTTTGTTTGTGTGTTTTTTTAGGGGGTGTTAAATAGAAAATTACAAAGTCACATATCTGCATGTGGATTGTGCCTTCATGATTCAGTCATCCTGTCACTGATTGACTGCTGATATTTTTTCTTTTAATATTTAGTTTTTTAAGCTCCTAAATATAAAAAAAAAAAAAAAAAAAAAAAAAATGTTTGAGCAGTTGTGCTTAATATTTTATTTCATCTGCAGGTCTTTGTGATTACAGTCCGTTTCTAGCGCTGCACACTGTTCTCGACTTCTGGCAGAGTGTTGGTGTTGATAAGATAAGACGTTACATCCATCAATTACTTTGTGATGCAGGTAAAGTCCAGCCCACTGTATCCGTACTCTGTGAGCCCCTTTTTACATTTACCGAGCCAATTCCCAGGAATTATAACTTCAGGCAGCTCCTGCACTGGGAAGAATGAACACTCAGTTTGCTAACCCCAGTGTTGTCTGGCTGAACCCAACTCCCAAGCTGGGGCTACTATTGCCCAGGAGTGACTAACCCCACAGGGTTAGCACATCAAGTGTGAACGGGTCAACCAAAACTTTCCCAGGAATTTCCCAGGGAATTGTCTAGTGTGAAAGGGTATTTAAAGACTGTCACAGCTCTAAAGAGTCACAAATCCTTCGCCAGCCCTCTAATTAATAAGGACGAGCGTTCATTAAAATACTACAGCAAAACACACACGATGATGTCTAAATGTAAAATGATCTCCTGCACTTGAATGGATTGTAGTCATTTTAATCAATAGCACACAATACAAATATAAGTAGCACAGCCTAGTCGCGTGGATGTGAAGTTCAAAAGGTCAACGTTAGCTACATACGTACAAAATTACAAGTTTACAAATACCTGATTCAAGTATAACCCCAAAAAGTACATTATTTCTCTGATGAAGAAGGTGATTTATATACAAAACAATACTCACAGAGAGCTTTAGGATATTATCCCTCCCAAGTGAACTGGGTGACAGCTCTACCCAAGGGTCCGAGTGGCTCGACTAAAGGCTGTCCGTTTTGAGAAAAAATATCTCTTGTCGTTAAGGCAGAATTATGTGGTTGATGGGATGGGTAGACTTAGACCCAAAAGAAAGCGAAGTTGACAGAAATATATGGCAAGCATGAAAACAATTCTGGTTGACAACATTTTAATAACTCCGGCAACTACAGACTGGTCTCTCTTTAACGCTCTTATGCTAATTATACAGGGCCTCTGGCATACACAAACGCATACACTTTCCCCAAAGCGTTATTGTGCAGGGCCTCTCAATGTCATACAACTTCCCGCCGCAGCACGACTTGTCGCACCATTGTCCAAAAGTTTAACTACCAGAGACTGGCTGCCCATACGCTGCCTCTAGTAACTTTTCGTGCCCTGTGACGCAGCAGTCTGCCATTTGCTAACTACCTCTGAGTACTGCTGGCACTCGCCCAATAAATTTGTGTTACAATACTATCCAGAGCAAGCCCTATAAAATAGAGAGATCTACCAACAGAAAACTAATGTGCTCTCACTTGTTCAAAGCTAAAATGGAAGAGAGAGTGAGTCCAGAGGTCGCGGAAACAACCTTAACTTTTTTATTGTAAATATGCTAATTACAAAGTTGGATCAGACACTTGAACACTGAGGGCGCACTTTGTCACCCTACATTTATAATACGGCATTTTATTTGTTTCATATGAGTCTTCTTGTCATTTCTGCTTCAGCGAAACTTCTCATGACTGAGTGGAAGACGAACTTGCTGGCTCCACTAGATATGTGTGGTAAGAATTTGTCATTTTCTGGGTTTTTTTCTCTTTTCTTGTCAGTCCTTGGTTATCTCGTTCATAAAAGGTTTTTTGAAGACCTCAACCAAGTTTAGAAATACTTGGGGGAAAACTGATATCGCTGTTCACTCATATGGAGCTCATTTGAGATGTGAAACATTTATGTAAATTGACCAAAATGTTGTTGTTTAAAGAGAACTCACTTTTAAAAGACCCAATCATATAATTGAGTTAGGCTGCAACAAGTTTTTGGGCATATTAAACTGATCCAATCATAGAAAGTTGCGGCTGAGCGGTCCTATGGATTAAACCGAGGCTTGGTTCTTGATAATTTTACCTCAACTTAGTCTCGTTAAGATTATCAAGAACCAGGCCCCCACTAGTTTAGAAGCTCTTCACCACACATTGATTTCCTTTATTGTCGGAGTGAATGAGGCCTTAAGATACTCTTACTGTCTTTCCCTGAACAGGTGCCATGGCCCTGGTGCGCCTCCCATCTCACATTACTGAAAGCAAGACAATCAATTATGATGTAGCCGAGGTGATACAGAACAGGTTGTACCATGAGCATAACATTGAGGTAAGTTAGTCACCCCAGGGCTTGATATCATAGAGCTGCTTATCGGGACATGAACAGTAGCTAAGCACAACAAAAATATGCTCACCAGAATAAGGTTACCAGCTAAAATGCTGTGTCACATGTACCATCTGTGACTGATAACCGGCTTACAAAGAAAACTTGACTGGAGCAGGATTTGAACTGCTCTTAACTAAACTAAGCTATCTAGCCCTACTGTTGGCGGTCTCCCTATTTTGTCAATATCTTTTTTTGTTTCGGGGGCACCAGTCAGAAGCCAGTCAACCTGTAACTGTCATATAGCCAGGGATCATACCCAAGTTTACGATACAACCTGGGAAGCGGCAACAGAGGGATCACCTTAAGGGGATGCAACTTCTGTTTAAGCAGTTCTCCGATAGTTTACTGTTTGATTAACCTGACAGATCATCAACCAGCTCAGTCAAACACTTAACAAGTTTGAAAAGTAGAAAAGTTATCTTTATTATTCCACGCTCTCTTTGTTCATACATGTTTTAGATTTCTCCGTTCTTGCTGTTTTTCACCTTGCCTGTGCCTTCTTTCTTTTGTCTACTTTGCCCAGTCTAAAGTCCCATTAAGAACATTGCCATTTCCTTATTGAAGTGCCCTTTGAATTGGAAAAGTAGCCAAACCTTTAAAGTTCATAGGTCGCGTCGGAATTGGTGGCTGCGACTACGACTGCAGCTGTGGCTGTTTCTATGGGCAACCTGTGCTTCAACACATGTTCACGCGACGATCAAGCAACAGCTACTAATTTGGACAGAAAGCCATAAAGAGTGCAAAAGTTAAATCACGGCCTCTTCTCTTTTCTGATTTTTATATTGCGCATTTTATTGATTGAAATTGTGTACAAATATATTTAAAATCGCATTTCTTTCCAAATATGTATTTACAAATATATTTTATTTTGATGTTTTATTGTGGGTTTTGTTTGTACACAGACTTGTTACACAGGTTCTTTTAGTTTTTGTAATTGTATAATTGTGAATCGTTATTTTTGCAGTAAATTATGCCCAGTTCAGGTTCAGCCGTGACCCATGGTATCAAATTAATCAATTTGAATGAATGAATGAATGAATGTATGAATAAATGAATGTAACCCTCAAAAAAAGGTTTTCATGAAGAAGTGAAACTTTTGAGGTAGTGAGGTTTGCTACTGCATTGATGTAAAAATAAAGGTGTTTGAAACTTTGAATTTTGAGAGATTCTAAGTTGCGTTTTTTTCTCCCCCTTTGCTTTTATAGGTACCAATTAAATCAGTGGATGGTGACTTGTACGTGCGAATCTCAGTGCATATCTACAACGAGTTGCCAGAATATCGCAGATTAGCAGATTGCATTAACGCTATGAAACCTTGACATTTATTAAATTGTTGGGGTACCTGTTGCTAAATTATAGGTTTTGAACTGCCTCTGCTTCTGTGGTGGTCCAGTGGTAAGACATATTATTTAGCACGGCAAAGGTTGTGGGTTCGAATCCCACCGAGTTATATGACTGGGTTTTTTTTTTTTCACAGGCCACTGGAAAGTACTAGATATGAAGTGCTTGTCACACATTGGTGTGTGGGTGAACATTTCTTGAAACATATTATGGAACTTAATTAGCAGCAAAATATTGCTTAGCAAATTACTGTTGATTAAAATTTAAAAGGGAACGCAGGTCTATGTGTTTTTGGAAAGAGGAAACGCGGACGAGAAATTTAAGACTTTTATCTGATTTCAAACCTGTTTTATTTCTGCCAGGTTAAGTAACTGTTCTTTACCTCAGATATAAATAAAATCCTGCTTGTTGATCTACTTCTCTAGTGCTGAGGATACTGTAACCAGAAGCTCCTTGGAATCTATAACTCCAGGGGTTACCAAAAGGTGGAAATGCCATCACTTCCTCAACACACGACCTAAATCGTAGATCGTAGTTTCAGACTTGTTTTTCTTTAACATGGACTCTCATCCCCTGAGTAAACACCCCTTTCACACTGGACGAATCTCCTAGGAAATTCCCGGGAAAGTTTGGTTGACCTTTTCACACTTGAATCGCTAACCCTGGCAAACTCCCGGGAAATAGCAATGTCCCATGAAATATTCACCCTCGGTTGAAGTGAGCTTACCCAGGGGTCAGCAAGCTCAGTGTTCACTCTTCGTAGGAAAAATTGCATGGAGTGTGAAACGAACATCATGTGGATGACGGTGGGGTTACAATGCCCTATTACTTTGCCTGTGATTTGTTTATTTCATTGCTCATTTCCTCCATGCGGTGAAACTATTTTTCCGCGTTCGATTGAGTCATTGTTATCTAATTTCATAGTGTACTTTCAGTTTTCAAAAATCTTCACTATATATCGTCATATCGGCGATATTTACCCGACGATATCATAGCGCCAGTCAAAATGGTCTATATCGTCCAGGTTTTAAATTCAGTGCATGACTCCTTTTGAAGCATTTACACGGAGACCACGGCCTCCGTTGCATTTGGTATTGGCTGTGCTGCCCCCTTCGAAAGTCTTCCATAGACTTTCAGATTTTCCAATGGAAGTGCCCTTTGCAAAAATAATGGAAATGGCCTTGCCCTTCCAAAGATCAAGTCTCAGGCCTGAATTTGCAATTCCTTTTAAGGAAAGGAATTGATTTTAATTTGAGGAAAATAACTGCTGTAAAGTTAGACAGGTCTGTGATAACGATACAGGAAGTGTGCTGTGAATAGAAGTCCGTGTATTGGAGTGCTATAGAAAATCTTTGACACCAAAAACTATATTAGTAGGCCTATCTATCATTTAATTGTTTCTATCATTTAATTGTTTATATATAATCGTTGGGGAAAATTTATATATATTTTGTATATTACGAATATTACGAATTGTTCTATATCTGAAGCAAACCGCACCAAATATAAAATGATTCTCTACTTGCTTTATGTTCTCTCTCTGTTGTTGTGTTGTTTTGTTTTGTTTTGAAGTGGTGGGGAAAGAAAGGTGTCTAATTGCGAGATAATTGTTAAATGCTTATTAATGATATTTTATTCAGTAGGTGGGTAGAGGTAGACGAGAGACTTGATAAACGGACAGAGTTTTACAACCCCAAGCGAGTCCAAGGACGAACCTTTCTGCTGAACCGATTTGCCAGAGTTTCTCAAAATTCGTACTAATGTTGTTACAGTATGTGGCGTCAACGGGAAATGGTATGACCGTCGGCGTTTTTAGTCATCAAAACGCTCTGTAGACTTTTTGTTGTTGAGATATAAAAACCGCAAGACGATCGCGAACTCGAGTTGAGGGTTGTGAGCTATCGATCATTGTGTGAGGAAACATGCCGCCTCCACACTATGTGTAGATCTACTTTTCTGTGTAGATTTGTTTTTGGGGAAATAAATACGACTCTAGCAGTCAAGCAGGAGTTTACCGAATTCCTTGCTCATCTGGTAAAGTGCATTGGCGAGACTGGTAGAGAGACCTTGATACAAGGCTCAAAGAACATTATGGCTCATGGCCGGATACCGATCGATGCTTCTCAGCTTCAAATTCCACTCTTGTGGTTGAATAACATTGGAGAAAGCTTCGTTCAAAACAAAAGTGGGGCGCTATGGTTGGGAAGTGCATTGTATACTGCTTCCATGTCACGTGGAGCTCAGAATGGCCTACTAAAACGTTTAACATCCTTCCTCCATAGTTTGTGTAAACCGTGACCTCAAAAGGCTTGAAGCAGTTGCAGTTGTTGACAGTCAGCTCTGGTACTGATCACCGGAGTCGACTCGAAGGTTGGAATATAGGCCTAATAATTTGGTTGTGAAATTTTGTGAATGAAAACCGGTATAATCTGTCGATGCCGTATCAATCGCACACGATTTTTTTGTATGGGTACAGCACATCATCTACCCCCCGTGATAACTATTCAAACTAAATGCGTAAAACATCCTGCCTTCGTAATTTAGTTAGGCTACTCTTCGGGGAATGAAAAAGACATGTTTGAACGACCCGACTAAGCTTAGGTGTCAATCGGTGACATGAGCTGAAGAGCGAAAGGACGAAGACCAACTACGCGACTTTACTTAATATGGGGGTGAGCTGGATAGCCACGGGGGGGGGGGTTGTCACGTGCCACCACATTTGTCAGTGCCCTCTGATAAAGGAAAAAGATGGCCCCAAACCCCACCCCCGTAAAAAACAAAAATCGTAGCTATGCCTCTGGCTCTATGCTTTGAACTTGGAGTAGGAAAACAAACAAGATCTCCGTGTTTTATGTCGATTACCTTATAATCATGTAGTGACTGACACTAGCGCTCTGCGGTAGCCACACGTGGCGCACGTTTCCAGGAAGACGCGACACGCAGTAAGCTGAGGTCACGCTCCCACCAGGCGGATCCGTGTGTGGGTGAAGGAACTTGTAAGAAGTACCATCACAAAGACATCTGCCACGAGCCAACAAATGAACTAGGACCCGTTTCCTGTATTGGTATCCTACAGTGTCATTCGTGTCTGACCTATCGTGCACGGTCGTACCATGGAGGTACGTCTACTAACCTACATGTTAGAAAGGGAAATTACCACAACATGTTTGACTTGGATAAGTCACGTTATTGTCTACTCGGCAGTTTAGGAAATGGGACGCTCTTGATTGGTGCCTACGACAAACTACAAAGACCACGGGAACAAAACACTGTACTTCTTAGACTGCGAGAAGTTCCAACGATCCTCTTGTATGTAATTTATTGGGTAAGATTGTTTTTGATTCTGGTCCTTGCTCTAGGCATATGCTTTTTTATTTGTGGGTATATGAGTCTTTCTAAACACTTGGCAGAAAACAGGGAGGCCTCAGTCATTGTAAAATTGGTGTTTGTTTTATAAGTCAGTTGATCAATTATCAGATAGGCTGTTTTAAGAAGTAACTATAACTAGTAAACTTGCGGGTATGACCATATTATTGTATAAATCCCTTTTGGGAGGAGTGTTTGCTCTTAAAGAGCCGGTCGGTGGTCTCACAGCCAACACTCCTCCCAAATGAGATTGTACACATGGCCCTGTAGGCCTACCCGTGCAAGTTTACTACATTAAGCTTACGTCTTATTTTCCTCGCCATGCAAAGCTTCAAATACCACGTTATAGGCCGGTTTTATTTAAACATTATTCATGTTTTCTACCATAGAATAGACAGGGCCGGTTTTGAAAAAGGCGCGACTCGCGTTGAATTTGTATGGGTATTTCTTCTTGGGCGGTTTTCCCATATAGGCCTACTGCAAAAAGTATGTACAATGTGTCAGGTTATCTTTCCGGCGCTCAACGGGTGTAAAACTACGAGATCTATGTCTCGGGAATGTTGTTCACGACAGTTGAGCAGGTCGTGGGCAGAAGAACTTTCAAGATTGTAACAACATTCAGTCATTCAATCCAAAGGACATTTCTTGTTTTTGGGCGATGCTTTCCAAATGTTTCTGTGTACAGCACGCAGTTGCCTATGTCCTCAAGGTTAGGTTGGAGTTTTGGAGTCTTCACATAGTTGGCTAAAGTATGTTTTGTTTGGCCTTCAATTGCTCCTCTTTCCCTGGGTTGTTTTCCACAGCACTAAATCTGACACCACTTGATCTGTACTTCTCTTGCAATCCAGCAAGTTTAAGTCTCCTTTTTCTGATTTTTTTGTGTATAGTGATTGATTTTAGGTAGATCTCCGCACACAAATTTGTATTGGGGATGTCAAGGAGTGTTGTGAGGAATCTGACGGTGGCAGCCCACGAGCCTAGCCCTAAAATGAGTCTATCATGGAGCTATGGCCCTTTCCGAAACCGTACGGCTCGGGCCTTGGCCCCAGCTCAGGCACCGCGGTCCGCCTGCTCTATACTTCCAAGTCCCATACCGAAAGTGTACGCGTTCAAAGTTACCGTCAGAGCCCAAGCCTAAGCATATAAGCCCAAGCCGTGGTTTCAAAAAGGGCTTATTTTATGACGTCCCACAAGGCAATAAAAGGGCGATTTCATATTTATTACCACCCTCCAATGGTACGCCCCCAAGTAGAGTGGTCTCGTACCATTATAGAGGACTGTGTATGAGCCGTTTGGAAAAAAAAGAAGACACAACAAACACATTAAAACCGTTCAGCGCAGTATCTGCTATTTAGTTTACAACTTGAATTCAATACTTGCCCCGTGGGTTAAACCAACTGGCATGACCTACATGGCGGTATCTATAGTTACTATTAATACAGACATATTGGAAGTACCAAGGTATGCAACCACCATAACGACCCACGCTGTAGCCTACAGTGTGTAGGTTCATAAAGTTCATGTACAAAATACTTGAACAAATACTGAAGTTTCGCGCCTGCACGTAATGCATGGGGTGATTGTTGCAGGTGAAATTTTTTCCCGGCTCGCTTGCTTGTCATGGCCTGGTTGATTGGACCATGCACGGCGAAAGGAAATTTGAATTTCTCTCCTCCCAGTGTGAACCCCCACCCAATTCTAGCCCAATTGATTGCAATGCTGTATGGCGAGGTATTGTAGTATAGTCAACTAGCCATTTTGTGGTGGATTATACGCTACGAGAGTTTGGTTTGGGTAAATCTGTTTGTAAACCCGTACCAAAACCGAATAGCGCACGTGATCTTCCCGTCAAGGGAATTCGACAAACTCCCACTGGATATAAACACCAAGCTGGCAACAGCAACTTCTCTCTCATACAAACATTGGTTCAACGTCTTTGATTATGAATTGCACAAAATCAAGAAATAATTGTGACTCGGTAGATTTAGACGGCAATATTTATTCTAGTCATCGTGAAATCAGCAGTTTAGCTTGGTAGGACGCGAACCCACAACCTTGTGAATGTAAGTACTGGTCTAAACACTGGGCCATGGTGACATTATAGTGTCCACAATCATCTCAAAAAGCTAAAATATGGCCCTCTTAAATAATGAACATTGGCGTAATAATGATTTTAAACATTGTTGTTGCAGTGTCCGTCGGTAGCCATCTCTAGACAGCCTATCAAATTTCAAGACACTCTGCTCATTGGCTCAGTACTTTTATAAGTATTCCTAACTCCATTGTATAAAATTACAAAGCTTTGCATGGTGTAAGTAGTAAGACAGTGACAGCAATATGGGTAGAATATATCTTCTGTAAAAAGAACTGAAATTGCGATCGAACAGTGTACTCTCCTCGTCTCCAGGAGAGACGGAACAGAGTATATTACTGTTCTAACTATTTCTAAGTTCCAGTTCTTTTCAGAACCACCACTTCTCTCACAAAAGAGAGATTTTACCCAAATGGTTGTCACCAGTAAGCTAACTCCAATTCCGTTTTATACAATATTCTTATTATAACTTTAATGAATTTCTACAGAGTGATTTAGCATTTGGCGTTTATTAGTTATGTAGGCCTATCTTTCCCAAAACACACATTATTTCTGAATGTAGCAATTGATGTTTTCCTGATTTATATCAATGTGTATTAGGCCTATTTACAGATATAAATTTAATTGCAAAAACGGATTTTACATCACTGAGCTGACGTGTTTAATGTGAGTTTCTGATAGGTCAATGTATATCAATGCATACGTCCGGTTGGAAAGCATTGTATATTGTTTCCGGTGGCCGATAGTCGGGAAGTCAGTTTAATTGAGCACAAAGTCAAAAATAATCGCATGTGAGTACATAAAGTACAAACAAAGAAGAATTTGTGGGAGTTTTACAAAAATAAAATGGGCATAATGTGTCGGTGATTAATACACGGAAGTGTGGTTTTACAGGCTTCGGGAGTTATAACGTACAATTTGTGGGAAAGTGAAAAAAGCACAGACCATAGTGTCAGCCAGAGGGGTGTCTGACGGGTGTCTTTCGGACACCCTATATTTTACCTGTCATTTACATGTAAATGTGTTGTAAGTGAACAATTTAACACCTAGTTTTTAAATTTCTAACAAATTAGGATACCCTTTGACCAAATTCTGGCTAAAACCTTGGCACAGACCATAAGAAAAGAGTTCAATGCCGAACACTGTCTTTAATATTTCACTTATTACTGGAATGTTACCGGTAATCAAACGATGTTGAATTTCCGTTTCCCCTTCCTTTCAGACACATTGTGTCACGGGTAACTTTGGAATTGTACATAAAAGATATAGATATGATTGGTGAGAATAAAACGCATCATTGTTTAATGTTAGTCTGAAAGCTCACCAATTATAAAGTTCATAACAATTATACTAGAACCATTTTTTCATGTGAAATATTTTCTCTCTGAAATGAAGTCATATTTGAAAAAACTGCATCTGAAAACCTAAAATACGCAACAGTGATTTCGGTTGCAATGAACAAAATTAACGATAGTGTGTTTACAGTGTTGAAAATTGTGCATGTTTTTTTACTATTTTCTCCTGATTCACACAAAAGATTAAGCCCAAATTTTCACATGTTGTTTCATGTGTATGGCTGATCACACAATACACGAACACTGTCTGCGACTATTACATTTTGCCAGCTCTATCAATCCTGTATACATTCAACCTCAAACACGTTCTTTGTGCTATTCTAGTGCATCGGTGACTGTTCAACAATCTGGACTCTTGTTTGGAACTGAGGCCTATTTCTGCAACAACAAAAAACACCTCCGGAGTTAGCAATTGGATACTTAGCCTAAGTTCGACAAACTTGAAAGTAAAATATGAAGCTGGATGAAATCATCCCGTTGCTAGGCAACTTCGGCCGGTACCAGTTCTTTGTGGCCACAAGTTTCTTCCTGATCAACATCTTGAGCTGCCTGACGACACTATCCAATGTGTTCTTTGCGGCCGGGACAGACCACTGGTGTAAAGTTCTCCCCGACGAGAGCTGCTTGGACTGGCCGGACTTCCAAGACAACTGCACTGAGGTCAAGAAATCCATCTTCCTGCCCCCACCGGAGAAAGAACAGAGCAAGTACATGTACTCAAATTGTGAGCAATGGGCCCCTCCGATTGGCTACGCTTTTGACCCGTATGTGACGTATGATGACGTCATCAGTGATTCTAACTTTACCAAGACTGCCTGCATGCATGGGTGGGAGTATGACACGTCACAGTACAAAACCACGACCATATCGGAGGTATGTCATTTCAAATGCGTTTATTTTCTTTTTGTACAACTTGGTTTTCTCTCTGAAGTGAATTTAGTTAAACTATTTTGAGAAAACTGTATCTGAAAACCTAAAAATAGAAATGATAGGCACATTAGCCCAATAAACATTGCAGTATGCTTAACAATATTCTGCTAAGCGTAACAGGAAACCATTTGCATTCAACAGTGCATATGGCGTTGTATTTTGGCTGGAAACCTTTTTCTGATAAGCACACTGTTTTGTGCTTTGCTAATTTTGTGAAGAATTTTTTCGAAAACACGGTTTCGGCTTTGGGCGATGGCTTACACTCTGGCTTACACTCCGTCAGTTTTTTTTTTGAAAACGTGCGCTTTCGGTACAGGGCTTCAAACAGGCGGACGGAAGCCTGAGCTGGAGCCCAAGCCGGAGCCATGGTTTCGAAAACGGCGTCTGAAATTGGGCCTTGGAACTATCTAAATTATAATGCAGCCATCTTGTATCCTTCCACTCAAAAAAGTGTAACCAAATCGAGGCTGGAAGTTGGAATAAGAAGTCAGAGTTGACACATTAGTGTCGTAAACAAGAATGAAAATTAACTCGAAAACACACATTCTACGTAATACTTCCACCGGTCAGAATTGACCCGGATTCTGGGTCCCATGGGGCCCGATCCATTTCTGGATCAGTATGACTCGGAATCTGTGTAAAAGTGAACCCCTTTTTCACCAGTTTGACCCGGAAATGGGTCAGGCCACCTGGGACCCGGAACTTCCAGGTCGATCCTGACATGGGCTCGATGACATGGGCTCGAGTTAAGATTGATCTTAACTCCAAATAACTCCTAATCGCTAAGCAAAGCGTGATGTCACAATACAAATCACTATGGTGATACTGACAACTCATCTTAAGATGAATCTTAGTGCTTTGTGAAATCGACCCCAGGTAGGTTTTAAAGTGCAGGATAAATCAAGAGGAGACAAATTTATGTAATTTTTGTCAAAGACGATGGTATTTGTTTTACAAGAAACTTTGCCATTTTTTTTCTCTTCAGTTCAATCTAGTTTGTGAAGAGAAGAATTGGCCCAGCTTAGCACAGTCTCTCTACTTCGTTGGCTTCTTGGTTGGATCGATCATATTTGGCACCCTGTCTGACTGGTAAGCTGCAAAACGGAGTTTGAAAACTGTTGCTCTCTATTATATATAGGCCTCTGACCTTTGCTTACACAAAGAGTGACCGTGTATCTTCCATGGCATTTCCTGGCAGGCAAGATACTTTACTGGACATGTGGGAATTTTATATTTTGTCTTAATATTTCCACATTCAAGAGTTTTAAAAATATAAGCTGTCTATAATTTTAAAAAAATGTGCCCCTTTTCTTCTTGTCAAAAGTTCGTACAAATCAGACAGTGCAATCTCCATAAAATAATAAGATTTTAAGTTTTGTTCCATCGCTGTGTACAAACCGTGCCTTTAGGAAGTCCAGGCTCTGTGGCTCTTTTGTTAACATGTGACGTCACAGGTCACATGGTCTATATAAACCCTTATCGAGGTTAGGAGTCTGGGGCTCGAGTCCTTCAATGTTTTACGTTGAACTCCTATAGGCACAAAAATGGAGTTCGTTTTTATTTTTTACAGTAAAGTGTACACAATAACACATAAACTTAGTGCTTCTTTTTCTTCTTAGGGTAATCAATTCTCTTTAAAACACTTTGGTAAATTTTGGCAAATTCTTTTTAAAAAGATAAAGTAACATTAATGTACATGTTGACTTTACAAATGGTTCGATTAAAACAATTATACAATATTTTCTATAAAATTATGCAATTATCTGCAAAAATTATCTGTTAAAAATAAATAATAACACAAAAAATAAATAGTAACACAAAGTGTGCCTTACAGAAACAGGAAATGGAGACATTGCAATTGGACAAATTCAAGGAAACAATCGAACTAAGAAGGCTATATAAATAGAAATTTTAAATGTCAAACATGAGTTCCAACTCTTTTCTGTCTATCTTTCGAAAGGATCGGTCGTAAGAAAACAGCTATCATCGGAACGGTATTCTGGGCGGTGGGATGCATCACTACGTCATACTCCACCAACATCTACATGTTCACTGCATTCCGATTCATCGCTGCATTTGGTAACATTGGGACGTACATCTCCTTGTATGTATTGGGTAAGAACCGTTTTAGCGCACTTTGAACCCACGTGGTCCATTTGCGACTTAGGCAATGGTTTTTATTCAGCTGATGTTTAAGCATCATTCACAACAGCTGGGCCCAATTAACGGTGCTTAACGGTAAGCAACTTTTCGTGCTAACTGTAGCAGACAAATTTGCTTAGCGTGAGCGTATTTCACAGTATAGCACGAAAATTAGGCGGTCACCTTGCGCGTTCACCATGGATTTGCATTGTTACCGACAGCGCCGGAAGGTTAGCGTGCATTTACGGTTGGCAGCGCTATGAAATGGAAACTTGCACAGTATGCACACAATCGGCCGTTGAGAAGCTCCATGAAATTTGGCCCTGTTGCCGCCCAGGGCCCAATTTCATAGAGCTGCTTACGCACACAAAGTAACCAAGTACAACAAGTACATTTCACATGTAGCATCTCTGACTGGTATTCTGCTTACGTTGTGCCCAGCAGAAGTTTTTAAAGCAATATTTTCGACTTTAGCAGCTCTATGTAATCGGGCCCTTCTTGTAAGTCATTGCGTCACACGCGTGCGTGTCTACTGCACGCCCAAAGCTCTCTCATTTTCTGGCTCCAAAGTTGGCCAAAAGGATCTCTCATGACATAAACTTGTATGTTCAGAGAGGACCTTATAGGCCGTGTCCGAAACGGCGACTTCGGCTACAGCTACGGCTAGATCGCGCGCGTCTGCCTATTCTTCAACACTGGCAGACGCGCTGATCTAGCTGTAGCTGTAGCCGAAGTCGCCGTTTCGGACACGGCCTTAGTCTTTGAAGAACGTATGTAAATACCGAGTTCTATAATTAAACTTTTTGTACATAATTAATCAAACAAAAACTAGGTCAATGCAACTCTATCATAATTATTATGGGTTTTTCTGTTTCAGTTCTTGAAGTTATTGGAAAATCATGGCGCACTGCATTTACCATGATATCTGGTATTTTCTTTGCTTTTGGTTATTTCATCTTGGCAACTTCTGCTATGTACGTCAGAGAATGGCGCCACCTATCGCTTATGGCCTCCTTACCCGTAGTGATTGTATTTATCCCACTGCCGTAAGTATAAACTTGACTTCTGCCACAAAATTTGATTTCAGTAGGAAGATATTCTCAGCATTTTGAAAATAGAAAAAAATTGGCAAACAGATTTTCTTATTCGTGAGGTCCACACAGTTTATTTTTTGGGCGTGGGATTCGTCTTTAAGATGTATTAGCCAATGAATCAATCTTAACTGGTAAGCAAAATGTGATTTCGTAATACAAATCACCATGGAAATATTGAAAACTCATCTGAAAATGTATCTTTGACCCCGCTTTCCCCAAACTTTCTGCTGTTAATTCTAACATTGATGTATTGTAATCACAGCCAGTTCAATTCAAAATATTCAAGAGAGGATGAAATCCGTTTTGAAAAGTTTTTTTCCCTCGCATCCTTGCAGATTTATGAAGGAGTCCATCAGTTGGTTGGTTTCCAAAGGAAAGATTGAAGAAGCAGAGGCGACCATCCGAAGAATTGCAAAGTTCAACAAGAAGACTCTTCCTGATGTCTTATTTACGAAGGAGGACATCCAAGAACAAACGGTAAACACCGCGTCAAATTCAAAACTACAAGGCATGCACGTGCAGCGAGGTGACCTCATTGCACGCGGGCAACATTGGTATAGTCAAAAGACCAATGAATCACACTTTGACTTTCGGTAGTCCCCAGCGCCTTGCCTTAAAACCAAAGGCGCTGGGATGGGCAAACGTATCAAGCACGCTCATTGGTTAATGCTCAGTCCCATCATGCATCACACTCACACTGCAAGCACTGCACGCACGACGTACTTCCTGAACAAGAATCTGTGCAAGCTGATTAGCCCATCCCAGCAGTCCTGGATAGGCCGCTGGGGCCTAGCGAAACTTTGACTACATGTATAAGATTTCCCTGCCGATTTCAGCAGATTTCATTCAAATTCACACACTGCCCCCTAATTCAATCGAACTAAGGTTTCTTTTTTTAGCAGCACTCATGGTTTTATCCTTCTCATTTGTGTTCTTTTAAATCATTCTAACACTTTACATGCATTCAAGACTACTTTTTCACCATTCTTCGGTTGAATTTCTACTATAAGTTTACAATATGCCTAATCGGTAAAAATCGAATGGCTGACCAGCCTCTTGCTGTTTAGGATTTTGCGAAATTGAATGATCTTTGCGATCTAATGAATTAGAATGATCTTATTTGACAAGTGATTGCTAATATTGTTGTAAAACTCCCTTTAACTGTTGAATGCTTGTGCAATGGAGCAATCTCTTTGAAATGAAATGGAACGAAATGAAATGGAATGTTAAACTGAATGGATTTTTGTTGAAATTGGCCGGGAAAACCTATATTAGGCCTGTTGCTTGAAATTTAAAAATTAAATTAAATTTTGCAAGGACATTTCTCATTTGTATATTTGAAGGATGAGAAGAATTCGGCTGTACCTCCATCGGTCATCGACCTCTACAGAACACCCAACATGGCGGCAAAGACGATTAATCTTCAGTATAACTGGTATGTTTCTATTTATTCTTGGATTTTGTGGGTTCTTTAAATTTTTTATTAGACGCCAAGTTTTTAAAGAAAATTTTAGGAATTCAAACGATTGGTTTGTTAACGGGTGGCTGATACATTTTTTTAACAACATGGTTTTTTTCGAAATAAAACGTACTTGAAATCTCAACGGTGTTTCGAATACAACGTCACTTGATGAAAGTGATCAAAGTTTTGCTTGGAACTGCCGTCGATTTCACCAAACTCTTCCTAACTTAGGATTAATCTTAGGACTTAGGACGAGTCCCAGCCTTGCACTGTAACATGTAAACCTTAAGATTAATCCTAAGTTAGGACCAGTTACTCGTCCTAACTCGAGATAGGATTAATCCTAGCGTTTCGTGAAATCGGCTGCTGTTCTTTTAAAAGTGCCTGGTCAGACTTGATTATAGAGCAGGGTCCGTATGGGCCATACTCATTCCCAGGTCAGCATGACCCGTTTCGAGGTCAGTATTACCTGGTATGTGGGTCAGAACAGTTTTGTTGACTCAGGCTCTGGGTCATGCAGACCCGGGAACTAGTATTTCATTCGGTTCCTCTTTGGGTCAATTACGACTCTGTACTCTTTTGAGTGTGATTAGTAAGTTTTAAGTACATGTGTGTATACTGTACAAAGTTACACCAACATATGTTTTTCTTCTTGTGAACGCAAGGGTCTGTTTCTACGGAAGCCCTAAAGGCACATTGAGCGGGATAAAAATATGTATATAAAATGTAAAAAAAAATAAAAAGTAAAAATTATGACTTAAATACTTATGAATAATCATGAGATATATCTCATAAACATGACTTGTCTAAAATATGACTTCATTGGCTCAAGTCATAATTATGACTTATTCTAATTCATAATGATGAGATAAGTCATAGCTATGACTTTCTTTTCTCAATGAATTGATTTGAATAAAACAAAAGGCATGCGATAGTTGTAATCTAAAACATTTTAAAAGAACTCTACTGTTTGCCATTTTCTTTCCACTGACAATTTTCTTTAAAAAAAATCCACTTATTTTAACAGTAACTGAAGTTTAACCTTTTTTTCATAGGGTGGTCAACAGCCTCATTTACTACGGACTTTCTCAGAGTACTGGAGATCTGGGCGTGGACGACTACTGGGCGTTCTTCGTGTCTGGAGCGGTCGAAATCCCGGCAATGATATACGCGGCGATTGCGGTGGAAAAATTCGGCCGAAAATGGAACACCGCCATATTGGAATTGATTGGCGGTGTAGCCTGCCTGGCAACTATTTTTATGTGTAAGATTGAAGCTTTGAATTCAGTTTGTTTATTTTCAGTGAAACAACTGAACATACCTTGTTAAAATACAGACTGGGCTCGATTTAACAAAGAGTTAAGATTGATCATCAAGTGCTAATGAGTATTTATTCTTCATTAATATTATTAATTGCTAAGCAAAGTGTGATGTCACAACACAAATCACTATGGTAATACTGACAACTCATCTTAAGAATAATCTAAGTGCTTGTGAAATTGAGCCCAGATGTTTGTTTTTGACATGGGTCGAGCACCAATGCGTCTTTCCTTTGGTAAAGGGCAGCTCTATGAGGAAATTGCAAATTTCTAATGGAACATTTCAAGGAGCACCAAGGCATCGACCCGGGGCATGACGGGCAAATGCCGCTGTTGCCTCCGTGTGAAGTATTTATAGGCCTGTTGTGTACATGGAGTAGTACGTCTCGAAAGACCAGCACACCATCAGCTTAAAACAAAATAGAGTACAAGCACAGTAAGAGCTTTTCTAACCATCCGGGATCGTGACCAACATGGGGCATCAGAAAGCACGTGCAGACCCAACAACTCCTTGTTCAATTTATTGGACTACATTGCTACAATATTTACAATGGTTTCCGAATTTCCAACTCAAGGGACAGAACGCTCGTCGGTAAAGCATTCGACCCTATGAACAAAGTAAAAGAGCCATGATGGCCGGCCCGTATTCTTTTGGACGACAGACCACGAGGCTGTGTGCCCGATGGATTTTTATAATGCTAAAAGTATTTAATTACGTAACAAACATTCCAACTTCAACTGGGGAGATTCGGTACACAATAACCATTGAATTCAGTGAAACTTTTACATTACACATTTTATTCTAGCATATGATAGCTGTTTTTATATATACATGTACCACCTTCATAAAGCCATCCTAAGTTCGTATACATGTATATAACTTTATGCCCGCCTTGTATTGGCCGCCATCGTTGATGAAACGTATACGCATGAAGAGCTGTCATTGGCTGAGAGTGGTGCGCAGCGCGTACACGCGTGCACGTTTCCATCGTTTGTCATCAAACATGGCGGCCAATGCAAGGGGTCTAATGTGGATATCTTGTTTTTGTGTTGTTGTTTTTTCAGCCATTGGGATTTGGCGCACTGCTGTTTCCATGGTTGGCAAATTCTGCATCTCTGCTACATACAGTATAATCTATCTGTACTCAACGGAGATATTTCCGACGCCAGTCAGGTAAAATATTATCCACTTCAGTTAGCCATTTGAAATGACATGTAAGAGATATACTTTTCATAAAATGTACCCCGTACTTTCCGTGTCAATTTAAGAGGTTAATTTTGTAGTGTGGGTTTGTAAATAAGTCTATGTTTCCGTGAAAGGTGTGGGTTTTGTTCTTTAAACAAGTTCGGGTTTTCTTTTGAAAAGAACTGTGTTGTTGCTGCATGGTTTTTGGTTTTGTGATCTGAGTGGGCAATCTTTGGATACCAAGTTTTATACACAACGCCGATATTCAGCTAGAGGGTGTCCCACCAAACGTTCCCATACTTAAACACACTCTAAAATCCTCTAAAGAATTTCTGAGATTCCCAAAACGAAATGAAGACAAAATAGGGGAGGGGTGGGTACACCATGCCACTTTATCGAGCACCAAATACAAAGTTCGAGAGGTTGATCATAGAATAAAGATGTACACACGAGCCATTCTGTCGACTTTACACATAGCATCGCAATGTTGCCATCATATTTCTTGAGATTAGAGGCAATTTCTATCATCATGTATGAAAACAAAATCAGCTGTTCGAACATCTTCCAATGGAAATTGAAGAATGCGTTTTTTCTGTGTTGCCCAATAACATTATTTTTCAGTATTTTAGTAATGTGGGTCTATGTTACAAGACATTTGGTGCTTGATAATGTGGCAGTAAGAGTGTACTGTTTTGTTTGGGTGCATGCAGACAAATTTACCCAAATTGCCCTCCTCAAATTGGGCCTATGGTGCACCTCCCGCCGTTGTGTCCACATTGTGTTCTGGGATAAAGGAATTCCGAAGAGGATTTTCGGGTGTATATGTGTGTGTGTGTGTGTTTTGGGGGCAGGGGGGGGGGGACTTCTGTACAACCGAAGAAGAAATTATTAGAGAAGGGACATTGGGGCGGGGTGGACTCCTTCTGCTGCATGTCGGGCGTGGTGGCAAGGACAGGTTTGACAGAAATCTTGATTTTCGTTGACATAATTATAACAGGGCCGTTGGTTTGGGTGTGTGCTCCGTCGCTGCTCGTATCGGGGGCATTCTGTCCCCGATCATCCTGTTACTTGGAGACGTCTTTGAGTCGCTCCCGCTGGTTCTGTTCGGTTCGAGTGCGGTTCTCGCCGGGCTACTTGTGTTCTTCCTGCCCGAGACTCGAGGACAAAAACTTCCCCAGACACTCAGAGAAGGAGAAGAGTTTGGAAAGTAAGTAGGTTTCTGCAGAGAGTTTAAGTTTTTGTTAGAACACACTATACATGTACATACTACACTGGTTATTTAGTACATTTTATATTTTACAGAAAATAAATAATTCGAAAATGCTAGATTAAAGAGTACAGGTGCATTCGGTTAATAGCGGAAGTTTTCCATATATGATAATTTTCAACAGCACATTTGATTGTAATCTTTTAAAATGTCTTTTTATAAACTACTTTTTTTTCTAGATGTCAGTGCATGCGGAAACCTTCTGATTATGACCAAACCGCAATCATCGACATGAAAGAGGGCGCTGTCACTGCAAGCCTTTGATCGCGAACACTGAGTATTTGTTCCACTAAACGCATGATATAGCGGACCTTTTTTTTAAATTAATGTTTTAGAACTGACTTCAAAAGTCCTTATGCAGGTTTGTAAATAGTAGAAATCTCCTTATAGTACTGATGCTTTAGTAGTACTTGAAACAGTACCCGTTCAGCAACCTGGCAATGTTTTTTTAACTGTTTTAAAAATCGAATTCGTAAACGAAGTACTTAGATATTATTTGGTTTGTGCAGTTGTTATGTTTATCTGTAGGTTTTTATACGTTGTAATAGGCCAAGTCCTTCCAAATATAACGATGTTTAGGCTATTTGCGAAACCACGGCTCGGGACTTTTGGGCTCCGGCCTGGAATCTTTCCGCCCGATGGAAGCCCCGTATAAGGATAGCGCACATCTTCTAAATAACTGTCGGAGCTTAAGCCGGAGCCCAAGCTACAAGCCGTCAACCTCGTCCCCATGGTTTACTTTATTTCCAACCATGTTTAGAGCGGTCAACCTGGTACTGCTCGACACACCCTGGGGACGAGGTTGACAAGCCGTGGTTTCGAAAAGGAGCTAATCAGACATTCAAAAGAGCGACAGTTTATCCTAAGACAGGGCTATGCAGAGGTTAGACTAAAAGGCCGCATCCGAATCGAGTGACTTTGGCTTCGGCTATGGCCGCTGGCTGCATGTATAGCCGGTAATTCGGACCCAGTGTCATAGGGAAATCTGACCCCCGGGGATTCTGTCCCCCATTGGGAAATTAACACAGGCTGAAGGAGGATGATTCAAAAGAGGGCGCTATTGGAAGTAGTTTGCACACAGTTCGCCATATGGGGGGGGGGGGCAAAATCTCCGGGGGGGGGGGACCACAGAATCTCCTGCCACAACAAGTGTCGCCAAAACAGGTTCCTTTAGAACGTTAAGACTTTCTTAGCAGAAAACGTCTACATGTGTACATTTCGTGACACACGCCTTTGGTACAATTGATTTTTCGTTTAACTCCCGAACAATCGTTTTTAATGTGTGCCAAAGTCCAATCCGGGACCCCAGAGACGTTTGTTTTCATAAACAATCATCAAAAACACATAACCTAAGCGTAATTGGTTCAAATCAGATACTGTAGTCGACAGTTTTTACCATTCCGTAATAATTTAGATCAGTTTAAATTGCGTAAGCTTGATTCTTAGACAATTAAATGTGCATATATTTTGTATAATAAGTACGAAAGCCCCTTAGTGCCATCGATATTTTATTTTCAATAGCAGGTATTATTATTAAAGCAGTTTTTATTTTCAAAAGCAGATATCCGAAAACTGAAAAAAGCGATGGCACTAACGGGCTTTCGTATGAATAAGCTTCAAGTTGTTGAATTAAACGAACTAGCTGCATCAAGCTCTTTATTTGCGTTTTGTCAGTAATGACATCGGTTTTCTGGTCCTATTTTATAATGCATGCATTTCGTCAGACTCTGAAACTTTTATTCGTAAGTAGTTTATGGGAGCCTCACTCTCAAACTAATGGAGCAGTGGTGCATTAGTCTCGGACAAGGAGCTGCGGGTGTTATGACAAACGGCGACTTGTTTTCGAGTCTAATTTATTGTCAGCATTACAACCCTCACGAGGTAATATTTCTCTGATATTTCTGCCGTCACTAAGACCACAACTTTTTTAATGATGATATGTTGGTTTGTTTGGTCTGCTGTCTGGGACAAGTTACGTAATAGTTTCCAAGGTTAATTGAACGTCACCACACCAAATGAGCCGCCCGTGGTAATGTTCCCTATGTTCTTTTATGCAGTCACGACGCTAAAAATAGATTTCTAAAGTCCCCAGTCTATTTCATTGCAGATCAGGGTGTGGGGTATTTGTTTACCAAGGTCTGAAACTAAACGTATTGTCCAGTTTCATGGTATGTATGCAAACAGTAATCTTAGAGTTTTTCGGGTCAGTCTTTTCACCCCCATACAGTTTACCAGCGATAAAGTTAATAACAGATAAGCGGGACGCCGATCAATATCATCTTGGGGGAAATGACCATGAAGGTACCTGCGTTCGAAAAAGTGCGTGGTCAAATACACCCTGAGAAGTTTATTGTGCCCGCTTATCAACACCAAATGCAGAAAAGGGTCCTTGTGTAAGGGTCCGAAGTCCACAACCTTGGCAGTAATAGCAAGACAAGTTCGCAAAGAACAAGTCTACACATTAAAGTATACACTTGGTGTTATCGCAAACTGAATCTATACACTGCTACCTCACCTTCATCATCAGCGGCCCATGTCATCCCACTGCTGGGCGAAGACCTCTCCCTATACTGTGCCAAGTATTTCTGTTCTGTGCAAGTCTTTGCCAGGCTGTTGATCCCACTTGGCTGACTATCTCGTCTCTCCATCTTGCCCGAGGTCTGCCACGTGTTTTTTTCCCGGATAAAGGTTGCAATTCTGTTGTGATTTTTGCTCCATCTTTCATCTTTTCCTGCCTAGGTGTCCAGCCCCTCTCCATTTTATCCCCTTTTGCTGCTACTGATGCATCACTGACCTTTAGTTTGATCCCTGATCCAAGCATTTGTTTCGCAGTCTCTCTTTGTGTACCCAAGCATCATCCGTTCCATGCTTGTTTGGCCTGTTTGCATTTTCCTTTCCATTTCCTTACTTAAAGACCACACCCTGCGATGCCTCAAAATCCGCGTCAGCCCGAAATTGGTCCCGAACTGAACAGCTTTCGACTCGGTGTATTAAACGTCCTAAAATAATCTTGTTAACCCACTGTTCTTCCCAGTTGGAGAGAGTTTTACACCCACGCATGTTGTTGCGCGAAACGTGTTGTGCAAAATGTTGGTTTTAAGTCCGAATTTCCGTAGATGTGATCCGAAAATGTCGACTTACTGATTGAAAACAGCTTTTTAAAATTTAGATTCGAGAAGGCTAAAAGGTTTCACATAAGTTTTAGCGACTAAAAATCCCGACATTGTCGTAACGTCCATTAGCTTTGCCTGTTACGTGTATTATATGCATTGTCCGTGACATGTGCGAACGTTTTTTCGTATGTTTTTCGTTTTGGAACGACACCACCCGTCAAAATTCGTTCACCGAAGAAAAAATAAAATATAAAAAGAAATAAAAAATTAAATTTCCAAGGGCAAAAATTGGGCCAGGAAACTGTTTTTAAAAAGACGCCAGAGGTCGTATATTTCAAAGGCTGTCCGACCCGTGACGTCACTCCTAATTAAAATTCATGCAAAAAACTATGTGTTTTACATAAACTGATAGAGATATCAACATTTTGTAGCCTTTCCAAAAACAGTGTATGCATTATGAGTGCATTGTCTCAGACTATAATCAAGAGGTAAAATTTTATCGAGTGAATTTCTGCGACCACAAACGAAATGCATTTATTATTTTGTTTTGTATAACTAAAGCCCTTTTCAAACGACCAAAAAAAAAGGTCCCTTGCTACAAATTTTACGAGCGCTAAATGTTTTTTAACCGTGCACGACTGATTTTGCAAGCTTTCACACGGCCAAACTAAAAAAACAACAACTAACAACCATTGTGTGCTATACGGAAGGTTTTGTCGTAGGTCGGGATCTCCGACAAAATGTAGCAATGCTTGACGAGATTTTACAAGGGACCCTGGACAGTACAACAATTGTTGTTCTTTTACACGAGATACATTTTGTAAAATGTTACAACCATGCTACAATTTAGCTAGGGGACCCTCGTGTGAAAGGGGCAAATCCTTGTCGTTTGAAAATGTTTGAATAAAATAATATAGACTCGAAAACTCAACCTTTTCCCGCCGTGACACAAACATTGCCTTGTTTGGACGAACGAGCGGGAGCGATTGTGTTGGGAACAACGCTGCATCGAAAAGCAAGACCCATCCTGTATTTATTTCCATATATGACGATTTGGATGGTCCAATGTCGCGGCAGAACATGGTCAAATAAAAAATTACGCGTGTTTTACCAATCAAATGACAAGGATCTACGTGTGAGTTGTATTAAGTGCGCTAACTTTGAAGGTATTATACAGGATTGGTAGAGCTGACAAAATGGTCACAGACAGTGTTCATGTTTTGTGTGATCAACCACATACATGAAATAACAAACCTGTGAAAATTTGGGCTTAATCCGTCGTGTGTACGTGAGTCAGGAAAAATTGAGTGAAAAACCATACACAATGTACTTGAAACACATTGTCCTTAATTTGGGCTGAAACCGAAATCAGCTGTTGTGTTTTAAAAAAGGGTTTTCAGATACAGTTTTCTCGAATTTGACTTCAATATGTCACCAGTAAGCTTTCAGACTAAATTAAACAATGTTGTTGTTTATCCTTACCAATCCTGTTTGTGTATAATATATCTTTAACCCATATTCATAACATTTTGAGATTAAAGCTGAATATCAGGCATTGCTTGCTCCTTTGGTGGCATACACTGCATAACTGTCCTTGGTTCGTGATAATCCTGTTGACAATATCTCAGTTTAGCGCTGCCCAAGTAAAAAAACAAACAAACAGACGAACAGAGCAAGGCCGTAACCGAGTTAGCGGCTACGGCTACGACCTTTGCTAAGGGTGTTGCTAAGGATGTCCTATACTTCAACACTTGATGACGCGGCGATCCAGCCGTAGCCGAATTTTGAGTCCGTTTTAAGTGACATAAATCGGTTCTGTGTATGCAAATGCACACCACAAACTGTTTGCATTGAACACTTGAAGTGTTTGGGTCCAAACTATACTGCAGTCATCTGTCGGTCTTTGTTGCGAAGTCCATTATTGTTTTCAAAAATAACAATAATGAAGGTAGAGGAAATCATTCCGCTACTCGGTAGCTTTGGACGGTACCAGTTTTTCATTGTAGCTTACGTAAATATACTGTCTATCTTTTGCTCTATGACTACACTTTCCAACGTGTTCTTCGCTGCCGAGACGGACCACTGGTGTCAGGTTCTTCCAAACGAGAACTGTTCCAGCTGGGTGGGGTTTCAAGACAACTGCACCGATGCCAAGAAGGCAGTTTGTCTGCCTCCTCCGGAAAGAGAAAATAGCAAGTATCCATACTCCAATTGTGAGCAGTGGGTTGTTTCAGATGACTACCAATTCAATCCATATGACAACCTTAATGGCAGCCGGGTTGAATGTCAGAATGGATGGGATTACGATACTTCACAGTATAAGACCACAACTATTTCTGAAGTGAGTATAGATACAACTGTGCAGTCATATTTCATAAATTGAATAGCTGGAAAGCCAGTTTGGTAATCCAAACAAATTTTGTTTGGCGCAAAAAGTAAACACTATCTGAATGTTACCCTTGCTCTGTTTCATTTTAGGCTTTAACTCGTAAAGCGAATGGCTGTCAGTGAGCTTATGAGCACCAGATAATCTTTTTGAATTAACAAATGGTCTGGTGTCGGGGTGGTGGAGCACACGATTTAGTTTAATTGCTGTGTGATGAAAGGAAAAACCGCCAAAACGGCTTACCTTGTGAAACTAGCACCTGGGTGCAGAGGCACGTTTCAGGCCTTGAATAGCGTTGGGGTGCCTCTTTAGCGCAACTGCCCCTGCCCCGTGCCGTAAGACAATGGGGAGACTAAAGCCGAAAACCTCCTGAAGTTTGTCTTTTTCCCATAACACTGAAAACAACAAAATAACATGGACTCATAACCACTTATTATTCCCAAACCGAACGGTGAAATCAGACTTAATTTTGGATTCTTTCTCTCAGTTTGATCTTGTATGCGAGGACAACAGTTGGCCGAGTCTGGCCCAGTCAATCTACTTTGTAGGATTTCTTGTCGGCTCCTTCACCTTTGGCACCCTCTCAGACTGGTGAGTTCTTAGGCTTTTCGATTAATCTCTGGACATTGTAATTAGAGTCAATAGTTGTGGAATCACTTCTGTTTTTTTTTTTAAATCTTCATAACAATTCAATTTGCTGTTGTCGTTTTAGGAACCTCTTATGCACATTTTTATCGTGAAATAATCATCATATTTTACCTTACAGCAAAGTTGATATAGCTATTATAAGAGTGATTTGCAAATTTGATTTTTTTTCTTCGCTGTGTTTAAGCTGTTATGTACATCTTGTGAAACTATATATTCTACTTGAATGTTCATCAAAAAGATCCACTTTGCCTTTGTCTTTTTAAAAAATATCTTTTAACCCTTTTATTTACATTTTTGTAAAATCGTCTTCTTGTTTCACTAGAATGTTGAGCAAATGATCCCGTTTCTTTTTTTTCTTTTTTTTCTCCATCTCTCTTTTTCTTTTGAATTTTTAACTTTTTATGCACATTTTTGTTTTATTGTGAAACCATCTTCATATTTCAACAAATCTTCGCAAGTCTGACTCACCAACGAAGAAGCGCCAGTCTATGGCTTATTCGTCAGTAGGTCAGACTTGCGACGAAATTATCAATCTTTTGAAGAAACTTTTAGCCCTTCTGGGTAAATTTTCTTGTGTAATCACCAATTCAATTGAGCCTTCGGGCCACTATTGTGTGGTTTTTTTTAAATATTAACAAATAATAATAAAATAATGATAAAACATTATAGTGTAGACAAAGACAACCCTTCAGGCCTATTGACGAAGACTAAACTGTGATTGTTTACTGGAAGGATTGAGGTAACAAAAATGCCAAAACCGAAGCTGCTATACACAATATTTGCTAAACAGTAAAAATGCAACCTGTGCCTAATCTCACAGAGCTGCTGAAAGCAGGCAAAAGTGCAAAACAGTTTTCTGCTCTAAAGCAAAAATAAACAGGCTACCAGTCGTAAACGGCCAGATCAGTCACATAGTTTTTTTCTGGCTGGTAATCTTTTCACTGGTGAACAGAAGTATGTTATGTTTTGTTGAAGTTTTTACATGATCAGGTCTATGGCCTTTGGTTCATAGCTGAAACTTAAATTATTGTAACTTGATACCCGTGCCCAATTTCTTAGAGCTGCTTAAGCAGAACATATTGATTAACAATTGCCTGCTAAGCAGAAATGAACAGGATACCAGTCACAAATTGTACATATGACATGGTAGTTTGGCTGGTAACCTTATTTTGGTATGCATAATTTGGTTGTGCAAAGCTACTTTTTGTGCTTAAGCAGCTCTATGAAATTGGGCCATGTTCACTGCAACCTCGTCCCCAGGGTTTAGTTTATTTCCAACCATGTTTGTAAATAGTAAACCCTGGGATGGAAACTCCTCACTTGGACCCTTATTGGACAACAACATTACATTAGCACATTCCCAAGTACATGTTTCCAATACATACAAGCTACTAAATCTGGTACTGGACCACGAGACTATGGCGAAGATGTGAATTTCGATATGCAGCCAGACTATTCTAATTTGCATACGTATCCAAAATGTTTGGATATGCAAATGTTCCAATACCAGGGTGAGAGAGCAGTCAACCTCGTACTGCTCGACACACCCTGGGGAAGAGGTTGTGTTCACTGGTTCTTAAGAGGGATTTTTGTGTGTGCTATAGTCTGTTCTTCAAGAAATTTTGTGTAGATTTTTATTGTCTTTCGTGCCTCTTTATTCAAGGATTGGACGCAAGAAAGCTACCATAATCGGCTTGGTGTTCTGGTCGGCTGGTTGCATTATCACTACGTTTTCAGTCAATATATACATGTATGCTGCGTTCCGTTTCATCGCTGGTGTGGGTAACATTGGTTCCTACATCTCCTTGTTCGTACTAGGTAAGGGGAATAAACTCAAATTTGTAGCTCTTAATAAACTCTTGTTTTGTTCTATTTATTGTTTGTACCTCCTTGCATTGCTTGTTTATTACAAGCAGTTCCAAGTTAAGACGAAAGCCTCTAGTAATTTCATTGGATTGTCTCTAATTGTTTCAAGATATCTATAATAAAAATGTTGACCCCTGGCTTGTTATTGTATGTCGAAATACGTTTAGAGATATGTTAAAATTATTACAAAATACCTTTGTAAAAATGTAAGATATCGAAGCCCAAATCATAGATAACAACAAATGCATTAATGACTGTACTTTCCTTGCTAATGATTTCAATTTTATTCAAGTTAGTTTCTTAGGATTTAGTTGCTCAAAATATTTCAAGATATCTTATTAAAAACTTTGAAAAGGATGCCCGTGCCTTATGACTTCGAGATATAATATTTTATTTATGATTGTATGTCGAAATACATTTACAGATATGACAAAAATGTTACAAAATACCTTTGTAAAAATTTAAGATATCGAAGCCCAAATCATAGATTGTAAACATTTAAAATATCGGAGCCCAAATCATAGATAACAATAAATGCATTTTAGTGGCTATACTTTTAATACTTTTCTAAATAAATGCTTTTAATTTGTGTACTTGTTGGATAGCTGACTACTCATCAGCTATAAATCTTAAAATTGGTTTCTCAATAACTTTCATGCAAAAAAACATTTATTGAAATAGATTGAAATATAATGTATTATAAGTATACGCAATTGAAACACTTTGTAGTATGATCTTGATACCGTAGACCCCTAACTAGATTTGCCTTCACTGAAATTCATCTAGAGGTACTTTTCATTCGATTTAGTTAATGATATATTGAAATTCAGTCGGAGATATTTCGAAGTTAAATTCAAGATATCTTGAAATATACTTTGAGACATCTCAACTTGTTTTTGAATAGACTTAACGATATGTTTAACGATGTCTTTGTGTGAATAAATATTGCTTATTCTCGCTGTTCATCTCTCCATAGTTCTAGAACTCATTGGGACGTCCTGGCGTACTGCAGTAGCCATGTCGACGGCAGTCTTCTTTGCAATTGGGTACTTTGTCGTGGCAGTTGCCGCCATGTACGTCAGAGAATGGCGGCCATTATCTTTCTTCATGTCTGTTCCGATTGTGATACTGTTCTTCCCAGTTCCGTAAGTTTAACTCTTTATGATGGTTTGACATATTGTGTTAGCTCGCTCGGTCCCCACCGCCTCATCCAAAGGCAAAGGGCATACAGAGCTTGAGAGAGTTGCGAAAACTTGCGATTATAAGCAATTTGCGGTCCGAAACACCGCGTGTGCACACTCAGGGTGCCAAACTAGACTGTACATTGGGCTGTGCTACATGGGTGCACCCAACTAAAATGAACTCCCATAGCATACAGTGCAAAATTACGGAGCCCAGGAAGACTACAGTGGAAGGAAAACAAATATGAAGGGGCTAATTCGTTTGCACGGTTTATTAATCCGCTCGAAAGACTTACTAATTCGTTCGCACGAAGAACTAAACCGTGCGAACGAATTACAATTGGTGCTAACGGATTACTAGTTCGTTCGAGTGGAATACTAATTCGTGGGAACGGATTATTAAACCTTGCGAACGGATTACTAAGTCGGTCGAACGGATTACTGAACCGTGCGAACTAATTAGCCCCTGCATATTTTTTCTTCCACTGTCCCTTCCCGGGCTCCGTGTCAAATGCTAAATGTTTAAATATACACACAAAAATAAAAACACACCTACACCGGTGTAATTTTCAAAATGTCCGAGCATCGATCTTGAAAAATGTTTCTACACCTCTCGGCAATTAGGACCATTTATTTCAGGGCCTATCGGCAATTAGGACCATTTATTTCAGGGGCCTATGTCATCCAACAAACCTCAAGTTTGAAGTCAACAATCTCCATGTAACAATTGGGCAACATGTTTACACTGTATCCCATTTATTGGGCTCTCAAATCTGTCTACTATATAATATTTTGAGGGCCTACCAAAATATTAATGATGCTGACGCACTGTTCTCTCCCTTAGTGAAGTGCACCCACATTAGGACCGAAAATGAAGTCCAGCAACCACGTGGAGTTCGGGTGGGCGACTAGAGTGACTAGACTGTGTGACGTAGCTCTCGAATTGACTAGATCGACCATGCTCTAGTGCATTGTCAATCTAATAAATCTCCCTGTGCTCTATGGTTTCTGGTAAGTCTAGTCACTCTAGTTGCCCACCCGAACTTGCTCTCTGATGGGCGATCAAGGCAATGTATCCCGTGGGGGTCATCGCTCTCGTTCTCCCCTGAACCTTATACATGCGTCTTTGTATAGCACATCGCGTTATTGGTTCTTGACCAATAGTATGCCCAATCCATCAGCGTGGTATAACAATATTGAACTAATTCCCCTTTGCAGATTCTGCCAGGAGTCTGTCAGTTGGTTGGTTTCCAAAGGGAAGATTGAAGAAGCAGAGGCGACCATCCGAAGAATTGCAAAGTTCAACAAGAAGACTCTTCCCGACGTCTTATTCACCAAGGAGGACATCCAAGAACAAACGGTAAGAAGGACCGGATACTGTTTTGTGATGAAATGTTGACGAAAACAAATTTGGACGATTCACGGCGAACAGAACAGAACAGAACAGAAAACAGCAATGTGTTTTCAGCTCAGTTGTTTCTATAACAATACATCCAAAAGCAAGCACTGGAGAATGTTTTTGTGTGTGTGAAATAGCCCTAAGATGTGTACATGTTCGTGACGGAAACATATTTGCATGGGTGAAACCACAGAACAAACAGCAATGCGTTTTTAAGCCATGCAAGTTGTTTCGTTTAATAAAATTGCGAATGAAAATACAGCTATACTTTCGTTAAAACGGTGAACTCCTCTATTGCTAATATTATTGTGTCCAAAATGAAGGAATCAAAGCAGTCCGTGGTGCCACCATCGGTCATCGACTTATACAAAACTCCAAACATGGCGGTCAAGACAATCAACATGCAGTTCAATTGGTAATCATTTTTACATTTTTCATTTAATTCTGTGCACGTAAATGAAAATCTTGCAACTTCGATTACCCAAAAGTTGTTTATTTTATGCATATTGTTGGGATCACCGAGTGAGGATACTGGTCTTTTACCAAAAAAAAAGGATACCCTGCCTTTAAATAATAGCCCCAAGATAATGTACAGATTCAAAGTTGTACGTTTCAGACCCTTCTGGGGGTCTCGGTTTAAAACGGTCCTTCGAAAATAACGGGTTGACAAAATCTATTTGTAATATTTTTTAAAGAACGTTAAAATGTGATATGGTCAAACATTGATGAATGTGAGCGCCTCAAATTGTTACTATGAGTATTTGGCGAACAAGGTCGAGGTTTTAACGATGAGAACAAAACAATTAGAATATATTTCAGTTTCCCCCTTTGTATTAAATGTAAGGTCTCATATACAGCACTTGTTTCAACAAACTCAGAATTTAACATCAAAAGCCTCGATTGTAGCCAATGAACAATCCAAAATAGTTATATATCAAGATCGGACCAAACGTTGTTTCGAGTTTAATGTCTTCATCCGTCGTCAACTAGACCACACTCCGCTCCACTCGCACGCTCATAATACTGTTATCCAGAGAAATTACAGTGCATGTATAAATTTCTGCGTTAAGATGATGGCAGCGGTGGGATTCGAAACCCCACCGTCATAATGCAAACTTTGTTGGACATAACTGCTCTTTTATATGGTTGTTTGCGTACAGACCTATGGAGATTATATCTTTAGCACTCCTGCATCAACCAACTTGTGTCTCGTTGGGTACTTTTTTGTAATAATAATAATACAAGGCATTCATATGGCACTCTACAAAGAACACAGCGCCTCACAATCAACAACAGAATTAAATACAAAGAAACAAGAAAATGCATTAAACCAAACGTACCATAAGCTGGGAAATAGGTGAGTTTTGAGTTAGTGCTTGAAGGTCGCAGTAGATGCCGCTTCCCTGAAAGCACACGTCAGCTTGTTCCACAATTTAGGGGCAACAACAGAGAATGAACTGTCCCCAGCCTTCCTTTTGGAGCGCGGAACAATCGGCCAGATGACATCAAAAGAGGAGCAAAGCCCCCTACGACCTCTAAGCCCATATGTATTATATAAAGTGAGATTGTCGGAAATGTAACTTTGAGATTCTTCTTGTATAGGTTGGTCAATAGTCTCATATACTACGGACTTTCTCAGAGCACTACGGATCTGGGCGTGGACGACTACTGGGCGTTCTTCGTGTCTGGAGCGGTCGAAATCCCGGCCGCCATTTACGCTACGTTTGCAGTTGAGAAGTTCGGCCGAAAATTGAACACCGCCATCTTGGAAATGATCGGGGGCGTGGCTTGCTTTGCCACTATTTTCATACGTAAGTGAAGCATAAAAAGGGTTAAAAGATGACAAAATGATCTCATTAAATACGGGAGAGCTCAATATCACAAATGCACAAGCGCCACCGTAAAAATATGCCGCAATGCACCTTGGGAACCGAATACATTTAAAATATCAAGAGCTGCCAAGATGAACGCCATGCTGTAGTTTACATGTAACTATGCTAGGTTGTGTGTACCGCGTTGCTTAGCATCAGCGCCCCATAATGGTTGCCGGTGTTGCTTGGACTTTGATTTCACCCAGAAACATTTGCGCGCCGATCATGCGCATTGGGACAGCATATGGGCCATTGCCCGAAAGAACACGAGAAACAGAGACTAAACTACGTTCTGTGTGACGCTAATGAGATACATAAGCATGACCCATAAGTTTGAGATACATAAGCATATAGACCCCAGCCCTATCTGTCACTGCTAAGGTCAAACAATACGTGCACACTTGTACGCGCTGCGCACAACTCTCAGCCAATGATAGCTTAGCCTGAACATCTGACGTCACACTCAGAGGCTCGTGAATAATGCCAGATACGGCAGCCTTGAGCGCCTGGCGGGATCCCGCCAGATGTACCTTTGACCTCGCATCCATTCACACGGCGGAGAATCGTAGTCTACACACACGTGTACACCCATTACATTGTGAATAAAACAACATTACCTGCAATTATGTACATGCGCGCCCAGCAGACGATCGAAAAGTTCCCCTGCTGATGGTGTTGCTGACAAACACGTCACTTCGGAGCAGACCAATCATAACGCAGATATGAAAAAGCTTACGTCACTGCACGTTTATCCAATGAAATCATTGGGTCTGTTAAACCAGTGCCTGTCTTTATTCTTGCCGATAAAGACAGGGGACCAGTCTAATGATGTGAGGGCGCTGTTTAGGCTTGTGACGTTTTATGCAAAGTGTCTATACCATAGAAATATATGTAATGTTAATAATAGCTCTATGGTCTATCCCAAAGAAAAACATTTTCGCAAAATATCAGCAGCTCCTCTTTGTAGTCTAATTTATGTATGCTTTTATCATGCAAGACTAACCCTGTGACGTTTATCTCCCTGCAGCCATTGGGATATGGCGTACCGTGGTTTCCATGGCTGGGAAATTTTGCATCACCGCTACGTTCAGCATCATATACCTGTACACAACGGAACTGTTTCCAACCCCAGTAAGGTAAGAATACTACGAGGGCCCCGAAATGACATCAAGCATCACAGGTATTCCTGATCGCGTTCCTTCATATTTCCTGATCACATAATATGAGGAAAACATTTTTATGGGGTTTTATAATTGTTTTTCCCTCGGATAGGGCTATTAGTGTGGGGTTCTGTTCCGTCGCTGGTCGCATCGGAGGTATTCTGTCTCCAATCATCTTGCTATTGGGAGACTATTCTGAGGCGCTGCCGCTGATTCTGTTCAGCTCCTGTGCGGTCCTGGCGGGATTCCTGGCGCTCTTCCTACCGGAGACGTTGGGACAAAAACTGCCACAGACACTCAAAGAAGGAGAAGAATTCGGAAAGTGAGTTCTATTTATAAATCTTATATTCATTACGTCATCAATCATAAGATCAGTAGTTCCTGCATTTGATCCCATAATTATTTTATCTAACGTGTGAGTAAAGGCCTAGCCACATAGGTGCATAAGAGCACGAATTTCATTATGAAACTCAGTATTCTTAACATGAATGTCATAAATTTGATGCTGGATGCTATTATTTTGTCATACTGTCAATTCTTAAAAGAGGAAGGGAAATGACCAATTGAATTTTGTGATGTACTCATTTTCCATTAGATGGAGTCCTCACGTAAGTGAGGAAAACATTACAAGTCTCAAACCTTACGTTAAAAAGGTGCAAAATGTCATTGTCATTGATACCATCCCCCAGTGCAACATTTGTACAGGGATGTTTTGGTTAATTCGTGACTTTCGATAACATTTCAATTAAAACGGCTTTGAATTTGACGTTTTGACTGACGAAAAAATACCTCATTGGATTGTAAAGATTCATTAGTTGTTGAAATTCAATGACGCCATGTTTCAAATTTTGCTCTGAAATGGTCAGTTATAAACCAAAAACATCCCCGTACAAAATGTACAGACCCATTTTTTTCAGAGTGATGTCATCAGATGTTTTGTATGTTTACAATTTTTTCACTGGAAGGGTATCGAGCACAATGGCAGTTCACACCATTTTAACGTGAGGTTAAGACTTGTAATTTTTTCCTCACTCACACGAGGATTCTATCTGTTGGGAAATGAGTACATCACAAAACTGAATTGGTCATTTCCCTTCCTCTTTAACCTCACATGACATCATTTACATGAGAGTTTTTTGTCTGTTTAAAACTGTTTTTCTATTGTTAAGACAACTGTAATTACTTTGAGTGATGTTTGCGAATTCTTTCTTTTTTTCAGATGTAAATGCATGGGTGGCGGTACCGACGACCAGTCTATCGTTGACTTGGAAGAAATTGATGCCTCCAAAGACGGTCTTTCGTTGACTAACCCTGCCTTCGAGGCAATGGAGGAGAACATGGAGAAACTTTAAAATGTAACCAGAGAATTTAAATAAAATAAAATAAAAAATGTAATTAAAAAAACAAAAACAAGCGAAACTCACCGGTGTTTCAGCCATCATGTTTGCATTAGCATTGTATTACTCGACGGACAGCAATTTGTTTGTTTCTATAAACATATAACGACAGAAGAACTTTCGGTGAATGGCGGTGAAAATCGGCACTAATTTCTGCTGTGTGCGATCTATAGGCCCTAGTTGATTACTTCTTCATGTAATTTAATATTACAAAAACAAATAATTGTTTTCACGGTTGAAAGGCTTACGGTTGTGTTGCTTCTGACTGGCAACCTCGAACAAAGATATTGACTAATAGGGAGACCGCCAACATAGGGCTGGATAGCTCAGTTGGTACAGCGCCGGTACGTTAATCAGGAGGTCGTTGGTTCAAGTTCCGCTATACAGTCAATTTGTCTTTGTTCAAACCCAAATCACATTAATTATAATTAACAAAACATCTTTCCTTGCTACAAGTAAACATCTTTTTCTAGCCTAGTTCAATCCACTGCAGGAGGAAAGCCTCTTCACAAATTCTCCATTTCACTCTACCCTGAGCTGTCTGTTTGCCACTCCCCCGCCAATGCCCCTACAATGTTCTTAGTTCATCTCTCCATCTTCTGTTTTGTGTCCCTCTTTTCGCTCGGTTTCTTGTAGTTCAATTGGTTGTTTTGCAGGCCCACTTTTCAGGTGGCCTGCCTACCTCCACGTCTTTGATGTAATGGCCCTATCCTGCACTCTTTTCTTTCTTAGTTCCTCAGTTGTCGCCCCTTCCCCGTTCCATAGCCCTCTCTGTCACCCTTAGCTTTTTCTCAAGCCGTTTAGTGTTAGTCCATGGCTCGGCAACCTCTTATATACAAGCCTGTTCATGGATATAGAAAGGGTGTGGTCTTCTTACCCAGATGTATGTAGCGGTGTACTGTCTTGTCTCCAAATCTTTTCCCTGAACTGCTGTTTTGAAGTTTTGAATAATGCCACTCATCATTATCTTTGTTTTATTGGTGGTTATGTTAACATTTAGTAAGCGCTAATTGTTCATGTCATTCAGTATATTTTTAAAAATCCAGTTAAATCTTGCAATGAACATTCAAACATTTATTTACTGACGAATCCACACTTTCATATTTAATTCAGAAAATAAGAAAAGTAAGTATGTAAGTGTATAACGAGTAGCTTTCTAGCAGGTAACCGAGTGAAACCTGATATGGGAGAGCTAATTATAAGGAAACTTAGGCGTTTACGGAAGGGGGGAACTCCGCACTTACGTCAAGCGTAATTCACGAGTTAGCCGGGAGATTTTGTTTGTGCACGTGCGTAGTCCACGTTACTAGGCATTCTTCGCTAAGCTCAGAAATTCGGCACTCCGTGCAAACGAAGACTGGTGATCGCTAACCTTGAAATCAAGTCGGTACTTGTTGTGCGGTCTAGTTGCGGGGACGGTACACACATCCTCGATCCCAATATGTGTGTGAGTTAGAGCTGACGGACCTTGCCACGCGCTACCTACGACCGTTGCATGAATGTATAATCGCACTGTGACTGTTGCATGAACGGTACTAGGATGTGTGTTGGTAATAGGCAGCGCTGGCAGACAAATAGACACTGACTAACGACTTGTCATCAAGTCTAGGTGATTGCATAGCGCAGAATTAGGCGGTAAGCAGAGCCATGAAGACCATGCAACCCTGGTCGTCGTGACGTACATTTTGTAACGCGGGTCTACCAAACAGAGTAATCTTAGCAGTTTCCAGATTAATCTCTATTTAGAGGTTATCGATATCATCGACGATAGCTGTGCAGGGATTAAGTCAACCTTATTAAAAGATAACGGCATTGACGATGATGACATCGCCATCTTCAGTAGAAATGTTAACGACTGCTAGTCCAATGTTTTTGTTTACCTATCAAAGGTCGCACTTTGGTTGGAACGTGACATTGCTTCATTTCCGGCGCTCGAGGACAGGATACATATACTCATGGAGCAAAGAAAAAAAATAAGCCAAAAGAATTATTGTTTAAATTTTTAAATGTGTTTAAATGTGAGCCAATGTATTTATTTATTTTTCTTTTAATTATTTTATTTAATTTGATTTATTAATTAATTAATTTATTTATTTATTTATTTATGTACTTATTTATTTATTTATTTTCTTATTTATTGGTTTATTTATTTTTATTTATTTATTTATTTGTTTACTTATAATGATCTATTATGATATTATTATTGTTAACTTGTTGGGGATGTATAAAAACATAAGTATCATTGTGAGTAAAAAATACATTTATTCAGCATAGTTTGCAGCTTTTATTAACAGTTTTGTGATCAAGAATGAGCCAGTGTGGCAGGAGAGTCTGTCCCCCGGAGATTCTGTCCTCCACACGGCGAATAGTGCCCTCTTTTGGACCAGCTGCCTTTTCAACCCATGTTAATCTACCACATGGGTAACAATATTTCCCTATACCCGGTCTTAGATTAAAAGTTTCTTTGACGGCTCTTATAAAATAAACACCTTCAGAAATGAAAAGAAGAAAAAGCAGGTCTTGTGGGAGGGGGATGTGAAATACCTTTAATTTCTAAATCTTGCTGAGATTTTATGATAATAAAAACAAACAATTAGTAAACAAACAAACACAACAAACAAACACCCGACAAACAAGTACTTCAATACCCCCAACACACCAACAACAAAAAACAAGCAAACAAAAAACAACCAAACAGTCGGTAGAATGCAAGGTACAAAAAGGTCAAATCATAAGAGGTTTGTCGCTGTGATCCATTTGGCCATCATAAAACAGAATGTCAAAATGTCAAACAATATTCCACTTGATACTTTATCACAGACACCTGTTGTCAACATCTGGAACAGCGGTTAAGCATAGTGCGTAGACAGCGGATGTATACATGTAGTAAGTTTAAACTTTGGTTTAAAGGTTTAGGGTCATGGATTGGTTTCTGTCAAAGTAGAATGCTTATTTATAGGCAAAATTATAAAGACGGATACAATAAAAATCTTAAGTGACAGTTTTAGCTGAATACAGTGACTACTATCTTGCTGGGAAAGCAGCAAAACACTCTCACGGTATTTTCACAAAAACGTCGACTCCATCCATGTTTAGCAAGGTGACACCGGGTACCAACCGGTTTTCTGGCCGAGACATTCGCGGACGGACACCAACCCTCGGAAATCTGAGGAACGATTCATGTATGAATCGTTTCTCAGATTTAAATGTTTTGGGGAGGTGAAAAGTTATCCAGACCATTATTATTACTTCGAAGGGAATCCTTTCTCAAATTAATAGTTTATACTAACAACAGTTGCAGTTCCTCTCACTCAGCAAGTTTTTATGGTCATTAAATTATGGGAGAATGGACCGTTTGCATTGACGTCGAAGAGTGGCAATCATGTCGAGGTAAAACGGTGATAAACAAGGAAATGTACGCACGGCGCACAGGATTAGCCAATTGAGCTACCTTCTCTTGACCTCTAGCCGAGGGCGCCCTCAATTGACATCATGCGCATTACCCGAAGGAATAGAACTAGAGCGTCTGCGCAGTGCTGTAAGGTCCGTGGTTGCAATTCCATAAAATATCCGTATTGACCAAAAGGACGTTGAATGTAAAATACGTAGACATTTGAAGAAGAAAGACCATAACAATTCCAAATCGAATGTTTTCTCAGGAAACTGAACGTTTCTTTGTTTTGACACAATCGGAGACCGTTCTTGTTCAATAAACTCAATTTTCCCAGGGGCTTCGATGTACATAAACAGTTTAAAGCAATCCATTCAAACTGCACCAGCGAAGTTATGCAGTCATGAGCCTATCGGTTCTCGGGCACTCCGTGTCATGAAATCAGTCTGGCCCTGAACCAAGCAACGGCCGTCGAAAGATCATGTTCGTTTGTTTATTCCAACTGTTATTTCGATGAGTGTATTGTGACAGCTGTTATGATCGGTACGCAGGTTAAAAAAAACCAAACAACAACACTCCGACCGTAGAGAATGCTCCGACGAAACATTTAGAAACTGGCTCTTCCATCATGGATGTCATAACGTCTCCAACCAAGGCGCCTGTACCCGTTAGGAATGGAAGCAAGAGTGGGAATAGACTGGTCCCCTGTCTTTATCCGCAAGCAGAAAGACAGGTACTGGCCTTAAGGCCCAATGGTTTCATTGGATACAATGATTTCATTGGATAAACGTGCTGTGACGTAAGGTTTCCACATCTGTGTTATGATTGGTCGAGGCTACGAGGTGATGAAGTTGGTCAGCGTGCACTTTCGATCGTCTGCTGCATGATGCAGCGTGTGTGCATGTTGTGTACATCATGTAGTATTGTTTTATTCACTATGTAATGTGAACATGTACGTGTGAATTGATTGCGAGTCTCCGTGTGAAATGAATGCTGGGTCAAAGGTACATCTGGCAAATCCGGTCAGGCTGGTATCTGGCGTTATTCACGAGCCTCAAAGTGTGACATCAGATGTTCGGGCTGGAGTCGGAACTACTGCTTGAATACGTTTTTGGAGGATATCGGACTGTTTAAAAACTGTTTTACAAGGGGCCTGACCCATTTCTGAGTCAATCTGACGTGAAAACTGGTGAGAACAAATGAAATTTGACTTGGATTCTGCATCAACTTGACACAGGTTCATTACTGACCCCAAAACTGAGAGCCGGCATCCGGGTCAACTTTCTGACCCGGGAGGCAGAGTTAATAATACAACTTGGAACATGTCGGAATTAGAACCCATGATGAATACTGCCATTGCATCAATATATAAACACTTAAAATACTTACCTTTGAATATTTACAAATACTTTGTTGACAAAGGTCAACTTTTCAATCGTCTTCGTATTTGAGATTGACGACGAGAAATGTTTTTGTTTCTCCGGAATCCACAATGAATAACAATCATTGTATACCAACAAAGACTGAAAAGGTGACCTTGGCATAAACTACTTTGTTGACACGGGTTCCTATCAGATTGTAATCAGTTAAGTACTAGGCCTACAACTTAAGCAAATACCAATCGCAATCCGCAGTTGGTCGTTCCAAAAGGGAAATAAATCAGTTTTAAGTTGCAAGCTCGTAGTGCGCAGCACGTCACCTGACCGTCTCGCAAGGGAGTTGTATCCTTGCAAGGCTTTTGTCTTCAATTCAAGAAGTCAGGCAGTCGTCGCGTGGATTGTCCCTCTGTACTATTCAGTCGTCACCAGATCGCTACCATGAAGGTAGACGAAATTATCCCGTTACTCGGTAACTTTGGCCGGTACCAGTTTTTTATTGTAACTTACATTAATATACTGAGCATCATTGGGTGTATGACTACACTGTCCAACGTGTTCTACGCTGCCGAGACGGACCACTGGTGTCAGGTTCTTCCAAACGAGAACTGTTCCAGCTGGGTGGGGTTTCAAGACAACTGCACCGATGCCAAGAAGGCAGTTTGTCTGCCTCCTCCGGAAAGAGAAAATAGCAAGTATCCATACTCCAATTGTGAGCAGTGGGTTATTTCAGATGACTACCAATTCAATCCATATGACAACCTTAATGGCAGCCGGGTTGCATGTCAGAATGGATGGGATTACGATACCTCACAGTATAAGACCACAACTGTATCTGATGTAAGTATAGATTTCAGTACAAAATAGGCAATACATTAAGTTAGGGACTGGCAAATAATATACCTTAAGATTGATTAAAATATTTGCAACAACATTACATTGTACATAATGGATCCTAACACACACACACAAAAAGAGAATATTGTAAAACAATAATCCGATCAGCATTCACTGTAAGGGCCTTGTCACATGAGGCAACTTTTCCAGGCAACTTGGAGGCAACCAACTGCAGTACATGCTACAGGACCACTTTGGTGGTACATGAGTAACTTTTAAAACAATGTCTTACGATCCCCAAGAAAAATACGTGAACATTCAAATGTGAATGCATTTTCACCTCTGAGATCACCTGGAGATTGCCAGTAAATTGCCCCGTGTGACATGGCCCTAAAACCTTTCGGGTCAAATTGAACCTGACCCAGGTCCCGCGGGGGCCTGACCCCTTTTCTGGGTCAGTATGACCCGGAACTGTGTCAAACTGATGCAGAATTAAAATCCCATCTCCGAACTCCATCTTCCCGGGCCAGCTTGTCCCAGAAGCGGGTCAGCCCCCCTGTGGGACCCAGAATCCAGCCCATCCAGCCCGGAATTTGTTTTAGAGAGTTGGATATTTTTGTCAAAGACCTGATGATCCACACTTTATCGTGACGCAACACTGTACGTGATTAAAACAAACTGGTGACAATTTAAATTTGGCGTTGGAGTCAAAATAAAATAATGAAAAATACACGATTTGTCCTCACTGTTTTAGAAACAACGAGTTTGGGTCTCACGAGATCAGAACTGATATCTTTACCCATACCTCAAAAACTACAGCATTTCAGGGCAAAAACATTTCGAGGGAAGTCTTCCACCACGACCATCTTTCCCATGTAAGTCATGTGTATGTCTGTTAATATTTATTGTGTCAATCTTGTTAATCTATGCACATTCAAAACCCCTGGAATACGTAATTGTTTTCATTTATTCTCTTTGTTTACCGTTTTAGTTTGATCTTGTGTGTGATGACGGTGGTTGGGCGAGTCTGGCCCAGTCAATCTACTTTGTGGGATTTCTTGTCGGCTCCTTCGTTTTTGGTACCCTCTCGGATTGGTGAGTGCTCAGTCTTTTTAAAAGAAAAACAACACTGTACAAATTTACTAAAACGGTTTCTGTGACACATCTTCATCGCTTAATGCACTCACATTTTGAGAGAAAAAAAACCCCTTGAAATTGGGACACGTGGCACCTATCAAAGTTCAACTTGGCTGGTAAGAAATACCTGAACATTCGTTGCAAATTTATTTCAAAAAAACCTCAAACAAACAAACAAACAAACAAACAAACAAACGAACAAAACATCAAAAAGAACGAACATCCCATCCCGTGTAACAATCGGACACTGATAACAAATACACAATCATAGGCAAAAGGTAGCAAAACAAAATGAGACAAGACAATAATCCACCCCCAAAGCAAAACGAAACTAAAACAAAACGGAACCCCCCACCCCAAAACCAACAAACAAATCCGTTACATTAAAGGGGCCCCTTACTTCAAATCTTTCAAATTGTTGCTGTTTGGAACTGCTCCCGATCCTTGCAGCTTGATCATTTTTTCCCGGTTTTCCAAGATGCATTGCGGTATATTTATAAGATAGTGCTTGTGAATAAATTATGGGCTTATAGGAACTGCATTGAGCTATAGTTAAAACGTTGGTTTTGCAAGATTCAGGGTTTTGTCAGATGCCTCAATTTATGTCTGAAGGAAATACCTTTGAACTATGAAATAGGTGACTTTATGGGACTTTAGAAACAAAACATAGGCTATGCCAGCCCAGCAAAACGGTCACGGCATCCTGTTAACAGGATTCTTATGGGCCATAAGCGTATAATTCTGCAGCAAGCAGAGCTATGAAAATTAGGTCCAGTGTTTATCGGGTCAACATGACCCGGAGGCTGAGTCAAAAAACTCTGCTGACCACAATACCTGGCCACTTTTTTACTCGAAACCGGGTCAAGCTGACCCTCGAAAGTGGGTCTGGCCTCGTGCGATTCTTCTCCGGGTCAAGGTTGACCTAGGGATGTTTGTGTGTGCAACATGCAAGGTGTCGAATACGCCCGTAATGTCTTGTGTTGTCTTGCACCACGACCAACCTCGTCTCACTTATAAGGCTAGTAGCTTTTTTGAGGTCATGGTGGGCACTATAGGAGTGCACTGTTTGGTTTGGGTGTTAGACACTGCAAAACTGAGGGGTTAAAATTGACACCATGTGTGTTGTCACGTAGAGACACCGATACAAGAATCACAATTTACATAAAATAACACTAATTTCTTCTAAACACAACTACATTGGTGTTATTTTAACACCATATATTATATGCTAATTTTGATTCTCTCTTGGGCATCTGTACATGACAACACCCACGGTGTCAATGTTAACACCCCCAGCTTTTGCAGTGTACAGACAGATTTACTCAAGCCAAACAGCGCCCTCGCAATGCGTCCACAATTATATCAAAATGGTTCAATGAAATTGTTTGTAGCTCTTAATAAACATCTCCGTGCAAGTGGGTGACAATAAATTACACTATTTTCCCCCCTCTCTATTAAAGTATGGGGCGAAAGAAATCGGCCATCATTGGCTTGGTGTTCTGGACGATTGGTTTCATCGTGACCACGTTTTCGGTCAATATCTACATGTATACTGCATTCCGTTTCATGGCTGCATTTGGTAACATCGGTGCCTACATCTCATTGTTTGTACTAGGTAAGTGTGTGATGTACGATTTGTAGTTTCAATTTAGAATGTGTGCTGACGGTACCCGGCACATTCTGTACCCACATGCAGCCAGGTCCTATGGGCCTTGTCACACGAGGCAACTTTTACAGGCAACTTGGAGGCAACCAACTGTAGTGCATGCTACAGGGCCACTTTGGTAGCACAGGAGTAATTTTTCAAACAGTGTCTTACGATCCCCAAGAAAAATATATGAACATTGAATTGTGAATGTCTTTTCTTTATGGAGATTGCCTGGAACTGGTTGCCTGTAAATTGCCTCGTGTGACATGGCCCTATTAACAGCAACAACAAAATCCCTCCCGGGTCAGAGTTGACCCGGAGTCTGGGTCCCGGGAGACCTAATTCATTTCTGATCCGGGTCAATTTCGACCCACTTTTTAAGAGGGTACACTGTATATCAGTTATGTATAGAAGAATGGTGGAAGTAGAAGATACACAGTTGGTACATGATACATGGCCTCGATGATCCCGTTGTTATTTTGGGGTGCTGCCCCCCCCCCCTGGTACATTTCATGCCCGATGTGTGGCACAGGGTGTCCTCCAAAATGTTCCCATACTTTAACACACTCTTTTCCTCTTGCACAGAAGTACCTCCCAAATTAAAATCTTCTAAAGAATTCCTGAGTTTCTCAGAACACAATGAAGGCGCAATAAGAGGGGGGGGGGTACACTGTGTCACATATAAAGCCTGACACAGAAATGGGTTAGGGCCCCCGGACCCGGGATGGTGTTAATTCTAAACAAGGAGTTTGATTTTAGTGATGTCCATAACCTATACTCTCTCAATCGTATTATGTAAACCACTGGCTCTTTTTAGAACCTACACAGCTCAAAAGAGATTTTCACATGGTGTTACCGCAAACCTTACTTAGTTAATTATACTTCCACCATGCAAAGTTTCAAATCCTACTGAAAATAACAATGATATTTCAAAGAGGGGGACCTTATAGTGTATGCAAGTACGTTATGAGAACAATGAGGTCCTGAACATGAACCGAGAGGTAAACTGATTAGCAAATATTCTCCTTATTTTAAATGGTTTAGCACCAAGGGGGTTGGGTTCATAGTGGAAGGGGTGTAAAAGTAGTAGGAGAGAACATTTCTGTCGAGGAGAGACATTACTGCCAACTGTTTTGCTGTCTGCTGTAGATGTTGAAAGATTCTTGGTTTTACTGCGACAATGAATTTTTTGTTCGTATCACCGTGGAATAAGGAATATAACAATTAACTAAGTGAGGTTTGCGGTAACACCATGTGGAAATCTCTTTTGATTAGTATAGGTTTTAGAAAGAACCGGTGGTTTACGACTCTACGGTTTATCAAACCATTCCAATTAAACCTTGGCGTTGAACTTGACATCTCAACACATATTTCTTCAATTTGAATATCGGTCAATTACCATATTAGGCACGCGTCACAAGTGAATCTTCTTGTTGCAATTTAACCGCATTTTAAAGATTACCCCGTAAACCTTTGGTCAACAGTTCTAGAAATCGTTGGGAAGTCCTACCGCACTGTGGTGACCATGTTGGCTGGGATCTTCTTTGCGGTGGGGTATTTCGTCCTGGCTACTACCGCCATGTACGTCAGAGAATGGCGTACGCTGTCTTTGATAGTCTCCGTACCAGTCGTGATATTGTTTTTTCCAATTCCGTAAGTTACACGTCGCTTCCTGTTTTATACTATTTACGTCGTACATTATATTTCACATTTTTTAGCTATGTCTATTAAAAAGTTTTTCTACTGTGAAAACATTGTTTTGCTGAAATTTCTCCTTTCAATTAAAATGCATACAGTCCCACAGTTTAAACAACGACTGGCCATAAATAATAATAATTTAGTATTTTTACATTCTCGAAGAAAAACAAATTGTTGACGCAGGCAGTCAAATGTCAAGCGCGGTCCAATTTCCTAGAGCTGCTTAAAGGAAGGTATATCTTTGGTAATTGCTCCAAAAGCTAATGACCATAAAAACTTACTTGGTAAAGAGCACTGGAGAGGTGTTGATATTAAAAAACATTGTTAGCAACTACACACTTTGGGGTTATGTAGTTTTAGAGAAAGAGGTAATTTTTCACACAAAAATTCTTTCTCAGACATCTCAAAACAATTCTATGTAACAAGGGTGTTGTTTTTTCCTCACGTTATTTTGTTGCAACTTCAATGATCAATCGAGCCCAAGTTTTCACAGGTTTGTTATTTGGATGCATAATGTTGGGATACACCAAGTGAAGATTCTGGACTTTGACAAATACCAAACGTATACCCTGCCTTTAAGCAAATAATATCAATTTACAGATTTCTGACAAGAAAAAAAGTGCAGAAGCCAGTATCTATATACAATACATCTGTGGTGCTTTAGGAACAAAAACAAAAAACAAATGTAGTCTACACAAAAATAGGTTGCCAACCAAAGGTTCCCTGTTTATTAGTCATGTATTATTATTGTTATTATATTTTGTTTGGGATGGGGGGAGCAGGCAGGGGACTTTTCCAAACTCGAACTTGGGTTCCGGCTCGTGGGCTCCGGCTAGGGCTCCGTCGTCAATTTCGGGGCAGTGTACATTTTGCAAGACGTTTCCAACATCGAACGAAGCCCGGAGCCAGAGCCGGAGCTGATGCCGAGGTTTGGAACAAAAGCCCACACGCTCTAAGAAATTAGGCCCCTGGGCTCGATTTCACAAAGCACTATGATTCATCTTAAGATGAGTTGTTAATATTGCCGTAGTGATTTGTGTTGTGACATCATGAAGGAGTATAAGGAGATAGACCCATAAGGAGATAAGAGCACTGGACTCAAGCTCTGGTGTTTCTGATCAGCAGAGTGTCGGTTCGAGTCCCGGTCGTGACACTTGTGTCCTTAAGCAAGCCACTTAACCATGATTGCTTCGTCCTTCGGATTGGACGTAAAGCCGTTGGTCCCGTGTGTTGTGTAACGCACGTAAAAGAACCCAGTGCACTTATCGCCAAGAGAAGGGGGTCCGCCCCGGTGTTCCTGGTTTGATTGGCTGCATATTGCGCCACAGCACCTCGTAAACCATTACATGGTGTTATAAAGGAATAGATCTCATACTTCAAAATGTAGCTCCACATACCTTGCAGGAAAAACAAATACTGAGCGCTTTGATATAGTGCTGGGCACCTCTGAAAAACAGTGTCTTTCACTGAGAGGTCTCCCCAGGGTAAAGAAGAAATAAATAAACCCAAGGAGAATGTGTCCCACTGTAGATTTTTCCAGGAGTCTGCCAGTTGGTTGGTTTCCAAAGGGAAGATTGAAGAAGCAGAGGCGACCCTCCGAAGAATTGCAAAGTTCAACAAGAAGACTCTTCCCGATGTCTTATTCACCAAGGAGGACATCCAAGAACAAGCGGTAAGAAGCACTCAATGCTGTTTTGTTGCTGTTGAGAAATGTCATAATCTCTTTAAAAGAAAACAACTACTGAATGATTTAAGAAACAGCTTGAAATGTTGATAATGTATGACGTGGTTGACGGTGGGCAGGCATTCACATGACGAGTAACCCTGGGGATGAGGTTGATTTACCCCCTCGTCCTTTTTGGACACAGATGGGGGATGGCGCCAGAATTGTCCATGCTTGAGTGAAAACGATATGAATACATTTAATCGAAACACATAATTATTTCAGTACCACACGAAGGTTAATGCTCCAATGTTTTACACCATACCCGAGACGAGGGACAGAAGGTATCCCCAATGTTCCTATATTTTAACACACTATTTTTCTCTTGTATAGAAGTACTCCCCTAAAAAACAATCTTGAGATTCCAAGCACACAATTGGGAGGGGGTACTACTATGCCCCCATATCGAGCACCAAGTGAATGTTTTGGAACCTATAGGCCTATATAACAAAAGTGTTATTCTGTCTTCAGTGTTGACTGATATCAAGGCCGGGGTTTGTTCGCTGCATACGCACTGGATGGGAGTCGATTTTACAACCCCCACCAAAAACTTTCTTTGCTAAAAGATTGAACTTGTTCAATATATTTATTCTTGAAGTTTCCGAAACATGCACTCTGGCAAACCATTGGCATGGTTATCTGAAATTGAGCTGCTTGATGCAGTCAACCAAAAGAAACACTGTTAACTCGAAGTAAATTTGATCCAACTTGTGTTGAAACAATGAATACGTTTTTGTGTGTGTGAATGCACTGTTTGTTTGAACTTTTCAAATGGAAGGAATCAAGTGAGTCGGCGGTGCCACCATCGGTCATCGACTTATACAAAACACCCAACATGGCGGTCAAGACAATCAACATGCAGTACAACTGGTAATTCAATTCTCACGTTCTTCGTTCAAGGCTAGCTAGCCTTTTGTCAAGGCGTGCGTGAGACACTCCGTTCCATGTGTACATCCAGTACGGAAAGGGGTCATAATAAACGCGCTAGTCTTTTTTCGTGCCGGATTCGAGATACAATGCGCAGCTTGGCAAGGTTTCAGCTGGATTTACGGATGTATAAAACCAATGGGGACGTCGCTAAAAATAAATTCCAAACAATGGGAGAACAAAGAACATTCCTCGATTTACTGGATTAACATGTGTGTGTGCGTGTGTGTTTTTGTTTGTTTGTTGTCGTTTGTGTGTGTGTGTGTGTGTGGTTTTTTTTTGGGGGGGAGGGGGATATGTCTCTTATATTATAAAACAAATCTGTTTGCTGTGTGCGTATGTTAGTAAATGTGACAGTCGTGAAAATGGAATAGACTACCCAACTATTCCTGATACTGATACAGAAATTCTGTCTAAATAGGTTGGTCAATAGTCTCGTATACTACGGACTTTCCCAGAGTACTGGGGATCTGGGTGTGGACGACTACTGGGCGTTCTTCGTGTCTGGAGCGGTCGAAATCCCGGCCTTGCTCTACGCTACGTTCGCAGTTGAGAAGTTCGGGCGTAAATGGAACACCGCTATATTGGAGTTGATCGGAGGTGTGGCCTGCTTGGCCACTATTTTCATACGTAAGTGCTGCCAACTGGAAATTGGTACATTGCTTGGGCCCTGTGGAAAAAAGCTGATGTTTCCATGGTGTGTATAGTACAACCACTGATGGTGGCTTTTCAAGAACTGAATTTATTTCATGAAACATGAAATTAGTACATCATACACATCATACAAAGCCTTTATTGTAGACACCTTATACTTTTTTTAAGGTAGGGTAATGGAGTTTTTGTCAACGTAATGCTGACAGGCAAAATTGTAAAGAGTGATACAATGAAAGTCGAGGTGACAGCGGATACCAACCGCATCTCTGATGGCCGCCTTTTGCGAACGGACGCCAACCATAAGAATATCTTAGAAACGATTCATGCATAATATCGTTTCTCAGATTCAAACGTTTATTACTTCTCAAAATAGTTTATCACTTAGGTGTACAGCCGACTGTGACTCAGTACATGTGCAGTCCTGTATTGTATTTCTTAATTAAGTAGCGTGACACTTAATAATCGCCAGTCTGTGCATTTGCAATTAACTGTAGTCACTTTATTTTGCATCTTCATCGTCTACATTATGTACACGTGTGCTTCATTTTGCATTCACTATTAAAGCTAGTCATAATGAACCGTGTGCATGCAAACAATTTTTAACTGATCTGTGCTCCAGGGTTATATCAACAGCGACAATGCTTTCTCCTCACCAAGTAAGTATTTATGGTAATACATTTTGGAGTATTTACCGATCTATGACGACCCTACGCTTTATGGAGAGACGGGAAACAAACTTTGACCGTTATCACAAAACGTTGTTGATTTGTAAAATATTCTAAAGCTTGGGATGAACACAGACAAATTTACTAGAACAGGATTTGAACTAACGGGCCGACTGAGCTATTATAAGCTTTAATGTTGACAGTCTCCCTAATATTTGTTCGGACGCCAGTCAGTTTTGTATCTGTTCACCCCAAAACTTGAACTAAAATTTACCCAGTCAGTTCCCCCTTGTGGCTTATTATACTTGAGTTATGAAATATTGTAAGTAAAGAAAAATAGGCCTAGAACTTAATACTAAAGGCCATGGTCAAGGTAACTTATCTGATGTAGTTCACCGTGTCTTTAATAATGCAATATTCATTTGCATAATAATTAATTATGTAAATCTCCCCTTAGCCATTGGGATCTGGCGTACCGTTGTCTCCATGACCGGCAAGTTCTGCATCTCCGCTACATTCAGTATTATTTACCTGTACACAACGGAACTTTTCCCTACCCCAGTAAGGTAAGAAAAAACTATGGTTGCCATGATAAGACACGATTCTTTGGAGTGTCGGTATTTGTGTATTATAAGGTTTGTAGATAAATATAGTTTGAGAGAGTTGTCGGGTAAACTTGAATGAATGTTTGTGGTGTCTATATGCACTATACGAGACGTCCATTGGAGTGTCGTGGCCGAACAGACTAGCGCACCAGACTCAAGTTCTAGTGTTATCAGAATGTAGGTTCAGGTCCTGTGACCAATTTCATAGAGTTGCTCGAAATCATTGCTTAAAACTTGTCTTCTTAGCAGAAATGAGCCGGATACCAGTCACATATGGTTCATGCGACATGGTATTTTGGCTGATAACCTTATTCTGGTAAAGCATACTTTTGTTTTGCTTTGCTACTGTTAAGCAACTCAGTCAAACTGGGCACCGGCGCGGTCTTAACACGTGTGTCCTCTAGCAATAAGCATGCACTTGTCCATTATTGCTTCTTCCTTTGGATGGGACGTAAAGCCGTAGGTCCCCTGTGTGTTGTGCAATGCACGCAAATGACCAAGTGCACTTATCGTTAGGAGATGGGGTTCGCCCAGGTGTTTTCAGGTATGGTTGGCTGCAGATTTCGCCACAACACCTTGTAAACCCTTTCATACACGTCTTTCTTAATACTAACGTATTTTTTTTGTAACTAATTGTGTACGTGTGGTTTTTAGTGCCTAACTTAGTTTTGTGTGTATTTCAATGTTTTTTAGACACGCAAAACCAAAATGCATTTCACTGTATAATGTGTAAATATGTGATATTAAAACAAAACAAACTATTTATGCATGACGTCGTCATAGTAATCCAAAATGAGGCTACCGGCGCAGTGCCACCTATACACCGATCCAGTAAGCCCCGCCCCATTTTCCAGTGACCAACCAAAGCCGCACAATCTGTGATCACCATTTGGCACTGCGCCTGTAGCCTCGTTTGGGAATACAATGATGACGTCATGCATAAATATTAATTTCAAACTATTGTTACAATAATAGGCCATATATAATAAGTGAGTATTAATAGTATTTTTACTATCTGAAACATATTTTAAAGCGAATACATTGGGAAAGGAATATGGAAAAGTGCTTCACATTTTCTATGAAATCATATTGAAGCCAACTGACTTTAATTAAATAAAATTATCACCATGATATCCCCTGACTGCAGGGCTGTTGGTCTGGGGTTGTGCTCCGTCGCTGCTCGTGTCGGGGGCATTCTGTCCCCGATCATCTTGTTACTTGGAGACGTCTTTGAGCCGCTGCCGCTGATTCTATTCGGCTCCAGTGCTGTCTTAGCGGGATTTCTGGCGCTACTCCTCCCCGAAACAATGGGACAAAAACTACCCCAGACGCTCAAAGAAGGAGAAGAATTCGGAAAGTGAGTTCAGTTGAAAATCTCAAGCCATCGTCATGGATCCACCTGTCCCGCTGTGTTTGGTGGGCAGGGCCACGTGTAGAAAGGGGCGGATCCATATAGTCAATTGGAGACTTTGGGGGGGGGGGGGCTCTAGGTGGCAGCAGACTTACCAGGTAAATCCATTGTTCTTGGAAATGTGAGCATGCTCAGAACTACGTAAACAATGGAAAGTTACCTGGTAAGTCTGCTGCCACCTAGCGTTCAAAAGTCTCCCATTTTAGTGGGAGTAACGTCACTTCGACATCATTTATTGAGCGTTTTCACCCGTGTACAAACATATGGACAAAATGAAAACAAATTCGACTTCCAGAAACATAATTATTAGATTAAGTTAAAATTACCTGAACTGGATTGCAGAATTCTTTCATAAAACAACTAAGATGTTATTAACGGTCAATTTAAAAACATCAAAACTTATGCAAATATTATCATTACAACAATCTTGGAATCCCTGCCAAGATTCACGGAATGGGTACAGCGTAAAATTGGGTTTGTATTGTCGAAAAACTGCAAATTTCTAAACAAAATCAAGTCCTGGTCATATTTACGACCAGTCTTGTTGCGTCTTTTGTATACATGTATTGTACAAAGAGTCTAAGTCCATTCACACGATTTGAGAAGAACTGTCTAGCTCTCAGCGTCGTATGTATCAACGAACGGAGTGTGAATGCAACAGCGTGAATGTAAAAATAAAACACCAGACCGCCATGGGACGACGTGTGGGTGTAGCAGACTTGTTTCCGTTGGGGACCCATTCGCCTGAAAACCACACGTTTCTTGTGCGATTGCATTAGTTTTCGGGAAATCAAGGTTTAGCAAACAAAAAACTTGGTGGGTTTTGCAAAAGGGCGGGAATTAGAGCTGAATGGGAAAGGGAGGGGGGGGGGAGAAAATATAAATTTTACATGGGTGTGAAGAGCCAAAATTAACGATAAAGTCATATCCCATATTTACTATATTAGCCCAACAAGAACATATTCAGTATTAAAAAGACACAACAAATGTTACAATCATGGTTTTAGTACAGAATTAAATGTATCAATTCAAAATTATTATGTGCTACTAAAGCCATGTCGTGTCATGCACTAAGATGTTACCAGCGTAGTAACATTTTACCATATGATTACATGATCCAGTTCCTGATCCTGTCCATGAGTTTGAGACAGTAGACATTACCCTAGTTCTACGCAGACATAACATTTATCGTTAATCCTGTGATTTTGTCACTGAACATTATTTATAAGGATGTATCTTTCGTTCCTCTAGAAATTTAAGTTATCTATTTTTTAGAAGGTTTTTTGAGAAGATGGTTTTTGCCAATTGCCACGATTACAATTTTTTTGTAGGTCGATGGATGAACATTTGCCGAAGGTAATGCTAATTCTGAGGCAACATACGCATTTAAAACAGGAAAAGAACAAAATATCGTTTACGCTAAAGATATGTTGTTTATTAAATTATTAATACTAAAGCAGGTAGCATTGCAAAATATCATTTACGAATGTTCTGTAGTGTAAACGGTTAGTTTATTTACAGCATTTGAACTTATTATTACCACCCTTAGTTAAAACAGACCCGTCCAGACAGTCTTTAGTGGCTGGCCATTCAAACACGCATCGGATACCGACATGTGTATGAAAATAAAAGTGCATGTACATGTACATGTACATGCACATGTATACCCGCTGAAATGTTTTGTAGGTTGAGCTGCCAACTGTGTCTAAGTTGCAAGAGCCGAATGAGATTAATTTCAACTAATTGGCGCATTGGTAGTGATACCCCCAGTCAAGGGGTTTTCATGTAACAAGCAAACTAATTCACTTTGACTTCATTTCGAAAGAAAATTTTGAATTCTGTTTCAAACTGCTTCCCAACCGAAACGACATGTATAGCATACATGTAAATGCAATACAGTGTTAATGGCCTCACGTTTTGACCCTATTACACATAGCTATAGACGAGAATAGTACTAGGGTCGAACGTGAGATAATTATAACTCACGTTTTCAGTTCTAAAGGATATCAGTGGGTTGTCGCTACAACCACCCCCGTAGATATTCAGCGAACCATAAATCAGGGCACAATTAATCTGATCAAAACAAAATTTATGTTTTGAAGGTATCAGGCAGCATAATGAAACCGAATTTAACGACAATACCAATGGTGAAACCATGGGCGCAATGGTTAAATGTACATCAGTCATAAAGTCTAGACTCCGAAGTTGTATTTTAGTGTGATTCATTGTGTCACACAATAAACCATAGAAAGCTGCCACGCAACACAAAACCCTGAAAATTCAAAAAATTCATCTTTTGGTGTAGATTTAACACACGGCCTAAATTAAGCCGAGAGAAAATCCATTGACTTTACGTCGGGCAAACTGTGTTTACTGTCTTCCCGTTTGATGATGTAGTTTATTCAAAATGCGGCGCAGTGCATGAGCAGTAGTTCACTTTACGTACACAAGGGGTTGTTCGCTTTACGTACTAACTTGTGAGACATGCTCAGTTTTAGACTCAGTATCAGAATGAAGGTTACATGTAGGCTTAGGTTTTGATAGGCACATTTCAAGTCAAAATAAGTGCATGCCACAGGTGAACGGTCTTCTGCCTCTTATAGTCAGACCCACTTTAAAGTTCTGGGCGTTAATCAAAACAAAACTACTCGGAACAGCTTTGTGTTTGTTCACAAACACCTATTGTCTAGTTTTTACTGTTATCCTAACAATATTCTTCGTCATCTTTCAGATGTAAATGCATGGGTGGCGGTACCAACGACCAGTCTATCGTTGACTTGGAAGAAATTGATGCCTCCAAAGACGGTCTGGCGTTGACTAACCCTGCCTTCGAGGCAACTGACGAGAACATGTCGGAGAAGATATGAACGCTTTCCACACTACAGAGCAAAGTCCCAGGAAATAATAGTAATTACTAAGAACAAAAAAAAATGAACAAATAAACAAATAAACAAACACCCAACAAACAAAAAGCAGGACATTATTATTAAGATTACTTGATAAAATCAACACGCAGTATTTCCAGTATGCACTTTTTACGAAAACGAAACAAATATATATATATATATTATAGAAATTGGTTGGACTGTCGAACCCTTTTTTAAAACTTGATGTTTTCACACTCAAAGTATCTATTGTTTATGTTTTCAATCGATTAACTTTAGGCTGGCAGATTGGCTAGACATATTTGTTTATATTAGCAAATGAATAATGCAGTTTTTTTATTGTTTGTATACTCAAGGAACTTTAAAAGAACATGATGTCACCCTTGTTTGTTAAATTACGTACTGACAAATATAATTACACTTGCTGGGAATCGAACAGACCCGTATTGCATGTGACCTAAGAAGTTCAAAAAGCGCCTTCACTGAGATCACATTTCAAGATATAACCATTGGTTGATGCTGTGTGTGGCGCGTACACACGCGCGCGTTTCCATTGTTTGACACATCCGGGATAGCTGCCAACATACAAGTGGTCTCCAGTGAAAGATTTCGCACAACTCTCTGTGCTCGTAATTGTTGTGCAGCAGAAGCAGCTATTATGTTGATTAACTAATAATGTGTGTAGAACAGCTTATCAACCAAAACTCAAAAAATCAAAATTCTGAAAATGTAAACTCATAAGATAGGAGCTGCATTGTTTGTCATCATCGAAACTTGTTTTTTGAATGTTACTTTCGGAAGATTTGGCCTTACGGCATTGATGGTTTTTAAAAGTGTTAATTTGGTTAAATACTCATTCGAGGTCATTGTTATTTTGCGTTTTATTCAATAAATTAATAAGTCTAAAGAACCATAACCAACACAAATCTATTCCAGCATAGGATTTTTTTGTTGTATTCCAAAAGACCGAGTAATTGGTTGCTGATGGCTGACCGTCGTTAGAGCTTTACTACCAGTAAGAAGAAGTATAGGCCTTCCTTTGGTTTTTCGGAACCGTTGGATTGTTCGAATATTATTTAAATGTACATACATACAATATAACTAACCTGTGAAAATGTCATTTCAAAGGGTGGTGGAATTTCTGAGATATTGCCGAAAATCTGGAGCGGTTTATGTCCACTGCTTGAGGAGGAATGGTCCGTAATTGGAATGCACAATCTGAGAAACGTTTTATACGCAGACACGTTTCTCAGATTGATATGTTTTTGAATCCCTCTCTCCAAAACCACATTCCTTTGAGGGAAATTGTTTCTCAAAAAGTTTACCACGTAAGTGTTCATGGTCATTATTTTTTGTTTTTGAGTATTACCAAATGGAATTCTCTCCCTGTAAGAAGAAGTAAGCAAGCCAGAAAAGGACAAGCCCAAAAGAAGTTACATTTAATGGTGATTTACAAAAGACACTTACCATGCCATCACCAGCTATTTATTGAGATATGGGCCTCAACGTCAGATGTTGGGGATAATCAAAAGTAATTCTCTCGTCGTACAGTCAAGCTTGACCCGGAAACGGGTCAGGTCCAACCTGACCCTGACCCGGAACCGGAACTGGGGGTCAATTCTGACCCGGGAGTTTTCAGAGTGCTGTGTCGTAATTTAGGTCTATTGTATAATTGTTGTCGTCTTTTAGAGTTTACCCAGTCGAGAATAAAGGGGTATTGAGTATAAACCCGCTTCTTTTAACATCAATCTGACTCGCCAACAATTGATTCCTGAAGTTACACGTTAAATCCGATAATTGTGCATTTTAAGAAATTTTAATTGTGGATAAAGAAAGATTTCACTGGTCTATCATCTACGTGTATTTTACTTTTGTGTGTCACATAGATACCGAGAGAACCATTAACAAACCATTTTTTGCGGTGCCGTTTGAACATGAGACAGATTAAAGATACATTAAACTTTTTTATTTGTTAGCTTGACCAGCGATACTAATCCGAATTGTAATTCTAAAAACAAGCACAGCTAGTTCGTCTTCTCGACCTCGAGGCTCGGTCCCATAAACTACGCCCCCTTTATATTGCCTCAAAATTGACTTATACCCAAACGTAGTGCAATAAATATTTATACAGAATTCCTAGGTATTCATTGTGCTTCTAATCGGTGAAGGTTTGAATATCGAAAAGTCAATATTGACTGTGTCTCTTAATAAAGAGGAAACGCAAACAAGACGTTCTGACCATGCCCGGCATTCAAGGGTCCTCAAAGCCCACACCTCGCTCGCCCTTTGGAACCCTTTTCGAAAACACGGATGTAGCACCCTATCAGTGGTTTTGAAACCATGCGCTTTTGGCACGCAGTCAAAGTCCAATTCGTGGTTTCGAAAATGGCCGTACAGCATTACCATGCACGTTGCGATCAGCTATTGTGTTGTCAGGATCGTTTACGTAATGTCGATACGCTTGAAAGCATTTGTGAAAAGGGGTACCCGACAATCTTGCTGTAGTGTCCTCGAAAGAAGCCTATTGAGAGCAATGGAGATGTTTTCTTCTTTAGGCAACACACATGTTTATAAGATTCATGTGGACGAGACAACCTGTTCTTAGATCAAATAGATTGTAGCGAACACAGTCAATGGTGGAGGATTTTGAACGGAATCGATGACCGTCGAGCTCTTAGATGACAGTCGAGCTCACACACCGTTCTTCCCGCGTGCAGCTTCCCAACCAAGACATGTAAAAACCAATATCGCAGAGTAAGTACTGTACGCCTGTAAGATCATGGCAAGTAAGAGTGAGTTACACTAGCTCCCCCTGTGGTTGTTATAATCATTAGTATACTACTCTAGTCAACTCTCCTAATAAAGAGCACAAGAGGTTGTGCTTACAAATAGCAAATGTTGAACCTCATTTCTACTTTGTGGAGATCTTTTGGTTGTTGTTTATAGCTGTCCTCTCATAACAACGTCCCTGTTATAAAGAGGGTGCTAGACTGAGCATGGAGAGTTATAATGGTCTGAGTGACATTGTTAAACGAGAATCGACTGTACAATGAATATGATGGTACTAATTAAATCCTAAAGATTTCACTACGGTTAGACAGTGGTTTGGATCGATAGACAGAGCCTGATTTTGTTTATTCATGTTGTAGAATAAGACATAATATAGACCCCAAATCCACCTACCAGTGTTATTGCATTCAATGATTGTATTGTTGAGGACGAGGACAAGAGGCCGAATCTGATCGCCATTTTGTTTTACACTTTATGACCACACATCTTGTTTACCAAAACAAGTGTTACGTTTTTCGGTCATGGCCAGTGAAAAGGTGATGTTCGGATACAGGATTTTCGTTGATACTGTCTCCCTGTTCACAAGAAGTAATTTTTTCTCCTATTACGTGGGCTGCCTCCCATTTTCATGCTCGTCTTTAAACTCACCATTAAGTTGGCATCGTGTCTTAACAAGGTTGTACGGAAACTAACCAAAATGTCTCTGAAGATCTACGGTGTGTCCACAGAATGTGACACTTACTGTATCTAAAAGACAGTGTCTGCTGGCCAAATGCCAGTTAAAACACCCGAGGACCAGTCACAATTCAGTCCAGCTAGTCCGGGTGGCAAGTTGATTGCTTGCCACTGCTATACAGGTATACCGCTGATTGTCCATAATTGCTTCAATTAATATATAGTCCCATGCCTAGTAACAATGTTGAAGGACACTCCAAAATATGGACCAGTGAAAAAAATGGTGGACCAGTGAAATGACAAGCTAACCGGTCATGCTGTCTATTCACTGGAGAAGAAAAAAAAAGTTAGACCTTGATAGTTTCTTTTATAGAAAAGTTCGATTATTTCTCAGAGGTCATAATGTTATGAAAATTGTGCAGTTTCCATTTATTTACATAAGTATAGCCATGATATATGTATAACCATAAAACACATCTGCATGATTTTGTTTATGTGTTATACTTTTTTTTGCCATAATAATATTGCCATTGCACTATGTTTACATTACACTGACAGACAACAGGTGACGCTCGTCCGTCCTCTCGGCGCATGAGCCCGGTCGCGGCCGCGATTTTGTTTTCTTTAGTATACTTTAACAATGGCAACGAATTAAATTAACCAATCAATTGCGCTAATTTTTAATGAATATTTTGCAATGAATATATCCTACTACCACCCAGTACGTCAAATTCCCCAAAACACACACACACACCTTTCTTAGTGGTAATCAATATTAATTGTGAGTTGTTCATTAACGACAAGGGCATTTGATTGGTTACCTTATTTGCCATTGATAAATTATGCTGCAGAAAAAAAAGAAGAGAAAAAATCGCAGCCCAGCCAGATGGGAGAAAATTCACCCACTTACTTCAGTCAAACAACGCCCCCTCACCATTGTTGTTTCCTGCGTAATGTCACTCCAAACATAATTGATTCTTTGTATTAATCATTATTAGAAACAACGTAAAAGACTGATAACTTACGGGAAAAGGGTGTTTTAGTTAACTATTATAAAGTATATGATGAGTACTAATACTTCATTGAAATAGTTTTCTCTGAAATAATGTCGAAAACAGGCAGAGTGGCAAGTCCAAACTGATCAACGGACCCTATGCATTGACGTCATCAAGCCGCCATCTTATTGATGCTCAAACACATCGGTGTTCGTGCGGCACACAGAACGCGCCAATGAGCAACCTTCTTTTGACATCTTGATCCTAGGCAGAGGGCGTCCTACTCAAATGACGTCATGTGCATACGATCTGTTCTGATGTTGACTGCCGTAAACTCACTGACAAAATAAATAAACGTATTTGTTGTTTCACTGATGTATGAAGCAGATTCATAATTGTTGTTGTATGTGTGTTTAGTGGAACATTTTGGGAGTGACTATTAATCCAATCAACATGGTTTTTTATTACACTTAATTCCATTTAACACCTGCTTGAAACATGGGTAGGTGAGTGAATAAGTAGATGACCGATATGAAAAGTCATCAAGAAAACAAGTAAACTGGAAAAAGAAAGGGCCAGTGACAGAACTGAGAAGTTGCAAAATGCGGGCCTACAATGTTTAAATGATTTTTTCCAGATTGAGCTCAATGTCAGATGCTTTATGTAATAAAAGCTCTATATTAAAGTAACCTTAGTTCTATTGTCTGTGATGCAGTTTAGAAACGGCTTAAATTGCCACAAGGAAATTTTTTCCCATTCTCAAATCTATAACAGTTTGTTGTTGGTTGGAATTTTCTTGTAGGTGCTTGCCGAGGACTTGCGGATTGACAGTTCTTGCTGTAAGGTTGAGAACTAAAAACGTAGCATGTCGATGTTTGTGCGTCAGCAGTCCATGTGCATGTTCACCGTCTTCTGCATCCTGTTTGGGCTCTTCCAAGTGCTCCTCCTTAGCCTCCAACGAGAATGTAAACCTGTCGGAGAACTTGGAGATGGTCGACTGAAGTTACCGGCCGATAATAAGCTGAGCAAGATTGACAAAAGGCATGTTGGTGATGGTAATACGCTGGCCTCGTATCATGAGAAAAAATCACCTCAGCTGGGGCAGTCACTTCAGTTGGGGCATTTACCTCAATTGGGGCATTCGCCTCAATTGGGGCAATCACCTTTAGAGCAGCGTGACAATCAAAACAGCTATACCGCGGCACCTCAAGATCTACCAGACTCGTACAACACGTTTTTATCACCTTTTCACCGGCACTGGGAGGCCGACTGCCCGGCGATATTTTCCGGCGATAAACAGGCAGTGAGGACAACTTATGAAATGCTACAAAAGGAGCGCCTTAAGGGGAACGGTTCCGTTGCTGTACCAAGCGACGGTGAGGTACGAACGTGGACGCGCGACTGCCATTCATACAAACGATTGAGGCGCTTCCCAACAAACCCCGGAACGGACGAGGAGGCCGAGTTCCAGGTTGCTTACATCATTGTCGCTCACAAAGAAGCCGCGCAGGTCGAGCGCCTCCTACGGGCGATATACCAACCTCAGAACCTCTACTGCATTCACCCTGATGCAAAGTCCTCCAAAGAGTTTCATGAGGCTATACGATCAATGACAGGCTGCTTCCAAAATGTGTTTGTTGCCTCTAAAGTTGAAGATGTCCAATATGCTGGATACACGAGACTTTTGGCGGATGTAAACTGCATGAGAGATCTTTCGAGCAAGAGAGGTTCCTCGTACCGCTGGAAATATGTGATGAATTTATGCGGGCAAGACTTCCCGTTGAAAACGAATCTTGAAATCGTACGGCAACTCAAGGCGTACAAGGGTCATAATGACATCAATGGTATTCTACCACCTTCTTATATAATAGGAAGAACGAAACACCATCACATTACTAAGGACAGGCATGTCATGAGGACCAAGAAGTTAAAGTCACCTCCACCTCATAACTTGACCGTCTACTTTGGCAACGCGTACTACGCGGCCACGAGGGGGTTTGTGGACTATATGCTGACCAGTCCACCGGGCATTGACCTCTTGGAATGGTCAAGTGACACATTCAGTCCGGACGAGCATTTTTGGGTGACTCTCCAGCGAGCACCGGGGACACCGGGCGGGTACCCTCATGCAACGTGGGACGAAAACGTGAGGTTCATGAAGTGGGGTGATATAAAGAGGCACCCAGCCTGCCGCGGCAAATACGTGAGAGGACTGTGTGTGTTTGGAGTGGGGTACCTGGACTATCTCGCCACACAGCCTCACCTCTTCGCTAATAAGTTCTACTACAGTTTCGACCCAGTGGCTTTACAATGTATTGAGGAAGCGCTTAACCACAGAGCTAGGAACCCCCAGGAATCTGATAAACTGAGTAATTTCCCGGTCACGAATCTCGTCTGGCAAAACCACACGGCTCTCGTACCATGAGCTTGATGATTTTCGTTGAAATGTTTTATGACTCCCTCCCACCACTTAATAGGGAAAAAATAACTCTGCTTTTCGTAAAAGTTAGTTGGACTGTGGTGAGGGAGCAGGTTGGCTCCCCTATCCTATACTCCGAAAAATCCCGGGTCGAAATTAACTCGGATTCCTTTTCCACGTGGCGTGGCCCATTTCCGGGTCAGGCTGAACCCGGAAAGTGGTTACAAATGAGATATTAAACTGAATTCTGCGTAATTTTTACCTTTTTGTGGGTCATTTTGAGACAGATATCAGGCCTTACTGAACCAGACATGGGTCCAGGCCTCACTTGACCCGGATCTGGGTCAAATTTGACCCGGAAGTATTTAAGTCTAGTGTCACCTATGTGGCGGTGTTTTCATTTTTTAAATGACTTGTCTTTGTTTGTTTTTTACCAACCATAAATCTGATAGGCCTACTCAATAGTACGGCAGTAGGGCGATGGGATTGTGATGATACAAGCATTGAATTTGGAACTCAGGGTATGTCATGAGATAGTTCCGCTTCAGATATTTGTTGTTTACGGCAGTAGGCAGCGCCATGAACTTGAGCCCTGTGGCCCATTTTCATGCCGCCGCCAACGCTACATCAGGGTCAAGTTCGCGAAAGGACCAATGGAGTGGTTGTTTAGTGACATGCGCTCAGAAGTTGTAGTGCGAAAACGACGCTTAGTCATGTCATGTCAGGGTGACCGGCGATTAATATACCTTAGCATTTTCTTATAACTGGTCCACTCTGCACTGTGCAAAGAAAACGGCCATTAAACCAGCAATTCGACCATGCCAGGTAGGCTGGTGCCAAATAGTCGACTTATACTCTGTGATATACGCAACGTTAAGCATTGTTCATAAACAGACGGTGGGGGGAAATAGTTTCTGGGTGAGGGGGAAATAGCCCCATGTCCCAATGTGCTTGGTCGACACGCAAAGGATTTCGGGTGAAATCCGAGCCCCAGCAGATTGGCAACCATCAGGCGCCATCTTAAAAATATACAGCAATGCATTTTGGGAAACGGAGTACTGTTCAAAAATCAATTCAAGCTTTCAAGGTGGACGCCATGCTGCAGTTAACAGCAATGCCAGGTTTTATAGTTGTGTACCGAATTGCTTCAAAATCAGCACGCCGTGATGGTTGCCGGTGTTGCTTGGACTCAGAGATTTCACACATAATCCCGTTGCGCACAGATCATGCGCATTGAGACATGCATATTAATTATAAAAATTTAAAGGCAAGTGCTTTGTAGGAACGAACTCTACATTTGAGAATCTTCCTCTTTCTGACCGTAAGTATTTCTCCAAAACAATTGATGATTTCATGTGTTCATTTTTGTCCCGTTGATATATTCGAAAATAAACACATCCGACTTTTGAAAATATAATGTACAGTATGTAACTTCCTTTCTAAAATAATTTCCCTTGACCCACGATCAATGTAGCTTTATTACATGGCGCGATACTGCGCACCCTCATTTGCCAGTTTTGCCAACCAACTGCACCGCAAAGAAAGTGACACTGGTTTTACAGACCCAATGATTTCATTAGATACAATGATTTCATTGGGTAAACGTGCAGTGACGTAAGCTGTCCATAAATTTTGTGTTATGATTGATCTGCTCCGAAGTGACGTGTTTGTCAGCTACACCAGCCGCAGGAACTTTTCGACCATCTGCTGCTGCGAGCGTGTACATAACGTTTGTATGTAATGTTGTTTTATTCACAATATAATGCGTGGGCTGTGTGAACACTGGGTGTGTGTGTGTGTGTGGACGCACAGACGGGCATTTGTGGGGTCCTTACAACAATGGAACAATGGACCCCACAAGGTAATTTCAATAGGAACAATTGGGCCCCCCACAAGGGAATTCTTTAGAAAAGAGAATAATAGAACAACAATAGCAGTACCCCACAAACCGGATCCGTATGTGTGTGTGTGTGTGTGTAGACTACGAACCCCCGCCGTGTGAATGGATGCGAGGTCAAAGGTACATCTGTTGGGATCCTGCCAGTTGCTCAAGGCTGATATCTCGCTTTACAATTCACCAGAGTAAAATATTAAATTATTTTTATAAGCTTTAGTTTGATAATTTAAATGTTTTTTAAAACTATTTTTCCATTAACACGCAGACAATATATTCGTTTTCACACTCACGTTAGATTATAAAAAAAAAAGTTAAAAAAAAGTAAATGGCATAACAAGAGCGTTAAAAAAGGGCTAGTTGAGGATAAATGCAAACGGAAACTAAAGAAGTGCCCCTACTAAATGAAATTTAAAAAGGTGCAGCCCTTTGTAGCCCCCTAAAATAATACCATAGTTTCGGCGCTGTTTTCTGTGTCTATGTGGCAGGAGATTCTGACCGAGCAAACTGTGTACAAATTTCGTCCGATAGCCCATTGTAGTTCAACAGGCCGTGTCGGAGATCGGAGGGGTCGACATACACTAACAACAAAGCGTCAAAATCTCGGGGTGGGGTGCAGCAAATAGTGTGTAAACTATTATAATTTTACTGGTGAGGCTTAATATCCGAATAGGTTACTTGTGACTAAGTGTCACTCTATTTCTACCTCCATGGTCTATTTCTACCTCCATGATATGATTATACCGTCTGTGTCTTCAGTCTAAGCTCTGCTAGTTCTGTATAACTATTGTGAATTATACATACCTGGTTTTGACAAAAAAACGCTTCGTGACAAAATCTACTTGGATGTGAGTATACTATTCTTTTTTTCGGTTTGGTTGGTAAGAGTTCATCCTGGTCCGTGCTTCATGGTTGAAGTTTAATTTGCTCTCTTTAAAGTATTTACGGAGTTTAATTCTTGAAACACCACGTTGGTTGAAAGTACATTCAAATAACCATTGCAATACCAAACCATATCAAATTGCCAACGATTCATATTTAGAAGGAATATGGGGCCAGTAGGCCCAACCAACAGATGCTTATCACAGGGTCAGGCATTCCAATCTTACCCAAGTCCAAACAATTTGGTGTGGAGTGACATAGAAGAGGAGGATGTGGGATGGGAGGATTGAGGTTGTTCCACCCCAACTTGACAATCGTCCAAACTATAGTTGGGACTAGTCCCAACTTGAGTACTAAAGTTGGGGCGTCCCAACTATATTTGGGATCGCAGTAAACACACAGCACCCCCATGAAAAAAACTTATGACGTTTTTAAGATCACTTTCCCTTGAGAATATTTGAGATTAATTCGATTTTTGGTTTTCCGAGAGAAGGGAAACTAAATGCGTAGGCCTACTTTGAGACTGAAAGCATAAGGCCGCGGTCAGAACCATCTGTATACACTATACACCGAGTTAGCAGTCCATTAAGAGCGATATACTATCATTCCAAACCTCGTCCTTGGCACCGGCTTGCGACCGGCTCTAGGTTTGGACATAGGTTTTGACATGAGTTTGTACAGAGCCGAGACCCGGGTTTGAAATAAAGAATCAGCTTCTGCGTCAGTAAACAGTGCGGTAATCCGCACATGAATGAGTCACGGTGTTCTGTTGGACTATAATCCGGAGCGGTTATATCCAAACAAGAAGAATAACCTGTTTAATTTGAATACACGATCTGAGAAACGGTGACGTATCTCAGATTCAAATTTGGGGGGATAAAAACTTATATCTTTTCCCATATTCACGTTACATCGAAGTGAACTGATTCTCAAACTGCTTTATACTATCGAAATCTGCTGTACTTCTAACCAGGTAAATTTTTGCCATTAATTTTAAGAGTGATTACCAAACATATACATGTACCTTCCCTTAAAACAACTCGCCAAAAGGTATTATACAGGATTGGTTAGTGCAGAGCATGGCCGCAGACAGTGTCCTTTGTGTGTGTGTGATCGACCATACAGGAAATAACAAGTCTGTTAAAATTTGTGAGTCAGGTACAAAATGGAATGTTAAACGCACATCGTTCAGTCGTGTCCTTAATTCTGGTTGTAACAACCGAAGCCAGCTGTGGGTTTTCTGTAGGTTTTCAGATACATTTTGTTTTTGTCGAGTATGACTTAAGCTTCATGTCACAGGGAAACATTTCAGAGAAAAATGGTTCTAGTATGAACTTCAGACTAAAATTAAACAATTAATTTTCTTTGTCTTCATCATTACCAATCCTGTGTAATACCTTGAAGTCGTCTAGCCAATGTAGACTGCAAAAACTGGGGGGGGGGTGAAATTGACAACAATTTGCAAAGTCATTCAACCGTCATTAAATTGAACATGCAGTGTGGGATTAAAACTGAAAGCTTGTTTACGATGAATGACGAAAACGCTTCCCTTGCCTGTTTTTTTTTTCGAAATGGTATGACAACTAGGCCCAATTTATAAAGCTGCTTAAAAGCACAGACATTTACTTAGCCTAAAACAACTTTGCTTACTGGAAAACGGTTACCTTGGTCGGAAGTTTTTAGAGCCCATAAAGAAAATGATACGATGAAAAATACACGTAGGCTCAGACCTATTTTTATGTTTAAAAAGTCAAGTGATAAGACCTCTATAGTCTTCCACGACAAACAAAACTAACTCGCTGAGCAAGTGTGACGTCAAGCACAGTTATTGGTTACAATACTGAATGGGATCGGCGAAACGAGGAAGTACACTACAGACATTTGCACTTTGGTTTTCGTGAGGAGCCAAGCAAATTAATGTTGATTATCGCTGTATGTTTTGCATTTCAGGGGAAAGACAATGTCACGCCTAAGGCGAATCAAGCTCATATATGTTCTCGTTACCATTTTGGGACTGTTTGTAACAGCGCAGTACTTCATGTTGCAGTACAGTTATGTGCCTTTTAAGAAATACTCCTCAAAAGGACAACTCAACCCTTTAACAACGAATACGAAGCAAATGATTACCGCAAAGAAAACGGTGGTGGTTTCTACGAAGCCAGAGTCACCGGTCGCCACGCAACCACCGAACGTCACCGAGATCAAGCTACCGTCCGTCGCTCCATTTCACCGGTACTGGCCAACGAACTGCTCGGCTCTCTTCTCGGGAGATAAAGCTGTCATCAAGAAAACCACAGATATGATTGCAAAGGAAAGGAAGGGAGGGGTCAAAGGAGAACTTCCGGTACCGTCTGATCAAGAGGTACAAAACTGGACCCGGGATTGTAGTCTGTACAAGAGGTTAAGAGAATACCCTACGAAACCCTTGTCAGACGAAGAGGCTGGCTACCCCCTCGCGTACATCATAGTCACCCATAGAGATGCAGCACAAGTAGAGCGACTTCTACGGGCAATTTACCAACCTCAGAATGTCATCTGTATCCATCCTGACGGAAAGTCACCTCAAGACTTCCAGAGAGCCATACGAGGTCTAGCCAAGTGCTTCGACAACGTCTTCGTGCCGTCTAAGGTGGAAATCGTGAGATATGCCGGGTTCGCAAGGCTTCAGGCGGACGTAAACTGTATGAGTGACCTAACGGGTCCTATCGGCGTGAAATACAACTGGAAATATGCCATGAATTTGTGTGGTCAAGACTTCCCACTGAAGACGAACCTAGAGATAGTACATCAACTCAAAGCTTACAAAGGACACAATGATATCATTGGAATCCTCCCATCCGATCATTTTAAACGTAGAACTCGACACAAATGGCCTGCTCCCCATAACATAACAGTCTACTTTGGTAATGCGTACATTGCGGCAACCCGAGGATACGTGGAGTACGTGGTTCACAACCGCGTCGGTGTGGATCTCTTGCACTGGGTAGACGGCACCTACAGCCCGGATGAAACATACTGGGTCACCCTCCATCGTGCTGCGGGCACACCGGGCGGTTACCCCATAGGAACCTGGGAATCAAATGTGAGGTTTTTGAGGTGGGGTGACGTCCCCAATTCCCCAGCGTGTGTGGGCAAGTATGTAAGGGCGCTGTGCGTTTTTGCGGTTGGCTACTTGCAGCATCTTGCTGTCCAACCACAACTCTTTGCGAACAAATTCCACTACAATTACGACCCCGTGACCTTACAGTGTCTTGAGGAAGCACTCACAAATAGAACAGTGCGCCCCGAAGAGTCTAAACGGCTAATAAACTTTCCTGTCACGAAGCTTTCTTGGCAAAATCACACGGCAGTCCCCTAAGCTTTAGCCGTAGTCGTGACGGGTAGGGCGACACTTTGGTAATGACCTTGAAAAAAAATTGTTATGAAAAATAAATGGTAATGGTAGTAAGCATCCTGCGAAACCATTTCGTCTGAAATGACCCCCATTGACTTAGAATTCAATACAATTTTGTCGAAGAATTTTAATCTCCAAAGACCGCAAAGCGACTTTGAAGATTAAAAACACACAATTGACACACTTTTACTGATTCCTAATCAACGAGGGTCACTTCCGACCAAATACTTTTTTTGCACACTCTTACATAGACAGTTATATTGTAATCATAGACAAAGGGTTTATGAATTAATTAATGTAGCTAAGATTGAATATTATACTTCTCTCAAATTACAGATTGTTCAGGAGATCAGAAGAAAATATTCAAAGTTGTTAATGGGTTGCTAGATCAAACAAAGCAAAAGCCCAGTATTACCCAGTAGTGTATCAGATGCGGTTCTATGGCAGATAGTTTTTCCTCACTATTTCAGCAACAAAATTGTTAATATTCGTAGTATTTTCCCTGTAGCAAGTAGTTCTACTATATAGCCAACTAACCATTTACCTGTGTTTGCTCATGTATCAAATATTTCCCAGTTTGAATCTACTACTGTGTCTGAGATTATAAAATTAATAAGTAGTTCTCCTTCTAAATCATGTGAACTGGACCCCATACCTACAGATCTTTTAAAAAGGTGTATTAATGTTCTAGCACCTCTTATTACTACTATTGTGAGCAAGTCCTTTGAGCAAGGTCATTTTCCAGACAGTCTTAAGACAGCTTACATTCGTCCCCTGATCAAGAAGCCAGGTTTAGATATTGAGACTTTTTCTAACTACAGACCGGTGGCTAATTTGAAGTTTGTTTGTTGGCAAGACCATTGAGCGCATTGTTGCCTCCAGATTGAATACTGTTATCTCTGACTCTGGCCCTGCTGATAAATTTCAATCAGCATACAGGTCCAAGCATAGCACTGAATCGGCACTATGGCGGGTGCAAAATGACATTGCTATGGATGAAGGCCATGTGACTGCCCTGATTCTGCTTGATTTAAGTGTGGCTTTTGACACCGTGGATCACACTATTTTGCTCAAGAGACTACATGATATAATTGGTTTACAAGGTAATGCCCTTAAATGGTGCCAATCCTACTTGCAAAACAGACCACAACATGTTCGCATTGGCAATTCCACATCAGATCCGGCAGTTCATGATTTTTCGGTCCCTCGGTAGCCTTGTCCAAGGCTCTTTACGTAAGCACCCCGCTTTGAATTAACCAGGTAGCATAACAATACTGGCACGGTACTGCAGTACTTGATATACAGTATAGCGTGGGGTCGAAGCATGGTTTTTCAACCTCGTACCAAAAACCGAAACAGAGCCTTGTCCCACTGTAAAAAAGGTCAAATTGTGGGCGGAGTTGCTTTATGCTAATATTTCCCGAAGGTGTAAGCTCATTGGTTAAACCATATCAGTACGTCATAGCGAGAGTTTATGATTGGACGATTATCCGCCCAGTACAGGAAGTGAATATTCAATATCCGATTCCAGCATACGTAATTAGCGCTGGAATCCCTGCGCAAAGATAAAGAAAAACATAAGCTGCCGTTTACATTGGGAACAAGGCTCTGTTTCGGCCTCGTTTTTGGGTACGAGGTTGAAAAACCATGCTTCGACCCCACGGTATGTTGTATATCAAGTACTGCAGTATCGTGCCAGTGTTATGGTACCTAGTGAATTCAAAGCGAGGTGCTTGCGTAAAGAGCCTTGGACAAGGCTAGTCCCTCAGGGGTCGGTTCTTGGACCGCTGTGGTTCACGGTGTACACCTACCCAGTTCATAGCATCATCATGAAACACAAACTGAACTATCATGTATATGCTGATGACACTCAGTTATATTTCTCTTTTAAACCATCCAAACATTTTGCTGATGAGAGCATCAGTCGTATTGAAACGTGTGTTGGTGAAATTCGTGTTTTGATGCAAGAAAATTTCCTTAAGCTTAATGACAACAAGACTGAATTTATGATACTTGGTTCACGCCAACAACTCTCTAAAGTTACTATTCCCCATATTAATATAGGTGACTCCGAAGTTACCGCTGTTACCAAAGCTCGTAATCTTGATGTGATGTTCGACTCTTCCATGACTAGTTCGCATATCTCTAGCATTGCACGTTCTACGACATTTCACATTCGTAATATAGGCAAATTGAGGAAATATTTAACACAAAATGCAACTGAGCAAATAGTCCACTCTGTCGTAGTTTCCAGACTTGACATGTGTAACTCACTTCTATATGGTCTTCCTAATAATACCCAAATTGAACTTCTTCAGCGTATTCAGATCAGAACTATGCTGCTCGTGTTATCACCTTGAATAAAAAGTCCTGCCATATAACGCCGATTTTGAAAGAATTACACTGGTTACCAGTAAGCAGTAGGGTTAAGTATAAACTTCTGCTTTTTGTGTATAAATCACTCACTAACAATGCCCCTGCATATATTAATGATCTTCTCAAACCATATCATCCTCCTCGCAAACTTCGGTCTTGCAATTCTAACCTCCTTATTGAGCCCATATCCAATCATTCATGGGGAGACCGATCTTTCTCACATGCTGCCCCACGCCTATGGAACAAATGGCCAGCACTAGTAAAATCATCTGTTTCTTTAACCCAATGTTTAAAAATCTTAAGACACACTCGAACACTCGAACAGTTGGTAGATGGATATGTCTTTAAATAGCTATAAGTTTAAAAAGGGGGGACACATCCCTCCCCACCCCCATCCCACCCCACCCCCGGGCAAGACCACTACTCAAGATGAAAGTTTCCACCACTACCCTACCCAAGGGCTGCTTTGGCAAACACCACATTTCATTATGCTTGATCTATAAGTTTAAAAATGGTGAATACAACCCTTCCCCACACCAATCCCACCCCACCCCCACCCCCGGGCAAGACCAATACTCAAGATGAAAGTGTCCAACACCACAAGGGCTACTTTGGCAAACACCACATTTTACTATGCTTGAACTTTTGAAGCATATCAACACAGTGCTTTAATGTATGGCAAATGCAGCCTATTAGTAAACTGACATTATTCATACAGTTTTATTAATAACCCCCCCCCCCCAATTATTAATGTGCAGTTTTCACGCTTGGGGATAAGCTGTTTTGGATTGAGATACATTATTTGCAAGCCATTCGAAGTAATCCCCGGCCGTGTTGCACGAAAATTGAAAAATAGAGACATTTTGCCTCCAAATGGCCTATTAAAGTACCTTGCATAAACACATATTTGTATAATTACACAGATTTCTCACAGGTCACAGCTATACTGTTTACAAACTTCATCGCTGTTTGTTTTAATATTCATCCCTCCAAAATATCTTGGAGTCGTCTAGCCAATGTAGACTGCAAAAACGGGGGTGATGAACTTGACAACATTTTGCAAAGTCATTTAACTGCCATTAAAATAAATTGAACATGCAGTGTGGGATTAAAACTGAAAGCTTGTTTACGATGAATGACGAAAACGCTTCCCTTGCCTGTTTATTTCGAAATAGTATGACAGCTAGGCCCAACTTTATCAAGCTGATGCTTAAAAGCACAGACATGTACTTAGCCTAAAACAACTTTGCTTACTGGAAAACGGAATACCTGGGTCGGAAGTTTTTAGAGCCCAGAAGAAAAAAAAATAATACGATGAAAAATACACGTAGGCTCAGGCCTATTTGTATGTTTCAAAAAGTCAAGTGATAAGACCTCTATAGATAGTCTTAAGCCCGGTTCATACTTCCTGCTATTGCGAATGCAAAGCGAATTTTGACGTCACAAATTCGCAACGAATAATTCGCAGCAGTTGAAATGTGCTCAACTCCCGCGAAACATTCGCTGCGAAAACGGCCCTGTGACGTCAAAATTCTCTTCGCATTCGCATTCGCAGGAAGTATGAACCGGGCTTTACGCGACAAACAAAACTAAATCGCTTAGCAAGTGTGACGTCAAGCACAGTTATTAGTTACGAAACTATAAATTATATAAGGCACTTGTCTTCTTTAGGCCTCTGTAATTTCCCCCAGAATGCTCAGCTGAAAGCCGAGTCACGTGATGTGATCCCCGTGAATTGTAAATTGAAATAGTGTTTAAGTCGAAACTTTTTAAGCGGCCACAAAAAAATATCTATGGCCCAGACAGTATGACATATTTTTGTACCTTGTAGAAAAGGCCTAAATACCCCAATTTTTTTGTAGTTACAAGTACAACTTAACGGTGGAGCCTTACCTGTCTCCAAGTTTTGGTCAACGGAGAGGAGACTCGATGTTTACATCGCGCGCAGTGACGTAAAAGATGTGCCACGTACACGCGTATACGGGGCGCCCTACGATATCCCTCTTTCGAAAATAAACAAATCCGACTTTTTAAAAATTCTGTCTGTCCGGGCGAACTGTGTACAAATTTCGTCTGATCGCGCACTCTTTTTAAATCAACCTCCGTCAGCCCATTTGGGGGGGGGGGGGGGGTTGGCAGAATCTCCGGGAATTTACAGATTTACCGTATGCCACCGATATGGTAAGGAGGGTCACTCATTGGGTTGGTAAACTCACGTGAACATACAGCTGTGACTGAGATCGACAGCTTACGGCCAATTAGGGTTCTATTATTTTTAGCACTATAAACGACTATTGTGCTTATCAACGTTATTCAGAATTAGCGCACGGAAGCCTATAGAGGCCGACATACACCAACTACAAGTCCGTAAATCTCGGTGGATGCAGCAAATAGTGTGTAAATCATCATTTTACTGGTGAGGCTTGTAATGTCCGCATAGGTTACTTGTGATCACTATACCGTCTGTCTTCCGTCTAAGCTCTGCTAGTGCTGTATAAATATTGGGAATTCTCCGTACCCGGTTTGGAAAAAACCGCTTCGTGACGTGAGTACATGTATACTATTCCTTTTTCGGTTTAGTTGGTAAGAGTTCATCCTGGTCCGTGCTTCATGGTTGGAATTATATATGCTCTCTTTAAAGTTCTACGGAGTTTAATTCTTGGAATACCATGTTGGTTCAAAGTACATTCAAATATAACCATTGTAGCAGTACCAAAATCATATCAAATTGAAAACGATTCAGATTTAGAAGGACTGGGGCCAGTAGGCTGTAGGCCCAACCAACAAACAACGAATGCTTATCGCAGGGTCAGGCATTCCAATATTATCCAAGTCCAAACAATTTGGTGTGGAGTGACATATAGAGAAGAGAATATGGGAGGATAGAGGTCACACGCTAGCAAAAATGTCCAATCTGTAATTTACTGACTATAACTCCCAGTATTAGTGGGGAAAAAAGATATCTTGAAATACCAGTTTGGAACGCACACCTTTTGGTTTTTGGAATCATACGATCGTTTTAATCGTATATAAATGTAGATAATAAATAGACGACAAAACTAACATGTGAAAAAAATTAATTTCAAAAGGTGGTAGCTTTTTTGAGATATCGCCGAAAATCCGGAGCGGTTATATCCAAACAGGAAGAATCACCTGCAATTTGAATACACGATCTGAGAAACGTACCTGACCGTGACGTTTCTCAGATTCAAATTTGGGGGGATAAAAACTTATATCTTTTTCCATATTCACGTTACTTCGAAGTGAACTGATTCTCAAACTGCTTTATACTATCGAAATCTGCTGTACTTCTAACAAAGTAAGTCTTTGCCATTAGTTTTAAGAGTGGTTACCAAACATATACCGGCCCTTAAAACAACTCGCCAAAAGGTATTGTACAGGATTGGAAGTGCAGAGCATGGTCGCAGACAGCGTCCTTTGTGTGTGTGTGATCGACCATACAGGAAAGAACATACCTGTTAAAATGTGTGAGTCAGGAACAAAATGGAATATTAAACGCACATTGTTCAGTCGTGTCCTTAATTCTGGTTGTAACAACCGAATCCAGCTGTAGGTTTTCTGTAGGCTTTCAGACACATTTTTTTCTCGAGTATGACTTCATGTCAAAGGGAAACATTTCACACACAAATAGCGGTCTCCCTATTAGTCAAAATCTTTGTTCGGGGTGCCAGTCAGAAGCCATTCAACCGTAAGCTGCTGTGTAGCCAGGGATCACACCCAAGTTTACGATACAACCTGGGAAGCGGCAGCCAGATTACCTTATAAGGGGATGCGACTTTTTAATATTATATATCAAGTAATAAACCACAAGGGAAACTGACTGGGTATATTTTATATAATTTGGGCTTGAACAAAGAAAAATTGACTGGAGCGGGACTTGAACCAAAACACCTCCGGATTAACGTACCGGCGCTATATCAACTGAGCTATCCAGCCCTAAATGTTGGCGGTCTCCCAGTCAGTCTCTTGTGGCTTATTACTTGATATGAAAGTAAACAATTAATTTCTATTTTCTTCATCATTACCAATCATGTGTAATACCTTGAAGTCGTCTAGCCAGTGTAGACTGCAAAAACTGAGGCGATGAACTTGACAACAATTTGCAAAGTCATTGACCCGTCATTAAATTGAACATGCAGTGTGGGCTTCAAACTGAAAGCTTGTTTACGATGAATGACGACGAAAACGCTTCCCCTGCGTGTTTATTTCGAAATGGTATGACAACTAGGCCCAATTTATAAAGCTGCTTAAAAGCACTGACATGTACTTAGCCTAAAACAACTTTGCTTACTGGAAAACGGTTACCTGGGTCGGATGTTTTTAAAGCCCATAAAGAAAATGATACGATGAAAAATACACGTAGGCTCAGGTCTATTTGTATGTTTAAAAAGTCAAGTGATAAGACCTATAGATAGTCTTTCCACGACAAACAAAATTAACTCGCTTAGCAAGTGTGACGTCAAGCACAGTTATTAGTTACGGTACTGAATGGGATCGGCGAAACGAGGAAGTACACTACAGACATTTACACTTTGGTTTTCGTGAGGAGCCAAGCAAATTAATGTTGATTATCGCTGTATGTTTTGCATTTCAGTGGAAAGACAATGTCATGCCTAAGGCAAATCAAGCTCATACATGTTCTCGTTACCCTTTTGGGACTGTTTGTGCCAGCGCAGTACTTCGTGTTGCAGTACAGTCATGTGCCTTTTAAGAAATACTCCTCAAAAGGACAAGTCGACCCTTTAACAACGAATACGAAGCAAATGATTACCGCAAAGAAAACGGTGGTGGTTACTACAAAACCAGAGTCACCGGTAGCCACGAAACCACCGAACGTCACCGAGATCAAGCTACCGTCCGTCGCTCCATTTCACCGTTACTGGTCAACGAACTGCTCGGCTCTCTTCTCGGGAGATAAAGCTGTCATCAAGAAAACCACAGATATGATTGCAAAGGAAAGGAAGGGAGGGGTCAAAGGAGAACTTCCGGTACCGTCTGATCAAGAGGTACAAAATTGGACCCGGGATTGTAGTCTGTACAAGAGGTTAAGAGAATACCCTACGAAACCCTTGTCAGACGAAGAGGCTGGCTACCCCCTCGCGTACATCATAGTCACCCATAGAGATGCAGCACAAGTAGAGCGACTTCTACGGGCAATTTACCAACCTCAGAATGTCATCTGTATCCATCCTGACGGAAAGTCACCCCAAGACTTCCAGAGAGCCATACGAGGACTAGCCAAGTGCTTCGACAACGTCTTCGTGCCGTCGAAGGTGGAAATCGTGAGATATGCCGGGTTCACAAGGCTTCAGGCGGACGTAAACTGTATGAGTGACCTAACGGGTCCTATCGGCGTCAAATACAACTGGAAATATGCCATGAATTTGTGTGGTCAAGACTTCCCACTGAAGACGAACCTAGAGATAGTACATCAACTCAAAGCTTACAAAGGACACAATGATATCAATGGAATCCTCCCATCCGATCATTTTAAACCTAGAACTCGACACAAATGGCCTGCTCCCCATAACATAACAGTCTACTTTGGTAATGCGTACATTGCGGCAACCCGAGGATACGTGGAGTACGTGGTTCACAACCGCGTCGGTGTGGATCTCTTGCACTGGGTAGACGGCACCTACAGCCCGGATGAAACATACTGGGTCACCCTCCATCGTGCTGCGGGCACACCGGGCGGTTACCCCATAGGAACCTGGGAATCAAATGTGAGGTTTTTGAGGTGGGGTGACGTCCCCAATTCCCCAGCGTGTGTGGGCAAGTATGTAAGGGCGCTGTGCATTTTTGCGGTTGGCTACTTGCAGCATCTTGCTGTCCAACCACAACTCTTTGCGAACAAATTCCACTACAATTACGACCCCGTGACCTTACAGTGTCTTGAGGAAGCACTCACAAATAGAACATTGCGCCCCGAAGAGTCTAAACGGCTAATAAACTTTCCTGTCACGAAGCTTTCTTGGCAAAATCACACGGCAGTCCCCTAGGCTTTAGCCGTAGTCGTGACGGGTAGGGCGACACTTTGGTAATGACCTTGAAAAAACAAATTGTGTAATGTTAAGTTTATCCGTAAGCATGCTTGTTATTTTTTTTAAATGGTAATGGTAGTAAGCATCCTGCGAAACCATTTCGTCTGAAGTGCCCTCCGTTGACTTAGAATTCAATACAATTGTGTCGAAGAATTTGAATCTTCAAAGACCGCAAAGTGACCTTGAAGGTTAAAAGAAAAAACTTGACACATTTATACTGATTCCTAATCAACGGGGGTCACTTCAGACCAACGGTTTTGTTTGTACACTCTTAAAAATGCTCATATCAGAATTGAACCGGTATTCGAGTCCCTCTGTGCAAGGCCGTGTCCGAATTTTGCGGCTACGGCTACAGCTGGATTACCGCATCATCATGTACTGAAACAGTCGTATAGCCGTAGACGTAGCCGCCAATTTGGATATCAGATAATGAAGCACGCTCAGTCACATGACCAAGTGAAGTTCCTTTCATTATTGTGGAACAGCGTTGCCAACATGCTATCTAGGTCACTATCACCATCAGCCAATGACACTGTTGATGGTAATGTCACAGCCAATGTTACGCATCACTCACCACGCCCATTTTGACTCCCAAAACTGCGGGCGTGGCACCAGACAGTATCGCACGTGACGTTGGCGCAAGGATAGACCTTTCTACTGCAACGTCACAGCCCGAGTTTTTCGAGTTTTCGCCAATCAAGTTTGGAAAACTATGGGAAGCCATTAATGCAAAGCAAAAACAGATAGCTACAATTTGAACAATATTACACAAATGTTCAAAAATAGTGTAACAAAGAGACAAACATCTTTTTGTAACAAGTGTCCCCTGTTTGTGTGTAAACTGGTCCAGAAAGTCATATTTATGACTAAATATATATGTAAACACCTCATAATTATGACTTATACCTACGACTTATATCTCATAATTATGAATTAACATACATAAATTACGCTAATTAAGTCAAATTTATGAGGTATAGCTCAAATCATGATTGTGATAAATAAGGCATAATTATAGGGTAAAACGCATAACTACGAAATGTAGCTCATATATAATTATGACTTAGTATCAAGTCATCATTATGAGACATAAGTCATAACTATAAGATATTGGTCCTAATTATGACTTTCTCAATTTCCCTTTAACGCTTCCGTATTTTCATGCAACTTAATGATTTTGTAATAGTTTATGAGCCGACTATCTTACTGTCACATAATGTTAGAAACCGTAGTTGTAAGCAACAAGTCAAAGTCGTCTGGAAAATTATTTCAGAATCTATATACTTTTCGTTATAGAATTATTATCATTATACCCGGTTTTTGTTATAAATATTTCATTTTCAGTTTGAACGTCAATGATTAAAGAACGCCCCGGGCGAATGCGCCAAATGTGGAACTCGGACTGAAATGTGAATTGTGCTCTGACGCCATTTCAGCAAGCAACTCTTTTGGTGCAAGAATAGATCAGTGAAGACAATGACCATGTACTCGCCGAAATGGCGCATATAGCTTTCGTATTTCACGTTCCAAAGCCCCAGTTCCCCATTTTGGTGCTCTTTAATATGTGGTCTCCATGTATTTTAACTATCTTGCCATGTCATTATAATCAGTATAAAGCCTTTTCACATTGCCTGTTTTTTTTTTTTTTTTTCCGTTTGCCAATATAGTGTATTTCTCCATTTATGTAACGTATTGCCTATTTCAAAATCAGATTCCGGCCCTAAATTTTATCTGTGTTGGTTTATGATCAGTATCCTTTTCTCTTCTGTTCGTTTCTGTCCACTCTAGTTTGTTTTTTTAAGTTTCTTTCTCAGGTACAGCCCTTTCCCATTCATTTGGTAAGTTTGTTGGGATACTCGACTCGAGTTGTGTATGTACTTCTGGTTGTAATGTGATTCTCTATTGTTTGTTAAAAATGTAATGCTAATTTTAATTTCAATAACATTTTAAAGGATTGGTATATCTAGTTAGTACATATTTCAATGGTTCTGCCAGATTTTTGATGACATTATTTATTAGTATTTTAAACGATTACTATTTAAAAACTGTTGTCTTGACCGAACAATTTGAAATGTAAATTATCTAAAACAATTAAATAAATATAAATATAACAATCTTACAAGATTCTAAAAAGTAATAAGCTGAGTAGACGACTCTTCTTGATTATGAAGTACCCCAGGTTGGTAGTTATAATTTTGAATCTTGTTGGGGTCAAAGACCCCAAACTCGCCGTTGCTTAAAAACCCACCAGGCCTACAACAATCGCTGATAAAACACTTTTTTTTTCACACGCAGTGCTCACCAAAATTGATGAAATTCTCATAGCTTTACCGTGTAATTCTTGAAAACATGGAAGAACGAACATTTTATTTACTTTTCCGAAAGTAAAATTTTGATACTTCCTTTAAATTCAATGCAATTCAGGCAAAAACATGATGCAGAGTACAGTATAGGGTCTATTGACCAAGCACGCAACCTTTGTTCACAAAAGAGTGTCCTTGTACAATCCAGAGCATTTCCTGGCTGGCAAGTTCACTGGTCCATGGGAAAGTTTTAAATTTTTGGGTAATAATTACCACATAAGTTCAAGAGTTATGGAAATAACAGCTGAACAAGTTTTGAAAAGTACCCCCCTTTCTTTATACAAAAAGGAAGTTGTTAAAAATCGGAGTGGGCAATTTCCCTAAATGTATGATTTCGAGTTAGTTTCCCATTGGGCTGTGTACAAATTGTGCCTCCACGAAGTTCAGTCTCTGTCACTGATCTATTACGTCCATTCACAGACAGAGCAGGATTGACATTTTCCAATGTTTCCCATGTTGACATGAAACTAACAAGTACACTGTAGACATATTGTAAAGCAAAACAGAATTTCTGTTTTATATAGACTTTTGAGGGACAGATTTTTACTGAATAAATAGAGTTAAAAAACAACAACAACATTCAAGCAAACAATAGTAGCATACAAATAATAATTTATAACGCGTATAACTATTTTGTCCGGAGGGACACCTGTGATGGGGACCAGGCAACACACACATCAAGTCAAAATATACGCTTGGAACCCGAAGCCAGTGACGGAGAAAGTTTAATTTGGTGCGGTAAATAATTGTTCCACGGTGAAAAGGCAGCATGCAGACGTTTATCATTCAACACCCCCCCCCCCCCCATGATGAATGTTAAAGTTTTCCTAAAAGATGATAACAGATGTTTGCTGTCGGATCCTTTGGACACGTTGTAGGAAGGAAATGGTAGGAGTAATTCTGACAGATGCAGATGTAGTCTAGACGCAGGCTTACTGTACATACGAATCGTGAATGGACCTTTCCAATGAAAGCAAATCGCACACATTGCCAGAGATTTTGTGCACGTTCATATTTGTGAATAAGGAGGTCTTCATAAATGCTATTTTTTTAACGTGTGCGCGGTATAACATTACTGGGCCCGATTTCATAGAGGTTCTTAAGCACGGAAAGACGCTAAGCACAACGAAAAAACATGTTTACCGGTAAAAAGGTTATCAGCCGAATACCATGTCACCATTTGATACTGGTATATTGCTTATTTTTGCTAATAGCAGAAAATTGTTAAGCTCCATAAAATTGGTGCTGGTAGGCAAAACGAGGGAACATCGCGCCTTTTTGTATATTGGGCTAATGGTGCGTGGCGTGACGCATAAGCGTTTGAGCGTCTGCCGAGTGCACAACTCTATGGCGTTTGCCAACCAAAAGGGTCTGTTTAATACGCATGCGTGAATATATTTAGCATATACTTTGGAAAGGATAACTCTAGAATCATGAATGGCAATTCTGTTCGGTAGCCAAACTGATGCGTGTTGCATTTATGTTTTTGGATTTATGGTTTTATAATTTTGGAGAAGACATTCTTTGGATCTTGAGGGGTAAACGAATTAATTGTAATGCTGTGTACTGTAGCCCTGACGGCCTTTCACTTCCATACTACAGTGTACCTCACAGAGGAAGAGTCATGTATAGAAGGACTACTGTGTACTGTAACACAATTCATGCATTGTTTTGGTTAGTGCATTATGTATGTGAGCACTATTATAATAATTGTGATGGTGCTCACATAAAATTAAGTACTCTTACAACAGTATACACAAAGTAGGTAATCTTTGTGCAGCAAGAACTCTATAATGAGTTCAAACTCCGGATTTTCTTTGCACTGAGATTTTCACAGCGATGGCTGACGAGAACGAGACTTTGACCGGCTGGTATTTATCATACCAAAACGCTCTGCATGGTGTTTATGATGGCGTGATGAGAGTCTGAGTCCATGTCGTAAAATCTCTTCTTCTTCTTTTGTTGTTGTTTGTTTGTTCATTTTCGTAGAGCCCGTCACACTTTGGGGTGGTATTTTAGAACTATATTGGGGTGATATTTTAGAACTATATAAATCAATTTTGAATGGGAGGCCATGGGTTGCCGTTACGGTTCACAGCTGGCTCACCAATAGGGGACACAGACAGCAAATTAGTGTGTAGATGACTTGATGTGACCACGGTACCTCCATGATACGACAAAGGAAGCACTGTGCACAAACACAGATTGAGAAACCTCAAGTACACACAGCCATTGACAGCGGCGCCAGCCAGGACCAACCGGTTGGGGGCACAGGGTGGTGGGAGGGGGAGGCATTGCTTTTAAGTGGCGGGGGCAGCAATGAGGAATACTGACTGCCATTGTTACCAAAAGGGGACCAGACAATAGTATAGTTTGTCCTCCTCAGCATCAAGTTTGATTCTTTGACCCTCTAACTCAATAAATGTATGTAGGCCCTAAGATATACACAAAAAATAATAATAATAATACCAAAAAAAAATACAAAAACCCACGCGCGCTCTTTACTATCAAAGAGGGTTACACTCAGCACTGAACAGCCTCTAAAACATTTACCAAAGAACACAGTTGAATACGTATAGGTCATTGTTCAAATAGATGAGTTTTTAGAGTCTTCTGAAAAAATTAGCGTCCAAGGAAGGGGAGTGCGCCGCGGAAGCTCCATTCCGGAGCCGAGGAGCAAAATGGTACAAAACGCGGTCTTGGCAATACAAGAGAAGACAATAGAATGTTTAATATGGCCACTGATTAAAAAACCCAATTGTTCCAATTGGGGTTTGGTCGTACAAGGGTGCCAGGTGATAATCCATATACTAATGCAAGTAACGTGTCTGTTTGTGTAAGAAAAACTCCCAGGTGCCTGTATAGATCAAGCTGCAAATTTTCGTACGGCCTTTTTTTTCGGTCCGGTGATCATACTAAGGGGGTACGATTTTTGTATTTTCTTCGTATTTCAAAATTTGATTTAGTTCACATATTTCTTTTGAAAGAGGATGAACGAACGCAAGGTATGAAAGCGCGGCTGAGGATTTACGAAAACATGCGCAACGAAAACAACGTTGACGTGCGGCACGAATCACGTGCGGCGCCAAAACCTGGCCCGCAACCCACCCGCAAACCCGGCCGCTCTCCCATTTGGGTCAAGTTCGCACACGGACCATTCATTATGCATAAATTATTACGCCGATATTATTAATTATGGTACAACATCTGGGCCCAATTTCATTATGTCCTGCTTTAACAAATAATCAAAAGTCCCGTATTGAACGTATTCAAAAACGTGCTTTGCGAATAGTGTTTGGAGCGTCATACACAACTTACGAACAGGTATTGTCACAGTGTTCACTTCAATCTTTAGAAGATCGTCGCCATTCACTTTGTAGTTCTTTCATAAAAAAGACTCTTAATAAAACTACTCATTTTCAACGATACTTGCCACCACCAAATAACTCTAGAACTTTTAGGCGGAAAAACAAAATCCCTGAGTTTAATTGTAAAACTGAAAGAATGAAAACAGCTCGTTGCCTTACCTTGTCCGTAATTTTAACAATGGTTGATTTTGCTGCATTTCTCTTAAGCTTATTTTTATTTATTTCCGTAACTCATTGTTGTTTTTTCCATTGTACCTTCTTAAAATGTTTAAATATTTTTAATGTAAATTTACTTGCAATTCGGCTGATGCCGCGATTTGTAAATTTGTTTTTAATAAACCATTTATGAATGAATGAATGAATGAACACGTCTGTGTGCGTGTGTATCTCTCTGTGTACTATAGAAACTACAACATTTCCAATATTATTTTTACTTTCTGAATCGATCAAACAATTACCTCGACCAATCGCCACATCACAGAAAACTAACAGCCTCACGAAAGGCCGCCTAAGGCGGCCTTTTCGCGAGTAATAATAATACGAGACATTTATATGGTGCATAATGCAGGGGCCTCCATGCGCAACACAAAACATAAACCAATGAAAAAAATATACTCAAAGCAATTGTTACAAAAGAAAGATTCAAACAAATGAGCTTTTAAAAGTCCCTTGAAAATCTGAAGAGAGTCATCTTGGTGAATATGAAGAGGTAAGTCAGGCTGTACCGCCAAGAGCAAGTTCGAGCGCGCACCGTGGTTGACTAAAGGTCGACTATTTTTACTCGAACCCAGACTGGTCGACCATTGGTTGACTACGGTGGTCGACCATTTGGAACCAGCCTCAGGACCGTGGTTTCGTCCCCGGTCCCGGTAACCTTGTTTCAAGTCGTGTAAAGCGGAGAAGGGAACCAGTGACACTAAAACGAAATAGCGGAAGGTAGCCCCACTTGTGTGGCCAATGAACAGGAAACCTGAATCCTTGGCCACACAAGTGGGGCTAATAATATTATGACAAAATCAAAATGCGAAGCCGTGGAATTAATCGAACGATTCCAACTTGAGTGTTTTAATTTACCCCACGACGACTGACAGTGATTTTACGTGTTTGTCATGTTTGTCAATAATTTAATTACATCATGAACTCTTTTTAATACTATAATAATAGCATGGAGCATCTAGCTTATTGCTCCATGGTTGAATACAGTACCGACGGTTGACTAGACTTCCAAAAGAGTCGTTCGGGTGAGTACGTCACTGCGCATGTGCGTTGCTAGTCTGTGGTCGACCACGGGTGGACTAAAATGTGCGCGCTCGAACTTGCTCCAAGTGGCAAAAAAAAGGGGGGTTTAGTCGGATTCTGGGTAATTTGAATCAGGTTCCGGGTCAAGGCCCCACGTGATGCCAACTGGTTCAATGTTGACCCGGAAGTTTTCGGAGCTATAGTGTATCACATGTTCTTCTTTTGTGATCATGTTCTATCATGGAGGAAGAGTTTCCTCCTCCATGGTTCTATAGCCATTGGCCAAGTATCTTTCTCATTTATGACACTCTATGTGGTTTAATCCGGATGCACATCTTTCTTTCTTTATCTTTTTTTTCTTTTTTCTTTTTTTTTGCCCGGGCGCCAAAGTGTGTTTCTGTAGTTGTTGTTTTACTTTTAATGTCCTTTTCGAAAGCACGGCTTGGGCTTGGGCTCCGACTTAGGTTCCGTCCGCCATGTTTGAAGCCCTGTACCGAAAGTGTGCGTTTTCAAAATTACTTTGCACAGCATAAGCCGGAGCCCAAGCCAAAGGTCATTATTTTCGAAAGTGCGTCCCGAGCCTCGCTACCACGGGCAGCGCGCCGTATCGATACCTCTCGTCGCTAAACCCCTTGGAGGGAAACACTGAAAATCAATGCTGATTGGCTAACCAAAATGTACTGCTTTGCGTGCACGCTTATTGAAAGCATTCGAGCGCTTGTAGTACGTTTGTAGGACGCTTGTCTGGCTTAGTACGCGCGTGTAAAAATGCACGTATATTGACGCAATACATTTCAAATGAATCATGTTTTTAATTACATGGTCACCGTAACTGCACACAGTAAAGACGTATCACAAGATCGACAAAGAATGAGAGGGGCCAGTTGCTCCATGACTTGATGCGTCCTTTGACAGCGCGCTCTGCAAAGTCTCTAACACAGAACGGATCAACCACAGGACTAATTAAAATATCCAATATATTTGGATATTTTGAAGTCACACTTCCAGGGGTTATATTGTGCCATGGATTTGTAGTTTTTTATCTCCTCGTTCACAGGCAGTTAGGTATAATGGGACACTTTCTAACTGGGAAACCGTCAAAGCTGGGGTCCCTCAGGGTACCAAAATTGGACCGATTACCTTTTTGGTCATGTTTAACGACTCAGTCACTGATCATCAAGACGTTACTCACTATAAGTATGTTGATGATATATGACCCTTAGCCAGTCTTTTAAAAACTCTGAGAATCTACTGGTTTGCAAAACGAATTAGACTTTCTCCAACAGTGGGCTGACACTAACATGAAAATCAACCCTCCCAAGTGTCAAGCTTTGAATGTTTGTTTCCAGCGCACCCCAACTGTTCCACCTAGTTTTCATATTGGTAATTCAGCCATCACTCACACTATACTTGTATGAAAATTCCTGGGGTCCATCTTCAGAGTAACCTTAAATGGGATACCCAGATAAATTCAATGTGCAAAGCCTTCAATTATAAATTGTACCTTCTGCGCCAATTAAAACGGTGCTGCACGTCTATTGATGATTTATTGAGTGTTTACATCTTGTATGTCAGACCAACTATTGAATATGCTTGCCCGGTCTGGTATTCAAGCCTTAATAAGTCTCAGCTTGGATGCCTAGAAAAGTTGCAGCGCAAGGCCCTTCGAATTATCTTGACTTATGATTACTGTAAAACTAAGCCTTTTGCAGAAATATATTCCCAGCTTGGCCTCCCTGCCATGGATGTGAGACTTGAGCAGCTCTTCATTAATTTTGGCAAATCACTCCTCACCTCTGACAGATATAAACAATGGCTTCCCCCACCTAGAAATAACAACTTGAGAAATTCTGATAAACTTAGCTTAGTTAAGTGTAGGACAAACCGGTTCAGAAACAGTTGCATCCCCGCCCTAGTTGAGCTGCTCAATCATCAATAATTTTACTGGCCTGTAGATGGTTTGTATTCATTGTGTAAAATTGTTTATTGTATATCTTCTTTCAGTTTTTAAATTTTATATTTATAATCTCTATTTTTAAAGTCTCTTACTGTATATTTGCTCTTGGTTTTTACTCTTTGACGTTTGAATGTATTCTTATATTGTAACTTAAACGCAATTCAGCCTTTTGGCTGCAAAGTTTGATTTTTAATAAACCAATAATAATAATCACTGATCTCCAAGATCAGTGGTTACAATCGAGCAAGGCATTCTGGGAAAGAAAACAAAATGGCGCGTCGAGATCGTACACCACTGGGAATGAGGTTGGTGCGTCCCCGACAGTCGAGCGTCGACAGTAGAGTAGAGAGGGAGCTACGCTGTGTACAGTAGTCTGGTTCACAGTGACACCATTCATGCGAGTGTGTAGGGCTTAGGCTGTGTGAAGAGGCAGGAACCACACTACTACTTACAATACAGAACGTCAACAATCGTGACTGCAAACTCCGAGGAAGTTTCTGCTAAAAATGCTTAGAGAAAGGTACAACTTTTCGTTTTATTACGGAAAGACAACTGAATTTACCAACGTTTTTTTAACGTTTGAATTACTATTTTATTGTTAATTATCAAACTACACTTTTGAAGAATTTAATTAATAATTTCGAGTCACAACCCTCGATCTCTTTAGTATTACTATAAAAAAGTATAAATAGTATAGGGATAGGCGATAGCCGGCCGGTTAGTTACCCTTACTATTTGTCTCTCGTCTCTCTCTGCACCACATCAGATCATGCTGGTCAACTCGGTCCCAGTCAACTCGGTCCCAAGTCAATAGACCTTATGCATATGATGTCATCTTAATAGGGTGTCCTCGCCCAGAGGTCAAAAGGAGGTTGTTCATTTGCCACTCCTGTGCGCCGCATGTTCAAATCTGTGACTGTGTGTTTCTATCTGATGGCGGCTAGCTGGATGACATCGCGTCAATGCATAAGGTCTAGACTAGTATAAATACCCCTTTCACACGAGGACCGAAAACTTACGACCATCGTTTTGGGCGCCAGTTGTCCGTCACAAAGGTTGCATGCGATATCATGACAAACATTCACACGATCACACACATCGACGTCCCTCGTTTATGTGAGATCGCACTGTTGTTTATTTATCAGTTCGCTGGTGCGCTGTCAGTGTCCACTTTAGTGTAATGTAATTGCCATTTGTGCTTTTTTTTATGCGACTTCTCAGCGTCCTGACTCCAAAGATGAATGTATCTGAGAGCATTTTGTCGGAAATGGCAAGTGGAAAATCCACATTCAAGGCTTTCTTGATCGGACGCTTCTTGGTAATAGCATGAGAACCTTCAGGAAAGCAACTTAATAATTTGCAACAGCAAGAACATTTCTTCCGCCAACTTACCATTTTGATGGATGCCTCGAACAAACAAACAACCTTTAATAATAGTTTGTGCATGCGTGATCGTTGTGCGATGCTTGAGACCTTGGTTATCATGCCCCGTGCGTCGTTTCACACGACTGATCTCGGCGATTCTAAACAGGGATGCGATTTTTGGAGGAGGTCTTGATCCCGGTTGTTTATAACGCGGGTCCGTGGTAATTTCGTCACACGGATTCATTTCACACGACGCAAATTTGCGATTTTATTACACCGATGCGATTTCGTTGCAAACGGCCATCGTTTTGAGATCTCGTGTGAAACGGGCTTTAGTGACTGAATGTGAAATGGTTTACTCTGGTAAACAGGAAGTATGCCTCATTCAATGGCTGCATTGCACATGCACTGTTCCAACTTGACAATTGCTTGACAATGGCCCCATTTATAAAATTATAAATGTCATCTCCACGAACCTCTAGTCATAGGTCATCATCATCATGTACAAAATTCTATTCGAAACTTTTTCCCCTTCACGTTTATGCACCTGGGGTTCTCTTTTGAAAACAGATTTCACAAAAATTAGGCTCTATGTGATTCTTTGTTTTCACAATGAGCTCAGCGTGGATCCAGAAAATCCACTCTGCAAAAAAAAGGTGCAAAAAACGATAAATTCTCACTGTTGTTCCGAATCATCGCCTTTCGATAACAAATATGGCCGCCATTTCCGCCGAAAATCAGTTGATTTACATCCATAATGCATCAGCGGCAAACCGGACACGTGATGTGACGACATGATCTACACACCGCGACGACAATGTCTGAGCTGACAATCAATCGATCAAACATCATCGGCACCATGATGTTTACTGATGAGCACTGATTCAATTCGCTGAGCCAGCGGCATTACCTATCTAATTTAAGCCGTGTTCGCATTGGATTATTGTTTTACCGAGACCGTGGTTAACATTTCAACAGTGAAACTTACCAGCATCCGCACTTGGATCAAGGACTTGGGTAAACTAACCGACACGACCCGTGAAACTAACTGACTAACTTAAGACAAACATAAGAGGGCGCTATCGCAGTGATCTTTGACCGGAGTGCATGACAGTGAGAATGCAATGAGTGCAACCGAGCTTCCGTGTAAACACGTGCGTGTAAATCCGGGGGAACCGGATATGGCTTTTTACTGGGACGGCTTTTACCCAGATCGCGTTCGCACTGGACTTTTCGGCTCGGTTAAACTGACCTGGTCAATTTAACCGGACAGAAGTGGGCCGGTTAAACTACCCATTCGGGTTGGGTAAGTTACCTGGGAGGGAAACTTCCTGGGCTGTCCGAATTGGACTTAAAATGGTCAAGTTACCAATTTGCTCGGTTAGTTTACCCAAAGTAAATCCAATGCGAACATAGCTAAAGTCTGTTTTACTCCGCACTACTTGCTGCTGGTTTGTGTTCCACAATGGTGACACTGTTTGTGTTGAATACCGCCCTGACTTGTCATCACACATGCGCATCAGTAAACATCATGGAGCTGACGATGTTTAAATCGCTACTCAATAATAGCACTCAGTGTGCACAAAATATTTTCTGTTTATCACCCCCTGTTTGTTTAAAACCCAATTTTGTTTTAAAAACCACTCACCAGAAACTGTTCATTTTCTTTACAAAGGTCTCCACACTGTTGATTGAGGTAGACCAGTTCTAAAAAAACCCAGATTAAGTTAGTCGGGAGAGTGAAAGATGTCCGGCTGTCTGGATGGAGTGGAATGTAGTCGACCAGAGTGGTGTGAACTCGGAGAGAAGCGGAATGCAGTGGTTTCTGTCTTATCTGGTGTACTGGTGAGTGAGCTATTGCTTCTCTGAAAAGGGACACAGGGTTTTCAGAATGTTTCAGGTACATGTACCATCAGGCATGATATTCTTCCTACTTTAGGCTAATTTTTATTTGCCCTTGGGAAAAAAATTAGATAAATTGTGATTAAATAGCCTAAAATGTCTATTAAAGCCTACCACCATGTAGTTCAGCCCTTGTTCTCGATAAAATACTTCTACTTTTCCCCCCAAGGATCAAATATCATGTCTTGGTGCTTTTGGGACTCAGGGTGGGGGGGTGGGGGTAACCAAATTGTTTTTGATTTTGGGAAGAGTACACTAATCTCAATCTCTCTCCTATGCAGACGTCTTTCTTATGACGTCACAAACCCCAAATGAAGACCTATCATTGGCTGAGAGATGTGCGCGCCGCGTACATGCAGGCACATCTCCATTGTTTGATCTCAGTGATGATGGCCAATGCAATGGCAGGGGTCGAATTTGAATTGAATTGCTACTAGCCGGCAGGTACAGTTAAAAAAAAAAGTTTCTGGCCCGTTACAAAATTTGTTGGCCCAGTTACAGTATAGTTTTGCAATGTAAAACTTCAGGGGTCGAATTTAAATTGAATTGCTACTTTAGCCAGCAGTGACAGTTGAAAAAAAAAAGTTACTCGCCCGTCACAAAATTTGGTGGCCCAATATTATTTTGTTATTTGTAAAACAGTTCAGCATCATTGTGGCAAGTTAAAAAGTCACTATTGTATTTTTTGTTTTTTCATCTTCTGGCAGTAAGCCTGTGTGCTATTTTTGTAAATGTGTGACTTTTGACTTCGAGAAGCAACCACCCTGCGAAACCCCCCCCCCCAAAAAAAAAAAACCAAAAAAACTGTCAAATAATTTCATCCGTGGCATCCGAAATGTTATCATTTCTAAGCATGTGCGTGTATGGTTATTTTTGTTAATGTGTAACCGTTTCTGAAACGCTCGGTTAAACACGTATAACCTTCCGTTTTTTCAGAAACAAAGTGTAGAATTGGAAAAAAATCGTTCACACAATTGCGCATGTGATCGCATTTTCATCACAGCAAACAAAAAGCCCACAAAAACAACAAAACAAAGAGGAAACCATTCTTACATTATACAGTAAAATACGCTTTTTGTTCATCCATGGTATCTTTAAGTGTGTCATTTTTTGTAAAAGAAAGCCTACATGTACACGTTGTGTAGTTTTTCGTCAATGTGCTAACATTTCTGAGGGACTGTGCTCTGCAGACCATGCTGTCAATGAAATTTGCTTGCAGACCAGCGACGACACTGCTGTATTTGGGTTGTAGTGCGCGCACCAGCAATAAATGACATTGCAATTTTTTCCAAGCATGCGCATACACGTTAAGTCTTTGTTCAAGGCAATTGTACTGGTGTTGAATGCTATTGCTTAATGCGCGGATCTATTTCACCAATAGAGGGTGTTTAGGTTCGTGCTGTTGAACTACTCTGAAACGCCCTCTAGCGTTCAATGTTTCTTGCATTTATTGTATCACGCAAAGAAACAAGATTAGAAAATAAATTGGAAATAATGTGACTTGTGTGTGTGTGTCGCATGGGGGCGTGTGCTGTGTACAGCGTGGATGTGTTCTGTGTTTCGCAGCACTTTCAAGTGAATTTTTTACGGTTAAATCCAAATCATAAAAAATGGCAATGGACGTGGAACTGGCTGTTCAATCCGGAAGGATTCAGGAAGATAATTGAGGAAGATAATTTGTTTTCACTGTTCCATCGTTTTGGCGACTTCGGTGGCCTGAAGATATTTTCACTGGCCAGCGCGCCACCATTAATTTCTACTCAAGAATGGGTCTATTAAATGCACCATCCGCCCAAACCTGTGAAAACCTCATCAAATTATTTGGTTGTGTTACAGCGTTGTAGCCATGGTGGGCGGCGCTGGGCGGGCCCGCCCAGCACTGACAATTTCCGCCCGACACTCAGAGCTGAAAAATAGACTGCCACCCACCACAAAATTTCCCCAGAAATTAATACAAAATGAAAAGTACTGCAGATATTGATCACATTACTAGTTTAAAATGTCATGTTTTTCCGTGTTTTGTAATTTTAAACGCATATTGTAATTCTTTTGAGCAGGAAATTCAAGCGATAAAAATACGAACGTGTTCACACGTAACTTGTCTCTTGCATGTCTTGTGTTTTCTTCGTGAATAATGTGCCCGACGTTTTTAACAACGAAGGCTAGGCGCCCATACAGTGCGCTGGTACACTGTTATTGTATGTACATGTACATGTACATGTGGTGGACCAGCGTGCGTGGTGGACCGTAGAGTGCACCAAGAGTCTAGTCGTGGGTCACACGGGGATTTCACACATTACATGTACACACAAACTGTGTAGTTTATCGGTAAACGGAATCGCCACACAACAGTACGACGACCTGTGTTACATTGTAAGTCTAGTGTACCAGTTTGCATATCCCGGATGTAGGCATGTAAACACGTTCGTTTCATTCGTGGTTCACTTGTGTTGACAGCGCGCTGAACTTGATGACTTCTTTGGAAAACGGAAAAGATTGGAGGATGTTAGTACTGAAACTGTACCAGAGACTATCGAACCGGTTACTCCACCTTCAACTTCATCGCTGGATACAAGTAAACAGCAGAAATGCGCCTTAGCTTTTGACGTGAAGTGGAAAGTAAATCGGCCTTGGTTAACATGTGTTCCTGGTTCCGGCATGTTCTGCCTGTATTGCCAACAATATGACAAGAGACCCTTTATTATTTCACAAATGCATCACCTTTCTTCAATAATTATTTTCTATTAATATATTTTTAAATTATATTTAAAAATTGTGATTCCTGAATGATGCAGGAAATGCAAAATTAGTCATTTGATTGTTAATATTAATTAGCCCTGGAAACAGGAACTTCTGAATGTGCTGCCACTTGAACCCCCATAGAGGCGTTGCTTGCCCTTTATTCGCGACGTGACATGCTGCTCGCCATCTCTGGCCAAATTTCAATTCAGCTGCCCACCACTAAAAATGCCCTAGCTACAACGCTGGTTGTGTAACTTTTTAGATGGTTGTATTTTTCACAAAATAACGGGGAAAATTTGACCTTGCTTGTGGGTGTTAGTGCCATTACAGACTGCTTCCATAGGGCAAGAACAGGAGATACCAAAATCAGGCAGAGAAATTTAACATCGTGCTAAAACACAAGTGTTTAAACAGTTCCTTGAAGACATTCCCCAGCATTAAGAAAAATATATATTGGTACCAATGCGTACCAATGACCATGTTTTATTTTGATGTGGCGTTTTTTCTACAAGCATTAAGCTGGTGAGATTTTCCCACCGCATGTTACAGTGTATCGCTTTGGGCGACTGGGCTGTCCAGTGGCTGCCACTGGACAGCCCAGCCGCCCAAAGCGATAGGATGTTAAACAGGGTTTCTTCATTTTATTATTTTCCTAAAATTAAAATTTTACTTATTAAACTGTTAGTTTAAAATGTAGCCATTCCACCAAAATATTTTTGGTGTGGAAACAAAAATAAAAATCACCTAAAATTTCACCTACTTTAATCTCCCATTAGCTGATGGCTCAAAGGTGCCCGGAAGCTCAATGGTGACCTTATTGTCGCCAGACTTGCACGGTCCTTCGAACGTGACCACAGGGTACCCAGTCTACCTATTGCTTACTCCATTATGGTCCGAAGACCTTGTGGTCTGGATATTTTTGACCCCATTCCTATCAATCGAGTTTGCTGAAAAGGTGTTTAGTTTTTGAGACTCGTGCAGTAAATTACTAGAGTTGAGGTTCAAGATGAAAAATATGTCCATGGCTAGTTGTTTGCGTACAATTATCGTCCCTTTCATTAATATTAGCATTGAATAACAGAATATGTCAGGCTCAGAAGTGATAAGTCCCAAGGGAACAATAAGTGCCTCTCGTTAACGGCTACTGGTAATTTTTATGTTGATTATTTTTTCTAAGCATGAACAAAGTATTTGATAGATCAGTATTAATTTCCCCCTTCAAGCTTGACTTGTAAAATGTAGATAGCGATGAATTTATTTAATAATAATAATAATAATAATAATGGCTATTTATAACGGGCACATATCCGCCAATAAAGGCGCTCAAGGCGCTACACAAAGAAAAATACACAGAAAGAAAGAATAGAGTTAAGAGGTAAAAGCTAATTTCATGAGATGGGTTTTGAGAGATTCTTTGAAGGAAAGGATAGTTTTTAGCTTGAATGTTTAATGTACATATGTATGTATGTTTAAATTGTATTTAGCTTGAATGTAAACTTATTTCATCATCATGACAATGTCAAAAACTTACAATATCAATTAACCCTAACCCCCATTAGGGTCTCTCTACATAGCCTGCCAAATACAACACAATGCAACACAGTTGAAATGAGAACCATGCCAAATGCAACAAAATGCAACAAGGGATATTGTTGCAATGTGCAGGCATGCTGTTTGCGAAAGGACTGAGCAAGGGTGTTTGCCCTGCTAAATGCAACAGTATGCACATGAGTAGTGGTGACTTGTAACTGTTAACTGTTATTATACAGTCTTTTGAATATGATTTGAATTATGATTCTTACCTAATATTACATCATACTTCTCAATACTTTTCCCATCAAAAATATTTTGAAATACCCATTGTAAGTTGTTCAGATACAATAGAAGCACCCAAACCTATATGAAGTCACTTCACTGCTGAATGCAACAAATTCAGTCAAAGAATGACATCTGAGTTGACTGCCAAATGCAACAGATTACAACAACTATTACCATTTGGTGCATATTGTTGCATTTAGCATGGTTAGGGTTAATCAGTGAGCATTTGATGCCAGGTAAAAGCGCTCGAAAACTATTGTGTTATTGGTTGGTTTAATTCCGAGGTTGGTTTATTTCTGAAATGTTCGTTTATTTCTGAGTTGTGTATTTCTGAGTTGGTCGTTTATTTCTGAGTTGTTTGTTGTTTGTTTATTTCGCTACTGTGTTGTATGGCGCGTGCAGTGTATTCCTCGCTCACGGTGTTTTCCCATTCTCAAAATCTGCATTGTAGAAGCACGTATTAAGTTTTTTATTAGTATTTTTAAATACACAGTATTATTACTTTTTGTTGTGGAATATGTGTTTATTTTTGAGTTACCTGTTATTACAGGATATGCATCTAAATTAATTTTTACTTTTTACGTTGGGAATTTTGTTGAGTTATTTACATTCTTTATTTCGGCTTGTATTTATTTTAATTTTATGTAGGCCTCAACTTTAAAAACAGGTGTTTTTTGTTTCTATTGTCTATTAAAGTATTTCTTACTGTCTTCTTTTTTTTTCTTTCTTTTTCTTTTCGCATATCACTTTTGTTTTGTGATTTAAATTTATATTTTTGTGTTAGTGCCTTAAATATTTGTGAGTTTTAAATGTATGTTTAAATTGTTTGTTTGCTTGTTTGTTTGCTTTTGTTTTTGTGTTTTCTGTTTTGTATTTTTGTATTTTTGTATTTTTGTATTTTTGTATATATATATATTTTTACAAAGGCATGAGAAAACCGCCTCTTTTGAAAAATAGGACTGTACACAGAAAATCCCTGCCACCCTGTTCAAGCCTGCATCGTATGCATGTCTTTTACGGATATTATGTACACACAGTCAGGACCAGCCAGACGGCTGACCAGGCACACACACACACAGGGCATATCACAGTATCACAATGCTGGTCGTCCCAGCACAATATAGTGCCGAATATGATTTTTTGTAATAAAAAAAATTCAAAAAAATATGTTACACGTATTATTATATAATTTGGTCTATTTTGGTCAATGCTATTGTACTACAACCGCAATTGTAACATTTATTTTATCTTTTTAATACTGAACATGTTCTTGTTGGGCTAAAATAGTAAATGTGGGATGACTACATGGGCTATTACTAATTTTGGCTCTTCACCCCAATGGAAAATGCAATTTGTCTTTTCTACACCTACATGTAAGTTCCTAATGCAATCACACAAGAGCCCTAAAATGTGGTTTTCAGGCGAATGGGTCCCCAACACAAACAAGTCTGCTACACCCGCACGTCGTCCCATAACCAGGGGGTCTGTTTTGTTTTTGTTTTTTTACATTCACGCTGTTGCCTGAGTAACGAACACATTCGTTGTTACACACGACGCTGAGAGCTAGACAATTCTTCTCAAATATTGTGAATGAACTTAGACTTGTGTAAGTCGGCCTACATACATGTAAGGGCTCTATGTTTAAGAGTCACTGCCTGTAAGAATATACCAAGTGGTGATTCATGGGTTCTCAGATCTTCTTCTAAAAAATCAGAGTGATGCACCTTCATACCAAACTAATATATCCAAAATTTTAGCTCGCTGACTCTTTCGGTTTGGGCGTAATAAATTATCAAAATTTTAGCGAAAAAAAACCTTGTGAAACGACAAGCACATTCCCGGAAAACGCAAAAATGTGCGCCAAGCTTGTCCCAAAAAAATTTTAACATTTTTTAAAACCTCCAGTTGGGCGCATAACACAAGTAAAAAAAAAAATTTGGGATCTAGTTGGCGCGTCATGTTATGCGGACCTGAACCTTTGACAAACAGCGCCCTCGTACTGTTTTCAAGGCCTCATAACTCGATGCGCCTTTAAGATCCCAGGAAATAAACAAGTTTAGATGAAAGAACTTGCAGCCCTAAAACAAATTTAAGCACAAAGTGGGTGGGATCTCGTTGGCGCAGAGAGATAATAGAGGTCAAAGGTCAAATTTTACCAATTTCTTGCGTTTCCGCACCTCCGTAACCTTGCGCGCCAACATCAAAAAACTTTTAAAATGACAACCAGATGTAGAAACAGTTTTCCTCTATGAACAAATAAAAAAAGAATCTTGGGATCTCTACAATTTTCATGTTAAAATATTTTTGAAACTTCTCTAAGCATTTGTATTTCACACATATTAGCCTAGAATTAGCTTCGAATGGCACAACATGCACTTTTCTCATTCTTGTAAATACTTGCGCCAACAAGATCCCATCAATTTTTTCTTGTATTTGGTTTAGTTTAGTGTTCCTAAACAGATTTCAATTGGAAAATAATTGGGATCATGTTGGCGCACAAATATAACAAAGGTCAAAGGTCGTACCCAACTACAAATTTTTACAATTTCGGGCGATTTTGCGTCATCACGATATATACGCGCCAATATGGTCCCATTAAATTGTCTGCATTTTATGATTATATAGGTTCTCAGCAACACATAACAAACAAAAACTGTATGGGATTTGTATGGCGCTAACAAATATTAAAGGTCAAAAAAAAATTTTGGGACAAGCTTGGCGCACATTTTTGCGTTTTCTAGGAATGTACTTGTCGTTTCACGAGGGTTTTTTGGCTGAAACTTTGAAAATTTATTACTCCAAAACCGAAAGAGTCTGTAAGCTAAAATTTTGGATATATTAGTTTGGTATGAAGGTGTATCACTCTGATTTTTTAGAAGAAGATCTGAGAACCCATGAATCACACCCCCCCCCCCCCCAATTTGGTACATTCTTACAGGCAGTGACTCTTAATATACAAAAGATGCAACAACACTGGTCATGAATAAGACTAGGACTTGATTTTGTTTAGAATTTCACAATAGACTGTGCAAGTCTCGCGCGTATTCGAATATTTGGATCCGTTAAAGCGCGTGAGTTTGTTTCTTTCACGCGTTAAAGCAATGTACGTGGGACCACAGTGGTCCCAAAAACGTTCGAATACGCGCGAGACTTGCATGGTCTATACAAATCTAATTTTACACTGTACCCCATTCCATGAAATTTGCCTTGGAATCCAAGATTGTTCTACTGACAATGTTTGAATAAGTCTTTAGCTTATTTAAGCTTAATCGAATATGGATTGCGCTCAGGGTTTCACCATTGGTATTGTCATTAAATTCGGTTTCGATATGCTGTCTGATACCTTCAAAGCATAAATTTTGTTTTGATCAGATTAATTGTGCCCTGATTTATGGTTCGCTGAATGTACGGGGGGTTGTTGTGGCGACAACCCACTGTTATTCTTTAGAACTGAAAACGTGATTTATTATCTCATGTTCGACCCTAGTACTATTCTCGTCTAGCTATTTCATGTGCAATAGGGTCAAAACGTGATGCCATTAACACTATATTGCATTTACATGTATACTGTATGTAGTTTTGGTTTGGAAGCAGTTTGAAACAGAATTCATTTTGTGTTTTCTTTCCAAATGAAGTCAGAGTGATTTAGTTTGCTTGTTAAAAGAAAACCACTTGAAAATGATGGGGGGGGGGGTATCGCTACCAATGCGCCAATTAGTTTAAATTCGACTCACGCAACTTGGACAGTTGGGAGCTCAACGTTCAAAACATTTCAGCGGGTTTTCAAGTGCATGTACATGCACTATTATGTACATATACATGTCGGTATCCGATGCGTGTTTGCATGGCCAGCCACTAAAGACTGTCTGGACGACTCTGTTTGAACTTATCGTTTACACTATAGAACATTCGTAAATGATGTTTTGCGTTGCTACAATGTACATTGTGCACCTGCTTCAATATTAATAATTTAATAAACAACATATCTTTAGCGTAAACGACATTTTTTTTTTCCTGTTTTAGATGCGTAACAATGTATGTTGCCTTAGAATTAACATTACCTTCGGCAAACGTTCATCCGTCGACCTATACACAAAATATTGTGATCACGGCGATAGGCAAAAACCATCTCCTCAAAAAACCTTCTAAATAGATAACTAAAATTTCTAGAGGAACGAAAGATACATCCTTAAAAAAAAATGTTCAGTGAAAAAAAAACACGGGATGAACGATAAATGTAATGTCTGCGTGGAATTAGGGTCATGTCTACTGTCTCAAACTCATGGACAGGTTCAGGAACGGGATCATGTTAACCTATGGCAAAATGTTACTACCCCGTGCTAACATGGCTAAGTTCCGCTGATAACATCTTAGTGCATGACACGACAGGGCTTTAGTAGCACATTATAATTTTGATTTGCTGATTTAAATTCTGGTCTATGCTACTGTACTAAAATCATACTTGTAACATTTGTTGTGTCTTTTTAATACTGAATATGTTCTTGTTGGGCTAAAACAGTAATATGGGATATGACTTTATTGTTAATTTTGGCTCTGTCTTCACCCCTATGAAAAATGTAAATTTTCTCTCCCCCCCTTTTTCCATTCAGCTCTAATTCCTGCCCAATAGACCTCTGTCATGGTGCGGCCATCTTGATTTTCTCCCATTTAAATCAATGTAACCAAACCGAGGCTGGAAGGAGAAATAGTCTGGTTCCGTTTTTTACAATGAATATTAGCATTCATTACTGCTATTGGATACAGGGAACATGACCAAAATGGTGGCAGCATGATAATGGTCTATTGTAACCCCTACCAATTTGTTTGGGGTTTTTACACACAGTACATTCACGCTGTTGCATTCACACTCCATTCGTTGATACACACGACGCTGAGACAATTCTTCTCAAATCGTGTGAACGGACTTAGACTCGTGTAAGTCGGCGTACGTAAAAGACTTTTTGTACAATATACAAAAGACACAACAACACTGGTCATAAATATGACTAAAACTTGATATTTTTTAGAAATGTACAGTTTTTCGACAATACAAATCTAATTTTACGCTGTACCCATTCCGTGAATTTTGCCTGGGAATCCAAAATTGTTCTACTGACAATGTTTTAATTAGTTTTAATGTCAGAAGGTCTTACCGTGGAGGTTCCTACCTCCATGGTCTTACTAAGAGGTAGAACCGTTCACCTTTGGCATGCACTTATTTTGACTTGAAATGTGCCTATCAAAACTAAGCATACATGGGTCTTTCCATAAATAAGGGGGCCAAAGTGTGACATGGTGTTATATCTCAAAAGATAATGCACTTTCTATATTCTTTGCATGTTTAAGTGGTAGGGATAGCTCATACGTTTAATGTATAACTTCAATTTCTCGAATCAGATTTTTTTTTTTCATATACGATCCAAAACTATCCATCACACTGTAACGGAGACACCGGAGTCTCAGTTTCCTGTTACAGTGGGAAAATTGTGACTTGTTTTGCCATAAATTAGTAGGTTTTCATTGAAAATTAAAATTTCAAAGGGTAATATGTAAACATCATTGGTATACTGTAATTCAGCTATTTTCAATGAAAACCTTCAAACGTAGGCCAAGAAGTAAAAGCCGACAGTTTCACGCGTAACCGAGACACTGGTGTCTTTGTTACACCGTGACTCAAAAAGTCTTCTCTCCCTTATTATGCATCATACATGTAAATGTCTGAATCTAGCAAAGTGCATAGTAATACATGCTACATACAGTTTGTACATGTACATGTATTACTATGCACTTTGCTAGATTCAGACATTTATGATGCATAATAAGGGAGAGAAGACTTTTAGCTACAGGCTAGTACACACTACCTCTCAACTTGCCCTTTGGGCTACATGTACTAAAAACTGCAACCTACATGTAGTTCCCTTTTCAAATACAATGTATGAAAACAAATTCCACAAAGGGATTTTATTTTTGAGTGTGTGAACGTAATTTTTCATTTGAGTGTCAAATTGCAAATTAAGGCCGACTGTGTTGCGCAAACCGTGTCGACTGCACTAACAAACCGAAGTTAGGTAAAGTGTTTTTAAATCAGGATGCATGTGCTTCTCTACTTATCGCGAAAACAGACCTTGTGTGGCATGGATTTTATGTGATGTTGCATGGCCTCGCCGGGACAATAGACTTCTTAGTTTCATGCGGTTTGGGTACTGTCAATGACTGTGCTACAGCTAAATGCAAGGTTCACAACAAACGCCTTCTTATTGCATGTGGTCAGGCGGGAAGGTGAAATTAAGGTCAGCGTTTAAGAAAATAATATTTTTCCAAGATTTGTGAAATTGTTTACAATTTACAATTTCTAAATTTACCCTTTTTTGACAATTCAAACTATATTCAATGGATGAAATTTATAAAAGTACTGCAATACAAGGTAAAACAACTGCCGCAATGCAGGCTGTATCTGCTGTTCGAGGTGCCCGGAAGCCCAGATTCTCGCTTAAGCTTCTACGCTCTCAAGGTCAACTTACACAGTCTATTTATTGGTACTGGTGTCCAAGGTTGTAAAAGTACATGAAAGCTTTTAGGTTCGAAAGTTTGCAGAAAAAAAAATAAATGGTCTGATTTTTTACATCTCACAAAACATGAGAGCAGTGTGGAGTTTTTCTTGAAGTTTGTCGTGAACGTGGCCTATCTAATGATGGTGCAGTATTAAAGTTATCGTCAAGGCTTTCAAGCAAACTTGAATCATCGATTTTGATTGGAAGATCCATAGCAACAAGGAGTGCGATGTAAATTCCTATCACACGACCCGTACCACACTGTGCGTATTGCGCTGTTCCAACTCCGCATGTTGCACTTTTTTAAGCAATTTTTGCACAAATGTACGGCTTTTCCAACACCATGTATTCTGTTCATCTGTGCGTCAAGTTCGACTGAAGATAAACTTGTTATCACACGCGCACTCATGGAATAAGGCAAATAGCACGACTGCATCCCATATCAAGCTCGGCTTTCGGCCTCGTTGGATATAGGATGCAGAAGGGCTATATTTTTCCATAATCCACTTGGGTTGTTTGACAATATGTAATATTATCGGTCAAATTTTGGGAATCAACTGATTGCCTTGCGTTAGCGGCATACGTGGAGGAGCACAGGCTTGAACGTATCTACAAGTAAAATAGAAGACGATATTTTGTTGTAGAATTAAAAAATGGTTAGTAACTTTTGGGAAGAGGGGAATCAGAGATTGATGTTGAAAATTTTGCCTAACAAGTTTCTGCTAAGCAAAAATGTCATAATGTATATTTTATTCGTTTATTTTTATCGCTCCCAGTTTTTTGCAGGTTGGTGGATTGCAATTGACGCTGCTGCTTTCTACCCAGACCAGACTAAACTCCTTAACGCATATCACGTCTGTGGTGTGGTGTCAACGATAGCCTTTTTTATGTAAGTTGGGACTCTTTCCCTTAATCTCCTCACTTTTAAAGCTCTTCATGGGCCAGCCACCCCCAGTCTATCTGATCTTCGGCATAAATATATTCCTCCCGTTCGTCCTCTTCGTTCTGCCGGCCAATCCTTACTGAAGCAAACTACTGTTTCTACACAATTCTATAGACAAAAGTGCCTTCCACTTCACTGCACCTTCAATATGGAATGACTTACATGTACCAGATCATATTCGCCAAGCTGACTCTGTTCTGATTTTCAAGGGACTTTTAAAGACTCACTTGTTTGAATCTAGTACTTTTTTGTAACAAATTGCTTTTTCATTGTTTATGTGGTGTGCTGCGCATAGAGGCTCCTGCATTAGTGCTATACAAATGTCTCGTATTATTGTTATGATAATTTATATTATTTTTTCATCTTATCACAGCATTGCAAAAAGAAAATAATAATAAATTCCTCTGTGCCGGTAACTCCTCGTAGCCCTTAGCCTCAGATCTCAAGGGTCTTTCTCAGGATCGTTGCTGTTCACAAAAGTGCCGCCTTCTGTAGCATATCTACCCTCACATTTGTCCCTATTTCATCTAGATGTTTCCCCAGTGCTTTCAGAATGGTGCCAACTGCCAAGTGCTCCATCGCCACAATAATTATTATTAGCTGTTCCGACATAGTAGTCGAACAGCTCTTGTTTTCGTCAAAATTTTTGGGTTTTTTTATTAGCTGTTCCCAGTCGGAACAGCTGTTGTTTTTGTCAGGATTTTATTAGCTGTTCCGACAAGAGTAGTCGAACAGCTCTTGTTTTCGTCAAAATTTTTGGTTTTTTTTATTACCTGTTCCCAGTCGGAACAGCTGTTGTTTTTGTCAGGATTTTATTAGCTGTTCCGACAAGAGTAGTCAGAACAGCTCTTGTTTTCGTCAAGATTTTTATATGTTTTTATTAGCTGTTCCGACATAGTAGTCGGAACAGCTATTGTTTTTGTCAGGATTTTTATTTGTTTTTATTAGCTGTTCCGACATAATAGTCGGAACAGCTATTGTTTTCGTCAAGATTTTTATTTGTTTTTATTAGCTGTTCCGACATAGTAGTCGGAACAGCTATTGTTTTCGTCAAGATTTTTATTTATTTTTATTAGCTGTTCCGACATAGTAGTCGGAACAGCTATTGTTTTCGTCAAGATTTTTATTTGTTTTTATTAGCTGTTCCGACAATTGTGACACATTGGAAATGTTAGTGACAAACGTGACGCTACTTTGACCTTTCCTTCTGGTCCAAACAGGAAGTTCTAATGTAAATAATCACATTCTTGAACTATTCGCAATGTTCAGACATCGTACTTAAGTTAGACCTGAACCGGTTTAACTTTGCGAGCTGTGGGGGGGGGGGGTAGCGGTCGTAAAAATAAAACTACCTTGCTAGACAGCTCTAAGTTGCTCAAAGTCTACCAGCAGTAGACTTAGACATGTTTATTTATCTACGAGATTCAGAAAAAGATCTTGTGAAGCTCATCCTCGGTGATGTGCCACATCAGTTTGTCATCAATCAGAGTAACATTTGAGATAGGGCCTTCCTTTATCAGAATATGTAGGTTTTATATTTATAAGCATTGTATGCACAATGGGAAGAAGAAAGTTCTGCACACCCGATAAACAAATAGATAATCATTATCTATATGTTTATCGGGTGTGTCGAATTTTCTTCTTTCTGCATCTTTTTTTCAAAGTGCCCAAGGTCAGTCTATAGTTTAATGAAACGTATAGTTGATGATACAGAGTTGCAACTGGTTTATGGGTCAGTCTGTGCCAAATCACCTAAAATCCTGAAAAGTTTGGCAGTTTGAAGTTTGGCTAGTATTTTTTTTCAAACAATCCCCTATGGGTGCCATGAACACTTACACAATTTTAGAATCCTACTCCTCAACATTCTTGAGATACACAAGCAGACATGGTAGACTGGACACAAAGTAGTACTGGGAAAAATGTGTAAATCTGTCAGTAATGTCCCACATTGTAAAATAACCGCTTGAAAAAGGAAATTTTTGGCATGTTTACAGGTGGACCCATATTCAGACCACTGCCAAATACCCATCAAAGGCGTGATTGGTCTATCCTTATACTAGGCCACACTTATGCACCTAGTTTATAACCAAATGTAATATAAAAGCAATCACTCGGGCACTAAGGGGTCTAAAAAATGACAAAAAGTCATTGCGCAGGCTAAAATGTCTATTTTTAAAGGCCTATACCTTGATATACAAATGACCTGTGCTACTTTTGCCAGTATAATTTAGTTGATGGCATACCAGATACCCTTTACAGTAATTTGTAGCTCTACATCTTATCTCCATTTGTAGATACAGACCTCTAAAAATGTCGAAAACACAAAAAGTCAATTTAAAGGGGGGGGGCGGGGCTTAATTTTTCAGGGGGTCTTATCTCAGAAATGTTGAGGAGTAGGATTCTCAAATGTTGTGTTTGTTCATGGCACCCATAGGGGATTGTTTAAAAAAACAAATTGCAAAATCTTGGACAGTGCCTGCCGCCAACCATTCAAGTGAGTTGGCACGGAAAGACCCAATTATCCTTTGTCGTGAGAATCGTTTTCTTGTACATTTGCACAAATTACATTTACAAAAGGAATGTTTGAACGTTTCGTGTGCTTTAACCTTTGCAAAACATACATGAATAGTATCTTTTGTTGTCGAAACTTTCTTAAAAGATTCGGGCTTTGCACCCAATGGTTGGGTTCAGCACAACAACCTTTGCAAAACAAAGCACCTACTGTGGCTTTACATTAGGTACTATGTGGTATCAGCAAAGGAGATTTGCTTGGGTGGGTATGTGTTTATAAATAAGCGTTTTACATACCAAGTGTGGACCTGTGAACAAAAGAAGGCCAAAAAACAGGGACTTGAAACGCTTTGTGTTTTGTGAAAAAAAAAAAAAAAACTTCAACACTGCAGTGTGTGGTTTTTTTTTGGGTAGTGTTGAAGAATAAGTTGTTTTTTCTGAGGTGTACAAAGTAATTTTCACAGAGTGTATGCAAAACAGAGCTGGGTGTGTGTTTGTTTGTTTGTTGGGGTGTTTGGTTGTTTGTTTGTTTGTGTAAAAAAAAAATTTGTTTTAGGAGGGTTGCTTTAAACTTCAGGAAGGGAGACAAGACATACCCATACTTATGTTGGTTAATGCTCTGCAACTTTGTATAACAAGTGTACTTTACTCTGATTGGTTCTTAGCCACCCCATTGTTTGTAAATTTATAACTCTGATGGGCTATATTGGGTCACCACAGATGACTTTGCAATCAGGTCATTCCACTATTAAACTCCTACCCTCCACATCTCGCAGTGATTTGGCAAAATCCAAGCCCGGCCATTCCTCGGATGTTGTCTTCTCAGTTTTTCTTCTGTCTTCTGAACTGGAAATCATAGAGCAACAAAATAATGCTATCCAGAATAAGGTTACCAGCCAAACTACCATGTCTTATGCACAATTTGTGACTGGTATCCTGCTCATTACTGCTTAGCAGACAATAGTTAAGCAATATTTTCTGCTTAAGCAGCTCTATGAAATTGGGCCCTGTTCCTTGAAGTATGGTTTCGGCCAATCCAGAAAATCTTGAGTATTATTGTATATACGAGTTATAACTACAACTGTAATCGAACCCTGTGTGGTTCCCTCCGAATCCATAATAGGGTGCTTGCTGATGCTTGTGACCTGGAGGTTGCTGGCTTTCAATTTTAGGCATTTCGGATGACATATGCCCTGAAAAAAAAAATTGTCCTTTTTGCCCAGAGGTGTAGAGACATTTTTTTCAAGATAGATGCTCGGACATTTGTAAAAATTAAACAGGGGTAGGGGTGTTTTTTATTTGGAGGGAGAATAACCCGACGGGCCCAGGGACTCCCTATATCAAGTTAGCAGAGGATAAAAGTTCACGAGTCAACAGATCATTTTTCCCTGTACTGAAAAATGCTGTGAGACTTCTAAGTAGTTTATTTGTTTTTGTTGAATATTTACCACGGTATACTATGGGAGTTTATTCAGTGGGGTGCACCCACTTGGACCAACCCCACAACCTCCTCATCAATGCCTCACTTAAATATTAAAGAGGGGCTCAAAGGTCAAATTCTTTTTTCGGATGCACTCATATTCCAAAAGAGAGTCCTTATGAAAGTTTGGGGGGAAAAAAATACATGTACAAATCTCAAACTTCACATTAAAATGTTGAAAATGTAGTTTTATTATATATAAATGAATTTTTGCCGTTTTGATTGAATATCATTGTAATTCTGAAATAAACTAAAAAGATTTCCCATTTTGAAGTATTGAGACTCATTATACATTTATTTGAAATGGGAGATCATTGAATGTTGACAAAGTACGGACCGTAAGAGTATCAAATACAGTGGTTTTAAACTGTTTGAAAGCCAGGTTAAAAGAGCCCTTGTAACTTTTCCGTCCAATTTGATAAGGACTTCGTCTATCCAAAAATGAGTGGGCCCTCGGAGCCCCTCTTGAAGCGTGTTTCGTTCGCTCGGCCCCAGCGGCCTATCCAGGACCGCTGGGATGGGCTAATCAGCTTGCACAGATTCTTGTTCAGGAAGTACGTCATGCGTGCAGTGCTTGCAGTGTGAGTGTGATGCATGATGGGACTGAGCATTAACCAATGAGCGTGCTTGATACGTTTGCCCATACCAGCGCCTTTGGTTTTAAGGCAAGGCGCTGGGGACGAGCGAACATGTTTCGAAGTTCACGAATGGACATTTTTTCCACGGTGGTTTGGTTTTTCAGGGTGAATGCAGTTTCTGCCGGTCAAGTTAGAGGTGACTCCTACAGTACTGGATGTATTGGGCAAACAGGTAAGGGCAAAGTAGACACTTTGGCTTTTTGAACTGTTTTTGGAGTGTTTTTAATTCTGTGCAGATGTAGATATTCACAACAAAATGAACCTGTGAAACTTTTCATTTCAAAAGGTGGTTTGCGTTTTTCAGATATCGCCGAAAATCCGGAGCAAGTCTACATGTATACTCCCAAGAAGATATAATCCCTAATAGGAATACGCAATCTGAGAAACGTATCTGACAGTAACATTCCTCAGACTCAAATTTATGGGACATAAAAACTGATATCTTTTTACGTGCCACATTACTTTGAAGTGAAATGATTCTCAAAATACTTTATACCATCAAAAGCTGCTGTACTTCTAACTATTTAGTAAGTTGGTTTTTATTGCCATTTATTGCTTTATGCTAATGCAACAAAGTACAACAACCTTTAACCAAATGGGCCCAATTTCATTGCTCTCCACAGTTTTTGTTAAACTTTAACCCAAATTGTTTTTGTCTACATCCAGGGGCGCGTATTTGGTTGTTCATTGGATTTCTGTTGGCATTCGGAGGTCTTATTGCTTCGAGCTGGATTCTCTTTGGGTCATATGTTGTCAACAGTAAGACAGTTCTTTGAAATGATTACACTTTACCTGAAAGTCACTTTGTAAAAAACATGACATCCTAACACCTGTTTTCCAAACAGTGAACCTAATTAGATTATTCACAAACTAGGGCTACTGACTGCCCCAGGCAGATTAAGTGCTCATCCATGAAATTAAGTTTTTGAACCAAGTAATTCAATGTGTTTGGTGAAAAGGGCCATGTTCAGACAGTGTACTAAAGTTAGACCCGAAACGGTTTAACTTTACGAGCAGCGGGAGACAGTGGTACAAGTAAAAAAATTACCTTGCGTTCAGACAGCTCGAAATTAAACCCGATACGGTCTATCTTCGGTTTTAAGAGGTCAAACAGCACTGTGACCCAACACAGCAACATCCGGTTTATTCACAAAAGCACGAGCACGACCCTGTTGAGGCGCACGTTGAGGCTCACGTTGAGGCGCACGTAGGCATATTTACTTAGCAACTTTACACAGGTCAGCGGTCATCTGTTGCGAGTTAAAACGGATGTGGTCATTTTTTATTCTGTCCACACACCTTGCTAAAAGATAAACCCGAAGTGGTTTAGCGTTAAACCACCCTCGCCGACCGATTTAACTCATTCGGGTTCAACCCGATTCGGTTAAGTTTTTAAGAACGTTCAGACACACAAAGTTAAACCCGAATGAGTTAAAACTGCCTTAAAACTGACTTTAGTACCCCGTCTGAACGACCCCAACTTTCAAAGTTTTTGTGGCAAAACTCGGAAAATCTTTAATCGAGCTTTCATGTAATGACAAATTTGATTAGTTTGTAAACTCGCTTGTTCAATGTACTTCCCAATCGTCCCTGTAACATTTGTAATAATATTTAAATCAATCTTGTATGATCTTTGAGTGTATTTAAATTCGTATAAACAACGACAACAAATATTGATATTAAAATACATATATTAATACATACAACTTCTTATTGTTCTTTGTTAAGACCAGCTGGAGAGAAGAGCCTGTAGACAGGAGCTTTGAGGCAATCCTTTGGGCTCCAGCTCGTTGCGTTTCCTTCCTCTGTATTTTAATTGCTCTAGGTGTATCTTTTAACATTTTTACAATTCTGCAATGCAGTCACCAGTCAACAGGACATTCTGGATTTAACGTTGCCGTTTTTTCTCCCCTTCTTTTTAAATAGAATATGGCAAAGATCCATATCCGGGAGTTGCAATTTTTCTCCAGAACTTCCTCATCTTTATGTCGTAAGTATTTTTCATGTTAACAAAAATCCTTAGAAGTGGGATTTGGAACATTGCATGGTGGAGATACAATGTAGCAAGTTTTGCTGTCACACCATGTACATGAGTAGGATTTGAAACGTTGCATGGTGGAGATACAATCTAGTAAGGTTTGCAGTAACACCATGTACATGAGTAGGATTTGAAACTTTGCATGGTGGAGATACAATCTAGTAAGGTTTGCAGTAACACCATGTACATGAGTAGGATTTGAAACTTTGCATGGTGGAGATACAATCTAGTAAGGTTTGCTGTCACACCATGTACATGAGTAGGATTTGAAACGTTGCATGGTGGAGATGCAATCTAGTAATAAAAGGTTTGCGTTAACACCATGTACATGAGTAGGATTTTAAATTTTGCATGGTGGAGATACAATCTAGTAAGGTTTGCGGTAACACCATGTACATGAGTAGGATTTGAAACTTTGCAAGGTGGAGATACAATCTAGTAAGGTTTGCGGTAGCACGATGTACGTGACGTAGACGTTCTCTTTTGTGTATCTTTTGAACTTATATATGGGGTCATATTCCTTTGAATGGGATTTGACTCAGTCTCGATCGTATAATAAACCAGTTTCATTATACATGTACATGTATTATTTGTGTTTTATCCATACTGTTAAGCACTGTATACTCGGTACTTTCGTAAGTCCTCTGAAAAAGAAAATCAACTGGCCTATTTACTCGGGGGGGTTCAAACCCACGATCTTCGCCATTTTAGAGCAGGGGGGATACTTTTGTAGCGCCGCTTAATGGTAAGCACACTTGTGTGCTAACTACAGCAGAAACATTTTCTGAAGCGTTAGCGTAAATTCACAGATGAGCCACAAAATTAGGCGGTCAGTTTGCACGTTCACCATGGATTCGCATTGTTACATCATTCATTTTCATACAGTAAGGCCTAAGCACCGGAAGGTTAGCATGCCTTTTCGTGTGCTTGCTGTTTTAAAATTATGCTTACCAGAATAAGGTTACCAGCCAAGCTACCATGTCACATGTACAATTTGTGACTGGTATCCTGCTCAAATCTGCTCAGCAGACAAGTGTTAAGCAATTTTTTCTGCTTAAGCAGCTCTTTGAAATTGGGTCCAGACCACAGAGCCTGCTTAGTAGCTAGAGGAAGTTTGAACCTTTTTAGCAACCGGTACTGCAGCGCTGTAGATGTAAAATTTACATCCTCGGTCCATCAGAATGCAAGGAAGCATGCAGTTGCATTTTGATGATTGGGTTAAAAAGTGTGGGCTTACGGGAGCGCCCTTGTGGGGTATTTTCAACAATGGTACAATGGACCCCACAAGAGAAATCTTTGTACAACCTGGACCCCACTAGAGAGTTTTTTTTAGAAGAGGAAATAATAGAACAACAATAGCAGGACCCCGCAAGATCCGCAAGGTTGTGTGTGGGTGTGTGTTTGTGTGTCTATGCTTGTAGGAGTTCATTGTATGCAATACTCCTCACCTATGAGTCCATTCTCTGACTTTACCCCAATACCATTGATTTCATCTGTTAATGTATGTCCTTTTTGATGTATTTTGTAAAATGGCTTTCCCTTAAATTGATTATTTATTTGTAAATTGTATTTTTGTATTCCCCGCAATGTTATTGATTCAAATTTTCACTCATTCCGTTTTAAACAAATCTGACTGTATTGTTGTAATATGGTGTATGTTGTAGTTTCTGAACAGGTTTCTGCAGATTTGCGACGGATACTCACAATTGAATCTACTGTTATATGTAGATTTGTAAAAATTATCCACACTTTTCTAAGTAGTGAGATGTCATAAAAATGGTTTAATGCAACTATTGCTTATGCATTCACTCTATGATCTGGGCTGGTAGAATGCATAATTGAAAACCATGTGGATGATGATAGTTGGTCAGACAGTAGGAGGGTTGACTGTGTACTGTGTAGTATGCATTCACCACATATGCTGTCATTGAAAACCATGTGGATGGTGATGAATGGTCAGACAGTAGGAGGGTTGACTGTGTACTGTGTGGATGCTTTCACTTCATGATATCACATTGTGGCCAGGGGTCGATATCACAAAGACAGTCCTAACTTAGGACTAGTCCTAGGAGTTATTAAAAACTTAAGGCTAGTCCTAAGTTAGGATGAGTAACTCGTCCTAACTCGAGATAAGACTAGTCTTAATTCTTTGTGAAATCCACCCCTGGCCTAGTTTAGCTGTCATTGTAACACCATGTGGCTGATGTGAATAACAATACATGTATGTAGTTCTTATATAATATATGTAGCTTTTTTCACACTGAAAGGGCGTCCCAAAGCCCTCACAATTTTTTTCTACAGGTATGCAGAGCTAGGATTTCAATTATAAAACCCATTTTACATGTATTTATACGTGTAGCACCTTGTAATGGATTACAAGGTGCTGTGTTCTGATATAGCACTTTATCACACCAAATATAAGACGCAATTATTACACGGTGCTGTGGCGCAATCTGCAGCCAGCTGTGCCAGAAACACCAGGGGGTATCTCTTCTCCCAACAATTAGTGCACTGTTTCCTTTTACGTGTATTAGACAACACATAGGACTTAGGGCTTTACGTCGCATCCGAAGGGCGAAGCAATAACGGTTAAGTGTCTCACTTAAAGTACTTAAGGACGCAAGTGTCAACACTGGAACCCGAACCCACCCTTTGGTGGTTAGAAAGTCCAGAGCTTGAGTTTGGTACACTAGCAATCGGCCATGCCAGGCCACACAGGTGAAAACTGCTGTTTATTGTTAATCTAATGAGAGCCTGTGGGTTCGCAGTGCTTGCAGTGTGAGTGTGATGCATGATGGGACTGAGCATTAACCAATGAGCGTGCTTGATACGTTTGCCCATCCCAGCGCCTTTGGTTTTAAGGCAAGGCGCTGGGGACGAGCGAAGCCTGTGGGATGGTTGGTGACTCCGGATGTACTGGGTAATTATCCACTGTTGTTGTGTTTCTGAACTTGATCCAATTATTGAGAAAACTGGTGGAGCAGATGTCACCTGACCTTCCCCCAGAAAATCTTCTATTATTCAAAAATGCTGGCCCATCTCCCACTCTTGTTCACTGGTCCATGTCATTCAAATTTGATGCACTAACAATTTTATTGTATGCTGTTTTATCAATTGCAAACCTGAGGTATTAAATTGAGGACTCCATTAAAGGAAGACGCTCAAATGAGACATCTTTTTTGTCTGACAGCTCACACCTGTTATCTCCATGTGATCATGCACAAACCAGTAGGGCTGCTGACTGCTCTAGGCAGATTAACTGCTCATCCATTAAGTTTAATGACCCAAGTAATTCAATGTAAACACACCTAATTGGTAAAAAGGATTAATAGTTTCCGAGTTTTGTGGCCAAAAATCAGCAATTCTTCAATGGAGCTTACCCGTAATGTGACTGCTCTGAGCTCTATGGTTCAAACTGGATCCTAAGGTGATCCTCAGAGCGTTCTTTTTTCCCTATTTAGTCATAGCACGATTTAAAACCAGTCATTATTTGTTTTTTAACATCCCATACATACAATGTACCCAGATGTCAATGTGTAGGGTTGCTTTGGGTGGAGTACATTGGGCTGCTATGGGTGTAGCGTGTTGAGTTTGTACAGCCTTCTAGTAAAGATGAGACATATCATGTGTCACACTCTAAACCAGTCACAAGGCAGAGTCTATGTTTGTGGGTGTTAGCAATTTATATCTTTGTATTTTAATATCTGAAACCTTTTGGTGGTGTTGAGTAGTGGCCGAGCGGTCAAGCACTCTGGACTTGAGCTCTGGTGCTTCAGGTCAGCAGAGTGTGGGTTCGAGTCCCAGTCTTGACACTTGTGTCCTTAAGTAAGACACTTAACCACTATTGCTTCATCTTTCAGACGAGACGTTAAACTGTAGGCCTCATGTGCATTGTGTAGTGCACGTTAAAGAACCCATTTATACACTTATCACCAAGAGAAGGGGTTTGCCGCGGTGTTTCTGGCAGTGGCTGCTGAAGGGGCCAAGTCTCGGTGCATTTTTTGGCGATTGTTGTACAGTTTAAAAATCAGGCAGCAAAATGCCCTGAGGAAGTCTTTGAAAAACGATAAGCACTTTGAGATGCCTGGAGATAGATTGCCATTAAAACTAGTTATAACTGTTCTAATTACTATTAATGATAACTGTTCTAATTACTATTAATGATTGCTGTTATTAGTTATATTTTCATTTGATTTGTCATTAGGGGACACCTCTTTATTTGGTATACTGTTTGTTTAGGTCTAGTAACACTTACTACATTCAACAACAAAACCAGCAGATGCAAACTGGTTACCAACCAAAATGACCTTTGGTATAAATGCAGAAAGTGGTTAATGACCTCTCATTTTGACCTTAGCAGAGTCTTTGGATTTCTTTCTTGGACTTTTTTTTTAATAGTTAAAATATAGAATTCGAACTGCCTCTAGCTACTGGGCAATCTTGGTGGTCTAGTGGTAAGACATTTGCTCTAGAATGACAACAGTCGTGGGTTCGAATCCCACCCGAGCATCCTCGCTCTGTCTTTTTTTGTTAAAGTCCTTTAATTCAACGTGTACGTTCTCATACATGTCATACAAGACTTAGTAAGTGTTGAAGTATGAGGTCATGACCTGCCTGTGCAATAACTACTAAATACAATCAAATAAACAAACTAAATAGAACTCAAACCTTGAAATACATCTTTCTCGTGTCATATTTTACAGGGGAATAGTCTTCAAGTTCGGCAGAACGGAAGAATTATGGGAGTGAACAGCAGTGTCTAATGTAAAAAATATCATTTTTTTGTGTATTTGTAAGTGTTTGTTTAGTTTTTTATAAATAGGTCAAAGGCCTTTATATTATCACGCTTTTGCCATCCTGTTCGCATCCCTTTCCAACCAGGAAGGTAAAAATAGTCGGACCCCTTTTTTGTTTGTAAAATTAAAATCAGTAATCATGGCTGCTGTGCAATACAGGGTACATGACCAAAGGTGGTGTTGAAATGATAAACAGTCTGAACAAAGTAAGACTTGGTAATCCTCTGCCAAACAGTGCATTAAGATCTCAAGGAATCTGTGTAATATTTGTCATGTGTAGGGACATATTCACATTTTGATGACTAAATTATGTTGTTGTTAAACTCTCTACTGGAAGAGAGGCTATCGAGGTGCATCGTTGAAGAAATCATAACGTACTTGGCATCTGTGTTGACTAGGTATGAATAAGCAGTGTGGGTTGACGTTAGACTCTGTGACATCATAACATCGTCACTTCAGCCCATTTTAACATAATGTGTGTTAACCTTTGAGGCTACATCACTACGATGTGAATTTTTGCAGCGGTGAAGAACCAAAACAAAAAGCAAACAAACAAACAAACAAACACCAAAAGTTGCATGTCTGTTTATTTTAAGTAAATGAAAAAGGGAAAGCAATGAAGGGGATGAAATCCCCAGAAATCTGGAGACAAAAAAGGATTAATACTGAGCCTGCATTTAGTCATCATATGTGTGCCAGGATGTTGAAGTTCAGATACAAGCAGTAGAAAACCAGCCCTAGATAAGTGTGCTGTAAAGTCACTTTTTAAACTGTTGGTCATCTCCATTTTTGAACCTGGGGGTACAATGAAACTCTGCAAAGCCTTATCAAATTATTCTTTGAATACTTTGTTGGGAAATGTTGGAAGAATTCATTTCCCAATGGGCTTGTCTGATTTGTAGAAAATTTGCTTCTTTTCTGTAATTTGTAATTGTCAAAGACCAGCATCCACAGTTTATGTGACCCAGCGTACACATGAAATAACAAATCTGTGGAAGTTTAAGCTTAATCGGTCATCAGAGTCTCACAAAAAAAGTGGAAAACCCCACTTTGTGTTTTCACCATTTTTAAACATCGGGTTTTAGTCTCTTGCGAGATCAAAACTAACTGTTTTACTAATTTCTCAAGAACTTAAAGCATTGTAGGCAAAAGTATTTTGATGCATAATTTTCACAATGACCATCTTTATACCATGACAGTTATGTGCAAATTTTATGTATTTTCAACCTTACCAATGTTGCACATACCCTTCAAATAGATTGTTCTTTCCTGTGTACATAAGACTTGGAGGTTTGCATGGTGGAAGGACAATAAACAGAAGAAAAATTTACGGTGACACCATGTAGTTAGATCTCTTCTGAGTGATTGCGGTTCTGAGAAGAACCGAAAGGCTCAACGTTTCGGAGAGTACACTCTCTGGAGACTGGAGACTGGAGACTGCAGTCTCCTGACGACGGACAGAGTATATACTGTCCAAACATTGAGTCCTCCGGTTTTTCCATCACTCAATAAGAGATCTATCTATATAGTGTAGTGTAATAATTTTCATATGGTTATGGTCCTTCCTGTGTATTGTCTACTTTAACTTAAAACAATTCAAGACGTTTCTAGATGCTTTTTTTCCCCATTTCAGACAACTCGTTCACCTAAGATGCAAACACAGTATGGTTTCTGGGGTTTTCCTTCTTGTGTGAACATTTGACCATTAACATTTATACTGCCTTTAACTCATGATGCACAGCAACGGCCGTTAAATTTGTTTCTTGTTTGCAAAAATGTGTAATATAAAAATGTGTATAATGCGGACAGGATATTGTTTGTTTTTTGTACAAAGTGGTTATGAGTAACATGCAATCTCTCGTAGCTTTTAATTAAAATGTGTACTTTTGTTATTTTTATTTGCAACCCTCTCACGAGCAGTTGAAACAGCCAATGAAATGTCATAAGGTAGATTTAGTAATGTCATAGTACAGAGGTATTGTTCAGCTATTCAGAGAGACTCTGTGTGAGGCAGTAATGGGAGGAGAAATTTCAGGCTTTTAATCTGAATTCAGACTTTGTGTGTCTGCATGACGAAGACAATCCGATGTTACTATTCTCCAAATAAAATAAGTCGTGCTTTCTGATCTACTTCTCTGTGGTGCTGAGGATACTGTTTCCTGGAGGCTTCTTGGAATCTTTAACTCCATGGGTTACCAAAAGGTGGAAATTATCATTATTATTTATTTGACCTCAACAAATACAAGTACATCAAAAAGCACAGCAAAAGAGAAACGATAACACAGCGAACCAAACAAAATAATAATGAACACAACAATTATTCAAGCAACACAATAATTATACAAAAACAACTAACAGAACATGATCAGGAGGGCAACTAGAAGAGCAAAAAAAAAATGAATGAATAGAAGAGGAGCATGCAGGCATGGGAAGTAAATCAACTGAGGGGAAACAACTGGACAAACCAACAAAGAACAACTTAATTACTGTTGCTCGGATCGGAAGCATGTTGTCCCGCAATCATTTCCTCAACATACAACCTAAAATCTGGATGCCAGTGTCAGACTTTCACTGGTCCACGTTTCATATTTAATTGGGATGCTTTTTAACATTGAACTAGCCAGCCGTACCACTTGGGGGTGAATTTTGACTGGGCCTTAGGTGTTTTTACTAGCAGTTCGCAAGCGGACAGCTGCTATTCCCATAGACCATGTAACCTTGTTTTTTTCAGAAACATTCCAGGGCTTTTCCTGGCAGGCGAGATAATACACTGGTCATACGGGAAATTTTCTATGTGGCATCGAAGTTATGGTTAAGCTTAGGTTGGGTTACCATATAGATTCAAGAGTTACAAAAATAACAGCTGTGCAGGTTTTGAGATGGTGTCCCCCCCCCCATCTTTCTTCATATCAGAAGTTTGGATAAAAACTATTCAGTGCTATTTCTAGATTTTACATTTGCTTCTGTGGAGCTGCAGGAGGTCCAGCAGCCGATTTCACGAAACGCTAGGATTAATCCTATCTCAAGTTAGGACGAGTAACTAGTCCTAACTTAGGATTAATCTTAAGGTTTACATGTTACAGTGCAAGGCTGGGACTCGTCCTAAGTCCTAAGATTAATCCTAAGTTAGGAAGAGTTTGGTGAAATCGACGGCAGGCTCTGTGGCTGTTTTGCAAACACATAATGGTTACATGATCTGTTCACGGTCGCTTAGAAACGGAGAATTACACACACAAATCATTGGGTGTGGTAGCAAACACACTGCATGCATCAGTGGAGACTACCAGTAGCCCAGAGTTTAATCGGCATTACTTCATTCCTGGCAGGAATAATGATGTTGCTTATCTTTCATTTTAATTCACCAAGCTAGACGATATTTTGAAAGCAATAATCCCGCGGGCAAACAGACAAACTAGTCGGTTGTACTTTCATTAGGTTATTTGAAAGTCATTGCCCCAATGTTTTGCACTGGATAATGCTGTTTAAAGGGAAAGTATACCTTTTTCAAAAATGAATGACCATAGAACTTACTTGGTAAGAAGAAGCACTGCAGCTGTTGATAAAGGTAACATTTTGAGAAGCTATTCCCTTCTAATGTGGTTTAGGAGAAAGAGATTTGTTTTCACTCTGAGAAACGTTTCACGCATGAAACTTTTCTCAGATTGTGTATTCCAATTATGGATTGTTCTTCCTGTGTGGACATAACTGCCCCAGGTTAACAGCTACCAAATGGTTCCAAAGAGCAAAGGTAAACTTTGCCTTTAAAAATGCTTATTGTCGGTCGTTATTATTATTAGTGGTTGGATGGGCCACTCCTTCATTACTTGGAATTATGTCCCACGCATGGAGACGAGTAATTGCATAGTTACTTTTGTGTTCGGAGAGTGAGGTGGCAATTAATTTTCCCTTGGCAATTAACTTGTGATGGAGACACTAGGTCACCGGCAGGCTTTGTACAATCACCAGAATATACAAAATGGACGATCAAGTAATGGGAAGGTGATGGGATATATTGTAAAGAGTGCAATCCGTTTTGTGAAATAGTTTCAGAAATGTCATTTGAAGGTAATTTACATACTTGAGTTATGGTTTGGGGGCTTTTTTTTGGTAATATATATATTTTTTTAAAAGTGGTGTTCCATTAAAACAAGGTCGCATCCCCTGAAGTTGATCCCTCTGCTGCGGCTTCCCAGGTTGTATTGTAAACTTGGGTGTGATTATACTGATTATACATGTAGTTACAGGTTGAATGGCTTCGGATGACTCGCACCCCGAACAAAGATATTGCCAAAATTGGGAGACTGCCAACATAAGGCTAAACATCTCATCAATTGGTATAGCGCTGGCACTTTAATCCGGAGGTCGCAAGTTCAAGTTGTTTTTCTATGTTCAACCAAAGGTTATTTTAAAATGTACCCAGTCCCTTGTGGCTTATTTCTTGAATTTTATTTTACTTTATTTGTTGGAATAGTATAGTCATTGCATCCTCTATTTTTAAAATAGACACTATTCAACTGTCTTTTGAAAACGGAGTGGAATTTTGGTGTTCCAGTGCAAAGTTTAGCGAAAACAACAACAGGTTATGTTTTGTAATGGTTTGTGAATGTTTACACAAATGCTTATTTCAATTGCAGCAATAGAGATAAGCATTGCTGGTTTGGGGATCTTCGAATGTTGTTTTTTTTCCAGACAGTGTTTTAATAGTAAATATGGCTTGAGGATTGGTACTGGACTGAACGTTCTAATCAGTAAGCTTTCAGATTGAAACTGCTTTTATTTATATTTGTTAATGTGATTACAATATGCAAGCATTCAACCGATGACATCATCAGTTAATGGGAGGTCAATTGAGAAACGCATTATGAAGATTAGACTTATTCTTCTAATTAGATGAAAAGGTTAAGCTTTCACATTTAATGTTTTGTTCCCTCATCATTTACATCTGCTCGAACACCTAGTGTATGTTATTTCAAAAGCACTGCATGTTGTTACTCTAATTTGTATCAGGGTCTCTCTGTAGCCATACATTATTCAGAATAGCAGAATATACATGTATTATGGGATTTTTTTTACATGCAAAGAATCAAGTTCAGTGCTTCATAACTGATGAAGGGTATAAGGGATTTCACATCCAATTAAAGTTGACGACCCAAAATGCCCAAGAAAGAGACAAAGCATGGAATGCATTGCACACAAAGTTTATTAGAAATATATGTACATGTATATTTTAGTATTATTAGTACAACTTGCACAAGTAACTGTACAGTTCAGCACTACTTGTGCCAAATATACATAATGATGCCTGAAGATGTTACATTGAAAAGGATGATACAATTATTTTGTGGTGTATAGAGCATCTTCATGACAGTTGCCTAGTTAATTTTTCAAGAAAATTTGAAAAAACATAATCAGTGACTATTTCACCAAAGTGGATGGTTGTGTTTTTAACATTACGGGAAAGCTCCATTCAAGATTTTTAGAGTTTCGTTTTTAGAGTTGATTAAACTTAACGGATTAGATCTACTGGTTTGTGCATGATCCAATTAAGTCCACTGTTTAGAAAAGGAATTACATGGAGATAACAGGTGTTAGTTGTCAGATAAAAAGGATGTTTCATTTTAGCCTCTTTCTTTATTGGAGCTTTCCCATAATGAGCCAATGGGTATAATAATTTAGGGTTTTGATGTTCTAGTTGGCATACTCCATCATTGATATTTAAAAGATACTAATACAACCATTGCAAAAGGAATGATCTCAGCAAGAATGATCTCATGTCAACATGACCAATGCTTTACCTTATCTTGATTCAAAGACAGTAAATACTCGAGCAGCACTGAAAACTGCTAAAATTGCCATTTCTGTAATTTGTACAATAGTACCCTTTAAGAAACCTTGGCTTCAGCTTCAAATTTTAAGAAATTATTTTTTATTCTCATGACATACTCTGTGCCAAAGACACAGTAGACAGTGCAAGTCTTGCACGTATTCGACCATTTTTTCTTCAGGATAATTTTGTTCCCATCAGCTAGTTTTCACTTTACCTGTACCACCCAAAAAAGGTCATCAGTTGAAACAACAAAAAACACTTTTTTTATGTTTTGTCCGGAACAGTGTGCAGGTTCATAGTACATAGTAGTACGTGGTCTTGGCGTGGAGCGCCACATTTTAAAAAGTTAAACTGCACCAACTCACAAAAGTTCTCTTTGCAATGGTATTGTCTCCTGACCCAATACACCTGACTTCACCATCGCTCTAATCTTGCTGGCGCCATTCTTGGAGTCAAGTAGTGTGCATTTACACGTTTAACATGATATTTACTCCCAAAATGGTGAGCTTGGCAGACAGTAGCCATGTGTGACGTTAGTGTGATGGGTCAATAGACTGAACTTTCTAGTTTATCTCTGTTTATAAAGTGGCAGACTTCATTGCACAATCTTCAGGGTAATTCTATCGTAGGTTAGGCCTTTCTGTTTGCATGACTTCATTTTAGAGCATGTGGAATGTCTTCAGTTGTTGCTATGATGTCAAATATTAAAGTCTGGTTGCATAATCTATGATAACTTTGATTTGGTTTTATATTTCTTGCCCCATCTACGAGCCAAACGCCGACACAACTGTCTTAAATTTAGATTGTCAAAAGCTTAAATCTTCTCTACTGTTATACCATAATGTCTGTTGGAGCTATTAACATATATATAATTATGTGGAAGGGCCAACCAAAGTCCAAGTACATGATTGAAATCCTTTCAGAAAGCGTTGTTGAAAGAATTTGCCCATTTAAGAATGGTAGACATAACAGGAGGGTTCTGGTTTGGTTTTATACCCAAAAATGGGTACCTAATCCCAAAGTTGGTAGTGCCATAACAATGTGACCACCATAATCACTAAACCCCCAACCTCTTCCCCAGGGTGTGTCGAGCAGTATGAGGTTGACTGCTCTCTCACCCTGGTATTGGAACATTTGCATATCCAAAAATTTTGGATACGTATGCAAATTAGAATAGTCTGGCTGCATATCGAAATTCACATCTTCGCCATAGTCTTGTGGTCCGGTACCAGATTTAGTAGCTTGTATGTATTGGAAACATGTACATGTGCTAATGTAATGTTGTTGTACAATCAGGGTCCAAGTGAGGAGTTTCCATCCCAGGGTTTACTATTTACAAACATGGTTGGAAATAAAGTAAACCATGGGGACGAGGTTGCTAAACCCCCCTTGCACAACACAAGCTCAAACAGTGCCCTGACGGAGGTCAAATGAAGACCTATCAATACCTGAAAGTTGTGCGCGGTGCGTATAAAAATACCCATGTTTCCATTGTTTGACCTCAGCAATGGCAGCCTGTGCAAGGGGGTCTACCCAGTTCATAAGTGTGACGTAATTCCACTGTAAGGCACGCTCCCTCTTCACACAAACTGGCATCACTTGTTACCAGAATCCCGTAAGAATTGCATTGAGCTGCTTTTTCCTAACGATTTAGCAAGTAAATGTAATACTTGGACTTTTACGTACGTCCTCCAAAAATAAATTTCTTTAATCAATAAATTTGTTTAAGCAATGAAGTGGGGATCTGTGGTGAAATTACACACAAACGTATGCCTACTTTGAGCTAGAAGTGGCAACAATTTGGGAAATGCACATGTGTGATGCACAAAGACTTGGTAACAATGTAGTGTTATGTAAAAGAACTATTTAACTCTTTGACCACATCTCAAAAAGGCTCGCAGCAATAAACTACAAATACTGGAATTTCTTATATATATATAAAAAAATACTAAAAGAAAATAATTAAAGGGTAAAATCAACAACACATAATGCGTAAATTTAAATTAAAAAATTACACTTGGAAGCACACATTAAAGGCAAGGTAAACTTCTAGTAATTGGCAAAGACAGTACCCTCACTTGGTGTATAAATTAACAAACCTGTGAAATTTGGTCATCGAAGTTTCAAGAAAATAATAAAAGACGAAAAAAAAAACACCCTTGCTGCGTAGAAATGTGTGTTTTCAAATGCCTGAGAAAGGCTTCATGCCCGAGGCCTTTCTCAGCTTAAAATTTAGGGGTGAAAAATCACCTCTTTCTCTATAACTACATTACTTCAAAGGGTGTCGTTTCCAACAATGTTTTATAATATCAACAGCTCTCCAGTGCTCTTTTTACAGAGTAAGTTTTTATACAGCTATAAATACATACAGTTACCAAAATAAAGGATATAAAATCAGCCCCCTAGGACCAAATTCCAACTCTGCTTACAGAACCCTCATTATCCTCGGCCGTAACCGCACAGTCCAGCGTTCAGCAAAGCCATGAAATTGGGCCGTGCTTTCAGGCGAAGTCACATGGGAGACAAATTATTGCGAAGTCAGACAAAAGTGGGCAGGGGTTTGTAGAGATAATGGCGGACAAAAAATACTGATATCTAGTTCTTATAGAGCGCATTTTACAATAACTTATTCAATGTACATTGGTGCCCTGGTCATTGGGCCAAGAGCATTCAATGGGGAGTATACCGTCAGCCCAGGGCTAACGTGGCACTCCGAAGGCTTTTCCCAAGCGCAATATCAACGTCTTACCCTCCGCAGGTACCCAGGTGGATTTTGGGATGATATAATGATATGAATTGAAAATAAGAATCATCATGAGTTTTGTCCGATTCAGCTAGAAACACAGTGTCCTCACTTCCATCAGCACACCAATAATTAAATTTAACAACAGCGCCAGGCCTGGTATTCATGGAGGCCAGCTCCCCTTGGTCTTGGCCTTAATAGTGCCCCATCAAAAGCTTCCTATAGACTTTTAAGATTTTCCGATGGACATGCCCTTTTCGGCCTTGCCCTATCAAAGATGAAGTACCAGGCTTGCAGTGCGTCTTAAAATTACACCTTACCCCTTCCTTCCGTGACTGTACGGCCATCTCTAATAAAAAGGTTTGTACAAGTCAACTCTTCTTTTTACAAAAAATGTTGGTGATATCGTTTGGATACAAGCATTGCACCTGTCATGTTCAGAGACAGGCTCGCCACCCAGCCATTTGGGGTACATTTTCCCAATAAGGAGTCCCACTTGACAGCTCTGGCATTGATGGTCCAAGTTTCTAACGCACAACTATTCATCTTGTGTAAAATACCAATTGCGTTGGATTTGATAAAAAATGTTTTGCGTGATTGGTTGGCAATGAAGAAAATTAAGCCGGGTTCGCATTGGACTTATTTTGGGTAAGCTAACCGAGCAAATGGGTAACTTGACCATTTTAAAACCGATGCAGACAGCCCAGGAAGTTTCCCTCCTAGGTAACATACCCGACCCGAATGGGTAGTTTAACCGGCCCACTTCTGCCCGGTTAAATTGACCAGGTCAGTTTAACCGAGCCGAAAAGTCCGGTCAAAAAGCCACATCCGGTCCCCCGGATTTACACGCACATGTTTACATAGAAGCTCGGTTGCACTCATTACATTCTCACTGTCATGCACCCTGGTCAAAGGTCACTGCGATAGCACCCTCTTAGTATCACCGGTCGTGTCGGTTAATTTACCCACGTCCTTAAATCCAAGTGCGGACGCTGGTAAGTTTCACCTATTGGAATGATAACCAAGGGATCCGTAAAAAATAAATCTAATGCGAATACGGCTTTAGACTGCTTGACAAGGTCAAAAGCCCCAACCAAGTATTGGAAACAATCAATACAAATATGAAAATATTAAACATTGCTTCAGGGCAAACCATTTCTCTAAGATGCCTTGCAACCCATGTACATACTTTATTCATGGCTGTCCTTGTCCTTGTCTGATTCGTCTTTCCTCAATCTGTTTATATCTTGGTTCATTGATACAGTTATAGGCAGACTTGGTCTTGGGATGTTGCTCACCAAATACCTGAATATCATGAAGAATGAAAAAAAACATAGAAACAAAGATCAATTTGATGGATCTACTTATGTATATACGACAATTTGGATTGACATTGACACCATCCCACTGCCATCTCAGAGGTAAACCAATGATGCATCAATGGAAGATGCACAAATTATGGTTCAGCACAGGATGGGCAAATGATCATAAAGCATGTTTTCTGCAAGAAAATGATAACGTTTTTGTACAGACAGGATGTTGGCAGAGGTTTGTCTGCCCCTCCTAACCGAGTCACTGACTCCCGTTACTTGACACCCCTCTAGGACTGTTTGGCATGGTCCAGTTTAGGAAATCACGGCATCATGAGCTGACTAGCGAGTACGATGCGGTTAAAGGCAATGATAGTTGCATGGTTTTTACACGAGTACAAGCACAGTGCATCCTAAAAGCTTCTCACCGAGTCGAAGAGTGGCAATTCTGCCAGAAGTTTCCAATGCTGTCTGTTATTTAAGAATCGAGTACACTATGTATCACCCTACGGGAGGCTTGCACTTAAAAGACATACACTAATATCTCAGGGATGTGATAGGCTGTTGGAAAAAAAAGCTGAACTGTGAGCGCAAAGCGTGAAAGCTTGCGAGGGCGAAAAACTTGCGAGCTCGAAGCCTACTTACATACATTTAACTTTTGTTTTAAAAGCCCTTATCGGCACTCTGGGGCATTCTATTTGGTTTTATCTTCATTTTTTTTATGGTTTTAACACACACAAAAATGTAAAAAAATTATTTTATTTTATTTTATTTATTTATTTATTTGTTTATTTATTTATTTAATTAAAAAAAAAAATGGATATCCAGTTAAACGGAGAAATCACATCCCTGATATCTGAAATTGTAGCAAGGTCAGTAGACCTCCATGCTGTCAGTATCATAGTAGTCTCTTTATCGCCAAATAGACACATACACAAAAAGTCTGGATACAGACTAAAGTCTGAAATTTCCCATCCCTGATTAATGTACTACTGAATAAGTGCAAACGAATTAGGGATCAAGTTTTACACTGGACCACAGGCCCCAGGCCAGTAGCTTAGTAAACTTTTGACCGGACAAGTCCGTCGGTCTTGTGATTTTTGGATAAAATACCTTTAAATTCTATTGAGTAATGAAGACAAAAGACAAAAGAAATAATTCTCCTACATGTCTTTGTGCTTGTTCAATATAAAACCGGGTCAGAAAGTTTGTTCTGAAATTGATTCTGGTCTTGTAAAAAAAAAAAAAAATTCTGGTCCAGTTAACATTTTGAGCCACAAGCCCCTGTGGTCTTGTTGATTTTTCCACCAAACTCAAGCCCAGACGACACTGTTATTCTTCTTATAGTGTCCACACACACTATAGATGCCAGACAGAGACCAGACTGCTTGCAAACAGTTACAAAAAGTGACAAAGCACCCTTACCTCTCTTGATACTTCGTACCACTTGACGAAGTAGTCGTAGGCGGTATCATAGTCCCTTTTGTCTTCGAAAAAGATGCCAATATTGCTCATGATGCGTGTCATTAGCTTGCAGTTCTCTCCGTAGGCTTGTTGGCACTGTTCTCTTGCCAGTTCGTACCACTGTGTGAAGGAAGTAAAGAGTTTTCATCATTGGTCCCCCCCAAAAAAAAAAAAAAAAAAAAAAACCAACATCAAAATAAGTGGGCCAAATTTCATAGAGCTGCTTAAGCAGAAAATATTGCTTAAAAATTGTCTGCTAAGCAGAAATGAGCAGGAGACCAGTCATAAATTGTACTTGTGGTGTGCAAGTTTGGCTGGTAACCCTATTCTGGTAAGCATAATTCTTTTTGTGCAGTTCTATGCAAGAATTTTTTTTCAGGGTTTGTTGAAATGACCAAGATTGTTTGGAAGAACGCACCTCAATCTGCTCATCATTTCCCCTGGGGAACACAATCGCTTTAGTCATACTAGCTTCTGCCTCCTTGCCCAAGTCACCGATCTATTAAGAAAAGAAACAAGATAATAACAACAATAACAATAACAATAATAACATTTATAATGCCTGTTCCAAAAGTTACAAAGGGCACCAAGAAATCACTCCGAGAGACAGGAAAATGAATAAATAAATGAAAAGAATGAACACCTGCCTGCCCTGGGTTTAGCAGATTGTGAATAAAAATTTCTGTAAAATGTAAAAAACGGCAATGCCCTTGAATGGATAGTGCTCCAAAAATTAGCAGGATACCAGGCACAGATTGTACATGAGAAATGGCATTTTGGCTGGTAATAATATTCTTGTAAACATAATTTTGTTGTGCTTAGCTACTTTTTGTGCTTAAGCAGCTCTACGAAATTGGACCCAGGTCACTGCATGTAACTTTATAATGTACTAATTTGAATTGTCACTCGTCTTTAAGAGCAGCACACAGAAAAACAAATATTTAAAACATGTGTTCAATTTCTTAAGTTCATATCTTTACTTTGCATTACCATTAATTTTCTTCAAAGATTTTTCTTTATTTAGGGAATACTTTAAAATTTAAAGCCAGTGCAGCATTTTACAGCAGTTTTGGGTGCTCCACTACAGGTTTTTTTTTTTAACCTTCTCTGGTTGCGACCCCCGTTTGGTTTTTTCAACGTTATTTATTTACTCGTAATCAGTATTTTTTGTACTTTTGTTGTTGTACAAATGGAAATAAAACAAACAAACAAACAAAGATCAACTGTCACCAGGGGCACGTTGCCACCTACTCCTGGGGATGAAACACGGTTACCCCCTTCACAGTCCGTAAGGATGTAGCCAAGGGTATCGTCCACTAGGAGCCTGGTTGGTAGAGCAGAATGCACTACCGTACCAACTTTTTACGAAGCAATTATGGTTAAGTGCCTTGCTCAAGGGCACAAGTGTCATGACCGGGATTCGAACCCACACTCTGCTGCTGACAGCACACCGGAGCTTGGGTCCGATGAACTAGACCGCTCGGCCACGACACGCCATGATTCGTTTATAGCTACCTCTTTGAAGAGACGAATGGCCTCGTCGGCTTGTACGACGGATTCATCTTGAGCTTCTTGCTCTGATAGCTTAGAATCTCCCCCACACTCTGACCAGTTATTCAAATTGAAGGACAGTCGCATTACTGAATTTGCCATCTTGTACTGTTGGAGAGAAGAAATCCAAATAATCTTGAAGAAAACTGTGATTACAACTCAAAGGTCAAAAGAAGGTTGTCATTGACCCATCATACAGACGGTGTAAACAAAGCTATACTTTTTCATTCATTAACAGGCAAGGTCAGTGCAAAAGGTCTATTTTATAAGAACTAGGGCGACCTCAATAACGTTATAAAAATGATTGACTTTTGTAACATTTTAGAAACCCAAAGATCTAACTAGATTAACTAGATTGTCTCTCCACCATGCAAAGTTTCGAATCCTACTCATGTACATGGTGTTACTGCAAACCTTACAAGATTGTATCTCCACCGTGCCGAGTTTCGAATCCTACTCATGTACATGGTGTGACCTCAAACCTTACTAGATTGTATCTCCACCATGCAAAATTTCAAATCCTACTCATGTACATGGTGTTAACGCAAACCTTACTAGATTGCATCTCCACCTTGCAAAGTTTCAAATTCTACTCATGTACATGGTGTTTCAGCAAACCTTACTAGATTGTATCTCCACTATGCAAAGTTTCAAATCCTACTCATGTACATGGTGTTACCACAAACCTTACTACATTGTATCTCCACCATGCAAAATTTCAAATCCTACTCATGTACATGGTGTTACCGCAAACCTTACTAGATTGCATCTCCACCATGCAAAGTTTCAAATCCTACTCATGTACATGGTGTTTCAGCAAATCTTACTAGATTGCATCTCCACTATGCAAAGTTTCAAATCCTACTCATGTACATGGTGTTACCGCAAACCTTACTAGATTGTATCTCCACCATGCAAAGTTTCAAATCCTACTCATGTACATGGTGTTACTGCAAACCTTACTAGATTGTATCTCCACCATGCAAAGTTTCAAATCCTACTCATGTACGAGGTGTTAACGCAAACCTTACTAGATTGCATCTCCACTATGCAAAGTTTCAAATCCTACTCATGTACATGGTGTTAACGCAAACCTTACTAGATTGTATCTCCACCATGCGAAGTTTCAAATCCTACTCATGTACGAGGTGTTAACGCAAACCTTACTAGATTGCATCTCCACTATGCAAAGTTTCAAATCCTACTCATGTACATGGTGTTACTGCAAACCTTACTAGATTGTCTCTCCACTATGCAAAGTTTCAAATCCTACTCATGTACATGGTGTTACCACAAACCTTACTAGATTGCATCTCCACTATGCAAAGTTTCAAATCCTACTCATGTACATGGTGTTACCGCAAACCTTACTACATTGTCTGTCCAACTTGCGAAGTTTCAAATCCTACTCCACCCTTAAGATTATCAAGGACTTCTTTACCTTATGCTCTTCTCCTTCCAATGTTTCTCTGATCTTAATGGATTTCAAGCCAAAGTCAATCGCTGGCCTCAACTCCTTTATTTGGTCTGGAGTTATGAAATCGTGAAGCTTACATAACTGTAGAAGGAAAACAAAATAATCAATTCAGAAATGAGTTTCTTGTAATGCTGTGATCAAGTTGCTTAAAGTTTCAATGGAAAGTCGTGGGCTACATCCAAAAAGGTTGCTTCTTTTTCAATGTTTTGACACTGAAGTAATAATAAACTATTTCCTAGAGCTTCTACTGTTGATTCTAAATGCAGATATTTTTGTCGTTTTAATCCTTGGTGCAAACATGTTTGCGGCTTGTGCATGACTTAGGAATAAATAACTTTTTTTTGAGAACTTTAAAACCGAAAACTGAAACTCACATGCAAATGCTGGTCTGCATTATGCACCCCCCTTAAATGCATTCAGTTTATAGATTAATTGATACACAGAAAATAATTAATGCAATGATGCAACAGTCATACAAAGTTTCAAGATTTGACAGTTTTTTTTGTAAAACAACTGTGGATGTACACGTGGCGTGTCATGGAACGAGCGGTCTAGTGCACCAAACTCAAGTTCTGCTGGTCGGGTTCGATTCTCGGTCCCACCACTTGTGACCCTGAGTAAGACACTTATTAATAATCTGAATTCACTGTTTGTCATCATATCTACATGTAGACTAAGGGCCTTGTCACACGAGGCAACTTTTACAGGCAACTTGGAGGCAACCAACTGCAGTGCATGCTACAGGAAAACTTTGGTAGCACAGGAGTAATTGTCCAAATAATGTCTTACGATCCCCAAGAAAAATATGAGAACATTCAAATGTGAACGCCTTCTCTTTTTGGAGATTGCCTGGAACTGGTTGCCTGTAAATTGCCTCGTGTGACATGGGCCCAATTTCATAAAGCTGTTCAGCAAAAAAACAATGCTTAGAAAAATTCTAGGCTAAGCAGAAAATGAGTGGGGCACCAGTCAAAACAGTGTGAACTTTACATAGTTTAGGCTGGTAAACAGTTTCTGCTAAGCAATATTTTTCTGTGCTTAGCAAATTTGTGTGCTTACTTGCTTTATAATAATAATAATAGTGGCTTCTTATATAGCGCTCAAATCCGTCACTCAGTGACGCTCATGGAGCATCAACATTATTACCCCTGATGGTCACTGTCCCATTTATTTCATTCCTTAAACCATCTCAGCTCCCTTGGGAGTATACAGCCTGTGCTACCATATTAGTAGCGCACCAAGCTAAATCAATCACAAGAACTATATCTGCCCTCACCAGGTACCCATTTATCCCTGGGTGATGAGAAGCAATTATATAGTGAAGTGTCTTGTTCAAGGACACCAAGTGTCATGACATTGTGACATGGCCATTAGACTTCTGGACTCTGCTGGGTGACAAAGTAAAAGTAGAAGTAGAAGCACCCACAGAGCTCCAACACACTGGCCAAGTTAACCATAGGATACAGACATTAAACCTATGTTTACCTCCAGATATTGCCCGGCCACCTCAGCTTTGTATTTTCTCCCCCCATGGGGTTCAAAGCTACCCCAACTCTAGTCAGATCTCATTAACTTAGTTTAACCCAAGTTTTAGAGTTTAACTCAAGTTTTAGTTATCTCACCTCATCCCATGTATTTATATTCTCTCCCTGGTCGGAGGATTCAAAGCTCTTCCATTCTGATCTGATCTCATACACCGAGTTTATTATAACCAAGGTTTAACTAACCTAATCCAGTGGTTGAACATTCGACGCAAAGCTCACAGAATCCTCACAAATGTCAACCTATGTGTATCTCAACTAACTCAGTCTACTGGTAAATCAACCCTAGTTAATATAAACTCACTCCATTTCTTAGATAAACCAAGTGTGCATAATTCTTTGCCATCCTCTAAAAATCTCATCAAACCTGTTTATATTTTAACTTAAGTACCTAGTTTATCAACCCATGTTTAATATCTAAACTTAATTCATCCCATGTTGCCTCGGTTTCCTTGGCATTTGTATTTTCTCCCTAAGGGATTCATACATGTAGTTCTCCCAATCTAGTCAGATCTCACAAACCAAGTTGTAGGTAACTTACCTCATCCCACAGTTCAGCCAGGAGTGCATAGTGTTCTACCATCCTCTCCGGTCTAGATCCAAGATGTTCTTGTTCCAACGTCACAGCCACATCAATAAGATTCTTGGCTTCGTTGTACAGACCAGCTTGAATACTGTGAGGAGACCATCAAGAAAACAGACCGACATGAAGCCCGGCCCATACTTCAAACCAATTGCAAAAGTGAAGCAATTTCCTTGCATCACAATTGAAATACAGTGGTACCTGGGCCCAATGTCATGGCTCTGCTTACTGCCGAATTCCGCACTTTCGGTCACCATTCTCCGCTTATTTTGCAAGCTCAATCGATCATCAGAGTCACAAGAAAATAGTGATCAAAATAAAACTATGTTTCCACTGTTTTCAAACACAGGGTTTTGGGACTCAAAAGATCAGAACTAAATGTTTGACTCATTTCTCAAAAACTAAAAGCATCTCAAGAAAAAAAAGTTTGAGGAAAGTTTCCACCATGTACATTATGTGCAAATCTGTGAACATTTACATTTTCAATCTTACCAATGTTGAGTTCACCCTTTTAATTGTTAGTACTTGTCACTGGTAATGAACATTTTCAACGTATTAAGTCACAGAAGTCTCTATATAAATGTTTGTTGTTGTAAGTGTTCTTCTCTGCTGTCAATGTAAGGTCAAGCCCAAATGCTGTACTTTTTAACAAATACGAGTAAGTTTCACCCCCTCCCCCTACTTCACTTTTAAAAACTGTGAATGTTTTTTGAGTATCATTTCTTAATTTTACAATTCTGGTTTTTTTTTCCTCCCATTTGAACTTCTAATTTTCCTATCTTTACTTAAACTACTCTGATTTCTTTTCTCCTATCTTCACTTACAACACCCTGGCTATTTTCTCGTATCTCATTGACACTTCTTCCTGTGAGATTCCAGGCCTTTCTTCCAGCTCTTTGAGAGATTCCTTGTAGCATTGCTCCATCTTGGTGTATTTACCATCAGCTTCTTCACACTAAACATAAAAAAAATTACCACAACTTGGAATAAGAACCTTTATTCCTGAAATGGAACATCTCATGGGAAGTCTCTTGAAAGAAAATGTTCTGACAATGCAACTGTCCGATTCTATTTCACAAAACGGAACGTGGCGTAACGTTTTTACTTTGTACAATCTAAGATATTTTAACTCAGACAAAATATGCCATGAACTACAATCCCAGCTAAAATAGTTGGGACATGTGACAATAATCACAAGAACAGAGTACTATAAAAACCAAGTATCATAGAACCAAGTATTATAAGAACAGAGTACTAGAAGAACTGAGTACTATAAGAACCAAGTATTATAAAAGAGTACTATAAGAACCAAGTACTATAAGAACAAAGTACTATAACAGATTAATATAAGAACCAAGTACTATAAGAACAAAGTACTATAAGAATAGAGCACTATAAGAACCAAGTATTATAACAGAGAACTATAAGAACCAAGTACTATAAGAACAGAGTACTATAAGAACTGAGTACTAAAAGAACCAAGTACTATAAGAACTGAGTATTACAAGAACTGAGTATTATAAGAACTGAGTGTTATAAGAACTGAGTATTATAAGAACTGGGTATTATAAGAACCGAGTATTATAAGAGCTGAATAATATAAAAAATGATACTTTACCTTTCTCCAGTATGCTAGAAGCTGAGTGCTGTAATCAGCTTCAAATAGCCTATCTAGTACGGGCCACTCTCCTAGGCACCTTGCTAGCTTGTCCCTAGCATCAATTTTAACCAACTGGTACAGATATTCCTGTAGAAACAAGCAAGACATCATCAATAAATCTGGAAAATCTCTGTAGATGCATGGGTCGCGAGAAAATAAGCTAAGATACAAAAGTATATTACAGCGTTGTGCAGGGACGGGGCCGAGTGGTCTAGTACACCAAATTCAAGTTCCGAATTCAAAATCTGTTGTCAGGAGTGTGGGTTCGAATCCTGACCTGGCTGGTCATGATGCTTGTGTCCCTTAGCTAAACACTTTACCATAATTGCTCTGTCCTTTGAATGGGACATACAAACTTTTTTTTGTAAACAGAACATAATGTAACGTCACATATACAGGGTGGTTAAAAGAAAAAGTGTACTCATATTTGATAGCCATATTTACTTACTTAAAAGTTTTTACAATTATTTTTTAGATTTGATGAAAGTGGTGACTGTTAAGCGTTGTGAAAATATTCAAGACAATTTTTGTTCAAAATATGGTAGTTATGGAAGTTATCCCTGTATAGTTTAAGTAATCTTGACGTATCAAACTAATTGCAAATAATTGCCTGAACACGCTCTCTCTTTGCCAGCCGCAAGAATTCGCTGAGTAGACAGAAGTTTCATCCACACTGCCGTCCCCCTATGGAACAATCTTCCAGTCTCTGTTGTTGGCAACATCACTGATGAAGAGGTTCAGTCCTTCAAATGCAGTGTGCATGAACACCTTCTTCTTACATAAATTAGTGTTTCCTCGATACCATAAAGCTTTGTTTTCTGTTATACTTGTCTAGCAACTCTGAGCTGCAGTGACCCATTTGATTAGCCAATCAGAGTTCTTCTTTGAAGAGCCTTCCAGTCTGATTCCAATTTTGTATTATGTTCGTTGACCTCGTTAATGTCTGTCGCGCTGTTGTTCACATTTTGCTCCTTCTATAAAAATAAATTTTAAAAAGCATCTTTAGACTTTTTCTAAGGCTCACCTCAACCTTACGATCCATGTTCTGTTCTATTTCAAAGAAGTCAGCCAGCTTTGTATGCCACCACTTCCCCATCTTATTGTCTTTACTGCTCTCCTGACCAGGCTGCAGCCCAAAATACCTGCAGAGAAGACGGTGAAAAAAAGAGACACAATTAATCATGGCAGCATATTGCGCCACAGCACCTTGTAAACCATTACATGGCGCTATGTAAAGGAGTAGGTCTCATACTTCAAACGTAGCCCCAAATACCTTGCAGGAAAATACTGAATGTTGAAGCGCCTTGAGTGTTACTGCGTGACAGATATGAGCGTTATATAAGAAGCCATTATTATTATTATTGTAGAAGTATAACAAATATAAACTCCAGCGTGGCGGCGTCGAGTTGAGGAAGCAGTATCGTGGTGCCTTCTGGAGGAACCAATGTTAGGATGAAAGTAATGGCATCTATTTCTATTATTATTAATATTTTTGTAACAGACTCATGCTGCAAATTACAGCGACTGGAGTGGTGCAAGGTTTGGAAAAACCAAAGGAGTTGTGATAGTTTTTCAGGAATGCTCAATGAAGGGGGGAGGGGGGTAGCGATAATTTAAGGCACTTTGATACACTATTTAAAGGTAAAAATACAAGAATGGTAAAGCTGACAAAATGGTCGCAGACAGTGGTCATGTTTTGTGTGATCAACCATACACATGAAATAACAAACCTGTGACAATTTGGGCTTAATCCGTTATGAGAGTCAGGAGAAAATAGTGAAAAACCATGCACAATTTTCAGCATGTAAACACATTGACCAAAATCAGCTGTTGCGTTTTTCAGTTTTTCAGATACAGTTTTCTCAAATATGGTTTCTTCTAATTCGCTGTGTTAAGTCACCAGAAAATAGTGAAAAACCATGTACAACTTTTGTACAACTTTTAACCTGTAAAACACATTGTCCTTAATTTTGGTTGTAACAACCCAAATCAGCTGTTGCATTTTGTTAAGGTTTTCAGATACAATTTTTTTAATTTTTAATATGACTTCATTTCTGAGGGAGATATTTGACAGAAAAAATGGTTCTATTATGAACTTCATAATCAGTAAGCTTTCAGAGAAAAAATTAAACAATGTTTTTTTTATCTTTGCCAATTCTGTATAATAACTTTTAAAATGCCAAATAAATACCTACTACTAAACTTTCCATTAAAACAAAATCACCCACCGAAATGATTAACCCTTCTGGTTGACCACTTCAAATCATCCAAAAATAACAATTACAAGCCACTAGCTTTGCACACACTCTATACCTTTACCCTCGGATCAAATGGTACACAGCCATGCACGATCGGTGACGATTGTAAACGGTATTGGGTAGTGCAACAGTAGCCTCCTCAATCTACAAGCTAATTGGAGCACAGAGCAAGGACGAGGAAAGAGTTACAACTACAAGGTTGTCAAAGGTTGTATGTGTGTTACTACTGCAGTCGGTTGTACAACAGCTTCTTTACTAACAACTTTATAAACAAGCCCGGGCACAACTCCTGCCTAAGATCAATGTGTGTCGTAACCAAAATTCCCTCGCTCAATGGTAGGAAGGGTTCAAATAAGCAACTGAAACAAAGCAATCTTACTTTTGCCGGACAGACTTGCTGAGCGACCGATGGTAGAAATCCAAGCGTCCTTCCCCGCTGTCACCAAACGGCCTGAGGAACGGCCGTAGCGCTCTGTACACCGCTGACCACTTGATCGCCGGTAAAGGGTCACCTCTGGTCTTCTCCTTGTCTTCATTGGAGGATGCGAACCCGGTTTTCAGGATGGACATGTTGCTCTCATCTCCTAGGATGGAGAGGAGCTCTGTTTCCAGAAGACCGTTGGAGGAGCATTCCAGAAGGGACAGGGTAGCTACGACCAGGTAGCCACCGTTCTCTTTCTCAAAGCGGCCAAGTACCTGGCTCAGTAAGCTGTGAAGTAACATTTTCATCAACGTGAACTTAACATTTTGGGGAGTTTAACGAAGACAAATTTACTGGAGCTGGACTTGAACCTGCGACCTCCGCATGAATGTACAGGTGCTCTTCCAACTGAGCTATCTAGCCCTATGTTGGCGGTATCCTTATTTGGTCAATATCTTTGTTGCCAGTCAGAAGTTTGTTGCCTGGTCAATATCGGGGTGCCAGTCAGAAGCCTTTCATGAATTAAACATGGCACATTCTTGGTACTTCAAAGCAAACCTCAATGCTGGTTTCATTTTTCTGGATAATTTGATCGCAAAGCTTATTAGCTCAAGCCTGGAATTAAATGGAGGCCGCAGAGAGGCCCGGATCAAATTTGACTTACTTCAATAGTCCGTCTGAAAGAGCTTTAATCTTGGTGTTGATTGTACTGAAATCGCCATAGACCCGTAGTTCCTCACATGCAATGGCCAACCACAAAGGATTCTGCGACGACTCCTTACCGAGGAGGGTTGCCATCTGTTCCTCATCCAGACGTTTGTTGTAACGTCCGAGAATGTCTCGAACAATTTCCTTGGGATCAATCAATTCACATTGTTAGTTAGGGCTTTGGTTGAACAATGAGGCGAAAACAAGAAAAGCCTCGACTTATAAATGAAATAAAATAAGAAATTAAAAAATAATAATTATAAAAATATTTTTAGAAAGAGTTAAAAATCGACTCTGCAACAAACCTTTCTGGACTCCATGTCCAATGGAGTGACAATCTCCTCATCTGGTTCATGATTCCGATCTTTCAGCAGACGATGAGGAGGAGTTTCGTCGATCATAGAGAAGATGCAGCGAACCTGTGGAGCCAACTTCCGCGGCAGCCAGCTCAGGATGGATGTAGTTTTCTCCTCATTCAGCTAAAATGAGAGAGTAGTTTAGGTCATCATCCAAGATGACTATTGAAGGAGAATTTGTATAAAACTGCCAGGAACTGGGAGAATGAGGCTGCTCAGAAAGGAGTTGCCTTCAACTGGTGGTCGGGTTTGCTAAGTGGTATCTTTTCCACCTCTAGGACTCCGGTTCGAAGCACGCTGGGGGCACTATACATGGAGTGGGTTTCCAGTCCCTACCTGACTGCATGGGTTTACTCTGGAATAATTCTCTGAGGGTTTTCCTCCCACATCTAAAAACTGAAACTTCTCTCCTTGTCTTCTCGCCATTGGATTCTTGGCGTGTACAGCAAATTTTAAGTTCGCTTTTCTGAGAGTCCTTGGCTTCACAACCAGAATAAATGAAATGAAACTTTTTCAGCTGCTAGCCAGTGGGAATACCTATTTGCTTCAGGAGTCCAACAACTTTTTTTAAAGGTGCCATACTTTATATTTCAGGTACTGGCCGTACCCTGCAGTACCTTTTACAGAATTGGTGCTGCTTCTCCTGATCTTTGTGTGTGCGGAGCCACCCAGACTATGTAACCCAGGAGTACAAAATCTTTGGACCCCCAAACGGTCCTGCTGGCCCTGACGATCCTTGATGTCTATACTATATCACTAGCTCTCCTCGGACCTGCCAGTCGAGATGATTTGATGGTGACCACAAGAACGAACGAACAAATGAACGGACCAACGAAGGACTGAACAAACTTTTTATTTAACAGGGATGTTTTTCAACACTGAACCAGCCATCAGGACCACTTGGAGATCATTTTGACTGGTGTTTTATCTAGCATTTGGCCTGTTGGCCACTGGGGAAAAAAAAAACCCAATTGATCAGAGAAGACGGAGTACAACTTACCTGATTGAGCGCATCTATGAAAATAATGACGGGGGCAGAGTTGGGATTGGATAAAGTACTCCCTACAAGCTGGGCTGTTGTCTCGTAGTCTTTGGGCATGTTGGAATCCTGAAACACATACAGAGACAAAAAAACATATAAATAATTACAATGTAATGCAAAACTGTTCAATGGTGTGAACCAATCAACTGAACTATTGGAAGATAAGAGCTGCTAACCCTAACTTTCTATAATACACAGGGGCGAGAGTGGTTGCTGATGTGTATTTCAGGAGGTTTATCGACATGATGACATTTCCAACTTACAGTAATCCCTGGGGGTTAGACTTCAAGGAGATTCAGAGAACAGTGCCCTCATTGCTAGAGATGTTGCTTCAGGAGCAGGATTTTTTTCACATCTGAAGAAAATATCAGCTCCTTTTTGTTTCACTCGACAGACATAAAAAAGGTCTGAATTCACAAGATGGTTTGAAAATTCTCATCCCTGAACACATTAAGTGCTTGGATTGGAACAGGGTTTCCCTTGATATTCCCTGGGAATTGAAACTTGGCCTGTAGTGCCCAAAGGAAGCCTGGCAACTAACTCCTTGGATTGGAACAGGGTTTCCATTGATATTCCCTGGGAATTGAAACTTAGCCTGTAGTGCCCAAAGGAAGCCTGGCAACTAACTCCTTGGATTGGAACAGGGTTTCCCTTGATATTCCCTGGGAATTGAAACTTAGCCTGTAGTGCCCAAAGGAAGCCTGGCAACTACCTCCTTGGATTGGAACAGGGTTTCCCTTGACATTCCCTGGGAATTGAAACTTAGCCTGTAGTGCCCAAAGGAAGCCTGGCAACTAACTCCTTGGATTGGAACAGGGTTTCCCTTGATATTCCCTGGGAATTGAAACTTAGCCTGTAGTGCCCAAAGGAAGCCTGGCAACTAACTCCTTAGATTGGACCAAGGTTTCCCTTGGACTGAGAACTTGGGCTGCAACACCAAAAGGAAACCTGGTCATTTACTCCTTGGACTTAGAAAGTCCTTCAGATAAAAGCTTGCCTTGTCTTTATAAAAGAGGCCTGGTCACTTCATAGTCCAATTAAGATTGGTACGTTAATCCAGTACGTTAAACCGGAGGTCGTTGGTTCAAGTCCCCCTCCAGTCAATTTTTTCTTTGTTCAAACCCAAATTATTAAAAATTTTCCCAGTCAGTTTCCTTTGTGGTTTATTAATTGATAAATCAATTAAGAATGAAACAGAGTTTTTCTTTTCTTCATCTCTTGCCATCTCAATCTCGAAGATCATCTTTGTAACAGAGGCCATCATCTTCAGTTCGGGTCCAATTTCATGGTTCTGCTTACCGTGGAATTCTGCGCTTACAGCCAATAGAACTATGTGCTTGACAGTGTGTCGTAAGCGCAGAATTTGGTGGTAAGCAGAGCCATGAAACTGGACCCTGATCATCTTACCTTGCAGACTTTCATCTCCTTCAGGAGTCTCTTCAGCATTTTCTCCACATCTGTGGAGCCAGGGATTGCTCCAACAAAATGATAGAAGACGAGCCAATCTTTATCTCCTCCGCTGCAAATGAAGCAGATCAAAGATATGATCATACTTTAGTAATGACCCCGCGAATTTTTTTGGTGTAATTTCTATCTGAAAGCTTACTTGTTATAAAGAGGGTAACGGTGGTAAGCATCCTGTGAAATTATTTCGTCTGAAATGCTCCCGTTGATTAGAAGTCAATAAAAACATTTGAATCTGAGAAATGATTCATGTGTGACTAATTTCTCAGATTTCTGAGGGTTGGTGTTCGTTCACGAATGCTGCAGCCAGAGATGCAGTTTGCATCCACTGTCACCTCGCTAAACCTGGATGGATTCAATGCTCTTGTGAAAATTCTGTGACAGTTTTTTGCTGTTTTCTCAGAAAGGAGACTCTGTAATTCAACTTCTGAAACTTTCGCATGGGACTTTTATTGTATCTTTCTTGAAAATTTTGCCTACATATCAGCATTTTGCTGACAAAGACCAAACGATGACGCTGCCTTTAGGAAAGTGTGTTGAACTGTTTTGTATATGTCTGAAGCTGTGTCGTATTGCACAAATGCCCATGGCGCCGCTATCTTGTGCAGGTGATGCTGTCATGAAAACTGGCTTTATAACGATGACTTTAAATTTTGAAATGCATGCGGGAAGACAGTTGTCCGATATCCAGATTTGTGGATTGGCCTCGAAGGCGTTTAATGTAGGCTGGCATTTAGTGGAGTCAGACAGTAGTTATCCACTTTGAAATTGTCCAAGGATAAAGGGAATGAAGATAGTTCTTTTTTGGGGGGGCTTTTGATGAACCTGTTGGTAGTTTAGTGCGCCATTGAGCTGTCACTAAAGGTTTTAGCAAAACAAAAGCACTGCATGAAGGTCAAGTCACAAGCTGCAACTCAAGCAACAGAAACAAGTGAAGTTAGAGAGACAACCTGTTTTTAGAAGATCTTTTTGAGACTCAAGAATACGGAGCTAAAGTAAAACCCCATCCTTACCCTGGTATCTGTCCATTGGCTGCTCTAGTGACTGCAATATCAGCAACCTTAGCCATGATGGACGACTTGCCTGACCCAGGACCTCCAAGGAGCAGCAACGGTACACCTGTGCTTACGCCAGTCAAAAAATCCTCCATCTAACAACGGGAGACAAGAGACATTACAAAATCATCAGAGAGAGAAAACATGACAACAGGAAGGCAGTTGATGGATGTTTATTTGGATGCTACAAAAATGCGGGTTTGTAAATCCAGTCAGGGGCATTTTTTTATACATTGCTGAGTAGGGAAGAAGAGTATTTGATCAGTGTGTGCTGCCATCAATGACCTATGGGGCAGAAACATGGACAACAAAACAGATAGACTGGTCCCCTAAAGACAGGCACTGGTTTTACAGACCCAATGATTTCATTAGATACAACGATTTCATTGGATAAACGTGCTGTGACGTAAGGTTTGCCTATCTGTGTTATGATTGGTCAAGGTTACGAGGTGGTGTAGTTTGTCAGCTTGCACTTTCGATCATCTGCTGCATGCAACTAGCGTCATGTAGTGTTGTTTTATTTACTATGTAATGTGAACATGTACATGTGTACGTGTGAATTGACTGCGAGTCTTCGTGTGAAATGAATGCTAGGTCAAAGGTACATCTGCCAACATCCGTTCAGGCTGGTATCTGGCGTTATTCACGAGCCTCGAAGTGTGACGTCAGATGTTCAGGCTACAAAACAGATAGAGCACAAACTTTGTGCAGCACGAAGAGTGATGGAAAGACAAATGCTTCACATCTCAATCAGAGACTGGATCGAGGTACAGAAATTCGGAAGAAAACAGGAGATGCAGACATCATAGTGAAAATAAAACAGGCTAAAAGGAGGTGGGCTGGACACACTGCCCGAAGAACAGACAACAGATGGACAATAAGACTAATGGAGTGGCAGCCAAGAACAGGGAAAAGGAGAAGAGGCAGAAAGAAGATGATGGAGAGGGATGACCTAAGATCTTATGCAGGGACAGTATGGACAAGAACAGCAAGGAATAGAGATGAATGACATAGTCATGACGATGGCTACATCCTACACTGGATGGGCACAGTCTAAATTCAAGCTCAACACTGCTAAAAACGTCAGTTTTTGAAATAAGAAAAACAGCTTATTCCAATACAAAAATTCTTGTGTCACTCCCCAGAAGATTTTTCTTTTAAGTTATTTTGGAGTGACACAAGAACAGCTTTCTTGAAATAAGAGTTTTACTATTATTTCAAGAATAATTTTTAGCAGTGGAGCAGAAAATAGTGCGGAGCAAGCACAAATTGGCAGGGAACCAATCATGAGCAATGCACATTACAATGTATTTTATGACTGGTGACCCTTACTGTTAAACAAGAGATATTTCCGAGCTATGGCTTACCCTTTGTATGACTTCATTCCTGCCGATGACGCTGACGCTGCGGCTCTTCATGAAGCCATCGTGGGCACAAATTGGCAGGGAACCAATCATGAGCAATGCACATTACAATGTATTTTATGACTGGTGACCCTTTTCTGTTGAGCAAGAGATTTTTCCGAGCTCTGGCTTACCCTTTGTATGACTTCATTCCTGCCGATGACGCTGACGCTGCGGCTCTTCATGAAGCCATCGTGGGCCTCACGCTGTAGCTCATACGGATCTAGTTTGACATTCTCGTCAAGTGGGTACTGTTCAGCAATCCTGGTCTTGAAGAAATCAAAGATCTGCAAACATAGGACATTGTGAATTTAGGACATCACCTTGACTTTGACCTTTTGGGTCGAGTGGAAGTAGGTCAAATCTTGTGGATTTCCATTACTGGAAAGCTCCATTGAAGAATTTCTGAGTTTTGGCCGCAAAAACTCGGAAACTATTCATCCCTTTCACCAATTAGGTGTGTTTACATTGAATCACTTGGGTCATTAAACTTAATGGATGAGCAGTCAATCTGCCTGGGGCAGTCAGCAGCCCTACTGGTTTGTACATGATCCAATTATAACCTCTGTTTGGAAAAGCAATTACATGGAGATAACAGGTGTGAGCTGTCAGATGAAAAGGATGTTTCATTTGAGCCACTTTCTTTAATGGAGCTTTCACATAAAAAAATACAAAATAACACTTTCTTCCTTTCAATTTTGTAACACCTACCAATTGTTTGAATTCGTCTAGCCCGTCCATCTGCACTTTGCCTGTATCCACGCTGATGCCACCAAATGTACATTTGTACTTAAATACACGATTATCCTACCACAGAGGAATGGAAACAATGAAGTAAGATCAGACATGATATTTGAAGCTTGAATTATTGTTATTATTTTTTTTTTATTGAAGAAAATGACTGACCTACTTTTGGTATCAATGTTCAAAGCTATGCATGGTGTGGAAAATAAGAAGTAGCTATCACTAGTAAACTTGCGGGTACAACCATGTGTGAATCGGCTCTGAAAGAGGACTGTATAGTCTCAACATTTCAAACAGTATACCAGTGTAAGCCTTGTAGTAGCCCATGGCACCCACAGCAATTGCCGTGGTGCCCTGTGCTTTTGCTGTGATGCCCTTTGCAAAGTTCCAATACAAATTTGCATTTTCCTCATAGAGGTGCCCCTTACCAGAGGAAAATTGCCATGCCTCTTCAAGAGTGAAGTGCTCTGCTCGTCACACTTATGGCAACTTTTAATTCCAAGGAGTCTTTGAGGATCGTTGATGGACATCATATGTTGAAATATTATTCAAATGCTTACTACTTTGAAACTCTTAAAAATTTGCCCCTCCACATTTCCTTCACAACAAAATAAATAATAACTAAATAACAACTGAGACTGGGTTTCATAGATAAAAATTGAAATAATGGAAACAAAAAGTGGTTTAATAAGTGTAATCAGTCAATGCTTATAATAAATAACTATTTCAGTCCCCTCTCTGTCACTCTAAGTCAACCTGAACACCTTGAGTGTTTCTCATATGGTCGAGCGGTCCATCGCACTGGCCTCAAGCTCTGGTGTTTCTGACCAGCAGAGTGTGGATACGAGTCCCGGTCTTGACACTTGTGTCCTTAAGCAAGACACTGAACCATTATTGCATTGTCCTTCGGATGGTATGGCCGTAGGTCCTGTGTTGTGAAATGCACGTTCAAGAACCCAAGTGCACTTATTGTTAAAAGAAGGGGTTCCCCCTGGTGTTCAGGCCACAGCACCTTGTAAACCATTACATGGTGCTATGTAAATAATTGATGGGTTCATTTTTAGAACTCAAGCTCTGCATACTGTAGAAAAAATAATGAGCACTTTGCGACACCCTCGGGTGTGATAAAGTGCTATTTTTTTTATAAGAACTGCATAGTATTAATGATTGCCAATTCAAGACATGACCTTTATTGTGACCTTTAGATGGAAGGTCAAATCATGCTTCTTTTAGCGACCTCTATGGCCATCTTTGGTACAAGCCACTTGTAAACACTATGGTTAAAGTGCAATGCTTGAACAGTTTTGAACCCCAAGTTGCCAGGGCACATTGTATTAGTCACACACTGTTAGCCCCCCAAAAGTTTTGAAATTCAAAACAGAGAGGACAAGTAAAGTAGAGAATCGGACATGTGGGGGGAAGAAGAAAAATTGACACGTGGGTTGATGGTGGGGGGGGGGGAGGAACGAGAGACATTTTAGTTTGACGAGGAGGGACAGAGATGGACCAAGAGACAAATAAGTACCATTGACGCCAAAGAGGAGTCTGTGTAAAGTGGAGATGAGGGTGGAGAACCATTGATCTGTGACAACAAAGAGGAGTAAGAAAAGAGTGAGTGCATCAAGGAAATCAATCTCAGTCAAGCTGTGGCCATCTTGGTCTGGTTTCCTTTGTGTGGATGTAAATTACATATTGTGGAATTTTCTTAGAGGACTTTTATCCTTTGCAAAGGAGACTAAGCGTGTGTTCGAAACGGCGGCTACAGCTATGGCTATGGTTATGTTTCTGCGTCATCATGCGTTGAAGTATAGCGCCCTTAGCAACACCATCAGCAATATTGGTAGCCGTAGCTGTAGCCACAAATACAGCCTAAAACGGTTTTTTTTAAAGTCAAAAACACAAAATCAAAAAATGAAATCAAGCAGAATCGGTCTGGTGATTCCAACATGGCTTCATATCTTTATCCCAGCCTCGATTTGGTTTAAGATTTGAATGGGAAACCTTGTTAAAATGGCTACGGCGTGATGAAGGACAATAACTCCTGCCAGAGCGAGGTTCAAAAATACTCTGTATGAAATACCGTAATCAAAAGCAACAAAAATCTTGAACATTTAACATGCTTGTTTTTTTTAACACTAAAAATCAATCTCTGCACAACAATGCCAACTGCTAACTCCTTTTTCCAATAGTTGTCCCATTCTCATAGTTTTTGAGCGTTTGTGGCGAAATACTTTTTAATGAAACAAAATAAATGTGACAGTTCAGTTACTTCTAAGGGCAATTTTCCTTTAGCATCAAACTTGGCCTAATTTCATGGCTTTTCTTACTGTAACTTTTCTTACGAAAGCATAATCAACCTGTGCTTTAAGTAAGCCCATTTCACAAGTAAGCTGGGTATTTTTTAGCTTAGTGTACGTGCATACATCATGTTACTAAGCATTCTTCGCTTAGCACAAGGCTAGAACAGAAATTAGTCGCAGGGTTCTCCCCAGTTTTTTTTTCAAAACTGTGGGGCACTCTGGATCAAAATTTTGGAGGTATGGCATACTCACCCTGAATTGAAACAAGGCACTCAGAATTTTATTTCCTTGGCGTTTATCTTTGGTTTAAAAAGCCCCACTATGCAATCTGGGGCATTCTAAATGGTTTATCTTTATGATTTTTGTGAGTTTGATCTGAGGTCCAGAATTTTTTATTTTTTATTTTCTCATTATTGATTATAAGTAGTATTTTGTGTGTTTTGTGTGTTCCGGCTACAGTTGGAGCATATTGGCCGACGATTCCTATGAATCAGCCCGACACACTACATGTAGCTTGTGCTACATGGGAGAACTCTGGTACGGTTTTGGAGTGAGGAAGGATCCTTGTAAATGACCCAAGTGCTCAGGGCTTTAATAAGTGGATGTCAACGGCTCTTGCATACCTCAAACTTTTTTATTTATTTACATGCATTTATTTATTTTTTTTTCATACTGGTCACAATTTGCGTGTATCGGGCCCAAATTGGCGCATCAGCCAGCAATTCATCCGAATCGGCTCGACACACTACCAAAACCTTGTGCTTGGTGAGAACCTTGCAGCATGGTGATGGAAAACATAGACTTCTACGGCAAGCAGAGCCATGAAACTGGTCCCTGCTTTTAAACTGTTTTGTTTCTCTAATTGAGTGCATGAATACCGACAATGCTTTAACACATGCATGCATGCAGTGGTACAGAAACCTTCTACACTTCATGCTTCTCTGTAGTTACCGTCAAAATGTCCTTCATTTGACAGATCCGAGACGTGTTGCTCCATGTCTTTGGGAGACAAAAAGGAAGTCCAAAAAGTACTATCAATTTAAATATTCTCCGAGTTCGATAATCTCCTTTATATTGACATAATTCACCCGACTTCACCATTCATGATGAATCTTGGTCGCACCATATTGGGTGTCACATTCCCCAGCGTATTACTGTGTGTGTGAATGGACATTTTAGGAGTCACGCGCACAGGTACGGACAACAATTTTGCACGCAAGTTGACACCCAAAAGGGCAGACCATGAGCAGAGAGTAGCCCGCGTGTAACGTCAGTGCAAGGGGTCGATACATAGCTTGCAACTGATACAAGCAAGATTTAACACCAGGTCATTTAAATACTTCCCGCTTGATATATAAATATCTTTGACTGAACCCCCCATTTCATGGATCAAGGCTGTCATGGTATTGTTACTACAAATTTGTTTTGCAGCATTTTATGCATTTTGTGTGATTGAAATTTCCAAAGGCAGGTATATGCACAGCACTAGAACTAGGCAAATGCACTACAGTGTACGATGAACTTCTCACTGGCAGGTACAAGTGATGTATAAGAATAACACACTAGACATCAGTACATTGTCATCACACTCTTGTTGTTAAATGTCAGGTTCCCAGATTCAATTCTGAAAATCACTATGAAGAAAGCAGTTAAATCACCACCACCAGACTTTCATGGGATTAGATTCTTACAAGTCTCAAGTGTATCTGAGCCAAGTTTGTGATTTCGTGTTTCATTCATACATTTAAGTAAGTGGGAACCAAGCGTCCTAAAAATGTTTGAATTTGAGGGACACTTGCATGGTTTGTAAACCTCACACTCCTTCTTCAAAGTTTGTGTTAGAATGGTTTCTTCTGAACAGTTGCCTCTCTGATTCTGAGGTTAACCTTAGCCGATCAATTTTCGGACTTTGTATTGTTGGCAGGGCCGAATGATGAGGCTGTGTCGTCATGATCAAGGCAGGCCTGCGGTTGTATATGAACTCTCATCTAGTTTCTGCACACGCGTGCGCTCTCTCCACAGATAGATACAACTGGGAGGCCCTCACATGCAGTAGCTGGGAGAGAGTTCATAATTCCACGTACAGCCACAGACATAGTGTTAGCCAGAGGGGTGTCTGGGTGTCTTTTGGACACACTGTCGTAAATTCGGACACCCTGTTTTATCTGTTATTTAAATGTATGCGAACAATTTGGACACCCAGTTTTTAAACATCCAGCAAATTTGGACCCCCTTTTACCAAATCCTGGCGAAAACCTTGGCCACAGACCTACTTTGATCGTGTTGACACAGCCCCTCTTTTGCCAACTGGCCCTGTTTACAATGCATTTGTAATGGTTACAACACACCATGTCGTGGCCTTCAAACGACCTAAAAGTTGTGACCAAAAGTTGGGCTTGGGAAGTAAGCTTTGAGCTCTCATCTGTAGTTTGTGTGTATGCCTTGTCTTGTTTGTTTGCTTGAAAGAAAAAATCATGTTGTTACATCATCTGAAAATGCTTTTCATTATGTATTCGACACAGAACACTGCCAGGGTCAAGTAAAGTCCTTTTGAATCGTGACTTACTTACAGCCTGCTTTACACAGCTTAAAGACTATCCAAGTAATTTTCAAATTTAAGGCTGAGATGATTTTCCACGGGTACATTTTGCAAGTGTTCTTTGCGATCTCATTCCATTGAACAGCAGGGTTTCCCCAGGGTTCTGAAAAACCTGTGGGGTATTCTGGATCTAAATTTGTTGATATTTGGCTGAAGCACGCTAAATTGAAACAACATCTTCGGAATGTGTTCTACAATGTACTTGGTGTTTATCTTGGTTTTAAAAGCCCTACCATTCCTACTGTGCAATCTGGAGCATTCTTTATGGTTTTCTCTTGATTTTGTTGAGAATTGTTTTTACTTTTATTTGTTTGCGTATCGGCCGAAATTTGCGTGTATGGGCATGCAGTTCACGCATATCGGCCCGATACGCTAGCTTGTGCATGGGAAAAACCCTGAGCAGTTTTGAAGTATTTTTATTTTGTTGGTAGTCGTTTGGTAGTTTGATAGTTTGATCACTAGTGCAGTATTAAGTTAAAACAGTAAGGTGTTCCCCGGTCATGTTTTGGCAAGTAAGCGACCAACATAAACCAGGGTGTGCTTGTATTGTTGCACTTTTATTTCAAATAATTTCGCAATTGAATATACTATCAACTCAGTGTATTTCCTGAGTAGAAAGTAGCAGATTTTAGTTTTGAACAAGGAAACATAATTTATGAGTTTTAAATGGAGGTAGAATAGGTCAAACATGTTTTCAGATGAACAGGTGTTGAGAAATGAAAACATACATGTATTGAAAAATAGCTACACTTGATACAGCTTAACTGGGAACAAAGCGTTTAAAGAACATTGAAGTTTACAGAACTGATTCTGCTACATAGTTCAAATGTAATAGATAGACATTTTAATTTGTTGTTTCTGCTCACAAAGCATAACATTTTTAATGACAAAAAAAAAAAACACCTCCCATTTGTTTTTTTGTTTTCTTCTAAAACAAAGACAGACAAAACACCAATCAGAAGGTAAGTAACAAGAAAAAAAGAAGAACTATCAGAACAGCAAACTTTAGCACAAAATATCTTTGTAAAAAAATAATTTGTAAAACTGAATAGTCCTCGTTCACGAGTTAAGAAGGCAGCTTACGGGGAAGCGTTCTGTCAGCATGTCTTTCAGCATCTTGAGTTTATGAGGAGCGACCGGGTTGGAATCCACAAAATCGTTATGGTATTCCACAGGAACTGAGCTCAAAAACGAAGCATCCCTAATTGCAAATATTGCTGTTAGGAAACAAGAAAACAACACTTCAGATTTGTTATTTTTTATTTTTTTAAAATTTATTTATGAACCAATTTTTATACAAGGACTTGTTCTTACTCCTAATTTCACAAAAATAGCACAAAAAGCAGCTGAGCGCAACAAAATTATGCTTAGGAGGGTTACCAGAAAAAACTACCATGTCACAGTACAATTTGTGACTGGTATCCTGCTCATTCTGCTTAGCAATATTACCTGCTTAAGCACCTCAAATTGGGCCCTGGTGTTTTTATTACATACATGTGAAAAAAATCACCGACTCATTTTGACGGGGACAAAAATTCATTTGAATCTTCAAAAGATAGAAATACCCAGAAACTCACAATTGTAGTTGTCTTTTCGGTATGAGCCGTGCATTATTTCCATCTCAGTCACTGAGAGACCGTTGATCCAGCGGTACTCCTGGTGAAGATTCTCTGGTACGTCCATAGCGCCTGGAACCCAGCCACATCGCTCGCTTCACAAACATTGACAATTTGTTAAATAATGTATTTGATGGCTGCATTAGTATGGATTTCATGCTTCACTGATACACTTTTTTTTTCTTTTCTTTTTTTTGCAAAATGTCAAATATGTATTTTTTGATGGGAAAGAAGTATATCAACTCAATTCAATACTCACAATTATTTCCATAATTCATAAAAACTTCTACAATACATTACAGCAACAAAAGCACACACACAAACAAGAATTTAGAAGTAACCATAAATCCTATTTTGTAAGAAAAATAAGTATGGAGGCATCTTCCAGAAGCCGGGGCTTGTGGTGAAATGCCCGATGGACAGACGAACAGAACAAAAACAGGAACAACAATGTGCAGACTAACAGGTTCAATAGACAGAAATGATGAAAGAAACTTAGTTCACATGTTTTTCTTTGAAGAGTAAATCAAATCAAATCTCCTAGTTTTAAAAAGCACTCCAAATTTCTGATCATACTCGATTGTCACGATTTTGGGTAACAACAAAAACTTCTTATTTTTTGACAAAACAAGTAGATTTATCAGATTTGACAAAAACCAAGTTTTAGTTGTGACAAAAAAGCAACCAAAATTTCTGATCAAACTCATTTTGTCAAAGATTTGTGGTCACATGAAAGTACACATGAGTGATTGGGGGGCGGGTGTGTGTCTTATGCATTTTCTTCACCTTGACAGTATTTTAGATGGAAATCTTCTTTGGACAATTGGCACTGGGTCCAATTTCATGGCCCTGCTTATCGCGGAATTCTGTGCTTACGACACTTTGTAAAGGATATGAATCCATGGGCTATAAGCGCAGATCTCCATGGTAAGCAGACCCATGAAATTGGACCCTGGTATGAAGTTTATAATCCTTTTTTTTTTCTTCTAGAAAAAAAACAATATATCGGCGGTGTGTGTCTTTTGTGTAGAAGTAAGACAAATTATCCCACCCACCTGGTCATATTTAGAAAGAATGGCATAATGTTATCGCTGTAACATCTGTCTATCTCGCCAAGACACATGCGCAGTGTGTCTTCTGAAGTGGTATCCTTGGGTACACCCTAGACCAGAAAAAACAACAAAACAAAATTCATCAAAATCAATATGATTAGTGTTGTACCCTCTACCGATGTTTGTGAAGCACTATTTATTCAGAACACCCCCCCTACCTCCCCCGGTACTCAGGTGCCATTCGAACCCACAACCTTTTCCATTCTGCCATGAATTAAAAGATGTTAAATTTGTATAAAGGATTAAAGTGTTTTGCCAATGCACTGATGTGTGTTAAGCCCTTGAACAGTACTTTGCTGAGTGTTGTGGACAAATTCTACATGCATACTATACTCAGGCTGGATTCAAACCCACAGCCTTTACCATTCTAGAGCAGACCACTAGACCACTAGACCACTAGCCTTGCCTGGTAGCTAGAGGCAGTTCAAAACCCTATTACTTTAGCAGCGGGTAACACAACAATTTAAAAAGATCAGGGTATCTGCAACACTTTAAAAAGTCAAACTGAAGACTTTTTAGGACCCTTTTAATGCTACACTTCACAAAATTTAAGACCCAAATAAGGGACTAAAAGCAGGGGAGGAAAAGCTACACTGTACAGCTACTCACATTTTTTTATTTTTTTACACTCAGCGTTATTTGGTTCTCTTCGAGCTGATAGGAAGTTCATTACACACTTCACCCAATTTTTTTCAAGACCTCAAATAAGTTATTTTAATACAAACTTTTCAATGCTTTTAAAGGTCTTAAATTTGGATAGTTCACTTTGAAACTTAAAAAAAAAATTTAAGGATCTTCAGAAACCCTGAAGATGTAAATTGCATTCGGGATAAAAAATGTTACACTTGCGCCTTTAGGCAACATATCCTGAGCTTATTTCAACATCAAAATTGAAGAGCGATAACTTACCCATCTTAGATCTACATCCACAAGGTAAAGTCTTCTCTTTTCACACCATGCTCGCAGATCAGGAAACACCTGCACGAATCAACCCAAATTAAAAGCTCATTTGGAGACCAGGGGTGGGGTACAAATGTAATAATAATAATAATAATAGTGGCTTTTTATATAGCGCTCATATCCGTCACTCAGTGGCGCTCAAGCCTTTAAGTATTTTCCTGCAAGGTATTTTTGGGCTACGTTTGAAGTATGAGACCTACTCCTTTACATAGCATCATGTAATGGTTTACAAGGTGCAGTGGAGCAATATGCTGCCAATGTAGATTTGAGGAAGCCAAAAAACAATCATAACAATTGTTTCAGTTGTCATTTTGAGCCTCAGTTGGCAAGTGAAACACTTAACAGAACAATTGGGCATCTAGATTCAAATCAGTCATTTTGCTGACCAGGTTTAATACCTTTTTCCCCTTCAAGCACACTAATTTTGAGGGAAAAAAAAGGATTGCAGTTTTGACATCAATGTTATGACACTGTGAGGTTCCATACCAGTCTGTTTTGGATTACATGTAGAACATGTAGAAGGACTGGTGCACATACAGGTTGTATGGCTTCTGACGGGAAACCCCGGAACAAAGATATTGACAAAATAGGGAGACCGCCATCATTACGGCTTAGTTGGTGGAGCGCCAACATGTTAATCCAGCGATAGCAGGTTCACATGCCGCTCTGGTTTTTCTTAGTTCAACCCCAAATTATGTTGGTATTGTGTGAAATTGTGTGAAATTTTATCTAAACCATACCTCAAATTTATTCTCAGGATTATAAATTATGATCTGTGCATCAACTTAATTTAATATTTTATCATAAACCATGAATAATAATTCAAAAAAAGATAAGACGAATAAGAACAAGTCTGAACCCAAAGAAAATATCATGGTCATCGCTTCTGCAATGCTAAAGTCCTTGTAAAATTAGTAATATTAGTAATTATGAAAAATAAAGAGGGGGTATATTACGGCATGCATGTGTCTAATTTATACTACGTTAAAAGAGCCATCTCAAATTAAAGACCGTTTTGAGAGTAATTTATCAATTCCTCTCTTAAAGGCAGGGTATATTTTTGGTATTTGTCAAAGTCCATTCCCAGTATCCTAAATTTGTGTATCCCAACGTTTGCATAAAATAACAAACCTGTGAAAATCTGGGCTCAATTGGTCATGGAAGTTGCAAGAAAATAATGAAAGAAAAAAACACTACCCTTGTTTTATTGTACCTGTGTGCTTTCAGATGCTTGAGAAATGCTTCATGCCTGAAGCCTTTCTCTGATTCATTTTTTGTGTGTGAAAAATTACCTCTTTCTTTCAAACTACATTACTCATAAGGATGTCGTTTCTAACAGTGTTTTGTAATATCAACAGCTCTCCAGTGCTCTTTACCAAGTAAGTTTTCATGGACATTAATTTTTGGAGCAATTACCAAAAATATACCCTCCCTAGCTCCCCTGAGTTATTTTCTTCTTGTAGCTCCTTTCCAAGAGCGAATTTTAGCCTTGTTTGGGGAGAACTTACATTTAAAAAATGACACAACAAAACATATATACAAAATTATTACCTATAAAATAATTATAGATAAATAGTGATATTATTGTCTAAAAAAGGAGATCTGGTGTTCAATTTGAAGAAACAAAACAAAATGACAAAACCTGTAAATAATTTACCCCCACCCGAATACTAATATTCACAAACACTTTATATAAAAATAAATACACAAAATTACAAATTGTACTGGAATTTTTAATAAATCGTTTATTCGAAGAAAAAAAAGCTGCTGCACTTACCACCTATAAATTATTTTAAAACCAGTCCCTAATAAAATTAAGTTATAATTTTTCGAATGAAAGGACAACAGAAAAGTGAGACAAATTACTTTGGGAGAAATAAAACACAAATTAAAAGCTGCAATTGAATTCTTTTTATTAGTTTAATGTTTGGAAAAGCATCTGCACTTGCCATCCGTAAATCCTTACCCAATCCCAAATAAAACAGATAAAATTATAATTTACATTTATAATTAAAAGCAAACACACAATTTGAGACTAACTCCTTTGGGAAATTTACCTACTGTATCTTTTGTTGTATCATTCTAAAAAGTTCAGACAAACCTGGGTTTTTTTTCTTCAAAATTACAGAATTGGTTGTCCATTTGACTTCATCAGCCCTCTACTGACATTTGACTATTAGGCCTAAGAGCAGGTAGTTATTGATTGTTGTACCAAGCAACAGTTGCTAATGGCGACGTCAACGCGTTACGCACACACATTATGTACATGTGCGTACACAATTGTCCACTCTCAGGTATTTAGAAAGCATTGTGCGAAGCTTCATTTTTAAAGTAAAGCATTGGTCATTACTAGCTATGGCCAAGGAAAAGAAAAACAAGTTGATCGTGCCCTTCCTCACCGTTTTTTGACGCCTCATGCTTTTTTTTATATTCAAGGTAGGGTAATAGATTGGTAAATACTCCAAAAATTAATGACCATAAAAACTTACATAATAAGAAGCACTGCAGCTGTTGATTGTATAAATTGTTTTGAAAAAGATTTCTGAGGGTTGGTGTCTGTTCGGGAATGCTGCGGCCAGAGACGCAGTTTGTACTTGCTGTCACTTCACTAAACATGGATGGATTTGGCGTTCTTGTGTAAATACCTTGAGAGTTTTGGGCTGTTTTTCAACATTAGGCAGACACTGTATTCATCTGAAACTTTCACATGTGACTTTTATTGTATCTTTCTTTTTAACTTTGCATATAAGTCAGCATTTAAAGGCAAAGTATACCTTTGGTTTTTGGAACCGTTTGATTGTTTTAATCCTATATAAATGTAGGTATATACAATAACACTAACCTGTGAAAATTTCACTTCAAAAGGTGGTCGCGTTTTTGAGATATCACCGAAAAACCAGAGCGAATATTTCCACGCAGGAAGAATATTCCCTACAGGAATACACGATCTGAGAAGTGTTACGGCCGTAACGCTTCTCAGATTCAAATTTTAGGGGATACAAAGTGATATATTTTTCCACAACAGCAGTCCTTCGAAGTGAAAAGTGTCTCAAAATGCATTATACTATCAAAAGCTGCTGTACTTCAGACCAAGTAAGTTTTTATTGCCATTAATTTTCAGAGTCATTACCAAACGTCTACAGACCCTTTAAAAAGATATTTGTGTTCTCAAACAGACTAATTGTTTCTTCTTCTTTTTTTTCTTTTTTCTTCATCTCAGCTCGACAACTTATTTAATTTATTCATATTTTAGACTTTTAAGTTCTTAGTTTTTAGTCTGGCTCTATCTTCCTTAAAAAAAAAACCTCTTTCTGAAAAAAAACCCCGAACGATCAACTATTGTATTTTTTTACTTGGCCCTACCAGAAGGTGTTTCTCTGTAAAGCAGCGTGGGATTAATTCTAGTATTTACTCTTTGTGTTGGAGAGGGTTTGCAAACCCACATTTCAAGTTGACCCTAATGTGCAATGGGCATTCTAAATAGTTTCATCTATTATGGTTTTTGTGAATTTGATATGAAGTCCCACCCCTCCCCCCAAAAAAAACCCCCAAACAAACAAAACTCACATAATTAAATAAGCACTACATGAAGGTTTGTCTCATTTTCTTGTGGGTAAGTAGGCATTTAGGTATATTTTGATACTCAACAGAATTGAAAGATATTTACCAGTCTCAAAAGTTAACATTTATACATCATTTCTTCTTGTTAAGGAGATCAAAAGACAGTCGGACTTGTCTGGCTCTGAGTCTACTGGCCCGATGCTAAAATCACTGGCCTCGGGCCTGCAGTCCAGTGTCAAATTCGAGCCCTGAGCTTGTGCATCAGGGGAGAACCCAGTCAATAATAAACATTCTATGTATAATTTGCAAGCTTTCATTTAGGCCTATTTGATGAGCAAATAAACTCAGTTTTGAGTTTTGGCAGGAAGTTCCTGATTTTGATGTGACGCATTACAAATAGTTATAGTTTTTCCTTTCCTTTTTTACTTTTGGGTTGAACAAGGAAATTGTGAAGAGCGTGCCGGTGCTCTGCCAACTGAGCTATCTAAATCCCTAATGCCATTTGAATGCTGGCGGTCTCCCGATTTTGTCAAGATTCGGGGGTGCCGGTCTGAAGCCATTCAACCTGTAACTTCTGTATAGCTAGGAATCACACCCAAGTTTACAATACAATCTGGGAAGCGAACGCAGAGGGACCACGTTGCGGGGATGCGACGTTTTGCTTCAAATATCAAAATGAACCACAAGGGAATCTGACAGTGGAAATTAGTTTTAAAATTCGGTTGAACAAAGAAAAGTTAACTAGAGCGGGACCTAAACCTACAACCTCAGGATTAATGCACCCGCGCTGTATACCAACTAAGGCATCTAGTTTAACCATGTTGGCGGTCTCCCTATTTTGTCGCTATATTTGTTCAGGGCGAACCAGTCAGAAGCCGTACAACCTGTAACTTTCCTTTTTAAATAAATCAATTCTTCAAAAATATGTACAACCATAAAGAGAGGTTTTGCATACAAATTGGATCCAAGGATACTTCCCAAGAAAAAACAATTGACAAGACTTACACACACTGAGCAACATGTATTGTTATGTAAAACATTAAGTGGCTTACAAAGAAGTGAAAAATGTGCTGAATGTGGTAGTGCTTAGAGATGGTGGGTTTCCTGTCTGTATCACAGTTAAAACTTGAAAATATCAATCATCACAGCGCAGTGTAATTTCAGATGTGTTTGAACTACTAATAATACGCAGTTTGATCACATTCACCGCTTAGCCTTATCCCTCTAACTTGATTATTTATTATGCTTGGACTGTTCTGCCATCTTTTCGCTGATTATGAATTTGTTGTTATTATCTCTGACCTAATATATGTCAGTCTTGTGTCAGAGTAGCTTTTTGTCATGTCCAATGTTTGTCTGTCCGTTTGTTTGTGTGTTGGTCTGTTTGTTGGGGGTGTTGGGGTGTTGGTTTGTTTGTTTGTTTGTTTGTTTGTTGGGGTGTTGGGGTGTTTGTTTGTTTGTTTGTTTGTTTGTTGGGGTGTTGGGGTGTTTGTTTGTTTGTTTGTTTGTTGGGGTGTTTGTTTGTTTGTTTGTTTGTCTAGCTGTTTTCTACATACTTCTGCTTTATATCAAAACAGCCCCACAATTCTAGTTATCCCATTTATCCTGCTTATTGCTACTTATTGTTAAATGTTGCTGTTATTATCGTGCAAGGTATAAAGAAAATATGCACTTTTATCGTACACAGTGGAAGAAAACATTAAATCGTTATTTCATGGAGATTGCACCATCTGACTTCTTATTAGTTTTTGATAAATGAAGAAAGGGGGCACATCTCATAACTTATTCTGCTGTTACATAACTCTTGTTTTAAGTGGAACTTGTGACACAAAATGTGAAATTCCCAAAGGTAGGCCTATGACCAGTGGAGTTTTTCTTGCCTGCCAGGTAATGTTCTGGAATGTACAAGGTCATTCTTTTTGTAAAAACAAAAGTTACATGATCAATAACTCCACGCTAGTTACTAAAAGTTTGAAATGCCATCATTTCAATGTCAGGTCTGGAATTACACCATGGCCTGGCCTCTGTTGCCCCCTGAGGTCTTGGCCTTGGTGCCCCTTCAAAAGTTTCCCATAAACTTTCAGATTTTTCAATGACAGTGCCCTTTGCAAAAAGAAATGGCCTTGCCCTCTCAAAGATGAAATTCCAAGCCTGCAGCCTCCTTACGTTTAGGTCTTATTTTCAAAGGGTGTTGGTAAAAGTCGGAGGTCAGAGCTAGCCGGAGCTACCCGGAGGTTGCATTTATCACGTGAAATATCATTAATAGCAACTCACGCACACCAAATGTTTTTCGGAAGGTTCTCAGGCAGAGTGTTGGGTCAAGATTCACTTTTGTTCCAAATGGGTAGGAAAATTAGCCCCAACAATTGTAAAAAGGGGAATGTCCTGAACAGACCTATATGAAAAATTCACCTTGCTAATTTTCCCAATCCATGGGGGCAGAATTTAATTCCATTCCCCATACCTACATGTACCTAAGAATCTTCAAAACTTCATTTGGAAAACGTGAGTAGTCTTTTTCAATGACATTTCCCGTTATAAACGCAACCTCTGGGTAGCTCCGGCTAGCTCCGACCTCCCACTTTTACCAACTGCAATTTTCAAAGCAATTTATCAGTAATGACTCTCACCACTGGAGATACTGTTAGAAAACTATTCTTTTAAAATCAGAGTACTTTTACCTCTTTGATCAGAACTTCTCTCTCGGCGTGAAAATCTTTAAAAGTTGATGACACAAAGATCCTGACGGTCTTCCAGCCGACACGCTTGATGACAAGTTTCTTCTTTTGTTGTTTGACTTCTATTGTCTTTTGCACGCTATCCCACTGCTGGCCAATGTCGATTGAATAGTCCAAGCTGCGTGATGCTCCACAACCCATGATTACACGGGTGGTTGTTTAGTTTTACTATACACAATGAATTCTGCAATTGGAATAATCAGATAGTGTGAACAAATAAATAAATAAAAAAATGAAACAAAATACATACAAAATGTAAACTAAAAGTTACCCAATGAATTAGAAACTTTTACGGGTACAATCGTTTTCAACGACAAGCTTAAATGCAGTATAAAGTTAGTAATTTTAAGTGCTGACATTTTATTTTCCCCTAATAGCAAAATACTGTCTGTCTTGGTCTAACACTTGAAAAGCACTGATAAATTGTTCACAATTTTTATGGAATTGTCCAATGACAAAATGTAACGTGAGGAGGCGAGGTAAACAGGGTTTGCCCTTAAAGTTTTTTTCAGTGACTGGCCAGGGGACCAGTTAGCTTGCCACGTCACTAGTCCGCCAGCTTTTCCACTGTTGTTATGGTTCCCTTTTAACTCTGTGTGACTTGTACTTTGAAGCAACATGAACGATTGATGATTTATATATCAGTGGGAGCTCATTAAACTATAGCCAATCGGACTAGTTGGACAGAATTCTGACTGGTCATGGGGCATTTTAACTGGCACTCGGCCGGCTGACCACTGTTAAGGGATAACACTGGCATGACTGGTGTAAGGTTCGATTATTGAATGCAATTACTAGCCTATGTCATTTTCAAGGTCACTACATGTAGTTACACTAGTGGGTTTTTTTTTGGTGTTTTTTGGGGGGCAGCAAAAGGTTTTGGCGGGTAATGGACCTGAAAAATTGGAACAGGTACCCGGACAAAAAACAGCTCGGCCTTGATCAGTGACATTAGATGCACCCATTATATGTGCCTTTTAACACTGTTTAAAGAAACAAGAGTAGACCCTACACATGCTACGCAAAGTTTCAAACAGATAATCCCTAATTCTGAATGCAAAATTAACATCCAATAAATCGTTAGGCTAAGGGGTTTTAAAATGCCTCTACTAACCGGCCAAGCTCGGTGGTCTAGTGGTGAGACATCTGCTCTAGAACGGAGAAAGTTGTGGGTTCGAATCCCACCTGAGTAATATAAGCCTGTGGTGTGGTTGGGGTTTCTTTTTTCCCAAGATTCGGGAAAATACCAAGTACGTACTACTTAGCACAGTGGTCAGTGCTATGTAAAAAGGGCAAAACCCAAACTATTATTAAGCTGAACACGACAATCAAATCACTGAAAACGTGAAATACATACCTGGTTGGTTCCTTATGTTTTGACAGAAACAATATTACGTGCAATCTGGTCCGTGCATCAGATCCCTGAACAATTTTTCTCAATCAATCATAACAAGATCTCACAGGTAGCCACGAAGGTTCCCCCAATTGCGTGGTGACGACGCAGGGTGTTTATTTGTTTGTTGAGCTAGCTTTCGTTGATGTGTTGAGCGCATTTTACGGATTTGCCCAGTCTGCAAATTGTGCTGCTCATTCTAAAGTTTTCAAGCTTTGCCGTTGTTATTGCCAGATTGCGCGCTCAATCTGCTGATTGTCCCGGAAACAAAAACTCTCTGGGTGGGGCAGGAGCTACGGGCTCTGTGGGTAATACCCTTCTGTTTACGCCACCGATTATTGACTATTATTCGTTTATAGCGAAGTTTATTTTACTGCCATAACCATGTTTTCATCTGAACGCAACTGGGAGTTTTTATAGAGTGTATAAAAATGCCATGTGATTATTAAAAATATTATCAACATATTTTTCCTTTACACTCTTTTTCCGGGTCAGAATTGACCTAGATCCGGGTCACGTGGGGCCTGACCTATTTCTGGGTCAGTATGACCCGGAATTCGTGTCAAAACGACCCAGAAATGTGTCAAACTGTAGGCCTAGTACCCAGACAATAATTAACACTAAATGAAGGCCCATGTTATGTTGTATCGCACTATATAACTAAATAGATTCAAAGACTAGACTGGATAACAGCATAGAAATGGTATAAGAAAAACCTTATTGTTTCTAATTCACTATTGATTAACGATAAGGGCCTAATTTAATAAATCTGTTTAAAAACAATGCTTATCAAATTTCCATGCTAAGCAGAAAATGAGTGGGGCACCAGTCAAAAGAGTATGAACTTTATGGGAATTTTGGCTGGTAAACAGTTCCTGCTAAGCAATATTTTTCTGTACTTTATGAAATTGGGCCCAGGTCCGTAATAATGTATAGCAATTAAAGCAACTACCTCTGAGGTAGAATTGTATTCCATCCCGAACCTTCAGTCGAAGTGCGAAGCCGTGTCCCAAGTCCGAACCCCACGCCACTACCTTGACAAACTTATCAACACGTGACTACCATTTTCGTCATTTCGTGAAACAAAACCTCGGTTATTTATTCAATTCTCTTAAGCTTTCTTCAAACTTGCAATACATATTTTGTTTTTTGAAAGAAGGAAACAATTAAAAAGAAAATTCCCTCAAGTCACTTCAACTATCCACATACTTCAACTGTACACATCTACTATCTACTTCAACCGTACACATGTACAGCATTTTGTTAATTATGCCATTATATTCCGTGAGCTGAATTTTGCTGTCCAAATCGATTGAATACGCGTCTAGGAAAGGACGTTATACAAGTGGTAATGGTAATGTTTTCATTTTACAATAAAAATTGGTGTAGTAAAAGCAAGAAATGATTTTATTTTGTACACTGGCACCTAAAATAATTACCCAAAAGTTTTGTGATTCCTGCCAAAAGTACGTAATCGTATACCACTTTATGTTTTGGTTTTAATGTTTGTGTTATTCTTAACAAAATGTTGGTTCCACATCATCAGTGAACTTGAAATTGTTTACTCATAAACTTTCACAATAAATATCCGCGTATGGTTTAATATCGTTCTGAAAAGTCAAGTTTTAAGCACAATAAATAATTGCTTCCGCGTGCATCACTGCAGTCCAAATTGAATATTAAAGTGTTGGGGTGTTGGACTCCGTTGTACATCACTTCTGAAACAGACTTCCAAAAATGGTTGATCCTCGGACAGATCAAAGACCTTAATTATTTTGCACTTATGAACATGATTTGACAGAGTTGCATTACCGTGAAAATGTAAAAACAGTATAAAAATGTTTAGTGTTCAAACGCCTGCTTTCTATTTCAATGGGGGGTTTTTGCTGGGGGGACCAATATCACACAGTAATTACAATCGTTACAAAAATTATATGAGCAAACGAATGAGCGAGATATGTGATAACACAAGTTTAAACTTTGCAAGTTAAACAAAATATGGCTCTGCAAAGTCATTGTGAACCGAAAACGAAGCAAACACTAAATAATTATTTTATAATAATTACATTTAGTGCTCGATATGTGGCATGGTGTAAACCCTCCATTTGTGTTCTGAGATTCCCAGGAATTCTTTAATAGATGATTTTGTGAATTAATTTATTTATTGTACTTTTGTGCAAGAGGAAAATAGTGTTTTAAAGTATGAGAACATTGGGGGGGGGGGAGGGACCCTCTGCCACAATTTAAATCGACCGGGATGGTCTAAAATAAGTAATACACATAATAATTCAGTTAACTGAACAACAGGGCCCAATTTCATAGAGCTGCTTAAGCAGAAAATAATGCTTTAAACAATATCCTGCTAAGCAGAAATGCGCAGGATACCGGTCACAAATTGTACACGTGACATGGTAGTTTGGCTGGTAACCTTATTCTGGTAAGCAAAGTTTTATTGTGCTTAGCAAACTTTTTGTGCTTAAGCAGCTCTATGGAATTGGGCCCTGAACCGTGTGATAAATAAATTGGTCTATGAAATTTTAACTTATATGGGGGGGGGGGTCGATTGGGGGAGGGGGCTTAAAACTTGGAGGGGATATTTTAAAGGGCTTGCGGAGGGAGGGGAATTTCGGTGGGGAGGAGGGGATGGTGTTAAACTTGTGGGGCGCTGATGGGGAGGGCTTCACTGAAACCCTGTGGGGGGTGTGGGCTTTTACTCTTCGGAGGGGATACTTTGAGGGGCTTGACAGAACGTAGTGTTGAGGTGGTGAGGAAACTTGTGGGGGTTCGATTGGGGCCGGGGGGGGGGGCTTCAAACAATGGAGGGGGGCTTAAAACTTGGAGGGAAGGGTTGTGACTCGTTGGAGGAAAGTTTCTGTGGGTTGAAGGGGGGCGACTTGGTTCTTGAGGAAGCTGGGCGTGGGGTCCCGGCGGAGCTCATGGCGTGGGTAGTTTATTATGATGAGGGACTCGGCTACTTATTTTCATGTGAAATTTGTTTCAAATGAAACGGGGACAACTGATTAGCTTTTAGGCATCCAAATCATACAATTTAAAGAATAACTTCAATTTTTGGGTTGTCATTTCCGCCAAACCCATTATGCAGACTGGGCGCTCAATTATCAAGTTGGGCAAAAACGTGCGCAAACTACATCTTGCGCAAATCCCTAAGATGCGCTTAGCACATAGAGTTATAAAATAGTTCCTTTATAACTCTATGGCTTAGCATAATAATTGAAGTTTAGCGCCCTCCGGTGTCGGGAGTTGATAAACTTCTGCTGGCGCGCCATTTTTCACGTGTTTACCTTTTGCGTTTAAGTGTTGTCATACTACAGATTATTTTGGAGAAGTCCAACTCCAAGTAAACTTCAGTCACTGACTCAGGATGGCACTCAAGCCCAATGATTCTGTTGCAGACAGCGTTCCGGAGGATGGTTTTTTAAAGAGTCTAAGATCGATGCCCGTGGTGAGTAGACTCGCTAGAACAGAAGCTCAGCTCAGTTCACATATTTTTTAAGTGACATAATAATATTACAACTAAATTAACTTTGAAGTTTTATTTTATTTTAGCCCCGAACTATTTATTAGGTAGGGCTAGTCACAGTGCCATTGCCATTGGATTGGCACTATTATTGAGTATTTTGAGCTATTTAGTCACTCACAGTACAGTCATACTATATAGTTTAGTATTTAGTATAGCTGAGCTAACACTAGCAACTAGGTTAAATGTAATCAACGTTACCTCAGTCCTCAGGAGCTCCCAATCAGGCCCCAATTTTATGGCTCTGCTTACCGCCAAATTCTGCGCTTGCGCTGACCTTTCTCCGCTTACTGTGCAAGCGCTGAATGTCTGCACCAGCTGTGTAAGCAAAGAATGCCTAGTAACGTGGAGTACGCACACCTACAAGCAAAATCTCCCTGCTCATACATACACCCTTGAAACACGCTCGATGTAAGCACAGAATTCCCTGCTTCCTTAAAGCATAAATTCTTTGCTGAAGTTATGGTAAGCAGAGCCATGAAATTGGGCTCTGTTGTCATCGAAAACATGATTCCATGAATTGTCTAAGTAATCGTTACCGATTATCGTAAGAAAAAGATAACAGACAAGTAAAGACAGTGGAGATGATAGGCCATGTGCCCTAGTCACATGTATATTGCCATCAACGTCTTATTAAGTTTCTAAACGGCAACACTATTAATTTATTATTATTATTATAAGGCTGGCAGATCAATAGCGCCCTCTCTGATGCCAATACAAGTAGCCAACATTATATAATAGTGTAGCTCAGTCATGTCAGTGTCAGTGGAATTCTTCCTTCTTTTTAACCAACAAAATTCACGTTCAAATCCCTGCTGACGCTGGTACCTGGATTTGCCTAATCAGCAGGACTGGTTAGCTTGTCAGTTCACTAGTCTGTCATTTCACTTGTCTGGGGGAATGGGAGGGCTGGGGGGGGGGGAAACGGGTGGGTTGGGGGGGGGAGAGTACATCACATGTTTATAAATAGTTGCACAAATTGAAACCCTCCATCTTCCTGACGGCAGACTGGAAGGTTGCAAGACAACCCCAGAAACAAATCAAATACATGTGCAGTTTTTACAATTTTTGTCAGACTAGTGACCAGATTTGCCAAATTTGTACCACTTTCAGAAATCATGACACAGTCTCAAGAAAAAGGGTTTGATTTTCAGTGTGTATTTAATCAATGTAGAACACTAAAAACATCATTGAAAAAAAATTTTTTGAAGGAAAAAAACTACAAAAATTTACCAGAGACTATCGCAACTAGTTTATACAATGCACGTTGTGTAGAGCTGTCTTCAAAATGTTAACTTTTTAACCCAGCATGTATTCATTTCACTCTTCCTTTTAATACAGAAACCGGCAACAACCTTCCGAGTTTTTGACCGAACGGTAAGTTTCATATTTTTTAGGGAAAATATACCAATTTGATCATTACTCTCATCCTTACTATGATCCAAAATAATGATGTTTTTGTTTAACCGGATAAGATCAAATAATTGAGTCCAGAAAAAGGAATCGTTCTGTGGAAAGTTGTGAAAGTTTTACTACTTAAAAAGAACAGAAACCTTCCGATAATCAAATTTCAGTCGCGATCTACCAAGTCAAAGATGGTACATGATAGTTACTTGTACTGTAGTTAGTTGTAGGTGTTAGATATTCATTTTTGCTGGTGACATTATTCTGGTAAGAAAAATTGTTTTGTGGATGACCATGAGAATGAAAATTTCAGATTTGCGCCAGCCGCGCTCACGCTCTACAGGGCCAGTGATTAGCATCAGGCCAGTAAACTCATGACTGGACAAGTCCGGTGGTCTTATGTTTTTGTTCAAATGTTGACTTTCAGCCTGATAAATATCTTTCAGTTGTGTTGAGAACTGAATAATACTTACCCATAAAACAAATGAGATCAATCTTCTCTCAGCCTTTGTGCTTACAAATTAAAACAGTTCAAATGTTACACTGTGTACCGGTATTTGATTTTCTCAATTCTCAATTCTGGCCTTGTAAAAATAATTCTGGTCCGGTTATAATTTGAGCTTCAAGCCCTACGGTCTTGTAGATTTTGCAGCCCAAATTTTAACCCTGCTCTTAAATGCACCACAGCAAAATGCCATTATTTACAAAAACTGTCCTTATTTTACACACAATTGGTTTGCATCACACATTTTCTGCTGGAGGATTTGAAGGGGCACCAAGGCAATGAGGAGGGGCGTGGAGCCTCCCTTGCCACTAAGAAGTATCAGCTCTGGTTACCACTGTGACAGGGTATCAGGCAAACCTCTAAGCAACTGAAGTTGCTTGAGGGGCCTGTCTTAAATAATTAATAATAATAGTGTACATTTATAATGTGCTATGTCTGTGATAAATGACACTTCTTTCGCCGAAATATCAAATTTGACTTTTTACAAAACTTATAATTGCCCCACTTAAATTTTGAATGGTCACCATGTATTGACGTGACATTCTTTTACCGTCTCGCTGGTTTAGGAGTACTACACTGTCCATGGTGATGATGCAATGTTTGCAGCAAGAGAATGCTTCAAGACGCTCGGTGTGGTCAAGTACATGGGATCAGGTAATTATCCAGAGAACAATGAGAGATTTGAAATGCTTGGTGGCAGCAGGCATGTCATCAGGTAACTTCCTACCCTTCCATGTGACCTGCGACATTACATGCTTACAAAAGAGCCACAGGTGCTGTGGCGCAATCTGCAGCCAATCATACCAGAATACACTCGGGCGAACCTCTTCTCTTAATGATAAATGTGATGGGTTCTTTTATGTGCATTACACAACACATGGGACTGACGGCTTTACGTTCCGTCCGAATGACTGGGCAATAATGGTTAAGTAAGCTTAGCAATTTTTTTTGTGCTCACAAAAATGTGAAATTGGGCCTAGATCATTGTCTGTTTTTTGTTGTCTTTTGTAGGAGAGAAAAAAGTCCCATACGTCAACCTGAGCAAGATGAACTTTGAGAGCATGGTGCGAGATCTTCTACTTGTGCGACAGTATCGTGTTGAGGTGTACAAGAACATGGCGACAGGGAAAGGCAGTGACTGGCAGCTAGCTTACAAGGTAAGAAGGGCTCTCGCCAAAAGATATGGAGCAGGTTCGATCAAGGACCATAGTTGACCAAAGTTTGACTAACTCTGATCGAACACACATTTTTCAATGATAGTTGGGCTAGTTTTGTTGACTGTTCGTGGTCAGATATATAATCAAACTAACCTGTGAAATTTTCATTTCGAAAGGTGGTAGCATTTTTTGAGATATCACTGAAAATCTGGCGTTGTTTTGTTCACACAGGAAGAATAATCCATAATTGGAATACACGATCTGAGAAACATTTCTGGTAAAGTATCTTGCTCAATGACACAAGTGCCATGACCGTGACTCAAACCCACACTCTGCTGATCAGAAACCCCAGAGCTTGAGTCCGGTGCTCTTAACCCACTCAGCAACGACACGCCATGAACATGTATTTCTCTCCCATTTACAAACAGGCTTCTCCAGGTAATCTCACCCAATTTGAAGAGATCCTCTTCGGTAACAGCGACATGTCTACGTCGGCCAGTGTGATTGCTGTCAAGTATGTCAGTGAAGGCTCAGGGGGGCAGCTGGCTGTTGGAGTCGGCTACGCTGATGCTACCCTTAGAGAACTAGCCGTGTGCCAGTTTACTGACAATGAACATTTTTCCAACTTGGAGGTGAGTTCTGGGCCCAATTTCATGGCTCTGCTTACCGTAAGCAAAGAATCGGCGCTTACGGAAGCAGGAAATTCTGCACTTACGTTTAGCGTCTTTCACGGGTTAGCAGAGAATTTTTGCTTGTGTGCGTGCGTACACAACGTCACTAGACATTCTTTGCTTAGACAGCTAGTGCAGAAATTCGGCATCAGAGAATGGTGATCGCAAGTGCAGAATTCGGCGGTAAATTGGGCCCTGATAAATTTAAGTTAAATATTGTGAGTTATACGGAACATTCAAGTAGATCCTTGTCATTTGATTGGAGGATTGGAGGTCACATGGCATTCATTATTACAAATTATACATAACACCCAAGTAGATCCTTGTCATTTGATTGGAGGTCACTCGGTATTCACTGTTCACCACATTCCATGCCTAAGGGCAGCTTACAGGTAACCAGTTCCTGGCAATCTCCAAGAAGAAAAAGGCATTCACATTTCACTTTTCAATTTATTTCCTTCAGGATTGTAAGACAATATTTAAAAAAAAACCTCCTGCGCCACCAAAGTGTTCCTTTTGCATGCAGTGCAGTAGGTTTCTTCTAAGTTGCCAGTAAAAATTGCCCAGTGTGACAAGGCCCTAAAGTCATTAGCCATGCATTTTGGTACTAGTCAGCATGCATTTTCATTCCATCTTTTTTGCACTATTGCACGCACGACCACCACGTAATGTAATACTTGTAAAGTTCACATGTTAAGCTTGTAGCCTAAGCACAAAAAAGCCAATAGAAGAATGGTTGACTGTGATTTTTTTAGGTAAAATTCCAGCGAAGCTCTTTCAAGGCCATAAATACTTTTACGTTTTTACTGTGTTGATATAGGCCTTACTGGTGCAGCTGGGTCCAAAAGAGTGCCTGATACAATCGCAGTCAGGCGAGGGCGCTGTGGATTCGGCCAAACTTAAAGGTGTGTTGGAACGCAGTGGACTCCTCGTCACTGAACGAACCAAAGGGGAGTTTGGCACCAAGGACGTGGAGCAGGATCTGAATCGACTTCTGAAGGGAGCCAGCGAGGAGCAGCGGAATGCTGCAACCCTGGGGGAGATGGAGAAGACGGTAGCCGTGGGCTCACTAGCTGCATTGATAAAGTATCTCGAGGTAAGACTTAAAGGTCTCCGATGGTCGCAATATCGCGTTGGATTGAAATTGTTACTACATCACACTGTTGACTGTGGTTGAGCGTTAAGTTTGCATCAGGGATACCGAATATTATTTGTGTTTTCCTCATACACTGATGTGTATAAAGCAATGTATTTTCCAGAGTCCTGTGAAAGAAGTCTACAGTCATATTGCTGGGGTGGGATTCGAACCCACGACCGTTGCCATTTTAGGACAGATGTCTTGCCACGAGACCACCAAGCTTTCCAGGTAGCTAGAATCCTGTATTTTAGTAGCAGGTATCACAACGATTTTAATAGAAGTTAAATTTGCATCGGGGATAAATAATTTAGTGTGTGTTTTACCCATTACACCGATGTTAGGCACTATGTAGAACCCTTCTCTGGGGACATCATTATTTTATTCGCTTGCCATACTAGAGTACTTACACGCGCATGTCGATCACACAAGATACTAGAACTGCGTAAGTTTAATACTTAAATTTTACAAACTTTCTGTGTATTGCTAAAGCCTCTCTGCTTTTGTTCTTGTTGCATATTTGTAATTTTAACTTTTGAATTATAAGTCTAATGCAAGGTTTACTGTAAACCTTGTACATTGAAGCAATGTTGGCCTTTAGGCCACCTGTTTAAATTTGCTAATGCGATAATAATAAGTGAACCAGAAATGTAAACATGTTCTACGAAATGCGACGCTTGATGGCTCTACACATCTGTATCATACCAGGCCTCAAAATAGCCCACGGTACCCACAGCAATTGCCGTGGTGCCCTGTGTCTTTGCTGTGGTGCCCTTTGCAAGGTTCCAATACAAATTTACGTTTTCCTCATAGAAGTGCCCCTTACCAGAGGAAAATTGCTGTGCCCCTTCAAGAGCCAAGTTCAAGGCCTGTCATACCATGGTAGACCTCTCTCTGTCTGCATAGAAATGTTGAATCAGTGTGAAGGGTTTATGCTCAGTACTTTCTCGAGTCCTGTTGGTTAGTTTTACCATAACTGACTGTATGACTAATGGTCACATTGTTACTTGTCACACAAGCGCTTGTGGAATACGTGAAAATATAGCGCTTCTGCGTTTCGTATCCATCTCGGCCGGCCTCGTTGGATATGGGACATTTTCTGTATTTTACGAGCCTGCATGTGATAATGAATTTATCTTCAGGCAAACTTGACATGCAGATTAACGCAATACGCAGTGTTAGAATAGCTTTACGTTTTGCAGATGCATACACATGTAGCTTAAAATGGCGCAATAAACGGAGTTAGAACAGCGCAATATGCAGGGTGCGATATGGGCTGTGTGATACAGGTTTGATACAGGTTTGTATCACACCTCTTGTTGCTATGGGTAGACCAATCAGATTCAAGTTTGCTTGAAGATAATGACCCTGCAACAAAACTCTAACGTGGACACTACTTAAAATTTATCAACAGTTTGTCAGAAAGACATTAAAATTGGTTCATTATTTTATTGTTTTTCAGTTACTTGGAGATGAGAGCAACTTCAGGCAGTTTCGTCTGAAATCGTTTGATCTGACCCAGTACATGAGACTGGATTCGTCTGCAGTAAGAGCGCTGAGTCTTCTGCCATCACCACAGGACGGTCAGTACTTAAAACTTGTACCACTTTTTGTAGTTAGGTAAACAGACGACAGACAGCCTTGGAGTGTGTCACCTTGATGAACATTTTATTCACTGTATTCTTGTATAACATGTTGGCTGCCGGTCATAGATTCGTAGGGCGTTCCCATTTGCCAAGTGTGGTGCGCATGCACGCATACCAAGTAGGTTACACTTTTTTTGTGTCTACATGTTGTAATACAAACTCTCAGGATGTATGCCCTCACCACTGCCAAAAGTGTATTTGTTGTGTTCTCAGTGATGCCAGTGTATTCAATTAACAATACAAAAAACCTTTCATTCTCTACGAGTATACTCGTAGTGGCAGAATCCGTTACACCTGTTACTACGAATATACTCGTAGGCGGCAGTCAACGTGTTAAAAGACTTCATTTTTCACAGAGTTATTATTTTGAAGGATGGCGTGTCTTGACTGAGCAGTCAAGTGCACTGGACTCAAGGTGGGGGGTTCAAGTCCTGGTCTTGTGTCCTTAAAAAAAAGCCACTTAGTCATTATTGCTTCATCCTTCAGATGGGACGTAATGCCGTTGGTCCCGTGTGTTGGTTCCGAAGGGGCACTGTTTCTAACATGTCCTTCCATGGGTGTGCACGTGGACAGGTATACACATTCAGACCAATGGAGTTGTTGCCTAAAAAAAGGGACAATAGGAGGTCCCTAATTGCAGGTGTTTACACACTCGAGTGTGTGTGGGTAGGTATACACATTCAAACCGGGGACCTATAACAAAAGAGGTCAATGGGGTCCCCGGTTGGGTGAAGGTCCCGGTTGGGTGAAGGTCCCCGGTTGGGTGAAGGTCCCCAGTTGGGAAGTGTGTACAAAACCATTGGGAGCTGTTGCCTAAAAGTTACAGTACAAACAAAAGAGGGACAATAGGAGGTCCCCGATTGCAGGTGTTTGCGTGTGTGTGTGCGTGTGTGTGTGTGTGGGTAGGTATACACATTCACACCGGGGACCTATAACAAAAGGGACATTAGGTCCACGGTTGCTATCACAAAGGAAAACATTGTGGTCCACGGTTGCTATCACAAAGGGTTGAACAAAGGAGGGTCCACGATTGGCGGTGTTTACACACGTGTGTGTGTGAGCGTCTCTACCCTTTGAAACCGAGGACTTTAACAAAAGGGATCCGGGTGTTTCACAGAGCGAAGATGTCCTCTCTTCGCTTTTGTGTACAAAACCAATGGGGGACGTTGCTAACAAAATTAAGTCCAAACAATGGGAGAACAAAGAGAAGTCCTCAATTTACGGGATTCACAAACATGCGTGTTTGTGTCTGTGCAACCATTGTCCGAGCCATAACTCAAGAAGGACTTCACATATCAACTCCAAACTTGGTTTGTGGATTGGTCTTGGAATCCCTCAGTAGCCTATTGTTTTGGGAACACCTAGGTCAAATGTCAATGCTGTGTACTCCCCGGGGAGCTGAGATGGTTTAAGGAATGAAATAAATGGCTAAGTGACGGGGGTAATAATGCTGGAGCGCCATGAGCATCACTGAGGGACAGATTTGAGTGCTATAGAAGTTATTATTGTCAGTAGTAGTATTATTATGAATATATTATATCAAAACTGGCTTGTTTTGCTTTTTCAGTAAGCAAAGTTTTAGAATTAAAAAAAAATCAGAAATATTGTTTTCATTGCGGTTTTTTTGAGAACACATTGTTTCATTTGTGTTCTTGTGTTTGTTTTTTGTATTTGCAGGTGGTAATAAGAATGCTTGTCTTCTCGGACTCCTTAACAAATGCAAAACACCTCAAGGTCAGAGGTTACTTGCCCAGTGGATCAAGCAACCGTTGGTGGACAAAAACAAAATTGGTATGTTTTTATTTTCTGTCCCTTTCTTTTGAAAAATCTTTGATGAGAAAACTTTGAACAAAGATTTCACCATTCAACAAAACAAGAGTACTTTAAAATGTTTTTAAAAAGTGAAATTCCTATTTGAAATAAAGTATTTTTAATTCAAAACAATTGATGGCATTGAATGGTCAGACAGTTTTTTGCGCCAGGAGTGTCATCATTGACAGACATGGCGCACTAGAAATGTTAAACATTATTATTATTATTATTAGGAGGGTTGACTGTGTACTGTGTAGATGCAATGGTCAAAAGGCACTGTGGGAAGGGAAATGGTGTAAACAGTGTTCCCTATTTCTCTCCACTGTGCCTTTTGATCATTGTGCATAATCAACCAGGTTTTTACGACAGACCTCATAGAGGCCGCAAAACGGCTGCAAAATTTGACATACTTTTCAAAGTTTGACATACTTCTCCAAATTTGGCATACTTCTCCAAAATTGGCATACATCTGCTCAAACAAGAGAGTCAAGAAAAAGGTATTGGACCGAAATGACATTTTCCAATGTTTCACATGTTAACATAGAAGGAACAGTCTTAAAATAAAACCATGTATTTCTGTTTCTTAATGATTTTCCTGACATTTTTCCTGAAAATAACTGGGCAAAAAATCAACAAGACATTAGCAATTCCTGGGAATATGGTGATGTTTTTGCAGAAATGAATGGTCTCTAAAGGTTTAAGTATCAACTTTATTTCTGATGGTTATCATTCCTTTTTATTTGGCCCGAAGAGGAGCGTCTTGACATCGTGGAGGCTTTTGTGAACGACGTCGAGCTCCGCCAGACTTTACAGGAGGAGCAGCTGAAACGAATCCCCGACCTCCAGCGTCTGGCCAAGAGGATCCAGCGCAAGAAGGCCACATTGGAGGACTGTTACCGCATCTTTCAGGTCATTGAGTTCATGCCTGTGTTGCTGGAGACTCTCGAGAAGCCAGGCATTGATTTATTGAAGGAGGTCTTCAGAAACCCCATCATGGTAATTCAATTCATTTTAGAGAGCGCCTCAATAGTCAGGCCCGTTCTTAGCGTGATGGAAGGTACCCGCAGACATACGCCTGCAATCCAGTGGACTACCAAAATGTTCTGCGTGACTGCGACACTGTGCCAAACTACAGGAGCGTTCCCAAATGCTTGTTGGCATTTTTAGCATTCCAGCGGTCCAATGGACCAGTCCATGTATGCCTGCTCCAATTAAAACATTTTCATCGTTCTGGCTTATGACATGCTTTCTTAACTGAATAATTTCCACGCACAATTCACAAAATATTAAAATATGTGGATGAAGAGCAATAGACCTTGCAAGTTTCACCCCTAACTGAACTTTGGGACCCCTTAAAGTGCGTTAGTTTGGTTCCTTCACTCATTAAAGCAATGTACGTGGTCCCCAAAATGTTTGATTACACAAGAGACTTGCACGGTCTATACAAATTAAAGTTCAACAGACACAAGTGGTTTGAACCAAAATGACCAAAAGTGGAAACAAATGGCCGCAAGATTTGACCTACCTCCCCTCGACTAAGAAGGTCAAACTTAAGGTCATGCCCAAAATGTACATTTTCAATTGTTGCCCCATGTTTGCTATTTACATTTCCAAACTTTGTTAACAGATGATTTTTTCCAGATGGTTTTAGCGGAAAAGTTGTGTCGACAGACCAACAATATTAGCAACATCTTGGCTTATTTGGGTTGCAGCAACTGAAAAGATAACTGTGACTTGTGATGTCCTTAAATGCTGTTTTTTATTTGAACACCGTTTCAGACAAATATTTCTCTGGAGAATTGGTACTGGTATTACATTTTTTTATGAACCTTATGCACTTGATGCTATTTTTGAGTAGGGTGCCCTCGGCTAGAGGTCAAAAGGAGGTTGCCCCATGGCCTACCCTGTTCAGCGTTTCCCCTCTAAGATAGCGGTGTGATGACCTCATTGCGTAAAGTCTGTAAGAGAGCTTTTAGATTAAAAACAAAAGCATTTATACAGAAATGAATGGTCACAAATTGTTCACCCTTTTCACATGGCTCATAACCTAACTCCTTCTCATCACTGTTCGCAGGAATTGTTGCTGGATTTTGCCAAGTACCAAGAGATGGTGGAGACGACTATTGATTTAGACCAAGTGAAGAATCATGAGTATCTCATCAAACCAGACTTTGATGAAGAACTGACGAGTAAGTCTGGAGTTTCTTTATTGTCAATTTGCAAGCACTTCGTGAAAAGAAAAAAATCACAATGAAAGTTATGTAAGGAGGTTCTAGGTACAGTAGGAAATCTTGTCACTATCCCTGCCACATTCATGGAGTGTGATGTTTACTTGAGGGTTAAATTATTAAGAATAAACCAAGAAAGGAGAAACTTGCATGCTTTGTCAAGGATAGTAAGACTTAAAGCTATGCATGGTGGAAATACTAAGTAAGTAAGGTTTGCGGTGACACCATGTAAGAAATCTATTTTTTGAGTAGTGGTGGCTCTGAAAAGAGTTGTTTTTTGCTCAACGTTTCAATCAGTTTGCTCTGACTGTCTTCTGGAGAACGCTGGACTCTTCTGTGTGTGTGAGCTTATGTAGGGTTGGGTGGGTTTCAGTGTTGAATGGGTACGCTGGACATGGATGGTTTTGGCGGTTCCTGGGTGTGAGTAGAGCTGGCCAGATGATGCTGATGTTCATGCCAATGTCTTTGTGTACTGTGTCAAGGATTTTATGCATGTTCATATCCAAGCCTGATACTTTGCTCTTGTGAGGGTAGGCAGTTTTGTCTAAGTAAAGGCAGCTCTATGAGGAAAATTTCAATTTGTACTGGAACAGTTCAAGGGACACCATGGTATTAAAGCTCTGTTTATTCCATAAAGTGAAAATTTACCCAGTCAGTTTCCCTTGTGGTTTATAACTTGATATTTTGAAATAAAAAAGTTGCATCCCTCTGCTGCTGCTTCCCAGGTTGTATCGTAAACTTGGGTGTGACCCCTGGCTACATGGCAGCTAACGGTTGCATGGCTTCTGACTGGCTCCCCTGAACAAAGATATTGACAAAATAGGGAGACCGCCAACATAGGGCTAGATGGCTCAGTTGGTAGAGGGCCGGCACATTAAACCGGAGGACGTTGGTTCATCTCCCGCTCTAGTCAATTTTTATTTGTTCAACTCTAAATTATAAAATAATTTACCCAGTCATGTTTCCTTTGTGGTTTATAACTTGATTCCATAAAGTGTCCGGCCTAATTTGATTGCAGCAATAGACCCCCTGCATATGACGTCACACTCTCAAAAAGCGCCCTCACTGAGGCCAAAAGGAGGCAGGTCATTGGATGATAGCTGTTCTTTGTGCGTAAAAACATGCGCATGAGCTCAGCGTACCTGATGCGTTTCGCATTGTGCAAAGGGTTCTATTGAAATGATTGGCACCCAAAATTGAGGGTGCTTGGAAGTTGTTGTGGGCATTGTTGTCCGCCGTAAGCCAGTCCAGAAAAATTTAGCATGTACATGTATAAAGCCATCTGGACCCAATTTCAAAGAGCTGCTTAAGCAGAAAAAATTGCTTAACACTTGTCTGCTGAGCAGATTTGAGCAGGATACCAGTCACAAATTGTACATGTGACATGGTAGCTTGGCTGGTAACCTTATTCTGGTGAGCATAATTTTGTTGTGCTTAGCTTCTTTTTCGTGCTTAAGCAGCTCTATGAAATCAGGCCCTGACGTGAGGTGGTTTAATTAGTCTCCTAAGAGTGGTTTTCAAATTTTTGAATCTTGCAGACTTGCGGGAGAAGATGGATGGTCTAGAGAATGACATCCAGGCTCAGCTGGGCAAGGCAGCGAGGGATCTCGGCCTGGAGGCCAATAAGACAGTTAAACTGGAGTCCAATAACCAGCTTGGATATTTCTTCCGTGTCACAAGGAAGGTACGTGTTGGGTTTTCGCATCTTTCTAAGCAAGGGCGGATTTAAATTCAGAATAATTCAGTTGATGTCAAGAATCAAACAATACCAGGGATTTACAAAACAGTGCGCCCTCTATGGTTTACCCTGGAGAGGCCATTCCCCCCCCCCCCGCAAAAATCGGTCAAATGAAACAATCACAATCACAATTTAGCACCGCATGAGCAGTTTGGAACCTTGAAACGGCTGCCATGAATGTGAATAACATTCACCAGCCTCAACAAAATACCATGCCGTAAATGCAGACAAAATACAATCTTGCTGCTTTGCTAATTACGAATGAACTTTAATAATCGGGGTCATGCGGTGGCCCTGGGAGATGACATGTAAAACTTGTAGACCTTATCCCATGATGCACTGTGAACATAGCCTCTCCTGGAGAAACTGTAGAGGGCCCACTTAATTGCGAGCCGCTCATATTGTTTGAAAATTCCTATTAACCCTTTGGTGTATTTGATATCTTGTACCTAGCGTATAATTTGAACGTTTTCAATGTGGTTTTCCTAAATAATGTTATCAACATTCACTAATTTGTAATTGCTTAAGACTGCTTGAAAGAAAATCTGTTTTTTTAAGGAAGTTTCAATCTCGTTATTTTGTTTTAAAAATGCTTGAATTGTTTTTTAAAGAAAGTTCAATTTTGTTTTATAAAAAAAAAGGATGAAAAGGTTTTACGAAACAATAAGAAGTACGCCACCATCGACACCAACAAAAACGGAGTCCGTTTCACTCAATCCACGATGCGTGCCCTGAACGAAGAACACATGTCAGCCAAGGAAGAGTACAACGAAATGCAGAAGGCCATAGTGGCTGAGATCATTGGTATTGCAGGTGTGTGTGACACTTTTCTTTTCTTGCGAAAAAATTGTTTATGGCCGAGTTAAATAAGGGCTGCTTATGACCTCAGACTTCTGGATCTGAATCCTGGCATCGGATGAGGGAGGCTGCAGATATGTTAATGAATAATAATAATAATAGTAAAGACTTGTCCTGCTGGGTGTTCAAGGCGCAGTAAAACCAAAACGAACGAAAGAAAACAGACGCAACTTAATTAGTCCTTGAAAACCTGTGACATAAGATAAGTTTTGAGAAGTAATTTGAATTTTTTGGTACAAAGACAAGATCTAAGATTAAGTGGTAGAGAGCTCCAGATGCTGTTTTTTTTAAACAAGCTGATGCGACGAATCTGCTGCAAACTATCATCTATGCCAGATACAATCGGGAAATCCCCTTCTCTTAACGATAAGTGTACTGGGATCTCTTACGTGTACTACACAACACACAGGATCTATGGCTTTACGTCCCTTTCGACTAAGGACGAAACAATAATGGTTAATTGTCCTGCTTAAGGACACAAGTGTCAAGGGGACTTGAATCCACGCTCTGCTGGGTAGTAATCCAAGAGCTTGAGTCTGGTGTACCAAACTACTCGGCCATGACATGCCAAAAATTAAAATTATGGCCCTTCCATGGCAAAATAGCCTAACTCAAAAATTGACATTTTGAGAAAAGCAAGTACAGAGATAAGCTATTTTGCCATTAAAATGGGAAGAAAGTGTCAAAAGAGGCTGAGATAAGACATGTCATATTCAGATACCATACAGAGTATGCCTTTAAAACTTTGATAAGGGAAAAGCACCCTCAATTTACCCAGAAATGATCATGTAAAAACCAAAAAATTTCGAGTTGGGCTATTCTGCCATGGAAGGGCTGAGTAGTTAATAGTGACTCCCTCCACCATGTAAAGCTTCAAACATCACTATATTTGTACAAAAAGTTTGAATTTCACCAAAGTGTTTGTCTTGTGTCTTTTTAATTGTATAGCTGGTTATGTTGATCGCATGACGCTGTTGAGTGATATCATTGCACAGTTGGACGTACTAGTAAGGTAAATTATCTCAAACCTGACGTCTGTGTTTGTTTACCTTGTAGACCAACAATTTTGTTTGATATGACTCCTCTGTAAGCCATGACCACTGTACGATTTCCAGAAGTTCATTCGAAGTGCATTGAGCTAAAAATATTTCTTATTCCCACACTGTTAAAGCTGATCAGAAACACCCAGAGCTTGAGTCTGGTGTGCTTGACCGCTCGGCCACGTCATTGTAAATCATTTGTCTTTTTTTATCTTCCAGCCATTTTAACATTGCACAGTATCTTCGAATGCCCATTACCACCTGCGTACTCTTTGAAAATTCCACATAATTCAGTTTTTTCTGCCATTTTTGTTTGTTTAAATAAATATGAAATGAAATGAAATGAGAAGGGGTTTCAACTTGTCCAGTCCTTCACTTTTGGATGTTTGAATTACCCTGTCTTGTCTTTTAATCTTTTTGCTAATTTAGCTTTGCACATGTGTCTTCCAATGCCCCTATCTCCTACGTCCGCCCCACACTGACTGAGAAAGGGCAGGGTGGGATCAAGTTGGTCCAGGCCAGACATCCTTGCCTGGAAGTACAGGATGATGTCGCCTTCATTCCAAACAACGTGACTTTTGAGAGAGAAAAACGGATGTTTTATATCATCACTGGACCGAATATGGGCGGAAAATCCACTTTCATAAGACAGGTAAGACTTTCAAGAATAAATAATATCAGTCTTAAAAGAGAAAGGGCACTTTGGTGGTAGAAGTCACCATCTTGAAACCAAATGTAACTGAGCCAATTACTCAATTTCTGGTTGGTCGTAACAGCTACGTCACACGGGCACAAAGTCACAAAAATGCTTATTATTGTTGTTATTATTATTAATATTTCATCTTATCACAGCATGCAAAAGTAAGATCATTTGTTTCTTTGTGCCAGTAACTCCTTGAGTCGGGCTACGTCCTGTAGCCTTAGATCTCAAGGGTCTTTCTCAGGATCCTCGCTGTTCCCAAAAGTGCCGCCTTTAATTCTGTAGCAGATCTACCCTCACATTTGTCCCTATTTCATCTAGATGTTTTCCCAGTGCTTTCGGAATGGTGCCAAGTGCTCGAACCATTATTATTATTACTATTATTTTTAGCTGTTTCGTTGCGCAGCGCAGCGAAACAGCTCTTGTTTTCGTTAAAGTTTTTGTTTTTATTGTTTTTTTAGCTGTTTCGTAGCGCAGCGCTGCGAAACAGCTGTTGTTTTCGTTAAAGTTTTATTTTTTTTAATTTTTTATTTTTATTTGTCTGTTTCAGTAAAAAAGGCTATTGACATAATGCACGTTCGGTCAAAGCGGCCTTTTGCATAGTTCCTAAAGAGCAATTGCAATGAAACTTTCAGTGATGAAAGGCATTGGTGCAATAATGATCCCAAAACAATGAGGTCATGATGACGTCATCACCTGTCACGTGACGTTATCTTAAAGGTTTCTATTTTAAATATTTGAAAATCCGTAACAAATCAGCCACAAGAGACCGTAGGTTTATGTTTGCGGGATTGTATAGGGATAAATTAGGTTTTCATTTTATTCAGTGTGCGTGACCTCACATGACCTCTACTTCCGGTCGAAACCGGAAGTGCCTCGTAATTCAAAAGTGCTAAATGTTATGAAAACGCTTTCAACGATGTTAGTGTCTGGCAAGGGTGTGCATTTAAACAAAAATACCGATGACGTCACAATACACACGAGCGCCCTCTAGCGGCAGGTTGAAAACTGTTCAAAATGGACTTTTTGAAGATGTGTGTGGAGAAAATTTGTGTAATCACTTCAAAATTTACACACATGTTGACCGTCAGGCAGCCATCATATGTGTGAAGTTTCAGATCGATGACATCATCGGGGGTCACGTGACGCGGCATTAAAGGTGCCTTTTTTGAAGTCGTATAAGTCCCGAAGTATTAGTGCGATCATGTTGAAACTTGGTAGGCTGTTAGATATTGGCAAGTTCTTGTAAATTTTAAAAATGACGTCATGATGACGTCATCACATGATTTTTTATGATTTTTTCTATTTTGTGCACCTTTTAGTCATAAATTGCTTACAAAACGTGGTATAATCCAAATTCTTTTTTAAACAGGCTTGATACGTCATAACTGCTTTGAATACAAAAAAAACTTTAAAATTCAGTTGAGTTATTTGAAAAAGTTATGACGAAACAGCTCGGCATTTGTGCACAAATGCAATATGTCTAGTTTATTTTTATTTTTCAGACAGGAAGTCATTGGCATTACGCACGATTCGCTCTAAGCGGCCTTTTGCATAGTTCCTAAAGAGCAATTGCAATGAAACTTTCAGTGATGAAAGGCATTGGTGCAATAATGATCCTAAAACAATGAGGTCATGATGACGTCATCACCTGTCACGTGACGTCATCTTAAAGGTTTCTATTTTAAATATTTGAAAATCCGTAACAAATCAGCCACAAGAGAACGTAGGTTTCTGTTTGCGGGAATGTATAGGGATAAATTAGGTCTTAATTTTATTCAGTGTGCGTGACCTCACATGACCTCTACTTCCGGTCGAAACCGGAAGTATCTCGTAATTCAAAAGTGCTAAATGTTATGAAAATGCTTTCAACGATGTTAGTGTCTGGCAAGAGTGTGCATTTAAAAATAAATACCGATGACGTCACGATACACACGAGCGCCCTCTAGCGGCAGGTTGAAAACTGTTCAAAATGGACTTGTTGACCGTCGGGCAGCCATCATATGTGTGAAGTTTCAGATCAATGACGTCATCGGGGGTCACGTGACGCGGCATTAAAGGTGCCTTTTTTGAAGTCGTATAACTCCCGAAGTATAAGTTCGATCATGTTGAAACTTGGTAGGTTGTTAGATATTGGCAAGTTCTTGTAAAATTTGAAATGACGTCATCACATGATTTTTTATGATATTTTTCACTTTTTGCACGTTTTAGTCATAAATTGCTTACAAAACATGGTATAATCCAAATTCTTTTTTAAACAGGCTTGATATGTCATAACTGCTTTGAATACAAAAAACTTTCATATACAGTTGAGTAATTTGAAAAAGTTATGGCGAAACAGCTCGGCATTTGTGAACAAATGCAATTATGTCTAGTTATTTATTAATTTTTTTCCTTGCCATTTCACAAAGTACAAACATAAAATGTACAAATAGTCAATTTTTCTTTGTTCAAATCCAAATTATATAAAACATACCCAGTCAGTTTCCCTTGTGGTTTATTACTTGATAATAGTCTCATCGCACAGAAAAGAAACCCCAAAAACAATGTGGAAATACATATAAATTACAGATGGCCCATATCAAGTATTGCTAGGATTAACAAACAAAAGTGTTGCACTCCAACAGTGTGACTCATAAAGCCTGGTTCATACTTCCTGCGAATGCGAATGCGAAGCGAATGTTGACGTCACAAATTCGCAACGAATATTTGCAAGAGTTCAGCTGCACTCAACTCTTGCAAATATTTGCAGCCAAAACAGAGTTGTGGCGTCAAATTCACGCCCTTTTTCACAAGGATTCTGGTCTTGTGAAATAAACATTTTGAGCTACAAGCCCTGTGGTCTTGAGGAATTTGACCCCAAATTCGAGCCCTGATTATTGTCCCACTGCTTATTACATATTGTGTAATTGTTATTAATTATTTATTGAAATTGCTTGTGCATTTTTATTAGCCTACTTTGCCCTATGTCACTGTGTAAACTGAATGTTATGTTAAGGCCATGTCACACGGGGCAATTTACAGGCAACCAGTTCCAGGCAATCTCCAATAAGAAAATCCATTCACATTTCAGCTTTCTCATTAGTATTTTCTTCGGAATTGTGAGTTATGGCTACTAGAAGAATGTCTCTTGTGCTGCCTAAGTGTTCCTTGTGCACACAGTGCAGTTGGTTACCTCCAAATTGCCTGAAAAAATTGCCCTGTGTGACATGGCCTTAGGTTTGAATTTTGTGAGATACAACAACAGCGATGAAATAAATGTTAATGATAAAAACTATGAAGCAGGCTTTGTACTCCTTTGGAATATTCGGACCTGTTGGAGGAAGCTCATGGTTTTTCCTTTCCTGCAGATTGGTGTGGTTGTCCTCATGGCTCAACTTGGTTGCTTCGTTCCATGCCAATCGGCAGAGATCTCCATCGTGGATTCCATTCTAGCTAGGGTGGGAGCAGGAGACAGTCAGCTGAAAGGTGTTTCCACATTCATGTCTGAGATGCTGGAGACGGCATCCATTCTCAGGGTAAGTGAGGTGGTTCAACGACCCTTACATTTATATTTATTTCATTTCTCATGCGTGTTGATTGCGGCCGAGTGGTTAAGAGCACCGGACTCAAGCTCCGGTGTTTCTGATGAGCAGAGTGTGGGTCATGGTACTTGTGTCCTTGAGCAAGATACTTTACCATAATTGCTTTATCCTATGAATGGGACATTAAGCCATAGGTCCCATGTACTTATTGTTGAAGAGTATAGGGATTAACCCAGGTGTTTCTGGTTCACAAAGCTTGCACGCTACAGTGACTAAGTTCACTTATGAGGCATTCTTGCTTTCATCACCAGAAATATATAATAATAATAATAATAAAGTAAAAAGTACAGGCACATAGAAACAGATATTGGCTAAAGGAAAGAGCTGGCACCAGAATCACAAGGGCCAACGCCTTCTCCAACAAAAAGCGTTCTTTTGAGTGCATGACACAGCAAGGACAACTGAATCATCTATTGTTAAGTGTTAAGTGTCTTGCTCAAGGACACAAGTGCCATGACCGGAACCCAAACAACACTCTGACAACACCAGAACCTGAGTGTGGTGCTTGCAGTAGACCACTCCACCATGATACACCATATGCAAATATTTTAAAGAACAATGCAGTTCTCAAATTGGGGGGATGGGGGGAATTCTCAATACCGAGGGGCTTGTAGCTAAAAATATCTACTGGACCAGAACTGTTTTTACAAGACAAGATTTGAAATGAAAAATATAAGTCAACACCTGCACGGTTTAACACTTGAACTGTTTTGGTTTGAACAAGCGCTAAGAGAAGATTTATCTCATCGGTATTATGGGTAAGAATTCTTCAACACTGAACAGAGTTGAAAGATATTTATCCGACTGAAAGTCGGCATTTGAAAAAAAAACACAAGACCACCAGACTTTTCCAGTCATGAGTTTACTGGCCCGATGCTAAAATCACTGGCCTCGGGCCTGTAGTCCAGTGTAAGGTTCTGGCCCTGCAATGGAGTTTACCCGTTAAGTCTGCTGCCCCCAAGCTTATAAAAAGTGTCTCAATATTTTATAATCAAGTCATTTTAATCCCAATATGAAATCTTTTTTTTCGTTTGTAGTCTGCATCAGAAAACTCACTCATCATAATTGATGAGCTCGGGAGAGGGACGTCGACTTATGATGGCTTCGGACTCGCTTGGGCAATCTCAGAGTAAGATCCGACTTCAGTCAATTTGTGTTTTCGTTTTAAATTTAAACAGCAAAGAATTTTCTATCATCATTTTGGTATTCTGTCATGTGAAGATCAAGCGCAACAGGTAAGTCCATTGTTAGGCACCACTAATAACTTCGGCAGAATAACTTGCGCAGAAATCCTGCGCAACTGGACTTACACAGATGCGTAAAGTTTTGTGAAATTGGCTGCTGTACTAAATGTTATATTTTCTGACATAAACGTTGGTTCTGATGAAATGATGTGTATTTCATTCATTCCCTGGTATTAATGCTAGTTTCCGGAAAAAAAAACAAAAACCTGAAGCCGGGATTGGATTGGCTGAGTGGTGTCACCCTGCCTTTTACCTCTGTGAACCGCGGTTCTAATCCTGCCATGGACTGTAACCCTCGCATGTGGATACGATTTCAGTCCTTTCATGATTGCTCAGGTTTTTCTCTATTGAGTTTCCCCGCCCCCCTCACATCGAATGGGGCATTTTGTCATCGTCATTCTGCACAGGTTTCTTTAGGCCTCTGGGTTACAGTGGTAGTTGTTTTTTAGAAATCCATTGGTTTCATTACTAGAAAGTTTTCAATTGTGAAATATATTTCAAAAATAAGGTGTTTTTTATGTTTTTAAAAGGACTTTGTTGTATTGATTTTTCTTAATTTATTCGTACAATTGTGTGTTGTTTTTTACACAATTATAACCTGGTGTGAGGGTGGACAGTTGAATATCATCTGTCCATCTGAAATAAATCATGTTAAATTTTTTTTGCTTTACCCCATACTTCTCTTGTTCGGAATCATTGAGCTCGGGAAAATGCGGATTGACAATTTTGTTTGCTGCCATCTTTTCATGTGTACGTTGAAAGCGATGTCACGAATGTGTAATAAATACCCATGCGACAGTTCCACAATTGCTTAATAAAGTGCGTGCATAGTAGACTGTTGCACATGCGATATTTAGCATGCGCATATACCCTGTGCGTGAATGTTGAATGTGCAATAGTCTACTACGCATACGTATTTACCCTGTTCATGAATACTGGCGCGCGCCTTGGTAAACAGCAAAAATATTTAATAATAGTAATAATAATAATAATTTAAATTTATACGTGATCAGAAGCGCAAAGCACATTTTAAAATGCACAGAATGGAAGAAAAAGACAAATAAACAAGACTGGTCACCAGGCCAGTATAGCATCTGGCACGTGATGGTGAATGGACCAACCAGATTTTAGCTCCGATAATGAATATGTATGAGCTATATTAACTGTATTTTATACCCATTTAAGGATTCGTGCAGGGACAAAATGGAAACCTCTTTTGACTACTTTTGGAAACTTCAACAACTAAGTTTTGGAAAATAAACCAATGGCGTTTTATTTATGTCTCTCCACTCATCAGGCACATAGCAACCAAGATATCTGGCTTCTGCCTATTTGCAACTCATTTCCATGAGCTGACTGCACTGGCTGATGAAGTACAAACAGTTAACAATCTACATGTGACGGCACTGACTACCGATGGGCAGCTGACATTGCTCTACAGAGTCAAACCTGGTGAGTATCCAACATGAGTCAACATTACACTTTGCTATTGTAGTGATGTGAAATTATATAGTTGTGAAAAGCTGTGTGCGTGCGTGCATGCATGAACGCATATGCGCGCATGCGATAGAACTCAAAAAATAATATTATTAATTGGAATTAAGTAGAAGTTATTAAGAAATAAGGCAGTTGGGATTTTGCTGTTGAGGAGGAAAGACGTATGATTGAGAGACCAGGAGATTGGAATAAAATTATTAAAAGGATTTGGCGAACGTTATATTTGTATTCCATTTGTGTCTTCTATTCACCGTACTTCATGAATCCCTGCATCCACCCGCTTCCCACGAAGCGTTCCGCATCAATTAGCGAACCTGAAACTTTACACTATTATAGCAATTAAGGCCGTTTTTAAAAGCACGGCTTGGGCCCTGGCTCTGTCTGCCTGACTGAAACCCCATAAGGAAAGCACACATTTTCCAAATAACTGATAGAGACAAAGCCCAAGCTCAAGCCGTGGTTTCAAAAACAGCCTAAGATTGGTATACAACTTAAGATCAATCTTAGCTTTTTGTGAAAACAAGCCTAGAAAGCATTAAGATTTATGTTAAGATGAGTTTTAAGTACTGCCAGAGTGACTTTTATTGTGACATTATACTTTGGTGAGCAAATAAGGTTGGTTCACCACTTAGGACATGTTCGAATTGGCGGCTACAGCTACAACTGTTGCTAAGGGTGTTGCTAAGGACGTCCTATACTTCAACGTATGGTGACGCAGCGATTAAGCCGTAGCTGTAGCCATAGCGGCTAATTCGGATCGCCTTAAACTCTTTGTGAAATTAAGACCTGTGTCTTTTTGGTTTGGTGAGAATCGGTATCCAAGGTACTGATTGGGTACAGGGAGCTTGACAAAGATGGTTGCAGATTTGAAAAAGGGTCTGTTTTACACTGCCTAGCCAATGCCTAATACTATGCACTATTTGCAGCCCGTTTTGTAACAACTTATTCAGATGTGTCTTTGATGCCATGTTTGGTTGTGATATTTGAGTTGGTCTTCCTGTTTGATTTAATACTTGGTTACTTATTCAATTATTTGATCAAATTCTTCTTCAAATATTTTTGTCTAGGTCATTTCACACAAGGCAATTTACAGGCAACCAGTTCAAGAAGAAAATTCATTCACATTTTAGTTCTATTGTTAATTACCCGAGGATTGTGCGTTACAGCTTGAAGAATGTTTCTTGTGCTGTCAAAGTGTTTTTTTTCTGCTTGCAGTGCATTTGTGTGCAAGTTGCCTGTATAAATTGCCCTGTGTGGCAAGGCCTTTAGATTTTAGATTTGTCCCTAAAAATACCTAGAATTGTAGACATTATTGTTCTTAAACCCTGGGCCCATTTTCATACAGCTGCTTTAAGCATGTTAAGGAAGAAAAATTGCTTACAATTTTCTGCTACTAAAAGCAAAAATAGGATAGCAGTCACAGATGGTACATATGACATGGTATTTTGGCTAGTAAGCTTGTTCTGGTCAGCATCATTTTCTTATGCTTAGCTAGTTTTTTAGTTGTGCTTAAGCAGCTCTATGAAATTGGGTCATGCAATTGCACTATTTACATCAATTAAAATTTGATATTGTTAGAAGATAAGTGTTTAAAGACAAAGTACAGGGCTGTCAATTATCGGGAGAAAAATTATGGTTTTATGGTGTGTTTATTGAAAGCCCAAGGATTAAAGTTAGTTTACTCTATCAGGAAAGAGATGTATCAGTACTTTTCATGAAGATTTTATATTTCACAGATGTGTTTTGGGTGACTTTAGCATAACAAATCTTTTACTCTCCTTCCTCAAATTTCAACAGGTGTTTGTGATCAGAGTTTTGGGATCCATGTTGCTGAGTTGGTCCACTTCCCCAAGAAGGTGATTGACTACGCCAAGATGAAAGCATTAGAGCTAGAGGACTACCAAAGCACTGGGGCAACAGGAGGAGGGAGCATGGAGGGGCTGGATGCACCAGCAGCCAAAAAGAGGAGGCTGGAAAAACAGGTTTGTGCTTAGCCCATATCTGCCTAACCAGAACTCAGAAACACAAGCCATTTTGGGGGAATGTTTGCATTCATCAATTTTCATCTCTAATTGGAAATCAGTTCCTGCTAATTTTAATATATGTTCTTATTTTCAGATTCAAAGATTTAATTACCTTCCCCCCTTTTTGTTTTGAATGTAAAAACAAAAAGGTATACGACAAATATTTTAAAATTGCTAAAATTAATGTAGTTTTTCTTGCAATTATTGCCTTTTAAATTTTGTTAATGACTGACTGCTGTTGTTTAATGTTTTGTATTGTTTTTGTGTAATCTCTTTTTAAAGCTTTTGATCACTTTTTGAGTGTCAAGTTTTTTAATGTAATCTGGCCGCAATTTAGCTGTTGGCTGTGATAGTCGGGTTTTATTAAACATTTTAAACCAAATCAAGCTTGGATGGGATTCAAACCCATGATCGCCGCATTCTAGAGTAAGTGTTTCAACTACTAGGCTGTCCACAATAGGCCAGTTCAAATCCTTTACTTTAGCAGCGGTTTACTGCAAACCAATAGACCATGTGACCTGTGACATCACATGTTAACAAAAGAGCCACAGCGCCTGGACTGCCTGCAGGCACGATTTGTGCACAGCTCAATGGAAGAATACATCCAACCTAACGTTGTATGGAGATTGCACTGTCCGATTTTTATCAAACTTTGATATGAAGAAAGGGGACATATCTCAAAACTTGTTCAGCTGTTATTTGTTATAACTCTTAATTTTTATGTGGATATAATGACATAAAATGTTAAATGCATTCACATGACCAGTATAGTATCTCGCATGCCAGGACATGAGCTGGAATGTACAAGGTCAATCTTTTTTTGTAAACAAAGGTTCTTTAGTTTATATCGTATTCTTCAACCCTACTGAAGAATACACCTATTAAATACCTTTAATGCTTTTATGTTTGAATTTCTTATGCTTTTTTAAATAAAGCAATTGTTTCTTGTCCTTAAAAATTTTTGTGGGTTTTTTTTCAGGAAGGAGAAAAGATCATCGACGATTTCTTGAAGAAAGTGAAGCAACTCAACACGGAAACAATGTCTGATGAGAATGTTTATGAGGAAGTTCAGAGGTTGAAAGCAGAAGTTGCAAAGAAGAGCAGTCCTTACGTACAGGAAGTGCTGTCCAGGAGTGAAATTTGATCTTTAACCTTTGAACTTTGAACAGAAAAGTAAGTTTTTGTTGGTTAATGCGAAGATTTAAAGTTATTGACCATAGACATTTTGTACTCCCATTAAAATCAATGTTACCAAAAGGTCTGGTTCCTTTACATAAAATAAGGATTAAAGCTATATTTGGTTATTGTGTATGTTGGGAACAAGACTGTTGCAGTAGAGCATGCAAGTCTTGAGTGTATTTGAAGATATTCCGCTGATGTTCCTGTTTTTGGTTTCTCAGCTGTGCACAATACAAAAATCTTATTGTGCCTTGAACTTTCCTTTCTTGTTTTTGTACAAGCTGCAGTTGCATGCCTGTTTGGTGGAGCTGCTTACCAGAACAGTGTGCTAAGCAAATTGATCTGCTAAGCAAACTGGGGACCAGTCGCAAACGACAAACATTACATGGTTCCATGGCTGGTAACCAAATTTTGCTTAGTGTTATTTTTATGTGCTTAACAGATTCCACCCATGTGTATAATAGTTTGATAAAAACCAGATGTCACAACTTATCATAATTACTTTTCTCAAGTCTTGTCTGTTTGGATGCATCAGGGATACAGAATAATATTTTGGTTTTATCCTTTTGCTGGTTTATGATGTGAGGGTCATGGGTTCGAATCCCACCCGAGTCACATGTGGTTTCTTTCCTGCAGGGCTTTGGTAACCGTGAGTGTACAGTGCTGATCACACATAGGTGTAGGGGAAAACTAAGTATGCTAGATATTTTCTCAAATAATTTTCTAGTTTCCTTTAACTATAAATGCACATTCGCAAGAAAGCGGTGAAAATGTATTATTATTGTTATTATTTTGACATTTATTTGATATACCTCAAAATAAAGCTCGGTTCACACTTCCTGCGAATGCGAATGCGATACGAATTTTGACGTCACAGTTTCGCAATGAACAATTCGGAAGAGTTTAGATGTGCTCAACTCCCGGAAACATTCGCAGCGAAAACAGGGCTGTGGCGTCAAAATTCGCTTCGCATTCCTTTTCTTCGCATGAAGTATAAACTGGTTTTAAATCAGATATAGACCTTATGCGTTGACGTCATTGGGCAGCCATTTTAAAGGTAAAACGATGACGAAACAAAGGTAACGCACATCTTTGTATGCGCGGCGCACAGGATGGTCCAATAAGAATCCTTCTTTTGACCTCCAGCCGAGGGCGCTCTACTAAAACTACATCATGTGCATAAGGTCTATTGTTCAAAACTCTAATTACTTGCCAAATAATATCATTAAAATGTACGATTGCGTAACATTTACTACACAGTAATAAATATGGACAGTAAAATGTTATTTTCATAAAATTAATCCCAACGTCTCGTTAATTTTCTGGTTTATTTTTTTATTTCTCTGATCCGAGTAAAATTCAGTTAGCGAAAACATAACATTTGTAAAATGTTTAGAGTATAAAAACACCAATTAAAGGCTACACAAACAGAAATGATATGCTTACTGAAAACCCGGCCATCTGGCGACGAAAAGCGTGGTGACATTTAAGCTTGTTGGGATGACAAACTGAGCGACACCCGTTGCGAACTATTAATTACTACAAATATTGCAACACACGTCCTGCTGTTTTATAAACTACGGTACCTAGCAGATGCGCCGATTAAATTTGCTTTGCCTTTTATAAAATGTTATGTTGTAAAATTATAAGTGTACATATAAAATATATATATATATAAAATTGAAGGTCAACGCAAACATTGAAATGTTTCGATGTCATAAATTCGCGAAAACGTAGCATCCGGTAATGGACAGTTTGGCAATAATATTTTCTGCTCACAACTCCACTAACCCAATCGTACCCAAGTACGCCATATCATATGCGTATGATTTGACATGGGTACCCCCGAAGTGACTTGGGTACGAAACGACTTGGGTACGAAAAGACTTGGGTACGAAGTGACTTGGGTACGAAACGACTTGGGTACGAAGTGACTTGGGTACGAAACGACTTGGGTACGAAGTGACCGACATTCGCTGTAGTCACCCGTGCTCGTGTACCGTTTTGTCGGTAGCCTACTCGTATTCGTATTCGTCTCGCAAAAAAATCAAAAAAATCAATACTCGTAGTCCAAGTCCATACTCGATCCTCGACCGAAAAATAAATCTGTACTTGGAATGGTCACCCGACTGAGGACACAGACTCGGATTCAAAGTACTCTTGTTCAAAATAATTATATTTGCCTGCGTTACGGTTGTATAATGTATTGCAGGCAACATTTGTCTGATCGGTTATCAAACGCATTCCGAAGGGATTGTATGCGAGGAACAAAAGAAGGTATCTGGAAAATTGCCATTGGGCGTAGTTGTTCCATGGAGGAAATTCTTCCTCCATGGTTGTTCATTCGTGCTTGCGACTTCGGTTCAGTTTAGACCACAGTGGAAGGTATTTGAAAAAATATCAGACAAATTTTGTTAATATCAAACAAGCAAAGAGGTACAATTTACGGGCAGCCACATGGATTTCCAGAGTTTTTTTCGCTGATTGAGTTTTATCTCTGGTTTTAGATCCTGTGGGGTCATTCTTAGTTTCTGAAAAAGTTATGAGCAACAAGTTATGGATTGAATGTTTGTGAAGACGTTATACAAATGACAGTCAGAGTGAATAAATATCAAGTGCCAGCTCCGTCTGGTGGACGAGCCTCCAGGCAAACCATAGGCCCCTACCCTATATTGGTGTAACAAATTGTTTAACTCTTTTGGGCAGTCAAGAGGAACACGTTGTAAAAGGTCATGTATATGCCCTTTTCCTGTCTGCATTCCTATACGTGCGTTATTGTAATGAGTAGTGGAATAAAGCTCTGAAAGAAATATTGAAATTGTCTGTGATGTATTCAAAGGCAGTCTACACTTTTGGTAATTGTCAAAGACAAGTATCTCCACTTGGTGTATCCCAACATATAATATGCATGAAATAACAGACCTGTGAAAATTTGGGCTCTATTGGTCACCAAGAGTTGCAAGAAAAATAATGGAAGAAAAACCACCCTTGTTGCATAGAACTGTGTGGTTTGAGCTGCTTTAGAAAGGCTTCATGCCTGAAGCCTTTCTCAGATTCAAATGTATTCTTTCGCTAAAACTACATTACTTCAAAAGGTGTCGTTTCTAACAATTTGTTATGATATCAACAGCTCTCCAGTGCGCTTTACCAAGTAAGTTGTTACGGTCATTAATTTTTGGAGTAATTACCAAAAGTACACCCTCCCCTTAAAAAATAGTTATCATCATAACAAGCACACATTGTCGTCTGGAAATTAGTTAAACAAAAGACAACAATTTTGTTGCACCTCATTCCGCAGTATTTTGTAACAAAGTACCTGGTAGTTTGGAGGTCCAATTACTTGGTACTCCCCTGTTGGGCTCGGTACTCGGATACCAGAATACTCTGTAGCCAGACACATTTTATACAAACTCTAGCAGCCTTTTTTTTTTAAATGGTGGACAATATAGGAGTGCACTGTTCGGTTTGGGTGCATACAGACACATTTACCCAAACCTAATAATGTGTCCACCATATTTCAAAATAGCTTATGGCCCAAGCATTCGTACTCGCGTACTACTCGGCCATCCTACTGCACTCGGCTGCAATTTAAAACTGGATTGAAAAGTACTTGATTACAACACTGCAGTCTGTTGTATGACTACTGTCACAGAGGATAACAACATAGGCCTAATTATTTGCAGAAGTTGTAGCTTTAACACGGGCTACATTTATTCGGTCCATTTTCATGAATTGTTTTCATTAAGATATTACAAACTGTGAACAAGAAGTGTACTCTTTCTACTTTATGCCAAAGAGCGCAAATTTTCAACTCTTACTATATTTGACCGACGGTCCGAAATAGCGATTTCTGGGCCCAAGGTTCAACCCAGGCAAAAGGCACTCGATAGAGCCCAATTTCATAAAGATCTTACGCAGAAAAAACTGCTGAACATATTTCTTTGCTCAGGAAAAATGAGTTGGGAACCAGTTGCAACAGTGGAAACTCTTTTACTTTGGCTGGTAATCTGTTTCAGCAAAGCAGGATTTTGTTCTGTGCTTCGCAAGTTTGTGTGCAAGCAAACTTTATGAAGTTGAGCCCAGGCCGTTTGGCTGCGTTTCAATAGGGCACATGTGGATTTTAAGAATATTTTGACCGAAACATGGTGTAGTGAAAACAACTTTTATTTGCAAACAAACTTAACAGCTCAGCGCTAATGCTTCACGCAGAGTTTTAACGGACTACTAGAAAGACTACATTTCGAGTATTGTGTTGTCGACTTCAACTACGCAATTACTGAGTTTCGACAAGCTGGTGCTTCTTGAGTGACTCGAAGAAGTCTTTCCTGCGCTTTCTCCGGCATTGTTGTTAGTATTGTCCTGCAAACCACTCGCGACCTGCTGCTCGTACATCTCGAGCTCGCCGTCTTCAAACTGGATCGGAACCAGATTCTTCTCCCCCATTGAAAGTTTCTTCTCTTTCTCCATGCGTTTCTTCTCCCGTTTGAGCTGTTGTACTCGTTTGTTCTCACGCCGCTTTTGTTTGTAGGACTCGGGGACGAGACAGCCGAGATGTGGCGCAATCAGAAAGAGAACACCGATTACAGCAAGCCCACCGAGTGCCGATAAGTCGACGGCGAGGAGTAGGAGGGGATTCCGGGCTAGGGAGTTACTGTCCACATAGTCGTATTCATAGACCGGGACGACAGGTTCTAGTGTTACGGTTATGTTCCCAGAAGCATTGGCATTCCACACTATACATGTTATTTCAGCTGAGAAGTCTTCGTCTCTTACCTCGGTGATGTTAAGATGTGACGAGAGCAAGTTCCCGTTCAAGTCATGCTCATCTTTAATGGAGAAACGAGAAGTGGTCGAGTTCGTAGAATTGGGCATCGGGATGGGAAGAGAGTTATTCCCATGAATCCAATGTATTTTCTGTATGGGTGGGTTGGCAGAAGCAGAGCATGTTAAAATTACCGAATCACCAATTTCGGACTTTGGGTGCGTTGGAGAAATCGACACCAAGGGTGCGTGCAGTACCGTAAGAGGTCCTACGGTGCATGATCTGTAGTACCCATCCAATGCCGGGTGAGCCTCTTGGCATGTGTAGACGGCCCCGTCATCTGCCTGTGTGGCGTCCCATGTTACTGTATGATTGGGCCCAGGACCGGCCGTATCCACTTGACCGTTCATACCCTGCCATGTAAGCTGAGAGTTTGGTCTTCCTCCATCGGCGGTCGTGCAGGACGCAGAAATCTCATCCCCTTCTGATAAAGGGTCCGTGTAGCTCGCCGAGCATACGGGGTCTCCGGGAGGCGCCACTGGCGGCAAAACCGATACCGTTCCGGGGTTTCCGGCGATGGTATAAATCCCATCAGACAGTAGGCATTCGTATGAACCTTCGTCTGTCATCCTCAAGTCATGGATGGTGAGGTTAAAGTATCCACTCGTCAAGTCTTCTTCAATTTCAAACTTTGGACGATTCGTAATGTAGTCGACAGAATCTAAGCTTAAGATCAGTAATTTGCCCGTCTCTATGTACCAGAAGACCCCGTAACTTCCCCGGTTGGACACATGGCAAAACAGCCGCACGCTGGTTCCTTCTAGCCCACCAACCTCCGTGGACTGATCAACAGTTTGCGCAATGGACACCGAGGCTACATGGGCAGCAACTAACAGGCAGAAAGCAACTACTGAGAAATCTGCCGCCATTTTGGTTTGGTTAAACTCATTGGGCTGCAACTGTAAAGTCTGGCTGTGCTCACTATGCGATGTTGAAATATGTTTTTTTTTTTCTTCTTCTTAGTTTAGGTCAAAGGTTCTGTAGCTTAATACTAGGTAAAAAGGCGTATACCACATTGGCATATTAGTGATCCCTTCGTGCACATCAAAGAGAGACTTTTGTCCAATAACCTTGACACTCGGTCTCGGGTTTTTTTCCGGTTTTTTTTCTTCGTTTGTTTTTCTAAACAAAGTTGCTGGCTCCACTTGCGTAGTAGTAACAACAGTCCCACGGTAGCAAATCAACACAGCCTAAACTCATACAGAAAGTGTTTTGTGTTTTCAATGCAAATAAGAAAAGAGAAAGGATAATGAATTGTTTGAATAGTTTCACGTTTTAAACCCAAACAATTGTTAATAATGTCGTGAATAAAGAGGACAGGCACGTGCCTCCTCCCAACCTGATCTCTTCCGCTCCGTGAGCGTCAAGACTTAACGGATACCGGCGCATGATAAGTGTTCTTCTTACCATTACAATCATTATTTAGCTTTGCCCCCCCCCCCTGTGAAATATTGGCCTTTGATATTAAAACCGTGAATAAAGCTTCTATATGAGTATTACTATTGTTTAACACTTTTGCTTCTATTATAGAAAGTGGTGCACCCCCTTGTTCCTCCTAAAAACGCAGCTTATTTTCGCTGCTGGTTGTTAACATGTTGCTGGAATGTGACTAAAATGACAAAAAGATGTAGAACACCAGTATAGGGGAAGACTTGGAGTAATTTTGCTGGTTATGGCGTGTGGTACCGACAACTAACTCAGGGTACACCACTGTGCCATTGCGCAGGCGTGACTTACCCCCCCCCCCCCGCCGTTGGGGGCAGTTTGCATCGTTCCTGGACCACCACTGACACTAGTGCTGGTGAACTGTTTACAAAGACTGCTGCTCTCTTGTTATGAGTGATGACGTTTTTAGAGCCAGATGTGCCATGTAAACGAATGATGTGCATTCGAATCGGTGGCTACAGCTACGGCTACGACTGTTGCTAAGAGTGTTGCTAATTGGGACGTTCTATACGCCAATGCATAAATGACGCGGTGATCCAGCCGTAGCCGTAGCCGTAGCCGTAGCTGTAGCCGTAGCCGTAGCCGTAGCCGCCATTTCGGCCCACACGACTTTACCAACAGGTTTGGTCAACCATGGCAATTAAACAACGCCATTTATTAAACCCGTGGGTCACTCCGTCTTTGTTAAATTTGTTTCGGGTTTGTTTGGATGATACTTTAAAAAACCAAGCTGTCATCAGTGAAAGCTCCCATGCAAACTCATACAGTTCTTGTAAGGATAGGGATCTCCAATAACATTCTCCCCGTACAGACAGTTAAAGATAATACATTTTAAAAATAATAAGCAGAACAGTTCAAACTATAAATAAGTTCCACCGCCCCACCAATTTCCAAAATCGACTTCGCTAGCAGTAGGGTTACACACCTAATGTTCCGACATCCCAAATGTTTCGACACTCTAAATGTTCCAGCAACCCTATGTACTTCATTTCTAACCCTAACCATAACCCAACTCTTTAAAAAACTTCTGAGTTAGAATTGATACGGCCTTGTGATGGGGCCTGACCGTTTCTGGGTCTGTATGGCCCGAATCTGTGTCAAAACGACCAGGAAAAGGGTCGAGATGACGCATAGTCGGAGTTTAAATCCCATTTTTAAAACCAAGTTGCGGTTCCGGGGTCAGCCTGGCCCAGAAATGTGGCAGACTCCACGGGAGCCGGAGTCCGGGTCAATATTGACCCGGGTGAGTTTTACTACTTTAGCTTACATTTTCACATGAAAATAACGTAAAACGACGAAAACGGTCTATGTTTTGCGAGGGGTTCTGTACACATTATCCTAAATGTGAGTCCAAAAAGAATGGCACCAAGACGTGTGGCCCTACACCAGGGCCAAACTACTAAGTCACCTGTTGTTATCTGGGAGCTTTTTTCTGGGAGGTTTCACTGATTTCATCTATGCCTATTATGATAATCTCGTGCACACGGGGTTTTGTGCTGTTTTCTCATCATTTTGCTTTCAACTTAGAACGCTTAATTTGGCAGTGAATCAAATACCAGTAATCATTATTTTAGTGAACTTCTTAATGACGTAAGGGTGCCTCTACGTCATCTCTTAGAAGGGTGCAACGACCAAATTCTGCCAAATTCCATAATGTATATTGCAAAAAAATGGGGGTGTTAAAAGTTACACCATGGGTGTTGTCATACATAGATACCAAAAAAGAATCACAATTTGCACCATAGGGTGTTAAAATAACACTAATTCCTGCCAATACAATTACATTGGTGTTATTTTAACACCCTATGGTGTTAATTTTGATTCTCTCTCGGGTATCTTTATGTAAAAACACCCGCGGTGTCAATTTTAACACGCCTGTTTTTGAAGTGTATAGTCAAGGAAGTGAAATGCCGGGCTATAAGCCGAGACTGATTTATCTTCAACTGAAAAGAGTGTGTGTCGGATTTCAAAACGAGCACACCGTGCCAATAAAGAGCAGTTTTACATTGTATTTTTTTTTTAGGAATACAAAGCCCAGGGGATACATTTACAAATGTACATTCTGGAATGTTCCGTAAGTTTCCCCCATACGAAATCCCCATCCAAACCTCAGACATTGGTTCGTAGCAGAGTAAACAACTAAACAAATCAGTCTGCCTCAAAAAAAAAAAAACTCCATAGAGCTGTATTAAAAAAGTTTTACCCTTGACCCGACATAATGCGCTTTTCAGTAGCTATTCCCAAACAATAGCAGTGCCTTACTCACACCTTTTTATTCAGTTGCAGTGAAATCTACAACTCGCCCCAGGTGACTGATTTTAGTAAAAAGGCAGTCGATATATGACTGTACGACTGGGAATGATAAAGCTACTCGCCTACTACAGACGTACCACGCACTTTTAATATTGCGGAGGAACCTTGTGTATTGGGCGTGGTTTGACAGTGAACTTCTTGGATTTTATTGGCGATAAAGTACCCGTCAAGTTCAGGTTTAGTACAGAGCGTGGAGAACAGTGTGGAAGTGGGACATTTTGATGTGTCGTATGTTTGAATCCAAAATGGCGTCTCTGCACTGTGCACACCTGTGGAGTGTCATGGCTGCCGTGGTGGTATTCTCTGGCGCTTTGGTGCAGTCTGATAAGATTCCAGCCTTTTCTAACAACCCGGTCAACATATCTGCTGCAGTTGGAAGTACTGTGACTATCTACTGCTCCATAACCAACCTTGGCCGCTACCAGGTGTTCTGGAACATCGTCCAGAATTCAAGCGGCCCCACGACCGATGAATTCACACTCGGTCCGTTCAGAAACACTCACGCCTCTTACCCACGTTTTAAGATAGTAGGAGATGTGATTGGAGAGTACAATCTTCGCATTTCAGATGTCATCAAGAGCGATGCCGGGATGTACATCTGTCTTGTGCACGACACCTCGAACGGCATGACCCCAGCTAGAGAATTCGGAGTTCGTCTGACCGTCCAAGATAGTCCCGTGGCCCCTCAGATGAACTACCCAAAGTGTGAGAGGGACCCATTGGAAAACACCCAGACGCCGGGACAATATATAAAGGGGGACATGCTGGAGCTGACGTGTACCTCTAAAGGAGGCGTACCACTGGCCGAGCTGTCGTGGGAGGCGGTTCGATTTAACGGCGGAAAGGAAAGACTGAGGAGCAAAACGCAGGTGGTGGGCGATGTGGTGACTTCTACCACATCAATTGAGCTATCTAGTCTAGATCACCAGTCGTACTATGAGTGTACGGAGGAGCATCCATCGAGGATGGACCCACGGACCTGCAAGACACCTTTCACGGGGACCGAATCCTTGCTGGACGTTCGATTCAAGCCGGAGGTCGAGCTGAGGCCTGATGTGGTCAATGTCAAAGTACTGGAGACAGTCAAGGTCACACTTAGCTGTACAGCGTATGGCAATCCTGCACTAGTCCGCAAACCCGACATCATCCTTCCCGTGGGCAAAAATGGATCTTACCCGCATGGAGCACTCGACAAGACGCTGGTCGAAGTTGAAATGACTGTCGACGACGTCGGGAAGAGCTTCTACTGCCGAGCAGAGAACGAGGATGGTGTAGGGGAAGACACGCTGGAAGTCAGGCAGGGTTCCCTCCCGACATGGCTGGTTCTCGTGATCATCGGCAGCATCGCGGTGGTCATCCTCTTCTTCATAATCTTGACGAGTTGCATCTTGTGTGTCGATAGATCAAAGTATGACGACCCCACTGAGAGACCCAGCTCCTCCAGGCCGACTTCGATGAAGAAAGATGACGACTTGGATAACGGCATGATCCCAATCGAGGAATTCCAGGGTGGACAAGAGTCTGCGAACGTGTATGAGCCGGATGACAAGACAACGACCAATGACTTCGAGACTGGGGAAGCAGCTGGTCCACGCTACCAGAACGTCAACGAGGCTTTCCAACAGGACGAGATGGTCCCAGCTGCACCCGAACCTGATGCAGATTTTGTCCCCGTACCTGATGCAGATTTTGTCCCCGTAGATTTGTCTTAATTTCCTCCCTTTTGAGAATGTGCTCACATTTTACTTGTATGAAAAGGAGGTTTGAAACATGTGCCCGAAGGAGATCCTGGTTGTCCAGTAGCCCTATTATGCATGTCCCAATGCGCATGATCAGCGCAAAGGATTCTGGGTGAATTCCGAGTCCAAGCAACACCGGCAACCGTCATGCTGATTTTAAAGCAGTACGCAACTATAAACTTGGCGTAGTTACATGTAAACTACAGCACGCCGTCCATCTCGGCAGCTTGATTTATTGTCTGTACTCGGTTTCCCAAGATGCATTGCGGTATATATTTTTTTGAGAAGGCGTCTGTGCATATGGGCTGTTGAACACTTGGGGTTACAGGATTACAACTGGACCCAAATACATTTTTGTCAAAAGATGCCAACCCGGTTTTTAATCAAAATTTGTTGAATGGGCTTACCATAAAAGTTACCACGGTTGGAATACTTATCAGACTCGACCAAAACCAATTTGAGCAAAACCCTCTTTTTTTTAAAGGGCAAGAGAAACGAACAAAGATATACATTTTACTTGTGTACAGAATGCTGTGGGTGCAAAGGTTTAAAACATAGCCATTTATTAGTATTTTTTTTATAGATTATATCTTTAAAATGTGTTTGGGTGGGTACAACCCAAGCATGTACCACCAATATCACTTCTACACAGAAACCATTAAATAACAACCGAAATAGGTTTTGGTTCTGGCCACCACAACCACCAGATTATTATACTTGCTTTTGGTTCAAAGGGAAACAGTGCACATTTTAACAGTAAGACAGTGCAAATCTCGCGATATCGAAAACGAGAAAACAACTGGAACGAATTGAGACTATATTTTGATACGAAATCAAATCTGTTAAAATTCTATTTGTACAAAACTCTTGGGAAAAACAAAAATAACCATAGTAATGCTGAAAACAATAAATGCAATTTCGAATTTTATATAAAAACAAACTATTTGTTTAAAAAAATGAAAAATAAAAAATAAAACGTGGGACGAGGATGCTTTTTTTTTTTTTTTTAGAAACCCCATTTGCTAATCTCGCCCTAATTGTGTGTGACTATTACATAAGTTTAATGGTAACATGAACGTCATTTTGGCAAAACAGCAGTCACCGATCGCACATATTACATAGTATTTTGCCTTGTAAGAAAAGCTTGTTTGTGTATCAAAGCAGCTCTAAGAAATGGGACTGTGGACTGGCATGTGATTTTGACTCAGATGCTGAGGTCATGTCAACCGAAGGGTCATGCTGATGCAGAAATGGGTATGTCCGAGGGATCCTCCTCTGTGTCAATGATGACCCGGGACTTTTTGATTTGACCCCTGGTAGTTGTTGACCTAGCAGTTTGACCTTTTAAAAAAAAAAAAGTCGCGAACTAATATACCAAGGAATATCTCTGTTTTAAAGAAACATATTGAACAGAGTCCACAAGCTGTAAATAAATACAAGTAAAATTTGCAGTACTCAAAAAACTTATTTTTTCCTTTCTCACTGAGATTTGAATGGGCAACATATATGCAAAGCAAAATGTTCTTGCTTCATTTGAGGTGATTGTGGGTTTTTATTTTTATTTACATTAAGCAACGTTAAAATTCTAATGATAATGTTCTTTGATAAAGTTTTTTATTGTATAAACGGAAAGAGAAGGCTCTTTGAATATAAAATAATATTCTAGAAATGGTACGGTTTTTTGGATGAGTTGTTCTGAACACACAATTTCACCAATTATAATCAAATGAACTGTATCTTTTTATTATTATTACGCTTTAAATGCTGTTAGCTCTAAAAAAATATTTTAAAATAAATGTTATATCACTGGTGCTTTGCAAGGCATACATGACTGAAACCTAACAGTGTATGTAACTGTTGTGCCGTTTACTCGAAATTATTTGCCACTTTTTTGTGGAAAAAATTACATACATCCCCTTAAAATGTTTATAATGACTACGTTTCAAAATGCAAAAAATCCGTAGCAATAACACAGTGTCATGCAAATTTCATACCCGTTATTTCATTCCTGGTATAATGTTTGAATAGTATTGTTTACGAATATGAATATTGTTAGTCCCGTTTCATATCGTAGTTAGTCCTAGCTTCATTTTGCGACAAAATGTTACGGAAGTGATTATTTGTTTTCTTTTATACACAGTCGGCCTATATAGCTCACACATGTTTCGTAGAAGTGCTGCATGCTTTAATTGACTTAATGAAGAGTTTTGGTAGTTTGGTTCGGTTTGGTTAGTTGTTTGTTTGAAATGGAGGAAAACAAGATGGCCGCACTATTATTATAGACAACAGACCCCTTCCATTGGCCTCCAACTTGATTGCCTGAAAATGCCCTAATTGTTATGCGAAAGCGCGCGTGTGCACAACGCACAACTCTCGGCAAATAACAGGCCTTTCATTTGACCTCTGTGAAACGCTGTTAAGTGTCTGACATTATAAGGAAAGGGTCTAAACTACCATACACTTTTTCATGGAATTAACTTTTTCTTTAACACATTTTTCTTTTCTAGTTTATGAACGTTTTTGCGGTAATGGTGTTTAATGGTCTTGTGATGATCAGTCAAAATAAGCAATTGCAATGCAAATCCAAAAGAGAGAGAAACAATATATATAGGCCTACGTTGTTAAAAGAAAATGCTTGTTATCAGTGGCAGGACATTTCAGTATGTGCATTTTGTGTAGTCAAGTTACTGTTATCTGATTAATAGTTAGCCTAGTAATAGACCGTGTAAGTCGTGCGAGTATTGTTGGATCACATATTGGAGAACAGTGGGTTTCCATCACGTACGTGCATACATTGCTCTATGAAAAGAACACTACCCACCAACGGGCACAAACGTTCGGAAACGCACGAGTGCAACTCACTATCTGTGTTGTTTTATACATCAGACTAAATGGCCGTGGTCCGAATTGATGGCTACAGCTACAGCAATTTAAGTCCGTTTTCAAAACCACGGCTTGGGCCTTGGCTCTGTCCGCCTGACTGAAACCCCATAAGGAAAGCACACATTTTCCAAATAACTGACAGAGCCGAAGTCCAAGCTCAAGCCGTGGTTTCGAAAACAGCCTAGATTGGTATACAACTTAAGATCAATCTTAGCTTTAACTAGCACGAGACTTGACTTGTCTATCGACATTCGTCCAAAGGTCCATAAATTTGTACATTGGAGTTGTAGCAGTGCTTGTATTTTATTAATTCTTGACTAGTTCAGCTTATCCACCGTATATACTTTCGCACGTAATAATTCCTGAGGCAGTTATCTGTAATTGTGAACATGAAGTTGCAGAATGTCCAAACAACCGTGAGCGTGAGACTTACATAGTCCCATGAACTATCTACACATTTATTTTAAAATAACTTCCATATCAATGTGCCTTACAGATAAAGATCTATGCTTATATTTGATATCATGTTAAGATGTATTTTGTTTACTAAACTGTCTTAATTAGTAGTCCAATTAGGCTAGCGCCCTCTACGATGTTGCATTTCTTTCACAGTCATGCTGATTTGCTGACACAAAGTTATAACATACGTTTATATCACACTGCAGCCATCTTGGTCATATTCCCTGTTTACAAATTAAAATGACACTGAATGTTTGAATTCTCAATTCATCCTCCCAGCCTCGGTTTGATTACATTGATTTAAATGGAAGAAAACCCAAGATGGTTGCACCATGATGAAAGTCTACAACACGTGCTAAAATGAACTTCAAAAGCAATTGTTTGTTTTCAATTTAAAAATGTTAGGCTTACGTAAGTTGTAACCATAACTGAAGAATTAGCGTTAGGTCACACGATACTATTAAATATATCATACAGGATTGGTAAGGATTCATTTATAAACATCACCATTTAATTTTAGTCTGCAAGCTTACTGATTATACCAGAAGTTCATACCAGAACCATTTTTATCTGTGTAATACTTTCATCTGATTATTCGAGAAAAATGTATTTGAAAACCTGTTTTAAAAAACGGGCAAAAGAGAAAAACCCGCAACGGCTGATTTCGGCTGTTAAAACCAAAATTAAGGACAATACATGCTGAAACAAAATTGCGCATGATTTTTCTCCTGACCCACACAATGGTTCAAGCCAAAATGTTCACAGGTTTGTTATTTCATGTATCATGATCACACACAACATGAACACTGCGGCTATTTTGTAAGCTCAACCAGTCCTGTATGATAGATTTAAATAGGTTGGCCTAGTTATAATTATTTCGTAGTTTCGGTTCATTTTACTCATCATATTCTATATACATCTCCCGTTCTGTTATGCTGACCGATTTATTAATATTAAAAATGGACAAAACCAACGGCTTGTAAAAAACTGAATAAGCAAAATAAATCTATGCGAAACAAGAAACGATTACAAAAACACCCAGCTAATCATTATGTCTTTTATTTAATTTGATAATTTTGCACCGGTGAATTGTGAATAGTTTAAGTTGTTTTGCAGAATAAGAGGTCGATTTCACAAAGAGATCTGAAGTTAGGACCAGTAACTGGTCTTAACTCAGGACTAGTCCTATCTCCTAGCATTGCCTAGGACTAGTCCTAAGTTAGGAAGGGTTTTGTGAAATCGACCCCAGAGTCACATTATCCTACGGCATTTTTCAAACCGAGGCTCCGACTGGGCTCCGTCATCAATTTCGGAGCAGTGTGCATTTTGCGAGGGGGGGGGGGGTTCCAACATCAAAGTAAGAGCTTTGCCTACTGTAGATTTTTTTGTGCAGCGTCTCATCAGCCGCAAGTCTTGCCAACCTCGGTTGGCAAAAGTACGGACGCGGCCTTCACTAAAACAATATACAACAGCTCATGATTTCAAAAGCAAATTCTATTAAATTAATACCCATATTACTGCTAAATAAAGTTAACTATCCAAAACAAAAGGCAGACTTTAATAGGCCTATTCTTCATAAAAAAAAGTTGTACTGTTTTGCTAAAAAGGGCCAAGTTTGTACATTTGGATCAACTCAAGGCCCTCTGTACAAAAATGGCGGTCAATGTTTTGTAAACAAGAGAAAGGGCTATACAATCCGAGGTGTTAAAACAAAGTTCAGTTCATGGGCCTTTATTATGATGCCGCCATATTGTTCCTTTTTCTAGTCAGACCGCCGGGCGAAGGGCTTAGAGGCAGTGTACACTTTTGGTAATTGTCAAAGACCAGTATAGACCTTATGCACATGACGTCATTTCAGTAGGGCGCCCTCACCTAGAGGTCAAAAGGAGGTTGTTCATTGGCCAATCCTGTGCGCCGCGCGTACAAATCTGTGCGATTCGATTGTTTCGTCCCTGATTTACCTCTAAGATGGCGGTTGGATGACGTCAATGCATAAGGTCTATCCTCACCTTGTGTAGCTCAACATATGCATAAAATAGGCCTAACAAACCTGTGGAAATTTGGGCTCAATAGGTCAGCGAAGTGTTGCAAGCAAATGAGTAAAAAACACTTTTTATTGCAGCATGGAGTTGTTTGCTTTCAGATGCCTGAGACAGGCTTCATGCCGGAAGCCCCCTTTTCAGATTCAATTTTTTGGGGGATGAAATATACCTCTTTCTTTCAAATTATACTACTTCAAAGGGAGTCGTTTCTCACAATGTTTTATGCTATCAACGGCTCCCCAGTGCCCCTAATACCAAGTATGTTGTTAAGGTCATTTAATTATTCTACAAGTTAATAATTTGTAGAATAAGTACCAATTAAAGTATACCCTACCTTCAAATAGTCTGACTCTTTTTATTTGTGACGAAAATAAATGCTTCCATTACATAGCTGTTGTTGACAGGGAACGGGACAACCAGGGTGGCTGCACCAATAAGGATCTTATGGGTTATTTTTTATTGGGTCACAGTGATGGAGTTCTTGCCATTATTTGCCCACTACAGTATGTCATCGTATGAATAGATAAAGTAATGTGTGACGGGGTGTCGTAGCTCATTGTCACAGAGAGAAAGCAGTTCCCCCTCGGTTACCACCCAAAATATTCCACACTGCTTTAGAAAAATGTTGCCTTTAGAAGGTTGACTTGTAATTGAAAGCGTTGTACGTATTACTAAACGGGTACAAAAACACTGGATCCTCCCACACAGTAACCGCAGTACTGCAGAACCAGAAACAGAAAGCAACCCCAAAAGACGGCGAACTCAAGCTCTATTGTTACGAGTTATAAACGGTACAACAACACCCCCCCCCCCCCCCCCCCGTAGAGATTGGCCCCGGCTAAAGGCCAAGCACTTCGTGCATGCCGGGCCTACTTTTTTTCCCTTAATGCGCAGTTCGTGAAAAACTGTTATGAATAATTTATATTTCTTGTTGCAGGCGCAGTAGTCTTGTGCGAAGTTCAAAGTAAACTCTTGCAAGATTTAAACAAGTTCTGAATGTCATAGTTAAATGTAATTGGTAGTAACTATAATAATATTTTGTGAGACTAATCGTCCGTAATCGCAGCTGAGAAGCTAAATTGCGAAGGACGCGGCTACAACGTGCATTAAATGGCGCCTGGCAGCCAGCCACATCGACCCATGACCATGGAGCGCAGACACGGAACGAGTGGCAGATTTTCCGGAGAAGGGAAAACCGGAGGGCCCGGAGAAAAACCCACACGGCACACAGGAAAGAACCACTGCACAACTCTAACAAAAATATAGCCATAGCCATGGATCGAACCTGGGCCAAAGTGGTGACAGACGAGCACTTTACGCACTAATAGCCACCCATGCCACAAAAATTGTCAAATTGCACGAGATTCGGGCGAGAACCACTGCACAACTCTCTCCAATATGGCCCTAGCCGTGGATCGAACCAGGGCCAAAGTGGCGAGAGGCGAGCACTTAACGCACTAGCCACCCACGCCACAAAAAAAAAGTCAAGTCGCGCGAGATTCGGGGTGATTTTACGTACCACGATTTGCAACGTTGTGACGTCTTGGTGCAGACTGTCCGCATTTTAAGCCACAGCCCACGTATAGATCATGCGCGATTACTCAAGCCATGACCTCCAGCAATAGTACGCCCAATCTCTTCTATTGTTATTCTGATATACCTGGTGAAAAGCTAAACAAGCGCGAATCATCCAGTACACGTAGTGTACTAAAACCAGAACAAAAGGCGTCTGACGGACCGGTGCATTTTGCACCAAAGGGGTGCCACACTAAGCGGAAACGTTTTTTATAAAACCGACTTTAATACTGAGATAAAGAATTCTTCCTAAGGATAATTCGATATAAGTGGAAAGAAAGTGGCCAGAACGGTATTTTAACATGTTGCTTCATAATATTTTAAATATATATGCAATATTCAAGTTTATAAATTAGAATAGTGATATGGGGAAAGTGTACACATTCGGATTAAACAAACAATGCGGTCTGACTTGACACTAAGAGAGTATTCGTATGATGGTACGACCAGCCCGACTGTTTACCATCATACGCCAGCAATACACAACCGCGCCCAGACCACCATCTGACCCTGTCTTAAGTGTGAACACCCATCACGGTTCGGCACTCGTCTACGTAAACTGACGAGAACAAAAATTCCAACGGTTCCCCTCAGACGTTGACAGTCGTGGCTTCCCACTGTAGTGTAATGCATCTGTGATGAAGGGTTGCAAATTACTGGTGATTAGATATCGAGTTTTAATTCTTGACTGTGAAACACACCCAATGGTTTCGCGTGTGCGGTGAGTCAGTTCACGACCGTACTAGAGGTTATAACCTAAGTGGGCTCACAATACAACTGACTTTCACTTTGGATGCATGTAACGTTAACCTGTTGACTTTTCATCAGAAGCAACCAAAGATGGCTCCCGCGTGCTGTACATTCTTGTTAAGTGTCACCGTCGTTCTTGTGACACTTGCTGCTGTCGTTGTGTCACAGACTGAGCCAACATTTGAGGTGACACCGGAGGACACATCGGCTGCCGTGGGTTTCTCCGTGACAATCTACTGCTCAGTGGCCAACCTTGGCCGTCACCAAGTGTTCTGGAACATCGTTCAGAACTCGACTTCTGAGTTTACCCTTGGCCCGAACTACAACGCACACGCCTCGTTCAGTCGTTTTCAGTTCGTTGGGGATCTGTCTCGAGGAGAATTCAACCTCCGTATCACGGAGGTAACGAAGGAAGATGCTGGGAGGTACATATGTCTGTTGAATGACCCTAATAATGCTATGTCTGTGGCTAAGGAGGCAGGAGCCATACTGACTGTCTTAGATGCTTTTGTAGCACCTCTTACTGCCAACCCTCAATGTGCAAGCAGCCCTGCAGGAGACAGCCAGTTGGCTAATGGAGTATTTAAACAAGGTGACGTAATCACTCTGACCTGTACCTCACGAGGGGGTGTACCTCTTCCCGAGCTAGCCTGGGAAAGGGTCAAGGAGAACAACGCTATTGATAAGCTACCGGGCAAAACAATCGTGAGAGGCGATATGGTGACCACCTCAACAGACGTCAGTCTATCGAGTCAAGATCACCAGTCCCACTACAAATGCAGTGAGACGCATCCATCTGCCCCCGACCCTCGAGTCTGTCAGACAGAAACTTCCATGAACGTTCGTTTTAAACCTGAGGTTGTTATCACGCCTAATATAATCAGTGTCGAGCTGTTTGAAACTACCGAAGTCAAACTGAAGTGTGTGGCATCGGGGTTTCCTGAGCTGAGTAGCGGTCCCACGATCATAATCCCAGTCAACAAGACGGGTAACTTCAGCGACGATCAGTCTTCAGTTGAGGTATCACTCACGACGGACGACGTCGGAAAGGACTTTTACTGCCGGGCTGTCAATGAAGTCGGCGTGGGAGAGGCCAGAATAGAGATCAAGCGGCTCTCGGTGCTTCCGCCGTGGCTGATTTTGGTCATCATCGCAAGCATTGGATTTGTCAGTCTAATTTTCATCACCATCGTGTCCTGCGCTCTTTGCGTGGATAGATCCAAACGCCACGACGAGGCGCGGAGGAGTAATAAAGACCGTCTACGGTACTCCGTCAACAAGTCACGGCCCACTTCATTGAGACGAGAAGGGGAAGACGACTTCATCGACGGGTTCGATGGTGACATGCTGCCCATTGAAGACTTCCAAGGCGGCAGGGAGACCATGTCCATGCAGGAGAGGACCACCAGCAAGCAGGCCACCAATGACTTCGAGACGGGGGAAGCTGGCATGAGGTACCAGAACGTCAACGAAGCCTTCCAGAGGGATGACAGCTTTCAGAGTAATTCAGCCTCACAGTCAAACCCTTCTTCCCTTGAGCCTATGGTTGACATTGACTTAGAGTAGATAAACAAAAGGTATAAAAACTGTTTTCAAAATCATGCTAAAACAGTGTGGTTTTGTGAAATTGTTATTTTGTTTATCTGAAAACTGCAACTTTTTAAGGTAACGCTAAACACATGTACCTATGTGAGAGTAATTTGGTGGAGCTGATGTTGTGAAATGGCATTCATCTCTTGCTTTTTTATTTCACTCGTTGATGATATACTTCGGATTTTCAAAGTAACTTCATTATGGTCTGAAATACTGTCTTTGATTAAAAATGAGTACATATACATGTATTAAAGTACTGGTGTTAACCTTTTCAAGTTTATTAACCTTTCCATACACCAAAAATTATGCAGTTTTTAAAAAACGAATTCAGAGTTGACTTTAATTTAGTGCTTACCTTAGAAAGATTTTTAGCTGTTATCAGTTTTCTTTTTACGTCTCAAAAACTATAATGTTTAGTTTTTCCACTTTTTTACGGTAACGTTTACTTGTAGTACCGAGATGTTGGTTATATGACACGAATAAGTATTTTTGGACTCTTTACAAACGGCGATAAAACTTAATTTTAAAAGGAAAAAAAAGAAAATGGAAGGGTAAAATTCTCAAATCGGGCAAGTTCATGTTCATTTTTTATGTACTCCGTTTTTTACTTTCTAAAAATTCAAGTGGGTGAGATAAGCGCCACTTTGTAAACTGCTTTAGTTTTTTTTATACCCAGTGTAGGGAACGGTTCATTTTAGTTTATCGTTTACCAAGGTTTGGTCAGTCAATTCTAAAAAACATGTTCTCAGTGTTTCCCATTAGGAAACTTTGGGACGCTAGGTGGCAGCAGACTTACCAGGTAAATTGCGGTTGTTTACGTAGTTCTGAGCACGCGCACATTACCGAGAACGGTGGATTTACCTATAAGTCTGCTGCCACCCAAAAGTCCACACTCTGTGAGGAAAAAACTTCCACAAAATTCAACTTACAATTTGTTTGGATTGTTCCAACCTTGGCCTTCTGTATATGCCTTAACCTTAAGACCTCTTACCTATTAGTCGGCAATTAGAACAATGGAAGAATATTTTGAGGAGAATTTAATTTCGAACACACTCAGCCAATAGAATCCTCTTAAAAGACACGGTAGTGTCTTCAGTTTAACACTGTGTGGGTCAGTTCGACACTGTATTGGGTCAGTTCAACACTGTTCGGGTCAGTTCGACACTGTATTAGGTCATTTTGACACTTTATTTGGTCTCTTTGACACTTTATCCGGATCATACTGTCCCAGACCCATAAATGTGTCAGTCCCTCTGGAACACGGAATACGGGTCAACTCTGACCCGGTAATTTCTTAGAATGCATCCTCAATTTCAAGTGCCTTAAACAGTTGCCTTAAAAAAAACCTAATTATGAGGATGCTGTGTTTATGTCAATGATTTGAAGGAAAAATAAAACCTGCTAGTTTATAGGTAAACCATTACTTTATTTTAAATGTAAAATATAGCTGTAAATCAAGGTTGTTGAAAGCACACGTCTTATGGATCTCGTTTTTGGGTAAAGTGTAAAACGTTTGAAAGCAAACAGCTATTTATTTTTTAGCTTATTCACGTACGCTTATGTAAGGGAACTCTTAGCAATAATGCAAAATGATTTAAGCATGGAGTGTTACATTGACGAAGAAGCAAAATGTTTGTTCTGGAACCAAAAATATCGATCTAGTTTGAACACTCTGAAAACTTTCGGGGTCAGAATTGACCCGTATACGGATTCTGAAGGGGCCTGACCTATTTCTGGGTCAGTTATAACCCAGAATTTGTGTTCAAAATGATCCAGAAATGGGTCAAACTGATGCAGAATCTGAGCTAAAAAAAACTTTGATCATTTTCCGGGTCAGGCTGACACAGGAATGGGGTCAGGCCTTCTGTTACCCGGAATCAGGGTTTAACAGTCGAAATTATTCTAGACATTAAAATTTTAATTAAAAATTATTTGTAATGCTGTGTAGGCACGAAAATAAATTTCGTAAAGATGTTAACAGGTAAGCATAAGATTTCGATAGAATAACACTACAACCTTACAACTTGATGTTTTCAACTTAATGTTTTCAAACACACCACTGTACATGTATTTTTAATGGTCGATTGAATTGTGCATGCCACAATAGTTAAACTTTTGTAAAAGCAGATGTAATTGAATACATGTACTAAAAGAAAACACAATTAGGTGACTTAATAATACAAGTTATAACATTGTTGACTTCAAACTTTACGTAAATATTTACATAAATGTTCACGATTTCGGCCCTGTCGCAAATATATACTTGAGTATACTCGATTTGTGCCCCGAATTGCAAATATTTACGTACATATTTATGTTCGACGTCTCTTTAGGGGAGCCACCATAGCTTTTTAGAGCTGTTGGAGTCCGCAGTTATTTGATTCTGTATCAAAGTCTTGAGTACATTCTAACATTGTTTGAACTTTGGTTTCCACGTCCATTGCTGCAACATTGTGAAGGATTCAAACGAAATCCCACCATTTCAAAGTTGACTCCCAATGTTTGAATATGCGTTTGAGACAGGCATCGTCTTTTGGGCAATGGACGAAAATATGGTTGAGGGTGTGCACAACGTAATTAAGGTTTGATGTTCACAGATTTGCACAAAACTTACACGGTATAAAAGATGGTCACAGTGGATAACGTCCCTTGAAATATGATTCATTGAAATGTTATAGTTTTCGAGAAATGAGTAAAACAAACAGCTTTGATCTCGCTAGACAAGGACTCGATGTTTGAAAACTGTGAAAACGAAAAAGTGTTTATATTTGCACTATTGTCTTGTGACTTCGATGACCGTTAGAGCTGATGTTGGGTTACATAAAGTGAGGCAAACGGTCCTTGACAAATGTTGTCTTTAATGTTTGCTTTAATGCAAGACTGCCACTTACGGTTGGTTGTTGGTTGTTTTTTGTTTTACTGGAACTTGACATAGTTTGCATGGTTTTAAAAAAAAAGACCTTTGTATATTTAGAAAGTTATATGACCTAGTACACAAAATGGTGGATTTTCCATAATAATTGATTGTTTTCGAGTGATGATGGTCTACTAAGCTCGGTCACACAGTGACGTGCAGCAAAGCACACATATTGTTTGTGCAAAGAATTAATGATTATTTAGACAAGTGATTTTAATATTTTGTTTTCAATGCAAAGAAAAATACAAAGAGTAGGCCTGCATATAACTGTCTTCAAAGTTTTACTTTATTTTTTATAGTTTAAAAGATTATGTTCTAAGAGATGGATTGAAAAAAACCCGTATGTATTTGTTTGAAAAAGAACTTTATGCTAACTTTAGGTTTTTGCACTTTTTACTCGTTTTTAAATATGTTTGATTTTTAGAATTAAAGTTTTATATTTAAACAGGTTTTTTTTCAAATACTCTAAATTCCAGATGTATTGCGTCAAGTTCTTTGTTTGGATACTATATCTATATCAGCAAGTTTACCTTTTAATTCAATTTGCTCCACTTAGTGTATACTTTTGTAAAAATAAAAATTATCATAATAATAAAATATGTTTGAAAACGAGAAACTAAAAAATCAGGCCAATCTGTTAAATTTCAAACAGTTAGGTTTCCAAATGTATCAAGTGTAGGGGCACTGCTCTTTGATCACCCGGTGTTGTTTTAATTTGGGGAGCGAGGGGGTAAAAGGGGAAATATATTTTTGAGGGGGGAAGTCGGGTATTTCATGCACCGAGTCCTTCATTTGTGGATTTTTCCTGATCTCATGAAGGAGGCAAGAGGGGTGGGGGGGGAGGGTTGCTTAATCTTGAGATGTCATATTCTTTTAAAAACTCTTTGATGTTTTATTAAACACTGTCTCATCCGGTGACACTTGGGGATGGGGTGCAATTAGGGAAAGACATGTTTTTGAGGGGGAAGGTGTTGGGATTTTAGTGTATCGACCATTGGTTTGCGCAAACACCCCTACCCCCCCCCCCCCATTTCATTGGGGAAAGAGTAGGAAGGTTTGCGAAACTTCGAGATGTCACACACACACACACACCCAACCTTACGGATCCGGTTTGTGGGGTACTGCTATTGTTGTTCTATTGTTCCCTTTTCTAAAGAATTCCCTTGTGGGGCCCTATTGTTCCTATTGAAATTGCCTTGTGGGGTCCATTGTTCCATTGTTAAAAGTACCCCGTAAGTTGGCATGTGTAAGGGCACCCAACCTCACCCAAGTGTGTAAATGGTATAATACCGAGGACATCCCATGCTGTGGACTTAGTTTTTTTAGCGACGTTCCCAATGGTTTTGTACACGAAACCGCCGAGGACTGTCCCGATATGTTTTTTTCCGGATCCCTATTGCTAAAGTCCTCGGTTTGAATGCGTAGACATGTTCACACACACACACCACGATATATGAAGGGATGGGTTTATTTTCATGCACATGGTGTTTTAAGCAAAACAAAACAAAATATACATTCTTATCATTCAATCAAGAGCCGGCCCATGTTGATTCAAAACCAAATCAGTTCATTCAAATGCAATCCATTATGCGCATTAGGATCTCCATGAGAATCACAATGACCGAGTCACCTGTTATTTTTTCTTCTGAACAATAGTAACGGATACGATGCCAACTGAAAGACAGGTGTTTTTGTATTTCTACTCTCGATACTGCACACAATTATCCGTGTTTATCATAATGAGCTATTTATGCAAGCATTTGTCATCGTTTCTGTAATATTACAAGCTTGCAAAATTTTACCATTCGGTGCTCGATGTGTGACATTGTGTACCTCCCCCTATGCCTTCATTGTGTCCTGGGAATGTCAGGAAATCTTTAGAGGATTTTAGGGGGGGGGGTACTTCTGTACAAGAGAAAAAGAGTATTTTAAAGTAGGGGAACATTTAGGAGAAACGCCCTCGTCAGAGTGTCGGGCATGGTATATATTTTATAATTGGGTTTTAAAATTCATTTTGAATATTTACAAACGTGTTATGATATCTATCCCCAATGGTTATTTTGATTCTGTCTGGGGAAAGCAATTTAAAACAAATTGTAGAAACAGACAAGCAAATATTTGTAATTACATGTACAATTTTTTTTCTTCTCAAAATAGGAACTTTCCGCCTAATTTACCGTCAGCTTGTCTGCCTACCCTAGCGTTCAATGTGCGTAAATTGTAATCAAGTGTGTTGACTTAAATTTGAACCCCGAAAAATGAAAACTATATTTATGCGGTGATCAGTTTTGAAACCATTCTTTAAAGATGACGTTTAAGGAACATACGTTTTGAAAATACATTTGGATAAAACACAACCAAACAACAGATCATGGTTTTCACATGAATACCTGTTTGTATAACCTTTTTTAAAATGGCAACTACAAACATCAAGTCACGCATGAAGAAGGCATAATTCCCCGTTCATTTAGAAAAAATCAGTGAACCAAACACTGAACAATTCACCACACTCACCGCCAAGTTGGAGACAGAAACATTTCTATAGGTGTGTCGAATCTATAGGAAAAAATCATGGGAAACGAAACTTCTAGTCGTTTGAATGCAGTTTTTACGGGTCATCGATTGCAAGAAATTTAAATACGGAATGACAAAGAGAGAATACGAAAGGAATTCCAACTTTCCTTTTGTATGAACATTGAACATTCAATCTCGGTAAACACATCACATTCTAGACAGGTTTTTATAAATCTCCTCTTTCAACCGAATGGATGGAAATGCATTTACTTTACTGATCGCCTGCATTGGCAAAATGTAATTGGCTCCCAATTAAAAGAAACATTTACAGTCGATGTATTTCAGAGAATTTTGTAAAAAAGTGGAGGAGAGTGAATGGAGATTTTTGTGAACACGATGTCGAAGTATTCATACACATTGGTAATACATGCTAGGATCGTGTACGAATTGGTGGCCGTGGCTACGGTTAAGGCTTGAACACAACATCATATACATTGAAGTGCAAGACATCGTTAGCAACACCCCTAGCAACAGTCGTAGCCGTAGCCGTAGCAACCGATTTGGATACGGCCTAATGTAGTTGTATAAATCAGTGTCGCCATGATTCGTCGTTGCTGTTACTTTTTTTATCAACATCCACAGAAAGTGTGCACAAAATGTCTCTCCAAATTAAGCTGCGTCTGAATTGGTTGGCTGTGGCTGTTGCCGTGCGTTGCTAACGGCAGCCTATGCTTCAATGCATGATGGTGTGACGTTCCAAGCCGCAGCCGCGGAGTTGCAGCCACTGATTCTGAAACGGCTGATTGACCCATTTCCGGGTCATACTGACCCGGAAATGGGTCAGGCCCAACGGGACCATGGTCCGGGTCAGTTCTGACGTGGAAGTTGGTTTTTTAGAGTGTATGGAAACATTGGCCCAATTTCATAAAGCTGTTTGCCGAAAAGCACTTTGTTATGCTTAGCAGGGGAAAAAAAACCATGCGTAAGCCAAAGGTTTGAAAGCGCATGTGCCCGTCCACAATGGATTTTCATTATTGCGTCACTCAACTACTTTAATACAGGAACCGCTCGGCAACTTAGCTTGCTATTTGCCTTGCTTTCACGGTTAGCAGTATGAAATAGAAATTCTGCTAATGGCCGATCCGTAAGCAAAACACGCCTGCTTTGTATTAAGAAATTGGGTCATGGATTGTTGGAGAGGAGTACAGAAAAGCCTCCCTTTAAAAGATTTGTAGTCTTTTAACCTTTATAATGCACTGTGGCTATTATGCTAGTCTTCTTCACTTTGTGATCATACTATCCAAGCTGCAGTGCGTAAAGGTTTTATTTAAGGTAGTCTGGTCCCCCGTCTTTATCCGCAAAGATAAAGACAGGCACCGGTCTTACAGGACCAATTATATCAGTGGATAAACTTGCAGTGACGTAGCTTTCAATTTCTGCGTAATGATTGGTTTGCTTCAAAGTGGCGTAGTTTGTCACCTATACATACATCAGCAGTAAACTGTACTTTTCATCGTCTTCTGCTGCGTGTGCATAATGTTTGTATGTAAATCAATTGTACAGTGTGTACACTTGTGAATGGGATGCGAGGTCAAAGGGACATCTGGCAGGATTCCGCCAGGTGCTTAAGGCTGGTATTATGGCGTTATTCACGAGCCTCGAAGTGTGACGTCAGATACTCAGGCTACATTCTGTTTGGTCCTTGACGTTGGCTGCTGTGTTTAAGTCGCTAGATGGCGCTGTTTTGATCGCGCGCTTGAGCTCAGTGGCAGGAAAATAAATGCAGACAAGTTTATATAATTATAATCTTATGTTATGAAATTTCATTAGTGGGAAACTTTTGATAATTCCAGGGCAAATAGTCTTCCAAACAAGTATCTTTTCTTCCATTGGGAAAAAAACCTTGAAGGAACAGGATTTCAGAAGTCGTTCATGAACAACTGTTATAAAGCTACACAATTTCACATGTTGTATGTTTATTGCAAGAATTCAAGATTCTTTTCTTAATTACAACACTGCAGCTCAGTATCGGTCTATATCCACTATGTGAGAAGGACAGGACCGGGGTGGGTTTTTTGTGAGAAATTGCAACAACAACAATTCCAGAGACTACAACAACATTTAGAAAATGGGAGAGAAGATTTCTGTTAACATTTCTCTTGAACTTGAATAGATTGTAAGATCATGGTTGAGAACGAGACAGGCAAGGATTTCCAGCAGAAAGAAGTCTAAAGTTTGCGGAATATCTTACAGTCTGGCCATTGAAAACTTAAAGTGAAAGAACATTTTAATCAGGAAAACAAGAACAATAATGTAGTCCATATTTATAAATATTGCGTGCACTGCAATCATGTTAACTTTTCCCATACAAATAAAAGTTGACCCAGGTCAAATTTGGAGCACGACCAGACGCCAACACCTATTTTTATTGAGATGACTGATCCCTTTTGGTGGATTGCTGAGCGTTATTGTTCAGTCGTTTCTTGATGTTTCGTGCAGTGACGAGATGGGCGACTTGGTAAAATTTGCATGAGAAAAGACTAGCGGAGGTTCGCGTGAGAGATATACAAACTGTTGCATAACACAACTTAAATTTAGGGTTTCAAGGGCGTGGTTTGTTTTAGCTTATCTCATTAATTGGGGATACATTATAATGGAGGGTTCATACACTAAAAAGGTGTCCTGTTTAATCACGGACATTTCTGAAAAATATTGGGGGAAAGTGGGCACTTTTAGGGAAGTTACCTTCCCCAATGGAGGTGTGTGAGTTGAAAAGGTACAATGCAGGCCTATATCAATACAACGAGAGTGCATAGAGCTTGTAACCGCCTGCATTAGGGGGGGGGGGGGGGGTGAGAGAGAGAGGTCGCTATAATCCCCGGATGTTTCATTTGAATGTAGTGTGGATGTGATTAGTCATTGCTTCAACGACTTCCATTAACGGGGTGCTTGGTTTGTGAACACAATAGATTCACTGCGCTGGTTATAACATCAAAAGACTATTATAGTGGTAATAGTACAGCTGCACTGTGAATAATAAAAACACCCGTTCTGTGAACCAACAAGAAATGACTCGCGGAACATGAACGAGGAATCTTGAAGCAGATTTGACCTGTGGTTGTGAAGGGGGGCATCCATCAGTCCCGTAACGTAGCGGACCGACCAAACCAACTCTATGAAACTCCTCGAACTGTCTGTTATGTGCAGCCACATGTATTGTAAGTTGAAGGACATTATTCGTGTGTATACTGATAACATGGTTACATGTGACACTTGACCGTGCGTACGATTTCGTTTAGGATAATATTGTGATAGTGGAAACGCAATTTTGCTGGCCAATTTTATGGTGGTTGGAGTACGATAGATCGGTGATATTATGATTGGGCCCACACCATGGTGTTAGAATTCTAGTACAGTGCAAGGAGATTGTGGCTGTCAAAATGACCCCTCGACTTAAGCTAACTGTGATGCTTCTATATTGGTTCGTCGTGGTGGTTTTAGTATGTCTGCAGGTTCGCACTCAGCAGGTCTCATTAGTAATCCAACCACAAGATAAAACAATTATTGAAGGATACTCAGTAGTTCTCGAATGTGAAATATCCAACCAGACAACGGTCGAAGTCATAAAGTGGTACCGTTGGGACACGAAAGCAGGGGGAGAAGGTTCAAAAGTAATTCAGAGTGATGGAGACCGTTTTGAAATATCTGAAGCACAGAGTCTGATCATTAGCGATAGCAAGCCGAGCGATTCAGGGTATTACTTCTGCACCTACGGAAACCAGTCCAAGTCCGCGCTGGGTATATTGGATGTGCTCCCGACTACTTGGTTGCCGCAATGTTCTCGGACGACCAGGACTGGGAAACTTTCCATCGGGGAAAATTTTGCGCTTACTTGTGCCTCGACCGGCCATGTCAACACCTCTCTTGTGTGGTACGTACAAGAAGCCTCGGACAGATCCACTGTTAACATCACACAGGTAAATGTGTCGAAGGAGTCATCGACAGTAACTGCAATCTATTCTAACACTGTAGGTACCTCAGAGGCTATGGTGTATACATGTGAGGCAACATTGGAGGGTTTAACCCAACAGAAGAGTTGTACTATATCAATTAACAACGAACCTCCGGTCAACATTATCCCTTACATTGTTGTGGGTCTGATGAGCCTCATTGCCCTCCTGTTGTTCTTTGTGGTCCTGTTGATCCTGTTCCGGCACAGGCAGTGTCGCCTCTGCCAACAGGCCATGCAGGAACCTCACACGGTTCTGGACGCGCGGTCTTTACAGACTGGTTCGTGGGTTCCTCCACCGGTGGTTGCCATAGACGTCGAAGGAAGCGAGAGCAGTGAAGATCGTGTCTCCGAGAAAGATACAGGTACCCACGAACAATATAATTATTTCGACAGAGGTGCCACCCAACCTCCCGACGTAGTGCCTGTTTTGGAGCCTGTTGAGGTACCTGAAATAGGTAATCAACCAAGCAGTTCCTCTGACGTGGTTCCAGAAACAGCACCTGCAGCTGCAGTGAATGGGGATCAAAGCAATTCGTCGGAACTTGCTCCAAAAACAACAGTAGTATCCACAACCGAACGCAAACCGAAAACGAAGAACCTAACCTTGACCAAGAACATGGATAAGAACATCGAGAAGCCCGAGAAAATTGTCGAGAAGAAGGAAGTTCAATTTCCAGCACATAAGACACGTGGAACGCAAAGAAAGGACAAAAAAGTCAAACATTACAAGGAACCCCCAGTGAAGGCGAAAATGAAACCACCGCACAAGGAACCGATCTACGCCCATGTTAAAAAGCTGAACGTGCCACCGAAGTCCGCCCAGGGGGGAACAGCGGATGCACCGTCTACCTCGACGGGAGCGAACACAGTCGCGCCCCCGGAGCCTCCGCCCCGACCTTCCCCGGACACGGAATCGAAAGACACGAGCTCCACGACCACCGCGGACACGAACTCGTCAGACCAGGCGCCGCTGGGGGTGAACGATCTCGGACGGGGGAACTCCAAGAAGAAACGAGTCAAACACTACCGGAAAAAGTCTGAGGATATCAAGCGGAACTCCCATCCTGAAGATGTTGCGTTGAACATACCGGCAGGCACCTCGACCGAGTCGCCATCATCAGCTCAGCCGACGAGCTCACCCAAAGTGCCCGCAGACCGAGTCATCTATGCAGAGTTAGATTTTAGTAAAAATGTTGGACTGAATATTAAAGACTAGTTTTTTAATTATTTTTAAATATATATATACTCAATATACGTATACCAAATATTTATGCAGGGCCAATACCCAGAAGTATTTTAAAATGTAGTAGCATGGTCTTGATGAGAAAGTAATATAAACGGTTCTACCATGGACTGACTTAATTCAATCCCATCCTCTAGTTTTTTAGTAACACCCTATACACTTTAAAAAACCTTTTGGTCAGAATTGACACGGATTCTGTTTCCTGTGGGGCCGTGACCCATTGCTGGTTCATTATGACCCGGAGTATGTGTCAAAGTAACCCAGAAATTGGTCAAAGTGACGCAGAGTCCGACTTAAAAGTTCTATTTGTAACCACCTCCTAGGTCAGATTGACCCGGAAATGGTTCAGGTTTCCTGTGACACGCGATCCGAGTCAGATTACGATCCGGGAGGTTTTAGTGTGAAATGATTAATCTGTGAAAATTCCATCAAACAAGTGGTCACATTTTCGAGATACACAAAGTGTGAACACTCATTTTTTTGTCCAATCTCATAGAGCCGCTTTACATAAAAAAGCCAAGCACACATCTATACTGCTTACCAGAAAATAGTCACACAATAGTCACAAGCCATGCCATATTCATCATCTTTGACTGGGTCTCCTACTCATTTTTGCTTAGCAGCGAATTTGTAAGCAATATTTTAGGTATACACAGAGCTCAGTAAAATTGGGCCCGGGGTTTTGTGAAGGGGTCTATGTCATAACTCAAACATATAGGAGGAGGGTCAACAGGGTCGAATGCAGTTTTGTGATGCACTTTTTTTTCTTCTCAATAGTCCGTTTGAAAGTTAAAACGGTGTAAAGTGCCATTGTATTTGACGCCCTTCCAGTGCAAATTTTGTCAAAATCCAAAAACATCCAATGACGTCACGTCTCAAACAATGGGTCTATACATTTTTGCACAGGAACTATTTTAGTTAATTCCTGAAGCTCGATGATATTTAATTAAAACCTTGTGACTGACACGAACATTTCTTCGTTGGAATGTTACAGACCATTTTGTTGGTGATTTTCAATGACGTCATGTTTCAAAATTTGCCCTGAAAGAGTGTAAAGTAAAATGACATTTCACACAATTTTATAACGTAAGGTTAGAAACTTGTAATTGTTTCCACATTCATAAGGACTATATCTATAGGAAAATGAGTGGATCGCATTCAATTTGACCTTGGAGTCCGTCTTAATTTTGGTGTGGCAACCCGGGTTGTATTCTTGGTGGGAAAACCTACACGCCCATTTTCATGCGGAAATATTGCTTGGGTATTTTACTACAGAATGGTTTATAATATTAAATTTAAACATGCAAAATGTTTCCTTAAACCCAAAGCCAGGGCCCATTATTTCATAGAGCTGCAGCAGAACAATATTGCTTATAAAAATGTTCTGTCTAGCACAAATGAGCAGGACACCATTCACAAATTGCACATGTGATATGGTAGTTGGCTGGTGACCTTATTATTCTGGTAAGCATAATTTTGCCGTGCTTATTTACTTGTTGTGCTTAAGCAGCTCTATGAAATCGGGCCCATGTACTTGTTTCAGTCATTATCATCTTTGTATTACGCATTAAAGATAAATTTATTTAAAACCGTGCTCCCTTTTTGTGGGGAAACTTGTAACTTTATTGGAATACATTCAAATAAAAGGTAAGCCCTTACTTCTGGTTTTGTAATATAATAGTTTGGCGACTGTTCTATGTTCCGACACCCCTATACCGACAGCCCTATGACCGATAACCCATGGGGTCTGGACGCTAAGATTTAGGCTTGGATGGAGTTGGGTTGGGGTTAGGATTAGGAAAATGCATTTAGGGATGTTGGAACATAGGTTTGTAATCCAAAAGACCAACATTTTCAAATGAGCGTTAGAGACGGAACACAAAGCCATTGTGTAAGATGTTCAGAGCTATCTAAATGAGCCCAAGATGTTGGCTTTATTTTTCGAATAACATTTTCTCAATTTCTGCGAGATAGACTTATTTGAAACATATTATTTTTGTTGTATACTTTTTATATATTAAAATGTTGTTCGTGTCGAAGTTACAAGATGGTCATAAAATTGAAGAATTTGTTTACATTAAAAATAATATGTAAGGACTCAATTAGGGACTTATGCGTACAGCGTGCTATGGATGCAATGTGATAAGATACAAATCTTTAAACAAGCTGCAATTAGTTATTTCTGTTGGATTTTTAAAATAAAGTCTCTACACAAAATAAGCTTGAATTTGAGAAAGGACCAAATTATTGGCAAAAAATCCACACACCTAAACTGTTTGTTAATTTTCTTGTTCATGTAATCTTGTCCAAAAGGAAAGAAAAAAACGTTTGTTTGTAACTGTTTTACTCAAGATGTTTATTTTAATAATTAGTGTGATACTTTATGGTTATCCAGTAAGTTCAATAAAAGACTTAAGTTTTTCAACAAATCATTGAGTCATATATGTTTATATATTATTTTATGAATAATAAAAAGCAAAAAACACTTTTTTTCCTGACGAAAACACTACGGGAACACAAGTACCATGACAATCAGCAATACGCTTGATGTACGAAGTTGTTTCTCTGTCGAGCCCAGTCATAAAGCTGCTATTGTAAGCTCAAATATTTCTCACCACAGAGCAATCTTGCTCAGCAGAAACTGGTTACCAGCCAGAATACCATGTCATGTATATTTATTTGTGACTGGTTCCCTTCTTACTTTTTGCTAAGTACCATTTTCATGCTACACAGCTTTATGAAACTGGGCCCCACCATGTCATTTTCACCAGAGCAAGCTGCTCTATGTTCATGAGGTGCTAACTCCAGTAAATCGGGAAATGTGGTTAGCACACATCGGTGTGTTAACAATTTGCCTGCCGATTGCTTAGCGAGTAAGTTTCCATCGCAGTATTCCCTGCTTACCAGTTTGATAATAATGTGACTTGGAAAGTGATTGTGATGGACCCATTGTAGTGTTCATCACTATTGATGAAAACAGGAGGGAATCAGGAAAAAAAGCTGTATGTTTGCCGATATTTGAATAGCTTTCGTACCCTCGATCCCAACTATTCCATGGAAATTGCCATAACAGGGTTCGAGGATACTCCTCCCAACGCCCCTCCAAAAAACCACAAAACAAACCAAAAACAACAACAACAGCAGCAGCAGCGGTAGCAGCAGCAACAACAGCAACCCATATCTTCTCACAGTTGCTATTTTATTGAATGGTTTTTTGATCTCTCTGCTATTCTATAGGGAACCATGGGGGTTTAACTGCTACAATGTTTCAATAAACAAAACTCATTAGAATAACAGTTATATGCGATACAAACTCTGGTTTTCAACATGAACATTTATATTAAGAAATTTAAGAAACAATTAGATGAGTATAAAAAACAAATCATAACAGTTATATGAAAAGAGAATCAATAATGGTAGATTTTTGTCGTGCAATACCTTAAATTAAAGCTTGTAACTTTCTCGAATCTTTATACATGTAAATAGCTGGGTAAAATTTAAATTTAAAGTTTCGAGCAAAATCGGCTAAATATCGGACCTAGCATCGTTAATGTCCAGCATTATATTGTTTTTTAAATAAATAAATACATAAGTAAATAAAATTTAAAAAAATAAATAAAAAAATAAATAAATAAATAACTAAATAAATAAATAAATAAATAAATAAATACACACATACATAAATAAATAAATAAAAAATTCAAAAAATTCATAGTCTGCAGAAAAGTCACAATGGGTAAAAAAAAAGGAATAAGAAATAAAGAAAAGGGAAAAATTATAAAAAAAGACTACCTGTCCTGGGAAACACTAAAATAGAAAGACTAAAATAAAACTGTCAGTTATTATAATTGACAGACTCTTATTATTATTATCTCTAATGAATACATACGGTTTTATAATCAACATGTAATACAGTCAAGACAATTATCATAAATTTAATTAAACAGCGATTCATTAAATCGTTGTGAATGGGAAAAACTACTTTAAGCGGACAACAAAATAAATCAATGTTTGCGAAGGTTGTTGTGTTTGACAGGTGTTAGATCATCTCCATGACAACAGGACAATATGGACCTCCACCAGAGATGTGTGACAAGCGATTTGATTAAATATGTTCCAGGTCTCACAGGGAGTATGTGTAATTGTTGTTTAATTAATTCACGTTTTGGGGAAACATTCGCCATGAATTTTGATTGCATTGATTATACAAATAATGTCATAAAGACAAACACCAGTCATAAATGGTTTGCCGAAGACTGTCTTATTTCAAATCACCTGGCTCAATCTACACCAGATTTCATACTGTTAATCTTTTTAACAAATTGTTTTAGGTAAAAAGCTCTTGTCACATATTGTGATGCCTTTTCTCTTTAAAATTTTGATTCTAGAACAGCTTGTATATAGTTTTTTTGGCTTTTCAGATTTTGTAGTATGAAATATTTCAGGAGCCTTTCTAAATAAGAATTTTGAGAAGTCACAGTGACGCCTTTTAAAAAGGGGGTGACATTAAAATTATTTTTTTGACAAACACGTCATACAAACAAAAATGTGGGTGAAAAAACAACCGTTCAACAACAGTTAAAAGACAACGAGAAATAGTGTATGTTTAGTTAGTGATTTTGTAAACCTTTTGTGTGCTTCCTTTTTTCTTCAACAACAAACAACGCCCTTTTCCCCTTCTCATCGCGGGGAACTGAAGATTCTATTTTCCGGACTTTTAAAGTATCCCAAACGGAAATATTTCTCTGAAGGATTGGTACTGGTATTTAGTAATTAATGAGCTTTCAGATTGTAACTACGATTGTTTTTAACAATTTGTGTACTTTGTCATTTAAGGTTTGTAAGAGGGAGGTTGGGGTCCTGGGACTGATGTTTAGGGTCGGGGGATCCAAAGGGGTTGTCGAATCAATTAAAGTTTAATAACACATTATGTTTTATCTTCTTTCCGCCAATGTTGACGTTTTATTTGAAACCATAGTCCCAGGAACCCAACCCCCTTTTGCAAAAGCACACGGTCCACATTGGTAATAGTCAAAGACCAGTTTCACCACTCTATTTGACCCAACCATTACCTAAAATAACAAACCTGTGTAAATTTAAACTCAGTCCTCGGAGTCACGAGAAAATAGTGGGAAAAAAAACCCGTATATGTTTTCAAAAATTTTCACTGCTTTTCAAACATCGGGTCTTGGGCTTGCGAAAACTAATACTGTTTTACTCGTTTCTTAGTTTGACATGTTATTTCAAGGCAAGTTTTCCCACCCTGACCATCTTTGTACCATGCGCGTTATGTGGAAATCTATGAATGTTTATATTTTCGCCCTGACCATCGTGGAAACACTCTTGAAGTGGAAATTTATGGCAGATATGTTGAAACTTTAGGGTTTGCCAAAAGCTGTGGAGATTTCATTGTCATCAAATAAAAACAAACTTTATGCAGTCACGGACAACTCGACCTTCATACAGTATACAGTCTATAGACCATGTAACCTACCAAAACAAGTTACTTTGTTCATTCTCGGTCCTTTCTGGCAAGCAAAATACTACACAGGTCATGTTATGGGAAATTTTGTATCATAAATTCCACATAAATTCACAAGTTATAAAAGTAACAGCTGGACAAGTTTTTGAGATAGTGTGTCCTCTTTCTTCAAAGTTAAAAGTTGATGAAAATTCAGACGATACTACCTCCATAAAATATAACCTACAGGAAGTCCAGGCTCTAGGGCTCCTTTATAAAAATGTGTGATATCATAGGTTACATAGCCTTTAGGGAAACTACATTGACAGAGAACAGATTTACCGTAAAGCCACTCGGGCTCAATTTGGCTGTTAACCTTATTCTTGTAATCACAATTTCGTTGTGCTTAGCTACTTTTTCATCACTGAATCAGAAACATAACTTTCCCCGCTATGTCCATTATGCAAAGAAATTAAAGAAAGTGTTAACAATAATTAGGGTTTTTGATACTGGAAAATTGTGGTGGGTATCAATTGAGGACGAATTGGGTAGGCCCCAAGCTTTTAGATCGTTCATAGTTTGTGTTTGGTCATAACCCTTTCATCATAGCTTTGTAGGCAGCAAACAAAACAATGTTGCTTGCAAAAACAAAAATTCACTGCCTTTTCCTTTTTAGCAAAGGAAAAATACAAGCACCGAGATGAATGTTGGAGCATGGGAACAAGTGCCTATGACTCGTACGGCTTTACATTGTCCGGTAACTGAACAGTGGTTTTTGCGTTCAACCGTGACCTCCATTTTGCAACAGCCAAGCCCAAATCCCACCGCCTTGCTTGTCGTTTCCAATGCCAAAATCAAACAATTATTATTTAAATTTTCTCTCATAGAAAAAAACATCACACATAGCACACATGCACAACAAAAAAGTTGGAGGTTAGAAGTTTCCCATATATGGTAGCATTCTAAATACACAATATACACGTACACCTTTTGTTGCATTGTGAATACACTCACGTCCCACGAAGAGCCATTGCCCAATCGACCGAGAAAAACAGACCCGCTAAACTTTTTTCTGTTTTGTGAAGGAAATATTTTTTCGCCATTGTGCAGTGACTAGTCAGTATTATTAGGTCAATCCCCGATGGCAAGAGAACCTGCCCAATATATTTTTTTCTTGAAGATAAAAACGAAAACATGTTTTTCACATTAAAGCTACCTTTCCCTATTGTTGTTGTTGTTGTTGTTGTTGATGATGATGTTGTTGTTGTTTAAAATTTTGTTTTAGTTTTTAAAATAATACTTTTATCAATGATAAAAGCAGTAGCTTTGAATTCCCCGAGTGATAGTCAATTGTATCGCTTTGACATGTATTTACACAAAGAAACAAAAAAACAAATGTTGAAACCACTTTTTAGAATATTGGTCATATCATCAAGGATGTATTCCCACTAAAGACTCCCATTTTTCGAAATTAAACCCAAATCCAACCAGGAGAATATAGTGAAACACCACGCACAATTTTCTGCATGTAAAACACATTATCCTTAACGTTGGTTGTTATCACAGAAATCAGCTGCTGTGGTTTTTTGAAGGGTTTTCAGATACAGTTTTCTCAGACTTCAATAAAGAGAAAAACATTTCACAGAATAAAATGGTTCTTCTATAAAATTATATAAAAGCAGTTATCTTTCAGACTAAAATTACACAATTTTTTTCTTTACTAATCCTGTTAAATACCTCTAAGTATTTTTGTTCCAAAGAAACTTCCTGACACGGTTGCCGTCTTAGTGTCTTGCCTTCAAAAACAAAGAAAATCGTGGAAGGAAGTCTTGCCTGGCACAGCTTGGAAAGCAACCAACTTGTAGTTTATTCTCCTTTTTAAAACTGTCACAAATCTTTCAGGAGGCGCTATCCTTGATAAAGTGTTATTTGCTGGTTGTTTTCAGTTGTAGTCGTTACATATTTTTTAAAGTAGTATATATATATATATTTAGTGAAATTTCATGTTATTGAAACGTTATATACTACGGAAGCGTATTGCCGCCACATGAATTTAAAAAAATCTCTCTTATCTTACGTACATGATAAATCCAAACTTATCATGTACGTACACGATAACTTATCGTGTACGTATACGATAAGTCCAAACTTATCGTGTACGTACAAGATAAGAGAGATATTTTTTTTATTCATGTGGCGGAAATACGCTTCCGTAATATACAACTAGTTTGTTATTAATTGAACCTTATACTTCCACGGGTATAAAATGCTTTTCACACATCTGTGTATGGGTACAACCAAATAACATTCTTTATCCCGGATGCAAATGTTAACATCTTTTTTCTTTTTTGATCCCGTGAAGTTAACAAATGAAATTAAACTAAAACCTTCATCCTTGTGTCAAAAGGTCAGAGGGTTTTGTTGTCCTTCCCATTGATCGCAGATTTTATTCCTAAAAGTACATGTCAAGAAATGTAAACTCGAATGTTTTGAGAGGTGTTTTTTTTAATCAGACCTGCTAGTAAACAGACCCGAGGATGTTGTCGTGACGTGTAATGGTCATGACTATTCACGACCTCTTTGTGTCCCAAATGCAAATAGAAAGTCTTTTGATATCGCTCTGAACTGAGGACACGCAGTTATTGTGTGTCGTAATGAATTATTCATGAGGTATTTGTGTTCCCATTCGTTATACACCTGGAAAATGGCTGACTAACTAAATTCTAAGCCGTCCGTACTGGACCATTGTGAAAGGGATGACTGTGAAAGACAGTCTGGCCTCGTCCGCTAAGTGACGTCATGGTGCAACCGCCTCTGACTGTATGATGCATAATTGGATTGAAACCGCCTCGTCAAACGCTAAATCTACAGGTTAGACGTCGTAAAGGCAGCATTGTCTTGATGAGGAAATCAAGAACAAAGTAAAAATGCAACTAGACATCTCAAGATGACACAGGACATACGCTGAAGCCGTCAAAAAGTGAGTTTAAATGCAACATATTTTGATCGATTAACTGATAGAGAGAGTCTACTTTGAAGCGGTACATGTGTAACTGTTGCTTGAGTGGTACGCATTGACAATGAAAATGGCTTCTCACTGGCTTTACGTTGTTGTATTGATCACAACTCTTCACAGTTTACCGTTAATTACAGCACAGTTGTTTATGGTTGAACCGAAAGATGCTGAATTTTTGCTAAACGACAGCGTGACGATGCGGTGCACGATAACTCACCAACCGGGAGCCACTGTGTTCTGGTCGGTGCCCGGTGCAGCGTCTTTCATTGGGACTACCACTCAAGAAAACCTCGGTGGTCGTTTCTCAATAGATGGACAATTTGAGAGTGGGGAGAATAACCTAGTAATAAACAAGGTTCTCCTACAGGACAGTGGTCCTTATGTCTGCGTCGTCATCATATCAGACGGTGTCGAAACAACACGCTTTGAATCAGAAACGGGAACATTGAGGGTTGTTCAAGTTCCAGAGACTGGGGATACGGTGTGCTGGACAGAGAGAGGGAGGGTAGCTAGTGTCGGGGACTCCGTATCCCTAAAATGTGCCTCGAGCGACCCCATGGTGGACTTAACGTGGTTTGTTGAGGACGCGGGTCTTAGTTCTTCCCCCTTGGATATTTCTCCTCCAGGAACTGGTATCGAGACCGAATTCCTCGCCGAGGCCCAAACCAATTTGAAGACGTACACATGCCAGCCGAATAGTGGGGACTACACCCCGTGTTCTGTGACCCTCGAGGTACGGCATCCACCTGTTGTTTCCATTGAAGAGGATGGAATTATTGAGACCGGACTTGATGCCAAATTTATGTGCATAGCTACGGGGAATCCGGGGAACTTTGCTTACATCTGGCACTATAATGACTATCAGGTTGGATTTGAAGAGCACTCTAGATTCAACAGAGCAAGGCTGGAATCCAGCGGCTCTGTTTTGGTGTTACCGGATTTGGAGGATGCTGATAATAATGTGACACTGCGGTGCGAAGCTGTTAACGCTCTGGGGTCGGAGACAACGACCCGTGTGATCAAGGCACGGGCCGGTAAGACCCTGGCGCAGATCATCGGTCCTATCATCCTTGGCATCATCCTCGGACTTGTCCTCATCGTGTTGTTCCTGTACTTCATCTGGTGGCGCAGGCAGAGGATCAAGGTCGAGCAAATCAGCAAAAAGTCCAAAAGCGTGAAGAGGAACGACTCCCGACGCAGCGAGGTCCCAACGGTTGACACGGGCATCGTCTACACCCAGACCGTGGGTGGATTCGGCAATCGCTACGGGAAGAAATCCGCTTCCAACGGCGATCTGGCACGATCCGGTCTCGATCTGGAGTCTGCCGGCTACGGGCCGGATGTCACCAGCATCCCAGCGTACAGGGCAACGGCCGAGGAAGAGAAGGAAGACGACGGTGCACTGAGGCCCATCCCAAGAAAGAAGAGCACTGGATCTACGTCCTCATTGGCAGCAACCAATTACCCATCTTCATCAACAACTGCGGACGATGCCAACCTCATCAGCCCCAGAGATGAGGCGGCCTTTACCTACCATGTCAACCCACATTTCGAGGACTTCCGCTTCCTTCCGATAGAAGGCCAACCCGAAAATGATTTCGGTTCCGAGGAGAAGAAGGAGAAACCGCCAAATCTCAATATTGAAGCCGAGGCCCCGGACTCAAACTTCCATAGCGGTGATGATGAAAATATTATTAGCACTGAGTTGTAAAAAAAAACAAAAAAACGCAAAAACTACTTTGTTTGCTTGCCACTTTATATTAGATGCGAGCTTTTCCAGCTGTCTTTCACTGGATGGTAAGGTACAACAGAATAACACATTTCTTGATTAATAAGTCAAAGTCGGTGCCAATCATTTTTGATCAAAATTGATCGGCGAAAGGGCCTGGCAAAAACTTTACTGCAGATGCCTAATGTTTGATTTACAAGGTGCTGCAGAGTCCAAAGCAAAAACATACAAAATCATGGGGTTTTTTTTGTGTGTGCGTATAGTCACCTTAATCAATCTCATAGAACGGTGTACAAATATCTATCGTTGACATGGAAGTTATATTAGACGTAATTTTAAGTATGTTTTCATTGTAAGTAAGCCTTATACCGGTACAGTCCCAAATCCTCCAATATCCAAATGCCAAAAGGAAGGATTCAGAAGGACTGGGCCCGGCAGGCCCAAACAAAAATTGCATCAAAGTGTCGGACATACCAATCTTATCCAAGTCCATTTTGGTGTGGAGTGACATGTGAGAAGAGCTGTTGGGCCACACACTAGCCAAAATGTATGTTAATTGAACTCAAAATAAACGTTGAAAAACAATCTAAAACCTCTAAAACCAATAAAAAAAGAGGGGGGAGGGAGAGACACGGCTTTTTTTCTTACCCGACCCAAGATTTTGGTTGAATTTGTATTAAACGCAAAGGGGGCATGGCTACGCCAGGCTGACGTACATCGCTTTTAGTGACTTTTGTATTTGGTTCAACATTTTAAACTATACAGATAGTTATTTTCATGGATATAAACAAATTGAAATGTACAGAACGGATTAATAAAAGGAACTCAATGGGAGCTATGTAGGTTTTAATTTTTTTGAAAAAACCCCCGCGTACTTAAAAAATTCTAGGTTGAAAAAAATACGCATTTATATAGGAAGATATGTGATTATTTGCTTATTATGTTATTTTGTATACTTTAAAATGAGTAGAATTAGAAGTCATAATGCCAATTTTGTTTATCAATGTTTGTTTTTTATAAAAGACATTTTTAGTTAAAGTTCAAAATGAAAGATGGCGAGAAATTATAGATTTGCTTAATTATTTGTTTATAACATTTCATATATATTATATAATTATTTGTGTCTGTGCATCTAAAACAGTATGATCCATATACACATTGCTGGAAACTAGGGGTAAAACGGTGGTTTGACTTGCTCCCAAGCAAACATGCATACAGAATAATCCAGTTTCACTGTAACCTTTTTTTTAAAATCACAACTCGGTGCACGTTCTCACGACAGTCGCCATCTTGGATTTTGTTTGTATGCCTAAATTGTAACAATGCACAATATTTGAGAATATTGTTTTCTTTTCAAAACACTTTCAGGTTCATGAATAACTGACATGTCTGTTTGGGGACGACCCAGTACTATACGGGGGTGTTTCCAAAGTACACCGGCCCTGATAGAAAACGTAGGGAAATTTGTCGAGAAACTTATCAAATTGTTTTAAATATTTTTGCCTCTGTAAAATTTCATCTAAAACATATGAACAATATAACTATTGGTAGAAATTAAACGTAAAATGGTGGTTAAAATTTCTGCCGGCCAAAACATGCACACTGCATACTTTTCAGAAGGTTTCATTGTTGCGTTCTCACGGCCGCCATTTTGGATTGTGTTTGCATGCCTAAAGCACAATGCAGAATATCTGAGTGTAATATTTTCTATTCAAAACACTTTGAAGTTCATGACTAACTGGAATGTCGGTTTTGGGGCGAGCCATTACTCACAGGGGTGTTTCCATAGTACACCGGCCCTGTATTAAATTCATTGTTGCGAAAATCCTCAAAACCAGTGTACTGTTCACAACATTTGACGTCATATTACCCATAGTCCACCTGAGCAATTGTTGTATAAATATATGCATTTACTTTATCATTGTTTTTTTTTAAGAATGCATTCATCTGCATCTCATTTTGTATATTGTAAACACCAGACAACACACAAATCAGAAATTATAGTAATCACGTCAATTAAGTTAAGAAATAACTAAAACAATTCATGGTGTTTTGTCAGGAAATCTGTGCACGTTCTTAAATAGGCTTATTTTGATTGCATCAACCGAAATAAGTAACTGCTATTCTTTTTGTCTTCAATTACTGTATAATTTCTTTAAACTTCTACAGTATAGTTTATATGTTATTTGTCTCAGGGGGCTTGGCTTGGTGTACGTTTTTCAATCAGTCACCTTTAAACTGAGACCAATAATTGTTTCTCGCTTGTTTACCAGCGGTATTCTTATTTAATCAACGAACTGTATAACTCGCTCAACGAATACAAACGGGGTACCAGTTAATACATGATTAAATTATGTACATGTACTTAAAAGCACAACAAGTAGCTAAGCACAAAACATGTACCAGTATATTAGTCTGTGACTAGTTCCCTGCTTGTTATTTGCTTAGCAGACCATCATTATATCTCTCTTGGAAACGATCATTTGTTGATGTTTCCTTGAATTGAATTCTTAAAAGGCTCAACACATTTTTGTTCAATGCAGTCAAAATATAAGTCGTAAAATATGACATTTCAATCTTTCAAACGTTCTATAAAAATTAATTTGATTTTTTTTAAATTGTTTTTTAAAATTGTATATACAAACTTGTTGTGGATGAAAAATACATGTTTCACTTTTTTTCTGTACGGTTCGTGAATACATTTTAGCAACATTGTAAATAAATGGGTACAAACTATTCGATACAAATAAATAATACAAACAAGAGTATTCAAAAATGTTTGAACTTGAACGTTGACAGCATTTTGATTTAGATTTGTACTATTTGAAAATGCCAGAGGCATCAACTATAAATTGTAATCTTTGAAATACAAAAGAAAAACCATATGTTAAGGGGAGGGGGAATAATAATGTTTGTTTTTAAACAGGCGGAGCAATAATACCAAACAACTGCCAACAAATTGTTTTTAAATACATGATTTGGTTCTGAACAAAGAATTCAAACCCAAAGTATTTATAAACATTTACCCAGTCAGTTTCCCTTGTGGTTTATTAGGTGATTTTAAAATACATTTGTTAAATTACGAAACTCTCTTATGATGCTTGGAAGTTCTATCTAAGTATACATGTACTTCTAATTGAGTTAAATGTGTATTGTAGGTTTTTTTTTCGGTCAACAAAAGTGTATTTAGTATGTCACCCAGCTCGTTCAATTTCGTTTTAAAATGAATGCTTTGTTGCGTCAGTATTCAACAATCAAAAGAAGTAATGACATTTCTACATTTGTTTTAACATTCACCCAGTGAGCTTTCAAATAGCACTTTTTATTCAAAGAATACTTCCCCCCCCCCAAGTTCTCCCTTGCCTCATTTCTCTTTTCTTAATGTTAGCAAATATATTATGTTATTTAAAATTGGCGTGGAGTAATGTAATATTTTTGTAAAAGTAAATGATGTTTTAAGTTTTCACCAAAGTTTTCTTGTTGTTGAAAAAGAAAATCAGACCATCGAAGCTATGTGCGTGTACAATGCAAAAAGTGGTGGATTTAATTTTTAAAGCAGTCAAACTTTATTGTTAAGTGTAAATATGTTTTTCAAAGATTATATTTTGCGATCGCGAATGGGATGATTATAGTAGATTGATAGGAGGTGGGGATTGGGGAGTGGCAAGCATTGACCAGTGACGTAACCAGACAGTTTCATGGGGGGGGGGGTCAAGCGGGAGAAACTACATTTTGGTTTTGGTTCTGTTTTGGGAGGGGTGCGGGGGTCGGGGTTGATGATTGTGTCGAACCATACATTTGTGGGTTTTGGGTTTTTTTTTTTCGATCTCGTTTCCGGGGTGAGGGGGCAAGGGTTCTGATGGGGGTCTTTTGCTTCCACCCCCATGCCACCCTGGTTACAACTTATAAGCCACTAGCTTTGACACTGGATGTGCCTTAGAATTTGAAATATCTTTGGCAATAATAAGTTGAGCTGGTCTTGATGAAATGTAATGGATAGTATGATGTTTGTATACGCTTTTGGTATTAATAAACTAGAAAGAGCATTCTGTACAGCTTAAATTTCAACGAGTGTTGTTTATAAATAACTAGGATGGAAGGAAATTAACGAGGAGGCTTTATTTGCGATGTTTGATTTTTGTAAGAAATGGACCGTGCCGGTTTGAATACTTTGGATGACGTTTATCTTCCATGTACGTTACTTGCTAGAGGGTCTCTAACTTTAAGTTTTATAATACACTAATCTCCCACTTTATTTGTTATTCTTTCCAATCGAAATTTCGAACCATTACGTTGGACGGCATTATTTTTTATAATACACTAATCTCCCAGTAGATAGATTCCTTATGAAGGTGGAACAATTTAAAGTCTCTACACCCGAAATAAAATGTCACTTTATTTGATATTCTTTCCAATCGAAATTTCGAACCATTACGTTGGACGGCATTATTTTTTATCTGTACTTCTCTTTCAGAGCGAAATTTGATACAACGTGACGTCAGTGGATATCAACAGTAAATGGTTCTGCACTTTCCAAAAATGGAATTTTTGCGTCTTCCAAAATGTCACATTCAATGCCTTGTAATATCAAAATTCAGGAATTAATTAGAAATTTCATGTACAAAAATGTACAGACCTATGTTATTTGAAATGTGACACCATAAGGTGTTAAAGGATGTTGATTAAATTTTGCACTGTGGACAGAAAGAAAATACAATGGCATTTTACACCGTATTCACGTGAGGTTAGAGACTTGTCTTGTTTCACTTTTACGAGGACTTTTTCTATTTGGAAAACAAATTCATCCCAAAAACTCGATTCGATCAATGAGCCCCTCTTCATATTCGAATACCCGCGTGTAGGAAGCGCTGCTGATGTACGCAAGACCATTAAAACGATTTACAATGAGCCAGCAAGTTACATAAATATGTGAAGATTAATGATTCAGTTAATGAGCAGTCAATGAATCATCTTCTTAACATGATTGTTGTAGTAATTGCACACTCGATCAAAAAGCTTTTGAATTAAATGTCACTAGCTGAGTGCTGTTTTGCGGTCAAATCCGTTATTGTATTGAAGGCATTCGCTTGTGTAATTTCAATATGAAGGAGAATTATGAGTTTAAATCATTTTTTTATCTCGAAAAGCCTTGTCAAGTACTTTACCGAAAAACAAAAGTAGGCCCATGCCCAACAGGACAAGCCTATAACTTTTAAAAAGAACCACAAAATCAAATGGCCCTGGCATCACGCCCTCTCGTGTCAAGGGTCCCAATTAAATTGAGCTTTAGGGTCCGGAGAATTCCTCTTGATAATATTCGCGAGACTCATAAATACAAAGAGATAAATCTGATAATCCTCATCGTAAAACCACGTGTGGTAGAATATTCAACCAATGTCATCGCTCAAACGGCTCTCTGCAGAACCAACGCTCCTCCTGAAGCAATTTATGCATGGCTGTACCCCCAAGTTTGCTAGAATGACTTCATTATTATCCATCCACACCAAGCAAAGCTTCACCCATCAAAGTTATGTACACGTTTGGTAATGAAAATTAATGGCGAGAAACACTTACTTTGTAATAGGATAATGCAGTTTGAGAAACATTTGACTTCGAAGTACTGCGGTTATGGAAAAAGATATAACTATCCCCCAAAAATTAAATCTGAGAAACGTTACTGTCAGATACGTTTATCAGATTCTGTACTCCAGTTACGGATTTTTCTTCCAGTGGCTGGACATAACCGCTCCGGATTTTCGGCATTATCTCAAAAACGCTACCACCTTTTGAAATGAAATTGCCACATGTTAGTTTTATTGTATATATAGGCTACATTTATATAGGGTTAAAACAATCGGCTCCGAAATCCAAAGAGATACGTTCCTGTGATCCACGCTCAAAGTACCATCTCTGAAGCGTTTATTCACACGCTTCAATGATTGGCACTCGTTAGTAACCATAACAACATCAACCAGAGCGTCAACCAGAGCACAAAGTATAAACACTTTTTTTTATGTGAACGGTGACAGACCTGAAGGGAAGTTGTTGAATCTTAATATTTAATGGACGGTGTGCCCCATTGATTCACGGGTTGATTAGGCCTTTTATCTTGCTTGTAGACATACGTGAACCATGCATTATAACAAGAACGAAGACATTGCCGGTAGATCTTGCCAACTGAGTGCCCTTTTGTCTCTATGATGTTCGTTTATGGTTAATTTAAAGCGGTCTCCAAGCATATCCTACACAGATCGTGCGCAAACAAAACAATATCCATCCAAACAAAATTCTTCTTGGGAATGAAAACAGCTTTTAAGAACTAGCCCATTTTGGGGGGATTTCATTCTGATTTCCCCTGGTGAATTGTAAATACATCATTGACAGTTTTTAACGAAAATGCTAATTCGGAGGGTTTCAAATGCTGTGGATTTTGAAGCTGTATTTTAGACGGGAATGTCACTCTAGACCAGGTATACAATCTGAAAACTCCCGGGTGAGAGTTGACCCGGACTCAGGGTCCCAAGGGGGTCCTGATCCAATGTTTTGGTCAGGCTGATCCGGCCGGAAACTGGTCAAAACGGTTTTTGATCCAGAATCTGTGTCAATTTGACCCAAGTTATGGGTCATGTTGACAGAGACTTCGGGCTTTACTGACCCAGAAATAGGTCAAGCCCCACTTCGATCTGGGTCAATTCTGACTGGTGTGAGCTTTTGGATTGACAATTTTCCCCACTTTGTTAACTAAAGCAAACATATTTCTTAGACAGATCGGTAAACAATAAGCCCTCAGATTAAAAATGATCGGTTCATCTACAGGGCGTGCTCTACCTTCAAAAGAAAATATCAAGTAATAAAAGACAATGGAAACTTAACTTAAACCATTTTTGGGTGAACAAAAAGAAAAGAACTGAATAAAATGGGATTTCAATCTGCGCCTTGCCCAACAAATATGAATAAATTAGTAAAACTTATTTTAATTTAAAATGGTTTGTTGTGGGTTAATCCTATTGATGAGATCTTTTTCCACACATCACTCTTAAGAAATTAATGTCAGTCCGAACGTAAATGGAAATTGGATGTCTGCAAATGTTTGTCTACTGCTTTACCTTGACTTTCATTTTTGATCAATTTAACTGACAAAATTTAAACTAATTGAACCTTAAACATTTTTATATATTACCGAATGGTTGGTATGCCATTCAAACCCTTTTAGATTAATAAAAATGAAGTCAGACTCCTTGATCGGACAAAAAAAAATGTTGCCGAAATATTTGTTTTTTCTCTGAACGGGTTTTGACAGACGATGTTGTTTCAAAACGAAAAAAAAAAACACAAAGAAAGAACTTTGCATATGTCACGGGCAATGCACAAAATACACCTAACCTTGCATTGTTGCTATCCATGGCCAGTGCACGTGATTTAAATAACTTCTGGTAGCACTTATATAGTTGGCAGATTTGTTCCTAATGAAAGCTTATTTATATCTTTCTCGAACCCCAAATGCCTGTTTGAAATTAACGGCGGCACCAATTTGGGGTCGATTTCACGAAGCACACAAGATTAAACTTAAGATGAGTTGTCAATAGTGCCACCATGATCTGGATTGTGGCATTACAATTTGCCTAGCAATTAAGATTGATACACCAATCTTATATTAGCTCTTTGTAAAATCGGGCCCTGGCAGAACTTGCTCTTTTGGTTGTCCAGGTGGACAGTTCTAGTCTCGTCCGTCATTAATCTTCATCTCTATCGCTTAACATAGGCTAAAAGGCATTAGCCAAGCAGCTGCTGCACTCCTTGTATGCCGTCACTACGTTGCAAATTGTAGTCAACTGCGCCCAGATAAGAATGCATTCACAAAATGCGAAGTGGACAACTCAATATTGTGTTTTAATTAAGACATGCATACAGGATAAAACTGCACTTACAACAAATACCTTCTATTCTTGCATGAAAACTACGACGGCCGTATAGCAACATTTCTAAAGTTGATGTAATGTCGAGTTTGCTTGACGAATTAGGAATCCATACAAGGGCGTCATGAAAGACAGTAACGTCATGAGAAAGCCAGGGGCCCAATTTCATATGTAGAGCTGCTTAAGTACAAAAAGTAGCTCAACACTATGCTTCACAGAACAAGGTTACCAGCCGAAATACCAAGTAACTATATACCACTTTTGACTGGTATTCTGCTAAATGTTGCTTACCAGAAAATTGTCAAGTAAAATTATCTGCTGAAGCAGCTGTGGAATTGTGCGTATAGCCTCACGACTTAGGCCGTATCCAAATTGGTAGCTACAGCTATGGCTACGACTGTTGCTAAGGGTGTTGCTAAGGACATCCTATACTTCACTGCATGATGACGCAGAAATCTAGCCGTAGCCGTATGCTGTAGCCGCCAATTCGGACCCTGCCTTACACTATCTGATGATTATCTGGAAACAATTATGGCCGTGGCCCAATTGGCGGCTGGCACTGATGCCAAGGGTGTTGCTAAAAAGGCGTCCTCGTGATGCTCAATGCATCATTAGCCGTAGCCATAGCCATACCCGCAGCCCAGCCGTAGCCACCAATTCGTACACGGCTTATTACATGTTTATTATCCGCACACAGCTGACACTGTTATGCAATGAATCCGAACAATCCAATTGCTTTCGATGTCCAAGTTAATCATTAAGCAGAATTCGAGCAAACTTAACACGAGCGTCACATCACTCCGTGCCCTGCGTTTCCCGTCTATTTATTAAAACTGTAATAAGCCTTGACGGATGATGCATTTAAAATGAACCATATAAAGGCTGCGAAGGTTTCATTTTGCTGGATAAGTCAACTCGAGGTTGGGACACAATTATTTGAAGTGGAGGCGTCAAGAACATTTTGCGAAGTGCCGTTTACTACCTTTAGTTCGTAATTGCTGTTATAGGTAACGTATAATCAATAAGTTTTATTTATGATTTATTGCTCTATTTGCAGTTACACTCCTAAACATTTCTCACTGCATGATGTGCATACTTAGGGCTAAGTCAAACTGAACAGTCTTTAACGGGATCCAGTTCCAGGCAACTTTCAACGAAAAACGATGACTCAAACTAAATTTTGAAGCTGTAGCTATTATACCAAAGTGAGCCTTTTACACGCATGGGATATCCCCCAATGTTCCCGTACTTTAACACACTCTTTTCCTCTAGTACAAAAGTACCTCCCTAAAGTCCTCTAAAGAATTTCTGAAATTTCAAGCACAAAATGAAGACACAATTAGGGACACCATGCACCAGATGTAGTTGCATGTAAAAAATAACATTGTGTGACAAGGCCCGGACCAATAACTGACACAAAAACGTATTCTCAAATTGATTTGAATTTGTAAAGACGAGTTCTCTTGCATGCCTCTTTGTTTTGAAAAGCAATACTGTCCTATACTTACAGGATTCTCTGCACCATTTGGTTACAAAGCCAATAGTTCCATAGAGTGACTGGTTTGGCCTCTCTATACTATGCCGGTAAACATCAATGCATCGGGTGTCTGAACTTAAGGTAATTAATTACCGATTCACGTAACATATCTGGTATGATTTATAGCACATTAACTCATGACATGAGGGCTATTAGTATAGATACTTCACACACAAATACACCGCTTAGTAATCAAACGGTACAATAAAAAAAAAAAAAAACGCACTATATAGTCTCGTACTTATCGGTGCATCATCACCAGGCATTTTGAGTACACAGGCCTTGGGACATTCATTTATGCTCTTGCGGCAACTGCTCGGGACTGCACAGATGCTAAGCAACCGCCGCAGCGGTGTGAAATGATTACCCACTGCCCAAAACTGTCAAATCTTTGACGTCTTGAAAACAACATCATAGGCACACGGCAGTTTTATTAAGTCATGACATGGACGAAAGTTAGTTTGTAAAAAAAATAAATAAATAAAAAGCCTTATAACTATTGTCCGTGGAGGTGACGTCGAATATGGCGGTTTCAGATTATTGTTTGCATCTCGTGACGCAACACTGATGCACGATTATTTGTTTGAATTATATGCTGTACTGACGGAAAAAATTTCTACAATGTTTGCGTGTAATCATACAGAACCTGAACCTTTCAAGCCAGCAGGGGAAAAAAGATCTGATCACCGGGAAGAAGTCTTCACACAAGGGCAAGGAACTTCGTGTTTGAATGAAGTCAATGATATACCAAGGCAACACTGTGTGTCATTCTTGTAGTTACTCTTCTTTGCACCATGGACAAGAGTGGTTAAAATCATTGTGTGTGCATAGGGAGTTCCGCACGGACTGATGAGAGCTCTTGATGAACTACCCCGTGTTAAGTCAATTGTGATCTACTGCCGATAGCAACACCAAATTCGTGTTTCGCCCTCGAAGTGCTCTGGATATAAATATTTTCTTAATCTACGAGAGAAGTGCGGGAAAGTGGTAAAGTGCTTCACTACCTCAACCCTGTTTTTGCGATCAACAAGTTTGAGTAGGAAACGTGATAAAAAAGTGTGCCCAAAATCACGAATTTCATCAGAATTTGAGCGGAGAAAAAACAAAATTGACACAACTTATGAGACGCATTTTTTCTCAATGACACTTCACAAACACTGCGTCTACAGAGCTATTAGAGAAGGAATATACTGGGGGTGCGTGGGTGCGTGTGTGTGTTGATGACATAGGGAACCAATCGCATAATCCAAGAGACACGTTGCCAAATGTTAGTAGTTTGACTTTTAAGAGCTCCAATTAACTCAAATTTACAAGGTTCACTTTAAATTAACAAAAAACACTCTCTACTCGGTGCTGGGTTCAGTGTTACAAAAGTGTGGCATAGCTGATACGTTTGTTTAATCTGCTTGTGGATTGCCATTCGCAACGGCAACGGACCCAAATTGGTAAATTAAGGAGGTCACTTGCATGCAGGGAGGCAGTCGAAAGTCCGATTTGTAAATCTGACACAAGCTACAATGGCTGAGAAAAGAGCATTGCTACATTTATTTGATTAATTTAGGTCATCATCTCTTAAAGCAGATGGAAAATTGTCATTTATTTGGTTGAGCAAGGCTCGTGTTAATTTAATAAGCTGGCCTTTCAGTTGTATGGATTACTCTTGTATACAAACACCATTAGTACCCATGTCAACCTCTCGGAAGAGAGCTATTCGATTGACAATATAACTTCTAACGAAAACTGGAAGAGAGGTTTTGCGATGGAACCGCCAGTCAACTGCAGTGACCCTTACTTCACCGACCGTGTAATTCACCCTGTAGGGGCGGAGGCCCTCCACCTCACCCTTGCAGCGATCGGGATCCTCGGCAACGGCCTCGTCTTCATTCTCTTCCTCCGCCTACCCATACTAAGAGAAAACACCACAAATATCTTCCTCTTCAACTTGGCAATCGCGGACTTCTGCAGCTCGGTGTTCCTGGCGATCCGGCCGTACGCCCTCGCTCTCAATCCGGAGGATATCGTCTGGAATGAGTTAGTGTGTCGCTTCTTCAAGTCAGATTTCCCTCTTTGGACCTGCGTGACTGCTTCCATCTACAACCTTCTCCTGGTGACGTTCGACCGGTACCTGTGCGTCGTCAAGCCGTTTGTATACCGTCGGTACTTTACTGTGCCGAGGATCAGACTCATGGTCGCGCTCTGTTGGATCTTCTCCGCCATTTTGGAAACGTTTTGTTTCTACAGCACCCGCGTGAACGCCTGCGGCCGCTGTGAGATTTACTGGTCCTCCGTCACATTACAGATTGTCTGTGCTTTTGGGATATTCTTCACCACCTATCTATTCCCAACAGTCGTCATGCTCTTCGTGTACGGGAGAATCGTACGGACTTTAAAGGGACGAGAGGAAGCCCTCAAGAGCCACCAGCAGCGGGCAGCGGCCGCTAGCCTCCTCAGGACCCGGCGTAACATCGTGACCATGCTTCAGCTCCTGGTGCTCATGTTTGGTCTCCTGTGGGCTCCGAACCAGCTCGTTTTTCTGATTATCAGCTTTCCCGGCGTCACCGCTAACATCGAAGGGATTGGTTACACCATCCTCGTCGCCGTCGGATTCCTGAACTGTGTTGTGAACCCCTTCGTTTACGCCTTCAAGAACCCCAAATTCCGGAAAGGGTTCATCACCGTCATCTGCTGCCGTCGAGGACACTCTGTTTTCCCGTCAGATTTCAACGGTAGTGGCGCTGACTCTGCTGGCTCCCTCACTGTTAACTCAAACAAAGTTACCGTCTCAGTTGTCAAACAAAGTGCTATCGTAACGTCTCAGAAACAATTTCCAGATCAGTTGAACCGCGTCCATTTTGAAGACCAGGTGGAATCACAAGGGCAACCCCCAGTTAAAACTGATAGAGCCTCTGACATTCTTGAAGAGCAGCACACGCAAAACTTACATCACAAGCCTTCACAAGGGCCACAGAGCTTGGACTTACTGGAGGCACATAGTAATTACACAGCTCACACTTCAAAACATTATTTTTAAAAACTTGGATTTTAAGGCACTTTTATCGTACACTTGTACAAACTGTTGATACCTCATAACATTTTAACATGTAGAAATGGTAAAAAAAACACCACACATTTAAGACGGGTGTAACAGCGTGTAGTGACCGAGTGGTAATGAGCATCGGGCTCAAGTTCCGCAGTAGCTGAGTCATCAGAGTGTGGGTTTGAATCTCGGTCGTGACATTTGTGTTCTTTGAGGAAGACACTTAACTTTAATTGCTTCTCTTCACCCAGGAGCATAATGGCTGTACATGTGAGTGTAGCGATTTTTTTAATGTGAATGATTAGCAACATGTGCGCCCATTTGGCCACTGATTCGAAGAGCTGCATATAGGCTACTCCAAAGGAGTTGAGATGAATTCAGTAATGCTTAAAACCCAGTGGACACCAGGAGCATCCATTTTGAAAGACACTTTGACACAAAGCGCCAAATAAATGTGTATTCTTATATTGCCTATAAGGAAATGAACTGAAATGCAAAAGATAACTCCTTTTGAAAGCAAGGTGACATTGTGTGTACATCATACGTTGAGCGGCAGTTTCCGTTTGGCATAGAGTCAAAGTGCACCTGCCCAATTTCGTTTCTCTTTTTTCGTCTCACTTAATTAACAAACTGAGTACTCTGATCAAGTTTTTTATGGTGTGAGTCGCTGTCAGACAGTTTGACAGAGCTAATTATTTGTGCAGGTATGAGCTACGTTTCAAGAAATTCGTTGCGGCATAAATTATCTTAAATAATTGCAGTGAAAAGGCTGCATCGTTAGAAAATGTAGTTCATTGCTTGGTGTACATTAGTTTACAATTCTTTTAAAACTATTGCCATTCGACCAACAATTTAAATGCGTCTTATGACACTCTTAAAAGTGTTGCATTTACATTTATGGTCAGTGACTACAGTTAGATTTAACAACATTAAACAGTCGAAGTTAAATCCAAACTCACTATAATGTTATAACTACTTTTTAATCAGATGATTTTTACAAAGAATCGTCACTCACTGCGTGTTGAATTTAACACTCAGTGCGTAACTATTGGGGTCTGCTCAATCGTTCATCATTATATTGTGCTATATTTGCCTCTTATTATGTTGTTTTCGTCGTTGTTGTGGTTGTTCTTGTTGTTGTTGTTGCTGCTGCTGCTGCTGCTGCTGCTGCTGTTGTTGTTTTTGGTTCGTTTGTTGTTTAGCGGTTGTTTTGAGGTTGTTGTTGCTTTGTAGTTGTTGTTTTGAGGTTGTTGTTTTGAGATTGTTGTTGTTGTAGTTGTTGTTGTTGTTGTTGTTGTTGTTGTTGTTGTTGTTGTTGTTGTTGTTGTTGTTGTTGTTGTTGTTGTTGTTGTTGTTGTTGTTGTTGTTATTATTATTTAAAGGACGAGCATTATCATCTGGTATTCTTAGGATATTAAGCCGTAGGCCCCGCGTTCTGGGATTGGTTGTGCACGTAAAAATAACTGAGGGAACTTTTGCTAAACCTCGGCTCCAAAAGTAATTGATTACGGAGAACAAGCCGGAGACGTTTTAGGAAAATGCCACAGAACTCTTATCATGGAAGAGTATATGGGTAATCCCAGTGTTTCTGGTTCACATAACAATTAAGCACCATTGCTTAATGCTTTCCTCAGGTTTGCGAGCTAACAGTGATTAAAGTTCACTTATGAAGCATCATTGGTTTCATTTGCAGAAAAATAAAATAATAATAATCCAGTGGTGTCCCAACATTTTGAGTCATGTGGGGATGGGGTCTACTTCGGAATTGGGCTGGGGATGTATATCAGGGTTTTCCAGTCTGGGTTATGCATGAGGACACCTACAGCATTACATAAAATGATTTTTCTTATACTTTGTTAAATACTATTGTGCAAATTGGTTTAGCTCATTGAAATTTTGAACAAGGTTAAATATTTATTATTTGACATAGAAATGCAACTTTCCCAATCAGTCCTGTTTGTATAACTTGATTTTCACGCATGGATGAAAGTCAATCATTGATGTGCCACAAACCGTGTATAAACAGATCTTATTGTATCTTTAGACAAAAAGGAACTAGGTCTACTATTCAAATTGCACATGCGATCCTGACTAATATCCACAGGGAGGATGATATATTAAACCAACAAGAGCCTTTGACCTAAAAATGAAGGTGTCAGTATGAGTGATTATTGACTTTGATACATCATTTCTGGTTCGTGTTGGCGACTGAAGACCGTGCAGGAGATAACCCTTCCTTCGAACTCGTGCTCTGGCGGTCGAAGGCCTTATGCCACCATTGGAGCCTTCCCCCATACCACAACACAGCGGCGTAGCCATGCAGGACTTTTCCCGTGAGAGTACGGGGGGGGGGCATTGCTTTTTTAAGTGGGGGATGGGGCAGGGGGTGATGAGTTTGTCAGTACTGGGGGGGGGGGGGTCATGCTTTTATTTTGGCAGCAGGGGGACGCTGCAGGGGGCCACCATCCTTTTTTTGTTGTCATTTTGTGGCCGCGGTAGCAACTGCGATCGCATTACGATTACATTACGATTTTTTGTGGAGGGGCGGACCTGGGGGCACTGTAACTTGTGGGGGGGGCATCCCCCCACATACTCCCGTGGCTACGCCGCTGCCAGAACAACCAACAACCAGCCCTGCCCGTGCACCGAACGTCCTTTGGCGATCATCTCGGGCGGATCATTGATCAGGTGGGTACGATTTAGGCCTACATTAGGCCTAGAAGGGAAGTGCATCTTATGCAATTTTGGGAGTTTCTCCTTGACTGCCTGGGATGCGGAGAAAGGCTGAAGGAGGAATCACGGAACGTGACGTCATCTATAGGCAAAACAGGACTGCCTGACTGTGTCACTCCGAATCGTTGTAATTGCATGATTCGGTGCTCAAGGTATAGCCTTAAAAAAAAATCAAAGTTCTAGGTCCTAGCTGCCGCGATTTTATGGGCGTGTGTGCCCTTACACATGCCAACTTACGGGGTACTTTTAACAATGGAACAATGGACCCCACAAGGCAATTTCAATAGGAACAATAGGGCCCCACAAGGGAATTCTTTAGAAAAGGGAACAAAAGAACAACAATAGCAGTACCCCACAAACCGGATCCGTAAGGTTGTGTGCGTGTGTGTGTGTGTGTGTGTGGGGGGGATCTTGCGTTCATTTAGGGGCCTAGGCCCTATTTAAAAAAAACCTCACAATTAAATGATTTCTAAATTATGACTGTATTAGCTAACGAGGCCCGTTAGAGGCGCGCATCTTCTGAGGGATTGGGAAGACGGGGGGGGGGGGGGGGTATTGAGAAAATAATACATTGTTAAAGCGTTCTTCCCAGGCCGGGCCCATCAAAATTCCATTTATTTTCCAATGCCTTAATCTCTCTTTCACCCCTCAGCCCATTGATGTTTCCCTAAAAAATGAAACAACATTGTTTGCCTTTTCTGACGAGGGTGTGACGGGGTGCCTCAGATTGAGTGGAGTTCGGATTCGAATTTTCGCAAAGCGATTTCGTCAGTCGGTTTGAGACAGTACAGAAATCACAAACATTGTCATTGACGGATGAAGAGTTTGTAGATTAAGCCCCAAAAAGCTTCTTCTAAAAGTCAGAGACAAAACAATCAAAGCTCAGATTCTGTCCGGTTTCGAATGAAACGCCGAGGTAAACGCCACGCCCCCCAAAACGTACTCAATGAAGTGGTTGTCCTGTGTGTTTCCCGACCCATTCATTGCCGTGTCCATTGATACAGATTAAGTCTCAAAACCAGACTGTTGATGACATCACTTTATGTACGTGTACACGACGGCCGAGACAAAACCTACGTCGGGTGAGTCACTCTCATTGGATTTTCGTTTTAATTGCAAAACTTGAAAATTTTACACTTTTCGTTGATATTTGCGAATGTTGATTTAATGAGTGCTGGAATTTTCTGGTAAGTATTTTGGAGCATTTTCGATAACCAGAGAGTGTAAATGTTATGTGACAAATGATAAGGGCACATAATATTTATTTGTGAAATATTCTGTACCGCTTATTACATAGTGGAATCCGTGTATTTCCGACAGCACACCGTTCACGATTCACCGCTGTATTTTCTTTCAACAACGAATTCATTGGTCAAGATTACTAATTGCTTAGAAAAAAGAATCTAGCCAATAAAGATCTAGCCAATAAATTCCTTTATGTCTCAGTTAGTGTATCCATCCACTACAAAATTAAAACGAATGTGGGCCCTGGCCTTGCCAACAAAATAAAACAAGTTGATCTTTTGAGTTACTGTCAAGTCACTGTCCCCAGACCATGCAGACCCTTCGGTACCCAGACCCTTTGTCAATTGTTAGTCAATTGTTTGACACAAATTGAACTGTTGGACCCCTTTACTCACTGGAGGTCTTCACCTGGACTGTGTATAATGATTTTTGATATGCATGATGCATCTTTCTGGTGTTCTGCCTGTTCATTTCTTATCAGAAACAACGTACAACCTCGAGGTCGAGGTAACAAATGAAATATTTATTAGTTATTATTAATCATGTTAATACTATAGTAGGTAGAAGTTACAGCAACAGTACCAAAATAAGATAGTTTGTTAGTTAGTTGTTACCACAAGATCTTTGTATGCTTCTGATGAGAAAGAAACTTACAGAAAAAAGAAAGGAAAAAAAGCAACAGTTTTTTAGTGGGGTTCTGCACCCTTTTTTTAAGGCTGTGCATCTGCAATCTGCATTTATTTTCCTTGACGGTTAAATGGAACTGATGACTTCTGTTTAATAACTATTCAATCATTTCTTATCAAATTCTACTGATCCAATCCAAATTGAGAATCGGAACCATAGTGCAGGGTACCGCTGTGCCCACTCTCGTTCTTTGTGTATTTGGAACAGACCTGTAAAGGAGGAGCAGATGTTAACACACTCCCCAGGATTAAAAAGCCCAGTCGTGATGGTCGCAAAACCAATGTGTGTGCACTATCCTTTGTGCCAGTGTAGTGTTTTGGGTTGTAAAGCAAAATGTGTCACAAATTGTAAGGGATTGAACAAAATGCATTGCAAACTGTATGGGTTTAGGATAAGAGTTAAGACACATTCCAACCAACAAAAGGGATGTCAACAATTCTCCATGGATAGTGTCTTGGGCTAACATAAAACAAAGAAGAATGCCTTGTTGTTGTTTTTTTACTGTCTGCTTCCTTTCAATCTTAAGGAAATTTTGAAACGGATTTCAAAGTTTTGTTACAATTAACTGGTAAATGTTCCAACCCTACTCTATTATTTTGTTGATGGGGTGGAATGGGTCAGGGTGGGGGCTGGGGGAAGGGGACAAATGTAACAATTACCGCTAATAATGTAGTTATATTTCATAGACTAGAGACAAAATGGAAGCGTTGCCTCCATGCCCCTACTGACAATGACTGAACCATTGCTGTGGTGCTCTTTGAAATGTTCCAATTCAAATTTGTATTTCCCTCGCAGCGGTACCCTTGAGCATTGAACAACTGCCTGGCCCTTAACCCTAACCCCCATTAGGGTCTCTCTACAAAGCCTGCCAAATACAACAGAATGCAACACAGTTGAAATGAGAACCATGCCAAATGCAATAAAATGCAACAAGGGATTTTGTTGCATTGTGCAGGCATGTTGTTTGTGTTAGGACTGAGCAATGGTGTTTGCACTGCTAAATGCAACAGTATGCACATAAGTGTAATGTTTAACTGTTATTACACAGTCTTTTGAATATGATTTGAATTATGATTCTTACCTAATATTACATCATACTTCTCAATACTTTTCCCATAAAAAATAGTTTGAAATACCCATTATAAGTTGTTCAGATACAATAGAAGCACCCAAACCTATATGAAGTCACTTCACTGCTGAATGCAACAAATTCAGTCAAAGAATGACATCTGAGTTGACTGCCAAATGCAACAGATCACAACTATTACCATTTGGTGCATATTGTTGCATTTAGCATGGTTAGGGTTAATGAAGCGTGGGGTCTGAACAAGTCTTAGAAAATTACTTACTTTTTTTTGTACTTAAAGTGTTTGTAACATGAACGTTTTATTTTGTTTTCCCTTCTCCCTTGAAGACTTTATAAACCATGGAAGCCACTGAGATTAGACCGAGTCTTTTCTCCCAAATCGACCTGAGCAACAAACTCATCATCAAGGCTCAACTGGGAGACGACATCCGACGTATCCCCATCCACAATGAAGACATCACGTACGACGAGCTTGTCCTGATGATGCAGCGAGTGTTCCGCGGGAAACTCAAGAACACAGATGAGGTCACCATTAAATACAAGGATGAAGGTGTTCTAACAAAACAACTTTCTCACATGTCATTATTTCTGGAAAGATTTCTAATAAGGTTTCTTTTACTTATTGAATCAAATTATTGAATCAAAGAAATTTTCTGTTTTGGTTACATGCCCAGCTGCTCCCTAACAGTGGATCGCTGGCCAAATTCTAGTTAAAACACCTGAGGACCAGTCAGAATTCACTCCAAGTGGTCCTGTTGGCTAGTTCAGTTTGGAAAAGCATCCCTATAAATTCTTCAAATAAGGACTAGTGAAATGACAAGCTAACTGGTCCTGTTGGCCAGCTACTAAAAGAAGTTAAGGGCAAACCCTGATGCCATTTCAAAATAGGGTCGGCAGGTCAGGAATAATTTTGTTTGTGTGTGTTGTTTTTCTATGGGTTTTTGTTCTGATAAAAGTTTGACAAGTGTGTAAAACAGAAAAACAAAATCCGCATGAAGTTCGTTCAGCCAAAGCACCAAACTAGTGAGCATGCCTATGTCATGTATGTGGAATTTTTGTATTATTGTTTTTTTCTCTGTATCGGCCTACAATTCATGGGGTATGGGGTATTGGACAACAATTTGTGCGTATCAACCCCAAATGCTAGCTTGGTATGGGGAGAACCCTGGTACTAATTCTCATTAAAAAGGGTGCCAGACTATTTTCCCTTCCATCCTCAGTTTGGATACCTGCAGCCTCGCATTGGCAGTTCGCTGTATTGATACCTTTGATCACTAACCCCTCCTGGTAGGGAAGCACTGAAAAACAACGCTGATTGGCTCCCAAAAATGACTACATTGTGTCCAGGCTTGTTAAAAACTCTCTAGCGCTTGCATAGCGCTGGTAGGACGCTTAGTACGTGCTTGTGAAAAAGCAAGTATTTTGACGCGATTCCATTTCAAATGAAGCATGTTTTTACACGGTCATCCTAAACTGCATACAGTTAGACAATAGACATGTCACAAGATCAAAGTAGAATGAGAGGGGGACCAGTTGCTGTGTGACTTGATGCCTCTCTTGCGGGTTACCATACTTGAGCGGGCGCATAGAGTGGCTCATCCACAGGCCCAATTAAAATCTGGCACATTTTTATGAACCAATTACAGGGGTTATGAGCGAGCAAGGCATGGTGGGAAAAAATGGTGCGGCGAGATCGATCACCCCTGGGAATAAGGTTGGGTTAGCTGGGTTTCAAAAACAAGATGGTCACACCAAGATAAAGATCCATTTAAAGAATGAATGTGACTGTTCATTAGACACACTCTCGTTAGAATGGGACCTATTTCACTCTTAACTTATTTCTTATAACGGTTATTTGGCAGTATCAGTACCCTTCAATTAATTATCGCAACAGCTGCAGAGGTCTTCCAAAATAGGCTATCCCCAATGGGCATGCTGGGCGGACCTACAGTACGGTGCTAAGGGCAAATTGACAGGTTAAATACTTCCGCATGTTTTTCTTATGAAAACCCCAAAGCCTTGAGGTTTACCCATAGGCTATAATAGGTCGCATTTTTTTTGCGAGAGTGTGTCTCTAATGTTCCAACAATCTTATTTCTCATTACAGACGGAGATTTGATAACCATTTTTGACAGTACAGATGTCTCATTTGCCATTCAGTGTAGCCGGATATTAAAACTTACATTATTTGGTGAGTAAAAAGCAACCGTTTCAGATGTCGATTAAAAAAACTATGTGTTTATTAATCCCCTAGCAGTGCCCTGTATCCATGGTATCAGGCATGACAGTGGCAACAGAGGCCATGGTTGCCCATGGCCTAATTTCAACAACAACAACAAAATTATGCTTACCAGAATATGGTTACCAGCCAAAACAACAAAATTATGCTTACCAGAATAAGGTTACCAGCCAAAACAAACAAAATTATGCTTACCGGAATATGGTTACCAGCCAAAACAACAAAATTATGCTTACCAGAATATGGTTACCAGCCAAAACAACAAAATTATGCTTACCAGAATATGGTTACCAGCCAAAACAACAAAATTATGCTTACCAGAATAAGGTTACCAGCCAAAACAACAAGTCACTCGTACCAACTGTGACTGGTAGCCATGGTCATTTTTGCTAAGTAGCAATTTTTGAAGCAATGTTATTTGGTTAAGAAGCTTTATGAAATTGGGCCAGGGTCTTGGCCTCAGTGCCCTTTTCAAAAGTTTCCCATAGACTTTAAGATTTTCCAATGGTGCCCTTTGCAAAATGAAAATGCCCTCTCAAAAATGAAATGCCAGGACTGCTGCGTGTAATGACATGCATTTTAACCTGTAAATTTCTACCTCTTTTTAAAATTACAATTAAACTCTAGAAACAATGACTACAGTCGTCCAAAACCGAAATTGAAAATTTATTTTGGTCACAACAATAAACTTTCATAAAGGTCATTTTTGTGTCACATGGTGTGTTTTAAAGCAATACAAATGCATTATAAATAGGGTTTATTTATATCGGCCATTTTAATACACCGCCCAAAATTTGGTCTGATTTAGTCGGCCCGGGACACTGCTAGTGGGAAGCAAAGACTACAGAATCTTTAAAACTATTAAACATACATCAGATTTTTATTTTTAATTTGGGACTGCTGTTTATTGACTGTTTTTGTACTTCTGACATGTTTATTGATGTATCTTTTTGTAACTTCTTGAAACTGTATACACATGGTTTTTAGTGCTAAACTATATTTTAGTGTGTAGGTTGATGTTTTTAGACATGCTAAACCAAAATGCATTTTACTGTATACATACTGTGTATATGTGTATATAATGTGTGTGTGATAATAAAACAAACTATGCTATGCTATGAAGAATGTTACTCACATTGACAGGTTATTCCCTTAGGTTTTTCCTGATTTTTAAAATATTTTTCATTTCCTTAATCCTCCTGCTGATTAACCATTTAAAACCATTCAGAAATCCTTTCCTCACACTTGCCCGTAGCTTTGCACACACTCTATATAGCTTTACCATTGGATCAAATGGTACACAACCATGCATGGTCAGTGAAGCGTGTGAATGGTTGTGGAGGCTGAAACACTACTAGTGGGCTCCACAATCTTCCAGATAGTAGGCTGCGTTCGGCCTTAACAGTCGTAGTCATCCACTGGCCAATTGCTAGTTAAAACACCTAAAGACCAGTCAAAGTTCTCTCCGTGCGGTCTGGCTGGCTAGTTCAGTGTTTTGAAAAGCATCTCTATGTCATATGAAATGTGGACTAGTGAAAAACTCTACTAGGGGACAAGTTCAATGACAAGCTAACTGGTCTCGCAAGCTAGTCACTGAAAAATTTAAGGGCAAACCCGTGTTGTAAGGGTTAACCATTATTGCGGATTTTGAAATGTCCAGAGTCGACCTAATCTCATGAACTTTCACCCTGTTTCCAGTCAATGGTCAACCTCGCCCTCTGGAGAGTGACCAGGTCAAGCACATACGGAAGCAGCTAGCTGACATCCGCAACCAAGTGATCTACCTGATGGACTCGCTGGAGCCCCCGGCAACAGAACCTCAACAAGTCGAAGGTAACCGCAAAAGTGACCCCAGAAAACAGGAAGTAGTTGTTGCCCAAACACCAAGTTCCAAGAGAGGTATTTTTCCCCTTGTTCCGAGTTTTTTTCTTCAGCAGCATGCGCTGATTAACCAAAGTTAACCCCTGAGCCTTCTGTATGTTTCCCATGGCTGATGAACCGAGCGAGGTGGTGGAAAATTCAAACTGATGATTGAAGCAAAATTTTACTGAGCCTACAAACTGACAAGAACACAGAGTTTAGACAAATGCACGATGATTCCATCTACACACCCAAATTGTGAGTTCTTGGTACATTGAGGTCAAGGAAAAAAACTCATTAACGACACAAAAGGACAATTTTTTGATGAATTTTTCCCTTTGTGGATAATGTTCACTGAGGTGTGACATAAAACGCATGTACTGGCATAAATCAGTCACTACAGCAAGTCTACCTTCACTCAGGCCTGTGAGTGACCAGAAGGTCTTGAGAAATACATGTAGGACCCTCTTCTGGTCACTCGCAGTCCCTCGGGGTGCATAGATGGCTTTATATAACACCCAAGCAGATCCTTGCCATTTGATTGAAGGATTGTCCGTCACGTGATTGCAAATAAAAGTACTATTGCACGCTACGTCACTCACCGTGCATTTTTCGTTCCATTCACCGTGCATTTTTCGTTCCATCCGAAAAGTACTATTGCACGGTGCGTAAAACATCACTGCGTGTGCGTGTCTTTGGTAATGCAGCAGTGTTACTGATCTACTTGGATGTTATATAAAACAAATAATGAATGTTTTTCATTCCTGCAACAGTGCGAATATTTGCATTCGCCTCGTTGAATAGAACATTCCATCTTTCAACTCATGAAAATATTCGCACCATTGCACTCATAAACATTCATTATTTGTATACTAGTGACCTCATTGCCAGTCCATCGTGTATAGTATAAGAACTGCGTGTTATTCTTGAACTCTTGCAAAACTAATCATGAACTTTCTCTCTGAGAATTGATTACAAACAGTTGTACAAATATGCCTCAATTCTAGAATTGATGTCTGGATGGTCCTTGGGGATCTGGTTGGCTCGGTGGTTTTCTTTTCCCTGCCTTTTCACCTCTTTGAAACCCCGGTTCGAATCCCACCTCAGACCAGCGACTTGCATGTGGATTGGGTTTTCAGTTCCTACCTGGCTGCATGGGTTTTCACCATTGGGGTTTTTTCCTCCCACATCTAAAACTGAACATTCCTTCTCGTTTCCCATTCATCTTGTTATGGCGCTAATTGTGCTGTTGGATGTGTAACAAAATAAACCGAATAATCTCTAACATGTGTAATAAACCTCCTCATTGAGTCTAATCTAACCGAACGTGGGGGTGATCGGTCGTCTTCTCATGCTGCAACACATGCAGTAAATTACCATCTTATGCCAAAATCATCCAATGAACCAATGAACACTTGATGATGCCATCAAACTGTATTCAACTGCTGTTTGTGAACAGATGTTGTATACTCTGCTCAAAATTTGGTAAAAAAATCTTTTTCAAAATCCAAGTTCCCTATTGGAATAGCATGGCCAATACCAAATTACCCTGGATTGATTATTTGATTAAACAAATTACCATCAATGACCTCCCCTTTAAAAATTCTAGGTATTTTAATTAAATCTCTTGGCCTTGGGCTTATACTAGCCACTCCCGGCTGAAATCAATCATGTCTTCAACATGTGGCTTCCAGGTGGCTCGACAGGTTGGAAATTGCTTTATTGACTCTCATCAGATGGTTTACACTATTTGAAATGTATTGTGTGCATACAAATATATATATTTTGGGTTTGAACAAAGAAAAATTGACTGGAGCGGGACTTGAACCAACGACCTCCGTATTAACGTACCGGGGCTCTACCAACTGAGCTATCCAGCCCTAATGTATGTTGGCGATCTCCCTATTAGTCAATATCTTTGTTCGGGGGTGCCATCCAGAAGCCATTCAGCGCTGGTACGTTAATCCGGAGGTCATTGACGCAAGTCCCGCTCCAGTGAATTTTTCTTTGTTCAAACCCAAAATATATAAAATTTACCCACTCAGTTTCCTTTGTGGTTTATAACTTGATAACAAATATATATAGTACACTTTATTATAAAACCTGCTGTCGGAAACAGTACAATTGTTTTAACGCTACTTATAGAGTATGGACAAGAGAGGTTCACATTATAAGGACTTGAAACACTACGTGGACTTACACATGTCCACACAGTGTTTTTTACCGTGTTAAATAATAGGATTTTCCTTAACTGTACAGAACAAAGGGATGTCCACAGAGTGACTGCAACACAGAGGTCTATGTGTGCGTAGAGTCAAAGGTTGTCACCCATGGTTTTAATGAAGCATTTGCAAAATGTGGTTTTCTGGGTTTTTGCTGTAGCCATAAACAGTTTTCTTGTTCTTATGCAACCATGACCACGTGGATTTGTCCACTTCATGAATTTTCATCATTGTAATTTTTTTTTGCTCATGTATCCAACAGCGACCCCAGCAGAAAGTTCATCAGCCCCCGCTCTGCCCGTCGACACGGCCAAGACGGCCATGTTTGATCCCTACAAGAAACCCGAGGCAACAAACTCATCAGGAGTGATGCAGAGCTTCGGGCTAGAAAAGGAAGGTTTGTAACATTGAGTGCGTCCTGAGTGTCAGAATAAAAATACAAACTGATGAAATATTCTGAAAGGTCTCTTGTTCTTGTTCTTGTTCAGATTCTGGGCTGGATTTCACAAAGAGTTAAGATTGATCTTGACTGTGAATCAATCTTAATTGCTAAGCAAAGTGTGATGTCTGACAACTCATCTTGAGTTGGATCTTAGTTCTTTGTGAAATCGACCCCTGTTGACCTTTCTATTGTTTACACACATTTTACCACCATCTTGAGTATCACAAAATGTACAACTGCGTTGGCACAAATCTGCCCTTTTTAATAAAATATCAAGTAATAAACCACAAGCGAAACTGACTGGGTAAATAATGCATTTTTGATTTGAACAAAGAAAAATTGATTTGAACTTGCAACCTCCGGATTAGCGGGCCAGCACTCTGCCAACTGAGCCATCTAGCTCTATGTTGATAGTCTCCCTATTTTGTCAATATCTTTTATCTTGGGTGCTAGTCAGAAGCCATTCAATCAGTAACTGCCGTATAGCCAGGGATCACACCCAAGCTTAAGATAACAACCTGGGAAGCATCAGTTTTATACATAATTTTCATTTTCTCTTGTGGTTTACTGATATTTTTTTGAAGTTTTGGGTACCACAATTGATTTATCAGTGATATGGGTAATTTGATAGCCTTATTGTATTTTGTGATATTGTATTTTTTGTTGTGAAGGCTGCTTGTACTATTGCCAAGCAAAAGTTACAAACTAAAATGCTTAATTTCAGAAGAAAGGCCCACTTCTCCTGCTGATAGCTTATCCAGTCTGGGCTCAGCACAGGGTCAACAACAACAACAACAACAACAACAGCTGACACCACGCCATCAACAGTATGGTGCACCAGGGCAAGGGCAACCCCAGGGGCAGCCACCCCAGGGGCAGCCACCCCAGGGGCAGGCACCCCAGGGCTCAGCTCAGCAGTCACAGCAACCAGGTCAGAAATCTCAACAATACCCCAGAAAGGTTTTATTTCCAGCGGAAATGACCTCTGAAAGTTCCGTCTGGTATTCCTGTAATTGTACAGAGTGTTTCTGTACTCGTAATTAACCCTTACTCCCTAGGTCCACTTGCCTACAGGTGTCCCCAATCCTCCAATATCCTCCTCTCTCCATAATCACTTCACACCAACGTGTTTGGGCTTGAATTAAGATTAAGATTGGATTGCCTGACCCAGTGATAAGCCCACTGCCCTCCTGAATTCTTCATTTTGGCAGAGAGGGTACAAAAAAAGGATTTAGTGAGGGGTTAAGGGTTTAACCCTTTCGTTACCGAATTGTTTGGACATAAACAACCGCTGGTGACTGCATTGTTTGACCACTCAAGCGTGAAGCACACATTCTTGCACAACAGAAAGCTTTCGTTCAAAGGCCACTTTTACAAACTTCATTATCTCCTTGAAGATATTGTTTTCCAGCAAAATAAGTAATAAAAAAGTTCTTCCTTATTGAATTCCCTTTCATATAATCTAAAACTCATTGAGATTGGTCCAATAAATGTCAAAGTTCTTGGTCTTTCTTTCCTCAGTGCAAACTGTAATCCCAAACACTTTTTTGTACACAACCATATGGCGCTCCGTAGATGTTTGGCATTTCGGATCTTCCAACTCCAATTTGAAGAGATTGCATAATAGCAACCTTATTTTATTTTACCACCATTGGAAAGATCCGATCTCTCTCTTTCCAATGATGGTAAGCTTGGGTATGGAGGGTGAACATGGACAAAACTACAACTTTATTACAAATGGCCTTTGTGCTCAGGCTTGAGTGCCTTTTTGTGTGCAAGCTTGGTCGACTAAAGTCGCCAATGGTAAGGAAGTGGGGGTATGAGTGCAGTCGACTAAAGTCGCCTATGGTAAGGAAAGGGTTAAATTTAGTTTTAAATGTAATTTTTATTTTTTTACAATAGATTGTTGTATTTTTGGTTATTCATCTTTTAATATCTCAAATTTTAACAAATCCATGTTGTTGTTTGCTGCTCTCATAAATTTATCGATTATATAAATATACTCGATCGAATGATCTGTTGTGACAGGTGTATTTTGTATTGCTAAACGGCTTTTTAATTTGTAGTTTCCATCAACCCCCATGATGGTAAATGTCGTAATTCTGGTTAATCAGTTAAGTAATTAGCGAGTGTTTATCGTAACAGGTGCCCCGCAACAAGGTCAACCAGGCTATGCTCCCCAGGCCGGGTATCAAATGCCGCAGCCCCAGCAGCAGCAGCAGCAGCAGCAGCAGCAACAGCAGCAGCAGCCAACACCAGGGACACAGGGGTCTGGATACGGTCAGACGCCATCAGCTCCTTACAGTGGACACCAACCCCAGGGTAAGAGAGTTGTTTTTTTTTTCACATCATGTTTGTTGATTGTTCATCTAGGCTGTCTTCTGCAAGCCTTGGCTTCATCTGACAGCCCCATACTCTCTTCAATCCCAGTCTAAATAAACTAATTATTTCCCCCCCCCCCTAATTTGCTTACTTCTTATTTCATTTCATCTACTTTTATGGTGTGCAAGTAGTTGTTTTTATTTGAGTGTATGTTTCTTTCCCTTTAATCTGCGTAACTTTGTCATTAAATTATTGTTTTTAACTAACACAAGGTTCAGACAGGCGCTCTAGAGTCGCGCCGAACTAAATTATTGAATTAAGTACATGAAAAGTTTGACGTCTAAAACAGTTCGGAGCGACTGGAAGTCGAAAGATCGACTGTTGCAGTCGTTCGGAACGACTCTGGACCCTCTTGGTTTCAGACGTCCATCTTGTCATGAGCTGAACCTTATGTAAATGTTATGTTCAGTTCGCCTGTCTGAAACCAACATTTATGAGTTTTCTATTCTTATGTGCCAATTGAAACTTGAAATTTCTGTATTTTTTTGATATGGACAATAAAATTTCAGATTCTATGTAATCTTTTGTATTTATGTTTTATTTTCGAAATTTATGTTGATTTAAATTGAGTTAATAAGGAGGGGAGTAACCCTTCCTCTTGCAATTTTAAAGTTATATTTGACTTTTGTAAATGGAGTTTTAATTTTGTTGTTCAAGTACCTTGCATCACTTGGATATTATTTAGGTTTTTCAGGACTCTTATTTTTGGAGTTTTTTTTTGCTTGTCATAAGTTTACACTACTGTGCTTTATGTTTGTGTTGACACGTTTTGGCACCTACATGTATATATCCATTCTTGAAAACCTATTGGCATTAGTTCTTCGTACAAAATCAATTAAGAAATGACCTGGTTTATTTTGGTAGAGCTCCAGAAAGCTCGTTTCTTGGATTCGCTGTCATAAATCCTGGGCTCGATCTCACAAAGCACTGAGATTCATCTGAGGATGAGGTGTCACCATAATGATTTGTATTGTGACATTTTGCGTAGCAGTAAAGATTGATTCACAGTTATTATAATAATAATACTGGGTTTTTATACAGCGCTTTGTCACCCCCTAGGGGTGTATCAAAGCCCCCATTATGTTTTTCAACAGGATAAGCAGGGCTAATGTTTTGAGACCCATTTACGTAGCACCTTATAATGGTTTTACAAGGTGCTGCAGCGCAGTCAGCAGCCTCTGCCAGAAACCCATTCCTGTAGCGATAAGTCAAATGTAACTGCTAATTGCATTTATGTGCATTACACAACAAACAGGACCTAAAGTTTTCTGTCCCATTCAATCTTGGCTCTTTGTGAAATCGAGGCCCAGTATTATTTAATTTAGTGTAATTTCTCTTTGAAATACAGTTTGGTATTGACTTTTATTATTTAGGCCTATATATTTGAATATACAGTGTTCTGACTTCTGTATATGTATTGACTTCTCTCTCTCTCTCTATTTTTTTCTTCCTTTTTCCTCGCCAGGTTATCCCCAACAACCAGGTTATACTCCCTCAACACAACCTCAACAATACTCTGGTCAGCAACAGCCCCAGCCGCAGCCGCAGCAGCAGCCGCAGCCACAGCCACAGCCACAACAACAGCAACAGGCTGGCTTTGCACCACAACAACAACAGCAGCAACAACCGTACCCCCAGCAGGGTTACCCACCCCAAAGCTCCGCCCCGGGCGGCCAAGGGAACCCCTACGCTAGGAATATACAATACGGCCGGCCAATTGGGTACCCCCAGCCCGGCTATAAATGATTTTTACCCATTATCACTCGTAGTTTAAAAAAAGGAATTTGATACACTTATCTCTGAACGAATTTTAGACCAAGCCAACTCGACCTCCTCTCAAACTCTTGTTGTACACTTCTCTATCACAGATGAAATTTTCACAGGCTGATTATGTAATGTTTTGTGTAGCGGATGGATAAGTGCAATCACATTGCATTTTCCCCCCAAGATAACCTATGACACATTGGGGCTCTAAACTATTAAAGCCTAAAGAAATTTAAGGCACGTACATGCTTCAAATAGCCCATATGCTGTCCTAATGCACAATATGATCGTTTTCGCAAAGGATTCTTGGTAAAATCCGAGTCCAAGCAACACGGACAACCATCTTAGCACGCTGATTTTGAAGCAATGCTGTACACAACTAGAAAATAAAACCTGGTATCATAAACAAGTAAATTACAGCTTGGCATACATCTTGACAGCTTTGATTAATCTAACTGCTCGGTTTCCCCAAGATGCATTGTGGTATATTTTAAAGACGGTGCTTGTCGTTTAGAGCTTGCAACGTTAGTTAACCTTTGAACTTGGTAACATTGGCCACTGCGTTGACTGACCACTCAAGACTATTCAACTCGACTGCACGGGTTGTGAATGGTGGATCAACTGTGTACAACTGTGTAGATTCATTCACCACATGGTAATATATTTCATTCTGGCATAGTGCATGCATCTGCCAAAACCATAGTGAAGTGGATGGTATTCACTTATCAATGAAATAGGTCCCACCAGTTGGCTTCACACACAAAAGTGTACCTTCCTCATAGAGCTATAGGCAGTCAAAATACTGGCTGAAAATTTTGTTGCCATGCATTGACAAAGGAGGTGGAATACAGTTTCCGTTTCTCTGGCTTTCATATTTTGCCACTGACTTTTACTGCTGATGGTTTTTCTATTTTAAACTGCTATCATGAAGTGAGAAACGACATACCTTTTTCAGTCTGAAAAAATCTATTAAGATGTATCCACAAGTTGTACATGAAGAGCCCCTCTGTCAACAGAAGATCAGTTGATGCAGTTGTTGTCAGATGAAGTTGTGCACTCAAGTTTGGAATGCTAGATTACCCAAAACCCAGGCATGCAACATTTCAGCTGATCAGCTGATTTCCTCTTTCTTTTTTTCTTCTTTGAAAATAGTGCCATAGAAAACTGGAAAACACAAAGCTGCAAACTCTCCCTGCTTTTGCAGAAAGTTCCCTGAAAATCAACCTATCTTTCCCTGTTCTCTTGGAAAATCTCCCTGGTTTTGGAAACTTTGTTATTATTATGGTGAATGTAATTCTAAATATCTCCCCGATTATTGTAGAAAATCTCCCTGATTGCAAGTTGCAAATGTTAAGCTTCGAAAACACTGTATAAAACTAAATGTAGTTGGACTGTTCCCGTTGGTTTTTGCAAATGCAAATGCAAGTGTCCATGTTTGCTTCCCCCCTAACATTTGCCCTGCCCCGTCTCTCTACAACTGCCAAGCTATGCTGACGAGTACATTTGAACTCAAATTAGTTGTTGAAAATTATAAAATAAAACTGCACATGCATCAATGAGACGTGGTTAGACTGCAGGACTTGCAATCACAACGTAGTGGGTTCGAATCCAGCCAAGCTAACCACCGACTTTACACTGACTGGAATAAGTATTGTTACTAACTCACAGCTTATTGATTTGTGCAATTCATAACCTTAGATGTTAAACCAATGTTTGTATGAGAGAGGTTGGCTGTTGCCAGCTTGGTGTTTATATGCCCTTGTGGGAGCTTTGCTAAGTTTCCTTGTTGGGAAGATTATCTAAACAAACAATGAACAATGAGTTTAGCAAGGTTCACTTTGCGGAAATGCCGGTTGCCGGATGAGAAGTGTCTGTCGGTTGGGATTGAACGGAATGCACCTTGGCCCCATTTATACCTTATTTAATTCTGTCCTTTTTTTTCATCGCAATCAAGTGTACATATTATAATGACTTGGCATCTAACAATTATGAAAACATAACAGTGTATGCCCCTGTATATGTATATATATATGTGTTATTTAATTGGTACCAAAGTTAATCATAATTAACAGCTGACTGTGAATTTTATGTGAAACTTCCTACGATTAATTCCCGATGGTTTATGTTAAAGTGTCAGAGCAATGGATTCAAATGTGAGGTATCATTTGCTGGAATGTGGTCTGTATCCTTCCTATATGAAACCCACTCTGGCGAAATCCAAGACCTATTTACTGTTATTTCTAAAAGGTCAAAAAATGACCCCAAGTTTGAGATATTTTATGCCACCTTACAGAGCATTTTCTCTAAACTTGGATGGAAAAAAAAGAAACATTCTGAAATGTTGTTGGGTAACTTGTTAATTTTCAAGGTAAATAACAAAATGTCAATTTCGAAAAGTGGGTTTAAAGTTAAAGGTTTTGCTAGAGCCAGTTACGAATGATCCTTGGATTTAGAATAGACATACCAAAAAAAAAAAAAAAAACATCCAAGAGCCATACAGCTGCTTCAGCAGAGAATTTTGCTTAACAATGTCCTGCTAAGCAAACATTTGCAAATAGTTTGTACAATCCACGACCTCAGTGCACTTGAGATTTGAGATACGACCTCATCGCAGTTGGCATACAACCTCATTGCACTCGATATACTATTTTATTGCCTGACGATTTCTACTATGCTTTAGTTTTGTTGGACCCGGTAACACACTTAACACCTTTTGTTATCACTAATCTGTGTCGATTATGCTGATTTACACATACATTGAACTCTTTTTTTATAACTAAAAATATAAATTCCTGTACTTAAATACAAAACTATGTTGGCGAATCTTGGCCTTTCCTCACCAATCTTTTTTAGACGAGGTTATTAAGCAGCGGTTACATTCTCAAAACAAAATGGTGAGGTCTTCTTTGTGTCAAAAGTAGTGATGATTTTTGTCTGCAGAGGCAAACCCAAGAAAGACTGTTTTTTGTTTGCACAGCAGTGTTGTATGTCTGTTGACATGGGCTCGATTTCACAAAGCACTAAGATTCATCTTAAGATGAGTCTTCTCTTATTGCATTAGTGATTTGTATTATGACATCACACTTTGCTTAGCAATTAAGAATGGTACATGGTTAAGATCAGACGTAACGTCTTCAGGAGAACGGTATGTATCTGATCAGTGTGCTCCTGAAGACGATCAGAGCATACTGATCGAAACATCGAGTTGTTAAACCACCACAGCTCATAAAGAGATTTTATTTACACTGTGTCTCTGCAAACTTGGCCGTCTTTGTTTTTGTGGTCTTTGTCTCAGAGGGGTCGGGAGGTCATCTCCTCCAATGCCCTGGTCTTGGTCTTGGACATACAGGCCCCGACTTCAACTCTGTTGCATGAGGAGTCAGGTCGAACCTGTACATATATAGATGTATAATCTTCTTTTGTTTTATACACAAACGGGTAAACACCTGTTTTTATTGCAGAGTCTCATGGATTTTATGTCTTGAAAACTGAAGGGATGAAACAAACATTAGTGAGGTACAGCTACCTGTTATTGCGTAAGGCAACGCCAATTGGTCGTCCGTTGCAGTGTCTTGTCACTGTTCCGGGGCTCAAATAATTAAGCTATGTGGTGTGTGGGTGTTAACCCACCGGTCATGTTGCGGATGTATAGCTAGGCGTAACACTCGTGTACGCAATACGGCGGGTGTTTCACAAATGCGTTAAGAGAAAACGTGTAGCTTAATCTCCATATTTACTTTATATTTGAAACCTATGTTCTGGTATCAAGAATCAACGTAATCAACGCAAATGTTTCATAAATTGAAAGACATTCAGGGACGCTAGGTGGCAGCACTCTAGGATATAAATCTGGAAATATTGTTGCTGGAAATAATAATCTACACATGCTCCTAACTGTGTAAGCTACGAAAAATTCTTGGTATGTCTGCTGCGACCTTCCGTCTTAAAGGGGCCATGTCGTCATGATCAAAGCAGGCCTTTGGCTGTACTGCATGCGTGCGCGGTCTCCATAGATATGATACAGACAGAGAGGGCGCATGCGGTCTCCATAGATATGATACGGAGGGAGGGTGCGCGCTTGCAGTACCTGGGTGAGAGTTCATAATTCTATGTATAGCCAGAGGACTGCTTTGATCGTGATGACTAAGCCTCTTTAAGTCCCCTATTGGGTTGTGTTTGGATATAATTATGTACAACATACAAAACAATTACAAAATGCTTGTTCAGACAGCTGGCCCCAACTGTTTAGATATTATAAGAAAACACTCTCTACAGTAAACAATGGTAAAAAAATTAATAAAAAATGGCACATATTACAAATTCTGTGTATTTATAGTCTCGTTCATTTTGACTGATTTGTCTCAAATGTAAAAACCAAGATATGCTGTGTCTTTGACAGCAACAAGTTTGACAATGGAAGGTGGACACTAATTTCACAAGAAATTTAGCTGGGTCCTGAGTTGTTGATATAATTTCAGTGTTGATTGGGCATTGGTGTGCCACTGGGTACTAGATGGCTTGTCCTGACTCGCAGCATCTTGGTTCTTTTGCAGGTTCTTTTGGAGAGTCTGAAACAAAGATGGAAACAAAATTCACCCAAAAATAATTAACTGCTATCGCCACTCTTTGCATTCTGTCTGGCTGCTAGACAAAGGGAAAGCCCAGTGATGGAAAGGTTCTGATTAAGAAATCTCAGGGGTGCATTTGGTTATTGTTCTGAAGGACACTTTCAGCGAGTTTGACGCACTTTTCACACTGAAAAAGCGACTTTGTGAGCACTCTGTATTTTTGGGGGGAAGACTTGTACTTAAACTGAGCTTGTGAAATAATTTAACATCGCAGTCTCACCGTGAGAGTTATTGTTTGACGACCCATCCAAAAGGATGAAGCAATAATGGTAGAGTGTCTCGCTTAAGGACACAAGTGTCAAGAGCGGGACTCGAACCCCTCACTCTGCTGATCAGAAACACCAGAGCCTGAGTCTGGTGCTTTTAACCGCTCGGCCACAACCCGAGTCTAAGGCACTAGACAGTTCGGCCACGGCACACTTTGGAGGCTAAACGTGTTTCACAACGCCTAGGGGGCTTCCTCCATATTGAAATTGAGTGTGAAAGTTTAGAAGATGATAAGTACCTTGACTTTGCTGAGCTCATTCTGTAGTTGTTCTTGAGTTGCAGTGATACCGACATCAGAGCCCTCTCTTTCCAAAATGACCTGCATTTTATCAACAGTAATACTTGGTAAATGATAGGCGCTAAATTTGCATCGGGGATAAAGAATATTATTTGATTTTACCCATACACAGGTTTTTTTTTCTCGCAGGAACCTGGAAAGTACCGAGTATACATGCTTAACACACATCGGTGTAAGGGTATAACCAAATAAATTATAAATTTATTTGCTACGCAAACCTTTCTAGAAAAACTACAATGTGAACATCAACAATTCGGCAAATGTGGCCATTAACAGGTAGAAGAAATTGTGGGCTTTGTTTTAATATGCTTGAAATTGTTTAGTCCCCCCTCAGTAAATTTGTAATTTTCTTGAATAAGGCGGCCCTGCTTTTAATGATACAGAAAAAAATTAATTAACATTGGTCAAAATTGTATTTTCAACTTTGCAAATTCTTAAACAGAATATTTAAACGAAGAATTGTTCACAGGAATGGTAGTTAAACTTGTTTATGATGTCTTTGTTTATCATTTAATTGCAATTTTGATATTTTTACATAATTATCAATCAAATAATTATCAATCAAATAATCCCACAAATGACGTAACATGGGTGATGGTGTAAATGTTTTTTTTTGTGTGCAAATCTTTCTAAAAAGCACCCGAGAAGGGTATTCAAAATTATTGACTTTGTTTGCAATTAATATCTATTTAACCTCATTGTGAACTCACTGTCCTTATGGATTGAAAATATTTTAAATGAATTTCAGCAAAAGTTGGTACGGTAGTGCATTCTGCTTTACCAGCCAGGCTCCTAGTGGATGATACCCATGCCTATATCCTTACGGACTGTGAAGGGGGTAACTCTGTTTCAGCCCCAGGAGTAGGTGTCAAAATGCCCCTGGTAACAGTCGATCTGGATTGACAGCCCAAATCAGTTAAGTGTAGCCCTCACCTTGAAGTGGCCGTCCGGCCTTGTGAGTTGGGCAATATCTCATTAAAAAATTTAATGAGACGATCAGAGCATACTGATCGAAACGTTGAGTCGTTAACTACCGGTTCTTTTCAGAACCTACACAACTCAAAAGAGATTTCCACATGGTGTTACCGCAAACCTTACTTAGTTTTACTTCCACCATGCAAAGTTAAATCCTACTTTAAAAAGATCACTTGTTGCCATTTTTTTCAAGCTGTTCCTCAAATGAACCGATGATTCACACCTTAATGCGTTGGTTAACAGCCAGTTGCAACTGCGTCAGGGTTGGATAGTCTGGCGCCTTGACAACAACTTTCACGGCCTCTCTTATTTCTGAGCCTCTGCCTGCACCGCTCTGCCTTCGTTGCTGACCTTTGACCTCAAAGGTCACGACCTTACCATCCCGGGTGCGAAGACTGATGGGATTCGTTGACTGTGTTGTGAATTTGTTCTCCTCCAAAAGCCAGTTTAGAACCTGCTCTTGACGACTGCACCCTAAAGTGTACAAGAAAAAAAAAAATGTACATTACTTGCCAATCTCCAAGATGACTTCCTCCCAAATAATTTGTGTATTAACCTCACAACTCTGTCCGAGGAAACTCTTCATGGTCGGACTGAATTTTAAGAATAAAAAGGGGTCAACAAAACAATGACAAACATTTTTGTTTACAATTAGTGTCAATTTGGAGAAACCTTGTCTTGTAAGTCACATTTTTATGAGCTCTCAATTGGGGCTCCACTAAATCTTAAGATTGGCCTCTAGCAATGGCGCTGATTCTGTTTTTTATTCAAGACTTTTCTGCAAGGAATTTGACAAGTGCTAACCCCCCCTCCCCCCCTAAAAAATATTCATTAGTATTTATTCATGTTAAATTGCAAACAGCCTCAATTAGTTGCTGTAACAAATTCTTTTTTAAAACAGAATACTATAGAGAACTTTCTCACCATCGTTTTTATGTTCGTTTTTATGTTTTTTGAAAATCATTGTTCTGACATCGCTTCCGAGTGTGATGCAAACATCTACTGATTTATCACTGGTGCCACCAGTAGCTGGAGCAGTCTGATAGGTGGAGTGCCTCAGATTTGCAGTATCTTGCAGTGCTGAAGCCAGCCAATCAGATCCACTGTTAGTTGTCATCTGGCATTGTCTCGTGGCTACTCTGTCGCCCTGGACATCAGCTGCATCCTCTTGAACTGGTCTTAAGACTGTCATCAGATCTATGACTCTTGGCTCATTTAGAGGCAGAGAAATTCCACTTTCTCCCAAATCTATGCGACTTCCTGCATTTATATTCTTTTCTGGCAAGAGCCAGGACATGTACTCCCTCGGGGAAAAGTGAAGACAAGTTTGAATATTGACTGGCAAGCTGAGAGATACTTTCCCATCGAGCAAAGGTAAAATAACCTCAACAGTCTGCCTATCTTGGAAGTCGACCAACTGCACGCTCTTGGTCACGCTACATTTCGAGCCTTCAGCGACTTTTGTCTGCTCAGAAGCCGTCTCCATGGATACTGTGAGTGCCCACCCATGTGACAAACTCAACTGGCTGTGATTGGTCACTTTACACAGGAGCTCCATATCGCACAACATCCCGTTATTCCCGACTGCGCACTCTGTGTCCACCTTGAACAACCGGGAGCTTCCAGACAACTTACATTCGCTGAGCAACATTGTGGCTAGATGACAGGCTTTGCACACTTCACGGAGGATAAGGTCCTGGGTTTTGCCGCGTTTGGCGAGCTCGCAGGACCTCGCGGAGATGTTGTTGAGCGCTTGGAGCGATTCTTGCACCCGTTTGCCAGCTGCAGCTGCTGTGATTGGTTGAGTGGTGTTTCCACGGGAACCGACTGGTGGCAGACTGAGCTTGAGTACGCTTCCACTCACTGTAAGAGCAACAAGTTGACTGTTTCCTGTTTATAAACCCAAAATAGAGAAGTGGTTTTAAAAGTTTGGAATACTGTCATGAACAGTGGACTGACATAGTATGGTTAAGCCCCTTGATCATCAGAGTCGTTTAAAGACAATCTTGAGGTTAAGGGTTTGCCTTTAAAATTTTTAGTAAGTACTGTAGATGGTAGTCAGCAGGACCATTTAATTTGTTGATTCACAAGTCTATCAACTCCGTTAAAGTCTATATTTCATATTAAAGTATAATATATGAATTTTGACTGGCCTTCAGGTTTTTTTACCTGGCATTTGTCGTGGCGTGTCGTCAGTCTTTGGTCTCCCCAGTTCAGCCAGAGCTCTGATCTCTGCAACCCCCAAAAGGGGTGAGCAAGAAACACTGTCCTCTGTTGTTGAAGAGTCACTCGCTTCAGATTTTGAGAGGGAAAGGCAATGTATCTCTTTGCCAGTTGAATACAGTATCCCTTGACGTGTTCTGGTCTTGCAAGCGGTTTGTACTGTACCATGGTTGAAGCTCTTAATAGTGTACTTCCATTTCTCTCGCTGATCAGCGTAATTGTTTTCAGTGAAACAGACAACCTGCCCGGATCGCCCTAAAATACAGAGACAGCTACTTGAGAAATCATTTTGTTCAGTCTGATTTGGGACTGCCCTCAATCCAGAAATGAACGCTACTGGCTGGTCTGAAACCCCAAAAACACGTGTCCACTGACGATACCAGTTGGATCCAGTTGGATCCAGTTCAGACGGGGTGCTCCTGTTAGGTCTGAGAGGGAATTTGTAAATGTAACCATTAGGAAGGCTAATGAGGAGGATTGGTACGTCGCGTAAGTTGAAGTTTGAGCCAAACAGGGTTTCATACAGGCTGTCCTCTAATGTCAGTGTTTTACTGAAGTTGGCTATTGTCGTCTTTTCATTTCCCAACATGCTTTGAGAAATTACACAGAAAAGCTGTGGTTTCTCTTGCATGTTGGGTTCCTCCTCTGTGTTCTCTCGCATGTTGGGTTCTTCCTCCATGTACGTTTCTCCGATGTGCAGGGAGGGTCTCCTTGAGCCGAAGAAGCTACTGTCACCCGGACTCTTCGAACTGATCGGTCTTCCGTGTAGGACCGTTTGAAATTCAGGTGATTTGTTAAATTCGAAATGATTGGTAGACGCATCATGAGGTGGTGATGTCGTGCCACGCTGACGGTACACCGAGAGTTTCCATCCCGATGTACACTCTGCACAGGTGATGAGGCATCCGTTCACAAACATCACATCTTGGACATTGGGCTGGTTGAAAATTACGTGATCATCACCCAAGGCAACTACTTTGGCTACAAACTGATCTTGGATGATGTCCGTGGGATGAGCTGCAGAGGAGGATGGGTTCGCTTCACTAAGGAGATCGTCAAAGATTTCTTGGTTACCTAGTGGACAGTCTCCACCACCTCCTGGAAGAGGGACTTGGACTTTATGTTTGCTAAATTGAAAAGCACAGATAACAAAAATTACAACTAATTATTACTAATATAAAAAATCTCAAAACCTCCGACACATTGTTTGGTAGAAATTATAAATTGCATCAGGCATAAAGAAGAACATATTTTGGTTTTACCCCGACACCCATGGGTGAAAAGCCTCTGAATACTCGGTGCTTCCAGAGGCCAGAGGAAAACAAATCCATAGGCAGACTACTTGGATGTGATTCGAACCCAAGACCCCCACATTTCAGAGCAGATATCTTCACCACAAGACCACCTTTCTGGAATCAGATTGGTTCCCATTTCACAATTTAGAAGTTCTTCTGTAAACAATGTAGGCGTGTCACGCTGCATCTTTCCATGAGTTTGAACAACTATCAGTGAAGAAAACATTAAATTGATAAAAGAACTAGAAAAACCAAAACAAAACTAGTTTTAGGCTCTTTCCTTTATGAACTGGGCCTTACTTCATAGAACTGCTTAAGCAGAAAGTATTGCTTAACAATTTTCTGCTTAGCAGAAATGAGCTGAGCACAGGATACCAGTCGCAAATTGCACATGTAACTTGCGACTGGTAACCTTACACTGGTAAGTATAATTTTGTTTTTGCTTAGCTACTTCAGCAGCTCAATGAAATTGACCCAGGAAAGAAAATCAAGTGTAGACAAAAGCGTCCGCTTGTTTCAGCATTGCCCTTACTCTTTCTTCTTCTTTTTCTTCTTTGCTCTGGTTTCCTCTTTGAAGCACTGTACATTTTGCTGGATAACACGTCCATCCTTCAGACAGAAAACAAGATGCTCTCTTCCTTGTGGATCTCTTGATACACACATACACTGACAACCACTTGGAAGACGAACAATACCCTGTGTAAAGGAAAGAACACATTTATGAATCTTCAAAGTTACGATCCTGATGTATGAAAGCGTACCATAAACTAGCCCCTGGGTATATCACAGACATGCTCAAATTGAGATCTCAACAAAGACATCTTCGTACGTCTAGCTCTTGTTCCCTTTTTGTTGTGCTAAGAACTCGCTATTCAACTTTCGCAGAGATCATTCTCTGTATATGGCCCCAAAATGTGGAATAAGCTTCCTGTGTAGATCAGAAACGCCAGCTCACTCACCTCATTCAAGACACTCCTCACCTGTTCCATGTGTTCCAGCAGGCTTACTAACCATTCAACTGTGCCTCAGCGCCTTAGAACAAACTGTTGATTTTGGCGCTCTATAAATGACCTTTGATTGATTGATTGATTGATTGATTGATATTCAGATCAACTAAAGAAGTCTCATACAGGGCTAAATCCTCATAAATAGTGGCTTGATTCTGGACTCCCTCAGAAAATGGAGTTTAATATTATAATAATGAGTTCTTATACATTGCTTTATTACACCCGATGGGCGTCTCAAAGTGCTCAGTATTCTTTTTTCCTGCAAGGTATGCAGAGCTACGTTCTGAAGTATGAGACCTACTCCTTTACATAGCACCATGTAATGGTTTACATGGTGCTGTGGTGCAACATGCAGCCAATCAAACCAGGAACACCGGGGCGAACCCCTTCTCTTTACGATAAGTGCACTGGGTTCTTTAACGTGCATTACACAACACACGGGACGTACGGCTTTACGTTCCATCCGAAGGACGAAGCAATAATGGTTAAGTGTCTTGCTTAAAGATGCAAGTCACACGACCGGAACTCAAACCCACACTCCGCTGATAAGAAACACCAGAGCTTGAGTCCGGTGTTCTTATCCGCTCGTCCTGAGCATTACATAGGCCTAGTGTGGTCACATCAGGCCAACAAAACTTTTGTATTCACACTTTGATGTTTTGGGTCAGTAGTGCCAGCACCTTTGAAAAGGTAGTTAGGGCAGCAATAACTACAGTTAGACTTGAGGCAAAATCAATCAATCAATCAATCAATCAAAAATCAAAAAACAAAAGGAGCCCTAAGTAGTTGCGATAAGAATGTTAACTCTCAATCCTTCTGACTGTCGGGAGGATTGAGGGTTATGATTATCACAACTAAAAAACAATACTGAGATCTATACATGCGCTGTTAGAGTTGGCAGTTTTACTTTATCATCCAAAACTTTAAGTGGTGTAAATATCAAACAGGGCCCCATTTCATGGCTCTGCTAATTGTAAGCAAAAAAAATGGCACTTACGGAAGCAGGTAATTCCGCGCTTACATCAAGCATATTTCACGGGTTGGCAGGGAATTTTTGCTTGTGGGCGTGCGTACTCCACATTACTAGACATTCTTCGCTTACACACAGCTAGTGCAGAAATTCAGCACTTGCACTAGTATTATAGTCTGATAGTACTACACGGAAAATATGGTGATAAAGCGCAGAATTTGGCGGTAAGCAGAGCCATGAAATTGGGCCCTGGTGTTTTATAAACATTTTACTTGGACAGTACATAATCCTTCATCATTTTCTCTACAAGCTTGCTGGTTGCCATGATCACTTGATAAGCCTAATCCACTCCACTGGACAGGGACACGCCCCCCTTCTATCAAGGCTTTCCCCAAGGTCAGGAAGGTAGCTCCATAAATACTATACTAGTGCCAAGTCAATACTCTGGACAGGGAGTATTTTTTATATTTTTAAATGGGACTATTGGGGCGTCCCCAAGGCCGCCGGGATAAGGGGGCCAGACAGGGTCCAGAGCCTCCCCAGAGCAGAGGGTTAAAAATCATAGCAACACTGTACAGGGTATCGATCTGCACACTATAACAAGTCAATTTAAGGCTTTTAAAGTCCCTTTCATTGCTAGACTGAACACAATCTAATTTTTAAAAAAATCAAAAATAAGTGAATAAAGCAGGAAAAAACAGCTATTTTTTATACCCTGCCCCCTAACCCACTCACACTTAATTATGCTTGTTTGTTTTTACTTGCATTGCAGTGTAATTCGGAAGTTTATGAGCTAAATAGCATGATAGGAAACTCATTACACACTTCATCCAGTTATTTAAGACCCGATCCTCAAATAACTGAATTTAAAACTTTTTAATGCCTTTCGTTAAAATAAGCCCTTAACATTTGGATAGTTCAAGTTTAAGATCTTTTTTTAATTCTTAAGGATCCGCAGAAACCCTGAGCAACTACTTTACATATTTAAATTAACGCATCACAATATGAACACAAAACACACCCCCCCCCCCCAAGTCACAATAACTACCGTTACTTTTAGTATAACGGTAGTCATTGTTAATACTAATAGTTTATAACTACATGAACTATGACATTGACAAGTGAAGTTGTCGGTCCAAGTTGTCTAGTCAACAAACCTTACCAGCAATGCTAATTTTCTGATTGTGTTTTCATAAATGTAGACGAATTCTGAACAATTCTGAATAACACATATCGGATGCTTGTTTCCTTCTCCACAAATAAGAATACTTCCTTCTGCGCCAGGACGAATTTCACCTACGTAAACAGCAGTATTTATGTCTGTTTGTCCGTCACTTCCTACCGCTACGGGGGCCGCCATGTTTGAAACTGCTTCCTGTTGCGCGCACTTTTCATTTCCTCGTATATTAAGCGTCGGGCGCTTTTCGTTTTAGTTTTTTTCATCGGCCGTTTTCAAAACCAAGGCTTACGCGGTGTAGGCCGTCCACTTGTGTAGATTTTTTTCAAATCGATATCAGGGCCCTAAACCGTGAAGCCTAAAACCAAGCCGCGTTTTCGAAAGGGCCAATATCAGGAAACGCCCATTCTCACCACAATAATATACTTACGTTTATAACATTCAGAGGTAGTGAGGGGGGGGGGGGGGTCATTGCTAACAAGAACAATCTGTAACTTGGATCCAAATTTTTGGAGGCATGTTGAAAACTGAAATTATGACATTTCCACATTTTTTTGGTAACCACTTGTGTTAAAGAATTCAAGGACTGAACTTTTTAGGAACAGTATCTTCAGCACTAGAGAAGTAGAACAAAGAGCAGGATTGCTTTACATGAGGAAAAAACAATAGCTGATTTTCTTTACCAGGCTTTAACGGATGTCAGATATACGTCTGAAATTTCTCATTTGGAGGTTGTTGGTTCAAATCCCGCTCTAGTCAGTTTTTATTTGTTCAACCCCAAACAATTTTACCCATTCAGTTTCCATAGAGGTTTATTACTTGACATTTTGTAGCTTGCAATCAGTTTAATATTACGACAATCAGGGAGATTTTTAGAACTACATTTCAACATAATAGGGGACAACGTTTCAATAATCAGGGAGATTTTCAAATTTGTTCATCAAAAACATAAAACGATCGGTTTATTTTCAGGGAACTTCCTGCTGAATCAGCAGGGAGACTTGTTAATGTTAGATATTTAAATATTAAAATAGTTAAGTTTTATGTATCTGAAGGTAAACAGGAAAACTGTAACACTAGTCAACAGAGGGCACTCTTCATTTCATTGTTTCCTTTGCAAAGAAGACTCCAGGTAATTTTTTATTGTCCAAAGTTTTAAAGTTAATTGTAAAAAACACACAGTTCACAATCGTAAACAATTCAATTTACAGTAAAGTATTTCCAATGAAACTGTCACCCAAGAACAGTTAAAAGTGGTAGAAGTGAAATTAACTTTTAAATTTATTGATATAATAATTATAGTTGTACTGGCACATTCAAGAGGGCACCAAGGCAATGACCAGGGGCATGGAAGCAATTGCTACTGATAAAGGCAAAATATACCTTTGGTTTTGCAATCGCTTGGTTGTTATAATGCTATTCTAGGTGTGCAAATGCATAACCTGTGAAAATTTCATTTCAAAAGGTGGTCGCAATTTTGAGATATTGCTGAAAATTCAGAACAAATTATGTCCACGCAGGAAGAATAATCCCTAATAGGAATACAAAATCTGAGATTGGGGATAAAAAGTGATATCTTTCTCTATAACCACAGTACTTCTAAGTGAAATGTTTCTCAAACTGCATAAATACTATCCAAAGCTGCTGTATACTTCTTAACAAGTAAGCTTGTATTGCCATTAATTTTCAGAGTCATTACCAAACATACACAAACCCTGTATCAGGCCAGAAAGTTTACAATGATCAGAGTTAACTTTTTTTTGTGGTTACAATAAAACTACCCAAAAAACAAATTTAGCAACCCACTTTTCAGTCTGAAAGAATGTAGACTCTAACAGCAAGAGCTGTTAGAAGTTGGGAAGGTAGTGTATTCTGCTCTACCAGCCAGGCTCCTAGTGGATGATACCCATGCCTACATCCTTACGGACTGTGAAGGGGTACCCTGTTTCAGCCCCAGGAGTAGGTGGCAACGTGCCCCTGGTGGCAGTTGATTTGGGTCGATAGCTCCAATCAGTTAAGTGAAGCCCTCACCTTGGAGTGGTTGTCTGTGGCCTTGTGATGTTAGGCGATATCTCATTTTTTTTTTTTTAAAGAGCACTGTGCACCAATTTGTTATAATTTTAAAGCCATCCAAAGCAGAAAAAAGAGATATCAGTATTAATCCTACTATTCTAATCTTGGTCAGTTAGCAGTTTTATTCAGACAAAATGTAATAATTATTTGGCATAATTTTCTTCCATTAATTTTTTCTACCCAAAACTCACTCAGAACATTTCATTAAACCTATAAATTGATTTTTAAGGTGTGATTTAAAATAAAGGAATTTATAACACAATGGTCCATGGGGGATCACTTCTTTTCACATACTAGTTTACTGGATACTTAGGGGCCATTCAGAATAGTCAATGTTAAAAAATTTAGACTTTTTTTCTAATTTTTTTTTGACCCACCCACCTACACTTTCGAAAAAGAAAAAACATTTTTGTTGTGTGTTAACATTGACTATTCTGAATGGCTCCCCCTGCCCCAATGTAATTTCCTGAAGTTGAAATGCTGAAAAAAGTCCTAATTTTTATTGAGGATTAATTGTAACAGCTTGACATCTATTGATATAGAACAATCAGAGCCCAATTTCATGGCGCTGCTTACCACAGAATTCTGTGCTTAGCGGCAAGCATAGAATACAGTGGTAAGCATAGCAATGCAATTAGCCACGGCGCAGAATTGAGTGGTCACCTACAATTCCAAATAACAATCAGTACAATTAAAAATGTGTTAGCCAGGATGGTCAAGATCTAGAGACCATCCGAGGACATCTTGGATCCAGCAACTGGATCCACCCAGCAAGGATGACAGACTCTTGAACCTAGCTACTAACTGGGGACGTAGGAGATCAGTGCGACAAGCCCCAGCTGTCAATGCGGTAGAGTGAGTGAGTTTCCACAAGAAACGCACCCTGGAAAATGCAAATTTCAGCCGACACAGCGTTTACACGCTTACTTTTTGATAAAATAAAGAGCGTGGCACATTCGCTGCGTGTGACGTGCGTGCAAGGAGGGGGTCAGTGTTTCAATATTAATTGCTAACAAAGTGTGTTGTCAGTTGTCACAATACAAATCACTACGGTAAAACCTGGATACAGGCCTGGAATTTCATCTTTGAGATGGCAAGGCCATTTTCATTTTGTAAAGGGCACTTCCATTGGAAAATCTTAAAGTCTATCTCTCATGGGAAACTTTAGACAGGGGCACAGATAAGGCTAATTGAGGCCATGGCCTTTGATGCCTTCATGTTATTCCAGGCCTGGCAATACATGAAAACTCATTTTTAAAGATGAATCTTAGTGCTTTGTGAAATATTTTGACAAGATCTTAAATGTAATTTTAGGCGAGGCTTAAAATTTAAGAAAGTACTTGTTTGAAAAACACAATCACTGGTAGACTTGTTTAGTTTGGAATTACTGGTCCAGTGCTAAAATTACTGGACTCTGGCCAGTGGTCCAGAGGTAGTTTCGAGCCCTGCGGGTTACTGGCCCAGTGCTTAAATTACTGGACTCTGGCCTGTGGTCCAGTGGTATGTAGTCTTGAGCTCCGTGGACTGGCCCAGTGCTAAGATTACTGGACTCTGTGGTCCTGTGGTAGTTTTTAGCCCATGGAGTCAAAAGACAGATACTTGTCATGGCTAAAAGCATATTGGGGTCAAGGTTCATGAAAACTTTGCTTATAATGACTTTCGATCAGTCAGCCTGTTCCTCATCCAAGTCACTGTCTTTGGATTTGTCATGCAGAAGAACATACTCCCTGGTACTATATCCAAACTTGACGACGTCTTTCTCTTTCAGCTCATAATATCGCTTCCCCTCTATCCGGTTGTTGTTTATGTAAGTTCCGTTTGACGATTCCAGGTCAATGATGTACGGTCGGACTCTTTTGCCCATCGTTCCGTCTGGACGCTGGAATTCCACAAGCCGGTACTGGAGTACCGCATGCTGCTTGGAGCATGATGGATGATCAATGGGCAAGTCAGCAATAAGGCGCTCTCGCCCAAGCAGGTAGGCACTCTGGCGGTGAATGTGTACAACGGGGAGCTCTTCTTCTCCTTTAAAGACGTAGAATCGCCATTTACGTTTGGGTTTTCTGGCTTCAGGCGGCTCGTTGTACTTAATGACAACACCCCGATATGTGTTAGAGTCTTCTGTCAGCTTTCCGGACACGCCAAAGTTTGGTTTTTCCTTTTCCGGCGGAGGACCACTCTCATCTGCCGGGCCGGCCTCAAGCGATTGCGACTCAAATGGATTTTGAGGTTTGCGCTTCACATCTTGAGTCCGTCGCGCATCGTTCAAATCACGCTCTTGTTTGATTCTAATCTGGCTGGTTTGCTGAGCGGCACCTTGATTGGTTCGTGAAGCTCTGCCCTGAGTATCATCAGACTCCGCTCCGGGGTCATTCTCCCACTTTCCTCTCAGTGGTATCTTTGGAAGTTCCTCCTTCTCCTTGTGGTTGCCATTCTTATTTCTTCCGCTCCTTCCAGCATCATGGTCCCCATCTCTCCTCCTGTGTTTTTCCCTGTGTTCGTCTTTCTCCTCCTTGATCTTCTCTTCCTGGTGTCTTTCTCTTCTCCTATCGCCGTTTCCTTGGTCCCGGTGCTTGAGGGGTTTATGGTCTTCATCTCTGGAGTGGTTGCGCTCTTTGTGGTTCCTACTGCTGTGTTTGTCCTGAAAGTAAAAGATTTGTAATCAGTCACAAATCTCTGTAAATTATAGACGGAAGTACTTGGAGAATAAATTTACATTTTTATGTAGTTAGTTGCCAGATTTGATGGCAGAAGCTGTCACACAAACAAAGAATGATTGTTTTCGTTAAAATAAAAAAGTTAGAAACAGATACAGTCTTGACATAGTCAGGCAAGCCCTCAGGCAGATTTCACGAAGTTTTATGAGTTGTCATTAACGTCATTAGTGGCTTGTATTGTGAAATCACACTTTGCTTAGCACTATAGCAGTTTAAAGATCAATCTGACCTTTTTTGTGAAATCGAGCCCTGGACCTGTGGTAAGAATAAGATCATGAAGGTATATGTTGTTTGTTGTAACACTAAACAGAAACGGGCATCCCACAACTTAAGTTATATAGTCATCCTGCACGTCATGACAGGACACTAAGTTACTAACAACAATTTATATGAGTATGAAACCATGGGTCTTGCTTATCAGAGGCCTTTTAAATCTGTACTGTATCAATCAGAAGTATCCTCGACTCGAAAACACTTCTGAAGTTCTGCAAATTTAAATTTGTCAAAGCTTTTTTTTGAAGTAAGAACTAAACAAAATAAAATAACAACAGACAAACTTGTAGTTGCGATAAGCTGATAAGCATAACCCTCAATCCTCCCAACAGCGACTGTCGGTCAGGAGGATTAAGTTGAGGGTTTATGGTTACAATTATTACCCAGTATCGCAAGTAACAAACTTCATGAATTTAAATTTGAAATTAAAAGTTATTAACAAACAGAAACAACAGATTATTACCCAGTATCGCAAGTAACAAACTTCATGAATTTAAATTTGAAATTAAAAGTTATTAACAAACAGAAACAACAGATAACATTAACTTAACATTGATTTAAACTGAACAGTTCATCAATACGCATTACTTGTCACTATTGAATACTGACCGGCTTTGTTGTTCGGTGATGCCCTGGACTGTGACTGCGGGACCTAGAGTGACGGCGGTCCCGTCTTTCGTGTCGTTCTCGCCGGTGATGGTGATGGCGTTTACTCTCTCTGCTGTCACCGTCGCTTTCGCTCTCAGATTCAGAAAAATCTCGTTGCCGATCCTGCCGCCGGTGTCTCGAAGATTTTGAAGACATGTTTAGCAGGTTTTTTTTCAATAAAACCGTAAATTTAACTCAAGTTTAAGATGCTTAAATATTTCACCATTTATGACTTAATCTTAGCGTTAAATGTGTAAATAAATCATTAAAATTGATAAAACTTTCCGAACCCCAGCACAGCGTTTTGATACACAGCGCAGCTTCAATCCACATTTGATGAGGTCAAAGTTCAAGTTTTATAATGTCCATTTTCCAGACGTCATTTAGTGTCGTAGTAATTTATTAGTTATTTGGCACCCGACTATTTCTAAAACCTGTTGATTTTATGGGCCAATAGAGGGCGCTCTGTATTTCACAACACTTTGCAATGTGGTGACAGTATAGTACACGTAAACACACAGAACAGATGGGATTGAGTTGAGCTGAGACTGAGAGTGAGAGTGAGAGACTGGCTGGGCTGGGCGGCATTGGCTGACTGAGGGAAACCCCCAACTTTTGTTTTAACCAACACGGCCATCAAATCGGCCGGTTTCTTTTGACATTCTCAGAGTTACAATGCTTTGCAAGAGGAATCACTAAGAGAAGATGTAAATTTTTGTTCGATATTTTGTATTTATGTAATCATACTCATATAGAGCAAGGCAGGAACAGTCTGTTCCTATATTCCTAATCCTTGCTCTACTCTAGTCTATGGATGTGTAATTAACAGTTAACTGTTAAAACTGCAGTCCTGCCTGGCATGCCTGGCAGTGATTAGTTAGAATAGATTAGGATTGTTCACTCAGACAGAACTTTACTTAGCTAGTTAGTAGAAATAGTAGATAGATGGAATACCGGACACTTCGGCACCTCGCAAACTCGGCACCTTGCAAACTCGGCACCTTGCAAACTCGGCACCTTGCAATCTCAGCACTAGTTGAGATAATCGTAACCCTCCATCCTCCCGACGGGGGGAGGATGGAGGGTTACGATCATCTCAACTATCTCAGCACCCACTCGGCACCAAGAATGTCGGCACCATAGGAACTCGGCACCAGCCTATTTTTGATTAACAAACTCGGCACCAAGCAATATAGGACTACTACCTATTTTTGCAGGAAGGGTCAAGTGGTTAATTAAAGTAACGTAGATGTACTTAGACAATAAAAATGCTCGAGGTATTTTTCGATCCTTTCTCTATATTTAGATTGACAACGGTGCAAACGTGGAAATTTCACGTGAAAAGAGGGCATCATTCTGGGCATTTGCGAATGCTAAGCCCGTGGTCCTTTCGGTGTTCTTTACCCATGGTCCCTGTGACAGTGTGTGAAGTCCGGCTACATGTAACACGGAGAAGGTCTATTTGGTGATTTACATTTAATCATATGGAGGAAGCTTTCTCCATGAATCATAATTTAATTTAGTCAAAAGATCATCCTATGATAACTTCCTTTTGACATGCTACTTGACTAGGACTAGGAGGGAATGTGGACCATTTATTAAAAAAAAAATTTTTGGCGTAGTAAACAAAATTTGTTTACAAATGGACATTTAATAGTACATTTTAAACTTTAAAAGTAAAGGTCACAGGTGGTCACACTTTGTGTAAGATTTGGAAAATACTTCAGGGTCTTTCACATGGTCCAAAGATCTTGAATGTAGCGAAGATATAATTTGCTATTAAATGTTATCAGTCGTCACTGAAATTACCTCAATGTCTACTTGTACCATGCAGTGGTAAACCGGCCGTTTTCGATGGGGTGCCGAATTTGTATTTTTTAAATTTTGTGCATGTGCCGAGATTGTGGGTGCCGACTTTGCAAAGTGCCAAGTTTTTGGGTGCCGAGTTTGCAAGGTGCCGAAATGACCGTTTACCGATAGATGCAACACCAGACCTTCAATTGTATTTGTTCTCAAGGTCATTTTTTGGTGCTCCAAATCTATGATTTTTGATCTACATCGGAGAAATGATGTCAATAAAAACTTTTAAAAGGAGAACAGCGCTCCAGTTACTGGGTCTTTCCATGACCTAGGAATCCATGGAATTACACACATGTCAGCGCTCGTATGAAGCGCCCGTATTTCCTCTTCCTGAGCACCAATAAATCACCTTCATGGCATTATGTCCAAATAGATCCTGCCGAGTCAGCCAACGCAAATAACAATAACGTATTGAACATAGTGCGAGATGCTGCCGCGCTGGCACCTTTCACCGCAGTTTGCAAAAAGAAAAAAAAAAACTAAAGTAAAGTCATAAAAAGGACTCAACTCAAAGGAGCTCACTGCCAGCAGACAGCACAGACAGACAGACGGTCTTTATAGTCGTCGTTGTAACTGTCGATCTTTTGGACGGTCGTACTCGTAGACACCAGGTAGGGTTACGACAAACCATGGGTACATAACTTCTGGTAATCTTTTTTCAAATTTTTTTTCTCAGCAACTGTACGGGAACACAATTTCACAGTCATTATCTCAAAGGGGTCTTCATACATTATGTAAACAATATAATAAATCTAATTCTTATCAAAAAAATTTAACTAAAATGTAAGAAGAAAAGTTAGGACTCAAAAATAACAGTTTTGTGTCAGGATTGCTAGTAGTAGTGGTTAAATATAAAAGTCTAGTTGTGATGCTCATAACACCCCTCCTGATGGTCCCACTGGGACGAGGGTTGCAACCATCTCAATCAGTAACAGTGTAGTTACTTTGCTCCGATTTATTGCATAATTGAATTTGCCAGTTTTCACATCTTGTGACTTTTTCTGTGCAAGTATCTTTATTTCATATATGCCCTATGTACAGCATCTATTAATGTTTACCTTGTTTTCATTGAATTAATTGAGTGTCCGTTATGTCAGTGGGAAAAACAAATGGTAAACTGAAAAATAACTGAGCTCACTTTGCCTTGTCACTGATCAATATCCATATATTAGTGAGTTACATCATCAACTTAAAAACTAGATTAAACTAATCTACAATTGTGTGAAGTATGAAATTAGGTTTTTATTCGACAGCCAATAGGTGGCCTTAGCTCTGAGAGCTATAAGTTTTCTTCCTTATTGCTGTGTCGGAATTAAGTGACTTTGGCTACGGCTATGGGGGATGGCTGCAGCAGCAATGATGAAGAATAAGACGTTCAGGCCATACTGCTGAAGCTATTAATTCAGACATGGCCGTCTGAGTGAGTGGTCGGCTGGCCAAGTATACTGCCAGTTAAAATACCCAAGGATAAGTCCAAATTCTGTCCAACTAGTCTGACTGGCTACTTGCTTTCTTCCCAGCACTACATGTAAACCACTAATTGTTCACATTGCTCCAAATTACAAGGTTGAAAGTAAACCTTAAAACATGGACTATTGAAAAAGCTGGCAGACTAGTGAAATGATAAGCTAGCTGGTCCCTGCTGGCAAGTCAATGAAAAATTTAACGGCTTACTCTGGTGGTGAAGAAACCCAGTTGCAATGCTCATAACCCTCCGGTCCTTGGTTTGGACCCTAGGGCTACCATAGTAGGGCCTAAATAATAATAGTGTACTTTTATAATGCGCCATGGCTGTCATAAATGACACTCCTAGCGTAGAAATATCCAATTTGGTTGAGCTTGTTAAGAAGAGTGATTTTATGAGACGAAGCCGCCATAATGTAACACCTTGAAAGGCACATGTACCTGTATACACACAAGGTGAGGTGGCGCATATTGCTGGCAAACCATGCCAGAAACAGCGGGGCAAACCCCTTCTCTTTACGATGAGTGTACTGGGTTTCTTGTCCCATCCAAAGGACAAAGCAATCATGGTGAAGTGTCTCGCTTAAAAGGACACAAGTGTCAAAACCGGGACTTGAACCCACACTCTGCTGATCAGGAACACCAGAGCTTGAGTCACGTGGGGTTGACTGCTCAGCCTAAACACGCCACAGAAACCTAGACTAATTTAGATCATTTCTCATGCCACAGGACAAGTATAAAATGCGCTTCCAACAGATAAATGTGTGAGTATTTTATTAGAGGATCAAAAGTTCATGATTTCATTGTGTATTTTTCCATCAAAGAGAATGCCGTTGCCACGGCTGACTGTTGCTCTACGAGCGTATTCCAAAGTCACAGCTGGAAGCTCAAAAGACGGAGTAAACGATGAGGATATTGGCCTGAAGGACAAGCAACGGCTACGAGCTGAGAGACAGGCTGGGCTGGGGTTGACATGGGCTAGGCTAACCAACGAGGTAACCCTGTGAAACAGTGTGATTTTTTAAAAATCCACCTTGTGCATGCTGTGTCCCTTTTAAAAACCCTTGCAGTGTCCTGTATCCTGTTTGTTTAGTCACTGCGTCTTTTGCGCACATATCTCCTGCACGCCCAAAGTTTTGCCCACTTCCCGCTCCGAAGCCGGCATATATGGTTGAGTGAAATTTGTCCCCGAATCACCCATTCATCATCGCTCAAAATCATTTCTCATGACAGAACTTATAATTCTGAGAGTACCTCAAGTCTTTGAAGAACATGTAACAGGTGATTTATGTAACAGCCAAGTCCTAATCGTCAATGAAAAAAACTATCTCAATGCAACTCCCACTGGCTATCCGGTAACCGGTGGAGCCAATTTGTGTGAAGTGGGCGTGGCTTAAAGTGGAATTACGTCACACTTATGAACTGGAATACATGTGTAATGCCATGCATTTTAAGCTGTAATTTATAATAAATTGCTTTTGGAATGGCAACTACAAATTCTAGACACAATGACTGCAGTCAGGGCTGCACGAGTGCCAAGCTGACTTCCCAAACTTTGTTGCAAGTCTTTAATGTGAAATGCCAAGTAAGTCTTAAGTAATTTTTGTGGAGTTTAGCCATGCATTCTGTTTTGAATGTATTGATATGATTTTCCAGGTCCAGAAACAGAGTGGTCACCATAAGATAGAGGCTTCCACCAAGCTAAGAGAGTTAATCCACATCACAAGAGAAATAGGTGAGAGTCACACCCAATGTTTTGTGGCGTGTCATGGCCTAGCGGTTAAGAGCACCGGACTCAAGCTCTGGTGTTTCTGATCAGCAGGGTGTGGGTTCGAGTCCCGGTCGTGACACTTGTGTCCTTAAGCAAGACACTTAACCATGATTGCTTCGTGAAGTTGGGGAGGTAGTGCTGTCTGCTCTACCAGCCAGGCTTCTGATGGATGATACCCAAGCCTACATCCGTATGGACTGTAAAGGGGGTACCCCTGTTTCAGCCCCAGGAGTAGGTGGCAACGGCCCCTGGAAAAAATAGTTGATTGTAGCCCACACCTTGAAGTGGCCTTCAGGCCTTGTGTGTCTGGCGACTTGCATACAAAATTTTTTAAAAATAAATAAATGGAGTATACGCCTTTCGATGTATTCAGGGCTCGAATTTGGGGTTTACATTTTAAACTTCATAAAAAGTTCTTTCTCATTTAGATTCTTGTCGTGTAAAATTCTTTCTGGTCCAGTAAAAAGTTTTAGCTACAAACCCTGCGGTCTTGTGGAATTTTACTCCAAACTTGAGCCCTGACCTCAACTGCACTGGTCAATATTTTTGGCTGTAAAAATTCTTATAAACAAGGATGCTACTGCACACCTCTTCAAGGTCAGCTTCTCTCAAACTCTTTACTGTATAACTTTGAATTCTTCTTCACAGTTTATTTGACAATTTTGTGATTATTTTTCACTATCGTAGTCGGTAGTGATGCATCAACAGGTCTGGTAGAGTCCACGGCAGTCTTTCTCTTCACCAAGCTGAAAGACTGCGAAGACTTCACTCGCAATGAGGCCAGTCAGTTGCACACGACTATTGGCCCCTTCCCAAACGCCGACGGTAAAGATGCTCATAAGGCCATACAGTCACTGGTCAAGCTCCTTCCACCAGGAGCTCTTGAAGGTGTAGAGAGACTTCAGAAACAGGAGGAGTCGGAGGAATTCGGAAGACACATCCATTTTTCACATGAGCCAAGGAGTCTTGAGTTTGCAGAGAGCAGGTAAGTAGACTGTTAGTCGAATAGTCGCATCGTAGTTAGGGGCCATTCAGAATAATCAATGTTAAAAAAAAAATAATAGAAATTGTCGGTGGATGGGTCACAAGAAATAACTGAAAATCAAAATTAAGTTTTTATAAAAAAAGAAGAAGTTAACAAAAGAAAAAGAAGGAGAAAAGTACCCAGCTGGCCAAGATCATCAATTTAATTCCTACAAAGTTGTTTGTTTAAGCCAGAAAAAAACCCATTGAAAACTACTGATGTTGGAGACCTTTGGTCTAAAATATGTTGTTCATTTGTTCTTCAGTGTATATATTATATTATGAAGCCATTCAATCAGTGGCGTAACTAGACATTTTCATTTGGGGGGGGGGGGGCGAGTGGGGGCAAAGATTAAATTTGGGGGGGCCAAAGAAGTGCAAGATTATCATTAAATATGTTAACTGATAGTTGATACACACCAATGCAGTTCTAAAACAGTCTACATAGTTTGCAGGTAACAAAAGATTGCGAAAACAACCAAATCTTAGAGAACTTGTCATTTTTATAAGATAAAACTTTTCGACTGTATACAAGGATTAAATTACCAACAGTGATTACCAAGTATAAATTTAGAGATGTACACGGCATTCTCAAATTAGGGCACTTGTGCTACTAGCGCTCCCAGTCTTACTAACGGATACATCTTCGAAATTCTCCTCGGCGGAATCCTCGGATGCAGAGTCCATGCAATACTCTGATGGTACCCGCCACATCAGAATCAGAATCTTCTGTATATGTTTCCCGTCTCTGCCTCTTAGGTGCTGGAGCACGAGGCAAGCGGGGGCTTTGATATGGAGAAGAAATGGTCTAAGCTACCTTTTTCGCTGGCCATTTTGCTGTTTAAATCTCTCTGTTGTGCATCTGACTACGTTGTGTTAACTGAGCTATTGGTCTGCGTTCAGACCACCACGCATTAAACTGAACTTTGTGACTTCCTGCACTCTCTGTAACTGCAAAACCACAACATACATTTACTGCCAATACGATCGCGCGCGTGTTTCCATGCATTTGTCATGACTGCGTTATAGTTCACATACTGATATGAATAAAAGTTTTCCTTTTTACGGCAGCATTTTATGCAGCCTTAAACAGTTTATATATTATAAGAATATACTTTTCTGTGATTTCATATGGGGGGCAAGAGGGGGGGGGGGGGCAAGGGTTCTGAGCGGGGGGGGGGGGGGCGCAGGCCCCCCCTGCCCCTCCCCTCTGGTGACGCCACTGCATTCAATATTTAAAAATTGAAATTTCGGATAGTTAGATGGGTCAAAACAATTTCAAAAAAAAAATTAAAAATCTAAATTTTTTAACATTGCCTATTCTGAATGGCCCCTTAACCTCATCAGTATTGATCCGATATAGATTGTCATAAAAATGTTTTTGATTCTCAAGACTTAATTAATTTTTAGATAATGTGGCATATCGTGGCCGAGTGGTTTAGCTCACCGGACCCAAGCGCTGGTGTTGTCAGCAGCAGAGTGTGGGTTCGAATCCCGGTCATGACACTTGTGTCATTGGGCAAGGCACTTAACCATAATTGTTTCGTAAAAAGTTGGGAAGGTACCGGTAGTGCATTCTGCTCTACCAGCAAGGCTCCTAGTGGATGATACCCATGCCTAACTCCTTACGGACTGTGAAGGGGGTAACCCTGGTTCAGCCCCAGGAGTAGGTGACCCAGTTGATCTGGGTCAACAGCCCAAATCAGTTATGTGTACCCCTCACCTTGAAGTAGCCATCTGACCTTGTGATGTTAAACGATATCTCATAAAAAAAAGAAGACAAAAACAAAAAGATTCCACAGAACAGATGTGAGGAAGGATGGTTGGACTGTGAATCTATTTTATTTATTATTTTTAGTTTTAGTATAGCCCCTTTTCCCAGCGCTCCAACAAAGACAAAAGAAAAACAATGAGGAAACATATTATACACTGTACAAACAGTGAGTTTTAAGATGCTTTTTAAACTGGGAAGTGGAGGTCGCATTGACCAATGAACGAGATATTGAGTTCCACGTTTTATGTTTTACATTTTGAAAAGCACATTATTTTCTCAAACCGTAAACAGCTCTGCATCGGAGGATGATGAATACGAGCCAGTTCTTAAATTCGGCTATGATGCAACAGCGCCCTCACAGTCCACCGCATTCAACAAGCAGGCGAAGAGTGCCCCCAGTGCCAACACCAAGGCCTTGAGTCTTGGATGGCTGAAGAAGCAAATAGAAGGTCAGTTTGGACAAGGGAGCAGCCCACTTGGGATGAGCGTCGACAGCCTGTGCTCTAAGCTCCTTGGAGATCTGACGTCCGCAAAGTCAAACGATGAACTGCAGAATGAGGTAAGATAAGCAAAGTTTTGCAGAAGATGCAATTTCAGAGAAGAGACCTGTTTGTCTAATTGGGGGCTCAAAGAGAAACATGGCATTGAGAAGTCATTGTTTGTTAATTTACGGCGTATGCTGTAAGCTCCTGAGAGATCTGACGTCCACAAAGTTGAATGATGAACTGCAGAATCAGGAAAGAAATTGCACGGGCAAAGAAATTGCTAAAAGACCTGTTTGTCTTATTGGAGTTCAAAGAGAAGTTTGACATTGAGAAGTCAAAGTTTGTTTATTTACGGCATACGCTGTAAGCTCCTCGGATTTCTGACATCTGCAGAGATGAATGATGAACTGCAGAATCAGGAAGAATAAACAAAGTGGTTCTAAAAATGCAAAGAAATTGCTGAAAGACCTGTTTGTCTTATTGGGGTTCAAAGAGAAACATGGCATTGAGAAGTCATAGTTTAATTTACGGTATATGCTGTAAGTTCCTCAGAGATCTGGCATCCGTAAAGTTGAATAATGAACTGCAGAATCAGGAAAGATAAACAAAGTGGTTCTAAAAATGCACGGGCAAAGAAATTGCTTAAAGACCTGTTTGTCTAATTTGCCTGATTGGATTAATCAGTTAATGCTGGGAATCTTCAATTTTTCCCTTTTCGTCCTGGAATCATTTTTCTTTTTAACTCTTTTAGTGCCAAGGCCGTAAATGTACGATATGTTGTTTTTACTCAAAAAGTGTCATCAGTCGCACATGTGCGACCCATAATACACATGTGATCATGAGAGGGCATTATCACTCTATCGAGAAATACTATTGACTTTGGGATGTACCAAGGCAAGAGCAAGATACATTTTGTTTGGTGAAAAAGACTTTTTTTCTTTACAGAATTTTGAAAAACCTAAAAAAGATGGGAATTTTATGTTCAAAACGCAAAATCAGCGGGCACTGAAAGAGTTAAGAGGATTGTGGCATAAATAAACCATGACTTAACAAAGCCACAAGAACAAAGATTCTGTTTGAAGCACTGTTTCTTTTTTTCTCTGTCTTGTCTTCTTTTTGTGGGTGAAATGGAGCATTGCCATGATTGCATGGACAATGAATGCTGTGTGCCTGCTCCGTTCTGGAAAGTATGGGCGGCCATTTTTCCGGTCATCGAAAATACATGAAAATACAAAATGCACGTACCCCGGCATGCATCCAGGGAAAAAATGGCCTGTTGACATGATATGGGTGTTTAACTGGTTAAGATGTGTTTAGTGAAAACTTGATGATTGGAGGAACTTTATTCCTGAACGTTCAGGAGAAGTTTTGATTGATTGCTGATTGACAACTGAGGAAATAGTGAGACCTATTAATGATAATCCATTCATTCTACCAATTTTGTTTCTCGTTGTTTCCTATAAAAATCACAGTTGTTTGAGCTGTTGGGATTTGAATGCTTTGAGCTGATTGAGCAGTTGTTGACAAATCGGACCAAGCTCGTTCAGGCGGCCAGTCACAATCAGATGTCACAGATTATAACAGGTAAGAGGAAGACCCCGGGGTATGGGAGAGAAACTTGGAATGCATTTTGTATTTTCTTCTTCTCCAATGTATTTGCCAACTTTAATGATTAAAGGCTTAGGCCAGTGTGGACGCACATTTAATAGCAGGGTTGTAATTTTTTCATTTTTTTCCGGAAATCTGTTTTTTTTTACCCACTCCCCCCCCCAAAAAAAACAAATTAAAATCATAAAAACATAAGATAAAACCAAGTAGAATGCCCCAGAGTGCCAATGAGGACTTTTAAAACCAAACATAAATGTACGTAAGTAGGCTTCGCGCTCGCAAGCTTTCGCCCTCGCAAGCTTTCGCGCTTTGCGCTCACAGTTAAGGTTTTGTTTTCCAACAGCCTATCACATCCCTGATTTGGGGCAGTAAGTATTTAATCCTCCTGCTGTCTGATCAAGGCCCAATTTCATGTCACTGTTTTCTGTGGAATTCTGCGCTTACAACCCATAGAATGTTCCATTTTACTGTGGGGGGGGGGCAGAAGCGCAGAAATCTGAAATAAGTAGAATCGTGAAATGTGGCCCTGTATAATCCACTATGGTTTTGACCGATAGATGAACTGTGCCAGCCTGCACTATGATGTCATGTTGCCAATGCATCTACACAGTACTCATTTCTGTGCACAGTTGTTCCACCGTACACAACCTGTGGAATTGAATGGTTTCAAATGGTGGGTCAACTTGCTGGAACTAAGTCAAAAGTTGGAGGGTCAATAGGAAAATATATAAAGGCAAAAATAAATTGAAGCAAATGTTGATATTACTGTTTTATCTGGATTGCCATATCTGAATGACTTAAGTAAATCCCGCATTCTTTGTCTAACTTTTCAAGAACACTCCAGAATCAATATTTGTTAATGTGTGGTCCCTTCCCACGCCTGATCACAGTACTATTGCATTCCTCAGTCCAACGGAATCAAACAAAACCATCCGTTGGATTTTGATGAGTTTGAGGGTGATTAGGACTTATAAAAAGCAATTCTTTAAGGGGGTTTTAAACTTTATGAATTTGTGAACCAAAAATAAAACAGGTTTAACTTTAAGTGACGTTTTGTGTATTTGTTCGCAGAGGGTAAGAGAGAGAGGCAGGCAAGGCCTGTGTACGGCTGTCAGGTTGTGATTCAGGTATGAATTGGATATTATACAAAAAATGGATGCATATGAGTACCTTGTTGCAGATTATAATCATGAGGTGAAGTTTGGACTATATGCCTCATGAAATAGAAAAGCTAGATTTCACCGAGTGATTATATTTCACAAAATTGCACGATCGCAGTGCCTTCGATATTTGTTGTATATAACTCACTCATGGATCCTTGTCATTTGAAACTTTTTTTGACAATAAACACAAAATAGACACGGAAACTCATCCACCCCACACTCTGAAAACTCTAAAAAAACCTTCTAAACAATGGTGATGACTCCATGTAGACACCAACTTTTTCCGCTGTGACATGACCTTCCCTTGTTTGGACAAACAGAGGGGAATGATTATTTTGGAAACGATGATGCGAAGCATCCAATAATGATCCATATAGGGCTCCTATATTAAATTTTGGAGCATAGCAGCAGTGTACATGGCAAAATAAAGGATTACACGTGACGCGTGTTCCACCAAGCAAATGACGAGGATCTGTGTGTTTGGGTACGCAATAATTTATCTAGCTTGAATTTCAAGGGTTTGAATATCTTAAAGGTAGGGTCATAGATTGTTTCTTGTCGAGGAATGCTGATTTATAAGCAAAAATATAAAGAAAGATACAATAAAAGCCAAATGTGAAAGTTTTAGTTGAATACAGTGTCTACTTGTTTTGATCGTACAGGCCTGTTGCTGTTGCCGGTCTTTGATTTGTTGGACATTTTGAGACCTTATCCCACTTTCATAGAGCTGCTTAAGCAGAAAATGAGGCTTAAGTTTCCAGCTGAGCAAAAATTTGCAAGAAACCTGTCACAAATGGTATGCATTATATAGCATTTTTGCTGGTTACCTTCGAAAGGTTAGCAACATTGTCATACAACTGCTTAAGCAGAAAGTGTTGCTTACAAAATTTCTCTTATGCCTAAGTCATCAGGAAACCAGTAAAAAATGGTACATGTATGTATGACATAATACTGATAACCTGTTATTGGTTAGCATCATTGTTTTGTGCTAATAGCTTCATTTTTTTGCTTAAACAGCTTTATAAAATTGTGCACTGCCCATATCTGTAATATTTGTTTGTTGTTTAATTTAACTTTCCAGTCTGAACAAGAGAAAGAATTGAACAAGCAGATCCGAAGGGAGGAGAAGAAATTTGCCAGACAGGAAGCTCGGAGTGGCTCAGGTCAAGGGTCAGGGGAGGAGCCTTTCTTTGATCCACAATATCTCAGGATGCAACGGTATGTATTATTGACCCAAATCACCTGATATTATCACCCATGATAAAGCTTGATTGTGCCATTTTGGGTGTTGGATTACCATGTGTGTTACTGTGCAGTGCATCATGGGTGGGAAGTGCATAAAGTACTTGTCTTTCACCACTGTGGCCCTGGTTTGATTCCTGGCAGGGCCATCAGTACGGGAAAGCTCCATTAAGGAATTTCTGAGATTTGGCCACAAAACTTGGAAACTATTCATCCTTTTTCACCCACTAGGTGTGTTTACAATGAATTACTTGGAACGCCAGAATGTTCCACTGGATCACATCATTGTACCCAAGTACCGGAGCAATCCTACACCAGTGAATACACACAAGAGTATTTCAAACATTCCAATGGAACGTTCCGGCGGTCCAAAGGAACGGTTCATGAGCACTCGCTAAAATATTTATTCGATCCAATTGGAACATTCCTACTCTTCAACTTTTGAGACCCTCTCTTAGATCAAAGCATTCAGTTTGACTAAAATTGGATGGACTTCAGGAAGTCTAGATTAAATGCAAAATAGTAATTAGCTGTTGCAAACTGCTTACCAACCAAAAGGACCTATGGTATAAATGCAAAAAAAATAGTTAGTGGCCTGACGTTTTGACCCTAGCAGAGTCTTTCTCGAAGGCTAAATTAAACACATTTTTTTGAAGAGTACTCATTTGTCCTTTGACTTAGGGAGCGTGCATTGATTGATGCGAGCATGGCTCCGATATTGACCAAGCGTACTTCGGGTGCACCCAAAGCAGTTTATCCCAATGTGTATGATGCCTTGGCTGAAGCACAAAAGTCGTCTGCTTTCGTAGGAGGAGGAAAAGTAAGTTTGAAATTTAAGTTTCAGTTAAAGCACACATTCCAACTAATCTTCATCCACAATTGCAATGTTAAACTAGTACATTTTTTAGCTTTACCAAAGTAATGAATTTGAAAAGGCAGCACCAAATCCATCATCAAATAAAAAAATAAAAATTTATCATGCTGATTCTTGTAAAAATGACATTCAACGGATCTCATGCAATTTTCTCCTAAATCGAGCAAAAGCAAAGGGGACCTTTTTGCATCTGTCAATGGCTGCAATTTTTTTTTGTTAAAGAGGGACTCCAAGGTTAAATTCAATTTTGTGATCCACTCACTGCCCAAGAGATCAAGTTCTTATGAAAATGGAGAAATAAAATTGCAACTTTCTAACCTCACATTAAAAGGTTTAAAATGCCACTGTGTTTGACACCCTGCAAAAGCAATTTTTGTCAAAAACCAAAAACGTTCGTAATAATTTTTAGTTCATTCCTAAATTGTGATGACATTCATTCAAAGTAGCATTGATTTTTTCTTTTAACTGGCGCAAAAATTCCTCTTTGGAATGTACAGACCTATTAGTTTTTGTCGTCTGATGACATCATGTCCAAAATTTTGCTTTGAAAGAGTGTCAAATAAAATAATACTTTTAAATTACCATCAAATTGCAGTCAAATAATAGCAGGAACAATTAGGTACCTTCCTCTAGTGTCCAGTTTTGATGGAAATATGAGGATGATTTAAAGAAAAAAAGAAGCATGCAGAAAACAAAATAACAATTGAATCTCAAAATTATTCAGTATTATTTCAAACTATTTTGTAGTGTAAGCCTACATGTCCATTCAATTGTTTCAGGTACTTATACAAAATACAGCATTGTGTAAACTGCTAAGGTTCTGGATGCAAAGTGGTCCCCTTTGTTGTGTTTCTTGACTAAGTAGCTTTACAAACGAACATTGTGGCATTGTTACAGTTGGCGTAGCATTCCCATAACACAACATAACGTAACATAACATAACATAACATAGCAATTGTGTTTTATAAGGCGCTATTCCATCAAGATCATAGTGCACATAAAACAAATTAGCATGGATAGAGGTGAGTCTTAAGAGCTTTATGAAACAGAGATAAACTAATAGATTCCTTACTGATAGGAGGAAGATTGTTCCAAATCATCGGTCCAACTACACTGAATGCTTTTTGAACCAGAACTTTGTTTGCTCGGGGAACATTCAAGCAAGTGATGTCAAGTGTGGACCGTAGAATACGTGGAGAGGTGTAGTGTGATAGTAAATTGGAAAGATAATGAGGAGTAGTTTTGTTCAAGCACTCAAAACATAAAGAGCAAGTTTAAAATGAATCCGTTGTCTAATTGGCAGCCAATGAAGCTCCTTGGGTTATGGGGTATTATGTTCCCTTCAGGGTGTGGAGCATACTAAAACGAACTGCACTATTTTGTGAACTTTGAACTCTGTCCAGTTCATATGACGTAGCACCAAGTAAAAGAAGATTGCCACAGTCAGAGTGTTCACTGTGATTTTGCTACCTTCAGATAATGCTACCGGAGGGATTTGAACGCAAGAACACCAGGATGTATGAAGAAGTGACGATACCCCCTTCCCAGCCTGCCCCTACAGGGATTGGCAAACATCGCATACCAATCTCAGAACTAGATGAAGTAAGTGGGTAACCTATGGCTTATTTTGGTGTTGTTTATTTTATAATATAGCAAAAAATTTTCACAATAAACCGCAGTTCTTATATAGTGCTTTATGACACCAGACAGGCATCTCAAAGTACTAATCATTACGGCAAAGCTCCATTAAAGAAACAGGCTTAAAATGAAACATCCTTTTCGTCTGACAGCTCACACCTGTCATCTCCATGTAATTCCCTTTTCAAACAGTGGACATAATTGGATCATGCACAAACCAGTAGGGCTGCTGACTGCCCAAGGCAGATTAACTGCTCATCCATCAAGTCTAATGACCCAAGTAATTCAATGTAAACACACCCAATCGTTGAAAAGGATGAATAGTTTCCATGTTTTTGTGGCCAAAACTCGGAAATTCTTAAATGGAGCTTTCCCTTAATGTTATTTCTACCACAGCTACGCAGAGCTATGTCAGAATTATGAGACCCATTTATGTAGCACCATGTAAGTGTTTACAAGATTATGTGGCACAATCTGCAATCAGTCATGACTGAAACACCAGGGTGAACCCCCTTCTCTTCATGACAATTGTGCTTGGTTTATTTAGGTTTATTACACAAGGAGAAAGACTCTGCTAGGGTCAAAACGTCAGGCCACTTTCTATTTTGTTGTATTACACAACACATGGGACGTAACTATTATTGCTTTGTCCTTCGGACGGGACGTAAAGCTTAAGGTCCAGTGTGTAGTGTAACTCACGTAAAAGAACCCAGCACAATTATAGTTAAGAGAAGGGGTTTGCCCTAGTGTTTCTGTCATGCTTGGCTGTGTGCCACATCACCTTGTAAACCGTTATAAGGTGCTACATGTGTAAAATATACATGTAAAATAGGTCTTTTAGCTCCAAACATAGTTATTCATACCTGTAGAAATGAAAAAGTAACTAGTGCTTTGGGATTCCTTCAGGTGTGAGAAGAGCCATTTATGAACTACGTGTTATTATTATTTTTGTTGTGAGTCACATTTTGTATTTCATTTTCTCCTATCTAGATTGGTCAGGTAGCCTTCCAGGGGACGCGTCAGTTGAACCGGATCCAGTCGGTTGTTTTTGAAACGGCGTATTACAGTAATGAGAACTTACTGATATGCGCACCAACTGGTGCCGGGAAGACCAACATTGCCATGTTGACCATTCTGCATGAGGTGAAGCAGCATATACAGCAGGGAGTCATCAAGAAAGATGAATTCAAGGTATGTGGAGAGGCTGTAACCAGACTACATATTTTAATGACAAAGGACAGATTGTAATGTTTTTTTTGTAAGTGTTTGCGGGTGGGATTCGAACCCACAACCTTTTAATACCATACCTAGAGCAGATGACTTACCACTTGATCACCAAGCTTGCAGGTGGGATTTGAGCCAATGATCTTTGCCATTTTAAGAACAGATGTTTTACCACTAGACCACCGAGCTTGCAAGTGGGACATTAACCCATAATCTTTACCTTTCCTAGAGCAGACACTTACCAGTAGACCGCCAAGCTTGCTGGTGGAATTCAAACCAATGACCTTTGCCATTTCTAGAAGAAATGTTTTACTACTAGACTACTGAGCTTGCTGGTGGGATTTGAACCAACGACCTTTTCCATTTCTAGAACAGATGTCTTACCTTTAGACCACTGAGTTTTCAATAGGGATTCAAACCAATGATTTTTGCCACTGCCAGAGCAGATGTCTTACCACTAGAATTAAATAGAGTTGAACATTTTTAAGTTCGAAGCTGAGGTTGATCATCTGGATTTGAGATAAATTCCATAGAGAAGTGTTTGTTTAAACTGTTTTCCTTTCCTTGAAGATTATCTATGTTGCTCCAATGAAGGCCCTAGCGGCAGAAATGGTCAGGAACTTTGGCGGCCGTCTATCTCCGTTAGGTATCTCAGTCAGGGAACTCACTGGTGATATGCAACTCACCAAGTCGGAGATCGCAAAAACACAGGTAGGATTTTTCATCCTTATATTCCTGTACATCTTAAGGTTTTACTTAATTTTTGATTAGAGGAAGGCAGGTAGAATAAAGTTGAAGAAACTGTTTATTAGTTCCATCTGATACCACAAAACTTGATCCCAAATTAACGAGTGGTTTTACATTATTTCGTACAAGAACCCCCTTTGCATTCACAAGGCCTTTGCTTTGCATTTAGTATGCAGTGGTTGTGAAATAGGAATGGTGCTCAGCGCCAACTTGTCTGCTTGCAGGATTTATGAAAGCTTTTTATCCAGATATACAGAGCTATGTTTAAATTTTACTACCCATTTTTATTTACAAAGCCCATGTAACGGTTTACATAACGCTGTGTTCAAATCTGCAGCCAGCCACACAAGAAAACACTGGGGCAAACCCCTTCTATCAACTACAAGTGTACTGGCTTCTTTTACATGCATTACACAACACAAGGGACCCTCAGCTTTACGTCCCATCTGAAGGACAAAGCATTTATGTTAAGTGTCTTACTTAAGGACACAAGCAACCAGACTGGAACTTGAACCCACACTCTGCTGATCAGAAACACTCGAGCTTGCGTCCAGTGTGGTTTATTGTTTTAGCTGTGACACACCTAGACTGGTCCCTCGCTTTTATTCGCAAGGATAAAGACAGGCACTGGTTTTACAGATCCAATGATTTCATTGGATACAATGATTTCATTGGATAAAATTGCAGTGATTTAAGCTTTTCATATCTGTGACATGTTTGTCAGCTACACCATCAGCAGGAACTTTTCGATCATCTGCTGCTGGGTGCATGTTTTATTCTCAATGTAATGTATGTACACGTGTGTGTAGACTTTGAAACTCTGTCGTGTGAATGGACTCAAAGCAACTGGCAGGATCCTGCCAGTTGCTCAAGGCTGGTATCTGGTGTTATTCACGAGCCTCGAAGTATGACGTCAGATGTTCGGGCTATGACACACCACACATTGGGCGGTCAGGTTGGCGTAGTGGTATTTTTCCACGCCTTCCACCTCTAGGACTCCGGTTTGAATCCCGCCGGGGGGCACTATGTGGATTGGGTTTTCAGTCCCTACCTGATTGCACAGGTTTTCCCAGACAATAACTCTCTGGGGTTTTCCTCCCACGTCTAACACTGAAACTTCCTTCCTTGTCATCTCTCCATGGGGTTCATGGCTAGTCTTTTCGGAGAACCCATTGCGTCACAACCAGAACGAGTAAAAAATAAACACCACTCATTTCTTTTGTGATACTTACTTTGTAGATGCTCGTCACGACCCCGGAGAAGTGGGATGTAGTGACAAGGAAGAGCACCGGAGACATAGCCCTGACTCAGCTGGTCAAGCTTCTGATCATTGATGAGGTCCATCTCCTACATGAGGACAGAGGAGCTGTTATTGAAAGCCTGGTGGCAAGGACACTTCGACAGGTAAGGGCTGGTTCAGCATTTTTCACAAGCGTGTAGAGAGTATTTTTCTTTTACATGACTCCCCCTTCCTCCCTCTACAAAGGGTACATAGAAGTGTGGACTTGTTTCCTACCAACTGTGGTCTATTGGGATGGGTGTAGGGTGCAGCTATTAACTGCAGAACTTTAAACCCAGAATAGGACTTTATGACGTCTTCCAGACCCTTCTCATAATGACGTCACTTTTTGAGCAATCCCCGTGCTGGAGTGCTGACCCGCTCGTCAGGTTAATACAGCTCCACGAACAAGTCACAAGTTTCTGCTTAAATTTGAATTCCTCAGACTGTAGAGACAGTAACTACGTCACATGGTTTGGGGCAAGCTTTTGTATAGCAACCTCCAGATGAGGAAAGTCTAGTTCCATACACGTTCATTCAGAATTATGTTTGGGTGTTCGCCATCTCTTACGCAACTACGCAAAAGATCATCGCAAATCATGTGTCTTCAAGCAAGTCATGGAACCAGACATTCAAATTTAACTCGCGAATGGCTTATTGAATAAAGAAGAAAATCAGAACATTGACAGATTAGGTTTTTTTTTCAAGAGGACTTTTAGTGTACCGGTAAACGCAATTGACTAATTTCAGGTGGAGTCATCCCAAAGTATGATCCGCATCGTCGGTCTCTCGGCAACCCTCCCCAACTACATGGACGTGGCTCGCTTCCTGAACGTCAACCCTTACATCGGCTTGTTCTTCTTCGACGGGCGGTTTAGACCGGTTCCCTTGGGCCAGACGTACATCGGCGTGAAGGCCACCAACATGATGCAGCAACGAATGGACATGGACAATGTGTGCTATGAGAAAGTACGAGAGATGGTGAACAAAGGACATCAGGTACGTCATTTTTATTCGGTTGTTAGCGCAAATTGCCCAACTCAAAGCCAAAGGGTCACTCAAGGTGAAGGTTACAAGAAAACAACAGACAATTCAAAGAGAGAGAAGGTATCTGCTCATATTTCTCTGGAATAGATTGCAAGAAGGTGGAAAATAAGACACAGTTAGGGAGTTCCAAAGTTCAGCAGCTCCGGGGAAAATGCTTTTTGAATATCTCACAGTACTGGCCTTTGGAATAGATACAGTGAAGGGGTGAGAAGATGTGGCAAAGCGTGTACTACGAGTGAAGGTGTGGACAGAAGGAACGAGTGAGAGACCTGCGTAAATCAAAGATATTTTTAGAATGTTGAATACCTTCTCAGGGAATGGTTTTAATTCAAGTTTGATTTTATTCTGCACCAGAGTTTATGTCTACAAAGATGAGACTTTCTTACCAAATACATATTTTTGGCAAGGCGTTTTGTGAGGAAAGTAGAATAACTTTCTGTTTAATTTTAGGCAGTATTTTTTCTTTTCTTTAAAGATTTTGTTCCTGAATTAGTTTTTTTCCAATTCAATTCTGGTATTTTGCCGATGATATTCTGAGCAGCAATGAGTCGTGCCTGACGTCGAGCAACTTTCAGAATACATGCATAAAGTATCAGGAGTATTCCAAGAGTGATTATAACATTGAATACGTATACATTTGCACAAAACTCACATTTTGGGTATTCACATACAACACTTTCTGCGATGATTTTTGTTGTGGACGGTTTTATGGAGTCCATACATGAGGACGCAAACTACAAGAGTCATAATCCATAACAGAGCTACGATGACCTTTGATCTTTTCGGTGTCATCAATCTGGGGTAGTACAGTGGATGACCGATGGCAATAAAGCAATCAATCGTCAACAGGAGAAGCGGGTGAAGAGGAGCAAGTATAGTGTCTTGCTCAAGGACACAAGTGTCATGACCAGGATTAGAACCCACACCCTGATGGCTTTGCTACTAAAACTTGAGTCCGTTGCACTATAGAGCGCTCACACAAGTGTCATGTAGCTGTACTTAGTTCCCAATTTTTTTTTTAAATTTACTTCGATGGTGTGGTGCAGAGTAGTCGTTCTAACTTCTTGTGCTGCTGGAAAAGCATTCAGCATGATGGATTTACCAAATAGACCAATCCATTAAGATTTGTCTCTTAATTAAAAAGACTTCAAACTTTTCTTGTAAATTGTTGATATCCTATTTTTTGTATCTTTGCTATAACCATAGTTTCTAATATATTCCTCATTAGGTGATGGTGTTCGTTCATGCTAGAAATGCTACCGTCAAGACGGCACAGACTCTCAGAGACATCTCCAAATCGGAAGGGGACAGCTTGATGTTCAGACCCGACCAGTCGCCTTCCTATGGAAGCGCCGAGAAACAGGTAAAGTGCTAAGAGAAGGAAAATAGTGCTAAGAATTGTTCATGATGCCACGTCAAAATTTGTTATTAACAAATAATAAACCAATCAAATATATACTTGTTGCGATCCTCTTTTTGTATTTTTTTCCCCTAATTTATCTCCTTTCAAATAATGCCGATCTCTGGGAACGCCCACAAAAACAAGCCTGGCTCAGGATGTGTTACATGATGCCTTTGCAAATATTGCTTAATAGTTTTTCTGCTTAGCAAAAATAAGCAAGATACCAGTCATAGATGGTACATGTATATGTGGAATGGTATTTTGACTGGTAGCCTTAATGTGGTAAGCATAATTCTATTGTGCTTAGGAAATTTTATTGCTGAAACAGCTCCATAAAATTGGGCCCTGGTGCTTTATAAATCCTTTATTATTATTAATATTATTGTAAATGTTGTTATTGGCATTATTGTTATTTATCCCCAGGTAAACAAATCTCGCAACAAGCAGGTTCGTGAGCTGTTCCCTGATGGGTTCTCGACTCACCACGCTGGTATGCTGCGTCAGGATCGTACCATGGTGGAGCGATGCTTCAGGGATGGGCATATCAAGGTGATGGTGTGTACAGCCACGTTGGCGTGGGGTGTCAACCTGCCGGCACACGCTGTGATTATTAAGGTATTGTGTTTTAAATTGGGTTTTTCCCTTACACCGATGTGTATTAAGCACTGTATGCTCAGTGCTTTCCTGAGCTCTGTGAAAAAAACCCCACAGGCAATCACTCGGGTGGGATTCAAACCCTTAACCTTTGCATTACTAGAGCAGATGTCTTACCACTAGACCACCGAGCTAGCCCGATGGCTAGAGGCGGGTTCGAATCCTTAGCAGCGGGTACTGCAACGATTTAATAGATGTAATATTTGCATCGGGATGAAGAATTTTAATTTGGTTTTTCCCTTACCCTTATGAGGTATTGTGATTAAAATACCAAGATGGAAGTTGTCCCAGTCTTAATTGATTACGGCAACACATACAAGATGATCTGATATCTAATAATTAATAAGTAACCAATAATTAATTACCAATCAAGTTTACCCGTTGAAATCACATCACCCCTAAGCATGTCTTAAAGTGGCTCACCAAGTCTGAGGAATTTTAGGGCCTGGTGCGACCACTTAACATAAAAACTTGTTTCCTTAAAAGACATAACATACTCTTCACTACACAGCCATTCACAATTTAAATTAAGTTACACTTCTGTCATAATATCTGGAGTAAATTTGCTATTAACACTACAGCAAAATCTACACAATATTAAATATTTATTGATCTCCTGCACTGGAACTGATCTTAATCCTCCATTCAATAGCACAAAATACAAACAGCACAACCCAGTAACTAATGTGAAGGTCACAAGATCAAGCCGCCCCTATGGGTGTGACAAAGCCATATTTAGTGGACCAGTATTATTATACATTTTTTTGCTCACAGGGGACCCAACTTTACGATGCCAACAAGGGTGCTTTCAGAGACTTAGGCATCCTGGACGTGATGCAGATCTTCGGGCGTGCGGGCCGTCCCCAGTACGACGACTACGGCGAGGGATTCATAATCACCACCCACGATAAGCTGTCTCACTACCTGGGTCTGATGACCAGACAGAATCCCATTGAGAGCCAGTTCATTGAGAGTTTGGCTGACAACCTCAATGCAGAGGTGAGATTACATGTGATCCCCTTTTAGTGAAAACTTCCAAAAGCTGTATTACGGCCGATTTTAATTTCTAAGCATTGCTAACCCTAAGCACAGGAAATTATTATTGTTATTTTATTTTTCTCGACAAATTCAATAAATTACACACAAGAGAGAAACACTAACACCTAAAATAGATATGGAGAAGGCTAGACTGAGGATGAAAATGTAAAACTTTCCTATCACCAAAAGGTTCAGTCTGCCAATAATCTGATAATAATTTATTTACTAAGTTCCGCAACTAGAAAAGCATGCTGATCTTCAGTTGCTTACTGTATGCAAATGAATGACATAACTGTGCGAATTCACAGTGAATGCACCAGCTGGCTGCCTAAATTATTGCTAACCTTTGAAATACGATTGCTCTCAGCAAGTTTTCCCACTACAGTAATTTTTTATGAGCTCTGTGAAATGGGCCCCAGGACTGCTTAAGCTTGACATGTCATTTTAGTTGACAGTTTTTTGTTATTTCATCTTCCCAGATAACTCAACTTATTAATGTGTTTCATGTACCCCCCCCTCCCCACCAGATTGCTTTAGGTACAGTCAGTAATGTCGACGAAGGTGTACGATGGTTGAGTTATACCTACCTCTATGTCAGGATGCATCTGAACCCACTGGTGTACGGTCTCAACTACAAGATGACTGAGGTAGGTTATTGATTTGATCGGGTGGCATGGGTGGCTAGTGCGTAAAGCGCTTGCTTCTCACCACTGTGGCCCTGGTTCGATTTCCGGCTAAGGTCATAAGTGAGTAGAGTCGTCCGTTGATTCCCTCCAGTGCCGCAAGGGCCTGGAAAAACCAGGCAAAATATTGTTTTCTTGCATATAGAATTTCAAATTGCATGACAAATTTGCTAGATGATACTTAAAACATAAAATAAGTACAAATTTAAAAAGACAACAACAGAAAAACGAACAAAAATATTTATATATTTTTTTAAATGACACAGTGCCTCCCACAGGACTACAAAACAGCAGACTTAACTACTACCCTGGTGGCTCTTCAAGCACTGCCAGACAAACAAATAAAAGCACAATTAAAGTAATTACAAACAATAAACAATCAACAATCAACCACACTCAACGTCTGATGTTTTTTGAAAGCTCAATGATGCTCAAAGATGAGCATGGGGTTTAAAAAAGTTGAGTAAATGACAACTAAATGGTTTTTCATTCTTGTTTTTATTTGAAAGATACAAGTTTCTCGGAATTCAGAAATAATTGTTTTCTAAACTTGTTTCTCCAGAATGATCCCGGTCTAGAGAAGTACCGCACCGATTTGATCACCACCTCGGCCCGTGCCTTAGACAAGGCTCACATGATCCGCTTCAACGAGTCAACGGGAGATTTCAACTCCACGGATCTGGGTCGCATCGCCAGTCACTTCTACATCAAGTACGCCACCATCGAGACGTTTAATGAGCTGCTCAAGTCCACCATGACGGAGGCGTGTGTGTTTAGTATGGTGTCACAGGCGCAAGAGTTCCAACAGATTAAGGTAAGGGGCTCGCTGATTGTCTTTATTTCTTCTTCTTCATCTTCATCTTCTCACGTATGCCTCAGTGAACTGGGAAGAGGAAATGTCAAACTGTTATCTGAAATGTCGGTAAATTTTATACAATTTGGGTAAATTTTATAAAGTTTTGGGTTGAACAATGAAAAATTTACCAGAGCGGCAGTGGTGCTTGAACCTGCAACCTCTAGATTAGCGTGCCATCCCTCTACCAACTGAGCTATCTTGCCCTAATGTTGCCGGTCTCCCTATTTTGTCATTAGATTTGTGTGGGGGTGCCAGTCAGATCTGGAGGTTGCAGGGTCAAGTCCCTGCCACCTCAGTATTCTGACTGGTACCCCAAACAAAGATAATGTCAAAATAGGGAGACCGGCAACATGAGGGCTAGGTAATATCTTAATTCAGACTTTTCAAAATCTTGGCCTGGTAAAAAAAAAACGCTGTATTTTCTTCAGATAAAAAGAAGTTGTACTCTTTGATCTACTTCTCTTTTCTAGTGGGAAAATTTGTGTTGAAAGTTCTTCTGTACATTCATTGCATTTTTTTTGTGAGGGGTGGGAGTTGGGGAAGGATATTATCAGAATAGCGAATAGTTACTTCATTCAGTTTTTCAACTTTTGGATTATCCACTTTGACAGTGTTTAAAGATTAATTTATTTTTTGCTTACTTTTTTTGGTCTTCAAATTTGAAAATGCTACTTATCCACATGTAGAGCTGTTACTCATTATGTGCATGAAAACGTTGGAGAGGCTATTATGAAAGCAATTTATCAGAGTTGAAATCAACATTTGAACATCAGTTTTTTAATTATATTACACAGTGAGGTATCGTTATTCAATTAAAAAAAACCAACACCGCTGGACATCTTTGGTCATGAGTTTACTGGTCCCACCCTAAAATCACTGATTTCAGGCCTGTGGTCTAGTGTTGATTCTGAGCCCTGAAGGATAACAGTAGAACAAAGCATTTACTTGAAAGCTCTTTATAACTTACTCTTTGTTACAATTTTGAAACTGAAAGGTTCGCGAGGACGAGATTAAGGAGCTTGATCAACACCTTCTAGATAACTGCAATCTGCCAGCTTCTGGTGGGGTAGAGAACGCACACGGGAAGGTCAACGTGCTACTCCAGACGTACATCTCCCGTGGCTTTGTGGACAGCTTCTCTTTGGTGTCTGACTTGGCCTACGTGGCTCAGGTACAAGAAACTTGTTTTTTTCAGGCAACTTGGAGGCAACCAACCGCACTGTGCCCCCAAATATAATGATACAACTGATTATGAATGAATTTTCTTATTAGAGATTGCCTGGAGTTGGTTGCCAGTAAATTACCTTGTGTAACATGGTCTTTAGATATTAAAGGCACAAAGTATAACTTTGGTTTTTGCACCCGTTTGGTTGTTTTAATCCTATATAAATGTAGATATGTACAATAAAACTAACCTGTGAAAATTTCTTGATTGTACTCCCATCATGCAAAGCTTCAATATCCTACTTGTGATGAAATAAATAAAATCAACAGAATTGATTCCAAACCTTCAAACTTAAAGGCAAAGTACACCTTTGTTTTTTGGAACCGTTCGATTGTTTTCATCCTAAATAAATGTAGATATATACAATAAAACTAACCTCTGAAAATTGCATTTCAAAAAAGTGGTCGCGTTTTTGTGATATCGCCAACAATTCGAAGCAAATACGCCCACGCAGGAAGATTAATCCCTAATAGTAATACATATTCTGAGAAACGATACTGACAGTAACGTTTCCTCAGATTCAAATTTAGGGGATAAAAAGTGATATCTTTTTCCATAACCGCAGTATAAATGCATTATACTATCCAAAGCTGCTGTACTTCTTACCAAGTAAGTTTTTATTGCCATTAATTTTCAAAGTCATTGCCAAACGTATACAGACCCTTTAAATATTTGTCATTTTGTATTGGTATTTTCCCTGCTCTAGTTTTCAATAAACACACCATCAAACCGACCAGTGAAAATTTAATCAGACTAGAATATGAGAAATAGAATTAGCTCTTGCAATCTGCCTACCCAAAAGATCTATGGTATAAATGTAGGAAATAGTTAATGGCCTGAGGTTTGGACCCTAGCAGAGTCTTTCTCAAAGGGTAAATGACAACACAACACACACAAACAGGTATACTGGGGTAACAAAAGCAGGTTAGTAGGCCATTTTAGCAAAACCAACCATTAATATAATTTAGTTCTGATTATCAAAATATCACACATGATGTGTTTAGACAATGTTTGAGAATAAGTCTGGGATATGGTTGGACTGGACATAAAAAGTGGTGGTCTTTTTTTCGCAAGAGATTGCTTTGTCTATACCTAGACATTTCTTTAGCAACTTCAATGAGAAAAACTAATCTCCCCCCCCCCCCAAATAGAGACTAATAACAGTTGGTAAACAATTGAACATACTTGTTATAAGAAAAGTCGACTGAATAATAAATACTTAAATAAAAAATAACTTGGTAAGCAGTTGAACCTAAACAAGTTTTTCGTTGTTGAAGATGTTGCTTCTTCTTTGAAAATTTCTCCTTTGCAACCTCTTTGAAAAAAAAGTATTTTTCAAAGAAAGTTGGGAAGAGACTCAAGATGATTCTCAAGCTAAACTGTCAAAGATTGGCTAAATTTCTCAGGCCTCTCGATCCTCATGACAGTCTGAGGGAGAGAATGCCAAAGTCAGGAGTAGTATGGTCTGCATGGTCTGAAGGATTGCTGATGACTTGCAGTCCTGGACACCTGATACAGAGCTAGCCGTTGATCAATTAGAGAAGACCTAACGATTAACTTTCCCCAAATGCTCTCTTTAGAACTCTGCTAGGATCATCCGTGCCTTGTTTGAGATCACTCTACGCAAAGGATGGCCCCTCATGGCTGCCCACCTCCTCATGCTATCCAAAATGGTGGATCGTCGCCTCTGGTCGTTTGAGAACCCTCTACGCCAGTTTCCCCAGCTATCCCAAGAGGTCCAACGTAAGCTGGAGAATCGTCGCATGACCATCGACAAGCTGAGGGAGATGACAGCCTCAGAAATTGGTAAGATAAACTTCGGGGCACACAATTTCATAGTTCTGCTTAGGCGGAACCTAATTTGCTCAACACTTTCGTGCTAAGCAAAAATTAGCAGGATACCAGTCAAAGATGGTGCATGTGACATGGTATTTGGGCTGGTAACATTATCCTAGTAAGCATAATCTTTTTGTTCTTAGCTACTTTTTGTGCTTAGGCAGCTCTGAAATTTCTGTGAAGGGTTTTTCTTTAATTCGGTGTAAAAAGGCTAATTGGATTGTTAGTTTCTTGAAGATTTAATTTATTCAAATCCTCTTGTTTTAATTTAACGCAATACAGGGTGGTGCAAAAAGATGGAAACCCACTTTTGACCGCAACTTTCTCCTACTTGTTGAGCATATTTCAAACATTCAATCGACTGGTTGATAGTGATCTTTAAACATAAGTGATGACAAAATGATTGCAAAGACATTTTGTCTCCAGAGATATGGTAGTTTAAAAATTTCATTTGGCAAACCTGTTTGTTCAGGGACGGTTTTATTCCATCTGCTTGACTGAGCTGTGGAGCTTGATTTGAAGACAAAAAACAGTTAACTTAAAACGATGATTGTTACCTTTGTTTTTCTTTTCTACGTGTTTCTTTAATATAAAAGAATAAGGTAAAGTATGTTAGGACAAGTTTTGTTTCAAGGGAATGTTTCCTGATAGGTAAATAATTTTTATTAATTTTTTTTATTTGTGAACTATAAAACATCTGGTTTATGGACTTACATGTGGACACTGGTGATTTTGGTGACTTTCTTCAATTTAGCATAATAACACTATTTTTGTGATTTTTAAACAGATTTTTCCAACATGCTTTTTCACTATACTTCACTGCATTACAAAAATAAACCGAAGTGCAGATGAGTTAGGTTAGAAGGTTAAAATTCCTGTCAGAAGTGGTTTTCTTTCCTTTTACACCACCCTGTATACAACCAACCTTTGTAAATTTTGATTTCACAATTCCCAACAAACGAATCGCTCAAGTTGAAATGTGTTACACTCTTGCAAAACATGTGGCTGTGAATATATATATAGTTGTGACGTCAAAATTGCTTCACATTTGCATTCGCATGAAGTAATTAACCCAAGCTTTACTCGATTTTGAAACCGTTTTTGGAATATTTTACACAGGTCATTTGCTGCAGCACGTCAGCATAGGTGACAAAGTCAAGCAGTGTGTTAACCAGCTGCCCTGCATTGAGCTGGATGCCACCATTCAGCCGATCACTCGTACCATCCTACGGGTCCGTCTGACGATCACACCGGCCTTCAGATGGAACGATAGAGTCCATGGAACGGCATCGGAATCCTGGTGGATCTGGGTAGAAGATCCTGACAATAACTACATCTACCACTCGGAATACTTCCTGCTTCATAAAAAACAGGTGAGTTCTGTAATTTCCTTCGGCATTTGTGTGAATAGTAATAATAACAATAATAATGGAGACTTATAATGCGCCATGTCTGTCACTAGACACACCCCTGGCGCAGAGCCCTAACTAAGCTCACATCTGGCTACCACATACAAATAACAGAAGAAGAAACAACTTATTAAAAGAGATGGGTTTTGAGTTCGTTTTTGAATGTGAGGTAGGAAGTCTCCTTTCTCAGTTTGATGGATAGTGAGTTCCATAGGGAAGGACCAGACCGAGAGATAGATCGGTTTCCCCAGGAGTGATGTGAGAGAGGCGCTCAAAGAAGATTTGTGTCGGAAGAACTGCTAGACCTCGTGGATCCGGATAGAAGATCCCAGTATTAATCATAGCCAAGCAAAGCAGTCCAGTGCTCGGGGCTCAAGTTCAGGTGGTTACAACCATGTGATAGAACTCTTTTGAAAGAAGTGGTGGCTCTGAGAGGAGCTGATGTGTTCTCATCGGCTCTTCTCTGAGCCTCTACTTCTTTCAGGAGAGTTCTATCACATGGTCGTACCCGCATGTCTCTCACTAATATTAGTAATCCTTGTACACCATGCAAAGCTTAAGATTTCATTTATGGTAGAGGCACTTGTGTCCTTGAGCAAGACACTCAACCATAGTTCCTTCATTCCATCAACGTGTGTTGTGTAATGAATGTCACAGAGCCCAATTCCACAGAGCACAAAGATTCATCTTAAGACGAGCTTTTAATATTACCATAGTGATTTGTATTGTGACATCACACTTTGCTTAGCAATCCACCCTCCATCAAAACTCTTTCATGGAGTATTTTGGAGGAAAACCAACCAAGAAAAAAACAAGATTGATTTGCAATTAAGATCTATGCTTAATAGATGTTAATTTTGCATTGGGGATGAATAATGTAACTTGGTTTTACCTTTACACCGATATTTATTAAGCACTGTAGACTCAGTTCCTCCCGAGTTCTGTGGAAAACTCACAGGCAACTCGCTCGGGTGGGATTCAAACCCACTACCTTTGCATTGCTAGAGCAGACGCCTGACTACTAGACCACCGAGCTAGCCCGATGGCTAGAGGCAGGTTCGAATCCTTAGCAGCGGGTACCGCAACGATTTATTAGATGTTAATTTTTGCATCGGGGAAAAATAATATTTTTTGGTTTTACCCTTACACTGATGTGCAGTGAAATGGACCCCTGCACAATGGGTCAATAAAGGCCCAGATTGTTGTTTTTATTATAATTTTTCTGAATTTGTTTATGACTTCTGAGACTTGGTCGATCTGGGTGGGAGATTCTAAACCATTGCATTATACCAACATTGCAGTCAGTAAGCTTTTGAACACTTATTCAGGTGTTTTGAATCATGCTAATCTGGTCCTTGAATATTCGGTTTGCTGTAACACCATGTGTATATTTACTAGCTGTGTAGATTTGTTCTTAGGGAACTAGGTCTTGCTTTTTATTCTACTGCCGTGGAGTAAATTTTGGAATTCGGGAGACTACTTTGGGAGACTACTTAGTTCTGAAAAGAACTGTCCAGCTTATTAGCTACTACCGTAGAGGGTAGGAAATTGGCCGGGACTACTACTTTCGTTATGGACTTCTCGTTATTAACTTCACTACCGTGGAGTGAGTTCTTAATTGGTCTCAACATTTCCACTAGCTTGCTCTAATCATCGTCCTACCTTCCGCCCAGGTAGCACTAATAAGCTGGACAGTTCTTTGCAGAACTAAGTAGTCTCCCATAGTAGTCTCCCGAATTCCAAAATCTAATCTGGTCCTTGTTATTGTTTGATTTGTTATTACTCTCCTCCCCTGGTTCTTCCTTACAGGTTTTATCCAGGGAAGCCCAGTCTCTAGTGTTCACCATTCCGATCTTTGAGCCCTTGCCCACCCAGTACTACATCAAGGCTGTGTCTGATAGATGGCTTGGATCAGAGACTATCTTCCCCATGTCCTTCCAGCATCTCATCTTACCTGAGAAGCATCCTCCTCATACATGTAAGTGGGCAATACAGGGATCATTCACAATATAGAGCGCCACCAAGAGTTTGCTCTGGAGAGGGTCTGTTCCAAAGAAGGTGGACTGGTTGTTTGTCTTTATCCGCAAAAGGTTAAAGACAGGCACTGGTCTTACAGGCCCAATAATTTCATTGGATAAAATGATTTCATTGGATACAATGATTGTATTTGATACAATGATTTAATTCGCCGTATTTTTGACCACAAGAGGGCGTATGTGGATAAATTTCACATGATGAAAAACAAGTAAACAAACAGGGTTTTTTCACTTTTTTATCGCTATTTTTTATGTATTTCTTCATTGGTGCAAGAAAACTACAAACAGGCAATTATAATAAGCTAAAACTGCTATTGTGATGCAAGACATTCCCTGATGACAGCGCCCTCATGCGGTCAAAAATATGGTCAATTGGATACAATGATTTCATTGGATACAATGATTTCATTGGATAAACGTGCGGTGACGAAAGCTTTCCATATCCGTGTTATGATTGGTCCGAGGTGATGTAGTTTGCGCTTTCAGTCATCTGTGCGGCATGTGCATAACATTTGTACATGACTGGCGTGTAATGTTGTTGTATTCACTATGCAATATGTGTACATGTACGTGTGAATCGACTGCGAATGTCCATGTGCAATGGATGCGAGGTTGAAGGTACATCTGGCAACATCTTGCCAGGCGCTCAAGGCAGGTATCTTGCATTATTCACGAGCCTCGAGTGTGACTTCAGATGTTCAGGTTACAGCAAGGGCAGTGACACTGGTCCCCCGTCTTTTTTACTTAAATATCTGTAAGAATAAAGACAGGCACTGGGGTCGATTTCACAAAGATAGTCCTAACTTAGGACTAGTCCTAGGAGTTATTAAAAACTTAAGGCTAGTCCTAAGTTAGGACGAGTAACTCGTCCTAACTCGAGATAAGACTAGTCTTAACTCTTTGTGAAATCCACTCGGGTCTTACAAACCCAATGGTTTCATTGGATAGACATACATGCAATGACACACTATGCAGTGCATATCGGAACGATATTAAACTACACACACAGCTCTGCTTTGCAGTCACTCTGTTGACATTCCTTTGTTCTGTGCACTTAAGAAACATCATATTCTTCAACACTGTAAAAAACACTGTTTGTACATGTGGAAGTCCACATAGTGGTTTAAAACCCTGCACATTTGTTCTCAGGTCCACACACATTATTATGTGTACACACCCAGCATTGGCATGTAACAATTATTAGTGGGTCAAAGGTACATCTGGCAGGCAGTGTGCAGGAGATTCTTATGATCAGTATCTGGCAGTATTCACGTGCATCAAAGTGTGACGTCAGATGTTTGGGCTATTATTGTTCCGTGATCAGAATGGTTTTTATTTTGGCACAAACAAAGACAAATTGTCTAGAGCGAGATTTGTAACTGCGACCTCCGTGTTTACACGCCAGCACACTACCAACTGAGCTATCTAGCTGCCCTATGTAGGCGTTCTCCCTATTTTGTCAATATTTTTGGTCCGGGTCGCCAGTCAGAAGTCATACAACTATATATACCTGTTAGTGGGGGTTAACCGCTGTTGGTTGTCAATAAATAAATAAACTTCTGTATACCCAGGAATCATGCCCAGTTTATGATTCACAATGTACACAGAAATTATGAGTTTCATGCTACTCACACACTCCAAGGAATATTCTTTTGAAACTAAGCTTCATTTTGAAACTTGCAAATTAAACTGTATTTCTCGTGTGATTTTAATGTTTGTGAAATGTTGTTTCTGTTTGTCTTCAGCTCTTCTCGATCTGATACCGTTACCGATCTCTGCACTTGGCAGACCGGAGTTTGAGGCCTTGTACAAATTCACTCACTTCAACCCCATCCAGGTAAACTATGGACAATGGTTAATTTGGTGAAGTTGGTTATTGTCTTTTGGAAAGGCCCTTTGTATTAACTGTTGCTTAAACTTAAAGCAAAGCACAGCAAAATAAAAGGCACCACTTTTTTACATGTGGTTCTTTTTGAGGTCAGGTTTCCAAGCACTTCAGGAAAAAACCTTAAAGAAAACAATTGCACTTTGGGTTTTTATTTCCAGTTGCCTGAGAATTTGTTATCCTGAAAGAGTCAGAGTTTTGAGTTTTGAGCATTAATTGCCAATAAAATGCCAGGGATGGGTTGGGGGGGGGGCGGGGCTAATCCCCCACCCCACTGGCAAAATGAATCACAGGCCTGCTTACTTGATGGTACACTGGACCAGGCCTCCATCCTCCACTCTTTAAAAAAAATGTAAGCCCCAAAAATCAATCACAGTTCCCTTGGCAGTAGGTTCCTTGCATAGTGTGACATAAGCTGCAACAGCGCCCTCACTCTGTGGTAAAAAAAAAGATCAATCATGAGCTGAGAGTTGAGTGTGCACACGTGCATGTTTCTGTTGCTTGACCTTAGCAATGGCAACCTACATGTATGCAAGGTGTCTGTTGAAATCACTCTATTGGATTTCTCCCTCAGTAATATATATCAATTTTGGGGTGAACAGAGAAAAGAAAAAATTGACAAGTGTGGGATTTGAACCCACGACCTCCAGGTTTACGTGGGGAATGCTCTACCATCCGAGCTAAGTAGCCCTTTGTCGCTCTTCTCCCTATCCATATCTGTTGACTTGTGATCATCTCCCGAAAAAAAACCCATACCGACAAAATATGGAGACTGCCAACTTAGGGCTAGATAGCTCAGTTGGTAGAGCACCGGCATGTAAACAAGGAAGTTGCAGGTTCACATCCCGCTCTCGTCAATTTTTCTTTGTTTTTCCTAAAATATATTTAATCAGTTTCCCCTGTGCTTTATTCCATGGAAATATGAACTCCCTAAGAATTTGCAATGGTGTTGAACATACATAAAACCAAAGGTGTGTTTGTGTTGTGCGAATATTTCCTCTATTTACAACAATTGACAAATTTGATTTCAGACCCAGATATTTCACACGTTGTATCACACCAATCACAACGTTCTTTTGGGTGCACCTACGGGATCAGGAAAGACCATAGCAGCTGAGATAGCCATGTTCAGAGTGTTCAACGAGCAGCCGGGCATGAAGGTAAAGTCTGTTGGCAATTGTACATCACACAGCTGTGCTGTGTCTTTCATTTCACGGGTCAACTTACACATAATGTTACAGAAGTGGTTCAGCTATACATTCATGGTGTGTCGTGGCCGAGCGGGTAAGAGCACTAGACTCAAGCTCTGGTGTTTTTGATCAGCAGAGTGTTGGTACGAGGCCTGGTTGTGGCACATGTGTTCTTGAGCAAGATACATTCACCATAATTACTTTGTCCTTCAGATGGGACATTAATCCATAGGTGCTGTAGCGTACAGGGATTGGTAGTGCACTTTGTGGAAGAGTAGGGGTTAACCCAGTGTTTCTTGTTTACATAGCAAGCCTTACGCATTTCCTCAGGCTTGGGAGCTACAGTGATTAATTTTACTTATGAGGCATCTTTGCTTTTATTACCAGAACAAAATATAATAATAACACAGATGAAGTAAGGTGGCTCAGTGGTTTCTTCCCTGCTTTTCAGCTCTGAGTATCTCAGTCCAAACCCCAATTTAGACCGGAGCCTTGTACGTGGATTGATTTTTTTTGTCCCTACATGATATCTTGGGTTGTCCCCATCTGGGGTTTTCGTCCCAGATCTAAAACTTAACATTTCAGCTTCTTCTATTCATCCTGTCATTGGCTAAAAATGTCATGTCGGATGTGTAATGAAATAAATACAGAGATAAATAAATAAAGCACATTGTTAGCTCCAAATTATGTCACTATTTCGTAAATTTGAAATACAATTTTGACTACACGTAATTTTTTTAAGTCTCTAAAACAATATTTGTGTTCCTCATTTATTTAAGGTATGTACATAATGCAAATTGGGTTTCAGAATGTTGATACTCTGCCTGCAATTCCGCCTGCAATTTTCAGCTTTTTGAAAATAACTATGATAAATATTAGTGGCACAGTCTTAAAATCTTAAAGTACATTTATGGTGACGTTTAAGGGGTTTACTCTGGGCCCAATTTCATAGAGCTGCTTAAGCAGAAAATAATGCTTAACAATTTCCTGCCAAGCAGAAATGAGCAGGATACCAGTCACAAATTGTACACGTAACATGGTAGTTTGGCTGGTAACCTTATTTTGGTAAGCACAATTTTAATGTGCTTAGCAAATTTGTGTGCTTAAGCAGCTCTATGAAATTGGGCCCTGGTGTTTCTGGCTGCAGATTGCGCCACATCAGCTGCTTTAAGCTGCTTTAAGCTGCTTTATCATTGGGTCTCATATTTCAAACATACCTCAGCGTACCTATTGTGAAAATGAGTACTTTGATATGTGTCTGATAAAGTGCTATATGGGTATTACATGTAATGCATACTCTATTCTGAAATGACATAGTAGCATACTATTTGTTAGTGTACAAGAACACAAAGAAATAAAACGCTAAGATCCCCTGTCCTAGATAATATTGAGCTAGATAATTTGTTATCTCTTCTTTTTAAAAATTGTAATACCACCTGTTTGCTGGTTTTTATGAGTAAGGGACTGCAAATATCAAACATAGGGTGGCCACGGTAAAAAATAGATTTTTTCTTACTTTCATATTTGATGGACCTTTGTCCCAAATTAACAAAAATAGTAAAACTTTTTTAAAAATAGCTTTGTTGCCATGGCAACAGCCCAAATTAAAATTGTATGCTTATTTTGCCATATATTCCATTTTTGAATAGTGAAATTTGCCTATTTTCAAGGCCTCGCTACCATTAAACTGGATATAGAAAATATTTTCTTTAAAAGTCATGGGTAGGTGGGTCCCTAGAGGCTGCATTGAATGTATAAAAAAAATCACCAGGTATGCGGGTGGGTTATACCATTCATTTAAAATAGGGGTGTTTTTTTAACTTTTTCAAATTATGAAAATGTACCATTTTTTGACAGCTTATAACCCCTATGGTATTGCTCCAATTTGAATGTCGGCCACATATTGTTGAGATGATATATTGGTCTTGTGAAGAAAAAAAAAATTAGCATGGGGAAAATGTTTTCTTTTTCGCAATGATGCCGTACATTTTCCAATTGTTTTCGAAAGTCACTGCAAAGTCAACCCCACTTTAAATTCTCTGAAAACGAAATTAAAACTTTGTAAGTAATATTTATTGAAAAGAAAATCAATTTTATATTAAGTTAGATCAAATATAATGGTCAGTTACTAAAAAACACACTAGAGAGTTGCCATAACTGGGGCGTAACCTGAACAAGTGGGGGGGGGGGTGGTTGGGGAGATTCAATGTTTGCACTGCCCTCAATAATTTCTTAATCCTGCAGCTAGTCAACATGAGATTTGCTAATTAAACATTGGGGTCAAACTATTATAACTTGGCAACATTTGTTGTTGCTATGGCAACCACTTGGTAACATTGGTTTTAAAATGTTTTAATTGTATTTAAACCCAATGTGCAAGGTCATTAAACTTTTGCCGCCAATGACAAAGGTACAGTATGCCCATGTTCAGTAACTTTTAGCTATATGCCAGCAACTACTGGTATATTGCAGCAACGCCGGCAAATTAATATATTGTCAGCTCTTTCAAACCAAATTTTTTACATACTCCCCCCCCCCCCCCCCAAAAAAAAAAATAAATAAATAAAAATTATTTTTTTTTTTTTTTAAATAACAAAATAAAACAAATAAAACAAAACAACGCACACATAATCCAGTTGTAGCTCAAATTTCAGACTTTCCATTTGAAATTGGCATTACTGTTCATCACATTGAAAAGTCTGAAATTTGAGCTACAACTGGATTATGTGTGCGTTGTTTTGTTTAATTTTCTTAAATTTTATTTTAAATTTTTTTTAGGGGGGGGGGAGTATGTACATATAAAAAAAAACTTGGTTTGAAAGAGCTGACAATATATTAATTTGCTGGCGTTGCTGCAATATACCAGTAGTTGCTGGCATATAGCTAAAAGTTACTGAACATGGGCATACTGTACCTTTAAAACAACTGTTACCAAGTTATAATAGTTTGACCCCAATGTTAGGGTAAATTAGCAAATCTCATGTTGACTAGCTGCAGGTTTAAGAATTTATTGAGGGCAGTGCAAACATTGAATCTCCCCAGCCACTCCCTCCCCCCCCACTTGTTCAGGTTACGCCCCAGTTATGGCAACTTTCTAGTGTTTTTTTTAGTAACTGACCATTATATTTGATCTTACTTAATATAAAATTGATTTTCTTTTCAATAAATATTACTTACAAAGTTTTAGTTTCTTTTTCATAGAATTTAAAGTGGGGTTAGCTTTGCAATGACTTTCGAAAAACAACTGGCATCATTGCGAAAAAGAAAACATTTTCCCCAAGCTAATTTTTTTTTCTTCACAAGACCAATATATCATCTCAACAATATGTGGTCGACATTCAAATTGGAGCACTACCATAGGGGTTATAAGCTGTCAAAAAATGGTATATTTTCATAATTTGAAAAAGTAAAAAAAACACCCCTATTTGAAATGAATGGTATAACCCACCCGCATACCTGGTGATTTTTTTTATACATTCAATGCAGCCTCTAGGGACCCACCTACCCATGACTTTTAAAGAAAATATTTTCTTTATCCAGTTTAATGGTAGCGAGGCCTTGAAAATAGGCAAATTTCACTATTCAAAAATGGAATATATGGCAAAATAAGCATACAATTTTAATTGGGCTGTTGCCATGGTAACGAAGATTTATTTTTGAAGTTTATTCCATATTTGTTACTTTGGGGCAATGGTCCATCAAATATAAAGATATGAAGGAAATCCATTTTTCGGCCGTGGCCAACATTTTCCAAAAATCTTTGATATTTACAGTCCCTTACTCTTATAACCTTGTGCATGCATATTTTTATAATTTTAGACTTTTGTTCTTGGTAACTTTTGTTCGTCTTACATGTAGCTCCAGCTGGAGAGAAAAGCCTCTGTCTAGATAGACAGAATTTTTGTTTCTTTTGGGCAATCCATTGCACTCTGGCTGGCTCACTTACCTCTTTCTCTGTGTTTTGTTTTTCATTTTTGTAGTTTTCTTTTCTTTAATTTTTTTGCTATTTTGATTGCATTTGTATTTTTTTTGTGACTGCCCGAGGAATAGAATAAATATAAAAAAGTATACTTAATGTTGTTTTGATCCTCACAGGTTGTGTATATCGCTCCACTGAAAGCCTTAGTCAGAGAGAGAATTGATGACTGGAAGGTCCGCCTCCAGGAAAAACTTGGCAAAAAGTAATTACGATTATGTCAGTAATTATCAAGAGTAAACAATTTATTTTCTAACTTAATATTCTATTCAAACTCACAAAGTTGACTGTTTTTTTTAAAGAGTAATAATAAGAAGGATATTAATTGATTATAATAGGGTATGTTTATAATGCGCCATATCTGTCACAAGTGACACTCCTATCACCAAAATATCAAATTTGGTTGAGCTCGTCAAGGTTTTCCAGGATTTGGTAAAAGGGTGTCCAAATTTGCTGGAAATTTTTTAACTGGCGGTCCAAAATGTTCACTTACAATACATTTACATGTAAATGACAGATAAAACAGGGCGTCCGGAATTTAAGACAGGGTGTCCAAAAGACGACCAGACACCCCTCTGGCTAACACTATGGAGCTCGTTAAGAATTATTTAACGAGATGAAGCAACCATAGCACAACATCTTGAAAGAGATGATTATAAGTTGAGGTGGTGCATAGTGCTGTCAGACCATGCCTGAAACATCAGGGTAAACCCCTTCCCTCTACAATAATTGTACTATTTTTTTGTCTCCATGCATTACCAACACACAACATGCCAAATGAACAAGTTTGTGATTGTTCTCCTGAAGCTGTTTGGCAATCTTGTGAGTTTAAATATTACCATCTGACCACAGTGATCTGTATTGGGACATCAAACTTTGCTTAGCAATTAGGAATAATTAGCCCATCAGATCAATTTTAGCGCTTTGTGAAATTGAGCCCAGAAATAATAGTAATAATTACAATAATAACTTCTGTTCTGCACCACACAGTGTCATAGAATTGACGGGAGACGTGATGCCAGACATCAAAGCCATAGGAAACGCGGATGTGATTGTCACCACGCCGGAAAAGTGGGACGGAGTAAGTCGGAGCTGGCAGACGCGGAAATACGTGAAGGCAGTGTCCTTACTTGTGATTGATGAGATACATTTGTTAGGTAAGTGCGCCATAACCAAAACAAAACCAGAGCCCATCTTCGTGGCTCTGCTTACCAAAGAATTCCGTGCTTACGGCACCCTGTAAAGGGAGTACCTCTCCTGTTGCAGGGTGTAAGCGCAGAATTTTGCGGTAAGCAGCACCATCATGACCATGAAATTGAGCCCTTGCCGTATATTTAACGCCCAAAATGAAGATTGCGGCAGACAGTAGCTACGTGTGATGTTGGTGCAAGGAGTCAAGGGTGACTTGTTTGGTCACAAGGGTACACCCGGTAAAGAATATTTGCTGTGTCAAATAGTTTTGGGGCAAGCTTGTTTTTTAGTTATAGTGAGAGAGGACATAGTATAAACGTTTTCAATGAATATGTATAACACAAGGGTATCAGGCTTTACCAATTTGGAGAGTGCTATGAAAAATCTTGCCTGTGCCTCATGAAATAGCAATATTGTCTTTCAATGTTGAGCATTCACTTGTGACCAAAGAAGTCAGGGCACCAGACAATTAGAATCTAAATTCTTTGAAGACGAGAGAGGTGTATGTTGTTTATTCCGTGTGAAAGCAAATTGCATGAATCTGTCTTGGATGTGACAAAAGCATGGACAATGCTTCTGGTAGCATCCCTTGTGAGGTGATCCCGTATAGACCTTATGCATTGACGTCATTCAACCGCCATCTTAGAGGTAAAACGGTGACGAAACAATCGAAATGCACAGATTTGTGTGCGCGGCGCACAGGATTGGCCAATGAACAACCTCCTTTTGACCTCTTAATTTTCTTAATTCACATGAAAACAGCCTTAGATACTGCCATCACCAGGCTCATCGTCATAGCTGGGTCAAACATCACACCTACATTAGGAACATTAGTGGAAGGCTCAGTGTGAGCATCACTGACTCTAATGTGTTCAATAAGCACCTTTCTGATTTGCTGTTTGGAATCCAGAGTCATGAATAGCCGTCTTAGAAATATTCTGCAATGCATCTTGGGAAACCGAGTACAGTTAATAAGTTAATCAAGCTGCCAAGATGGACGCCATGCTGTAGTCTACATTATTATTATTATTATTATTATTATTATTATTATTATTATTTATTCGGCCAAAACATTCAAAATACAAACATGTACATGTACAAAGTAAGAAATGTCATACATCAAGGACTGTCAAGATGAAAGATAAGTTGTATAACAAAAACCAATCAAAAAGAATAGATGTAAAGATGGTACAGTAGGTGAGAATGAGATGGGGAAGTGGGGAAGAGATGGGGGTGGGGATGAATGTATAGAAGGGGAGCGGATTGGGGAGGAGGGGAAATAGGAGGGAGTTCAACAAGCAGAGTAAAGACAATCCAATCTAAGATGGCCAGGATGAACAAAAGTGAAAACACTGTGACTCGAAAGCCTGTTCATCCAATCCTAGGTTGGTAACAAGAATAGATGTAACTATGCCAGAGTTGTTTATTTATGTACCGCATTGCATCAAAATCAGCATGCAATAATGGTTGCCAGAGTTGTTTGGACTTGGATTTCACCCAGAATCCTTTGAGCGCTGATCATGCGCATAAGGATATGCACATGGGCTATTCTGTTTGTGCGTCTTTTAGCTTAAGGTTGTTTCGACACATTCATGTTCCGACATCATCGATGCAGGTTTTGATTTTTTGAAGCGTGGATTTAACTTCTGTCTGTACAGGTTTCGCTGTATATAGTGCTTATCACATATCGATGTTAAACATTAAAAGTAGAGCCAATGACGTTCTATTGAGTGCAGATTTATTATATTTTTTTCTCTAATTTTCTACAATCATTGTGATTAATTAATTTAAGATGAAGAAACAAATTGTGGAAGCTTCAGAAATGTAGTACAAAGTGTGCATTTTCTGATGAGACAAAACCTATGAATTATTTTTGAAAACAACTGGAACGTTGGTTTACCTCACAGCAAACACTTCCTGCTATACAAACACTGGAGGACTTCTCTTTGTTCTCCTCTTGTTTCTTGTTCTTTTAGTTGATGTCTCTATCGGTTGCGCACACAAAAGTCCTCCCCGTGTCAAAACACTCGGATCCCTTTTGTACTCATTTTTGTTTCATCAATTAAGGCACCCCCACTACAAATGGAAGTTACATGACGCTCTCACTGTTGTTGCATTTTTTGCTTTTCTCAGGAATTTCTAGGTGGAGTAGAGTTTGAATAAAGACAACTTTGTGGGGTAGCATTGTTCCATTATGTAAATTGCTATGTGTAAGCCTGACCATATTTGTCAATACGTTAAAATAAGGACTGCTCTCTGGTCTTCCCTGGTTTTGACTTACATTTTTACGGATATCTGTATTTGTTTGCACACAGTTATCCAAAGTTCAAAACCCATCCCTTAGCCCAACCCGGCCCCGTTCCAGATTTAGTTGGTATATCAGTTGGTTTGACATTGAAAGAATCGTTCAAAGCGCCTAAAGTATGATATGGCAAGGCTGTGGGCAGCTTGACGAAACTCTGTGTTTCTCACATAATATATAATCACGTTGGCCGAACTGTTTGTCAATACCGGAAAGACAAACAGAAAAAAGAAGAAGTTCGTATCCCTAAGCAGAGGTTGATCAGCGAAAGCCACAAAGTTGACGTATAAAAACGGCATGAGGTTTAGGAATAGAGCTGTCAGAACAACTATGAGTAGAGTGTGGAGAGATTTACTGGTTGGCCTCCTGTGCTCACCCACGCCAGCATGGTTGATTTGCTTGTTCAGAGCATTGATGCATCTAGCATGGCGGCGGGAAACCATATAGAGCCTTAAATATGCTACCAAAAGCACAAGCAAAGAGCTTAGTGTTATGCATGAGTACATGACTTGTACGAAGCGTACAGAGACCCTAGTTTGATTTTTCACATGAAACCCGCACATTAAACTGTTTGAGTCAAATATTATATTCCAGTCGTTGATGGTGGCATAAACAGTTGATATGATTGCGTTCATTCCCCACATACTACAAACAGCAATCCGAGCTCTTGTTACGGTGATAATAGAAAAATAGCGGAGAGCGTACACGACGGAAATGTAACGATCTATGGTTAATAGGAGGAGAGAAAGTAGAGACCCAAACAACAGAGTAACTGTTAGGAAAGACTGTGCACCACAAAGCACTTCACCAAACGGCCAGCTGTCTGAAAATGCAGAAATCGTCAATGGCAGGGCCACGAATAACCCAATGCCGGTGTCGGCAGTTGATAAGGATCTCAGGCATACTTTGGTGGTTTCTTGGATGTTGTTGACGTGTCGCAGGACGAAGAGACTGAATGGATTGAGTGTGAGGAGGAGAAGAGTTGATACAACAAGTAAGAAACATCTTAAGATGCTGAAGCTGGAATAGATGCTCCCCTCAGGTACCTGTGTTGTGGATGAACTGCTGTTTCCTTGATCCGTTTGATTCGATTCCATGATCAACGCAAAATAACAACTGCTTTTGTTTTCTCTTTCATGTATCCCTTTTCTTGTTATCGTTTTTTGTCTGTCTGAAGTCTAATCAGTTCATAGAGACAGATGTTTCAAAAATGCGTCTGCGCTGGCGATTAAGAATTGCCCCTCTCTTGACTCGTCGTTCCAAAAATACAGAAAGAAGTTCCACGAAGTTGAAATATTATGCTGATTGACTAAGGAGTTGATGCTGGAATTGGCATTTTCTTCAGACACTGGGATTGTTGATCGTCTGCATTGTCATTTGTCATCTTCAAGTTCAAACTCGGGCTCTTCAGCTCTTTTGACTTGGTGTTGATGCCTTGCCCAGCAGTTGTTCTTGTAACCGACAGAATACTTAATGCCTCACATCTTCTTCTGCTCTATGGTTTGAACAGCGCTGACACTGCACTTTTGCAACCCTCTGAGCATGAGGAACTTGTTCTCCAAATGACCGCTTTGATAGTTCACTCTACAACCTTACCCCAGGATTCTCAATAAACTTATGGCCATGCATACAAATTTGGAACCCCACGGTGTGAAATCAAGGGTAACCATGGTAACTGAGCAGTAATGGATGAACAAAATCTTTTATAGAATTCACTGTATTCAATTACTCAAATTACAATGGAGTGAGGCTCCCCCTCCCACCATGCTGCAGGGTTTAATTGATTACATTTTTGGATGTAGACTTGAGGGCCCGTCTAGAAACACTAAATTGTGATTGGCAGGCCCTTTTTTTAAATCAAATTAAAGTGCATGTCTACAGGCAGATTCAGGTTTTTATTTTCTCTGTGACTCAATCAAGTTTCGCTTTGCACTTAGCGTTATTCTTGACACGTGCAGCCATTGCTTTTCCTCAAAGGTTGGAGGACAGTTCATGCAGAAACAGTTCGCAGGGAAAATTGGTCTGATGCTCGACGGCTCAGATTTAAATGCATGTGATTATTCTAAACTGGAAAATCTAAGTGTTACAGTATTATATTGAACTTATTTTGATTGTGGTGAATAAATTAAGCAGCAGTGATTTGTGGGGGTCTTCAGATGGTAGTTTCCTCATTTTGACACTGTTTCAGAGTGATTTGACTGTGGATTTTGTTTCACAGAACTCGGGAAAGTACTGAGTATACAGTGCTTAATAATAACAATAATAATAACAACAGACATTTATATTGCGCAATACCTATATGAATATACTCTACTGCGCATTACACAAAATACAACAACAAAAAATGTAGAGAAAAACAATAGAAATGACTCAACAGTACTTGAAGGAATTAATCGTAAACACATGTGTTTTTAACTTGGATTTAAATACATTAAGTGAAGATGATTGTCTAATACAAGGAGGGAGATTATTCCATAGTTTAGGAGCAGCATACACAAATGCCCGATCACCTAGGGTAGCCTTAGATGTTCTTGAAGGGTAAGTTAACAGTGTATGGTCTTGCGAACTCCTAAGATGGTACAATGTTTGAGAGAGTGATTTCATGGTTACGAGCTCCCGAATGTACATTGGTGCTAAGCCATGAATGGCTTTATAAGTTATTAAAAGAACTTTAAATGCTATTACACACATCAGTGTAAGGGTAAAAGAAAAATGTAAATTATATTGTAACCTTTGGTAGTTTTTACTTACACAGACACCAGAATCAACACACTTTAGTCACTCCTTTATAGCTTGTGAAGGGAGTTATTGGCATTTATTTCCAAGAATTATTGATCACAAGACATTATTGTCAGATCTGATCAGCTTCCATGTACATATGAATCAGTTGAACTTCTTTTTGATCTGTTTCTATAACACAAAGTCACTTCAATTAAAATACATGTTTCTAATTTATTAGACGGCGTGGGTTGTAGACTCATGAAGTGACAGGAATGATGGCTGTGGAGCTATTCAACACTGTATAAGTTGAACGAATTGGGGTGGGGTGCACCACACTAAATAAACTCCAATAGCAACCAATGCTAAATGCTAGATATTCAAAAATACTCAAAAAATACTTTAAAGTCTCTCAGCCTCTTGAAAACCAATCAAACATAACTAAACTTCAGATTTCTTTTCAATTTTGGCAGGTCAGCCGTTTGGAATTGTTGCTAATTAGCCTAGAAAAAAAACACCACCGAAAATGTGCTTTTTCCCAAACCGACTTGCTGTCGATTTTCATTAGGCACTCCTCCAATTCCCAAGCCAAAAAGTACCAACTTTGAAGACTAAATCTATCAAATCTCCTCAAAAGTATGGCGCAGAGAGCCCCCCAGGTTGTGATAATTGTTCTAATTACACAGTCTATTAATTGCATGACCCCCAAAATGTTATTGTTCAAAAGATTTTGAGGGCCTACAATTTATGATCATCAGTTTGGCACATAAAATGTTGCCTATTTAGTGTGGTGCACCGGTGGGGTCCCTTCTTTTATATATACTATCAAATTACTTGAAAAGCAGACGAATCACACCTTAATGTTTGAGGAAACTCTAAAGCTACATGTATACATGCAAAATCTATATGGCTGTTTCAGCCTACCTGTATGTACAGATTGCGTTTTAACAAGTCAAGCAAAAATACACACTGAACTTGTTTGTTTGAAGGGAAGGTATACGTTTGGATATCACTTTTAAAATGAAGGGCAAGAAACACTTACTTGGTTAGAAGTACAGCAGCTTTCGATAGTATGAATAATTTTGAGAAACATTTCACTTCGAAGTAATGTGGTTATGGAAAAAGATATCAGTTTTTATTTCCCAAAATTTGAATCTGTTACTGTCAGATACGTTTCTAAGATTGTGTACTCCAATTACGGATTACTGCGTGTTTTTTTCGGCGATATCTCAAAAATGCTACCACCTTTTGAAATGTAACTTTCACAGGTTAGTTTTATTGTGTATATCTATATTTATATATTAAAACAATGGAATGGTTCCAAAAACCAAAGGTATACGTTCCCTTTAAAAGGAACCATGTTTTAAGAACAGCATCATAGTTCTTTTCTGAACTAAGTAGTCGTCCGAATTCGGAAATCTACTCCACAGCAGTAGAATAAATAGCAAAACAAGTTCTCAAAAAACAAATCTACACAGTAAAGTAGATACATACACATTGTGTTACTGCAAACTGAATATACATTGATACCTCGCTGTGCAGTGCTTCAAATCCCATATAAACGTCGTATACAATTCATACTTCTGTTATTTAAAGGGTAGGTATGTGTTTGGTAATCACTCTTAAAATGAATGGCAATAAAAACTTATTGGTTAGAAGCCAACAGCAGCTTTTGATCGTATAAAGCATTTTGAGAAACATTTTACTTCGGAGTAATAGGGTTATGTAAAAAGATATCAGTTTTTATGTCCCATAATTTGAATCTGAGAAGTATTACTGTCCGAAACGTTTCTCAGATTGTGTATTCCTATTAGAGATTTGTCTTCATGCGTGGTCATATTCGCTCCGGATTTTTTGTGATATCTCAAAAACGTGACCACCTTTTGAAATAATTTTCACATGTTAGTTTTGTTGTTGCATCTACATTTATATAGGATTAAAATAATGAAACGGTTGCAAAAACCAAAGGTATACTTTGCCTTTAATACATTTGATGAGTATTTTACGCTGAGTACATTTAAAATATTAATTAAAGTTAAGACTTACAGTTGCTCTGTATATCCTGGTTCTACATAGTACATCAGCTACATTAGTGCGGTAATTTAAAACACTGATATGAAATATATAAACAATAATGATTCAAACAAATGAGTCTTTAAAAGTCCCTTGATAATCTGAAGAGAGTCAGCGGGCAAAGATGAAGAGGTAAGACGTTCCACAAGGAATGAACAATGAAGTGGAAGGTTTTTTGACCATATAGTTTATTAGAAAAAGTAGTTTGAGTCAGTAGGGATTGGCCAGCAGAGCAAAGACGATGATCAGGAATATAATTATGCAGAAGATCAGATATAATATATAGACAGGAGATAGGCCATGAAGAGCTTTGAAAAAGATGAGATTTAATTTATACGGGATACGCAATTTAATCGGGAGCCAGTGGAGTTCTTGTAAGTAGAAGCACTAAACTTACTCTGTCATACTTCAGAATTTGATCTGGAATTCTGGCTACATTCTTAATGACTGGCTCTCTCTCAAAATTCAGAGGCTGACGTCTGGCCCCCCTCTTCGGGAATCTCAAATCGCAAGTGACAACTGAAAAAAATATACCACAGTCGATTACCTGAACCTGCAAAGTGTTTACAACTGCCAGCCAGGGTCCAGTTTTTTTAGCACTTGGCCAGCAATCCCATATAAAATTAAGTGTTTCTGTTGAATGGAATGTGTTTTGTGCAAAGTTGGTAGTGTGTTTTCAGGAGTCTGTTAGCGGTCTGACGAAACTCAGTGTTACTGAGACAGTAACAGACTCCATTTATCCAGCTTTTCGCCAACATAGGCAGCAAAAAAAAGAGCAGATACAATAAATTTACATGTTCATTTTCAACAGTAGTATAGCATGCAAGCGGTACAACATTAAGAAAGAATGATGTCAGAACTATGAAGAGCGTTGTATAAAGAGACTTGTTGGTTCTGGGGGGAGGTTGTGGCGGCTGGTTACCACCGAGTGCAATTTGAATATTTAAGGCTTCTATACGTTGTGCGTGATGGCGGGAAATTAAGAATAGTCGAATGTATGTTATGAAGACTACAAGAAGACTAAGTACTGTTAATGTGCTAACAAATACTTGTGTGTGGAGCCTACTAAGGTGTGGATTTGAAAGTTTAAATTCACATTTTAATATAGGAGGAAGATTAGAACTTTTCCAAGTTGATATGAAACCATCCACAACTGTGACAAATGTGCCGAGTCCCCCAGCACAACAGACGGCAATGCGTGCTCGCTTCACAGTAACAAGTGAAGGGTAGCGCAGGGCATACACCACAGAAATGTAACGGTCTACAGTAACCATGAGCAGGGAAAATATAGTTAAACAGTAAACACACAGAGTAGCAGTTGCTTGTAAGGTACAGACCACATCCCCAAATGGCCAATTACCGAAAAATGCAGAAATTGTAGCAGGAATAGCGATAAAAATCCCTACTCCAATATCAGCAATCGTCATGGCTCGCAGGAACACTTTTGTCGTTTCTTGGATGCTGTTGATTTGTCTCAGGACGAGTAGATAGAATGGATTGAGGGTGAGGATGAGAAGAGTTGTTATGACCAGCAGGAAACATCTTAAGATGCTGCTGAAGCTGTGATGGATGCTCTCCCCAGGTACTTGTGTTGTGAAGTCATTGCTGTATTCTTGATCCAATTGGGTCGGAGTCGATTCCATGATTACAGCACAATATTGTTCTTCAATTTTTTGTTCATGTAACACTTTTCAGACTGGGCATTGTCTGTAAGAACCAAACCAAAATGATTGATGAACTGCTTGAAGATGCAAAAGAACGAAGGTTGTTGTTCAGCTTATGCCACTTGATATTTGGCAAAATTTTGTATGAGTTAAACGATATGTATGTTTCAAACATGTGTCTCTGCTGGTGACACCTAACTCTTGACTCAAACAGTTGTATCATTCCAAAATATAAGAACAAAACCCACAATTGACTTTCATGTAACAAACTCAATGGGTGCCACATGTAGCGTTTGCTGTTCTTCCTGTATGTCGGTTGTAACCAAGTCCTCACACCCTTACATATTGCAGTTACGGTGTACTTCCATTGTTGCTCTATTATTCCCTTTGTCTAAAGAAGTTCTCTGTCAGGTTCCACTAGAACAAAGAAAACCTAGTGGGGTAGCACTGTTCTTTTGTTAAAAGTGCCCCGTAACTTTGTCTGTAGTAAGGCACAGCTGGTCCTTGCTCCAAACATGGTTTGATGAACTAGAACTAGCAGCTAGTATCGGTGACTAGTTTGTGGTTAAGATTTAAGTTGTAAAATTAATTCCATTATTGGGTAGTCACCATTGAAGAGTTGCAGTGATCCTAAATACATGTATGTTGATTGACAAAGTAGAATCCAGAACTGATATCAATGGCTATTTTGTTGTTGCCATTCACTTTTACTGCTAACTGCATGGATGAAGGTCTCATCTCTGAATAATCTCTTCCAATATAGCAAAACTCCCTTGCTAACCCTAACCCTACGGACAAATTAGGAGCGTGGTTTTTTAGATGATTGTTGTGTAAACAGCCTTTATTTTGCTCTGCCTTACTTTCCCTGGCACAACCAAGTCGGTTATTGGTTAGTTACTCTACAAATATTATCTTTCCAAGTGGAGGAAATTATCTCAGAAAAGGTTTTGACGTTTTTCATTATTTTTTAATCAGTCTTTGTTAGAAATGCAATTATATCTACAGCAAAGGGCAGGTAAAGCTGTTTGTAGAACTAATATGTGTTCAAATATAAATCTAATGCAAGTTATTTCAAAACGTCTTACAGATTGTTGATGCTAGTACCAACAACCCTCCAGAGAAACATTTGAGTCTAGAACATGGTATTCAAAGACACTTAAGGTCGATTGTTCTTCTCGATTCCTTTAACCGATTTGAGCCAAATATGAATTAGTACAAGCAGGCTAAAAAGGTTTTGTTATTCTAATAATGTATATTCGACCTAGTTAGTTAGTTAGTAATAGTTTATAACATCTTAGGATTGTTGTTGCATGTTGGTGCTTCTCCTCTAGAGAAATAATTGTGTCTAGAATAACGGTATGCAAAAACCCTTAAGCTTTATTGTTCTTATCGATACCCGTAATCGAGTTGAGCCAAATATGAATTGGTACACGCATGACAAGCAGGCTAAATGGCCAAGGTATTATAAAGGTTTTTTTTACTCTAACAATGTATACTTGACTTAGTTAGTAATCTCTCATGGGTAATCTTGTTTGTGATAGTGGTTAAGTGTGTACTTGGTCACTTTCAGTTGATATTGAATCAATCATAAAACATTTATGATGCAAGAAAATTGTTTGTTTTTTAAGCTTAGCAATTATTTTCCATGTTTATTTTATAATTATAAGTAGTATTTAAAAAAAAAATTCTGGTTGGAGGAAATCTGTAAACAGGGTTGCTTGCTATTGAGCCAAAAACACCAGGGATAACCCTTACTCGTTCATGAGAAGCGTTCTGAGTTCTTCTACAGTACACACATTTTACTGCTTAATGTCTCATCTGAAGGACAAAGTAATTAGGGTAAAATACTTTGCTTTTAAGGACAGAAGTGCCAAGACTGGGACTCGGACCCACACTCTGCTGATTAGAAACACCATAGCTTTGAGTCTGGTGCTTTTATCCCCCTGACAGTTCATTGTGAACTTGCGGTTTAGTGATTAAGGAACTATTGCAACTGCAATTTAACAAAAAAGCCACAATCCTTCACTCATTTATTTGGACTAGTAACTAAAATTTGATCGAACCGGTGTTTCGATTCGCCTGCTGCTGTGTTCACTCACAATGGGCAAGCGAGCAATCGCTATGTTAAACTGTGATAAATATATAACAATATATAACAATAACAAGTCCTGCACTGTCTCACAACCTAGCTGGTGCACACATTGGTGAACAAAATTTCACTGTGACTTGGCCTGCCCCTCTGTCATTTAAAAGCAAAGTATTTTACCCTAATTACTTTGTCCTTCAGATGAGACATTGAGCAGTAAAATGTGTGGTAAGCCATGGCTAATTCAGAACACAGAATGTTCTAGGCAAGTTGTCATATCAACCACTGCAACAGGCGGCTAAAGGGACACTTTAAATTTGGCTTTATCAGGCATCCTTGCTTGTGCTCTTGAAAATTTTTTGCATGTGTATTCATCCTATGGAATTAGATTTTTGGTTGCACATCTACAACTGCTGGCCAGGATCCAGTTATTTTAGCACTTGGCCAGCAATCCCATATAAAATTAAGTGTTTATGTTGAATGGAATGTGTTTTGTGCAAAGTTGGTAGTGTGTTTTCAGGAGTCTGTTAGCAGTCTGACGAAAGTCAGTGTTAGCTAAATAATAACAGACTCCATTTACGCAACTTTTTGTAAGAGCAGGCAGCACAAAAAAAAAGAGAAACAAAATCTCAACGTGTTCATTTTTGTCAGTATCCATGGCAAGAAGGCATACAATGGGTTGAACATCAAGAAAGAATGATGTCAGAACTATGAAGAGCGTTGTATGAAGAGACTTGTTGGTTCTGGGGGGAGGTTGTGGCGGCTGGTTACCAGCGAGTGCAATTTGATTATTTAAGGCTTCTATCCGCCGTGCGTGATGGCGGGAAATTAAGAATAGTCGTATGTAAGTTATGAAGACTACAACAAGACTAAGTACTGTTAATGTGCTAACAAGTACTTGTGTGTGGAGCCTACTAAGGTGTGGATTTGAAAGTTTAAATTCACATATTAATATAGGAGGAAGATAAGAACCTTTCCAAGTTGTTAAGAAACCATCCACAATTGTGACAAATGTGCCGAGTCCCCCAGCACAACAGACGGCAATGCGTGCTCGCTTCACAGTAACAAGTGAAGGGTAGCGCAGAGCATACACCACAGAAATGTAACGGTCTACAGTAACCATGAGCAGGGAAAATAAAGTTAAACAGTAAACACACACAGAAGCAGTTGCTTGTAAGGTACAGACCACATCCCCAAATGGCCAATTACCGAAAAATGCAGAAATTGTAGCAGGAATAGCGATAAAAATCCCAACTCCAATATCAGCAATCGTCATGGCTCGCAGAAATACTTTGGTAGTTTCTTGGATGCTGTTGATTTGTCTCAGGACGAGTAAATAGAATGGATTGAGTGTGAGGATGAGAAGAGTTGTTATGACCAGCAAGAAACATCTTAAGATGCTGAAGCTGGGATGGATGCTCTCCTCGGGTGCATGTGTTGTGGAGTCACTGCTATTTTCTTGATCCAATTGGGTCGGAGTCGATTCCATGACTAAAGCACAATATTGTTGTTCAATTTTGTGTTCATGTAACACTTTTCTAACTGGGCATTGTCTGTAAGAACCAAACCAAAACAATTGATGAACTGCTTGAAAATGCGAAAGAATGAAGGTTGTTGTTCAGCTTATGTCACTTGATATTTGGCAAAATATTATATGAGTTAAACGATATGTATGTTTCAAACATGTGTCTCTGCTGGTGACACCTAACTCTTGACTCAAACAGTTGTATCATTCTGAAAAATAAGAACAAAAACCCACAATTGACTTTCATGTAACAAACTCAATGGGTGTCACATGTAGCGTTTGCTGTTCTTCCTGTATGTCGGTTGTAACCAAGTCCTCAAACCCTTACATATGGCAGTTACGGTGTACTTCCATTGTTGCTCTATTATTCCCTTTGTCTAAAGAAGTTCTCTGTCAGGTTCCACTAGAACAAAGAAATTCTTGTGGGTAGCACTGTTCCTTTGTTAAAAGTACCCCGTAACTTTGTCTGTAGTAAGGCACAGCTGGTCCTTGTTCCAAACATGGTTTGATGAACTAGAACTAGCAGCTAGTATCGGTGACTAGTTTGTGGTTAAGATTAAAGTTGTAAAATTAATTCCAATATTGGGCAGTCTCCATTGAAGAGTTGCAGTGATCCTAAATACATGTATGTTGATTGACAAAAGTAGAATCCAGAACTGATATCAATGGCTAGTTTGTTGTTGCCATTCACTTTTACTGCTGACTGCATGGATGAAGGTCTCATCTCTGAATAATCTCTTCCAATATAGCAAGACTCCCTTGCTAACCCTAACCTTATGGACAAATTAGGAGCGTGGTTTTTTAGATGATTGTTGTGTAAACAGCCTTTATTTTGCTCTACCTTACTTTCCCTGGCACAACCAAGTCGGGTATTGGTTAGTTACTCTACAAATATTATCTTTCCAAGTGGAGAAAATTACCTCAGAAAAAGGTTTTGAATTTTTTCATTATTTGTTAATCAGTCTTTGTTAGAGAATGCAATTATGACTACAACAAAGGGCAGGGTAAGCTGTTTGAAGAACAAATATGTGTTTAAATATAAATTTAATGCAAGTTATTTCAAAACGTCTTACAGATTGCTGATGCTAGTACCAACAACCCTCCAGAGAAACATTTGAGTCTAGAACATGGTATTCAAAGACACTTATGGTCAGTTGTTCTTATCGATTCCTGTAATCGATTTGAGCCAAATATGAATTAGTACAAGCAGGCAAAAAAGGTTTTTTTCACTCACAATGGGCAAGCGAGCAATCGCTATGTTAAATTGTGATAAATATATAACAATAACAAGTCCTGCACTGTCTCACAACCTGGTGCACACATTGGTGAACAAAATTTCACTGACTTGGTCAGCCCCTCTGTCGTAAGCCATGGCTAATTCAGAACACAGAATGTTCTAGGCAAGTTGTCATGTCAACCACCGCAAAAGACGGAGGGACACTTTAAATCTGGCTTTACCAGGCGTCCTTGCCAGTGTTCTTGAAAAAGTGTGCATGCTTGTGTACACTTCCTCTGAAAGGAACTGCTTATGTAATTATCAGTAGATTTTTGGTTGCACATTTACAACTGCTGGCCAGGATCCAGTTATTTTAGCACTCGGCCAGCAATCCCATATACAATTAAGTGTTTATGTCAAATGGAATGTGTGTTGTGCAAAGTTGGTAGTGTGTTTTCAGGAGTCTGTTAGCAGTCTGACGAAAGCTAGTGTTAGTTAAATAATAACAGACTCCATTTATCCAGCTTTTTGTCAAGTAAGGCAGCACAAAAAAGAACAGATACAATAAATTTACATGTTCATTTTCATGGGGGTCAACAGTAATATAGCATACAAGGGGTACACCATTAAGAAAGAATGATGTCAGAACTATGAAGAGCGTTGTATAAAGAGACTTGTTGGTTCTGGGGGGAGGTTGTGGCGGCTGGTTAGCACCGAGTGCAATTTGATTATTTAAGGCTTCTATACGTTGTGCGTGATGGCGGGAAATTAAGAATAGTCGAATGTATGTTATGTTGACTACAACAAGACTAAGTACTGTTAATGTGCTCACAAGTACTTGTGTGTGGAGCCTCCTAAGGTCTGGATTTGAAAGTTTAAATTCACATATTAACATAGGAGGAAGATAAGAACTTTTCCAAGTTGTTATGAAACCATCACTAATTGTGACAAATGTGCCGAGTCCCCCAGCACAACAGACGGCAATGCGTGCTCGCTTCACAGTAACAAGTGACGGGTAGCGCAGGGCATACACCACAGAAATGTAACGGTCTACAGTAACCATTAGCAGGGAAAATAAAGATAAACAGAAAACACACACAGTAGCAGTTGCTTGTAAGGTACAGGCCACTTCCCCAAATGGCCAATTACCAAAAAATGCAGAAATTGTACCAGGAATAGCCATAAAAATCCCAACTCCAATATCAGCAATCGTCATGGCTCGCAGGAATACTTTTGTCGTTTCTTGGATGCTGTTGATTTGTCTCAGGACGAGCAGATAGAATGGATTGAGTGCGAGGATGAGAAGAGTTGTTATGACCAGCAGGAAACATCTTAAGATGCTGAAGCTGGGATGGATGTTCTCCTCAGGTACTTGTGTTGTGGAGTCATTGCTATTTTCTTGATCCAAATGGGTCGGAGTCGATTCCATGATCAAAGCACAATATTGTTGTTCAATTTTGTGTTCATGTAACACTTTTCTAACTGGGTGTTGTCTGTAAGAACTAAATCAAAACAATTGATGAACTGCTTGAAGACGCGAAAGAATGAAGGTTGTTGTTCAGCTTATGTCACTTGATATTTGGCAAAATATTGTATGGGTTAAACTTTATGTATGTATGTAGTTCTTAATGTGTTTCAAACAAGTGTCTCTGCAGCTGGTGACACCTATCTCATGACTCAAACAGTTGCAACACTCCAAAAAATAAGAACAAAACCCACATTGACTTTCATGTAACGAACTCAATGGGTGCCACATGTAGCGTTTGCTGTTCTTCCTGTATGTCGGTTGTAACCAAGTCCTCACACCTCTACATATGGCAGTTACTGTGTACTTCCATTGTTGCTCTATTATTCCCTTTGTCTAAAGAAGTTCTCTGTGGGGTTCCACTAGAACAAAGAAAACCTTGTGGGGTAGCACTGTTCCTTTGTTAAAAGTGCCCCGTAACTTTGTCTGTAGTAAAGCACAGCTGGTCCTTGTTCCAAACATGGGTGGATGAACTAGAATTACCAGCTAGTATCGGTGACTAGTTTGTGGTTAAGATTAAAGTTGTAAAATTAATTCCATTATTGGGCAGTCTCCATTGAAGAGTTGCAGTGATCCTAAATACATGTATGTTGACAGACAAAAGTAGAATCCAAAATTGATATCAATGGTTAGTTTGTTGTTGCCATTCACTTTTGCTGCTGACTGCATGGATGAAGGTCTCATCTCTGAATAATCTCTAATATAGCAAGACTCCTTTGCTAACCCTAACCCTACGGACAAATTAGGAGTGTGGTTTTTTAGATAATTGTTGTGTACACAGCCTTTATTTTGCTCTGCCTTACTTTCCCTGGCACAACCAAGTCGGGTATTGGTTAGTTACTCTACAAATATTGTCTTTCCAAGTGGAGGAAATTATCTCAGAAAAAGTTTTGAATTTTTTCATTATTTGTTAATCAGTCTTTGTTAGAAAATGCAATTATGACTACAACAAAGGGCAGGGTAAGCTTTTTGAAGAACAAATATGTGTTTAAATATAAATCTAATGCAAGTTATTTCAAAACGTCTTACAGATTGCTGATGCTAGTACCAACAACGCTCCAGAGAAACATTTGAGTCTAGAACATGGTATTCAAAGACACTTATGGTCGATTGTTCTTATCGATTCCTGTAATCGATTTAAGCCAAATATGAATTAGTACAAGCAGGCAAAAAAGGTTTTTTTCACTCACAATGGGCAAGCGAGCAATCGCTATGTTAAACTGTGATAAATATATAACAATATATAACAATAACAAGGCCTGCTCTGTCTCACAACCTGGTGCACACATTGATGAACAAAATTACACTGTGACTTGGCCAGCCCCTCTGTCGTAAGCCATGGCTAATTCAGAACACAGAATGTTCTAGGCAAGTTGTCATGTCAACCACCGCAAAAGACGGAGGGACACTTTAAATTTGGCTTTACCAGGCGTCCTTGCCTGTGTTCTTGAAAATGTGTGCATGTGTACACATCCTCTGAAAGGAACTGCTTATGTAATTATCAGTAGATTTTTGGTTGCACATTTACAACTGCTGGCCAGGATCCAGTTATTTTAGCACTCGGCCAGCAATCCCATATAAAATTAAGTGTTAATGTCAAATGGAATGTGTGTTGTGCAAAGTTGGTAGTGTGTTTTCAGGAGTCTGTTAGCAGTCTGACGAAAGTCAGTATTCAGCTAAATAATAACAGACTCCATTTAACCAACATTTTGTCAAGTAAGGCAGCACAAAAAAGAACAGATACAATAAATTTACATGTTCATTTTCATGGGGGTCAACAGTAATATAGCATACAAGGGGTACGCCATTAAGAAAGAATGATGTCAGAACTATGAAGAGCGTTGTATAAAGAGACTTGTTGGTTCTGGGGGGAGGTTGTGGCGGCTGGTTACCACCGAGTGCAATTTGATTATTTAAGGCTTCTATACGTCGTGCGTGATGGCGGGAAATTAAGAATAGTCGAATGTAAGTTGTATGAACTACAACAAGACTAAGTGTTATTAAAATACTTGACTCTACTTGTGTGTGGAGCCTACTAAGGCCTTGATTTGAAAGTTTAAATTCACACGCCAATATAGGAGGAAGATAAGAACTTTTCCAAGTTGTTATGAAACCATCCACAATTGTGACAAATGTGCTGAGTCCCCCAGCACAACCGACGGCAATGCATGCTCGCTTCACAGTAACGAGTGAGGAGTAGCGCAGAGCATACACCACAGAAAAGTAACGGTCCACAGTAACCATGAGCAGGGAAAATAAAGATAAACAGAAAACACACAGAGTAGCTGTTGCTTGTAAGGTACAGAGCACCTCCCCAAATGGCCAACTACCAAAAAATGCAGAAATTGTAGCAGGAATAGCGATAAAAAACCCAACTCCAATATCAGCAATCGTCATGGCTCTCAGGAACACTTTTGTCGTTTCTTGGACGCTGTTGATTTGTCTCAGGACGAGTAGATAGAATGGATTGAGTATGAGGATGAGAAGAGTTGTTATGACCAGCAAGAAACATCTTAAGATGATGAAGCTGTGATGGATGCTCTCCTCAGGTACTTGTGTTGTGGAGTCATTGCTGTATTCTTGATCCAAGTGGGTCGGAGTCGATTCCATGATCAAAGCACAATATTGTTCTTCAAATTTGTGTTCATGTAACACTTTTCTAACTGGGCGTTGTCTGTAAGAACCAAACCAAAACAATTGATGAACTGCTTGAAGATGCGAAAGAATGAAGGTTGTTGCTCAGCTTATGCCACTTGATATTTGGCAAAATAATGTTTAATTGGTTAAACTCTATGTATTTGCAGGATGTAATTCTTAATGTGCTTCAAATATGTGTCTCTGCAGCTGGTGACACCTATCTCTTGACTCAAACAGTTGTAACACTCCAAAAAATAAGAACAAAACCCACAAGTTGACTTTCATGTAACAATCTCATTGGGTGTCACATGTAGCATTTGCTGTTCTTCCTGTATGTCGGTTGTAACCAAGTCCTCACACCCTTACAATTACAGTTACGGTGTACTGTCATTGTTTCTCTACTATTCCCATTCCTGAAGAAATTCTCAGTCGGGTTCCACTAGAACAAAGGAAACCTCATGGGGTAGCACTGTTCCTTTGTTTAAAGTAACCCATAGGTTGGTCTGTAGTAGGGCACAGCTGTCCTTGTTCCAAACATGGGTTGATAAACTAGAATTAGCAGCTAGTATTGGTGACTAGTTTGTGGTTAAGATTAAAGTTGTAAAATTAATTCCATTATTGGGCAGTCTCCATTGAAGAGTTGGAGTGATCCTAAATACATGTATGTTGATTGAAAAAGTAGAATCTAGAGCTGATATCAATGGCTAGTTTGTTGTTGCTATTCACTTTTACTGCTGACTGCATGGATGAAGGTCTCATCTCTGAATAATCTCTTCCAATATAGCAAGACTCCCATGCTACCCTTAACCCTACGGACAAATTAGGAGCGTGGTTTTTTATATGATTGTTGTGTAAACAGCCTTTATTTTGCTCTGCCTTACTTTCCCTGGCACAACCAAGTCGGGTATTGGTTAGTTACTCTACAAATATTATCTTTCCAAGTGGAGGAAATTATCTCGGAATCGGTTTTGAGGTTTTTCATAATTTGTTAATTAGTCTTTGTTAGAAAATGCAATTATATCTACAGCAAAGGGCAGGTAAGCTGTTTGTAGAACTAATATGTGTTTAAATATAAATTTAATGCAAGTTATTTAAAAACGTCTTACAGATTGCTGATGCTAGTACCACCAACCCTCCAGAGAAACATTTGAGTCTAGAACATGGTATTCAAAGACACTTAATGTTTATTGTTTTTATCAATTCCCGTAATCGATTTGAGCCAAATATGAATTAGTACAAGAAGGCTTAATGGTCAAGGTAACATAAAGTTAAGTTATTCTTACAACGTATTCTCGACCTAGTTAGTAATCCCTCATGAGTATACCTTGTTTGTAATAGTGGTTAATTATGTACTTGGTCACTTTCAGTTGATATTGAACACCCATGATTCAAGACGTTTTTTGTTTTTTAAAGCTTAGCAATAATTTTCCATGTTGATATGATTATTATTATTATTTTTATATATTTCTGGTCGGAGGAAACCTGTGAACAAGGTTGCTTGCTGTTTGAGCCAAAAACACCTGGGATAACCCCTACTCTTCCATAAGAAGTGTTCTGAGTTCTTTTACATTCAATGTTGTGTATTGGCACAAAACCAGTTGGACCCAGTTGGACACAATTGGACTCAGTTGGATTCAGTTTGATTTTCCCCCCAATTAGAACCACCCTTACCAAAAGTTCCAATTCAATTTTCCAATTAAAACCAATTGGAATGTGTCCAATGTTGTGAATTGGCACGTAACCAATTGGACCCAGTTGGACTCAGTTGGATTCAGTTTGATTTGTTCCCCAACTAGACCCAGTTGGATATTTTCAAATACAACCCCAAAATAAGTTCCATTGAGCAAAAACAGTAGCTTATACCCATTGGGCTGACATTCCAAAAACTTATGGGGATATAGTATATCCCACTCCACTCGAGGGATTTACACCAGTGCAATTAACTAATTCTTAACTAAATCTAGTTGGTGACATTGGAATAATATGAAGATTGTTTTTCCAACTGGACCCTGTTGGGGAATAAAATGTCCAATTGGAAAAATATTAGGAAATTTCCAATTGGTAGAAACAAATTCCAACTAATTCCAATTCAATTAATCAAGCCAACTGACTCTAATTGGATTTCAAATTGAACTGAGTTGGTCTAAGATTTTATGCCAATTGGAAATTCAGTATTCCAATATAAACCAACTCACATCAACTCAATACCAACTCGATCCAATTCTTTCCAACTGGATATCCAATTGGAATGAGCAGGACATTTTGGTAAGGGATTGTAACTGAAATTTAACAGAAGTGCCACAACCCTTCACTCATTTATTTTGACTAGTAACTAAAAATTGATCTGACAGATGTTTCCATTCGCCTGCCGCTGTTTTCACTCACATTGGGCAAGCGAGCAATTGCTAAGTCGAACTGTGATAAACATACAACAATTTAAAGTCAGGCACTGTTTTCTCACAACCTGGTGCAAACATTGGTGTACAAAAATCACTGTGACTAGGCCAGCCCCTCCGTCGTAAGCCAAGGCTAATTCCGAACACATAATACATACAACCACAGAATTTGGAACACAGAAAACAGAATCATCTGGGTAAGTTGTCATGTCAATCACCGGAACAGACGGAGAAGGAGACACTTTAAATTTGGCTTTATCAGGCGTCCTTGCTTGTGCTCTTGAAAATTTGTGCATGTGTATTCATCCTCTGGAATTAACTCCTTAATTATCGTTAGATTTTTGGTTGCACATCTACACTGATGCTGGCCAGGATCCAGTTATTTTAGCCCGTATGAAATTAAGTGTTTCTGTTGAATGGAATGTGTGTTGTGCAAAGTTGGTAGTGTGTTTTCAGGAGTCTGTTAGCAGTCTGACGAAACTCAGTGTTAGCTAAATAATAACAGACTCCATTTACCCAGCTTTTTGTAAGCGAAGGCAGCACATAAAAACAGAGATAAAAAATTTCAACGTGTTCATTTTTGTTAGTATCTATGGCAAAAAGGCATACAAGGGGTACACCATTAAGAAAGAATGATGTCAGAACTATGAAGAGCGTTGTATGAAGAGACTTGTTGGTTCTGGGGGGAGGTTGTGGGGCTGGTTACCACCGAGTGCAATTTGATTATTTAAGGCTTCTATACGCCGTGCGTGATGGCGGGAAATTAAGAATAGTCGTATGTAAGTTGTAAGAACTACAACAAGACTAAGTGTTATTAAAATTGTAACCGCTACTTGTATGTGGAGCCTACTAAGGTCTGGACTTGAAAGGTTAAATTCACATATTAATGTAGGAGGAAGATAAGAACTTTTCCAAGTTGTTATGAAACCATCCACAATTGTGACAAATGTGCCGAGTCCCCCAGCTAAACAGACGGCAATGCATGCTCGCTTCACGGTAACAAGTGAAGGGTAGCGCAGAGCATACACCACAGAAATGTAACGGTCTACAGTAACCATGAGCAGGGAAAATAAAGTTAAACAGTAAACACACACAGTAGCAGTTGCTTGTAAGGTACAGACCACATCCCCAAACGGCCAATTACTGAAAAATGCAGAAATTGTAGCAGGAATAGCGATAAATATCCCAACTCCAATATCAGCAATTGTCATGGCTCGCAGAAATACTTTTGTCGTTTCTTGGATGCTGTTGATTTGTCTCAGGACGAGTAAATAGAATGGATTGAGTGTGAGGATGAGAAGAGTTGTTATGACCAGCAAGAAACATCTTAAGATGCTGAAGCTGGGATGGATGCTCTCCTCGGGTGCATGTGTTGTGGAGTCATTGCTGTTTTCTTGATCCGAATGGGTCGGATTCCATCCCATGATCAAATCTTCAAAAGAGTGTTAAGCACAAATTGCTAGTGTACTTTGTAAAACTTGTTGCCAAGCTTGTCTGTAATTGTACCGATTGGGTAGTAAAAGGCAGACAAATTGTACTCTTACAAAAATTGGTGAAAACCTACTCTAAACCCTGTGTGAATGAAAGAGTTTGTACATGTACCATTCAAAGAATTAAGCTCATCTTCACGGGAAAAGCTGATCTGCGATGCTTACAATGTTTTCTCTGAAGATTCTGATGTCTGCATAGGGGTTGCAATTAAGGCCATGATTGGTCGGTTGAAGTAGTCGGGGTTCCAACCCAGGCTGTGATTGGCCAAGATTTGTCAGTTTGAGCATTTAAGGTTCAATCATCACACGGGTTGATCCTCCAACTTTAAAAATAACAACACACTTAATTAGCTTTTGATAAAATGTAACACTTCCTTGGCTTCCTGATTTATTAATACATACTTGTAGATTCCAAAATGGCCAATGAAGCCCACAAATGGCCAGTTTCCATCGACATATGGTGCAAAGATTTCCGGGGTTGATTGACAAAGCGGAATTTTACGACCAGTGTTTGTGCAACATCTGCGCACTGCATAGAAGATGTGAATGAGATATCTTTTATGGAAATGAATGGTTTTTTTTTTTCATACTCTTTCTTGCTTTGCTCCCTGTTTCTCAGTTGTACTTAAGCCAACAGTTGGTCTACATTCCAAACATGATACTGGTTGATAAACTAGAATTAATAGCTGGCATCATGGATGAGGTTCTCATCAAGATTCTTGTCAATGTAAATTTCCGGCTTTCTGGATATTTTGAAGGTTGTCTTTTAGTCCCATATCGGACAGTTTCCATTGATCCTAAATTCATGTGCTGGTTGACAAAGTAGAATCCAGATATCAACAGCTAGTTGTTCGGGTTTCTTCATGGATGATGGTCTCACGAGTGAGTAATCTCATCCAATAGCAAGACTCTCTTATGACTGACAGACAAAGTGGGAGCGTAGATTTTTAGATGATTGTTGTGTACACAGCCTGTCATTGCTCTGCCTTACTTTCGATGCACAACCAAGTCAGGTATTGGTTAGTTACTGTACCAATATTATCTTTCAAAATTGTGGAGATAAAATTCTCATTAAAGAATGTTGATGTCTTCCCATTATTCGATCAGTCTTCGGTAAAAATGCAATTAAATCTACAATTAAGGGCAGGTAAGCTGTTTATAGAAGTAATGCTTGCCAATTCAAATCTTGTGTATACTGCTAGGGATCATTACAGCAAGACAGTAAGTCTGGTCTGAATTAGTACTATGTGCAGTGTAGTTTCAAAATTAGTTGGTCAAAATTGATGCCAAAACAAAAGTAGGTGCAACTAAATAAGGTTGACAAACTACAGGTAACTTGGTTCCCTTTTGTGAGACAGTGAAGGTGAAACTATCAAAAGAATAGGCATGGCATGGTCAGCATGCAACAAAATGACCGCTGTATGGAAATCAGACTTTAACAGAAAGACCAAACTACACATCTTCAAATCAACTGTCAGGCCTGGATTTACGAGGAGATAGCCTCAGTGGCCCCTGGTCTTGGCCATGGTGCCCCTTCAAAAGTTTCCCATTGATTTTAAAATTTTCCGATGGAAGTGCCCTTGGCAAAATGGAAACGGCCTTGTTGTCTCGTAGTAGAAGTGTAGAATCTATCATAATGTATGGCTCAGAAACAGACAGTCACGAGGGAACTGGACGGGTGCTACAAAAAACTTCTACGGAAATGCTGAAATGTTCACTGGAGTCAACATGTGAGAAATACTGAACTTTACGGCAATGACCCCCAAGCTATTCACTGAAATACAACAGCATCGTCTGAGACTAGCAGGGCACTCATAGAGAAACGCCAAAGAACGTGTCTCTCGGCTTATCACCTGGTCACCAAAACAAGGAAGGAGAAAACAGGGAAGACGAAAGCTCAGCTATACAGATCTAGTTGCCTGGGACATCGAGGTGCTTCCAACTGATCTTCCTAACTTAATGAGGGATAGACATGAATGGGCAAATCTCAATTTGATTCTGAACTTGGTCGACCAGAGAGAGAGAGAAAGAGAGGCCCTTGGGTGGGAGTGGGGGGGGGGTTAGTTTCAGGTGTGGCTATTGCTGGCAGTACTCTTCTTCATTATTGTTGTTGCAGCCATTGCCCACTGCTATAGCCGAAGTCGCTTAATTTTGATGTTACATGTACTTGAAAATACAGTGCTTAACAGATATTAGTGTATGGATAAAACGCGATTGAAATTCTTTATCCCTGATGCAAATTTACCATACATTAAGTCCTTGCTAATATATAGGATTCGAACTGGCCACTAGATCATCCCTGGCAAACTTGGTGGTCTAGTTGTAAGACTTCTACTCCAGACTGACAAAGGTCATGGGCTCAAATCCCACCCGAGTAATATACTTGTGGATTGATTTCTTTTTTTTCACAGGACTTGGGGAAAGTGCTGCATAGACCATAGACAGTGCTTAACCTTCATTTGTGTATGGGTAAATCACAAACATTATTCTTTATCCCTGATGCAAATTTAACATATATTTAGCTTCGAATTCTGACAAATTTATATTTTGTGTGTGTGTTCCTCAGGGGATGACCGCGGTCCAGTCCTTGAGGTGATTGTATCCCGGACTAATTTCATCTCTTCCCACACTGAGAAGCCACTGAGAGTGATCGGTCTGTCCACGGCCCTTGCCAATGCCAGGGACCTTGCTGATTGGTTGGGCATTAAAGAGGTTAGTCCGAAAAGCATTACAAACATTTAGATGATTTTACTGTTTTAAACCAATGTTTGTACATCAACATTTACTCATTTGTTACTTTCTCAGGTAAAAACAACAAAATAAAAGTACGAAAGTAAAAAGAAGGTAAAAGACAAGAGATAAAAAGAAAAAAAAACCCACCAAAACCCCAAAACCAAACATTAATACACAAAAATAAAAGGTAGAAGTAGGAATTAAATTAAAAAGAGCAGTAATAATAATAATGATAATAATAATAGTGGCTTTTTATGTAGCGCTCAAATCCATTACTCATTGGCGCTCATTGCCAACATTATACCCCTGGCCCACTGGCCCACTTATTTCATTCCTTAAACCATCTCAGCTCCCTTGGGAGTTTACAGCCTGTGCTGTCAAGTATGTAGTGCACCAAGCTAAGTCATTCACAAGAAGGATCTTTAGAAAGGTTGATAATGTACATTTTAAAAGCAGGACACTGGCACACCATAACCAAATGAATGTTTGCTCTCCACTCCCCCCTCCCCCCCCCCATTCACTGTGAGGTACCCAGGTCTCAATGACATAGAACTGCTTCACTGCCAATTTTGTGCTTACTCTGCCATTTTTATTTTTACTGAAAACACGCATAAGACATGCTAACCTTCTGGTGCTTACCGTAAGCTAATGAATGGCATAACAATGCAACTCTATGGTGAACATGCAAGCCAGTTACATATTTTCCTTTGCTTACCTGCGAAATACGCTTGTGCTCTAGAAAATATTTCTGCTAAAGTAAGCAGAAAATTTGCTTACCGCTAAGCAGCTCTATGAAATTGGGCACTGGGCTCGATTTCACCAAGCACTAAGATTCATCTTAAGATGAGTTGTCAGTATTGCCATAGTGATTTGTGTTGTGGCATCAGCAATTGAGATTGAAACAATCTTTAAGTCTTTGTGAAATCAGCCCCTGGTGTCTTCCATAGGGACAATAATTGATGTATCTTTATGGTAACAGAATGGGTTGTTCAACTTTCGTCCGTCTGTCCGACCGGTACCTCTGGAGGTTCACATACAAGGGTTCCCCGGCAAGCACTACTGCCCTCGCATGGCCACGATGAACAAACCCACGTTCCAAGGTTTGTATTTTGTGTCTTGTGGATCTGAATAAGCCATTTGTGGGTTAAATTTGAAGAATCGCTGGTACAGTGACTTGCTTAGTCACAAGTTTCTGCTTAAATTTGAATTCCTCAGACTATAGAGACAGTTGCTTTGTCACATGATTCGGGTCAAGCTTAGCAAAGTTATGAAAGAGACGACGAACATGCATACACAGTTCTAAATGAGTTTATATGGCACGGTGGTACCAGTGTTTGTTCATCCGGGTTGCTATACAAAAGCTTGCACTAAACCATGTGACATAGCAACGGTCTTTAGTCTGATGAAATCAAACTTAAGCAGTAACTTGTGACTAAGAAAGTCTATGTACCAGACATTATTCAAATCTATACCCACAAATGGCTTATTGAAAGAGATGTTGTAGTTGTCTACGTGGGGGCGTCTACCCGTTTAAACAAAGCACTTGTGCTTCGACAGAGCGAGGACATTCTCGCTTTACTTTTGTGGGGATGTTGGTGAAAAAAGTCTAAACAATTGGAGACCAAAAAGGAATCCTCAATTGACGGGGCAACAAACCTGGGTGTGTGTGAGCATGGTCTATCCATTGATACCAAGGACTTTAACAACATTGGATGCAGATGGTTTGACATACCAAAGACGTCCTCAGTTTGATTGTGTGTGGGATGATGCTTAAAAGTCAAAAAAATTCAAGAATTTCTGGAAATGTGTCGGAGGGGGGTAGGACATGATGGGAGAGGTGAGTTTGGAGTTGGAAATTTTATAGGTGAACCTTTGGGCGTATTCTGTATTTCATAATTCAAAATTACGTGACTAAAAAAAAAAAAGGAAAAAAAATGTATATGAAAATGTTTGAGGAGTTGGGTTGATTTAGGAGTTGTGTTGGAAACCTTTTTTCACCCGTGTTTTAGTTTAAAAAACAACTACATAGAAACGACCATTAAAACTTAATATAAAAAAAAACCCCACTTTTTATCAGGAATCTGGCTGTTTTTAAGCAAGTGATATTATATATCTTTGACTGTATTTGGGTTTCTAGCCCTTGTTAATGATACTTTTGATATGTAGGTGAGATGCATTTCCCAATTGTAGTGATTATAGTAAGCTCTAGACCTATTCAAGGGCATGTCATTGTTCTTTTACAGCAATCCGTACCCACTCGCCCACCAAACCAACCCTTATCTTTGTCTCATCAAGACGTCAAACGAGGTTGACTGCTCTGGATCTGATAGCATTCCTGGCTGCTGAGGACAACCCTAAGCAATGGCTGCATATAGAAGAAAAACAGGTACAATTGCAACAGGCTCTTTAACTGTAAAAAAAAAATGGGCCAAAAAGTGGACCTTATGGGACACAATTCAAGAACTTATAGGATTCCTTTCTTTAGAAGACAACATGTACATATATACATATATTCAACTGTAAAAATTGCCCAAACTGAGCCCTGTCGAATGCACATCTCTTAAACTTATTTCATTCTATGCTGCAAAGTAAATTCCACTATAATGGTAATGACACTTGTGTCCTTGACCAAGGCACTTAACCATAATTGCTTCATAAAAAGTTGGGAAGGTAGTGCACTCTGCTCTACCAACCAGGCTCCTAGTGGATGATACCCTTGCCTACATCCTTACGGACTGTGAAGGGGGTAACCCTGGTTCAGCCCCAGGAGTAGGTGGCAACGTGCACCTGGTGACAGTTGATCTGGGTCGACATCCAAAATGGTAGCCCTCACCATGAAGTGGCCGTCCGGCCTTGGTGAGTTGGGCGATATCTCATAAAATTTTTTTAAAAAGTACTTCCTGAAACTGCTGCAACAAGTAGAACCCAGTTTCATGGCTCTGCTTACTGCGTAATTCTGCACTTACAGCAAATAGTATAACATGCTTTCTTAAAAGTCACAACTGCTTGTGTACAACATTGGGGGGGGCGCCTACTGTCAGATGTTGACCCTTATTTATTAACATAATGTCTTCATATTAACAGTTACACTTTTATGATATAATCTTGTAGTTTATACATCATAATTACATCGTTAATATTCCATGGTGCAGGTCCTTCTTGCAGCTGCAGGATGAAAAAAACAGAGGTCCAAACTCTGTATGGAGAAACAGCTCTGGAAAACCCCGCAGTGAATGTGGTTGTGCTTTAGTTTTAGCTCAACTTTGTTAAAAAGAACAAAATATAGGAGTGTTGCTGGCAGATGGCACATTTGTGCCCCGCCTTGCCTTATACACCAAAGTATATAACTGCCAAATTCTTACGCAGCGGATTAGTATTCTTAAGAACTAATTTTCGTACTGATTTACTGCAACCGTACAAAATTAAATTTACAAGGCGTCATTAATGCATAATTCTGTGGTAAGCAGTGACACGAAATTTGGCCCAGATCATGTGACATTTAATACTTTTAAAACTAGGCCTAAAACTGATCCCTGTGGAACACTCGGCTCTCGATTCTTTAGCATCCCTTGCTGCAAAGAACAACTTGAAACATTGCTGCTTAAAGATAAAACTCTAGATGTCACTTAGCATCACACACCAAAAACTCCAAGGAAGAAGGTTTCCCTCCTGATTAAGTTTCTTTAAATCAATCTCATGACTGACACTTTGTCTACTTTCTCTGGTTATTTTGTCAGTGGCATGATGTTTTTCAGATTCCTTATTCACAAATTAAACAAAATTTTGCTATAAAAACAATAAAAAGAAATCACAATATGTACATAACATAGAGAAAAGAGAAATAAAAAAGAAAAACATAAGTTCACCCCAATGTACCAACAAATAATTCGAACAATTTCAAAGAGCTGCTTAAGCACAAGTATTAGCGAAGCACAACAAAATTATACCTACAAGAATAGGGTTACCAGCCAAAATAACATGTCTTATGTACAATCTGTGAGTGATATCCTGCTAATTGTTTCTTAGCAAACAAGTTGTTAAGCATAGTTTTGAAATTGGTCCCTGGTGACATGTGCTTTACAGCAACTGCTTAGTTAAACGGAAATTCACTTCATTTGTTTTTGTCCAATGTTTAATGTATTAAGAAAGAAATTGTATGATACCATTGGTCAAAGCTACACAGATGTTAGCATCTTATTCAGAGAAGGACGAATTCATTTTTCTTATGAGTTCTCATGATAAAACCATTGCAATATTGTAAAGCTTAAGTTTTTCGTTGTAGGCCTTCCCCCAGGGTATGGGGTTTGTTCCGATTTTGGAATAAAATTAATACAATACACAAATTAGTATTATTAATTTTGTTGATTACAGATGGAGAACCTCATTGGTGCCATCAAGGATACCAACCTAAAGCTGTGTCTAGCCTTCGGCATTGGCATGCATCACGCTGGTCTACATGAACGAGACAGACGGACAGTGGAAGAACTGTTTGTCAATCAGAAGATACAGGTTAGACTGACTGCCTGGGGCTTCCCCCACCCCCCCAAACCATGGCTTCCGCTGTGGGAACCGTTTGATTTTGAAGAACCGTGCAAAACAAACACTGCTTTAAGTTTTATGATGGATCTCGAGCCAGAACTGGAGTCCAGGCCTAAAGTTTGGAATAGATTCCTGGGCTCGATTGCACAAAGAGTTAAGATTGATCTTAAGTGCAAATCAATCTTAATTGCTAAGCAAAGTATGATATCACAATACAAATCACTGTGGTTAATACTGACAACTCATCTTAAGATGAATCTTAGTGGTTTGTGAAATCGACCCCTGGTACACTGTTGACCTTTGGGGTTGGCTGAGTGGTTTCATCTCCACCTTTCACCTCTGTTGACCCCCCAGTTCAAATCCTGCAGCAGACCAGAGCCTTGTATGGGGATTGGGTTTTCGGTCACTACCTGATTGCTTTTCTTCAGTTTGGATTGACCTCCCACATCTAACACTGAAATTTCTTCAATAACTTCTATACACCTTTAGGCATACAGGTTACAAGTACTTTCAATGTTTTTTTGGTCTCATTACCGAAACTTATCAATACAATATTCAGCGACTGCAAAGGATAGAGAACTGGGCTGCTGAACTTGTCTGTCATTATTTTATTTCCATACATAAATCAAAATAAACAACTTGATTAGTTAACAGAGACTGTATGGAGGCATGACCTAATAAAAGCAAAAGCTTGTAGGCTGGGATGCCTTGTACAAAAAAAGAAAAGATGGAAGGTAATTAAATAATATTAAAATTAGATAATAAAACAATACAGATTAACAACAGATCAAACAAGTATCAACACAAGGCAGGTAAACAATTGCAAAAATGAAACAAACAATGAAACAAAGACAAAAAACCACAAGACGGACCAGGACGAACGAGCTGAACCACGATGATGAATTAAGAATAAGAACTAAGTTACATAATCAACCCTTATTTTAAAGAACTTCACTTGCTGCCGGTTAGGGAGAGGATAGCTTTCAAGATCTTGGTTTATGTATAATATGTCTGCATCAAGTTGCACCTTTAACTCATTTTGCAGCCCAAACCTGGAATGCACTCAAAATCTCCATCCAAGAATCTGACTCTTTATGCAAATTTGAGAAGTGTATCAAAAATTATTAAATGCCCTTTCTAATGCACTGCATTCTTGATGTAGTGGGGCTTTATAAATGCGTTATATGCATGTATTTAAATTATCCGTTTGTCTCTTTGTTTGAAGGTTTTGATAGCAACCAGTACCCTCGCCTGGGGAGTCAACTTTCCCGCCCATCTCGTCATCATCAAGGGCACGGAGTTCTTTGACGGCAAAACCAAGAGATATGTAGATTTCCCTATAACAGGTAATCAACCAGTTAAATAATTTGCATACTTGGTATCCTCACATCAAGTAGGAAAGAAAGCCAAGGTTACCATCCTCATCTCTTGCTACATTTTGCAGTCCGTTAATTTTATGATTTGTTGCGTGCAATTTTCATAATCAATTGCTTAAAGGTGTTATACAGGGTTGAAAAAACTACTATTCGGGTGGGAATCGAACCCACGACCCCTGCATTCTAGAGCAGGTGTCTTACCACTAGACCAATAAGCTTGCCTGGTGACAACAGGCTAGTTTGAATATATGTCATTATAATTTATCTCTTGTTTTGTTTCTTCAGATGTTCTTCAGATGATGGGGCGGGCAGGGCGTCCACAGTTTGATGACCAAGGGACAGCCTGCATCTTCGTTCATGACATCAAGAAACATTTCTACAAGAAGTTCCTCTATGAACCGTTCCCGGTGGAATCAAAGTGAGTGTCTACTTGCAATTCCAAATGTATTTATTTTAACCTGAGGGTTAACCCTTAAGTGTTAACTTTTAAAGAGGGTCTCCCTGGGTGTGGTCCCTGGCTACATGGCAGTTACAGGTTGAATGGCTTTTGAGTAGTGACTTGCACCCCCTGAACAAAGATATTTACAGACCGCCAGCATAGCCCTAGGCAGCAGGTAGTTCAGCACCGGCATGTTGGTCTGGAGGTCACAGATTCAAATCTTGTGCTAGTCATTTTTGCTTATGTTCACCCCAAATGACTATTGTTACACATTGATGTCGCAGCCATGTTGTGTACCTTTCCTTTAGTTAGACCGTATACGAATTGACAGCTACAGCTATGGCTTTGACTGTTGCTAAGGGCATTGCTAAGGACGTCCTGTACTTCAACGCATGATGACTCGGAAATCTAGCCGTAGCCGTAGCTGTAGCCGCCAATGCGGAAACCGCCTTACATTCTTGTTGTTTCTTCTTTGTAGCTTGTTGGATGTACTGGCAGAGCATTTGAATGCCGAGATAGTGGCTGGAACCATCTCATCCAAGCAGGATGCTATGGATTATATCACATGGACGTACTTCTTCAGAAGGCTTGTCATGAACCCCAGGTATGGTCTACTGATTTAGCTCTGCATCACCAGGGGCCGATTTCACAAAGAGCTAAGATTGATCTTAACTGCAAATCAATCGTAGTTGCTTAGTAAAGTGTGATGTCACAATGTAAATCACTATGGTGATACTGACAATTTGTCTTACGATGGATTTTATTGCTTTGTGAAATCGACTGGCCGTGGGTGTCAACAAATCTTGTTCTCTGTATATTTTTGTTTATTCATTGGCACAAGTGATGTTTGAAGCTTTGCATGGTGTGGAAGAAAAACAATAGTAGTAAACTTTGGGGATGACCATGTTTTAAAACTCCTTTGGGAGAAGTGTTGGCTCTGACATGTCTGAGAAAAACCAGTGTGGTCTCAACGTGACAAACATTTTGCTCTGCTTGTCTTCAGTTTACTCTGCCCATCTTTCTCCTGAAGACGAGCAATTAAAAACGTCAAGACCACTCCGTTTCTTCTCAGAACTAACACTTCTGTAAGGTTTTGTTTTTACATAGCTGTATCCGCAATTTCACTACTATGATTTTTCTTACGATTCATGGAAGTTTTGTCAACAATAAAATTGAACCAAATTTCTGATACTGTGGTCACTGTATGCTGTAACATGAGTAACCATGGAATGGCTCACCAGGGCCCAGTTTTATGGGGCCGCTTACTGCGAAGTTCTGCGTTTACGTCCCATAGAATCACACACTCTGGGGGCCTCATAAGTGCAGAATTCTGCAGGAAGCAGTGCAGTGAAATTAGGCCCAGGTCCCAGTTTAACATGGTGCTGTTCACCATTGAATTATAGACTAAGTCCACAGTACACAAGCCAGGGGGCTTCCTTATCATTACGGGAAAGCTCCAATAAAGATTTTTTTGAGTTTCGCCACAAAAACTCAGAAACTATACATCCTTTTCACCAATAAGTTGTGTTTACATAGAATTACTTGGGTCATTAAACTTAATGGATGAGCAGTCAGCAGCACTGCTGGCTTGTGTATGATCCAATTATGTTCACTGTTTGGTAAAGGAATTACATGGAGATAACAGGTGTTAGTTGTCAGACGGAAAGAATGTTTTATTGTAGTCTCTGTCTTTAATGGAGTTTTTCCATAATGCCTTCCTCCATGCATAATGTAATACCAGTTGTACAAACAGAAGAAACCCATGAATCCATTATTAGCCTGGAAGGTATGGAACTTTGTGGAAGTCTGGGGTAACTTGTGTATAGGAGGGTTGATTAGTTTCAAAAGTTATTGCAGAAACCAAACGAGCTTAGACTTTTCTGTGTTCAAACCCTGATAACCGCTACCCAACAGTAAAACTAGACATTAGTCCCTGTCTTCCAGTCACATTTAAGGTATTTTTTACAGTTAATCACCATCTTGTTCATGTTGTTGGTTTCTTTTTCAGCTATTATAAGTTGGAAGAGATTGACCACCTGAGTATTAACAAGTACCTGTCGTACCTAGTGGAGAAGTCACTAGTAGAGTTGGAGAACTGCTACTGTCTGGAGATTGCAGAAGTAAGTCTTTAACAATTGCACACACCTAAGGCCTTTTCACTCGAAGGGAAATACGCAGGGGGTCCATGGTCCTAAGAACACTGTTGTCAAGTCCACATCATGTGAAATGTACCTCTGCTTTGTGCAAGTATGGGTCCCTAATCTTTTTCTGACTACGATCGAGACCTGCGAAAAAAATAAATCAAGAAATGTGTGAAAATTCCCCAAAATTGTCTGTGTACGCTGAGTGAATGAACACTCCATGCACACAGACCAAGGACCATGGTTTAGCTAGGGCTACCACGCATGCCTGCAAGATGATTGGTAATCAACACATGCAATATTGATTCAATAACTAGCCGCATGGATGCCAGTGAGACAGACGATAAACAATGTATTCCTTTTGCACCCCAAGAGATGAAGGATCTGTGACCAGAGACATTGTTTTTTTGCGTCGTGGAAAAGTTGTGTTTGAGTTTGACCGAGTTTGTGGTCGAGACAGCTGGCGCCCAAGTCCAAGGACCCTAGTTTGCCTTTGTCATGTGAAAAGGGCTCAAGGTTTTCTGATAATGAAGAGACTTTTATCTGAATTCAGACTTTTCAAAGTCTGCCTAGAGAAAAATGAGTAGCTGTTTTGTTCTTCAGGTCCACATAAATCATGCTCTTTGATCTACTTCTCTAGCGCTGAGGATTCTCTCCCAAAACCTCCTTGACATCTAGAACGCTGTACCTAAAACGTTGCACAAACGGTGTGTATTAAAACATCAATGTTTTAGATGTTTGAATAAGCAACAGGCGTGTGACTTCTCAGGAGTTTTACTGATTTCAGGCTTTTTTTCAAAAGCTCCTGGAGCCTTCAAATTTTGTGACAAGAAGTAAAGATTTAGCTAAAAGGATACAGGAAAAGTCCACAATGTGTCTTAAATAGTAGTTTTTATTTCTGGTGATCGCTGAGTCTGTAAACCTCCTGAATTGTAGCATCTGGGAGGTTTTGTGTCTGAAATAAGGGGAAACCCAGGCCCTGAATGCTACGTTTTAAGAACTTTCACATTTGTAGAATCTCATCCCTGCGTGATAACATTATGGTGTCATGGAGTCATTGACTTCAATTGTCTGTTACTTATGGACCTTTAGTTAATGTCATCATGCCGCCATCTTAGAAGAGACAGTCAAACAATGGAACAGCACATCTACGTACGCGAGGCACACAGGATGGGCCAATAAGCAACTTTCTTATGACCTCTAGCCTATTGTCTTGAGTCAAATCTATTGCTTTTGCAGTTACAGGTTGATTTCCTTCTGACTGGCACCCCCGAACAAAGATATTGACAAAATAGGGAGACCACCAACATAGGGCTGATTAGCTCAATTGGTGTAGCACCGTCACATGAATCTGAAGGTCGCAGGTTCAAGTCCCGCTCAAGTAAACGTGTTTTTTTTTCAACCCAAAATTGCTATAAATATTTGGTGAAATTTGGCAGCAACACCCTGAGCATCTAGCAGATACAATCAAGTGTGACGTAATGAGTTACCAACAGGATTATTGATTTCTTTCCGCCTCCAGGACAACCGCACCATTGAGGCTCTTACACTGGGTCGTATCTGCTCCTTTTACTACCTCCATCATAACTCGGTCAGGATGTTCAGAGATTGCCTGGGACCGGATGCCAGTCTCACTGGTCTCATCACCATCTTATCGGTATGCATTTTCAAAGAAAGTTATTCAAAATTTACTTTAAGAGCTTTCGAGTAATGTAAAATGACATGTGAGAGAAAGTTAAATTTGTCAAGAATTTTTAAAAATTCTATTTCAAAATGATTGAGAATGATGTATCATCATCACCATACCGAATAAATAATATTGTAGATTTTTTGGGGGAAGTTGTTAAATAAAAAAGTTTTGAAAAGTAATGTTAAAAGAAAAAGTTGTTTTGTTTTTAGAAATGTAGATAACATGTTCACATGGGAAACATTGGAAAATGTCCAATCAGGACATGAAATTTTCGGCTGATTGAAAGTGGGTTGGATCTTGCGGCCATTTGTTAGTGCTAGTGGCATTTTGGTACAAGCCACTTTTCTTGTGTACAAACTCTTTGCAGATTAACAAAAAGATCATAAAATAGTTATTCCCATGGTAAAACCGTACCCTTAAATTATTTTATCAACCCGTGTTAATACAGAAGTACATGTCTTCCGAAAAAAAAACCCAGAAAACCAAGCCCAACAAAATAATCACAAAGGATCTACTCTCAAGCGAGCTGAGATGGTTTAAGGATTGAAATAAAAGGCCCAGTGACCAGGATTAACAATGTTTGAGCACCACGAGTATCACTGAGAGACTGATTTGAGCGCTATATAAGAATCCACTTTTATTAATACTTGTTTTGTATTTTGTCAACAGGACGCTCACGAGTACGAGATGCTGCCAGTCAGACACAATGAGGATGGCATCAACGGGTTAGTAGCAATGTTATCTCAGTCACTGCGCCATGTTTGTTTTCCACCCACTCACAGAAGTGAAGCCAAATCTCAGAAATAGAGTCTGGTCAACGCTGAGGTTGACCCCACTCTCTGTATTGGTAGATAGGTCATGCTCGGCGTCACAATCAATCTTTTTTTTAACGCGGAACTGTGCGCTATGCGTAAATTAAATACCTTCCGGGCATTCGCGAGTTTTATAAAATTCGTTGCATGATTGGTTGGTAAACCACTTCGCTTGCTTTCAAAAATTAGAACACTTGACGCAGCTCAAAGCCCAAACCAAAGTTGCCCATAAAGATGGCATCTATTAGGAACTATCTATACTGCAAGACTCAAGACTCAAAATGCCTAGGCGCATGAGGCACCTTTTTAGCTCTTTTCAACTGATCAATCTAAATCATGTAGAACCTGCATAGCAAATTTCACCAGACACGTGTAAAATGGTGTCATAACTGAGTCACACAGTTAATGGCTCACCGACTGTTCTCTTTATTTGATTACTATGGCCAGGTCCAATTTAATGGCTGCAACCGTGACTATGACCAAAACACTGAAAGTTTTAATTTTCTTACAATGTTAAGCGTGCCAGCCTTTAGTCAATTTGCAATTTAATTCACTCGAACACGTCTAGTCGATTGACTCCTCAAAAATAATTGATTATCTTCTTACTGATTGGTATAATGGCAAAGCCTACAAATTATTATTAAACCATGGAGTACTCGAGGAGCTTTGTTAAAATTAACACTGCCTGTGAGTACAAAAGTTTACAAAACTTTTTCCGTCATGTAACCCAACCACCATCTTGAACAGTGACGACACTTTGTCAGTTGACTAGAAAATTTGAACGCTTTCTATCTGTGGCTGTGCTCTGTGGTCATGGGTCAATGTGGCCGGCTGCCGGAAGGCGCCTTTGCAATTTAGCTGTCCAGCTGTAAGTTCGGACGATTAGCCGCTCGAATGATGATTTTTATAACTACTATTCTAAAAACGGCATCAGGATTTCTCTGAAACCTACAATTATTCACATCACCATCACCACTTTTTTTTTCCCTGGTAGTGATTTGGCCAAGAAACTCCCATTGGAGGTGAATCCTCACTCCTTTGACAGCCCCCACACCAAGACGCACCTGTTACTCCAAGCTCATTATGAGAGGCAACCCTTACCATGTAGCGACTACTCTACAGATCTTAAATCCGTTCTGGATCAGTCCATCCGAATCATGCAGGTATGTCTTGTGTCTAGAGACTGTGTGGGTTATCATAATTTGTTTTATTATTCTAACTGCTGTTTTCTTCATTAAAGATAATAATAATAATAATACAAGCTTTTATAAAGTGTATTTTTCCAATGGTTACAATGCGCTGAAGGCAATAATATTGAGAGCAATGTAACTAACCAGGAACCTTAAGATGAAAATAGGTATGAACATAGGGTCATAGATTAGTAAACACTCCAAAACTAAATGACCATAAAACTTACTTTGTGAGAAGACTTGCAGTTGTTGATAGTACAAACTATATAACAGACTTAATATGGTTTGAATCATTTTTCACATGAAAATATTTGAATCAGAGAAATGAACTGTTTCTCAGATTTTTGAGGGTAGGTGTCCGTTCACGATCGCTGCAGGCAGAGATGCAGTTGGTACCCGCAGTTACATCGCTAAACATGGATAGATTTGACATCTGTGTGAAAATATCGTGAAAGTTGTTGGTGTTTTCTCAGCAAGTAGACATTGGATTGAGCTGAAACTTTCAAATGTTGCTTTTATTGTATCTTTCAATATAATTTTGCCTATAAATCAGCATAACGATGATAAAACCAAACAATAGCCCTACCTGTAAAGAACCAATTCCGTGAGAAATTTTGTTTTGTTATGTCTAGAAAAGTTAACTAATGTGGGATCTTAAAGACCTGCTTGAACGAAAATGAAAAATGTGTGCAACCAATAAGGAAATGGAGTTCACATTAGAGTTAACAAATTTAAAACTATTACGGAACAGTCATTTTGAATAACCAAGTCCGGTGCTTTTCAGAAAGATTCGTGAAAAGCACAGTGACATCATCACTCATGTTACGTCATTCATGGGAGCTCCGTTTTTTATTGCCGCTTTTTTTGCAACATGGAGGTATAACATAGCCATCAACAGCAGAAGTGTAGCTAGTTTTTCAAATCGTTGGGGCTGGGGCCTTTCCTTTTGATCGGCAATTATTTAGTTAACTTTTTTAATTCCAGGAATGTGCCATTAGCTTTTTGTATTGGTTTGTTCTTTCTGTATTTTGTTTGTACTTTTTGATATGCCGTCCGGCATTTTAGGCAAGCAAACAGTTATACAGTATCCCACAAGTATAAAATCGAAAAAAGTTTGAGGATCGGGCATATACTTTTTGAGATATGATGATCTCAAGATTGGCTAATTAAATATTAATGTCATTATAACTAAGAAAACTAATTAATTAATTTAAGCTAATTACATTTTACTATAACTTCATGACCTAAGCTTTAATATGATATATTATCTGACTATTTTGTACTAAACCTAGTATGACTTTAGGAGATAACAACATGCATATGTACAAAACCTATGGCTTTTTGGCGGAAGGGAAGAATAATAATAAGAAGAAAAACAATTAGAAATCCTGACGAAAACAATAGCTGTTCCGACTCCTATGTCGGAACAGCTAACTAGACATGTAGAGTTTGTATAATTACAAACACTAGGTGTTCGGATTGAGTGAATAGCAGTTAAATATTGAAAGTTAAATAATACAGAGATTTTCAAATGTGGACAGAAAACCTATTTCAAATAAAGCTTTAAATTATCCATGTTATCTGGTCTTATTTAAACTTCCAGTTTGGACAGGAAGTCAGGACAAACCATGTCGCTAACAAATAAAAAGAGCGCACACGTCAAACTTTCACAGGCGATGCAAAGATTCATATCATTACAGCTGTGATTCTCAAGAAATGCATTTAACAAAATTTTGGAATATCTAGTAAAAATGTACTTTCAACTGTTTTTAACCTGCCGCTAGAGGGTGCTCTTGGATTTTAATGACGCCATCGGTCTTAACTTATAAATCAGACCTTTTTCAGACTACAACATCATGGCAAACAACTCCAAAAAATGTGTCAATTTTAAACAACAAGGCACTTCCGGTTTCAACCGGAAGTAGAGGTCACGTAAAAATGTCACGCATACAATTAAAATCGAAGACCTATACTACCTTCGTATAATCTCGCAATAAAGCAACCCAGTGGCTTGTATACTTGATTTTATATGAAATTTCAAAGATTTAAAATATTAAATGACATAGATTTCTGAGGCGGCATCTGTCCCAGAGCGAGCCAAATATAATGTCCCAGAGCGGGATAAAAGCATGAACAGTGCTTGTGGAATGTTCTGCTTACGTTTCCGTTATGTGGGACTATGCGCACAGACTTTGCGGACATTGAACCTTATGAATAATGCAGCGGAACAGTCAGTTACAATGCTTTTCTCTATACACAAATTAAATGCGCGTTTATACTAACGTTGGCTGTAATGCCCGTTTAAGACCAGAAGTTAACGTCATATTGGTACTATCTGTGTGCAAAATTTTGAGCAGAATCACAGACCTACAATCTCGTGTAAAAATTGAGATGAAATGATAAATAGTTCTTGAGATATGAATTGTTGAAATGTTCAACTTCCGGTGTGAACCCGAAGTCAGGGTCAAATGAGGTCACAATCTGTGTAGCATTTTTTAGAGTCATGACAGGCCTATCCGATGATGTATAGATTGTGGAAATCCATTGTGTGGTTTTGGTTTTAATGTAACTCAACACCTGATGACGTCATCATGACATCACTAAAGCGGTGTCTTCTACTAATACATATCCAACAATGTGTGAAGTTTAACGGTTGTGTGAGCTTGGAAAGTGCGTCTTTGTTAGCGGATAATCGCGGGGCATAAGAAGAAAAAGAAGAAGTATTAAGAAAAAAAACCGGAACAAAAACGAGAGGTGTTCCGGAAGATTGCCCCAACACCTAATTACAAACAATTTCAGAAGTTTAAAAAATTATCAAAATTTAAACTAATGATAGATAAACACATTATACACAAGTTTAAATAGCATTCATGTTAAAAAAAAAAAAAACCCGCTCAAATAGCTGTATAAAGGCAAGGTATAGCTTCGATAACTACTGTAGTCCATAAAAAATTTACTTGGTAAGAAGTAAGGTAGCTGTTGATAATATACAACATTTTGGGAAACGATTCTCTTCTAAGGAATGGGGTTTTAGAGAAAGGGATCAGAAAAATCTCAGAATCATTTCATGCATGAAATGTTTCTCAAATTGTGGATTCCACTTTGGGATTGTTCTTCCTTTGTGGGCATAACCGCTCCATTTTTTTCGGCGATATCTCAAAAAAGAAATTTTCATAGGTTAGTTTTATTGCATATATCTACATTTATATAGGATTAAAACAACCGAATGATTAAAAACACCAAAGGTATACGTTGCCCTTAACCCATTTTTTTCCTCTTGTGCAGGCGATGATTGATGTATCAGCGGACCAAGGTTGGCTAACTACAGCTCTGCGCGTCATGAATCTGGTACAGATGACACTACAGGGACGCTGGCTTCATGATAATGCTTTACTCACGCTACCACACGTTGAGCATAGTATCCTCTACTGCTTCAAGTAAGTCAATATCAATCTCGAATTGACAAATAATATAGGCATCTCTCATACGCCAATTTATTATTATGACACTAGTGACCTCGTTGCCATTCCATGTGTAAACTATTGACTAGTCGCTACTGGCATGACTGGGTTTTTTAATCATTTTCTTATTATGTCATTATTTTTGTGGGGTTATTTCCCACAGTATTAGTTTCTGTAAAAAAAAAACCAGAAAAATTTGAAATCATTACTAAACGAAGTAAAGAAACCAAACAAAGTGGTCTTTGGCACAGGGATTTACAGTTTTCTTTACAGGTTTGTTTTTGGACATTTATAGGTTACATGGTCCTCTCAGGATACATTGAATGTATTATACAGGATTGGTAGGGCTGACAAAATAGTCGCAGACAGCGTTCATGTTTTGTGCGATCAACCATATACATGAAATAACAACCCTGCCAAAAGTTTGGCTTAACCGGTTTTGTGAGTCAGAAGAAAAACAGTGAAAAACCATGCACAATTTTCAGCATGTAAACACATCGTCCTCAATTTTGGTTGTAACAACTGAAATCAGTTGTTTAGTATGTGTTTTTTTTTTTAGGTTTCCAGATACAGTTTTCTTGAATATGACTTTGTTTCTGAGGGAGATATTTCCCAGAAAAACTGGTTCTAGTGGGAACTTCAAACTAATAAGCTTTCAGGCTAAAATTAAACAATGGTGGTTTTTTCCTTACCGATCCGGTACAATACCTTAACACACCATTTGAAGCATCCGTGTTTAGCATTCAATGCGTAAGTTCTCCATCTTAGGGTTAGCGTCCATGTTTAAGGGCTGGTACAATTGTACGGCACTGGGACCCTTGGTTTTCATTCATTTGTTCAGTCACTACCGTGATGAATTAATGAGTTGTGCCCATCTGTCTCTATCAAGCATAGTGTTAGAGAGAGATGGGCCGCTTATAGGCCAATGTCAATCTCGATGGAAGATTTCAAGGTCATGTTGGTACGACCTCTGCGAAGAGGGGCATCAGGCTTCCAGAGAAAGTCATGATTTGCTGGCTCATTATACCGGGAAACCTGACCAGCTAGCCGAAAGCAACGTTGTCTTATATGATGGTAGAGATAGGGGGAAGGGCACCATATAAAGCAGAGTTAGGGAGAAGTTGTTGCCAAGAAACATTCTGCACAGCACGCAGCATCTGTGTATAGGAGCCATCAATGGATATAGTGATTTGATCAGTAAGGGCCACACCCGTAGACCACACCCAGGACTCACATCCGGAGAGGAGGATGGATTCTACTGAATTTAAAAGCATCTGATAAGGTTCTTTTTATTATTGTTAGACTTTTCCAGTTTCATTAACAAGGTCATTATAAAGGTCCAATTTGGTTGAATGATGGTGGTCTCCAACGATAACATCTACACACCATAGCTTTAAATCCCTTCCGTAGCTGTTCATACTTGAATGCATACAAGATTGGATTGATAGAAGAATTAATCGACGCCAAGACCGCATGTGAGTGCCAAATGTTGGCCTCTACCTCTCTGGAGAGGAAGGAATGAGTCAGTGTTGAAACTAGAAACCAAACTGCCCCTTGGATCACGAAAATGAAGAAAGCAGTGACGATGACAACCAAAATGCCAGTGACTTTCCTGCGAGCTTGGTGCAGTTCTTGAGCAGGGCCCTGGATTCCTTGCTCTTCTAGGTTTCTGGCTCCTCGTTTCAAGGTGATGATGATTCTGAAATACATCCAAATAATAGCGGCAGTAGGTAGAAAGAGCAACATCAGTGTTGCGATGGCGGAGAAGAGCGATTCTTTCGTTTTGCAGAGGCAGTTGTTCGAGTAGCACAAGGCGGTCATGAGAAATGTACGAGGTAAATATGCAATGAGTGGCGTACCCCAAACTGCGAGTAGCATCGCGGTGATCTTTCTTCTCGTGAAGTAACTTGGATACTTCAGGGGTCGGTTGATCCCAATGAACTGTTCAAAACACACCAGGGTGAGACAGAGCACTGAGTGGGAAGTGGAGCTGTTCAGAAAGAACAGAAACACCCACACGCTGTTGTGTTGGAAAGTTTCGTCTGCGCTACATTGTGTGCCGTTGGGGTGTTCTGCATGATGGGTCACTGTATAAAAGGAATTCAAAGAAACTAATACAGAAACCAATAAATCGGCGATAGCTAGGTTGAAAATTGTCAAGTTGGTGATGTTATGCAGTGTCCTGTTACAGCAGATAGTCAGGCAGACAAGAAAGTTTCCAAGGAGTCCAACAACTCCAACAACGGGCATTGCGATGAGTAAAATTTTGTGTAAATTTAGGTCACTGTCTGCCATGGTAGACAGTTCTTTGTCAATGTTGGACTGGTTGCGAGTATGTTTCTTATTCAGTGTATACACAGGCGATAGGCTTACCAGTCAATGATTTCTTCAGTCATATGGTTTCTGTATTGTAGATAAAGATGGTAGTCTCCTGAAGATGACTAGAGCACGGATAGTCGAAACGTTGAGACCAATTAATAACTCACTCTGCGGCATTGAAGTTAATCACTGATGACTCTTCGCTCCACCAAGCAAAAGTAGTAGTCCTGGCCGAAATCTACTCTGCGACAGTAGTAGAAATAGTAAGACAGGTTCTCAAAGAACAAAGCCACACAGCAAAGTAGATATATTTACATGGTGTTACCGCAAACTGAATTTAAATTGATACCTCACCATGCATGCAATGTCTCGAAACCCATATAGTTGGTATATGTATAATGCGAAGATCTGTGGGTGGATAGTTTGTACAAAGAAGACAGCTTCACTCGATCAAAGGGAAATTCTGTGTGGCCTGTCTTGGCTAATGGGATTGTCAGGAGCTCTATCACTGGTAAACATCAGCAATTACTGATTTTAAAATCTAGTAACTAATGAAGACTGATACTTCCTAAACTGCCTAACAGGACTGCAGCGTCTATTAGCTTTCCAACAACTCTGTCAATCAATTGCACTTGTCAGTTTAAGTCTATGTTTTTACAAGGGAGTTGTTGCAGTGAATGCTTTCCCTCCCTATAGCCTGACAAACAAAATGGGACACAAAATGTATCGGTAGTTTTTCTATATGATGCACTTTTCTAATACGAGCAAAATGTTTTTTGTGGCAACACCAGTCTCATCTCATGGTTTGTTTGCACATGGCTACATGTATGATTTCACTCTTCCCTTTACACACACCTCAAAAATAATCATTTGCTATTTAATATTAGCATTAAGTCTGCACAAAACAAGTTCAGTCGAATTATTTTACTACGCAAAATTGCTGGGCGACATCATTTTATAAAGGAACGTAGAGAAAAGAAAGCAGTTTATTATTGTAAGTCATTAGTGTGACTATATCTCATAATAATAAATAAGCAGAAGTCATAAATATGACTATGGTAATTAAGTCATGTTTATGACGTGCAAGTCAGGGTGCATATCCTGCTTCCTTTTGACTTCCATTTTATATGTGTTTTTTATCTCTAACTCTTTGTAAAAATAAACTATTTCAGCAGGAGACCTTGGTGTCTTTCTTGTTTTAACAATTTTGATGGTGTTTTATGTAATATCTTTTTCACTAATACAGTTTTTATACTGAGGGCAAAGCATGGAAAGCAGTGCTGGGCGCTGATCAGAGTTTACCCTAATTAAAGATGACGTAAATAAATGGTAGAGTCGCAGTTCAGTTGAAACATTTTGCTGTGCAGAATTGCTGGACGACATCATTCCCTAAAGGGACATTGAGAAGGGTCATAATTATAAGTCATAAGTATGACTTAAACCTCATAATTATCAATTAGCATAAGTCATATGACTTATGCTAATTAAGTCATATCTGTGACTTGTACTAAGTTGTAGTTATGAGATATAATTAACAATTATGAGATTTAAGTCATAATTGTGACTATTTTCTCTCTTCCTCATTGCCCCTTTAACACTTCTGTAACTTTCCCACCCACTCAAATCAAAATTCTAGTTGTGTTTTGTGTAAAAAAAAACAACAATAATAGTAATATTTATAATAAATAAGTAAGTAAATAAAAAATCTTTAAAGATCAGTGTTTTCCTCAAGTCAAAACTGTCCCAGCTACTTTAATTTTGTGTTTGCTCTGTTTTAGCTGTACACTTTTTACACAAAGAGGTTGTTGAATTGTTTTTGTCTTCTCTATACCTGCCACTGTTTATTGTTTTTTGTGTACATATTAATTTTTAATTTGGGTTTGAACAAAGAAAAACTGACTGGAGCGGGACGTGAACCAACGACCTCCGGATTAACATGCCAGCGCTCTACCAACTGAGCTATCCAGCCCTATGTTGGCGGTCTCCCTTTTAGTCAATATTTTTGTTCGGGGGTGCCAGTCAGAGGCCATACAACCTTTGGGTGTGATGCCTGGCTACACAACAGCTCACAGTAGCCACGTATGATCGCTACAGCCCGGGGGGTCACTAGTGCAAGAGTTCTATGACATTGTGGTGAATTGTAAATTGTAAATTAAAACTTTACCTTTTTTTTCTTTCAGACTTCCCTCCAGAGGAAAGAAATCCAACCCTATACAGAGCCTCCCAGAGCTCATCGCAGCATGTAGAGGCAACAGGACTGTCCTGAACAAGATGATCATCCCAGAGGTCACAGCTGATCAGTGTGAGGAGGTAAGCTAGGTTTGCACTCCACTGGTATTCTCATATCGAATCCATCCTTTAGGTTAATACTCAACACCCGAATGAGTTGACTCTGATATGTTTGAAGACACATTGGATATACCTTAACATACAACTGTACCTTGAATATACCTCGAAAATACCTTGAACATACCCTGAACATACCTTGAAAGTACCTTGAATATACCTTGCACACACCTTGCACACACCTTGAACCTACCCTGAACATACACTGAACATGCCCTGAACATACACTGAACATACACTGAACATGCCCTGAACGTACCCTGAACATACCTTGAACACACCTTGAACACATCTTGACCATACCTTGAACATACCTTGAATATACACTGAACATACCCTGAACATACACTGAACATACCCTGAACATACCCTGAACATACCTTGAACACACCTTGAACACACCTTGAACACATCTTGAACACATCTTGACCATACCTTGAACATACCTTGAATATACACTGAACATACCCTGAACATACCCTGAACATACCTTGAACACACCTTGAACACACCTTGAACACATCTTGAACACATCTTGAACACACCTTGACCATACCTTGAACATACCCTGAACACACCTTGAACACATCTTGAACACATCTTGAACATACCTTGAACATACCTTGAACACATCTTGACCATACCTTGAACATACCTTGAATATACATTGAACATACCCTGAACATACCCTGAACATACCTTGAACACACCTTGAACACACCTTGAACACACCTTGAACACATCTTGAACACATCTTGACCATACCTTGAACACACCATGAACACATCTTGAACACATCTTAAGCATAGCTTGGACATACCCTGAACACACCTTGAACATACCTTGAACACACCTTGAACACATCTTGACCATACCTTGAACATACCTTGAATATACCCTGAACATACCTTGAACATACTTTGAACATACCTTGATCGCCACACCACCGTCATCATGAAGAAAAGGGAGGCAATATTTGGAAGCCCATAAAACAAAGTGGTTTGAAAGGGATTTTTTAGAGGAGAGGAGTGTGGGAGCTTGATTGGCATTTGTATTTAATATTGTGCAGTTATTTAATAATACACATTTAAAATTGTTTGAACAACATCACAAAACGCTGTGCAAAATAAGCAAAATCAACCCAGCTGTACAAAAAAAAACCTGAAAGGTATTGGTACAGGATTGGTAAGGATAAAAAAAGCATTATTTAATTTTAGTCTGAAAGCTTGCTGATTATGAAGTTGATACTAGAACAAGTTTCTCTGTGAAATAATTCCCTCTGAAATAAAGTAATATTCAAGAAAAATGTATTTACAAAACTTAAAAACCCAACAGCTGATTTGGGTTGTTACAACCCAAATTAAGGAAAATGTGTTGACATGCTGTTGAAAATTGTGCATCGTTTCTTACTACTTTCTCCTGACTCACAGTGTCACATAAGCCCAAATTTTCACAGGTTTGTTATTTCATGTATGGTTGATCACGCAAAACATGAACACTGTCTGCGACTATTTTGTCAGCTCTAATACCTTAACAATAAAAGTGCAAAGATGCGTAAAAAAAGCCAAAGTTACCCCCTCCGCGTCCTTAAACTTCATTCATTACGGGAAAGGTCCATTAAAAAAAAGAGGTTAAAATAAAACATCCTTTTCATCTGGCAACCCACACCTGTTTTTACCATGTAATTCCTTTTCCAAACAGTGGACTTAATTGGATCATGCACAAACCAGTAGGGCTGCTGACTGCCCCAGGCAGATTAACTGCTCATCCATTAAGGTTAATGACCCAAGTAATTCAATGTAAACAACCCCCACTGGTGAAAAGGATGTGTACTTTCTGAATTGTTGTGGCCAAACTTGGAAACCGGAAATTCTTTAATTGAGTTTTCCCTAAATGAGTCCACAAAAATTTGTCCTGCTGTAGATCTGGAAAGTGCTTCAGCGGCTACCGGTACTTGAGACGAAGCTCAGTGTGAGAGGCTGGTGGGCTGATGGGGGTGACAAAGAGGACAGACTGCTACCAACAACTCATATCAGTAAGTACACAATAAGGAGTGGTGGTGGTTGAGGGGGGGGGGAGGGGTCCAGGGTGGGTGGGGTGGTTATGGGGTGTGACTCAACCAGGAATGAGAAATTTCAGATTCAGACTGTTGGCTGAATTCAAACTCTTTTATGGTTTTATGGCTGTCTAGTGAAAAAAAAAACCATTATGTTATTTTCTTCAAATGTAAAGAAATCTTGCTGTGTGATCTACTTCTCTAGTGCTGAGGATACTGTTCCCAGAAGCTTCTTCAGATCTATAAATCTAGGACTTACCAAAAGGTGCAAACGCCATCACAGCCTTCTCCCTTAACAGTGGTCCACTGGCCAAATGCTAGTTAAAACACTCGCTGACCAGTCACAATACACTCCCAAGTGGTCCGGCTGGATAGTTAAGTGTTGAAAAGCATCCCTATTTCATTTGAATTATGGACTAGTGAAAAAGCTGACGGACCAGTGAAATGACAAGGTAACTGGTCCTGCTGAAAAACTTAAGAGTACACCCTACATGCACATCGATTCAACATACCTTCTGAAAGTTAAATCCTACTTTCAGACCTATTTGTCAGCATTGACTCCCACCCCTGATCAACGAGTTCTGTCAACATGTTTTAAAGGGAAGGTATCTGTTTGGATATCACTCTTAAAATTAATGGCAATAAATACTTACTTGGTTAGAAGTACAGCAGCTTTCCATAGTAAAAAGCCATTTGAATCTCAGAAATGTTACTGTCGGAAACGCTTCTCAGATTGTGTATTTCTATTAAGGTTTATTCTTCCTGCGTTTTTGGCGCTTTCTCGAAAACGCGATCACCTTTTGAAATGAAATTTTTTGAGGTTTAGATTTATTGTTTGTATTAACAATCGAACGGTTCCAAAAACCAAAGGTCTACTTTGCCTTTAAAAGCTGCCGATACATTTCATATCTTAGCTGGCCTTCCGAAAGACAAGGACTATCTGGCCGTTCATGCAGATCAAGAATACGTCCTGCAGATTGATCTCCAAAGGCTCAACAGACAAAAGCAGGTAAGTCAGTTATCCAGAGATGAGACATTTCAAACTTTCATCTGATTACAGACTTTTTAAAAGTCTGCCTGGTAAACAAAAAATGCTTTATTTCTCTCCTTATTAAATAAATTAGTCAGGCTCTTTGATCTTCTTCTCTAGTGCTAAGGGTACTGTTCCCAAAAGCTCATTTGAATTTATAACCCCAGGGGTTACTAAAATGTGGAAATGCCATCATTTCAATGTACCCTCTAAGATCTGGATCCCAGTTTGATACTTTTTTTGTCGGCAGTGACACAACTGTTCCAATGGTCGTTACTGTGTCATACTCCGCTAGCTTTTCCCCGTGCACTGAGACACTTTGGTAGCAGCCATTTTCAAGTTAAATTTTGAACAGTGTCTGGTACAGTGACTTGATTGGTTACAAGTGAATGCTAAAACTGGATCACATCAGACTAAAGACAGTTTTGCTGTCACATAGTTGGGGGCAAGCTTTCGTCTAACAACCTGCAGATGAGCAAACCCTGGTACCATTGTGCCAAACACATGCATTCAGAATTAAGTAGTGGTGTTCATCATCTGTTGCAAAAGTTTGCGTAACTGCGCAAAAGTTTGCCCTGCACCATTTGTCATAGCGACTGTCTCTAGTCGGAGAAATTCAAATTTAAGCAGTAACTTTGGACAGAGCAACAGGAGAGTGATTTCTCAGGATTTCTCCTGTGTTCAGAATTTTCTCCTTGATCCTTCAAATTTTGTTCAAAAAGAATTATAGCAGTCACCAAAAGAAGTAAGAAACAGTCCACATTGTGTCCAAACGTGTAGTTTTGTATATCTGGTGATACACAGATGTCTGTCAACCTCCTTAATTTAACATCTGAGAGGTTCTGTGTCTAGAGTTAGCTGTGTGATTGCTCACACCTGCTAACCATTTTTTTTCAGAATTTTCACATTTGTCCAATCTCACCCGTGAAGCAAGTCACTGTACCAGACAACAGCCCAATCTAACTCACAAAATGATTATTCCCAATGTGCATCTTGTTTTCTACCAACTTTCATTTTATCACTATTCAAGTGTGAGCAAATGATATAATCTGAAAGAGCTGTAAAATATGTGCACATCTATTGTTTTGTGTACTTAGGGAGCGCCTCGGAAGTTGGGGGTGTTCTTGACGCAAAGGAATGTTCCCTTAGGCAAACCCCTGCAATGTAGTGGACGGCCAGAACGTTCTGCCGGACCGCACCCATTTTCCAATAAATAGAGACCTCTTGAAAGTGGGTACAAACATTAAAAGTCTCTTACCTCAAGTAATGTAATTTTACTTGATACTATTTCAGAGCGAAATTTGAATTGTGACGTCATCGGACAGCAAAAACAAACTGGTACATGTACATTCCAAAGAGGAATTTCTGTGCCAGTCAAAGGGTCAAATTCAATGCTTTGTTGATTGAATAACATCAAAATTCAGGATTAAACTGAAATTTTTTTTGTAGAAATGTGACGTCATCAAGTTTTTTTGTTTTTTAACAAAAATTGCACTTGAAGGGTATCAAACACAGTGGCAATTTACACCATTTTAACGCGAGGTTAAGAGACCTGAAATTTTGTTTCCACTTTCATAAAGACTCTATTTATTGGAAAATAAGTGAATCACAAACTGATTTTGATCTTGGAGTCACTCTTTAAAGTAAAACGATTCCAAACAATAATTGACAGCTGTGTTTTGTCTTTGCCTGTGTACTGCATTTAGGATCCCTTCTCATTTGAACTTCGTTGTCGTTTTTTTAACTCTAGAGTGACACAAAGTGTCATGCACCACGCTTCCCCAAGTCCAAGCATGAAGGATGGTTCATCGTTCTTGGTGACATCGAAAATAAGGAGCTCCTTGCCATGAAAAGGATCGGGTACGTGAGCCGACGTAGCGTGGTCCAGCTTGCGTTCTATACACCGGAAACTACAGGTAAGCTGTTGCAGAGAGTTATCCACATACACTTACAGCCTTGGCCTTTATGCCATGTCAAAGTTTGTAGTTAATAAATAATCAAACAAATTAAAATATACCTGTTGCGAGCAACATGCTGGTATGAATTCTCTAATGAGTGTGTGTCCCGATTACAACTGAGACTTATTTATTTATGTTGTTAAATAAATATTTACCAATCCAGAACTGTTTAAGTTTTGTTATTGCCAGTAAGGTTGGTCCAAAAGTAGCTACAGCTGCGGCTGGATCGCCGTGTCATCATGTGTTGAAGTTTAATGTCCTTAGCACAATACCCTTAGCAACAGTCATGGATCTGGCCTTAAGGGCACTCTCTTTTGGTTTGTAATGAATTCAGTTTGCCATGCTGACATTGTTTTACTCAGGTGCACTCAATACCTGGGGCCGATTGTGGGGGGGGGGGTGGGTTGATTTACACTATTGGTCCAATTCCTCAGTTGTCATCACCGACGGTCAATCTTGCTCATGCCATTATGGAAGTCAAGAATCCCAGTGTGTTTCTGTGCAGTGTCTTCTTCCTGGCCTGGGTTTTGGCTGGAATCATCCTGCAGAGAAGTATAGGACGTCTTTAGCAACAGCCGTACCTGTAGCCGTAGCCACCGAGCCCCACGTACCTGTAGCCGTAGCCACCGAGCCCCACGTGACCTGAGTGCGAGTGGTCCGGTAGCACTGTTACAGAACTATGTATTACTATACATGTATGTAAATGTTGAATGTTTTTTTTTTCCTTGTGACTGCATAGGCCGTGTCATCTATGCCTTGTACATTATGAGTGACTGCTACCTGGGTATGGACCAGCAATACGAGGTATGTCTTGACGTACGAGAGGCAGACATTGGCGCCCAGTTCAACACAGAGGTCGAATTTGAAGATGGGGAGCTAGACAAGCTTCTTGATGAAGAACTCAATGGCCTGGATGACTGAATAGTTGAGCGAGTCAAGTCCCCTGACTCAGACTCAAACTCCAGTGTGTTTGAATGCATCATCCGGATAACCAATACATTGAATACATGAGTATAGTGTTAATTTTTAAAAATATTTTTCAACAGGTGAAAGCAAGAAAATCCCCTGAAATTGTGTGCATGTGTAAATGCATGTCTATTTTTAATTGATTGGATTTGAAAACAGTGAAGGAAGAACACTTCATCAAAAATCTGCTATAATAACTGTTGTTTTAAAAAGTTACATGGGGATAACTGGGTCGCCCAAAATCATCTCCCAAAGTAAATCTTGGTTGCGTCATTCCAGGAGTTCCACTTCTCATGTGTGCAAATTCAAGGCAAAATCAATAAAAATGCTGGACTTAACCCCTTCTGCTTTTTTTGGGCCCGATTTAGAGTAAATTGCTGGACTAACTCACCCCTTATAATTTTTTCAGTTTTTTGCCCGATTTAGAGAAAAATGCTGGACTTACCCCTTGTGATTTTTTCAGTTTTAGGCCTAAAATCGATAAATATGTTGGACTTGCCCCTTGTGATTTTTTCAGTTTTTGGCCCGAAATCGATTAAAATGCTGGACTTACCCCTTGTGATTTTTTCAGTTTTTGGCAAAAAATCGATTAAAATGCTGGACTTACCCCTTGTGATTTTTTGGCCCGATTTAGAGAAAAATGCTGGACTAAACCCCTTGTGATTTTTTCAGTTTTTGGCCCAAAAACGATTAAAATGCTGGACTTACCCCTTGTGATTTTTTCAGTTTTTGGCCCGATTTAGAGAAAAATGCTGGACTTACCCCTTGTGATTTTTTCAGTTTTTGACCCGAAATCGATAAAAATGCTGGACTTACCCCTTGTGATTTTTTCAGTTTTTGGCCCGATTTAGAGAAAAATGCTGGACTTACCCCTTGTGATTTTTTCAGTTTTTGACCCGAAATCGATAAAAATGCTGGACTTACCCCTTGTGATTTTTTCAGTTTTTGGCCCGATTTAGAGAAAAATGCTGGACTTACCCCTTGTGATTTTTTCAGTTTTTGGCCCGATTTAGAGAAAAATGCTGGACTTACCCCTTGTGAATTTTTCAGTTTTTGGCCCAAAATCGATTAAAATGCTGGACTTACCCCTTGTGATTTTTTCAGTTTTTGGCCCGATTTAGAGAAAAATGCTGGACTTACCCCTTGTGATTTTTTCAGTTTTTGACCCGAAATCGATAAAAATGCTGGACTTACCCCTTGTGATTTTTTCAGTTTTTGGCCCGATTTAGAGAAAAATGCTGGACTTACCCCTTGTGATTTTTTCAGTTTTTGGCCCGATTTAGAGAAAAATGCTGGACTTACCCCTTGTGATTTTTTCAGTTTTTGGCCCAAAATCGATTAAAATGCTGGACTTAACCCTTGTGATTTTTTCAGTTTTTGGCCCGATTTAGAGAAAAATGCTGGACTTACCCCTTGTGAATTTTTCAGTTTTTGGCCCAAAATCGATTAAAATGCTGGACTTACCCCTTGTGATTTTTTCAGTTTTTGGCCCGAAATCGATTAAAATGCTGGACTTACCCCTTGTGATTTTTTCAGTTTTTGACCCGAAATCGATAAAAATGCTGGACTTACCCCTTGTGATTTTTTCAGTTTTTGGCCCGATTTAGAGAAAAATGCTGGACTTACCCCTTGTGATTTTTTCAGTTTTTGACCCGAAATCGATAAAAATGCTGGACTTACCCCTTGTGATTTTTTCAGTTTTTGGCCCAATTTAGAGAAAAATGCTGGACTTACCCCTTGTGATTTTTTCAGTTTTTGGCCCGATTTAGAGAAAAATGCTGGACTTACCCCTTGTGATTTTTTCAGTTTTTGGCCCAAAATCGATTAAAATGCTGGACTTACCCCTTGTGATTTTTTCAGTTTTTGACCCGAAATCGAAAAAAATGCTGGACTTACCCCTTGTGATTTTTTCAGTTTTTGGCCCAAATATAATACATATAACATTAAGTTTATTGGGGTTATTTGTAAGGCAGTAAATGAGGAATGTTTTTCATGATACAGCAATATAAATTTATGTACATCAAACTGGAGACAGATTGAAAGGCAGTAGAGTTCTATACACTCTTCACTGCATATTAACATCTTGGAAAAAACATGGCATGGTGTAATATAAAAACCAGAATAAATTATGATATAAATATCATTAGAATAAATAGTTAACTGTGTTTTGCATGAATTCTTTCTTCGTCTAACCTTGTTTTAATTACTCAGGATAACACTTTTAATATTAGTTGTTGTTAAGTTTATTTTGTAAACACCATGAGGTCAGTTTGTAACCCTGCGTAATCCTCACAACAAAATTTGGCTTTAAGTGACACACAGTTCCTTCTATCAAATGATAGATGTCATGTACAGCACTCCGCACTGATGCACCGCTTTTGCTCAAAATAACTGGCTGTAAGACAAACTGATCACAGCTTGATCGACTGCACTGGTAGCAGTCACTAGCATGCCAGTAAACTTGGAAGTGTACGAGCGTACGTCAGTGAAATTTAATATGTCTGTCTGAGAGCGGCGTCTGTTCACTTCTGTTTTAAGCATTAGTGCGGAGTGCTATAGGGCTTCCTTTTATTCTTATTATTTATTTGACCAAGACAAACCAAACAAAATTTACAAAGAAGCAAGTACAAGAAACTGAATACAGAAGTAATCCAAAAAAATATGTATATATAAATTAGACAGTTTAGAGCCTTCTCACTGACGTCAGGTATCTTAAGGAATGCAATGCTGGAGTACTATGCAAAGGTAGGATACGTACGTATAGTGCCGTTCAGCGTTGCATCTCAAACCATAAATGTTTGCGCAGTTCTAGTAGCGTGTGTGCGTGGCATGCAGGAGTAGGTACTCCAGCACAGCAAGCGATAAAATAGTGACCTTCAAATGAGTAGGAAATTCAGCACAGTGGACATCTCTTCCTGCTGTCTAGTATGGATACCAATAGACTACAAGTATTGTGCAAATTGAAACGTTGACCCCCTTTCAAAGGTAATGTTTTGTTTCCTTTACACATGAATGCAATTAATAACAATTAATGCCTAAGATACTAAAATATTTACATACTTGCACAGTCTCTATTTACCCAATTTTCACAATTTCTATTACTGTATAAACCATGTAGCGACTGAGGTTCACAATATGGCATTCATTTAGATTGGAAATTAGTGAACTCAAAACCTACCAAAAAAGATATCGATTAAAGTCTTATACATGTAAAATATACGGACCTTGTGCAATGACGTCATAACAGATCTATGTACGCACGGCGCACAGGATGGGCCAATGACTGACCTTTTTACCTCTAGCCGAGGGCGCCCCACTCAAATAACCTCAAGGTCTGTACTGAAAGAAGGTCACGGAAGCAATAATATATCCGCTGGTAAAATTAAGAAGGAACAGTCGAGCCTAAAGACTTCCCAATCCTACAGACTCCCAAATCGTCGCAAAGACTTTCGGTATTTGGAGAATGTCAATTTAGTTCAGCACAGCCGATTTGCCATTCCCTGCAAGAATACCTCTATCTGCATGTAGCATTATAACTCCCAAGTCAAATTTACTTCTAAATAATACATATAATTTATACACAGTATATTCACCTTACAATTGTTTTGCTGAGAAATTTCTTTTTTGAAGTTTCTGCAAACATGCGGAGTACTCGGGTGGATGTTGTGGCGGCGATAATGCCTGGTTGCAATAGCAATGCATTATCGGTTCGTCCCAAACAGTAACAGGTTTTTCTGACATGTTCCTTACGTGAAACTAGAGTACATGTTAAATGGTTTACATATGTGTAACTCATACCTTTGAGTTGTCAAACAAACAAACCACCCGTTCATCTCAGAACCACCACAATTCATAAAGAGAGTTTATGTACATGGTGTCACTTCAAACCTCACTTGATTGTACTCCCACCATGCAAAGTTTTCCACTCCTACAATATCCTACTTAACTCATACCTAATAATCTATCATTCAATCTTGCACCATATCCCAAAGGACGTTAACTCTGCGAATGTTCAATCTCCACTCCCGCCTATCTTGGTCTCCTTGAGGAAGGTGCTGTCATTTTCCCATCTCTTCCATGCCCAACCCCGTTTTGGAAGTGTTTTTTCCATTCTCACCATGCTCACTATGCGGCCAAACCAGACCTGCTTCTGCAGGACTGTACTGAACATTCACCATTTTTGTTTAGTCATATCAATGCAGTTTTGTGTTCACCGTCACTGATAACGCTACACAGTATAGTACATTAAAATAAAAATTAGAATATCTGTTTCAACGAGGCAGTTTAGTTCTAAACCTTTACGCTGACCAGCTGTCATCACATAAGACAGTCAGCCAACTATACGTGAGATACACTGCAGTATTTACATCTGATGACTTAAACTGCTATATTATTGTCTTGTTAGCGTAAGACGTTGTATCTCGCATGAAGAAAAAAAATCCATCTTGGCGCCTTGTGCACTTCCAAATTACTTTTCGGGACATGCAATGTCTTTACAGTGACATAACATAACTAACCACCAATAGGGGCACAGTCCCAGCATCATGACCACCAAAGGAAAACTGCCTAGTATTCATGGCTGCAACTTGTACACATTTATCCGATGACGTTCAATTCACATCAAACACTCAATTTTACCCAGTAATGATGTGTATTCACTTGTTATAGTGTCTCACTGGGCAATTGATTGTCTCCTCTGTGGATACTTTCCTGATGATACAAAGAGTACCTTCCATATAATAGGTAGATAGAGCCGTCCCTAAGTTGTTCCTTTGCAGAACATGTTGGCGCATCAATAGCGGTGTTGCTGGTGCTGATGCTGCTGGTTGTAGGACCCGCTGTTGCTCTGAGCAGTGTTGGACGTGTACATCATACCCTGCTGCTGTTTGGATGTTGCCGGGTTACTCGCTTGCGTTGTGTTCTGCTGGTATCCAGGCATCATGTGCTTCTGTACAGAGGTGGAAAAAATGGGGGCAAACTTGATCTTCTAGTTTCATGACTGGTTTTTGGAGTAAAAACAAATCGTCATGTCAGTGCAACAAGGTCATACTTTGATTCTGCAACAAAGTAATATAAAAAAACGCCCCGTGCAACAATGTTGTACCTCAACGTCTATTGACTTAGTGTGTACATCTGAGCTTTCTTAAGCCAGATTCAACCTTCTGACATTCTAAAACACACGTTTCACATCAATGCTATTTAAGGAGATATGACCTTGTTGCACTGACACAGTAATGATTGTGCTGTAGTTTTCAATAACTTTACTCTTTACAAACACCCTGTGAAAGTTTCAGCAATTTGGGTGGTCACGTTCTCAAGAAAACGTTGACTAACGGTGCATTCTGGATTTCTGAGTGTCATTTTGTGCCCCTCATCTGCTGAAGATTTTATTTTTCGCAACCCCACCTCTATCTATATATTATAGCCTTTATCAGGTTCGACACATCACCTTTACCTGTTGTGCCTGGTAGTCGTTCTGCATCATACCGCCTCCTGGTGCCCCGCCATGGCTGGATGCCGATGCGGCTACTCGCATCCTCTTAGCTCCTTGTGCATGGCTTGATGACCCCCCAGTCTGAAAGACAATGAAAAAACAAAGAGGATAAAGACACGATGTACCTACTTTTTACACCAGTTTCGGACGACATATAACAAGAGAGATAATAAAGGGTGCCACTGTGCATCGGTACGTGAGTGATAACCTTCATGCTCCATCCAGATTTTGATTGAAATGTAAGGGTAATTCAAATACATGACAGTTCTAATCAACTCAAATTACTTTCAGTACAAGCCTGTGTGTCAATTCACATGTTAACCTGCTTTGATCGGTTTAAGGTACTTGACGAAAAAGTACAATCACTGCTAAGGGTGACAGTAGAAAAGTGGTAGCCTTTTTTTGTGCACTATAACTGCTACTACCCAAATGAAATGACTGTAACTGTTTGCATTTTATAGCTGGGTTGGCGGCATTGCAAAGCAAACTCTAGGGAAGCCATGACATTGGTTTAAGATGGACATTTTTTTAAAGTGTGCTTAGTATGATAGTAGAACAAGTGCCAAGCATCGCCAAAAAATGTTTCAACTCAAAGAGTTGAGCTAATTAAAAATATGCAGCCCCTGCAATTTTACAATTTGGGTGGTAAATTTTTATACAAATGGTGAAAAATACAACAACCCCAAAAGAATATGTTAATATTTCAATAACTCCAGAAGACCAATGGCAAAACTTCCCTTTCAGAGAGCAAGCTGGCAAAGAGAGAAAAAGTGGTGCAAGAAGTACAACTATTTTACATTTAAATGAAAGAACCAGCATAAGGCCAGCTTGCTTAGAAAACTAGTCAAAAAGTTGAACTGCCACATCAATAATATACATTAAAGTTTGCTTATTAAAACAAAAAAAATTTCCTTGTTTATTTTGTAAAAGTGAGAAGTAATACAATTAGGTAAAAAAAATTTTAAATTACCACCAACTCTTTTGTTTGTTTGTTTGTTTGGTTGGTTTTTGTTTTTTACAAATAAAAATGAAAGCAAAAAGATGCTATAATGCCACCTACACTGTGCCCGTGACTGGCTTGATGCGCCATGCGCATACGTTGGTGAGCCTGTAAATGGGTACCGGATCCCGACTGCAGCGACGCAGCGATGTTGACGGCAGGCAGCAATAGGATGACACCAGTATAGAACAGCCACACACACATGCATGCACAACATGCAGTCAGCAAAAAGGGATGTGGAGTACAGCGGCAGGTAAGGAGGTCATAGTGCCAAGGTCACAGGTCAAGCAGGATGTTGCATACAGCATGGATAAAACATTTTTTTTAAGCACACACACACACACAAAACACACACGCAACACAGGAAAGCGGGAGAAAACCAAAAGAAAATCAGGCATGGGAAAGCCAAAAATAAAAACAGCAAAGTGTAAGAATGAAATCTTTAAAGTCAAACCAAAGTTATCTATACTACAAATTCCTTTTGGAAAGGCCCCAACACACAGTTGCATTAGACTGAGCTAGACCCTAGTGCCTAACCCCAATAAACATTGTTTTAATCATGTAATTACAGGGGTGCACCACACTAAGTAAACTCCCATAGTAACCAACGCTAAATGCTAAAGATTCAAAAATAAAAAATAAATGAAAAAGTCTCTCAGCCTCTTGAAAACCAATCACATATATTTTCAGACAACTAAACTTCAGATTTCTTTTCAATTTTTGGTAGGTCAGCCGTTTGGAATTTTTGCTAATTACCCTAGAAAAAAAACACACCCGAAAATGTGCTTTTTCCCAAACCGACTTGCTGCCAGTTTTCATCAGGCACTCCTCCAATTCACGAGCCATATAGGATCAACTTTAAAGCCTAAATTTATCAAATCTCCCCAAAAGTTGAAACACAGAACCCCCAGGTTGTGAAAGATTCTTATAATTACACATTCTATTAATTGCATGACCCCAAAAACCTTATAATTAAAATGATTCTGTGGGTATACAAATTATGATAATTAGCTTGGCTCATGAATTTTTGCCTATTTAGTGTGGTGCACCCACAGGAGTCTTTCATGTATAGAGAGCGCCACCAAGAGTTTCCTGGAGAGGTCGTTATACTCAGTGCAGCAATGTCATCATTCTTTGCAAACTCATATTAGTCATTACTGTCTGTTTAATTTGAAATGTTGAGTTTTACATTATACAAGAACATTCAAATAAGTAACAATTTTCACTGTGGGTAATAATATTTTATTCCCAAGGCCTTGAAATGCCTTTCGTGTAATATTTTTCCTTGATGAAACTGAAGTGGAAAAAAACCCTAAATTGTTCAAAATTGTATTTAAAGTACACAAGTACGGACTTATATGTGTTGTGGCTTTAAAGACATCCATGTAAATCCAAGCTCCCCACAACTTATTGGACTTAATGTTTTGGTATTTAAAGCCTTTGAAAGTTTATTTTTGGTCAGAAAGTGGCAAAACAACATCAAAATAAAACTCTTGAAGGAAATCTTGCTCAGCGAACTTACAAAAAAGAAAGAAAGAGGAGAATGCAAGATGGCATTATTATTTCTGATACACAGTAATGGCACAGCAACTGAAATAAATAATGTGCATGCACATGCACCAAACAATTCCACACCGACCATTTTATTTGTGCTGCTCATTGTATTTACCCTTGGAAAGCCCATCTTAAAGAGCTGGAAATTTTGCTTAATAACTTTATAAAGGGGTTTCATTGAGGGTTTAGCATCACCACAGCTTTATGAAATGGTCCCCTGCTTTATAAAGAAACTGTGTGCTCAAATTATGCATAGAAAGTATAAAAAACAGTGCTTGCTGTGTCCGTAATTTGCTCCTCAATCCAAATGACAAAGTAACTACCCAAAAAAGTCTACATGACACATGTCATGTATGTACACTTTGTTTTGGTCATTTGCTTCTGTGATTGGCTCTTGGCCCAAATTTACCAGTCACTGCCCACACAGTCCAGAGTTATCAATTTACTTGCTTTGTAGTATATAATATTTTTGACTTAACCATACACTGATGTGTGATAATGGAGCATCTCAAAAATCGGAAGGGTAGGAACGTTCTTATTGGATCGGATAAGTATTCCACCATGGACCATTCCATTGGAACAAGGGAGCTTTCCATTGGACCGCCAGAACGTTCCATTGGAGCGTTCAAAATACTGATGCGCATTTCCACGCATGTAGGGTTGCTCCCAGCACAATAATGCGGCCCAGCGGAGTGTTCTGGCAGTCCAATGGATTGTAGGCGCACACCAGTGGGAACTTTTCTGTTGGCCTAGAATGAACCTGAATGTTGAGACGCTCCCTAAGCCTGGTGTACTCTCTATTTCCCCCGAGTCCTGCAGGAATAATTTGTTTCCTGCAGAACTTTTGGAAAGCACTGAGTGCATAATGTGTATTACACTTCAGTGTATGATCAAACCAAAACTATTGGTCCTTACCCCTGATGCAACTACTACACCTGTTACAGTTTCGGGGGTGGACAGTCGATATGAGCTCCCTGATGTATTGGAAGTGGACAAACTAGTCTACTATACATGCCCTTCACGAAGCAGTCATGGAACTGTGTGCGCATCAACCCTGTGCGATAATACTCGCGCACACGCTTGGTAAATAGCATCTGGCAACCAGTGAGAATTCCGCTCTCCATCATGAATATGTATGAGGTATATTATAATTTAGCATCTGGCAACGTTATGGTGATTGGACCAGTGAAAATTCCGCTCTCCATCATGAATATGTATGAGGTATATTATAATTTAGTACATCAGCCAGAAAAATCTTCTGTACAAGTCAGAAAATTTCTCTAAATCTGTGTTCCAAGCAGCTGTATCAAATTGACCCCCACTGCTTGACTGCTTGACAGATAAAATTCCTGAGCATGAAATTGCAGCCACAAAAAAATAAACTTCAAGCTGGCAACAGTTTTCTTCCTGCAGACAAAAAAGCGTTTTGTGTCAGGCAGTGCAGCTCTATGAACCCAGTTTCTCAGAGAACGATGATATAAGTTCATTTGAACACGAGTTGCAAAGAGAATTATATTTAGTGAAAACATTAACCCTACATCCCAAGCTTGGAAGGTATAATAAAAAAGTATAAAACAATATATATAAAAAACTTTTATCAGGAAATATTTAAAGGTATTACACAGGATTGGCAAGGATGAAAAAACATCAGTTTTATTTCCAGTCTGAAAGCTGACTAATAATTATCAAGTTCATACTGTCACCATTTATTCTGTAAAACATTTTGCCCTGAAATGAAGTACAATTCGAGAAAACTGAATCTGAAAACCTAAAACCACAACCACCGATTTCAGTTGTTGCAACCAAAATTAAAGACGCTGTACTGCGTTTACATGCTGAAAATTGTGCATAGTTTTTCACTATTTTGTCCCGACTCACACATACACAATGGATTAAGTGAATCTGCTCACAGGTTTGTTATTTTATACACATTAGTTGACCACAAAAAATAGGAACACATTCTGCGACTATTTTGTCAGCCCTACCAATCTAGTATAATACCTCAAATTTAGTTTTTCCTTCAAAGTTGCTGCCATGAATAAAGTAGAGTAGTTGACCATCATCACAGTGCCACCATCAAGGTCAGATTCCCGATGTACAATATCAATAATTGATACTAATTCTCAGTATACCCAAAAGGGGGTCAGACTATTTTCTCATCCAGCCTCAGTTTGGTTACATTAGTTTGAACGGGAGAAATAAAAGATGGAAGCCCCACGATCAAGATCTGCTCAAGTGAAGTTCTCCAGTTGAAAGCCGTGTTGTATGTGGATCTTTACCATTGTAACCAAAATGAGGCTGGAGGAAAGTATAGTCTGGTTCTTTTTTGTGCGCTATGAATGTTTGCATTCATTACTGTTGCTGAACATGAACAAGAATTGATGGCAGTATGATAAAGGACTCTAAGCATCTTTTGCGATGGATGTGGCAGCAGCACCATTTAAAGCGGCAGGGAAATGTCAAATTCAATTTTGTGATGTACTCATTTTCCAATAGATAGAGTCCTCATATGAGTGGGGGAAAAATTACAAGTCTCTAAACTCACGTTAAAATGGTGTAAATTGCAATGGTATTCAATACCCTTCCAGTGCAAAATTTGTCAAAATCCAAAACAGTTAATGACATCATTCTGAGAAAAAATGGGTTTGTACATTTTGGTTTCGGGATGTTTTGGTTCATTCCTGATTTTCAATAACATTTACTCGAAAACAGCAATGAATTCAATTTTTTTACTGACAAAAAATTCCTCCTTGGAATGTAAAGATCCATTAGTTGGTGAAATCCAATGATGTCAGATTTCAAATTTCACTCTGAAAAAGTCAGTTATGAACCAAAACTTACAAAAGTGTTGAGACCCATTTTTCTCAGAATGATGTCATCAGATCTTTTGGATGATGGCAAATTTTGCGCTGGGAGGGTATCACATACAATGGCAATTTGCACCAGTTTAACGTGAGGTTAGAGACTTGTAATTTTTTCCCCACACACATGAGGACTCTATCCATTGCGTTTTTTATTTTTATTTTAGTGAATTTCTAGCCAGCTGTTGTTTTAGTCGAGGGTCGCCAATACCTGCTCCAGCTATTTGGCCATACGCACTGCCAGAGACCATCCATTCAAAAGCTGCCTAGATATAGTAGACTGTAATAGGTGAGTAACCTCTGACCTACATGACCTACCTTACTCGTGTCCGACTTGTCTTCATTTTCATCGTCTGTAAGGAACTCACGTTTTGGGTAAGGAATGGGCTTGCCATCAAATACACTGCAAAAGAAAACAAAATAAAAATACAAACAACTGTTAAAAAAACTTTCATGTATAGGAGCTTAATTTGCTAAAAGTTGCATAGCCTGATTTTGTCGCCAAAAGGAAAAATCAAACAAACAAACAAACAAACAACAACATTCACAAAACAAATTTGACAGATGATGATGTTTCAAAATGGAAAAACATAGAAACACCAAGAGATATAGGAGAATACAACTGAGAAATAGGGGTTTAAAAATGAGTTGTTCATTGAAAAAACAAAGGCACAATTTCTTTCAAGTGCTATTTTTAACCCCTTTTGATGTTATTTATCAGGAAGGAAATTGCCAATACAAAATAAATTTATTCTTGCATTTAAATTTACAAAAATAGTATTTTTGAAAAATTTCACCCCTGTTGGCCTGTTTTGGCTTGTTTCTCAAAACTGATATTTCCGATAAACGATTCAATTATCTTGATCGCATTACAAATGAAAACAAATGTTTCTTTTTGCCAAGCAAATACTTTGAAGACCACCTACACAAATTGCCCAAACAACCCTTATAGCTCCGAGCAGACGAAATATACATGGCCAGTCATGTCTGTTAAATGAACAACTAGACTTTAGCTGATTATGATTATTTAAATGTGCTTTTAAAAATCAAGTAACAAACCACAAGGGAAACTGACTGGGTAAACTTTTAATTAATTTGGGTTTGAACAAAGAAAATTGACTGGATTACAGGTAGTCTTTGTACAGCCTTAATGTGCGTTGAACAACAGTTACTATTAAAAAGGTCATAAGACCCAATTTGAAATTATGAAATTATTTGAAATTCAAATGGCTTTTTTATTATAGATTTGGAAATGTTTTGAGCTTTCACTGAGGGTACTGCACGAAAATATCTGCCAGTGATAAGCGGCAGTTCATTAAAAACTAAACATGAATTATCGTCAGGATTCTGACATTATCTCACATCCATCAGCCATGTATAAACAATTTTGCATGTTACACGCTAGTACTATTTTGCGCATTGGCCATGGTATATGCCAAAAGCTTGTGTACATTTTTGTCTTTATACAGAATCATCTGTCACAATTTGAGTGCAAAAATATTGACAAATTAGGGAGACCGCCAACATACATGACATAGGGCTAGATAGCTCAGTTGGTAGAGCGCCGGCACATTAAACCAGTGGCCATTGGTTCAAATCCCGCTCTAGTCAATTATTCTTTGTTCAACTATAAATCAATTAAAATTTTACCCAGTCAGTTTCCCTTGTGGTTAATAACTGGATACTTGAAGAAGAAACAAAAAAGGCGTTTCCCCTTATGGTGATCCCCTGGCTGCTGCTTCCCAGGTTGTATCATAAACTTGGGTGTGATCCCTGACTACATGGCAGCTAACGGTTATATGGCTTCTGACTGGCACCCCTGAGCAAAGACATTTTCTAAATAGGGAGACCCCAAACATAGACCTTTCCATTGTTGATAAACAAACAATGCTGGTTGGCATGGACCACCGAATGTTTTAGAACAGATGTTTTAACCAAATTCAACATTTTCGGTAAGCTTCTAATTAAATATAATACCTCCCATGATCGGTTGCTTTGTTTCCAATAAATTCAACACTATTTGTTAATATTTGTGAACTTTGTTACAAACTGTAGTTATCTGTTTTTGTTTTGCATTTGATGGCTTTCCATAGTTTTCCAACCTGGGTTGGCAAAAACTTGAGCTGTCTATAGGGCTAATAGATAGCCCAGTTGGTAGAGCGCCAGCACATTAAACCGCAGGTCATTGGTTCATCAAATCCTGCTCTAGTAAATTTGTATTTTTTCAACCCTATAAATCAGAAAAAAATAACAATTATTTTGGCGAAGTTTGGGCCATTGCATCTTAAATGATGTCATTTTACGTGTAACTTTTTTTTAGAAGCCCTTGCACTGCGCAAAACCGCTGAAAAGACAGATATATAGTTTGCAAGACACTACCAGTAAACTAACAGAATTGTAGTTTAAAGATCAACTTGAACGGAATTAATATTATTGTGCTTTTGTTATTTTTTTAATATATTTTTTAAATGAGATATCGCCCAACTCACAAGGTCGGACAGCCACTTCAAGGTGAGGGCTACACTTAAGTGATTTGGGCTGTCAACCCAGATCAACTGTCACCAGAGGCATGTTGCCACCTACTCCTGGGGCTGAAACAGGGTTACCCCCTTCACAGTCCGTAAGGATATAGGCAAGGGTATCATCCACCAGGAGCCTGATTGGTAACAAGCACAATGCACAACTTTATAGAAACATCAACGAGTGTGTAATGATTACATGAGATTCAGTAAAACTCTATAAAAGTGGTTTCATAATGTAAAACAAAAAACTACATTTGATCAGTGTCTGGCTGAGCAAAAATGCAGGGTTGAATTAAAAGCCCCTAAGAATTAAAACAGCTAATTAAATGCCGCTAAGCGCCTAGGAATCAAAACAGCACAGATGTCTCACTCTGGACTCAATCCAGACAAGACAATGGAAAATGCATAGCAACGAAATTTAACAACCTTCATTAAGTCTGTGTTGTGACGTATGCTACGTTATAACAAGGACTGGTTTTACGCTGGTTTTCTGAGGCACTGGTACTCCAGTGATGATTTCACTTTACATTTTAATGGGTCTTTGCTGGGAGCCATGCAGGGCACCGCCTTTGGTAGGAAAAAACACTAGTTCAAAAAACAAAGAAGGGGGGGGGGCTATATAGTTTTCCAATCAATTTTCAACAAAATTACAGGGAGGAAAACTTTACACTTACGACCAAATAATAACTAAACACATAATAACTAAAAACTAGTTTAAGTGATTTTTGTTCAAGTTGATCTTTAAAAGATACCTTAGGTTAATTAGTTTTCATACAATTTCTATGTTTTATTTTAATATTGCCATTGAATAGCCCAACCACTTATTTTATGCTCAGAAATAATAACTTTAAGTACATGTAGCAGCTAATTTTATGTTGGTTAGTTTAATTTAATTAGCAGCATAGCTTTTGAAGGCTTTGCCTCGCATCAAATGCGGAAATCGACATATTACTGCATTTTCTATTATCAGTAACATCGTAGTGAAAAGAAATTACATTTTTGTGTAAACTTAACGAGCATTAGGAACAAAAGTCACCTCAGCAATATTCAATAGCTTGTTTTTAATTATATTTAGCTAAACAGGTCATCTGTGAAGATGGAATTAAAAATGATTTAGGAGGTTAATAAATGCTTGCCTTTAAATTGACCAACAATCAGCAATCATTTAATTTTAGTATTGTCTTCAGTTTTTAAAAAACACGCGATAATGAGCCATTCCCATCCAATTGCTAGTTGAGGTCTTCTTCTTTGAATGCCAATAAAAAACCTAAAATCAGTTAAAATGACGAACAAATACTGCCACCTTGTCCCAGGTACTTTTATGACTGCTGAGTTTTATGCTTTGACTAAAGACAGGCGTGGAATATCTACTGGCTGAGTGTAGACAAACATCATTTACAGGTTAAGGATACTCACTTCAAGATGGTACACACTGAGACCGACAGATGTTATCAACTCAGACACATCTGAAGAGTATTTTTATGATTTATTTTCTTGATAACTGATGCATTGGACTTCACACAGAATTTCCAGACTATTACTTGGAACCACTGTAGTTGTTTGTTGCACATGGATTCTTCTTATTGTTCTTATTGGTAACTATTGGTTCTTCAATGCATAAGGGATATCCAAGAAACAAATAAAATAAGCTGCTCATAATGAAACTCATCTATTGCTGCTCTCTACACCAGGATTTACTGAGGAAGTCTTGAGTTCAGTTCTAAGACATCTGGGATATAGGAGAGTTTACATTGTGACATCACAGAAGGAAACAGTTCTTTCAGATTTGCCAGAATGTAGTTCTAACCTTTCATGAGTGTTCACAGATTTTCAAGATGCATCTGCTAATTTTACCATTGCACTAATGGTTTTAACCGTATTTCTGACTGGATTTATAAATTCACAATGCTCTGAACATTGTTTTCTTTTGAGTCCTTATTGGCAACTGAGAAATCACCATTTTGTACAAAGCCGATATTTTTTGGAGCTCCTGACACATGGATAAACATCAACTATATAATTGTTGTCAACAGATTGAAGAGTCTCGTTTGTGACACCATGGATGGAAACGGATCAAATTTGTCATATTTTGCTTGGAACCGGGATAGTGTGTCCACATATTGTCAAGACCCGTTCTGCACTTCCGCATTTGTGCTTTCTTTTCTAACAGTAACTCTGATTGTGATTTTGAACTCAGTATGCCTTGTGGTTTTACGTCGTGTCCGAGGCATCCAAGAAACCACCAAGCTGTTTATGATGTCACTCACACTTTCTGACCTCTGCATCGGGATTTTCTTTGGAATTCCTACTCTGTGTTACTTCAATACTCATCCACGAAACGTACCGATTTTTTGCCGAATCATGCCACTTGTATCAACAACAATATTCGCAATAAATACATTTTCGTTGGTTTTATTGACAATTGATAGATTCTTAGCCATCACCTACTCGCTGCATTATCCGAGGCTGATGACACTAAAAAGATCAAAGGTCATGATCACACTGGTATGGAGTTTGACCATTATACTATACTCTGCCTTGTATTTCATTTCTCAAACCCCATTAAAACTTGTAAGGAACTTTAAAGTAAAACATGTACTCAATTGTATGGTAAAAAACAATGTTATGATGTATATATTCAGTGCAACTGTTGGAGTTTCACTTGGAATAATTTTCATACTTTATGCGTGCATTCTGAGAGTTGCTCAACGTCAGGCACGACTCATTGCTGCTCAGAATATCATCGGTAACATTGCAGGAAGACAGAATGTTCCAGGGCCGATCAGTACAAAGTCTGCTACTACTGTGGTCATTATAACAGGCACTACTTGCCTCTGCTGGATTCCTGCATCTATCTTGATATCATTAGCATATATATATGGCAGAGCACCAGTAGCGGGTGTTAGCATGATTGCCAATTCTCTATTAAGCAGCAACAGTTGGTTGAATTGCATCATCTACTGCTGGAGGAACAGGGAGTTTAAGCAAGCACTGCACAACTTAAAATCATCATGCTGTCACTGACTTTAGACGACAATCTGACACCGAACCTATCATGCATTTTAAAGTTATTTTTAACTTTTGTCATTAATACCTGTTTCATCACAACAGAGTTTTGTTACAAAAGAACAAGTTTTAGAATATTTTGATTGATCTTTCGATGAAAGGCAGTTTACACTGATGGTTGAGAAATTGGCCTGAGGTGTAAATGGTTTATTGTACAGAATTTACATTTCTAACAAATTTTGCAGCACGATAAAATACTCACATTGATATTGCACAATTTCGGTTGAAATACATTTAAATGAGCATAATATACATGTAACATGGTGTGGCGTATGTGGCTGAGAAATTTAGTGCATCTAACTCAAGTTCTCATGGCTTAGTCATTACGTTGTGGGTTCCAATCCTGTTCATGACACTTGTGTCCTTGAGAAAGACACTTGACTATAATTGCTTCTCTTCACCCAGGGGTAAATGGGTACCTGGTGAGGGCAGATATAGTTCTTGTGATTGATTTAGCTTGGTGCACTACTAATATGGTAGCACAGGCTGTATACTCCCAAGGAAGCTGAAATGGTTTAAGGAATGAAATAAATGGGACAGTGACCAGGGGTAATAATGTTGGTAATAATGGCTAAGTGTCCTGCTTAAAGATGCAATTGTCCTGACTGGGACTTGTACCCATACCCTGCTGTTGACTTTTGAGTTATTCTGCAAACAAGAGTTTGTCTATAAACATAAGAGGGGGAAAAAAGCCACTAGAATTTATTTAGAGTTTTGCCGAATCAAACACTTGGTGTTCGGGTTTCATTGGGGTCAGTGTTGTGTTAATGTGTTAAGTATTTCACTAACTTGATGAAAAGATTGTTAATAGCTTTTGAAATGTCAAATACAGTGATGTGGAAATCTATTATATTTTAAACCTTTAGTTTATACAGGAAGTGAATGCTAACGTTTTCTACCTAAGACTGCACTGAGGTTCAAGAAAGCGTATTCATTAAACATCTACAATGTATGACCATTTTCATGTAAATAGCCATCAACTGAAGAATAATTGATAGATAGTATACAAGACTTTTACTTACATTTTTAAATAATATTCAATTTGCCTTTTATAAATTGTTCTTCTTGCTACTCTCTACATTTCTGTCAGCTAAGTATGTGCAAGAACTGTCACTGACAATAGTTTGACTGAATGAGCCGGTGGTTGGACTATAACACTACCTTAACTATTCAAAAGCAGGGTTTGTGATATTAACAAAGAGTTGTGCATCATTACGCAAGCTTAATGGCGCCATACCAAATGAATGGTCATGCATTTACAGCAGTGTGACAAATATCCACTCGGGAAAATTATATCGTTCACATGAGGTGCCAGCTACTTGTAACCGGCATCGTGTGTGCAAATCTTGGCAGCCATGGCAGAATGCTTAAAAAATGGCTTTGAATGTTAGTATGATTGCACTATTGCCAGGATTTACAACTGCCCTAATGTTTTTTTTAGATTGTGTAACTTGCGATTTAATCTTATTATTCTGTTCAATCTTTCAAACAAAGTAAACGTGTTTTAGATGATGCAAAGACAGTGATTTGATCTTTTGTAGTTCAGGAGATATTCTTATTCTATCTTAATATTTAAAAAATATTTTAATGTTTGATTTAGTTTAAATGTAGTCATGTCATTGCAATCAAACTTTTAAGTGATTTTGGCTTTGTGTCATTGATCAATGATATTTATCTAGACCAATTATCATGAATAGAGTGTGAGATAACAAACAAACAAACAAAATCATTTTTTGACCTATTGTAAATTATCACTGTGACGTCACTACGACATAATATTGCATTTTGTTTGAAAGCTTAGATGTCAAGAAAGATTTTATTGGCTGAAACCATTTTAAAGTTCCTTCTTATTTTGGCTCCATAATCCTTTATGTTCCTTTAAAAAAAATTTCAATTCAACTTCTAGTTGAAAGGTTGAAAGTTGAAAGGTCAAATTTGGCACTCTGTGGTAAAAACCGATAAGATTAGTAAAGTTTTTCACATGATATGAGGGTTGTGAATTTATCTATTTTAGTTCAGCAGATACGATCTTTTGAGATATTATACTTGATTTACTGTAATGTGATGTGTGTTTACATAATCGTGACATCAAAGTCTCGTTGTCATCAACGTGTTAATATCTAGTATTGTTCTGCATTGTTCTAGGAAGTTGTAATTTTGAGTTACTGTCAAACAAGATTTGTCAGAAAGATACCTGGAAAAAAAAAAACGCAAAACAGAAGGTGTTCTGCCTCGTAGGCCTGAACACCTACCAATATGTGAGAAAACTGACCAAAATCATTTTTGCAACTGAAAATGCCCAGACACAATGGCTTCATAACCTTACTCTAAACCAACGATGTTTGGAAAATAAGTCATGCGCAGCATGTACATGTAGCCCTTTAAAGGGTCTGTAGACATTTTGTAATGACTCTGAAAATTAATGGCAATAAAAACTTACTTAGTAAGAAGCACAGCAGCTTTGGATAGTATAATGCAGTTTGAGAAACATTTCACTTCAAAGTACTGTGGTTATGGAAAAAGATATCACTTTTTATCCCCCAAACTTTGAATACAAGAACTGTTACTGTCAGTACCATTTCTCATATTGTGTATTCCTATAAGGGATTATTTTCCTTGCGTGGACATATTCTCTTCGGATTTGCAGAGATATCTCAAAAACGCAAAGTGAAATTATCACAGATTAGTTTTTTTGTATACATCTGCATTTATATAGGATTAAAACAATCAAACGATTGCAAAAACCAAAATGTATACTTTGCCTTTAATAACTATAAGATTGCAATCAACCAGAAAATTCCTGACACCATTTGCTGTTCTCATTTAATGTAACTGCAACAGCCTATTTCAAGATCAGAAGTAATGAGTTGCATGAAAACACTAATGAACTCTCAGTGACAAATTGTGACGACGATCGTTTGGTAAATGCAATCAATACAATCGATACATTCGTTTCTGAATGCCTGGTATCAAACGATGATACCAATTAATTGCTTAACTCGTTGACTGCCGCCTACGAGTATATTCGTAGTAACAGGTGTAACGGATTCTGCCACTACGAGTATACTCGTAGAGAATGAAAGGCTTTTGTATTGTGGATTGAATACACTGGCATCACTGAGAACGCGACAAATACGTTTCTGGCAGTGGTGAGGACATACATCCTTAGAATTTGTATTACAACATGTAGACACCAACAATGTCTTACCTACTTGGTATGCACGCATGCGCACCACACTTGGCAAATGGGAACGCCCTACTAATCTATGACTGGCAGTCAACGTGTTAACACACATTTTTTTTAATTGTTGTCAACATCATGAAAATAAAAATGAGTAATAGTTAAAGAAGTGTATGTAACAAAAGTCACCTTTAATCATGTTCATATCATGGGTGTATGGGGACTATTTAGTTAAAGGGGGACAAATGGGGTTGATTTGTCCAAAATATTACACAAATAAACCTACAGTACCGGTAACAAATCTGTTAAGCTTTCTCTGTGCTTTTTTTCACCTTCATGATGTGCCCACATTTTCACTACTGTTTTTCCCGAATTTGGGAGGGAAGCTGCCCCTCCACCCCCAAGTCGTATGCTTTGTTTAATTTTCAACACCTTGTATTCAATATTCTCGATTTATTTCTCTCAATATTCTCTTTTATAGCCTAATACTGGGCCCAAAATGTCAAATCGACCTAATTTATGTTATCGATTGTCAAATTAAAATAAGTATTTGCCAGACGGGATTACCCATCTAAATATAGAAGAGTCTAAAATCTAGCCGAAGGTGATTGGTAAAAAGAATATTGCATATATCAATATTTCATGATCTCGAATAACTGATTAGCTAAATGAGTTGGTAAAGGCCATTCACGGCTTCGCCGCTCACGCTGGTCTTTTTTCGTGTGTGACATCTGGGGTGCCGCCGCCAAGTGTCTTTGACTAAAGGCTACCCCTTACCAAGTACTTGCGCCTCCAAGAAAAACAGAGCAAAATGAGGCATCAACACCAAAATTGTTTTTAAACTAACATGTGCTTTTTAAGAGAATTTTTTTAACATGAGTAAATCAAAGACAACAGCAATTTTACTTTTTCAAGTGCTTTATTCCTCTATTCCTTGGACAGCAATGGAATAAGTTTACGTATGAACACGACGACAAGTACTCTGAAAACGGTACTCGAGTAAGCGGGGTCAGTTCAAACCTTGCTTCTGTCTCTACCGAACCAAGTCTGTGACTCATAGACAGGAAAATACCAAAGAGTAAAGTGATCATGGAACGTCATCACGCGCTGGAATCAGTCATAACCACTCTTTTTAAAGTACATCCAATTGTGAACCCAAAATGCACATTCATTCTTTTAATCAAAGGGCCTATTATGGCTACTGTCAAAACTTGTGACTACATAAATGTTTGGATACAAGTAAGAACTACACCACTGCCTTGGGTGCGTTCAATGCTAGCGAGCAACATGAACAATAGGCTGACTACCTAAACCCCCATTCAAAAGTGAATGCGTAACAAGTTTCTCTGATGAAACCAAACATGTAACTTTCCTTTTGTAATTTCATGTAAATTCACAATTCAAGTGAAGTATGACCAGGGATTACAATGAAACCGCTTTAGTTGTTGGCCGAGAGTGGAACACGACCCAATATTTCATACAAGAATTTAAAAAAATCCTTGATCTAACAGATACGAGAGTTTTATTCAATGCTGTTATATGTGTATGTACCAGGGCATTGTAAAATATCGGTTCTTCACTGCATGAGAGAAATCCAAGAAACAAATAAAATAAGCTGCTCATTATCAAACTCATCTATTGCTGCTCTCTACACCAGGATTTACTGAGGAAGTCCTGAGTTCAGTTCTAAGACATCTGGGATATAGATGCAGGAGATTTTCCTTTTTGACATCACAGAAGAATACCATTCAGGTTTGCAGAATTAATATGTACTTCTAACGACTCAGAGAATGTACAAGACGCAACAAAAATATAAAAACACTTTTTTACCATTGAACTGCTGTTTCCAACTCTTATTCTGACTGTGTTTCTAAACATAAAAATCTGTAAGCTTCAAGTGTTTCTTTCTGCCAACCAATCTGTACCAAGAATTCTGTGGAGGTCTAAGACAGTGATTAAGGACAACCTCCTTTTTGACACCATGGAAGGAAACGGATCAAATTTATCACAATTTACTCTTTACCAAGACAAAGCGTTTACAGATTGTCAAGATGCATTCTGCATTTTTACATTTGTGCTTTCTTTTCTAACAGTAACTCTGATTGTGATTTTGAATTCAGTATGCCTTGTGGTTTTACGTCGTGTCCGAGGCATCCAAGAAACCACCAAGCTGTTTATGATGTCACTCACACTTTCTGACCTCTGCTATGGGATTTTCTATGGAATTCCTTGTCTGTATTATTTCATATCCACTTCATGGATAATCAGTGGTACTTACTGTAAGATCTTGCCATATATAATACTAACATTGGTCACAATAAATACATCATCAATGGTTTTATTGACAATTGATCGCTTCTTAGCCATCACCTACTCGCTGCATTATCCAAGGCTGATGACACTAAAAAGATCAAAGGTCATGATCACACTGGTATGGGGTTTAACCATAATACTATACACAGTCTTGCTTTGCCTTTCAAGTACACAGTTTGAGATGAAGAAAAAACATGCAATTTATTGTGTGATGCATCATTTTATTCAGTACATTTTCTCATTACTTGTTGGAGTTTCACTTGGAATAATCTTCATACTTTATGCGAATATTCTGAAAGTTGCTCGACGTCAGGCACGACTCATTGCCGCTCAGAATATCATCGGTAACATTGCAGGGAGACAGAATGTTCCAGGGCCGATCAGTACAAAGTCTGCTACCACTGTGATCATTATAACAGGCACTGCTTGCCTCTGCTGGATTCCTGGAATTGTCACGGCGACATCATTTACAACAAAAGATTACAACATACCCCTAAGTGTCCAGGTACTTGCCACTGCACTATTCGGCAGCAACAATTGGTTGAATTGCATCATCTACTACTGGAGGAACAGGGAGTTTAAGCAAGCACTGCACAACTTTAGATCATCGTGCTGTCACTGACTTATAGATCCAAGACTTTCAGTTCACTAAAAAGCAAAAACTGAAAAAGCACTTTTTTGTTTCTTTTTCCGAGATGTAACTATCAATCTGTTTTGTCAGAACAAAATACTTCAATCCAAAAATAAGAATGTTTTGATACGACATTATGTTCTACGCGCCGAACGACAAGCAACTTTTATTGATGAAAGGGAAATTTGCCTCATGGGCTCACATCAACTTGTAGACAAGTCGTTAAATGTTTGTCAAGATAATGGATCTCACACAACTTTGCCCCTCTTGTGAGACTACTGGCTCCAGACTACTGCCCTATTTAACAACTTGTACAACCTGAATGTGGTATGTACTAATTTATTCCTGTGTGTATATAGCACATTATTACGGTTGCCGTAGATGGCCATTGAGACTGCTTGGATGAGTCCATGTTATCTGAGGGCGGTAACATTTTATAATGTTGTAAAATACACTGAATCTTTATGCTAGAGAGCATTTGAAACTGATGCTTTGTGTTAACTGCTTCAGTTTAAAATGAAGTTAAAACAGCTTCAGTTAAAACTGACTTCAGTTAAAACAAAAGTTTTAACAGTTTCAATTAAAACTGAAGTTAAAACTGCTTCAGATAAAACCAAAGTACAAACTGCCTCATTTAAAGCTTAAGATAAAACTGTTTCAGTTAAAACTAAAGTTAACTGCTGCAGTAAAAATTCTGATAAAAATATATTCTTAGCTTAAATGACAGTTACAGGGTTCGTACACTTATAATAGCTATAAATTCAAGGACTTTTCAAGGACTTTCAAGGTCCAGAAATCCCATTAGCAAGGACCAAAGTCCAGCAAATATTAATGGTTTATTTGAGACTTGTATATAAAACGCTTGGTGTTGGGTGATTTGATTCTGTACAATTAGTTAAAGTTTGAAGGTTGGCTGGTCACTTAAACTTAAACTTGATGAAAAAACACAACATTACTCTGCATGATTAAATACTTTAATTACAAAAAGTGAATTTTCAAGGATTTACAAGGACCTAAGATAAATCCAAGGACTTTCAAGGCCTTGAAAAACAGATTTTCAAATTCCAAGACTTTCAAGGATTTTCAAGGACCGTACGAACCCTGCAGTTATTATCTATCAGTTTAAGATATGTGTGTTGCCCAATCAACATGAATAACACCTATGAAAAATGCTACTGAAGCTAAACTGAAGTTTACAATGCTATAAAAGTTTGCAAATTTGTTAATTTTGACAATCAGTAACATGACATGTTATTTTATAACTGGGGTGACTGTTGTGGCACTGTAATCTTTAGATTACCTGGGGTCACTGTTGGATTAACTGGGGTCGCTGTTGTGGCACATGTAATCTTTGGATTACCTGGGGTCACTGTTGGATTAACTGGGGTCACTGTTGTGGCACTGTAATCTTTGGCTTACCTGGGGTCACTGTTGGATTAACTGGGGTCACGGTTGTGGCACTGTAATCTTTGGGTTACCTGGGGTCACTGTTGGATTAACTGGGGTCACTGTTGTGGCACTGTAATCTTTGGATTACCTGGGGTCACTGTTGGATTAACTGGGGTCACTTTTGTGGCACTGTAATCTTTGGATTACCCCTTTTAGGGGGAATGTGTATTTTTGTTCTTCTTTAAATTAACAAATTGATTCAACCTCCAACTTCTGGGCCCTAGGTTACAAAGACAAGGCTAATTGACGATTATAAAGTGTTTCTATGCCTGTTAAGTTGAAAATAGTCTGTTAGCAAAATAACAATGAAACCGAGTGATTGCCTGTGTTTTTTTTTTCACAGAGCTCGGGAGAGCACTGAGTATACAGTGCTTATTACACATCGGTGTAAGGGTAAAACCAAAATTAGTTGTTTATCCCCGGATCAAAAATTAACATCTATTAAATTGTTGCATTACCCGCTGCTTAGGATTCGGACCCGCCTCTAGCCATCAGGCTAGCTAGGTGGTCTAGTGGTGAGACATCTGCTCTAGCAATGCAAAGGTCGTGGGTTCGAATCCCACCAGAGTGATTGCCTGTTGATTTTTTCACAGAGCTCAAGAGAGCACCGAGTATACAGTGCATATTACACATCGGTGTAAGGGTAAAACCAAAATGAATTGATTATCCCCGATGCAAAAATTAACATCTATTAAACATTAAACAATGAAACTATTGAAACCTATTGGGCTGAGGGGTAGACATCCATATTTTCGGAAGGTATGATGACATTTCCACCATTTGGTAACTGCCCGAGATATAAATTTCATAGAGTTTTGAGTATCACCAAGTATAGGCCTAGTGCTAGTAAAGTAGCGACCAAAAACTTTTGTTTTCCCACCACTTTGACAAAAAAGCGTCTGAATTCAGAGATAATAATTCAGAGATAATTATTGAACTTCTCATCCCTCTTCAATATACATGATTTCCTATTAGCCTTGACGGGGCTGACTTTCCTTACTAAAGAAAGAATCATTTTAACAGCATCTACGCCTCAATAAGCAGCAATCTGTACTGACTTTCTTTTTCATATTAACTGAGTGGTGCCCAATAGATTTTATCAAGGCAAAGAGCTAGTTGCATTGTGTTCATAATAACTGGTAACCAAACCATGCATATTGCCTAGCAGTTGATGAGCATTATCTTAAGTATACAGTATTAATAAATCATACCCATTTCATGCCATTTCATTATACTGTACAATACCAGACTTTTATGATTCTGATAGGCAGCAGAGCAAATATGAAGCAAACTTAAAGAAAAGCATGATCTCCCCAGCTTGTAACGGGTTGGATAGAAATGTTGTATACATCTACAAGATCCTTCCTCATAGTGCTCTTAAACACTTTTCTTACCTAATACATTACAATACAATACAATACAATACTACAGTTGAACTCGTCACCTAAAGGTAATTTTCATCACCATCTACAGTATACATGTACATGACCGACCTCTGACCCATCTTTGAATGCCCTGCTCCGTTGTGGCATTTAGGTCCAACATGCAAACAATCTTTTATGTATTGAATCCATTCCAAAACGAGCTTGCAGAATCATTTGAGCCATTGAATATCATAACTATGATGATGCCCTTTTTTTTATACTAGTTGCTTTACCAACTATGTCCCACAGGAGAGAAGAATTGTGTTCTAAATTTGCCAAAAGTTGTGCTTTAGTAATTGGTTCCAAATAAATCCCAGAAAGCCATTCCATGTCTCTCAAACCCACACAACAATTTCAAGAACCTAGTGAGCGAGGAACACACTGTGCGTGCATAAAACACAGTAGTAAAATACACAAACAAGTCAGAATTAAAACGAACAGCTCTGAAATAATCGAACAACTCAGAAATAAACGAACAACTCAGAAACCAACGAATATTTCAAAACTAAACCAACCTCAGAATTAAAACAACCAATAACACAATAGTTTTCAAATGCTTTTACCGGCATCAAATGCTCACTGATTAGTTTGATAATTTACCCCTTCTTCGTACTGATTGTGTCAAATTTCTTGGAGTGTTTGTTGATAATAAACTTTCTTGGAATCAACATATTAATTACTTATGTAAACTGGTTGCAAGGAACATAGGAATTATCAATGAACTTAAATATTTTGGGGTAAATCAAGTGCCTGTCTACTGAAAAGAATTATGTTGCTGCAGAAAAGGGCTCTCAGAATTATTAATCGTACCGACTTTTGCGCTCATTCTGACCCATTATTTAAAAAACACAGTACTCTTAAAGTTTCCGATATTTATCTTCTTCAACTTGGAATATTTATGCATCAATTCAACTCTAATGTTTTACCTAATTTTTTAAAGAGTATGTTTACACTTAATTCTCAAGTCCATTCTTATCAAACTAGACATGCAAAAGATTTTCATGTACCCCGTGTCTACTCATCTAAATCCATGAGTTGTGTTTATTTTTAAGGTCCAAAATACTGGAACTCCCTCAGCAATGAAATAAAAACATGTAAGAGTCTTCAGTCGTTCAAGAAAAAAACTTTAAAATGAACTTATTGGTAAATACTGAGTCCTCAATTCCTCAGTTTTCCTGGTATTGTCAGATGTAGACCCAATTTGTTACAATAATTGTTACTATTGCCTCCTAATCAATTATTTATTTGAATGCCGCCGTGCGGTGAGCCTTTCAAGCTATCTGTTGTCCTGTTTAGTGTTTGTCTTGTGTCCCCATTGTGTGTTTACGTATTCATTGATGTTCCATTAAATTAGTAATTCCTAACTCAGTACTTCCTTAACCCAGTTACATAAATGTCGGGGGGTCTCCACCCAACAAGCTTGCTTTTAGGAGACTCCCACCATTTAATCATTACATTGTATCGAAAGTACCATATGTGTATTTTTATGTAAGCAAACTGATTGAATAGAAATAAACCGAACTAAACCGAAGTTTTTGACATTGTCATGATGACGAAATAAGTTTACATTCAAGCTAAATAAATTCATCATTTACAAGTCAACTGAGAAGGGGGAAATTAGTAATAATCTATCACAGCCTTTACAAATATTTTGTAACAATTACCAGGAAGCCGTTAACGAGAGGCAATTATCGCTCCGGACCATACGCCATAATGGCTTTGCGCTCTGCTCACGCCAATTGTCATTGAAAAAAACAGCACCCCTTTGCAAAAATTGGTTTCGCAAGCCTGGCATGCACTGAGATGTTATCAGCAGAAAGCAGGCAGGGTACGGATTAATAATTTGTTTTGAATTAATAATTTGGTTTGAATTCTTAATTCCTTCATATGAGTGGTAGTTCGCTTTACGTACTAACTTAGTAACTTATACTGTATTTACTATTTTATCCCAACAAAAAAAACATACTCAGTATTACACGAAAAATGTTACAATCACAATTTTAATACAACAGCATGGACAAATCTTTAATTGCTAACTTATGAGACCTGTTCCTTGATATAAGGGCTTATGTTCGCTTTACATACTAAATTTAAATCTTGTAAATTCCATGATATGAGGGGATTTTGTTTTACATAATAACTTGTGAGACCTGCGATTTGATCACTTTACGCAGTAAATTGTGAGACATATTCCATGACACACAGGATTATTTCGCTTTACCTACTTGTGAGACTGTTCTTTTATATGAGGGGTAGTTTACTTTACGTACTTAATTATGAAAACTGTTCCTTCATATAGGAGGTTATTTCGCTTTATGTACTAGTCCTTGATATGAGGGGTAGTTGGCATTACGTACTAACTTGTGAGACTTGTTTCTTGATATCTTCAAGCGTACCACAAAGTAAACTATCAGTCAAAAACAATTAAATTTTGCAAATCGTGATTTACACAAACTATTAATAACCTCATTACTGTTAACATTTTCAGCAAGTTTGAATACCTAATACAAAATAGTTTTGTAATTACACTAATTAGTGAAAACAACATATCACTATATTGCCGTTATGTATTTTCACAAAGTGACCTATCTCGATGCACCACTTTCCTAATGATATACAAGGCCCTACGACACAGTTTCAGGTGCACGTATGTGACATTTGCATATTCACGAATAGACCTATCTGGAAGCGTAGTACTTTCACGAGTGACCTATCGCGATAGGTCCCAATATGCAATGCGTTTGTACACAGCGCTCTGCGGGCAACATTCGTTTTTTCATTTCCACTAAGTGATGTACATGTATCTGTTTCGGAATTAAATACTAATTAAAATATTTGCAGGAATGAAAACACTCTGACAATGATGTACGAATAAATCATTCAGCTTTACTTTTGTCTTAAAAACTAAAACTAAAATATTGGTCACTTTGTGGTACAAGTGTCAACTATGAGGCTTACTTAGTTCACTTTACGTGCTAACTTGTGAGACCTGTTCCTTGATTTCGAGGTTAGTTCGCTTTACAAACTAACTTGCATGACCTGTTCCTTGATATGGGGTTAGTTCGCTTTACGAACTTACTTGTGAGACATCTTCCAATAGAATACATAACAATAAACATTACATCGGCTCGGTCCATTACAAGCGGCCAGCCACCAACCCGGTCATTACCACACAGTGAAGACCGGCTCCCCACACTGCTATTCCCTAATTGATCGTTTCTTAACCATCACCTACTCGCTGCATTATCCGAGGCTGATGACACTAAAAATATAAAGATCATGATCACGCTGGTGGGGAGTTTGACCATTATACTATACTCTGTCTTGTATTACATTTTCCAAACCCCCCCCCCAAAAAAAAAAGAAGAATTGTATGGGATGTTTATTTAGAATATGTTCTTCTTTGTGTTGTAAAACACGCTGTTTATATTCAGTACATTTGTTGGAGTTTCGCTTGGAATAATCCTCATACTTTATGTGTGTATTCTGAAAGTCACTGACTTCAGATGACGGTCCAACACCAAACATATCATGCATTTAAAAAAAAAATGTAACTATTGTAACTACTATCTGTTTCGTCACAACAGAGTTTTGTTAAAAAAGAATCTTTTTTGAATACTTTGATTGATCTTTTGATGACAGACAGTTTACACTGATGGTAGAAAAAATGGCCTGATTCGTTTAGGTGCAAATTATTTCTTGTACAGAATATTCATTTTTAACAAAGATGAAATATTTTCATTGATGTTGCAAAATTTCTATTACGTGTTTAGACGCACATCATATATATGTAACATGATGTGGCGTATGTGGCTGAGCAGTTTAGTGCACCAAACTCAAGTTCTGGTGGCTTAGTCACGGGTTCCAATCCTGGTCATGACACTTCTGTCCTTGATCAAGACACTTAATTAAAGTTGCTTCTCTTCACCCAGGGGTAGGTGGGTACCTGTGAGGGCAGATACGGTTCATGTGATTGATTTAGCTTGACAGCACAGGCTGTATACTCCCAAAGGAACTGAGATGGAATTAAATAAATGGTCCAGTGACCAGCGGTAATAATGTTGGAACACAGCAATAATGGTTAAGCACTGGAACTTCAGTACTGATTTCACTTTTCATTGTTATGGGTCTTTACTGGGAGCCATGCAGGGCACCGCCATTGGTAGGAAAAAACACTAGTTCAAAAAACAAAGAAGGAGGGCTATATAGTTTTCCGATTACATTTCAACAAAATTACAGGGAGGAAAACTTTACACTTATGACCAAATAATAACTAATCACAAAATAAACAAGGCTAAATAGTCAAACTAGTTTGAGTGATTTTGTTCAAGTTTATCTTAAAAAAAATACATAAGATTTATTAAGGTTCCTACAATTTCTAAGTTTTATTTTTAGATTGTCATTGAATAGCCCAACCACTTATTTTATGCTCAGAAGTAATAATTGATAAGCAAACAATACATGCAACTGCCTTTGAGTAGCAGCTAATTTTATGTAGGTTAATTTATTTTAATTTAATTTTCAGGATAGCTTTTGAATGCTTTGCCTATAATGCGCAAATTGTCATGTTACTGCATTTTCTATTGTCAGTACCATCGTAATGAAAACAAATTACATTTTTGTGTAAACTTAACAAGCATAAGGAACAAAAGTCATCTCTGCAATATTCAATAGCTTGTTTTTATTATATTCAGCTAAACAGGTCATCTGTGAAGATGGAATTTGTAACCAATTAGGAGGTTAATACATGCTAGCATTCATATTGACCAACGTTCAACAATCAATTATTTTTAGTTTTGTCTTTAGTTTTTTTCAAACACACGATAATGAGCTATTCCCATCCAATTGCTAATTGATGTGTTCGGCTTCGAATGCCAATAAAAACATTTATCACTTCAAACGACAAACAATTACTGCCACTTTGTCCCATGTACTTTTATGACTGCTGAGTTTTATGCTTTGACTTTAGACAGGTGTGAAATATCTACTGGCTTAGTAGACACACACATCATTTACAGGTTAACACAATGACTGCCGACTACAAGTATATTCGTAGTAACAGGTGTAACGGATTCTGCCACTACGAGTATACTCGTAGAGAATAAAAGGTTTTTGTATTGTTAATTGAATACACTGGCATCACTGAGAATGCAACAAATACGCTTCTGGCAGTGGTGAGGACATACATCCTTAGAATTTGTATTACAACATGTAGACACCAAAAAAGTACCTATTTGGTACGCGCATGCGCACCGCACTTGGCAAATGGGAACGCCCAACAAATCTATGACCGGCAGTCAACGTGTTAAGGGAGCTCACTTCAAGATGGTACACACTGAGACCGACAGATGTTATCAACTCAGACACATCTGAAGAGTTTTCCATGGTTTATTTTCTTGATAACTGGTGCATTGGACTTCACAAAGATTTTCCAGACTATTATTTGGTACCAATGCAGTTGTTTGTTGCACATAGATTCTTATAATTGTTCTTACAGGTAAATATTGGTTCTTCACTGCATAAGGGATATCCAACAAACAAATAACATAAGCTGCTCATTATCAAACTCATCTAATGCTGCTCTCTACACCAGGATTTACTGAGGAAGTCCTGAGTTTAATTCTAAGATATCTGGGATATAGGAGAGTTTACATTGTGACATCACAGAAGGAAACCGGTCAGATTTGCCAGAATGTACTTCTAACCTTTCATGAGGCATGTTCAGATTATCAAGATGCATCTTCTACTTTTACCATTGCACTAATGGTTTTAACCGTATTTCTGACTGGATTTATAAATTCACAATGCTCTGAACATTGTTTTCTTTTGAATCCTTATTGGCTACCGAGAAATCACCATTTTGTACAAGCCGATATTTTGTAGAGCTCCTGACACATGGATAAACATCAACTATAAAATCGTTGTAAATAGATTGAAGAGTCTCGTTTGCGACAACATGGATGGAAACCGATCAAATTTGTCACATTTTGCTTCGAACCCGGATAGTGTGTCCACATATTGTCAAGATGCATTCTGCACTTTCACATTTGTGCTATTTTTTCTAACAGTAACTCTGATTGTGATTTTGAATTCAGTATGCCTTGTGGTTTTACGTCGTGTCCGAGGTATCCAAGAAACCACCAAGCTGTTTATGATGTCACTCACCCTTTCTAACCTCTGCTATGGGATTTTCTTTGGAATTCCTAATCTGTATTACTTCAAAACCCATCCACAAAGTGTAAGTACTTTTTGCCAAATCATGCCACTTGTATTAACAACATTAATCGCAATAAATGCATCATCGTTGGTTTTATTGACAATTGATCGTTTCTTAGCCATCACCTACTCGCTGCATTATCCAAGGCTGATGACACTAAAAAGATCAAAGGTCATGATCACACTGGTATGGAGTTTGACCATTATACTATACTCTGTCTTGTATTACATTTCCCAAAACCCATTAACACTTAATGTATGGAACTTTAATGTAGAACATGTACTTCTTTGTGGGGCAAAGCACAATGTTATGATGTATACAATCACTGCAACTGTTGGAGTTTCACTTGGAATAATTTTAATACTTTATGCGTGCATTCTGAGAGTTGCTCGACATCAGGCACGACTCATTGCCGCTCAGAATATCATCGGTAACATTGCAGGAAGACAGAATGTTCCAGGGCCGATCAGTACAAAGTCTGCTACCACTGTGGTCATTATAACAGGCACTACTTGCCTCTGCTGGATTCCTGCAATTATCTTGGCATCATTAGCATTGACAACAGGCACAGTACCAGTGGGTGTCAGCATGATTGACATTTCTCTATTAAGCAGTAACAGTTGGTTGAATTGCATCATCTACTACTGGAGGAACAGGGAGTTTAAGCAAGCACTGCACAACTTAAAATCATCATGCTGTCACTGACTTTAGACGACAATCTGACACCGAACCTATCATGCATTTTAAAGTTATTTTTAACTTTTGTCATTAATACCTGTTTCGTCACAACAGAGTTTTGTTACAAAAGAACAAGTTTTAGAACATTTTGATTGATCTTTCGATGAGAGGCAGTTTACACTGATGGTAGAGAAATTGGCCTAGGGTGTAAATAGTTTCTTGTACAGAATTTTCATTTTTAACAAATTTTGCAGCATGATAGAATACTTTCATTGATATTGCACAACTTCCGTTGGAACACATTTAAATGCGCATCATATATAGGTAACATGATGTGGCGTGTTGTGGCTGAGCAGTTTAGTGCATCAAACTCAAGTTCTGGTGGCTTAGTCACGGGTTCCAATCCTGGTCATGACACTTCTGTCCTTGAGAAAGACACTTAACTATAATTGCTTCTCTTCACCCAGGGGTAAATGGGTACCTGGTGAGGGCAGATATAGTTCTTGTGATTAATATGGTAGCACAGGCTATATACACTCCCAAGAAAGCTGAGATGGTTTAAGGAATGAAATAAATGGGACAGAGACCAGGGGTAATAATGTTGGAACACAGCAATAATGGTTAAGTGTCTTGCTTAAGGACGCAAATGTCCTGACTGGGACTTGAACCCACACTCTGTTGATCAGAAACACCAGAGCTTGAGTCCAGTGCTCTTATCTGCTCGGCCATGACACGCCAGAGCTGAGCACACATAAGGGGAAATGCTTACGAATTATCTTTGAATGTATGTGTGATTGCGTGATCGCCGAGACTTCAAATTGCCCTACCTTTCTTTTCGTTGTGTAACTTTTGTTTTAATCACAATATTCTGTTCGAACTTTCAAACGAAGTAACACTTTTTTTGATGACGCACAGATTGTGAATTGAACTTTTGTAGTTCAGGGGATGGGAGTTTTTTATATTTGTATTATAGTTTATTAGTAGATTTAAATTAATTTGATATGTGGTAAATTTACTGCAATCAAACTTTCAAGATACATAGTGCTTTATGTCGTTAATCAATAGTATTTATTCAGACAAAGTAACATAAATAGATTGTGAGATAACAAAATAATCGTCTTCTTTTCTTGGACCTAATGTACATTGTCACTGTGGCTTCACTATGACCTAATAATGCAGTTTGGTTGAAAGTTAAGGAAGTTTCAATCGAATGAAACCATCTTTAAATTCCTTTTTATTTTGGCTCCATAACCCATTAAATTGCTTTTCAACAGTTTCATTTCAACTTCTGGTCTCGACTGGAAAGAAAGGTCAAATTTGGCACTCTATGACTAAGTTGTATAAGGTTAGTGAAGCTTTTCAATTGATGCATAAATTGTGAATTTATCTGTTGTAGTTCAGTAGATATGATTTTTAAACATAATAATATTAAATTTGATTTATTGTTATTTGATATATGACTATGTAATCATAATGACAGAGTCTCAATGCCATCTACATGTAAATAACTAGTAATGCCTTAAGCTGCATTGTTCTATGAGTTTGAACTTGAATTGAGTTACTCTGCTAACAAGAGTTTGTCTAAAAACATAAGAGGGGGGAAAAAACCCACTAGAATTTATTTAGAGTTTTGTGGAATCAAGCACTAGGTGTTCGGGTTTCATTGGGGTCACTGTTGTGTTAATGTGTTAAGTATTTCACTAACTTGATGAAAAAATTGTTTAAAGCAATTAAAATGTCAAAGACAGTGATGTGGAAATCTATTACATTTTATTACAGTTTATATGGGAAGTGAATGCTAACGTTTTCTACCTAAGACTGCACTGAGGCTCGAGAAAGTGTATAAGTTAAACATCTACAATGTATGACCATTTTCATGTAAATAGCCATCAACTGAAGAATAACTGACAGTTAGTATACAAGACTTTTAATTACATTTTAAAATAATATTCAATTACTTTTATAAACTGTTCTTCTTGCTACACTCTACATTTCTGTCAGCCAAGTATGTGCAAGAATTGTCACTGACAATAGTTTGACTGAATGAGCCGGTGGTTGGACTATAACACTACCTTAACTATTTGAAAGCAGGGTTTGTGATATTAACAAAGAGTTTTGTTATACCTCGGTAACAAACTGTGAAGTTTGATTGGTCTAGAACCAAATGTGCCGTGCAACAAATACGCATGTACCACGGCTGCACAGCGCGGTGGGTAACATGAGTGATGTTAACCGGTGTACATCACCTTGATCGTTCCCACCGTTGGTCGATTTCCAGCGCTTAGTACGAAACGGCCGCGGGTTCGAGGGAACAGTGAAGAATGGTTTCTTGTTTGAACAACTGTGTTACTGTTAGTCTGCTTATTAAACTTTGCATACTCTGCGTAGTTAATGTTATCATGTTACCAAGGTATAACAAAACAATTGTTGCACGCTGTGATTTGGGGTTCATGGGTTTTGTACACCCTCGGGTGAAAATGGCACCCTCGGCTTCGCACTATACAATTGTTGCACGCTGTGATTTGGGGTCCATGGGTTTTGTACACCCTCGGGTGCCATTTCCCCCCTCGGGTGTACAAAACGCCATGGACCCCGTCACAGCGTGCAACAATTGTATAGTGCATCATTACGCAAGCTTAATGGCGCCATATCAAATGAATGGTCATGCAGTTACAGCAGTGTGACAAATATCCACTCGGGAAAATTATATCGTTCACATGATTTGCCAGGTAGTTGTAACAGTAGCTGGCGCCGTGCGTGGAAATCCTGGCAGAATGCTAGATTTTTTTCTACATTGCGGCCAGTGCTCTGCACAATGAGAATGCTTAAAAATTCCCTTTGATTGTTAGTATGATTGCACTATTGTCAGGACTTACAACTGCCCTACTTATAATTTTGTTTACATTGTGTAACTTTCGTTTTAATCTTATTTTTCTGTTCAACCTTTCAAACAACATAAAATTGTTTTAGATGATGCACAGATAGTGATTTTATCTTTTGTAGTTCAGGAGATATGATTCTTTTAAATTCTTAATATTTAAAAAATATTTTAATGTTTGATTTAGTTTAAATGTTGTAATGTCATTGCAATCAAACTTTCAAGTGATTTTGGCTTTGTGTCATTGATCAATGCTATTTATTTAAACAACTTATCATGAATAGAGTGTGAGATAACAAACAACAACAAGTCATTTTTTGACCTTTTGTAAATTGTCACTGTGACATCAAGAAAGATTTCATTGGCTGAAACCATTTTAAAATTCCTTTTTATTTTGGCTCCATAATCCTTTTTGTTCCTTTAAAAAAAATTTAATTCAACTTCTAGTTGGAAGGTTGAAAGTTGAAAGGTCAAATTTGGCACTCTGTGGTAAAAACCGATAAGATTAGTAAAGTTTTTCACATGATATGAGGGTTGTGAATTTATCTATTGTAGTTCAGCAGATATGATCTTTCGAGATATTATACTTGATTTACAGTAATTTGATGTATGTTTACATAATCGTGACATCATAGTCTCGGTGTCATCAACATGTTAATATCTGGTATATTCTTAAGCTGCATTGGTCTAGGAAGTTTTAAATTTGAGTTACTGTCAAACAAGATTTGTCAGAAAAATATCTGGGAAAAAAACCCCGGCAAAACAGAAGGTGTTCTGCCTCGTAGGCCTGAACACCTACCAATATGTGAGAAAACTGACCAAAATCATTTTTGCAACTGAAAATGCCTAGACACAATGGCTTCATAACCTTACTCTAAACCAGCGATGTTTGGAAAATAAGTCATGCGCAGCATGTAGCCGTTTTAAAGGGTCTGTAGACGTTTGGTAATGACTCTGAAAATTAATGGCAATAAAAACTTACTTAGAAAGAAGCACAGCAGCTTTGGATAGTATAATGCAGTTTGAGAAACATTTCACTTCAAAGTACTGTGGTTATGGAAAAAGATATATGATCACTTTTTATCCCCCAAAATTTGAATCTGAGAAACGTTACTGTCAGTAACATTTCTCAGATTGTATATTCCTATAAGGGATTATTCTCCCTGCGTGGACATATTCTCTTTGGAATTGCGGTGATATCTCAAAAACATGAAGTGAAATTATCACAGATTAGTTTGTTTGTATACATCTGCATTTATTTAGGATTAAAACAATCAATTGATTGCAAAAACCAAAGGTATACTTTGTCTTTAATAACTATAAGTGAGCAATCAACCAGAAATTTCCCTGACACCATTTGCTGTTCTCATTTAATGTAACTGCAACAGCCTATTTCAAGATCAGAAGTAATGAGTCGCATGAAAACACTAATGAACTCTCAGTGACAACAAATTGTGACGACGATCGTTTGGTAAACGCAATCGATACAATCTATACAATCGTTTCTGAATGCCTGGTATCAAACGATGATACCAATTAATTGCTTAACACACATTTTTTAAATTGTTGTCAACATCAAGAAAATTTAAAAAAAATCTTTTAAGCTTTCTCTGTACTTTTTTTCACCTTCATGATGTGCCCACATTTTCAGGGCTCGATTTTGCGGTAAAATTCCACAAGACCGCAGGGCTTGTTGCTAAAAATGTTTACTGGACCAGAATTTATTTCACAAGACCAGATTCTTCATGAGAAAGAGATTTCTACACAGTTTAATATGTAAATTGCACTATTAAAAGAGGATTTACAATGTATCTAATTTTTTTGTCTTGATACTGAACAGAATTGTACTAGACTCAAGGTCAACATTTGAACACCATTTCTTTCTGTTAAAGATATTACATAGTGGCTATTATTCAATTAAAAAACACAAGACCGCTGGACTTGTCAGGTCATGAGTTTACTGGCCCGAGGCTAAAATCACTGGCCTCGGGCCGGCGGTCCAGTGTCAAATTCGAGCCCTGATTTTCACTACTGTTTTTCCCGAATTCGGGAGGGGAGCTGCCCCTCCACCCCCAAGTCGTATGCTTTGTTTAATTTTCAACACCTTGTATTCAATATTCTCATTTTATTTCTCTCAATATTCTAAATATAGAATAATACTGGGCCCAAAATGTCAAATCGACCTAATTGATGTTATTGATTGTCAAATTAAAATAAATATTTGCCAGACGTGATTACCCATCTAAATATAGAAGAGTCTAAAATCTAGCGGAAGTAATTGGTAAAAAATAAATTGCATATATCAATATTTCATGATCTCGAATGAGTAGGTAAATGAGTAGGTAAAGGCCATTCGCAGCTTCGCCGTTCGCGCTGGTCTTTTTTCGTGTGTGACATCTGGGGTGCCGCCGCCGCGTGTCTTTGACTAAAGGCTACCCTTTACCAAGTACTTGCGCCTCCAAGAAAAACACAGCAAAATGAGGCATCAACACCAAAATTGTTTTTAAACTTACATGTGCTTTTTAAGAGAATTTTTTTTAACATGAGTAAATCAAAGACAACAGCAATTTTACTTTTTCAAGTGCTTTATTCCTCTATTCCTTGGACAGCAATGGAATAAATTTACGTATGAATACGACGACAAGTACTCTGAAAACGGTACTCGAGTAAGCGAGTGCTGGGAGGTGGTCGATTGTGGGGTCAGTTCAAACCTTGCTTCTGTCTCTACCGAACCAAGTCTGTGACTCATAGACAGGAAAATACCAAAGAGTAAAGTGATCATGGAACGTCATCACGCGCTGGAATCAGTCATGACTGCTCTTCTTAAAGTACATCCAATTGTGAACCCAAAATGCACATTCATACTTTTAATCAAAAGGCCTATTATGGCTACTGTCAAAACTTGTAACTACATAAATGTTTGGATACAAGTAAGAACTACACCACTGCCTTGGGTGCGTTCAATGCTAGCGAGCAACATGAACAATAGGCTGACTACCTAAACCCCCATTCAAAAGTGAATGCGTAACAAGTTTCTCTGATGAAACCAAACATGTAATTTTTCTTTTGTAATTTCATGTAAATTCACAATTCCAGTGAAGTATGATCAGGGATTACAATGAAACCGCTTTAGTTGTTGGCCGAGAGTGGAACACGACCCAATATTTCATACAAGAATTTTAAAAAATCCTTGATCTAACAGATACGAGAGTTTTATTCAATGCTGTTATATGTGTATGTACCAGGGCATTGTACCACAGTACTTTAATATGACAAAGACGTACATGGTACTCGTACACATCTCAGTTCAAGATTATACCTAAATGTTGTCATTAATTGACTGCCTATTATTAAATCAATGTGTACTAAATATATATCATTATCTCATCTTAATGAACTACTTATGTAACTTCTTGTGCATGACTGTAATGAATGACAGCATTGAAATAAATGTTTACTGAATGAAAAGATGGTGGAGCAGAAAGTCAAACACTTTATAGGTAGAAGGACAAAAACTGTTTATTTGGTTGTAGCGCCTCACTGAATTCATCTGCCTGAGAAATAGCCAGAACTGCACATTTTAAAAATCCAAATAACACCTAAAACATCATAACATGCTTATCATAAACCATTATCGGTTTTTACAACAGTTGACCCCTTTATTTCCTGACTGCGCTCTCTACTTGACAATTGCTTTCACCGTGTGTGGTGCTGTTATTAAATTTACTATGCCTGGAACGAAGTTTGCTGACTTGCCATTTTGACTTCAGACGGTTCAGCAATATTGATTTGAGTGTAGAAACACACATCATTGATAGGTTAAGGGAGCTCACTTCAAGATGGTACACACTGAGACCGACAGATGTTATCAATTCAGACACATCTGAAGAGTTTTCTACAATTTATTTTCCTGATAACTGGTGCACTGGACTCCACACAGATTTTCTAGACTATTATGTACCAATGCAGTTGTTTGTTGCACATGGATTCTTCTTATTGTTCTGATTGGTAAATATTGGTTCTTCACTGCATGAGAGATATCCAAGAAACAAATAACATAAGCTGCTCATTATCAAACTCATCTATTGCTGCTCTCTACACCAGGATTTACTGAGGAAGTCCTGAGTTCAGTTCTAAGACATCTGGGATATAGATGCAGGAGATTTTCTTTTGTGATATCACTGAAGGATACCATTCAGGTTTGCCAGAATTAATATGTACTTCTAACGACTCAGGAGTGTTTATAGATTGTACAAGACGCAACAAAAAAATAAAAAGACTTTTTTAGCATTGAACTGCTGTTTCCAACTCTAATTCTGACTGTGTTTCTAAACATAAAAATCTTAAAGTGTTTTTTCTGCTCATCAGTTGCACCCAAGAAATAATAGTCAAACTATTTTGAGAGATTTTGTTCATAGTTGATCTCTAAAAGATACCTAAGGTTTATTAAAGTTCCTACATTTTCTAATTTTTTTGAATTTTTAGATTGTCATTGAAAAGCCCAACCACTTATTTTATGCTCAGAAATAATTTGATAAGCAAACAATACATGCAACTGCCTTTGAGTAGCAGCTAATTTTATGTAGGTTAATTTAATTTAATTTAATTATCAGAATAGCTTTTGAAGGCTTTGCCTATAATGCGCAAATTGACATGTTACTGCATTTTCGATTGTCAGTACCACCGTAATGAAAACAAATTACATTTTTGTGTAAACTTAACGAGCATTAGGAACAAAAGTCATCTCTGCAATAAATAGCTTGTTTTGATTATATTTAGCTAAACAGGTCATCTGTGAAGATGGAATTAAAAAGCATTTAAGAGGTTAATACATGCTTTCCTTCATATTGACCAACGTTCAACAAAGAATTATTTTTGTTTTGTCTTTAGTTTTTTCAAACACGCAATAATGAGCCATTCCCATCCAATTGCTAATTGAGGTCTTCTGCTTTGAATGCCAATAAAAACCTTTGTCACTTAAAATGACGAACAAATACTGCCATCCTGTCCCAGGTACTTTTATGACTGCTGAGTTTTATGCTTTGACTTCAGACAGGTGTGGTATATCTACTGGCTGAGTGTAGAGACACACATCATTTATAGACTAAGAGAACTCACTTCAAGATGGTACACACTGAGACCGAGGGATGTTATGAACTCAGACACATCTGAAGAGTTTTCTATGATTTATTTTCTTGATAACTGATGCATTGGACTTAACACAGAATTTCCAGAATACAATTTGGTACCACTGTAGTTGTTTGTTGGACATGGATTCTTCTTATTGTTCTTACTGGTAAATATTGGTTCTTCACTGCATGAGAGATATCCAAGAAACAAATAACATAAGCTGCTCATTATGAAACTCATCTATTGCTGCTCTCTACACCAGGATTTACTGAGGAAGTCCTGAGTTCAGTTCTAAGACATCTGGGATATAGATGCAGGAGATTTTCTTTTGTGATATCACTGAAGGATACCATTCAGGTTTGCCAGAATTAATATGTACTTTTAACGACTCAGAGATTGTACAAGACGCAATAAAAAAATAATAATACTTTTTTAGCATTGAAATGCTGTTTCCAACTCTAATTCTGACTGTGTTTCTAAACATAAAAATCTATAAGCTTCAAGTGTTTTTTCTGCTCATCAGTGGCACCCAAGAAACCACCAATCTGTACCAAGAATTCTGTGGAGGTCTAAGACAGTGATTAAGGACAACCTCCTTTGTGACACCATGGAAGGAAACGGATCAAATTTATCACAATTTACTCTTAACCAAGACAGAGCGTTTACAGATTGTCAAGATGCATTCTGCATTTTTACATTTGTGCTTTCTTTTCTAACAGTAACTCTGATTGTGATTTTGAATTCAGTATGCCTTGTGGTTTTACGTCGTGTCCGAGGCATCCAAGAAACCACCAAGCTGTTTATGATGTCACTCACACTTTCTGATCTCTGCATCGGGATTTTCTTTGGAATTCCTACTCTGTGTTACTTCAATACTCATCCACGAAACGTACCGATTTTTTGCCGAATCATGCCACTTGTATCAACAACAATATTCGCAATAAATGCATTTTCGTTGGTTTTATTGACAATTGATAGATTCTTAGCCATCACCTACTCGCTGCATTATCCGAGGCTGATGACACTAAAAAGATCAAAGGTCATGATCACACTGGTATGGGGTTTGACCATTATACTATACTCTGCCTTGTATTTAATTTCCCAAACCCCATTAATACGTGTAAGGAACTTTGATGTAGGACATGTACTCAATTGTATGGTAAAAAACAATGTTTTGATGTATATATTCAGTGCAACTGTTGGAGTTTCACTTGGAACAATTTTCATACTTTATGCATGCATTCTGAGAGTTGCTCGACGTCAGGCACGACTCATTGCTGCTCAGAATATCATCGGTAACATTGCAGGGAGACAGAATGTTCCAGGGCCGATCAGTACAAAGTCTGCTACCACTGTGGTCATTATAACAGGCACTGCTTGCCTCTGCTGGATTCCTGCATCTATCTTGACATCATCAGCATTAATATTTGGCAGAGTACCAGTAGCGGGTGTTAGCATGATTGCCATTTCTGTATTAAGCAGTAACAGTTGGTTGAATTGCATCATCTACTACTGGAGGAACAGGGAGTTTAAGCAAGCACTGCACAACTTAAAATCATCATGCTGTCACTGACTTTAGACGACAATCTGACACCGAACCTATCATGCATTTTAAAGTTCTTTGTAACTATTGTAACATTTATCTGTTTCGTGACAACAGAGTTTTGTTACAAAAGAACAAGGTCTAGAATATTTTGATTGATCTTTCGATGAAAGGCAGTTTACACTGATGTTAGAGAAATTGGTCCAAGATGTAAATGATTTCTTGTACAGAATTTTCATTTTTAACAAATTTTGCAGCACGATAGAATACTTTCATTGATGTTGCACAATTTCATACATGTAACATGATGTGGCGTGTTGTGGCTGAGCAGTTTAGTGCACCAAACTCAAGTTCTGGTGGCTTAGTCTCGGGTTCCAATCCTGGTCATGACACTTGTGTCTTTGGGCAAGACACTTAACTATAATTGCTTCTCTTCACCCAGGGGTAAATGGGTACCTGGTGAGGGCAGATATAGTTCTTGTGATTGATTTAGCTTGGTGCACTACTAATATGGTAGCACAGGCTGTATACTCCCAAGGAAGCTGAAATGGTTTAAGGAATGAAATAAATGGGACAGTGACCTGGGGTAATAATGTTGGAAAACAGCAATAATGGTTAAGTGTCTTGCTTAAGGACGCAAATGTCCTGACCGGGACTTGAACCCACACTCTGCTGATCAGAAACACCAGAGCTTGAGTCAAGTGCTCTTATCCGCTCGGCCACGACACGCCAGAGCTGTGCACACATAGGGGAATCCATACGAATTACCTTTGAATGTATGTGTGATTGCATGATTGCCGAAACTTGAAATTGCCCTAACTTTGTTGTCGTTGTATAACTTTTGTTTTAATCACATTATTCTGTTCGAACTTTCAAATGAAGTAAAAAAATGTTTAGATGACACAAAGACTGTTAATTGAACTTTTGTAGTTCAGGGGACGGGAGTTTTTTATATTTGTATTATAGTTTAATAGTAGATTTAAATTAATTTGATATGTGGTAAATTTACTGCAATCAATCTTTCAAGATACATAGTGCTTTACGTCATTAATCAATAGTATTTATTCAGACAAATTATCATAAATAGATTGTGAGATAACAAAATAATTGTCTTCTTTTCTTGAACCTAATGTACATTGTCACTGTGGCTTCACTATGACCTAATAATGCAGTTTGGTTGAAAGTTTAGGTGTTAAGGAAGTTTAAATTGAATGAAACCATCTTTAAATTCCTTTTTATTTTGGCTCCATAACCCATTAAATTGCTTTTCAACAGTTTCAATTTAACTTCTGGTCTCAACCGGAAAAAAGGTCAAATTTAGCACTCTATGACAAAGTTGCATAAGGTTAGTGAAGCTTTTCAATTGATGCATAAATTGTGAATTTATCTGTTGTAGTTCAGTAGATATGATTTTTAAACATATTAATATTAAATTTGATTTAGTGTAATTTGATATGTGACTATGTAATCATAGTGACAGAGTCTCGGTGCCATCTACATGTTAATAACTAGTAATGCCTTCAGCTGCATTGTTCTAGGAGTTTGAATTTTGAGTTCTTCTGCAAACAAGAGTTTGTCTAAACCATAAGGGGGAAAAAAGTCACTAGAATTTATTTAGAGTTTTGTCGAATCAAACACTAGGTGTTCGGGTTTCATTGGGGTCAGTGTTGTGTAAACGTGTTTAATATTTCACTAACTTGATGAAAAGATTGTCTAAAGCAATTGAAATGTCCAAGACAGTGATGTGGAAATCTACTACATTTTAAACCTTTAGTTTATACGGGAAGTGAATGCTAACATTTTCTACCTAAGACTGCACTGAGGCTCAAGAAAGTGTGTTCATTAAACATCTACAATGTATGACCATTTTCATGTAAATAGCCATCAATTGAAGAATAGTTGATAGTTAGTAGTGGTTGGACTATAACACTACCTTAATTATTCGAACGCAGGGTTTGTGATATTAACAAAGAGTTGTGCATCATTACGCAAGTTTAATGGCGCCATATCAAATGAATGGTCATGCAGTTACAGCAGTGTGACAAATATCCACTCGGAAAAATTATATCGTTCACATGAGGTGCCAGGTAGTTGTAACAGTAGCTGGCGCCGTGCGTGGAAATCCTGGCAGAATGCTAGATTTTTTTCTACATTGCGGCCAGTGCTCTGCACAATGAGAATGCTTAAAAATTCCCTTTGATTGTTAGTATGATTGCACTATTGTCAGGACTTACAACTGCCCTACTTATAATTTTGTTTACATTGTGTAACTTTCGTTTTAATCTTATTTTTCTGTTCAACCTTTCAAACAACATAAAATTGTTTTAGATGATGCACAGATAGTGATTTTATCTTTTGTAGTTCAGGAGATATGATTCTTTTAAATTCTTAATATTTACAAAATATTTTAATGTTTGATTTAGTTTAAATGTTGTAATATCATTGCAATCAAACTTTCAAGTGATTTTGGCTTTGTGTCATTGATCAATGATATTTATTCAGACAAATTATCATGAATAGAGTGTGAGATAACAAACAACAAGAAGTCATTTTTTGACCTTTTGTAAATTGTCACTGTGACATCAAGAAAGATTTCATTGGCTGAAACCATTTTAAAATTCCTTTTTATTTTGGCTCCATAATCCTTTTTGTTCCTTTAAAAAAAATTCAATTCAACTTCTAGTTGAAAGGTTGAAAGTTGAAAGGTCAAATTTGGCACTCTGTGGTAAAAACCGATAAGATTAGTAAAGTTTTTCACATGATATGAGGGTTGTGAATTTATCTATTGTAGTTCAGCACATATGATCTTTCGAGATATTATACTTGATTTACAGTAATTTGATGTATGTTTACATAATCGTGACATCATAGTCTCGGTGTCATCAACATGTTAATATCTGGTATATTCTTAAGCTGCATTGGTCTAGGAAGTTTTAAATTTGAGTTACTGTCAAACAAGATTTGTCAGAAAAATATCTGGGAAAAAAACCCTGGCAAAACAGAAGGTGTTCTGCCTCGTAGGCCTGAACACCTACCAATATGTGAGAAAACTGACCAAAATCATTTTTGCAACTAAAAATGCCTAGACACAATGGCTTCCTAACCTTACTCTAAACCAGTGATGTTTGGAAACTAAGTCATGCACAGCAGGCAGCCCTTTTAAAGGGTCTGTAGACGTTTTGTAATGACTCTGAAAATTAATGGCAATAAAAACTTACTTAGTAAGAAGCACAGCAGCTTTGGATAGTATAATGCAGTTTGAGAAACATTTCACTTCAAAGTACTGTGGTTATGGAAAAATATATAATAATAATAATATATTGTATTTGTATAGCGCCTACTGCAGGCCAGCCTCTAAGCGCTTAACATTCAGTATTTCCTGCAAGGTATTTGGGGCTACGTTTGAAGTATGAGACCTACTCCTTTACATAGCACCTTGTAATGGTTTACAAGGTGCTGTGGCGCAATATGCAGCCGATCAAACCAGGAACACCGGGGCGGACCCCTTCTCTTTTCGATAAGTGCACTGGGTTCTTTTTCGTGCGTTACACAACACACGGGACCAACGGCTTTACGTCCCATCCGAAGGACGAAGCAATCATGGTTAAGTGTCTTGCTTAAGGACACAAGTGTCACGACCGGGGCTCGAACCCACACTCTGCTGATCAGAAACACCAGAGCTAGAGTCCAGTGATCTTATCCACTCGGCCACGACATGCCAAACTTTGAATACAAGAAACGTTACTGTCAGTAACATTTCTCATATTGTGTATTCCTATAAGGGATTATTTTCCTTGCGTGGACATATTCTCTTCGATTTGCGGAGATATCTCAAAAACGCAAAGTAAAATTATCACAGATTAGTTTTTCTGTATACATCTGCATTTATATAGGATTAAAACAATCAAACGATTGCAAAAACCAAAATGTATACTTTGCCTTTAATAACTATAAGATTGCAATCAACCAGAAAATTCCTGACACCATTTGCTGTTCTCATTTAATGTAACTGCAACAGCCTATTTCAAGATCAGAAGTAATGAGTTGCATGAAAACACTAATGAACTCTCAGTGACAAATTGTGACGACGATCGTTTGGTAAATGCAATCAATACAATCGATACATTCGTTTCTGAATGCCTGGTATCAAACGATGATACCAATTAATTGCTTAACACACATTTGTTTTAATTGTTGTCAACATCATGAAAATAAAAATGAGTAATAATTAAAGAAGTGTATGTAACAAAAGTCACCTTTAATCATGTTCATATCATGGGTGTATGGGGACTATTTAGTTAAAGGGGGACAAATGGGGTTGATTTGTCCAAAATATTACACAAATAAACCTACAGTACCGGTAACAAATCTGTTAAGCTTTCTCTGTGCTTTTTTTCACCTTCATGATGTGCCCACATTTTCACTACTGTTTTTCCCGAATTTGGGAGGGAAGCTGCCCCTCCACCCCCAAGTCGTATGCTTTGTTTAGTTTTCAACACCTTGTATTCAATATTCTCGATTTATTTCTCTCAATATTCTCTTTTATAGCCTAATACTGGGCCCAAAATGTCAAATCGACCTAATTTATGTTATCGATTGTCAAATTAAAATAAGTATTTGCCAGACGGGATTACCCATCTAAATATAGAAGAGTCTAAAATCTAGCCGAAGGTGATTGGTAAAAAAAATATTGCATATATCAATATTTCATGATCTCGAATAACTGATTAGCTAAATGAGTTGGTAAAGGCCATTCACGGCTTCGCCGCTCGCGCTGGTCTTTTTTCGTGTGTGACATCTGGGGTGCCGCCGCCAGGTGTCTTTGACTAAAGGCTACCCCTTACCAAGTACTTGCACCTCCAAGAAAAACACAGCAAAATGAGGCATCAACACCAAAATTGTTTTTAAACTAACATGTGCTTTTTAAGAGAATTTTTTTAACATGAGTAAATCAAAGACAACAGCAATTTTACTTTTTCAAGTGCTTTATTCCTCTATTCCTTGGACAGCAATGGAATAAGTTTACGTATGAACACGACGACAAGTACTCTGAAAACGGTACTCGAGTAAGCGAGTGCTGGGAGGTGGTCGATTGTGGGGTCAGTTCAAACCTTGCTTCTGTCTCTACCGAACCAAGTCTGTGACTCATAGACAGGAAAATACCAAAGAGTAAAGTGATCATGGAACGTCATCACGCGCTGGAATCAGTCATAACCACTCTTTTTAAAGTACATCCAATTGTGAACCCAAAAATGCACATTCATTCTTTTAATCAAAAGGCCTATTATGGCTACTGTCAAAACTTGTAACTACATAAATGTTTGGATACAAGTAAGAACTACACCACTGCCTTGGGTGCGTTCAATGCTAGCGAACAACATGAACAATAGGCTGACTACCTAAACCCCCATTCAAAAGTGAATGCGTAACAAGTTTCTCTGATGAAACCAAACATGTAATTTTTCTTTTGTAATTTCATGTAAATTCACAATTCCAGTGAAGTATGATCAGGGATTACAATGAAACCGCTTTAGTTGTTGGCCGAGAGTGGAACACGACCCAATATTTCATACAAGAATTTTAAAAAATCCTTGATCTAACAGATACAAGAGTTTTATTCAATGCTGTTATATGTGTATGTACCAGGGCATTGTACCACAGTACTTTAATATGACAAAGACGTACATGGTACTCGTACACATCTCAGTTCAAGATTATACCTAAATGTTGTCATTAATTGACTGCCTATTATTAAATCAATGTGTACTAAATATATATCATTATCTCATCTTAATGAACTACTTATGTAACTTCTTGTGCATGACTGTAATGAATGACAGCATTGAAATAAATGTTTACTGAATGAAAAGATGGTGGAGCAGAAAGTCAAACACTTTATAGGTAGAAGGACAAAAACTGTTTATTTGGTTGTAGCGCCTCACTGAATTCATCTGCCTGAGAAATAGCCAGAACTGCACATTTTAAAAATCCAAATAACACCTAAAACATCATAACATGCTTATCATAAACCATTATCGGTTTTTACAACAGTTGACCCCTTTATTTCCTGACTGCGCTCTCTACTTGACAATTGCTTTCACCGTGTGTGGTGCTGTTATTAAATTTACTATGCCTGGAACGAAGTTTGCTGACTTGCCATTTTGACTTCAGACGGTTCAGGAATATTGATTTGAGTGTAGAAACACACATCATTGATAGGTTAAGGGAGCTCACTTCAAGATGGTACACACTGAGACCGACAGATGTTATCAATTCAGACACATCTGAAGAGTTTTCTACAATTTATTTTCCTGATAACTGGTGCACTGGACTCCACACAGATTTTCTAGACTATTATGTACCAATGCAGTTGTTTGTTGCACATGGATTCTTCTTATTGTTCTGATTGGTAAATATTGGTTCTTCACTGCATGAGAGATATCCAAGAAACAAATAACATAAGCTGCTCATAATGAGACTCATCTATTGCTGATCTCTACACCAGGATTTACTGAGGAAGTCCTGAGTTCAGTTCTAAGACATCTGGGATATAGATGCAGGAGATTTTCTTTTGTGATATCACTGAAGGATACCATTCAGGTTTGCCAGAATTAATATGTACTTCTAACGACTCCGGAGTGTTTATAGATTGTACAAGACGCAACAAAAAAATAAAAAGACTTTTTTAGCATTGAACTGCTGTTTCCAACTCTAATTCTGACTGTGTTTCTAAGCATAAAAATCTTAAAGTGTTTTTTCTGCTCATCAGTTGCACCCAAGAAATAATAGTCAAACTATTTTGAGAGATTTTGTTCATAGTTGATCTCTAAAAGATACCTAAGGTTTATTAAAGTTCCTACATTTTCTAATTTTTTTGAATTTTTAGATTGTCATTGAAAAGCCCAACCACTTATTTTATGCTCAGAAATAATAATTGATAAGCAAACAATACATGCAACTGCCTTTGAGTAGCAGCTAATTTTATGTTGGTTAATTTAATTTAATTTAATTATCAGAATAGCTTTTGAAGGCTTTGCCTATAATGCGCAAATTGACATGTTACTGCATTTTCGATTGTCAGTACCACCGTAATGAAAACAAATTACATTTTTGTGTAAACTTAACGAGCATTAGGAACAAAAGTCATCTCTGCAATAAATAGCTTGTTTTGATTATATTTAGCTAAACAGGTCATCTGTGAAGATGGAATTAAAAAGCATTTAAGAGGTTAATACATGCTTGCCTTCATATTGACCAACGTTCAACAAAGAATTATTTTTGTTTTGTCTTTAGTTTTTTCAAACACGCGATAATGAGCCATTCCCATCCAATTGCTAATTGAGGTCTTCTGCTTTGAATGCCAATAAAAACCTTTATCACTTAAAATGACGAACAAATACTGCCATCCTGTCCCAGGTACTTTTATGACTGTTGAGTTTTATGCTTTGACTTCAGACAGGTGTGGTATATCTACTGGCTGAGTGTAGAGACACACATCATTTATAGACTAAGAGAACTCACTTCAAGATGGTACACACTGAGACCGAGGGATGTTATGAACTCAGACACATCTGAAGAGTTTTCTATGATTTATTTTCTTGATAACTGATGCATTGGACTTAACACAGAATTTCCAGAATACAATTTGGTACCACTGTAGTTGTTTGTTGGACATGGATTCTTCTTATTGTTCTTACTGGTAAATATTGGTTCTTCACTGCATGAGAGATATCCAAGAAACAAATAACATAAGCTGCTCATAATGAGACTCATCTATTGCTGCTCTCTACACCAGGTTTTACAGAGGAAGTCCTGAGTTCAGTTCTAAGACATCTGGGATATAGATGCAGGAGATTTTCTTTTGTGATATCACTGAAGGATACCATTCAGGTTTGCCAGAATTAATATGTACTTCTAACGACTCAGGGATTGTACAAGACGCAATAAAAAAATAATAATACTTTTTTAGCATTGAAATGCTGTTTCCAACTCTAATTCTGACTGTGTTTCTAAACATAAAAATCTATAAGCTTCAAGTGTTTTTTCTGCTCATCAGTGGCACCCAAGAAACCACCAATCTGTACCAAGAATTCTGTGGAGGTCTAAGACAGTGATTAAGGACAACCTCCTTTGTGACACCATGGAAGGAAACGGATCAAATTTATCACAATTTACTCTTAACCAAGACAGAGCGTTTACAGATTGTCAAGACGCATTCTGCATTTTTACATTTGTGCTTTCTTTTCTAACAGTAACTCTGATTGTGATTTTGAATTCAGTATGCCTTGTGGTTTTACGTTGTGTCCGAGGCATCCAAGAAACCACCAAGCTGTTTATGATGTCACTCACACTTTCTGATCTCTGCATCGGGATTTTCTTTGGAATTCCTACTCTGTGTTACTTCAATACTCATCCACGAAACGTACCGATTTTTTGCCGAATCATGCCACTTGTATCAACAACAATATTCGCAATAAATGCATTTTCGTTGGTTTTATTGACAATTGATAGATTCTTAGCCATCACCTACTCGCTGCATTATCCGAGGCTGATGACACTAAAAAGATCAAAGGTCATGATCACACTGGTATGGGGTTTGACCATTATACTATACTCTGCCTTGTATTTAATTTCCCAAACCCCATTAATACGTGTAAGGAACTTTGATGTAGGACATGTACTCAATTGTATGGTAAAAAACAATGTTTTGATGTATATATTCAGTGCAACTGTTGGAGTTTCACTTGGAACAATTTTCATACTTTATGCATGCATTCTGAGAGTTGCTCGACGTCAGGCACGACTCATTGCTGCTCAGAATATCATCGGTAACATTGCAGGGAGACAGAATGTTCCAGGGCCGATCAGTACAAAGTCTGCTACCACTGTGGTCATTATAACAAGCACTGCTTGCCTCTGCTGGATTCCTGCATCTATCTTGACATCATCAGCATTAATATTTGGCAGAGTACCAGTAGCGGGTGTTAGCATGATTGCCATTTCTGTATTAAGCAGTAACAGTTGGTTGAATTGCATCATCTACTACTGGAGGAACAGGGAGTTTAAGCAAGCACTGCACAACTTAAAATCATCATGCTGTCACTGACTTTAGACGACAATCTGACACCGAACCTATCATGCATTTTAAAGTTCTTTGTAACTATTGTAACATTTATCTGTTTCGTGACAACAGAGTTTTGTTACAAAAGAACAAGGTCTAGAATATTTTGATTGATCTTTCGATGAAAGGCAGTTTACACTGATGTTAGAGAAATTGGTCCAAGATGTAAATGATTTCTTGTACAGAATTTTCATTTTTAACAAATTTTGCAGCACGATAGAATACTTTCATTGATATTGCACAATTTCATACATGTAACATGATGTGGCGTGTTGTGGCTGAGCAGTTTAGTGCACCAAACTCAAGTTCTGGTGGCTTAGTCTCGGGTTCCAATCCTGGTCATGACACTTGTGTCTTTGGGCAAGACACTTAACTATAATTGCTTCTCTTCACCCAGGGGTAAATGGGTACCTGGTGAGGGCAGATATAGTTCTTGTGATTGATTTAGCTTGGTGCACTACTAATATGGTAGCACAGGCTGTATACTCCCAAGGAAGCTGAAATGGTTTAAGGAATGAAATAAATGGGACAGTGACCTGGGGTAATAATGTTGGAAAACAGCAATAATGGTTAAGTGTCTTGCTTAAGGACGCAAATGTCCTGACCGGGACTTGAACCCACACTCTGCTGATCAGAAACACCAGAGCTTGAGTCAAGTGCTCTTATCCGCTCGGCCACGACACGCCAGAGCTGTGCACACATAGGGGAATCCATACGAATTACCTTTGAATGTATGTGTGATTGCATGATTGCCGAAACTTGAAATTGCCCTAACTTTGTTGTCGTTGTATAACTTTTGTTTTAATCACATTATTCTGTTCGAACTTTCAAATGAAGTAAAAAAATGTTTAGATGACACAAAGACTGTTAATTGAACTTTTGTAGTTCAGGGGACGGGAGTTTTTTATATTTGTATTATAGTTTAATAGTAGATTTAAATTAATTTGATATGTGGTAAATTTACTGCAATCAATCTTTCAAGATACATAGTGCTTTACGTCATTAATCAATAGTATTTATTCAGACAAATTATCATAAATAGATTGTGAGATAACAAAATAATTGTCTTCTTTTCTTGAACCTAATGTACATTGTCACTGTGGCTTCACTATGACCTAATAATGCAGTTTGGTTGAAAGTTTAGGTGTTAAGGAAGTTTCAATTGAATGAAACCATCTTTAAATTCCTTTTTATTTTGGCTCCATAACCCATTAAATTGCTTTTCAACAGTTTCAATTTAACTTCTGGTCTCAACCGGAAAAAAGGTCAAATTTAGCACTCTATGACAAAGTTGCATAAGGTTAGTGAAGCTTTTCAATTGATGCATAAATTGTGAATTTATCTGTTGTAGTTCAGTAGATATGATTTTTAAACATATTAATATTAAATTTGATTTAGTGTAATTTGATATGTGACTATGTAATCATAGTGACAGAGTCTCGGTGCCATCTACATGTTAATAACTAGTAATGCCTTCAGCTGCATTGTTCTAGGAGTTTGAATTTTGAGTTCTTCTGCAAACAAGAGTTTGTCTAAACCATAAGGGGGAAAAAAGTCACTAGAATTTATTTAGAGTTTTGTCGAATCAAACACTAGGTGTTCGGGTTTCATTGGGGTCAGTGTTGTGTAAACGTGTTTAATATTTCACTAACTTGATGAAAAGATTGTCTAAAGCAATTGAAATGTCCAAGACAGTGATGTGGAAATCTACTACATTTTAAACCTTTAGTTTATACGGGAAGTGAATGCTAACATTTTCTACCTAAGACTGCACTGAGGCTCAAGAAAGTGTGTTCATTAAACATCTACAATGTATGACCATTTTCATGTAAATAGCCATCAATTGAAGAATAGTTGATAGTTAGTAGTGGTTGGACTATAACACTACCTTAATTATTCGAACGCAGGGTTTGTGATATTAACAAAGAGTTGTGCATCATTACGCAAGTTTAATGGCGCCATATCAAATGAATGGTCATGCAGTTACAGCAGTGTGACAAATATCCACTCGGAAAAATTATATCGTTCACATGAGGTGCCAGGTAGTTGTAACAGTAGCTGGCGCCGTGCGTGGAAATCCTGGCAGAATGCTAGATTTTTTTCTACATTGCGGCCAGTGCTCTGCACAATGAGAATGCTTAAAAATTCCCTTTGATTGTTAGTATGATTGCACTATTGTCAGGACTTACAACTGCCCTACTTATAATTTTGTTTACATTGTGTAACTTTCGTTTTAATCTTATTTTTCTGTTCAACCTTTCAAACAACATAAAATTGTTTTAGATGATGCACAGATAGTGATTTTATCTTTTGTAGTTCAGGAGATATGATTCTTTTAAATTCTTAATATTTAAAAAATATTTTAATGTTTGATTTAGTTTAAATGTTGTAATGTCATTGCAATCAAACTTTCAAGTGATTTTGGCTTTGTGTCATTGATCAATGATATTTATTCAGACAAATTATCATGAATAGAGTGTGAGATAACAAACAACAAGAAGTCATTTTTTGACCTTTTGTAAATTGTCACTGTGACATCAAGAAAGATTTCATTGGCTGAAACCATTTTAAAATTCCTTTTTATTTTGGCTCCATAATCCTTTTTGTTCCTTTAAAAAAAATTCAATTCAACTTCTAGTTGAAAGGTTGAAAGTTGAAAGGTCAAATTTGGCACTCTGTGGTAAAAACCGATAAGATTAGTAAAGTTTTTCACATGATATGAGGGTTGTGAATTTATCTATTGTAGTTCAGCACATATGATCTTTCGAGATATTATACTTGATTTACAGTAATTTGATGTATGTTTACATAATCGTGACATCATAGTCTCGGTGTCATCAACATGTTAATATCTGGTATATTCTTAAGCTGCATTGGTCTAGGAAGTTTTAAATTTGAGTTACTGTCAAACAAGATTTGTCAGAAAAATATCTGGGAAAAAAACCCTGGCAAAACAGAAGGTGTTCTGCCTCGTAGGCCTGAACACCTACCAATATGTGAGAAAACTGACCAAAATCATTTTTGCAACTAAAAATGCCTAGACACAATGGCTTCCTAACCTTACTCTAAACCAGTGATGTTTGGAAACTAAGTCATGCACAGCAGGCAGCCCTTTTAAAGGGTCTGTAGACGTTTTGTAATGACTCTGAAAATTAATGGCAATAAAAACTTACTTAGTAAGAAGCACAGCAGCTTTGGATAGTATAATGCAGTTTGAGAAACATTTCACTTCAAAGTACTGTGGTTATGGAAAAATATATAATAATAATAATATATTGTATTTGTATAGCGCCTACTGCAGGCCAGCCTCTAAGCGCTTAACATTCAGTATTTCCTGCAAGGTATTTGGGGCTACGTTTGAAGTATGAGACCTACTCCTTTACATAGCACCTTGTAATGGTTTACAAGGTGCTGTGGCGCAATATGCAGCCGATCAAACCAGGAACACCGGGGCGGACCCCTTCTCTTTTCGATAAGTGCACTGGGTTCTTTTTCGTGCGTTACACAACACACGGGACCAACGGCTTTACGTCCCATCCGAAGGACGAAGCAATCATGGTTAAGTGTCTTGCTTAAGGACACAAGTGTCACGACCGGGGCTCGAACCCACACTCTGCTGATCAGAAACACCAGAGCTTGAGTCCAGTGATCTTATCCACTCGGCCACGACATGCCAAACTTTGAATACAAGAAACGTTACTGTCAGTAACATTTCTCATATTGTGTATTCCTATAAGGGATTATTTTCCTTGCGTGGACATATTCTCTTCGATTTGCGGAGATATCTCAAAAACGCAAAGTGAAATTATCACAGATTAGTTTTTCTGTATACATCTGCATTTATATAGGATTAAATAATCAAACGATTGCAAAAACCAAAATGTATACTTTGCCTTTAATAACTATAAGATTGCAATCAACCAGAAAATTCCTGACACCATTTGCTGTTCTCATTTAATGTAACTGCAACAGCCTATTTCAAGATCAGAAGTAATGAGTTGCATGAAAACACTAATGAACTCTCAGTGACAAATTGTGACGACGATCGTTTGGTAAATGCAATCAATACAATCGATACATTCGTTTCTGAATGCCTGGTATCAAACGATGATACCAATTAATTGCTTAACACACATTTGTTTTAATTGTTGTCAACATCATGAAAATAAAAATGAGTAATAATTAAAGAAGTGTATGTAACAAAAGTCACCTTTAATCATGTTCATATCATGGGTGTATGGGGACTATTTAGTTAAAGGGGGACAAATGGGGTTGATTTGTCCAAAATATTACACAAATAAACCTACAGTACCGGTAACAAATCTGTTAAGCTTTCTCTGTGCTTTTTTTCACCTTCATGATGTGCCCACATTTTCACTACTGTTTTTCCCGAATTTGGGAGGGAAGCTGCCTCTCCACCCCCAAGTCGTATGCTTTGTTTAGTTTTCAACACCTTGTATTCAATATTCTCGATTTATTTCTCTCAATATTCTCTTTTATAGCCTAATACTGGGCCCAAAATGTCAAATCGACCTAATTTATGTTATCGATTGTCAAATTAAAATAAGTATTTGCCAGACGGGATTACCCATCTAAATATAGAAGAGTCTAAAATCTAGCCGAAGGTGATTGGTAAAAAAAATATTGCATATATCAATATTTCATGATCTCGAATAACTGATTAGCTAAATGAGTTGGTAAAGGCCATTCACGGCTTCGCCGCTCGCGCTGGTCTTTTTTCGTGTGTGACATCTGGGGTGCCGCCGCCAGGTGTCTTTGACTAAAGGCTACCCCTTACCAAGTACTTGCACCTCCAAGAAAAACACAGCAAAATGAGGCATCAACACCAAAATTGTTTTTAAACTAACATGTGCTTTTTAAGAGAATTTTTTTAACATGAGTAAATCAAAGACAACAGCAATTTTACTTTTTCAAGTGCTTTATTCCTCTATTCCTTGGACAGCAATGGAATAAGTTTACGTATGAACACGACGACAAGTACTCTGAAAACGGTACTCGAGTAAGCGAGTGCTGGGAGGTGGTCGATTGTGGGGTCAGTTCAAACCTTGCTTCTGTCTCTACCGAACCAAGTCTGTGACTCATAGACAGGAAAATACCAAAGAGTAAAGTGATCATGGAACGTCATCACGCGCTGGAATCAGTCATGACTGCTCTTCTTAAAGTACATCCAATTGTGAACCCAAAATGCACATTCATTCTTTTAATCAAAGGGCCTATTATGGCTACTGTCAAAACTTGTGACTACATAAATGTTTGGATACAAGTAAGAACTGCACCACTGCCTTGGGTGCGTTCAATGCTAGCGAGCAACATGAACAATAGGCTGACTACCTAAACCCCCATTCAAAAGTGAATGCGTAACAAGTTTCTCTGATGAAACCAAACATGTAATTTTCCTTTTGTAATTTCATGTAAATTCACAATTCAAGTGAAGTATGACCAGAGATTACGTTTGAAACCGCTTTAGTTGTTGGCCGAGAGTGGAACACGACCCAATATTTCATACAAGAATTTTTAAAAATCCTTGATCAATCAGATACAAGAGTTTTATTCAATGCTGTTGTATGTGTATATATGTACCAGGGCATTGTACCGCATTACTTTAATATGACAAACACTTACATGGTACTCGTACAATCTCAATTAAAGATGGTGGAGCAGAAAGTCAAAGACTTTATAGGTAGAAGGACAAAAACTGTTTATTTGGTTGTAGCGCCTCACTGAATTCATCTGCCTGAGAAATAGCCAGAACTGCACATTTTAAAAATCCAAATAACACCTAAAACATCATAACATGCTTATCATAAACCATTATCGGTTTTTACAACAGTTGACCCCTTTATTTCCTGACTGCGCTCTCTACTTGACAATTGCTTTCACCGTGTGTGGTGCTGTTATTAAATTTACTATGCCTGGAACGAAGTTTGCTGACTTGCCATTTTGACTTCAGACGGTTCAGGAATATTGATTTGAGTGTAGAAACACACATCATTGATAGGTTAAGGGAGCTCACTTCAAGATGGTACACACTGAGACCGACAGATGTTATCAATTCAGACACATCTGAAGAGTTTTCTACAATTTATTTTCCTGATAACTGGTGCACTGGACTCCACACAGATTTTCTAGACTATTATGTACCAATGCAGTTGTTTGTTGCACATGGATTCTTCTTATTGTTCTGATTGGTAAATATTGGTTCTTCACTGCATGAGAGATATCCAAGAAACAAATAACATAAGCTGCTCATTATCAAACTCATCTATTGCTGCTCTCTACACCAGGATTTACTGAGGAAGTCCTGAGTTCAGTTCTAAGACATCTGGGATATAGATGCAGGAGATTTTCTTTTGTGATATCACTGAAGGATACCATTCAGGTTTGCCAGAATTAATATGTACTTCTAACGACTCAGGAGTGTTTATAGATTGTACAAGACGCAACAAAAAAATAAAAAGACTTTTTTAGCATTGAACTGCTGTTTCCAACTCTAATTCTGACTGTGTTTCTAAACATAAAAATCTTAAAGTGTTTTTTCTGCTCATCAGTTGCACCCAAGAAATAATAGTCAAACTATTTTGAGAGATTTTGTTCATAGTTGATCTCTAAAAGATACCTAAGGTTTATTAAAGTTCCTACATTTTCTAATTTTTTTGAATTTTTAGATTGTCATTGAAAAGCCCAACCACTTATTTTATGCTCAGAAATAATAATTGATAAGCAAACAATACATGCAACTGCCTTTGAGTAGCAGCTAATTTTATGTTGGTTAATTTAATTTAATTTAATTATCAGAATAGCTTTTGAAGGCTTTGCCTATAATGCGCAAATTGACATGTTACTGCATTTTCGATTGTCAGTACCACCGTAATGAAAACAAATTACATTTTTGTGTAAACTTAACGAGCATTAGGAACAAAAGTCATCTCTGCAATAAATAGCTTGTTTTGATTATATTTAGCTAAACAGGTCATCTGTGAAGATGGAATTAAAAAGCATTTAAGAGGTTAATACATGCTTGCCTTCATATTGACCAACGTTCAACAAAGAATTATTTTTGTTTTGTCTTTAGTTTTTTCAAACACGCGATAATGAGCCATTCCCATCCAATTGCTAATTGAGGTCTTCTGCTTTGAATGCCAATAAAAACCTTTATCACTTAAAATGAAGAACAAATACTGCCATCCTGTCCCAGGTACTTTTATGACTGCTGAGTTTTATGCTTTGACTTCAGACAGGTGTGGTATATCTACTGGCTGAGTGTAGAGACACACATCATTTATAGACTAAGAGAACTCACTTCAAGATGGTACACACTGAGACCGAGGGATGTTATGAACTCAGACACATCTGAAGAGTTTTCTATGATTTATTTTCTTGATAACTGATGCATTGGACTTAACACAGAATTTCCAGAATACAATTTGGTACCACTGTAGTTGTTTGTTGCACATGGATTCTTCTTATTGTTCTTACTGGTAAATATTGGTTCTTCACTGCATGAGAGATATCCAAGAAACAAATAACATAAGCTGCTCATAATGAGACTCATCTATTGCTGCTCTCTACACCAGGTTTTACAGAGGAAGTCCTGAGTTCAGTTCTAAGACATCTGGGATATAGATGCAGGAGATTTTCTTTTGTGATATCACTGAAGGATACCATTCAGGTTTGCCAGAAATAATATGTACTTTTAACGACTCAGAGATTGTACAAGACGCAATAAAAAAATAATAATACTTTTTTAGCATTGAAATGCTGTTTCCAACTCTAATTCTGACTGTGTTTCTAAACATAAAAATCTATAAGCTTCAAGTGTTTTTTCTGCTCATCAGTGGCACCCAAGAAACCACCAATCTGTACCAAGAATTCTGTGGAGGTCTAAGACAGTGATTAAGGACAACCTCCTTTGTGACACCATGGAAGGAAACGGATCAAATTTATCACAATTTACTCTTAACCAAGACAGAGCGTTTACAGATTGTCAAGATGCATTCTGCATTTTTACATTTGTGCTTTCTTTTCTAACAGTAACTCTGATTGTGATTTTGAACTCAGTATGCCTTGTGGTTTTACGTCGTGTCCGAGGCATCCAAGAAACCACCAAGCTGTTTATGATGTCACTCACCCTTTCTGACCTCTGCACCGGGATTTTCTATGGAATTCCTAATGTGTATTATTTCATATCCACTTCATGGATAATCAGTGGTACTTACTGTAAGATCTTGCCATATATAATACTAACATTGGTCACAATAAATACATCATCAATGGTTTTATTGACAATTGATCGATTCTTAGCCATCACCTACTCGCTGCATTACCAGAGGCTGATGACACTAAAAAGATCAAAGGTCACGATCACACTGGTATGGGGTTTGACCATAATAATATACACAGTCTTGCTTTGCCTTTCAAGTACACAGTTTGAGATGAAGAAAAAACATGCAATTTATTGTGTGATGCATCATTTTATTCAGTACATTTTCTCATTACTTGTTGGAGTTTCACTTGGAATAATCTTCATACTTTATGCGAATATTCTGAAAGTTGCTCGACGTCAGGCACGACTCATTGCCGCTCAGAATATCATCGGTAACATTGCAGGGAGACAGAATGTTCCAGGGCCGATCAGTACAAAGTCTGCTACCACTGTGGTCATTATAACAGGCACTACTTGCCTCTGCTGGATTCCTGGAATTGTCACGGCGACATCATTTACAACAAAAGATTACAACATACCCCTAAGTGTCCAGGTACTTGCCACTGCACTATTCGGCAGCAACAGTTGGTTGAATTGCATCATCTACTACTGGAGGAACAGGGAGTTTAAGCAAGCACTGCACAACTTTAGATCATCGTGCTGTCACTGACTTATAGATCCAAGACTTTCAGTTCACTAAAAAGCAAAAACTGAAAATGCACTTTTTTGTTTCTTTTTCCGAGATGTAACTATCAATCTGTTTTGTCAGAACAAAATACTTCAATCCAAAAATAAGAATGTTTTGATACGACATTATGTTCTACGCGCCGAACAACAAGCAACTTTTATTGATGAAAGGGAAATTTGCCTCATGGGCTCACATCAACTTGTAGACAAGTCGTTAAATGTTTGTCAAGATAATGGATCTCACACAACTTTGCCCCTCTTGTGAGACTACTGGCTCCAGACTACTGCCCTATTTAACAACTTGTACAACCTGAATGTGGTATGTACTAATTTATTCATGTGTGTATATAGCACATTATTACGGTTGCCGTAGATGGCCATTGAGACTGCTTGGATGAGTCCATGTTATCTGAGGGTGGTAACATTTTATAATGTTGTAAAATACACTGAATCTTTATGCTAGAGAGCATTTGAAACTGATGCTGAAACAAAAGTTTTAACAGTTTCAATTAAAACTGAAGTTAAAACTGCTTCAGATAAAACCAAAGTACAAACTGCCTCATTTAAAGCTTAAGATACAACTGTTTCAGTTAAAACTAAAGTTAACTGCTGCAGTAAAAATTTTGATAAAAATATATTCTTAGCTTAAATGACAGTTACAGGGTTCGTACACTTATAATAGCTATAAATTCAAGGACTTTTCAAGGACTTTCAAGGTCCAGAAATCCCATTAGCAAGGACCAAAGTCCAGCAAATATTGATGGTTTATTTGAGACTTGTATATAAAACGCTTGGTGTTGGGTGATTTGATTCTGTACAATTAGTTAAAGTTTGAAGGTTGGCTGGTCACTTAAACTTAAACTTGATGAAAAAACACAACATTACTCTGCATGATTAAATACTTTAATTACAAAAAGTGAATTTTCAAGGATTTACAAGGACCTAAGATAAATCCAAGGACTTTCAAGGCCTTGAAAAACAGATTTTCAAATTCCAGGACTTTCAAGGATTTTCAAGGACCGTACAAACCCTGCAATTATTATCTATCATTTTAAGATATGTGTGTTGCCCAATCAACATGAATAACACCTATGAAAAATGCTACTGAAGCTAAACTGAAGTTTACAATGCTATAAAAGTTTGCAAATTTGTTAATTTTGACAATCAGTAACATGACATGTTATTTTATAACTGGGGTGACTGTTGTGGCACTGTAATCTTTAGATTACCTGGGGTCACTGTTGGATTAACTGGGGTCGCTGTTGTGGCACATGTAATCTTTGGATTACCTGGGGTCACTGTTGGATTAACTGGGGTCACTGTTGTGGCACTGTAATCTTTGGCTTAGCTGGGGTTACTGTTGGATTAACTGGGGTCACTGTTGTGGCACTGTAATCTTTGGATTACCTGGGGTCACTGTTGGATTTACTGGGGTCACTGTTGTGGCACTGTAATCTTTGGATTACCTGGGGTCACTGTTGGATTTACTGGGGTCACTGTTGTGGCACTGTAATCTTTGGGTTACCTAGGGTCACTGTTGGATTAACTGGGGTCACTGTTGTGGCACTGTAATCTTTGGATTACCTGGGGTCACTGTTGGATTAACTGGGGTCACTTTTGTGGCACTGTAATCTTTGGATTACCCCTTTTAGGGGGAATGTGTATTTTTGTTCTTCTTTAAATTAACAAATTGATTCAACCTCCAACTTCTGGGCCCTAGGTTACAAAGACAAGGCTAATTGACAATTATAAAGTGTTTCTATGCCTGTTAAGTTGAAAATAGTCTGCTAGCAAAATAACAATGAAACCGAGTGATTGCCTGTGGGTTTTTTTTCATAGAGCTCGGGAGAGCACTGAGTATACAGTGCTTATTACACATCGGTGTAAGGGTAAAACCAAAATTAGTTGTTTATCCCCGGATCAAAAATTAACATCTATTAAATTGTTGCAGTACCCACTGCTAAGGATTCGGACCAGCCTCTAGCCATCAGGCTAGCTCGGTGGTCTAGTGGTAAGACATCTGCTCTAGCAATGCAAAGGTCGTGGGTTCGAATCCCACCAGAGTGATTGTCTGTTGATTTTTTCACAGAGCTCAAGAGAGCACCGAGTATACAGTGCATATTACACATCGGTGTAAGGGTAAAACCAAAATGAATTGATTATCCCCGATGCAAAAAATAACATCTATTAAAGATTAAACAATGAAACTATTGAAACCTATTGGGCTGAGGGGTAGACAAAACAGGCTAAAAGTGGGATCCATATTTTCGGAAGGTATGATGACATTTCCACCATTTGGTAACTGCCAGAGATATAAATTTCATAGAGTTTTGAGTATCACCAAGTATAGGCCTAGTGCTAGTAAAGTAGCGACCAAAAACTTTTGTTTTCCCACCACTTTGACAAAAAAGCGTCTGAATTCAGAGATAATAATTCAGAGACAATTATTGAACTTCTCATCCCTCTTCAATATACATGATTTCCTATTAGCCTTGACGGGGCTGACTTTCCTTACTAAAGAAAGAATCATTTTAACAGCATCTACGCCTCAATAAGCAATCTGTATTGACTTTCTTTTTCATAACTGAGAGGTGCCCAATAGATTTTATCAAGGCAAAGAGCTAGTTGCATTGTGTTCATAATAACTGGTAACCAAACCATGCATATTGGCTAGCAGTTGATGAGCATTATCCCAAGTATACAGTATTAATAAATCATACCCATTTCATGCCATTTCATTATACTGTGCAATGCCAGACTTTTATGATTCTGATAGGCAGCAGAGCAAATATGAAGCAAACTTAAAGAAGAGCATGATCTCCTCAGCTTGTAATGGGTTGGATAGAAATGTTGTATACATCTACAAGATCCTTCCTCAGTGCTCTTAAACACTTTTCTTACCTAATACATTACAATACAATACAATACAATACTACAGTTGAACTCGTCACCTAAAGGTAATTTTCATCACCATCTACAGTATACATGTACATGACCGACCTCTGACCCATCTTTGAATACCCTACTTCATTGTGGCATTCAGGTCCAACATGCGAACAATCTTTTATGTATTGAATCCATCCCAAAACGAGCTTGCAGAATCACTTGAGCCACTGAATATCATAACTATGATGATGCTCTTTTTTATACTAGTTGCTTTACCAACTATGTCCCACAGGAGAGAAGAATTGTGTTATAAATTTGCCAAAAGTTGTGCTTTAGTAATTGGTTCCAAATAAATCCCCAAAAGCCATTCCATGTCTCTCAGCACACACAACAATTTCAAGAACCTAGATTCCGGCTTGATAGATATGGCAAAAGTGCTATCCCCTACCACACTTGCATTTTAATTAACAATTTCATTTTTCTAGATCACTTTTGGGTGGTCCATTTCCATGCACTTGCTTTCCATCCTTTTATTGTCGAGAGTTTTATTATCTTTATTTTTATCATTATTCTTGGTTTCTGCCTACATCACCATAGCATTTTCTTTACTCCTTAAAAATTAAATTAGTAACATGAAAGAGTTAGATCCTACATCAAAATGAAGGTAAGTGCATCAACTTAAAATTTATTGTAATAATGGTAAAATTCTTGATTAATCAGCTAGTTTTTAGCAAGGTGAATATTTAATTAGCCAACCTAGTTGGCACCATATCTCAAAAAGTATAAAGGGATAATGTAGATGCGTTTTTTGTCCTAAATGCCAGATGACGTCACCATGACATCATTTATTGAGCGTTTCACCCGTGTACAAAACACATGGAAAAAGTGCAAGATTGATTGCAGAAATCTTTCATAAAACAACTTAGATTTTATTGAAGGTCAATTTAAAAACATAAAAACGTATTCAAACATTGTCAGTAGAACAATCTTGGATTCCCCAGCAAATTTCACGGAATGGGTACAGTTTAAAATTAGATTCGTAGTGTCCAAAAATGGTAAAATTCTAAACAAAATCAAGTCCTAGTCCTGTTAATGACCAGTGTTGTTGCGTCTTTTGTATATTGTACATAAAGTCCTTACGTACGCCGACTTACATGAGTTCAACTTCATTCGCAAGATTGGAGAAGAATTGCCTAGCTATCACAGTATCGTGTAAACCAACGAACGGAGTGTTTGTTATTAAGGCGAAAGCGTGGATGCAAAAAAAAAAAACCAGACCGCCTGGTTATGGGACGACGTGCAGGTGTAGCAGACTTGTTTGCGTTGGGGACCCATTCGCCTGAAAACCACATGTTTTAGGGTTCTTGTGCGATTTTATTAGTTTTCGAGAAATCACCGTGTAGCAAACAAACAACTTTGTGGGGGCTGCAATAGAATTGGATTTAGAGCTGAATGGGGAAAAGGTGTAGAAAAGACAAATTGCATTTTCCACTGGGGCGAAGTATTAAAAAGATACAACAAATGTTACAATTACGGTTTTAGTACTATAGCATAGACCAAAATTGAAATCATCAACTCAAAATTATTATGTGCAACTTAAAGCCCTATCGTGGCATGCACCAGGCCCGTGAGAGTTGGGGGTGCTGTGGGTGCTACAGCACCCCCAACTTTTAGGATGGGGGTGCTGGAATATACTAAAGCACCCGGAGCTGGAATATACTAAAGCACCCAAGGCTGAGGGACTCGAGCCCGGTCTCGAGTCCATTTTTTTGTGGACTCAGACTCGGACCGAAGAGGACTCGGACTCAGTTGGTAGGACTTTGACTCGGACAACAGGACTCGACTACAGCACTGAAAGTACCCCCTACTTTTACTAAATACGTTTCATGAACAGAAATCTTTGAAAAAGTAAACAATTTATATAATAAAAACGTGTAACATGTTTTTATATATATAATTTATTATTACAAAAATCATGTTCAGCACTATAGTGTGCTCGGACAGCCAGCATTGTAATACTGTGATATGTCTTGTGTCATGTGTGTGTGTGTGTGTGCCTGGTCGGCCCTGACTGTGTGTACATGTACATAATCTCCGTAAAAGAAATGCGTACAATGCAGGCTTGAACGAGGGTGGCAGGGATTTTTTGTGTATAGTCCCATTTTTCAAAAGAGGCGGTTTTCTCATGCCTTTGTTAAAAATCACAAAATACAAAAATACAAAATACAAAACAACACACAAAAACAAAAGCAAACAAACAAGCAAACAAAAACCTTAAACATACATTAAATCACAAATATTTTAGGCACAATAAAATAATAATAATAATACTGCGTATAGAAACTCTTCAAAAATATCAATAAAAAGCTTGCCTTTACAATGCAGATTTTCAAAATGGGAAAACACTGTGAGCCATGCAACACAGTAGCGAAATAAACAAACAACTAAGAATTAAACGAACAACTAAGAAATAAACGAATATTTCAGAAATAAACGAATATTTCAGAAATAAACCAACCTCGGAATTAAACCAACCAATAACACAGTAGTTTATGAACACTTTTACCCGGCATCATATGCTCAAGGATTAATTGATAAGTTTGTGACATTTTATTGTCATCATGACGAAATAAAATTGCATTCAAGCTAAATAATTTCATCGTTATTAACACTTACAAGTCTTTTGTGAAGGGGGAAATTAACAATGATTTATCAAAGCCTGTACAAATATTTGGTTCAGGGTTGTAATAAAAATCAACATACATGTAACAATTACCAGGAAGCCGTTAACGAGAGGCACTTATTGTTCCCTTGGGACTTTTCACTTCTAAACCTCACATATTATGTTATTCAATGCCAATATTAATAAAAGGGACAATAATTGTACGTAAACAACTAGCCTTGGAAATATTTTTCACCTTAAACCTCAACTCTAGTAACTTACTGCAAGTGTCTCGAAAACTAAACATCTTTTCAGCAAACTCGATCGATAGGAATGGGGTCAAAAATATCCAGACCACGAAGATTTTTGGACCATAATGGAGTAAGCAATAGGTAGACTGGGTACCCTGTGGACCGTGCAAGTCTGGCGACAATAAGGTCACCATTGAGCTTCTGGGCACCTTTGAGCCATCAGCTAATAGGAGATCAAAATAGGTGAAATTTTAGATGATTTTTATTTTTGTTACATAACTTATTTCCACACCAAAAACACTTTGGTGGAATGGCTTCATTTTAAACTAAAAATTTATAATAAGTAAAATTAAAATAAAATCAGGAAACTAATAAAAATGAAGAAACCCTGTTCAACATCCTATCGCTTTGGGCGGCTGGGCGATCCGGTGGCTACCTAATAGCCACTGGACAACCCAGTTGTCCAAAGCGATACACTGTAACATGCAGTGGGAAACTCTCACCAGCTTATGCTTGTAGAAAAAACGTGACATCATAAATAAAACATAGTCATTGGTACGCGTTGGTCAAGTCAATGGCAATCATATATCATTGTTAATTTCCTTCTGACTGGTTAAATGTTAATAAGGATGAAATTATTTAGCTTTAATGTTGTTTTCGTTCATCATCATGGTAATGTTAAAAATGTCTGACTAAGCAATTGATCAGTGAGCATTAAATGCCAAGGATAAGCCTTCAAAAACTATTGTGTTCATGCTTAGAAAAAATAGTCAATATAAAAATTAACGGGAGTCGTTAATGAGAGGCAATTATCGTTCCCTTGGGACTTATCACTTCTGAACCTGACATATTCTGTTATTCAATGACAATATTAACGAAAAGGACAATAAATGTACGTAAACAACTAGCCTTGGAAATATTTTTCAATTTGAAGCGGATTCTAGTAACTTACTGCAAGAGTCTTGAAAACTAAATATCTTTTCATTCGTCTCGTGAAAACAAGTCATTTTGGGGTAATCATTTTGCAAACTACACTAATAATCCTGCCCCCCCCCCCCAAAAGAGAGATCTATGTGCCAAGTCGTGTCTGTGCTTGTACGACAGAGCATTTAAGCGGGCCCGGACCATACGCCGTAATGGCTTTGCGCTCTGCTCACGCCAATTGTCGTTGAAAAAACCAGCACCCCTTGCAAAAATTCGTTCTCGCAGGCCTGGCATGCACTGGGATGTTATCAGCGGAAAGCAGGCAGAGTAACGGAATAATAATTTTTTTGAATTAATAATTCGGTTTGAATTCTTAATTCCTTCATATGAGTGGTAGTTCACTTTACGTACTAACTTAGTAACTTATACTGCATTTACTATTTTATCCCAACAAAAAAAACATACTCAGTATTATAAAAGACACGAAAAAAGTTACAATTACGATTTTTATACAACAGCATGAACAAATCTTTAATTGCTAACTTATGAGACCTGTTCCTTGAAATAAGGGCTTATGTTCGCTTTACATACTAAATTTAAATCTTTTAAATTCCATGGTATGAGGGGATTTTGTTACTACCTTGTGAGACCTGCGATTTGATTGCTAAACGTAGTAAGTTGTGAGACATATTCCATGACATACAGGATTATTTTGATTTACGTACTTACTTGTGAGACCGGTTCTTTTATATGAGGGGCAGTACTTTACATACTAAATTATGAAAACTGTTCCTTCATATAGAAGGTTATTTCGCTTTATGTCGAGGAGTTGCGAAACTAAGGCCCCATACTATGCACGTTTCGATTATGACTTTCGCTGGTGACCGCTTGTACCATTCTTATGCCGTGAAGAAGCAGTCGTGCCAGTGGGGTTTCGCATGCAGTGTTGTTTGTTAATGTTGATAAAACGTTTTTCCAACCACCCTCATTGTTGGAGTTCAGTCCCCTTGAACAATTACCGGCACTCATGTTGGACCAGCCTGGTCCCCTGTCTATATCCGAGCCTGGAAGTGTGACGTCAGATGTTCAGGCTACACTCGTGTCAGCTCAAACACGCGACACTGCCACGGCTATGAGTGAGTGGGACACAAAGCACCAGGCCGTCAAATCAAGGGAACACCATGCAGGCATTGTTTATTAACGTTGACAAAACGTTTTTCAACCGCCCTCATTGTTTGAGTTCTGTCCCCTTGAACAAGCAGCGGCACTCGTGTAAACTCAAACGCGAGACACCACCACGGCTTATGAGTGGGACACAAAGAACTGGTAGGCAGGCTTATAAACAGGATGCAAACGAGAGCGACGTATGTAACACCCACTGGCTTTGTAATCACCCAATAGCCGTTGGAAAATTGATAGCAATGGTCTTCTTTTGCAATAAATTATTTTAGGAAGAAGTTTTGCAATCACAGGGTCAATGCGTTCACTTTACAACAGGTATCAGAATATTGGGGCGTGGTAGGGTGGGTATTTAACATACTGTTAACAAAATTAAATAATGTATAGGCCCCAAATTTTTTTTCTTTTTCGTGATGATCACAGGGACAGGGTATCCATTTTATTATCATGATATTGGGCAAGATATGGGATTTTTATTGACTTATTTACTGGATTTAAAAAAAAATAATTATTCTTTGACTTTGCATGGTTATATCTCTTTTTGGAGGCAATTTATTATTATTTAACTCAGAAACAGTGCTGGAAATTGTCCCTTTTATGATAATAATCGTATCTCGTTTGTCACTTTCCTCAATAAAGATACCAATATGAACAGGAATGGCCCTGTCAGGTGGTCTAGGAACTGGCCCTTGGGTTTCCACACGGACCATCAGTTCAGGGAGTGATGCGCAAACCAATGCTCCAAAGAGTGCCTGTACAATATCCCTATTATGTCCACACTTAAAAAAGGCCCACTTGACTGCAGATCATTCCAATTTAACGATTTCAATAACGATCAATGTTGTTAACTTCAATACATTTTTACTTCAATGCAACGCAACTCACACTTTGTGGCAATGTACAATCACTGATGTGCTGCCCGCCAGTCACTGTACATCACCAGGACCGCAAACACGCATGGCCCCTCTGTGCTTGCAGTCACCGCTGCGGCTTATACGCCGGGTGACTTACACACTGACAACTGAATCTTGTTTTGACGATTTCTGTGCATTGCGGCTTATACACCAGGCGGCTTACACATGTATATGCCGCAGATTACAGTACAGACAACTATGCATGACTGCTGAGTTTTATGCTTTGACTTCAGACAGCTGTGGAGTATCTACTTGCTGAGTGTAGAGACACACATCATTTATAGACTAAGAGAACTCACTTCAAGATGGTACACACTGAGACCGAGGGATGTTATCAATTCAGACACATCTGATGAGTTTTCTATGATTTATTTTCCTGATAACTGGTGCATTGTACTTGGAAAAGACTTTCTACAAAATATTTGTACCGCTGCAGTTGTTTGTTGCACATAGATTCTTATAATTGCTCTTATTGGTAAATATTGGTTCTTCACTGCATAAGAGATATCCAAGAAACAAATAAAATAAGCTGCTCATAATGAAACTCATCTATTGCTGCTCTCTACACCAGGATTTACTGAGGAAGTCCTGAGTTCAGTTCTAAGACATCTGGGATATAGACATATAGATGCAGGAGATTTTACATTTTGGATAAACATCAACTATAAAATTGTTGTAAACAGATTGAAGAGTCTCGTTTGTGACACCATGGATGGAAACCAATCAAATTTGTCACATTTTGCTTCAAACCCGGATAGTGTGCCCTCATATTGTCAAGACCCTTTTTGCATTTTGACATTTGCTCTTTATTTACTAACAGTAACTCTGATTGTGATTTTGAATTCAGTATGCCTTGTGGTTTTACGTCGTGTCCGAGGCATCCAAGAAACCACCAAGCTGTTTATGATGTCACTCACACTTTCTGACCTCTGCTATGGGATTTTCATTGGAATTCCTAATGTGTATTATTTCATATCCACTTCATGGATATTAAGTGGTATTTACTGTAAGATCTTGCCATTTATAATGATATCATTGTTCACAATCAATGCATTATCGATGGATTTTCTGACAATTGATCGATTCTTAGCCATCACCTACTCGCTGCATTATCCGAGGCTGATGACGCTAAAAAGATCACAGGTCATGGTCACACTGGTATGGAGTTTGACCATTATACAATACTCTGCCTATTGCCTCTCAAGCACCCAGTTTGAAATGATAGGAAAAAAACATGCTTTATCTTGTGTGAAGCATCATATTATTCAGTACATTTTTCCTTCAATCTCTGGAGTTTCGATTGGAACAATCCTCATACTTTATGCGTACATTCTGAAAGTTGCTCGACGTCAGGCACGACTCATTGCTGCTCAGAATATCATCGGTAACATTGCAGGGAGACAGAATGTTCCAGGGCCGATCAGTACAAAGTCTGCTACCACTGTGGTCATTATAACAGGCACTGCTTGCCTCTGCTGGATTCCTGTAACTATCTTGACATCATTATCATTAAGAAATATCACAGTACCAACAGGTGTTCATGTAGTTGCCATTTCTCTATTCAGCAGTAACAGTTGGTTGAATTGCATCATCTACTACTGGAGGAACAGGGAGTTTAAGCAAGCACTGCACAACTTTAGATCATCGTGCTGTCACTGACTTTAGAAAACAGTCTGACACTAAATCTATCATACTGGAAGAGACCATAAAATACTTAAAGGTCCTTTCGCGAAAAAAAAAAAGCAACTAAAAATGCTTTTTTTTCCTCTTTCTTTGAGTTGTAATTATCATTCTGTTTTGTCATAACGGAATACTTAAATACAAAATTTAGGATGTTTTCAGCAGACTTTACGCTATACAATTTAATAATGGGCAGTTTAGATTGATAGAACAGAAATTGGTCTCTTGAGTGTGTAAATTATGTGTGTAAAACAACAAAATGAATTTTCACTCAATGTCGTTGTTGTTATGGCTTTTTTATTTATTTATTTTTTTTTCTAGATCTAGGGGAAAAAGCGAAGAAGACACTCTCACGCGCAACAAAAAGGTAAAATAAAAATTAGAGGCAAGTTGCTTTATAAGCAATGTAGACAAGGACTCAATCACAAGATGGGCCGGCCAATAACAAACTAAACAAAAATAAATATGCGCTCAACCAGCAACGGAACATCTTGACTTCTCAATACGTCGATTTTGGCCCTGAACAGGTTCTCCACAGTCAAGTTAAGGGTTCTGTGATGCACTTATTTTCCAATAGATAGAGGCTTCATAAAAGTCTCTAACCTCTCTTTAAAATGGTGTGAAATGTCATTTTATTTGTTACTCTTTCAAATCAAAATTTGTATCATGATGTCATCGGACAACAAAAACAAAAAGGAATGTAAAATCCCCAAATGAATTTTTGCACCAGTCAAAAGGTCAAATTCAATGCTGTTTAGATTGAATATCAAAATATCAAAATTCAGGAATGAACTGAAATGTTTTCATGTTTTTGTAGAAAAATGTGCAAACCACAATTATTTGAAACTTGACGTCATGGCACATTTTTTTATTTTGACACAAGTCGCACTTGAAGAGTGCCAGAATTTTACCTCATGGACACATGTGAATTAAGAATTTTCCTCTTCAATAGTTGTGAGTTAAATAAAAGTTTTACTGTGCCTCATGGATATTCTATCAGCCAGCTCCCCAGTAGTTAAATATTCATTCTCTTTGTTAATATGTAAATGCATTACCCTTATTTGGCAAACTATCCCCCAGAAATTTCTTTGAGTATTATGTTCCTTTCATGTATGAAATTTTGACTGGGGGGGGGGGTGTTTTGTATGAGAATGGAGAATTGAAAAATAGTATTAGCTGTTGCAAACTGCTTACCAACCAAAAGGACCTATGGTATAAATGCAAAAAAATAGTTAGTGGCCTGACGTTTTACGACCCTAGCAGAGTCTTTCTCGAAGGCTAAAAAAAAAAGTTTTAAAAAGCAATGGGGAATTTTGAGTCATGTTTGAGGTATGTTTGGTCAGTGATAGAGAGGTTTTCTAGCTGTGTCTTAGATAGAAAGAGGATGTAGTCCCTACTTCTGAGAGTTAGTCCTGTGTGAAAGCTGGAGTTTTCTAGCGTTTAAAAAAGTGGAATCCTACAATTTGGTGGGACTGTTTCTTTGCTTTTTAGGTGTTTGGGCAATCTGCCCAGAACACCTCTTGTTTTTGTTTCGGGTTTTTTTTTTAGGTGTTCAGGCAATTTACCCGCAACACCTCTTGTTTTTGTGCCGGTTTTTTTTTTAGGTGTTCGGGCAATTTGCCCAGAACATCTGTTGTTTAAAAACAAATTTTTTTATTTTTTTTTTAAATACTTCTTCTTCTTCTTATCCCCACGATTGTCCGCTAACAAGCCTAAAAAGTAAACGACACAAAAACAAGAGGTGTTCTGGGTAAATTGCCCGAACACCTAAAAGAAAAACCAAAGACGCAAAGACACACTTCCCAAGCTTACACTACCTTTACACTTCACACAAAGTTAGATCTGTATTAGTAGAAGACACCGCTAAAGTGTTGTCATGATGACGTCATCAGGTGTCGAGTTACATTAAACCAAATTTCAATATTTAAAAAAATCATAACTCAAAAAACTACACAATGGATTTTCACAATCTCTACATCATCGGATATGTCTGTTATGACTCAAAAAATGCTACAAAGATGTGTGAAGTTGAACATTTCTAAAATTCATATCTCAAGAACTAAATATTATTTCATTACAATTCTTACATCAGATTGTAGGCCTGTGATCCTGCTCAGACTTTTGCACACAGATGATACCAATATGACCTTAACTGCTGGTCCTAAACAGGCGTTACAGCCAATGCTAGTATTCATGGTATTAAACCGCATTTAATCTGTGTATAACATGTATAAAGAAAAGCACTGCAGCTGACTGTTCCGCTCCATGAATCATAAGGTTCAATGTCCATGAAGACTTTGTCCCACATAATGGAAATGTAAGCAGTACATTCCACAAACACAATGGCGCTACATCAAAAAAACTGTTCATGCTTTTATCCCACGCTCGGGGACATTATTATTAATTCGCACTGTGACAGATGCCGCCTCGGAAATCTACGTCATTTAAAATTCAAATCTTTGAAAATTCGTATCAAATCAAGGATAAGACACCCTGGGTTGCTTTTTGCAGGATTATACAAAAAGGTAGTATAGGTCTTCGATTTCAATTGTTTGCGTGAAATTAAGTGACCTCTACTTCCGGTTGAAACCGGAAGTGTCTTGTAATTTAAAAGTGGCAACTTTTTTGAAGTTGTTTTTAATGATGTTGTAGTCTGGCAAGGGTCTGGTTAAAAAAATTAAGAGCGCCATCTGGCTGCAGATTAAAGACAGTTCAAAATACACTGTTACTAGATGCCTTTGGCAGAGTTTTTTATAACTGTTTCAAAATTGGTTTACATAACGGCCTTCATGCAGACAACATAATGTGTTGAAACGTAGATTGATGACGTCGTCACGTGCTACATGTAACGCTCTAAAGGTGCACTTTTTCAAGCCATGTATCTGCCAAACCAAACGACCAACTGAGTTGAAACTTGGTGTACTGCTAGACAACAACACTGACTGCTGAAACATTTAGTGACGTCATGATGACGTCATCTCAAATGTTGTTGTTTTGTTGCTTTTTTTTCCATCAGGCTTTTTACACCAGGCATGTACTCCCCGAAACCGAACACCTAGAGTTTGTGTTAAGACAAACTCTAAATTTCTAGTTATTGTATAACTTTGTGTAGCCCAAATGGGACATATTTATGTGGAAAGGATACTCCAAAAGACAACTACCATTACTTTTTGTCTTTGAATTTGATTGATCAATTATAAGTTTGTGTTGTATTATCAACGTCATTGTCACTTCTCTGGACGAGCTGCATTTTGGGCAGTGAGTAGGCCTACCGTCAGAACTCACCTTTTCTCTGTGAAAAAAAAAAAATTGCCAGCTCAGTGGATACTCTGTCAGGCTCGAATCCAGAGGGCCCAGGCCCAGGGGGCCAAGGGGGCACGTAACTTTCTTTTTTTTTAGTTGTTCCGACGTGTTAGTCGGAACAGCTATTGTTTCTGTTGAGATTTTTATTTGTTGTTATTATTATTATTATTATTATTATTATTCTTTCTTTCCCCCAAAACCTATTGACTTAACACATGACTTTTCTAACCACCAAATGTCAATTTTAGAAAAACAAAACTGTGTAGTGAAATGTTTTATCATATGAAAGCTTATGTCTTGAACTAGATTTTAGATGTAATTAAATAAAAATTCTTAATTAATTATTCATGTGACAGCAGTATGAATATTTAACTAGTCAATCTTGTGTGCATCATATCTCAAGAAGTAAACATCCAATTCTTAAAATTGTTTCAGTTATAGACTCGTTTCACTTTGTAGATGACAAGTTCGGCATAGTTTTCACTGTCACGTCATCATGATTTTAGATGTAAATAAATTAAAAATTCTTAATTAATTATTCACGTGACAGCAGAATGAATATTTAACTAGTCAATCTTGTGTGCATCATATCTTAAGAAGTAAACATCCAATTCTTAAAATTGTTTGTTATAGACTCGTTTCACTTTGTAGATGACAAGTTCGGCATAGTTTTCACTGTCACGTCATCATGGTTTTAGATGTACGAAAATAATTTTTTTAAATTAATTATTCACGTGACAGCAGTATGATTATTTAACTAGTCAATCTTGTGTGCATCATATCTCAAGAAGTAAACATCCGATTCTTATAATTGTTTCAGTTATAGACTCGTTTCACATTGTAGATGACAAGTTCGGCATAGTTTTCACTGTCACGTCATCATGGTTTTAGATGTAAATAAATAAAAATTATTAATTATTTATATACGTGACAGCAGTATGAATATTTATCTAGTCAATCTTGTGTGCATCATATCTCAAGAAGTAAACATCCGATTCTTATAATTGTTTCAGTTATAGACTCGTTTCACATTGTAGATGACAAGTTCGGCATAGTTTTCACTATCACGTCATCATGGTTTCAGATGTAAATAAATACAAATTATTAATTATTTATTCACGTGACAGCAGTATGAATATTTATCTAGTCAATCTTGTGTGCATCATATCTCAAGAAGTAAACATCCAATTCTTAAAATTGTTTCAGTTATAGACTCGTTTCACTTTGTAGATGACAAGTTCGGCATAGTTTTCACTGTCACGTCATCATGGTTTTAGATGTACGAAAATAATTTTTTTAAATTAATTATTCACGTGACAGCAGTATGAATATTTATCTAGTCAATCTTGTGTGCATCATATCTCAACAAGTAAACATCCGATTCTTAAAACTGTTTCAGTTATAGACTCGTTTCACATTGTAGATGACAAGTTCGGCATAGTTTTCACTGTCACGTCATCATGATTTTAGATGTAAATGAATAAAAATTATTAATTATTTATTCACGTGACAGCAGTATGAATATTTATCTAGTCAATCTTGTGTGCATCATATCTCAAGAAGTAAACATCCAATTCTTAAAACTGTTTCAGTTATAGACTCGTTTCACATTGTTGATGACAAGTTCGGCATAGTTTTCACTGTCACGTCATCATGGTTTTAGATGTAAATAAATAAAATTTATTAATTATTTATTCACGTGACAGCAGTATGAATATTTATCTAGTCAATCCAAGTGTGTGCATCATATCTCAAGAAGTAAACATCCAATTCTTAAAATTGTTTCAGTTATAGACTCGTTTCACATTGTTGATGACAAGTTCGGCATAGTTTTCACTGTCAAGTCATCATTACATCATTTGTTGGCGTATTTTTCGTTCTGTGTGCAAAACACACGGTGCTAAAAGTGCAAAGGTTTTGACAGATAAAAACACAATATTTTCAATTAAAGTTACTCATTAGTTTCCTAAAATACATCAACTGTTTTGAAAAGTGAATTGCTTAAAAACGTAGGTCTTCATAAACTACACCCAGTCACCAGCACATTTGAGAATGGTCTTCTCTATGAAGCAGTACTGTGAGGACCCTTATGAGATTGGGACTTCCATGAGTTTAGGAAAAAACACTGAAATGCGTAGCTCGTTTATTTAATTCCTAACCGACAGAGAACCAATTGCTTTGTGCACAGCCCATTCAACATGTTCAATTTGTACATACATAAGCAGCACATGTAATTCCTACGTAGGTTTAGGGTTTTTGTGAGAATGCATTAGATTGGAAAAAAAAATTTACCATCGTGTTCCTTATAAAGTTTATTAGTATGAAAAACAAAATGTTTTTTTACTGTGACGTCATCAGGTGTCGAATCACGATAATTCAAAGCTTATTCATAAAAAATCATATCTCCTGGACCACATGTCATAAAGTCATATTGTTTGTGTTTTATTGTAGCTGACAACAATTGCAATAATTTATTTTTAAAGATGACCTCACTTTGACCTTTACTTCCGGTCCAAACAGGAAGCTCAAAACTTTAAAAATTCATTTTACTTTATTTTGTTTACTTCTGCCTGTTTACATCTTTGCCGCAAGTGTGTGTGGTGTATTTATTTTCCCCCAGCGGCAGGATGGATTTCTTTTTCATCTGAGACTGGTACATTACCCAGTCAAATAATTTTTTGGAGGTTTGTGTCAGCAAAAAATTGACAAACATTCATTATTGATTAAGACCTCTTGGAATGCGGAGGCCCTTTGGAACAGGTTGTGACACAATTGTTAGATCTGTCATTGAAGTAAATTTCAGTAAATATTGATTTGTAAACAAGACCAAAATTAGTGGATGCTGGAGAGAAATGTATAATAAATGTGCAACTATTTCTTGTAAATGTGTACTTCTGGTGTCACCTGTCTGCAGTTATTTTGAGTTTCTGTTAAAGTCTTTCAGTCGTGCCTACCTCAAGGGTTAAGCTGTGACAAAAGAGTATCCAACACATTGGCACGTAAAACCATTTTAACGTCAGGTTAGAGACTCGTAAATTTGTTCCCCATTTTCATAAGAACTTGATCTCTTGGAAAATGAGTGGTTCACCAAACTGAATTTGACCTCGGAGTCCTTCTGAGTGTTGACAAACCGTACATATTGTAGATATCAGAGTTAGAAGAGCTGGTTTGAAGAATAAGTTGATCATCACAACAACTGAATGCCTGGTATACTGGCATGGTATCATTTACATCACTTCACAGGACACCACTGTACCCTTTAGTGTGTTATCACAACAGTTGGTTTAGTAATGATACTATCTGGGCTTTTCCCTTACACTGATGTGCCTGTATACTCGGTAATTCTCTGAGTGCTGAGTAAAAAATCCACAGGCATATTACTCGAGTGGGATTCGAACCCACAACCTTTGCCAAATTTACAGCAGATGTCTTGCCAGCCACTAGACAACCAAGATTTCCCGGTACCTAGAGGTAGTTCCAATCCTATAGTTCAGCAGTGGGTACAGCATTTACCCACAACCATGACCAATTCTACAGCAGATGTCTAACCATCTAGGTTGCAGGTGGGATTCGAACCCACTACCTTTACCATTCCTAGGGCATATGTCTGTTGTCAATGTCAAAGTTGCTGTCTTTGTTTCTTTTGTTGAGTTGATGTTATTGTTGTCCATGTCTGTTTTGCTGTATTGTTGTCCATGTCTGAGTTGATGTCTTTGTTGTCCAAATGTTGTTGTACCCACGTATTTTGGATTTTAATACAATTTTGTCTTATTGTTGTACATTTTTTATTTAAATATATTTTAATTTTTAACTTTTCTTAATGTTGTAAAAATAAAACTAAATTCAGCCTCCTTAAGGCTGTGAAGCTTTTATTTGTGAAATAAACCAATCAATAATAACAAAAGACCACTGAGCTTGTCTGGTAGCTGGAGGCAGTTAACATCCAATATTTGTAGTTTAATGATGTCATAAGGATCGACCCTAATGTTAATAAGTAAAAAAGTCATACCATTTTGTGTCTCAACAATTTGTCAATTTACTGCTCTCCTTCGATTTTTGCTTTTATCACTTTCCTACTTAATATCAAAGGGGGAAAAGCATTACGTAGCGAGACAATCATTGTAAAAGTTATTGCTGAAAAAACTAATCAACATCCAGTTACAAAACATTGTTGACCGCTTCTGTGTTCGATGTAAAGTACACAAGACAATATTAGAGCAAAACATTTAAAAGTGATTATTTTCCTGACTTTGCATTCAATCAGACAATTTAGCGACAGCCCGACACTGAAGTTCTCGTAGAACTGTCCATGTACATGCTCAATTGATGTTTCTTTTCAACAAGAGACCCATTTTAACCTGACTGCACTTTCTACTCAACCATTACCAAGTAAATTGAGACACTGCTATTAAATTAAGTATACACGGTAAGAAATTTGCTGACTTGCCGTTTTGACTTCAGACGGTTGTGGAATATCTACTGGCTGAATGTAGAGACACACATCATTTACAAGTCAAGGGAGCTCGCTTCAAGATGGTACACACTGAGACCCAGTTTCTAAGACTTATTTTCCTGTTAACTTGTTTGTTGCACATGGAATCTTATTATTGTTCTTACTGGTAAACATGTGTTCTTCACTGCATAAGAGATATCCAAAAAACCAATAAAATAAGCTGCTCATAATGAAACTCATCTATTGCTGCTCTCTACACCAGGATTACTGAGGAAGTCTTGAGTTCAGTTCTAAGACATCTGGGATATACATGTAGATGCAGGAGATTTTTCCTTTGTGACATCAGAGAAGGAAACCGTTCAGATTTGCCACAATTTTCATCGACCAATCAAAAGTGTTCCCAGATTGTACAGGACGCATTCTGCATTTTTAGCATTGAACTGCTGATTCTAACAGTAATTCTGACTGCGTTTCTAAACATAAAAACTCAATAAGCTTCATGTGTTTTTTCTGCTCATCGGTGGCACCCAATAAACCAGCAATCTGTACCAAGAATTCCCTGAAGTTCCAGTATCACAGTTAAAAGCCTTCTAAAAAAGTGATTCTGAACAATCTCCTTTGTGATATCATGGATGGAGACAAATCAAGTTTGTCACAATTTACTTCCAACCACTCGGGAGGTTTCACAAACTGTCAAGACGCATTCTGCATTTTTACATTTGTGCTATTTTTTCTAACGGTAACTCTGATTGTGGTTTTGAACTCAGGATGCCTTGTGGTTTTACGTCGTGTCCGAGGCATCCAAGAAACCACCAAGCTGTTTATGATGTCACTCACCCTTTCTGACCTCTGCACCGGGATTTTCCACGGAATTCTTAATCTGTATTATTTCATATCCACTTCATGGATAATCAGTGGTGCTTTCTGCAAGATCATACCATATCTGATAATAATATTATTCACAACAAATTCATTATCAATGGTTTTTTTGACAATTGATCGATTCTTAGCCATCACCTATTCACTACATTATCCGAGGCTGATGACACTAAAAAGATCAAAGGTCATGATCACACTTATGTGGAGTTTGACCATTATACTATACTCTGCCTTATATTTCCTTTCTACCACAGAATTTGAAATGATGGAGGAAAAACACTTACTTCTTTGTGTTGCGCTACACAGAGGTAATCTGTATAAAATTGTTTTAACTGTTGGATTTTCGCTTGGAATAATTCTCATACTTTATGGGAATATTCTGAGAGTTGCTCGACGTCAGGCACGACTCATTGCTGCTCAGAATATCATCGGTAACATTGCAGGGAGACAGAATGTTCCAGGGCCGATCAGTACAAAGTCTGCTACCACTGTGATCATTATAACAGGCACTGCTTGCCTCTGCTGGATACCTGCATTTATCTTGGCATCATTAACATTAAGCAATATAAAAGCACCAATAGGTTTTTATACAATTGCTATTATTCTATTGAGCAGTAACAGTTGGTTGAATTGCATCATCTACTACTGGAGGAACAGGGAGTTTAAGCAAGCACTGCACAACTTAAAATCATCATGCTGTCACTGACTTTAGACGACAATCCTACGCTCAATCTACCATACTGGAAGAGGCCATAAAATACCTTTAAGGTCTTTTCGCTATTGAAAATGTCAATTGAAAAAGCTTTGATTTTTCTTTCTTTTTTTCGTTCTTTGAGTTGTAATTATCGTTACAATTATCTGTTTTGTCATACCACAATTTTCAAACAGCAAATTTATGATGCTTTGAGCCAGTTTTATGCTCTATGATTTAATGTGGGCAGTTCAGAATGATGGAAGAGAAATTGGTCTCTAGATGGTGCAAAGGTTTTCTTGTTGGAAATCTAGATTTTTCAAGCCAATTGTGCTGCCTGACATGAAGACATGAACTTTCACTCAAGTTTTTTTTTTTTTTTTAATTCACAAAAAATAAGTTATAATTTGGGAGGTTAACCATCCCTACTTGCAGCTGAGAAACTGAATTGCGAAGGACATGGCTACAATGTGTTTAAGAAACAGGGCCACATTGCCTCCTATGCCACCCATAGATGTAAGGGGAAAAAAAGGAAAAAAAATCACACATGCGCGACAACAAGGTACAGGTGTTTTTAGTGACAAGCTGTTTATTAAGCAACACAAGATTACAGCTTCCCATACAGAAATTCCAGTTCCTTTAGGTCTGTACATGTAAGCAATCGTTGCAGAGTTCCAGGTACTACTCTAAAATGCGAAAAAAATTACCACCTCCCCCCCAAAAAACCCAAAAAAAAAACAAAAAACAAAAAAAATTGTTGCATTTCCCTAGAGGGCTTAGACCCATTGACATTGTCACTAGAAACCAGTGACTTTAATAAACAAACACCACATACGAAACATGGACTTTTCCATGACTGTAGACAAGGACTCCATCACAAGATGGTCAATAACAAACTAAATACAAATGAATGAGCACTCAACCAGCAGACCAGCAACGAAACATCTTGACTTCTCAATATGTAGATCTTGGTTAAAGAGGTTCTCCAAGGCCAAACTAAGTTCTGTGATTCACTTGTTTCCCAATAGATACAGTCTTCATAAAGGTCTCTTACCTCACTTTAAAATAATGTGAAGTGTCATTTTATTTGAAATGCTTTCAAATCAAAATTTGAAACATGACATCATCAGACAAGAAAAAAAAAACCCAAAAGGAATGTACAATCCAAAAATAAATGTTTCCACACAGGGCAAAACAGGTTAAATTAAATGCTTTTTTGATAGGATATCTACAAAATTCAGGAATGAACTAATAATTCTCTGTAGAAAGGTGTACAGACAACACATTTGAAATGTGATGTCATGGAACAGTTTTGGATTTTAAAAAAAAATTGCACTTGCAGGGTATCAAACACAGTGGCATTTTACACCCTTTTAATGTGAGATTAGAGACTTGCAATTTTGCTCCCATTTCATGAGGACTCTCCATGAGTTAGAAGAGCTGGTTTAAGGAATAAGTTGATCATGCACAGCAACTGAATGCCTGGTATACTGGCATGGTATCATTTATCAGGTTTATATCTTAGGACACCACTGTACCCTTTAGTGTGTTATCACAACAGTTAGCTTAGTGGTATAATTTGTGTTTTACCCAAAACACTGATGTGCCTGTATACTCAAAAATTGCGTGAGTGCTAAGCAAAAAGAGCAAAAAATCGGCAGGAATATCACTTGAAAGGGATTCGGACCCACAACCGTTGCCAATTCTAGAGCACTCGATGTTTTAGCACTAGACCATCGAGCATACCCAGTAGCTAGCATCAGTTCAAATCCTACATTTAAGCAGTGTGTACAGCAAATCAACAACCTTTACCATTCCTAGAGCCGATGTCTTACCACTGCACTGCGGAGCTTGCCAAGAATCTAGCGTCAGTTCAAATCCTATACAAGTACTTTTTGTTTAATGACGTCATAAGGATTAACCCAAACAAGTAAGGTCAAATCATTTTGAGTCTGGACCATTTGTCGATAACGCTCTCCAGTGAATTTTGCTTTAATCACAGTATTAACTCACCAACAGGGGGAAAAGTCCCAATTAGTGGGACAAAAGCAATTATTGTACAATTAATGACTAAAAGACTCAAAAGCATGCACACAAAAGACATAGTTTACGTCGTTTATCATTAATGTAATACACTAGATAGTATGAGAGCAAACAATTCAAAAAGACTATTTTCCTGACGTTGCATTTAACCAGACAATTAGCGACAGCCTGACACTGATATTTTGATGGATTGAAACATGCTCAATTGATGGTCCTTTGAAACGAGAGACCCATTTTTACCTGACTGCACTTTAAACTCAACCATTATCAAGTAAACCTTGGACATTCTATTCAATTAAGTGCACTTACAAATTTACAGACTTGTAGTTTTTAGTTCAGACAGTCAAGGGATATCTACTGGCTGAGTGTAGACACTTAAATCATTTATAGGTAAGGGGAGCTCACTTCAAGATGCGGCACACTGCGACCGATACTTGTTGTCAAATCAGACACATCTGATGAGTTTTCTACGATTTATTTTCCTGATAACTGGTGCATTGGACTTCACACAGATTTTCCAGACTATTATTTGGTACCACTGTAGTTGTTTGTTGTACATGGATTCTTCTTATTGTTCTTATTGGTAGATATTGGTTCTTCACTGCATGAGAGATATCCAAGAAACAAACAAAAACTAGACATATTGCATTTGTGCACAAATGCCAAGCTGTTTCGCCTTAACTTTTTGAAATTAATCAACCGAATATGAAAGTTGTTTGTATTCAAAGCAGTTATGACGTATCAATCCTGTTTAAAAAAGAATTTGGATTATACCACGTTTTGTTAGCAATTTATGACTAAAAGGTGCAAAAAATGAAAAAATCATAAAAAATCATGTGATGACGTCATCATGACGTCATTTCAAAATTTACAAGAACTTGCCAATATCTAATGACCTACCAAGTTTCAACATGATCGCACTTATACTTCGGGAGATATATGACTTCAAAAAAGGCACCTTTAATGCCGCGTCACGTGACCCCTGATGACGTCATTGATCTGAAACTTCACACATATGATGGCTGCCTGACGGTCAACATGTGTGTAAATTTTGAAGTGATTACACAAAACTTCTCCACACACATCTTCAAAAAGTCCATTTTGATCAGTTTTCAACCTGCTGCTAGAGGGCGCTCTTGTGTGTTGTGACGTCATCGGTATTTTTTTTTAATTGCCCACCCTTGCCAGACAATAACATCGTTGAAAGCAACTTCATAAGTATTTCCACTTTTTAATTACAAGGCACTTCCTGTTTCGACCAGAAGTAGAGGTCATGTAAGGTCACGCACACTGAATAAAATGAAGACCTAATTTATCCCCACCCTATCCTGCAAACAGAAACCTACGGTCTTTTGTGGTTGATTTGATATAGATTTTCAAACATTTAAAATAGAAACCTTTAAGATGACGTCACGTGACTGGTGATGACGTCATCATGACATCATTGTTTTAGGATCATTATTGCACCAATGCCTTTCATCACTGAAAGTTTCATTGCAATTGCTCTTTGGGAACTATGCAAAAGGCCGCTTAGAACGAACGTGCGTTATCTCAATGGCTTTTTTTACTGAAACAGACAAATAAAAAAAGGAAAAAAAACTAGAGCTAGTTGCATTTGTGTACAAATGCCGAGCTGTTTCGCCATAACTTTTTCAAATTACTCAATTGAATATGAAAGTCTTTTGTATTCAAAGCAGTTATGATGTATCAAGCCTGTTTAAAAAAGAATTTGGATTATACCGCGTTTTATTAGCAATTTATGACTAAAAGGTGCAAAAAATGCAAAAAACATAAAGAATCATGTGATGACGTCATCATGACGTCATTTCAAAATTCACAAGAACTTGACAATATCTAACAACCTACCAAGTTTCAACATGATCGCCTTAATACTTCGGAAGATATACGACTTCAAAAAAGGCTCATTTAATGCCGCGTCACGTGACCCCCGATGACGTCATTGATCTGAAACTTCACACATATGATGGCTGCTTGACAGTTAACATATGTGTAAATTTTGAAGTGATTACAGAAAACTCCACACACATCTTCAAAAAGTCCATTTTGAACAGTTTTCAACCTGCCGCTAGAGGCCGCTCGTGTGTATCGTGTGCACACTCTTGCCAAACACTAACATCGTTGAAAGCATTTTCATAACATTTAGCACTTTTGAATTACGAGGCACTTCCGGTTTCGACCGAAAGTAGAGGTCATGTGAGGTCACGCACACTGAATAAAATGAAGACCTTATCTATCCCTATACAATCCCGCAAACAGAAACCTACGGTCTCTTGTGGCTGATTTGTTACGGATTTTCAAATATTTAAAAAATAAAACTTTAAGATGACGTCACGTGACAGTTGATGACGTCATCATGACATCATTGTTTGAGGGGCATTATTGCACCAATGCCTTTCATTACTGAAAGTTTCATTGCAATTGCTCTCTAGGAACTATGCAAAACGCTTAGAACGATTCGTGCATTATGTCAATGACTTCCTGTGTCTGAAAAAAAAAACAAAAAAAAAAAAAACTTTAACGAAAACAAGAGCTGTTTCGCTGCGCTGCGCAACGAAACAGCTAATAAATAAAACTTTAACGAAAACAAGAGCTGTTTCGCTGCGCTTTGCTGCGAAACAGCTAATAAGCTGCTCATTATGAAACTCATCTATTGCTGCTCTCTACACCAGGATTTGATGACGTCATCATGACATCATTGTTTGAGGGGCATTATTGCACCAATGCCTTTCATTACTGAAAGTTTCATTGCAATTGCTCTCTAGGAACTATGCAAAACGCTTAGAACGATTCGTGCATTATGTCAATGACTTCCTGTGTCTGAAAAAAAAAACAAAAAAAAAAAAACAAGAGCTGTTTCGCTGCGCTGCGCAACGAAACAGCTAATAAATAAAACTTTAACGAAAACAAGAGCTGTTTCGCTGCGCTTTGCTGCGAAACAGCTAATAAGCTGCTCATTATGAAACTCATCTATTGCTGCTCTCTACACCAGGATTTACTGAGGAAGTCCTGAGTTCAGTTCTAAGACATCTGGGATATAGACATATAGATGCAGGAGATTTTACAATTTGACATCATGGATGAAAACAGATCAAACCTGTCACATCTAGCTTCGAACCCGGATAGTGTATTTATAAGTTGTCAAGACGCATTCTGCATTTTTACAGCTTTCCTTTATTTTCTAACAGTTACTCTGATTGTGATTTTGAATTCAGTATGCCTTATGGTTTTACATCGTGTCCGAGGCATCCAAGAAACCACCAAGCTGTTTATGATGTCACTCACCCTTTCTGACCTCTGCATCGGGATTTTCTATGGAATTCCTTGTCTGTATTATTTCATATCCACTTCATGGATAATCAGTGGTGCTTTCTGTGACATAATTGTAACATACTTATTACCCAGGTTAATCTCACTAAATTTGTTATCAATGATTTTGTTGACAATTGATCGATTCTTAGCCATCAAGTATCCACTGAACTATCCAAGGCTGATGACACTAAAGAGATCAAAGGTCATGATCACACTGGTATGGAGTTTGACCATTATACTATACTCTGCCTTGTATTGTCTTACAAGCACACTGTTTGAAATGATGAATGAAAAACATACATTTTATTGTGTGAAGAATGATATCATACGGACTATGTTCATTTCAATATTTGGAGTTTCGATTGGAATAATCCTCATACTTTATGCGTGCATTCTGAGAGTTGCTCGACGTCAGGCACGACTCATTGCTGCTCAGAATATCATCGGTAACATTGCAGGAAGACAGAATGTTCCAGGGCCGATCAGTACAAAGTCTGCTACCACTGTGGTCATTATAACAGGCACTACTTGCCTCTGCTGGTTTCCTGTAACCATCATGGGATCATTATCGTCAGAAGATATCGTTTTGCCCTTGAGTATCAAAGTAATTGCTCTAACTCTTTGCTGCAGTAACAGTTGGTTGAATTGCATCATCTACTACTGGAGGAACAGGGAGTTTAAGCAAGCACTGCACAACTTAAGATCATCATGCTGTCACTGACTTTAGAAGAGAGTCCGACCCCAAGCCTATCATCCTTGATGAGATCTCAGTGTACCACATGGTCGTTTCGTGGAAAGACATCTGACAATTTTAGCTTTATAAAGGCAAAGTATACCTTTGGTTTTTGCAACCGTTTGATTGCTTCAACCCTATATAAATGTAGATGTATACAACAAAACTAACACGTGAAAATTTCATTTAGAAAGGAGGTCCCGTTTTTGAGATCGCGCCAAAAATCCAGAGCGAATATGTCCACGCAGGAAGAATAATCCCTAATAGGAATATACAATCTGAGAAACGTTACTGACAGTAACGTTTCTCAGATTCAAATTTTTTCCATAACCGCAGTACTTTGAATTGAAATGTTTCTCAAACTGCATTATACTATCCAAAGCTGCTGTATATCTTACAAAGTAAGTTTTTATAACCATTAATTTTCAGAGTCATTACCAAATGTATGACAGAGCCTTTAATTATTTGTGAACATTTTTAATCAGGATTTATCAACCTGTTTTGTCACAACAGACAGTAGATGTTTCAACCCATCTTCCTGGCTATAGACCTTTATCATGGAGCGGCCGTCTTGATTTTTTCCATTCAAGTCAATGGAACCAAACTGAGGTTGGAAGGAGAAACAGTCTGGTTTCTTTTTTGTACAATGAATATTATTGTTGTGAAATTGTACATAGTTTATTAGGATTTGATTATAGATTCATCAGCTATTGATCGTAAGTAATTTGCATTAGGTATGCAGCGATTGGCTCCTGCATGTGATACACCGCACTTATTGTGTGATGCGTGGTGCACGATGTGAAGAACGTTGCGTTAACATTGTGCACCTGCACCTTCTGCGCTAGCGCCCTCTGTTGTGTGCTGTATTGCTACTAAATAGAAGCGTTAAGATTATTATTAAGAGAAGCACAATGATGACATATTTGTAAATATTACTTAAACAGGTACTAGAGTGAAACATTTTTTTTACGGGAATGCTATTTAAACATGTTTATTATGTGTTCGTTTATCATTTAAATGTAATTTTGATATTTGTGCACTTCTGAGTTTTTTGCAATTATCGATAACAAAATTAAGCCCCAAACTCGAGGTTTTGAAAAAAAAAAACACTTCTGCCTTGATAGAGGGCATTCATTAATTGATATTTGTGCCCTTCTTCACGACATGGGTAAACATGCAAAGCATGTTTTATTGATTAGAGCTTACACCGGAATGCAGATATGAAACTTAAACGACTGCACAAAGACAATGCTCTACGCGCTTCGCAACAACGCGTTGCGTCACTTCTATTTCCAAACCACTAATTAGTGCGATGGTTTATCAACCAAAAATTGTTCTCAATCATGTATAACTCGATAAGTTTATAACTTGAGGCTTTGCATAGTGAAATTACTTGTCTACTGACGATGACTACAGCAAGCTCGTCAAAACGGCAAGATCAAAACTTAACAGCTCTTTTCAGAGTCAACACTCCATTCCAAAGAGAGATTCTCACATGATTCTTACATACTTTCCGACCAAAAATCTTTCTTGATAAGCATCCCGTGAAAACAAATTGGTTGCAAATGTCCCCAGTGATTAGAAATCAATAAAAGTATGAGGCAAAAATTGAATCTCCAAAAACTCGCCTGGCGAGTGGTTGTCAAACCACCGGTTCTTCTCAGAACCACCACATACTCACAAAGGATCTTTATGTACCTAGTGTCACCACAAACCTCACTCGATTATTGAGAATGAGCTGTGTAAAGGCATGTTTGCACAGCTCATTATTGAGAATGAGCTGTGCAAAGGCGTGTTTGTAGAAAGATAGTTAATTAATGTTTAAATTATACATAAAATATTCTATGAGTGACTGGTCACAAGTCAAACAAAAAGACGTCTGCCAAAAAAACTACTGTACAGGCCTTGAACTTCGCTCTTGATGGGGCATGGCAATTTTTCTCTGGTAAGTGTAAACTTGTATTTGAACTTTGCAAAGGGCACCACAGGGTTATTTCGTGGCCTATACGTAGATATACTGATTTACATGAACATGTTTATTATGTGAGTAACGCATTACAAAATGCATACTGTCAATGTGTCATTAGCATACAAAAGCCATAAGAATGACTTATGAATGACTTCAGTCAAAACGTTGAGATCAAAACTTATCGGCTCTTTTCAGAGCCCACACTCCATTCCAGAGAGAGGTTCTCTTTCAAGAAATATCAGTTATTTACATGCAACTTGCTCTTCGTTACGGACATCCGTTTTGTGTTAAAAGGTGGGGTTATACTTAGGTAAAAAAATCAATTGTGTAATTTCCATCCGAAAGCTTTCTTGATGAGCATCCTGTAAAATTAATTCGTAGGAAATGTCCCCGTTGATTAGAAAAAATCAACAGGGATAGCAGCAGTCTTCTGACGACGGACAGAGTATACTGTTGAGTCCACCGGTTCCATCCGACCACACATACTCAAAAGAGAGTTTCAACCATTTGGTGATACCGCAAACCATCCTTACTTAAGAATTACTTTTAACGATCAAAAAGCCAGAAGGTTGACAATGTGTAGATGTATTCACCACACGATACCACACTTCAGGCTTGGCCCAGTTCATCTCACTCTAAAAACCACAGTTGATGATCATACACAAATTTTTGAGTACAAGAAAAACGGTCGGTCAAGACATAGAATGAAACTTCTTAAATGTACTTACTCTACCGTGGGCAGTGGTTCTTCAGTAAAGTAGGGATCCTCCATTGATTGCTTGGCCGTCATACGCTTTGTGGGGTCCATGGTTAGCAGCTTTGATAGCTAAGGAATCAATGTTTAGATAAAGCATTTATTCAGTGAGTTCAAGCACCAGACCTGATCTTATTCACCTGATGGAGAAGTTTGACTATCCATTACAAACTGAAACAGTACTAAAAACTCCAAATCCCGCTAGTCAGGAAGCTGTCTGAATTTGCAGCATGTTGGACTATCCATTACAAACTAAAACAGTACTAAATCCTCCAAAACCTCTTTGTCAGGATGTTGTCTGACTTTGTAGTGTATATATGCAGCAGCAATCCGATCCACCCTAAAATCATGTATCATTTGTTTTTCTCCAGTCTTAGCAAATCTCAGTTGTCTGGAGAAATGACAGCAAAAGGACCTCTGCATTATCTTACCTAAGGACTTCTGCTGTAGTACTAAGTCATTCAATGAAATGTACTCCAAATTTGGTATACCCCCTGTCTCTGTTCTACTTGAACAGCTCCTTGTTTGGTCTGGTAAATCGCTCAAACAAAATCAGACACTTGCTTCCACCCATTAGAAACAGTAACCTCAGAAATGCAAACAAACGTTGCCCAATCAAGTGTAGAACTAACAGGTATAAAAGCAGTCTGCTCCCGTCCTTGACCACCATCTTAATGGTTGAATTTCTGCTGATTTTTAATGGAGATGGCCTCCGTGGCCAAAAGTTTGGGGGTTTTATTTCTTTGTAAACATCTCCCTGTTTTCTAAATGTGCTTCTTTGTAGGTGTTTTGGTGCCGTTGAACTTCTTTGTTTTTTAAAGTTTTTTAAAAGTAATTCAGCTTTAAGGCTCCGCTGTTTGAATTTTTAATATACCAATAATAATACTAACAGTAACTAATTGACCCCTTGCACCACTGCACACATGGCAACTGTCTGTCATGCTCACCATTTTCAGAATTAAATTGAACTTGATGTTATAATTTTAAAATTCAAATGTTTCTTTTCATTGAATTTGGTCTTGAATCTTGAATTTTTTTTTTACTTTAGTAATGTATCTTGTTATTATTATTATTTATCAAGCTATCCAGCCCTATGTTGGCGGTCTCCCCTATTAGTCAATATCTTTGTTCGGGGGTAGCCAGTCAGAAGCCATACAACCGTAAGCTGCCGTGTAGCCAGGGATCACACCCAAGTTACGATACAACCTGGGAAGCGGCAGCCACGGGATTACCTCAGTTGGTAGAGCGCCGGTACGTATCCGGAGGCTGTTGGTTCAAGTCCCGCTCCAGTCAATTTTTCTTTGTTCAAACCCAAATTATTAAAAATATACCTAGTCAGTTTCCCTTGTGGTTTATTACTTGATATTTAATATTAAAAAGTCACATTCCCTTAAGGTGATCCCTTGGCTGCTGCTTCCCAGGTTGTATCATAAACTTGGGTGTGATCCCTGGCTACACGGCAGCTAACGGTTGAATGGCTTCTGACTGGCACCCCCCAACAAAGATATTGACTATTAGGGAGAACGCCAACATAGGGCTGGATAGCTCAGTTGGTAGAGCGCCAGTACGTTTCCGGAGGTCGTTGGTTCAAGTCCCGCTCCATAACAGAAACTTTTTAAAGAGTATTACGTAAAAGCCAGGTCCAACTTTTCTTGCATAAATCATCCAAGAAAAACTAGCTAGAAAAACTAACTAACATCTAGAAAAACTAGCTAGTGCAACTCCCACTGGCTTCTGATAATCAGTGGGCGTGGCTTACAGTGGAATAACATCACACTTTATGAACAGGACAGCCCATTTGGGTTACTCACCAACTGAAATGCTCTCGTTTCTGGCTTGATCTTGTGCTTTTCCATGTATTTGATGAGGCAAGAACTTGTGTAACTAGAAATAAAAAAACAGAAAATGATGAGTTTGATGATCAAATAAATAACAGCGAGTGTTGTGCCAGTGCAAAAAGTGCCATATCTCCTTAAATAGCACTTACGGAACGCAAGAGTTTGAAATTGTTAAAAACATCAACAGCTCGCTTAAAATAGCCCAGAGCACTTACGTGCAAGATAAGCCCTTTTTGCAAAATCGAGATACAACATTTTTGCACTGATGAGACGAAATATAATGTCAGTTCCATGCCACAAGTGTCTCGACTGCAAATGTGTATTTCATATTTGTGTTTAAATGCTCCAACTCTTGGATTCCATTTTCCAGCAATTTCGGTTTATTTCCACTCAATTAGTTTGCATTGACAATACAATGTATGGAAAAAAGGGGTTAAACAATAAGGATCAAACACAAATAACGTTCTGTATCATGGATGCAAATTTTTAAACTTCTAAAACTGTTTGCAGTACTTGCTGCTAAAATATTGGATTTTAACTGCCTCTAGCTACCGTGTAATCTTGGTGGTCTGGTGGTAAGACATCTGCTCTAGAATGGCAAAGGTCGTGGGTCCAAATCCTACTGAAGTAATATGCCATGTGGATTTTATTCACAGGACTCTGGGAAAGTACTGAGTATACAGTGCTTTACACACACAGGTGAAAGGGTAAAAACCAAATAATATTCTTTACCTCGACAAAGTTTAACATCTACTAAACTGATGCAGTGCCCGCTGTTAAAATAAAGGCTTCAAATTGCCTCTAGCTACCGGGTAATCTCGGTGGTCAAGTGGTACGACATCTTTTCTAAAATAAAAAGTTTGTGGGGTCCAATCCCACCAGAGTAATATGCCTAGTGTTTTTTTTTTCTCCATGGGACTTGGGGATAGTACTAAGTATAGAAAGCTTATCGGTGTATAGGGTAGAAAAAAGAAGAACAAAAAACTGATCCTCAATTTAATTATTACATTTATTTAACTCTTACGGCATCAGATGAAGGTAAAATAAATCTCGCAGCAAAGGACACAAGATTTCAATTTCTAAAAGCCTTAAAATAAAAACAAACTGTTTTCCTACTTGGATCTCCTGAAGTCTTTGACGAGGGTTGGGTATTCTGGCATCTTCTTGATATCTTCCCAATCTTTTTCTACAGGTGTGAAGAAAAAAAAACAGAAGATGTATGGCAAATGTTATTAAGTAAAAGTGAAGTGTGTCCTGAGCCAAATGGCTCATCAGGCCAGTCTTTATATCCGGTTTCATTGGCATTAAATTAGACTGACAGAACACCAGTCCATCACAGGTTACTCCCCAGCTCTCACTGGAACCCATTTCTACTCCTGTGTGGAGAGAAGCAACTATAACTAGACATAAGAATTTGTTTGATAACAAATTTGAGGTGTTCGGATTCAAGTAAAGCTGACTGGAGTGATCGTGAGCTGTGCTGTTTGTTATTGTGAAAACAGAATGAACAGCTATTAAATAATGTTTTTTAAAGCGTTTTACAGAACTTCCAGTTTAGACAGGTTAAAAGGTCAAGACAAGGTCACCGACATATTCATTTTTGTGAAGTATGTGGAGCCCATGTTGAAACAAATATAAAAACTCTGCAAAAGGCTTCTATTAAAACTGTATTTTGAACTGTTTTAACCTGCAGCCAGATGGCGCTCTTAAATCTTATTTTGTTTTAACCAGACCCTTGTCAGACTACAACATCGTTAAAATCAACTCCAAAAAAGTTGCACACTTTTTGGTTCACGAGTTGTTTTTTTCCATACAGAGTACATATTCATAATATACCTGAGCGGGGATTAGCATCAATTCAATCAGATAGATGAAAATTAAACCATGACAAAATAATGATTTTTGAAAGTAAAAAAACAAAACAAAAAACACTAGGCAAGTTCATGGATGAAACATATCAACATTATTGTAGACAAAAAAGGAATGCCCCCTCTTTTTAACGGTGATTTTGAAATAAAGCTTACCATTTTAATCACCGTGTCTGAAGGGCATACTCAGAGGGCCTAGAGCGCCTTTGGCAGGCATGGTCACGTCGATCAACGTGACGTGGGTCTCGGTGTTTGATGAGAAACAAACCAATGTCGTTCTTTTTCAGTTGAAGTTTTTGTCATTTAGTCAAAGTCATACAAATCCCTAAAGCAGGTGGACATCTCAGTAAAACCTCCTCTTTTATTCCTTGTTTTCCATTAAGCCATCAGACGAGCACAGCGGATCTAAATTCACACTGAACTTTGAATGAGTTTGAGTTTTTTATGTGCGGGACACGTGTTGTTACAACGTACAAGAATAAGCAACGCAATGATACATTTCCGTTGTGTGGGACTACACGCACAGGCTTCGTGGACTTTGAACCTTATGAATAATGGAGCGGACAGTCAGATACAGTGCTTTTCTCCATACACAAATTAACTGTGGTTAATACTAACTTTGGCTGTAACACCCATTTAGGACCAAAAGTTAAGGTCATATTGGCATCATTTCTGTGCAAAAGTTTCGGAAGAATCACAGAACTACAATCTGATGTAAAAATTGTGATGAAATGATCAGTAGTTTTTGAGATATGAATTTTTTAAATATTCAACTTCCGGTTTGAACCGGAAGTCAAGGTCAAATGAGGTCGCGTTCAGTGTAGCGTTGTTAGAGTCAAACCAGGCCTATCCGATGATGTATAGATTGTGAAAATCCATTGTGTAGTTTTGGAGTTATGATTTTTTCAAATATTAACGTTTGATTTAACGTAACTCAACACCTGATGACGTCATCATGACGTAACTGAAGCGGTTTCATCTCCTAATACATATCTAACTATATGTGAAGTTTCAAGTTCATATGAGCTTGGAAAGGGTGCTTTTGTTAGCGGACAAGGGACGCTGAGAAGAAGAAGAAGAAGAAGAAGAAGAAGTATTAAGAAAAAAAAGAAAAAAAACGAACAAAAATAAGAGGTGTTCCGGGCTGAATGCCCGAACACCTAATAAAGTGCCTTTCTCAGGGACACAAGGGTCGCAACAGACCAGGCCAGAATTTGAACCCACATTCGGTAAATTACAGAACTTGAGTCCACCACCTTAGACCGCTCGGTCACAACACCCTCCCCTACAGCAAATGTTATCAGTGATTTGCCACTACTTGTTGACACTTGAATCGTGCTTCGGTGATTTAGCGGCACTCTTAAACACAGAGCACTTTATACGCAGGAAAATACGGTAACATACAAGTTGATCTTTGTCATTTGATTGGAGGCTACAAATTACGAATAAACAAACTCCAAACGATAGTAATCTGGCATCCGCTACGAGGGCGTTTTGCACTGCTGTGTATAATAATGCATGTGGTCCAGTGAGCAAACATTAAAAATAATGGAGCGACAATGCACTGTGCACATGCTGTAAGCCTTGTAATGGATCGACAATCCTCAATCAAATGACAAGAATCTACTTGACAATCCGGTTGGCTCGGTGTTTTCTTTCCCCTGCCTTTCAGATCTGTGGACCGCGGTTCGAATCCCACCTCTGAATGGAGCTTTGCATTTGGATTGGGTTTTCAGTTCCTACCTGACTGCATGGGTTCTCCCCATTTTGGGTTTTCCTCCCACATCTAAAACTGAACATTTCTTCTTGTTCCCTATTCACCCTTTTATTGGCAGTTGTGTGCTAGAGGTGTAATGAAATCAAATTTGTCAGCTTTGTATTTTTCCCCCATTTAGGGTTTCCTTCCCGGCTTCAAAACTCACATTTCTTCTCGTTTCCTAATCACCATCCCATTAATGGCGCTTGCGCTAATGTGTAATAACATAAAGAAATATCAAGTAGCAAACCACAAGGGAAACTGACTGGGTAAATTTCAAATACTTTAGGGAGACCGCCAACATAGGGCTAGACAGCTCAGTAGGAAGAGCGCCGGTACGTTAATCCAGAGGTCGTAGGTTCAAATCCCGCTCTAGTAGATTTTGTCTTTGTTCAACCCCAAATGTAATAAAGAAATGTAAACAAACGTGATTACTTACCTAGAGGGAAACCCATGACGTTAAAGATTCTGTCCAGCTGGTCATGATGGTACGGATTACTGGTCTTGATGTCCTCTTGTCGACAGTGAAAGATTGGTTCGGAGGTCAGTAGTTCAGCAAAGATGCAACCTATGGCCCATATATCTAACAGATATAAGGAACCAGAAAGACAAGCTCACCAACGGGTATGCACAACATTGGTAACATTGAAAATATCTCATAAGGTAAGATTGAAAACATCGCATCGCATCAGTGCATAAACATCATACCTGGATTTTGCATGACAATCTTTATAACAAGTGAGTTTTTGGACAGAAATTGAACAATTTTTTGTCGGAGTCGTTACCAAAGTATGACTCGACCTTTAAGCATTCCCCAAACCATTTCAACTCCTCAGGAGTATGCATAACCAGCAGCCGAATGGACACACAGGTTGCTAATCGTTTGCATAAACAACATCTACCCTTACTCCTGGATGATGAGAAGTAATTATTGTTGAGTGTCTTGTCCAAGTGTCACAACCTGGATTCGAACCCACACTGTGATGACTCAGCCATCTGAATTTGACTTTGTTTCTCTAGACCACAGGGGCTACTTTCCTAGAGCCACTATGCACACAAAATTGCTTAGCACGGATAATTCTCAGCAGAAACCGGTTACCAGCCAAAATACTGGTAGTGTACGTTGTTTGTGACTGGCGTCAGGCTATTTTTGGGTTAACGGATAAATTTACTCAGCAGTATTTTCTAGTAGCTCTATGAAATTGGATCCAAGACTCAAATATTTTGGTTAGCAAGTATGTCAAAAAACAAAAATTAAGACATAAAAGTATGTCAAAAAGAGCTAAAATTGATCTTAAGATGTGTGAATCAATCTTAGTTGCTAAGCAAAGTGTGATGTCACAATACAAATGACTATGGCAATATGGCAATCATTATTGACAACTCATCTTAAGATAAATCAGAGTATTTCTCTGAACACAAGCTCAGGAGTGGTAACTCCAAAACTTGCTAAGCACAAACTTTTGCTACACCAGTTTTTTTCTAAGATTTATAAAATCTCACCTATTGCTTTTGTGTAATGTCTTGCCCCAAGTAGGAGCTCCGGGGCACGATACCAGAATGTTACGACCACCGGGTCCAGATCTGCAAGTGGTTTCAGCGGAGAGTTGAATAGTCTAGCGAAGCCCATATCAGCTGTAATTAAACAAAACAAATACCGATGCTTGGTTACTTGATTTTACTATATAAACACTTACAATGTAAAAAGAAAAAAATATGATGCAAATTCTCCCAAAACAAGGCTAAAGCAACTCTTGTTAAGGGGCTACACGAAGAAAACATAACTCAGGAGAGCTGAAGGTAGAAATTGATAATCCTCTTAAAACAGTCTAGATTGTAGGATGGAAGGAAACATGCAACAACACGAAAGGAGTTCCAGAGACGCAGTATGTAGAATAAAGCTGGAGTAATAATGGGTGAGAACAAGAAGAAAGCCTGGTTTCAGGCTCAAACATCCTGGTAGGAAAAACCAGGTTGGAGCACACTGGTGGCAGCTGATGTAACACAAACATGAGCGGAAAAAGTGGAATTGGATCTGTGGTGTGAAAGGGGCTACGGTGCTCACCAATTTTTACTCTGCCTCTCTCTTGACCCTCCCCCATGACAAGAATGTTTGCTGGTTTCTGTGGAGAAATAAGAAGGTAATAAAAAAATAAAACATTGAAGACGGTTATGCAGTCAAGATCAAACCATGCATGCAGAGACCATGTTACAAAGGGAATTTTTTTCAGGCAAGTTGCAGACAACCAACTGCACTGTATGCACTAGGAGCACTCTCAGTAGCACAAGAGACATTCTTCTAGCTGTAACTCACTATCCCCAAGAAAATAATGAGAAAACTGAAATGTGAATGAGTTTTCCATATTGAAGACTGCCTGGAACTGGTTGCCTGTAAAATTGCTGTGTGTGACATGGCCTTAGAATGAAGAAAAGTACAGGCCATGTCAGACGGGGCAATTTTACAGGCAACTTGGAGGCAACCAGCCGCACAGCATGCAAAAGTAGCACTCTAGTTGTACAAGAGGAGTTTAAGTTTTATAAAAGTGTCTTACTAGTTTACTATCCCAAGGAAAGTCAAAGAAGAACAATTTTAATATTCAAACACAAGTGTGTTTACTTCTTGTTGGAGATTGCCATGTGTCAAAGCAAGCGATCGCTGAAATAAATTTACGCAATTTTGGGTCACGGTAATAAAAATAATTTATGTGAATTGTTTTCTAATTGGTTCTCTTGGAAAGGTTGGGGAGAAAACAAAGAAAAAGTTAACCCATTGCTGCAGGATTAGCGAGAGCTGGTCAAGTTGGTTAAATCATGCCGTAAGAGGGCGCACTATTACGAATTACTAACCAGCATACACTATCCACTATCGATCACTGACGTCTTCAAAGGATTTGGGACTGAAAAAGTATTGTTTAAAAAAAATCAACCCCAAAACAGATCAAGGTTTGAGATACGCTCCTGTCTCTTGATGTCAAAAGATTTTCAAAACGTACAATCTAATACCAATATAGGAATTTTAAAAAATGTTTTCTTCTGATGTGTTGTGTACAAATAGCACCCGCAGGAAGTCCAGGCTCTGTGGCTCTTTTGTAAACATGTCATTTCCTGACAAATAACACTGTCTATTGACCCCTCGCAGCGCACTGGCACACGCCTACCCTGTCCTGCATTTTTGGGAGTCAAAATGTACACAAAGGAATTGACTCCGAAACTGTGTGCGAATAGTGCCTGCAGGAGGTCTGGGCTCAGTGGCTCCTTTGTAGACATGTGATGTCACGATGAAAAACTTCGTCTACAGATGGACTTCACATCACGTTACAAGCTCAAAAACCGCCATCTTTGATGACAAAGGAACACCTGCCGTTGGTTGAGGGTTGTGCGTGGCTGGCTGACGCCTATATGATTGCAGACATCTGTACGTTTCCATTGTTTGTCATCAAAGATGGCAGCTATTGCCAGGGATCTATGCCAAATAATGACTAGAAATAAAACGACCAATGACTACTCATTGCACTTACCAGATCTCTGTGTAGTACCCAATTTGAATGTAGATAGTGAATTCCATCTAGGATTTGGAATAGCAATGACTTGACCATAGAGGGCGGTACAGACGGAGGTCCCTTCTTACTGGCTTTATTCGCTCGATGATGCTTTATGATGTGCTGTGAGTCAGTAAATGTATGTAACAAATATCAAAGAAAATAAACACATGTATTCATTTTTATTGTGCAATTTCCATATCAATGTATTTGAAAATGTTCTACCAGTGCATTTCTTAAAATAGCACATTCATTTCGCACAAGTTTGAAATTGTCAAAACGTTGTGTCTCGCTTAAAATAGCCGAGATGCGCACACAAAACAAGTACGCGCCAAGAGGTTTATGCACAGAGCATTTTCGTGAAAGATACTAAATTGTTGCAAAAAAGAGATCCAACATTTTTGCACTGACACATTGAAAATAGTTGTTCTAACAACAAGAAACTGCAAGAGGAGACTTGAATAAAAAAAAATTGCAAGCACACTGCAAAGATAAAATGTTGTTTCTATATGATTAGATTTCCTACCCAGAGATCATGTTCCGAGAACTCAAAGAGTAGCCAGACCTTCCTGTCTGAGTGGGAGAGGAACACCTTGCGTAGACTGATCACGTTGGGATGTTTTAACTCTCTTAATAACTGTACGAAGAAAGAAAGTAAGATAATAATAAGAATATATTTGAAAGCTTTTTGGTCTCTCAAAACGCTAAATTATTTTACATCATGATAGGTATGAATGAGGTGGCATGGGAGAGTAGTGCATTAAGCCCTCGCCTCTCACCCATGTGGCCTTGGTATGAATACCGGCTATGGCCATGTGTGAGTAGAGTTGTGGGTTAATTCTCTCCAATGCCACAAGGGTTTTTCATTGGGCCCTCCGGTTTCCCTCCCTCCGGAAACATCAAACACTTCCGATATCCGGCTGTACTCCGTGGTCATATGGGTTGATGTAGATGGCTGCCAAAGGCACCCTCACATCCCCTTGGCTCGACCACGTTGTAGCCGTGTCTTCAACATTTCAGCTCCTCAGCTGCCAGTAAGGATGATTAGTCTTTCCAAGGAGATTGTCTAAGTTGCAATACTCCTACCAAACCTACTTTGTATTAAAACTTAAATCTTGATCTTTGAAAACTTACAGCGACTTCCCTGCATGCAGACATAGATATTCCCGTGCCTTCAATCTGTTTCAAGGCGTACTCCTTCTTGGGGTTTCCTTTCTTGGTGGTTGCTTTGTAGACGTGTCCGTACGTTCCTCGGCCCACCTTACACCCCTCGTAGTCGAACAGGTCTTCAACCTTCTCCCTCATGTTTGCCGTACGTGTCTTGAATTCAAAATCCATACTGGCAGGCGGCTATTGAATCATGGATCACTGTTGATTACAAGATGGGAAAGCAAGATAAATGAAATCCAATGTCACTTTTCTTTAAAAACAGTCTTGTTCACTTAACCTTGTTGGAGGACAAACATTTTTTCGAGAGAACAATTAAATGTCTGATGTTGCAGCTTTGACATTTAATGAGAATACAAGTGAATTTTGAGCTGTTTTGCTTGGTCGTTTTGTCATTTTGGGGCATTTTTCGTGGCTGGGTGTTCAAAGCCATTTGACGATTTAGTTGTAAAAAAAATATTAACTTTTTTTTTGGATCGATAAAGATGAATACAAACAGATTTTTTCTGACCCTTTTATTTCATTTGTGTACTTTGTTTCCTTTATTAATACATTTAATTAAACATGCTATTTCTTCATAGACTGTGCAAGTCTCGTGCCTACATCACCCCCTGACGAAAAAATTGCGATAATGCTCACAAAAAGATAAAAAGAAAAAGAGGAAAATGCTTCTTTGTATTAATCAAAATGTAGTGAACGATCGTAATTGGGATTGCTATCACGCCGCAGGGCCACAAAATGACAGACTAAGAGAATGGTCAGGATGGTGGAACCCTGCAGCGCCCCCCTTCCAAATTAAAAGCATGAGTACAGCGAGTAGGTCCCCAGTTACTGTTGGGGCTAATTATGGCGTCGTTTTTCGAATATAATGACAATTGACATTATTTATTTTTCAAAAAACTTTCCTTTTTTTTTAAATAAAAGGTCATAACTTTAGAACGAAAATTGACACAAGTGTGTAAGATATGTCAAAATGAAGATTGCTGTTTGCTCTTCTCGGCCATGTCTAAAACTCAAAAGAGGTAATTTTCCCCCACCATGTGTCTCAATTTCACAGAGCCGCCAGCCCATTACATGAGACGAGTGCTTTGCAGTTTACCCACACCACAGTTACAGAACACACACCATTATTGTACACTGTACACTGTTTGAATGTACACTGCACTCAGCAGGCTTAGTAACCTACTGACGGAGAAATAGTGGGGATTGGATACAAATAATTTTTAAAAAATTGTCCAAAGAAATGACCCGTGAATACAACAAATAATACTTACAAAACCCCTGCAAACAGTTTTAATTTAGCGAGTCCGATGAGCGATGAAACGATCACTGTCGAAAACACCACAACCGATCAAAGCTTTTACTTTATAGGGCGCCCTCAATTGACAAAACACGAATATTCACTCTTGTTTTATGTGAAAAATGCGTCACGCAGCGCCCCTTCATCATACACAGGACGTCGACCATTGACCTTGCAGGAATGGGCCTGTTATACTCTTTCAAGCAATACGGAAATTTAAATAATCCCTTCGTTTATTCATTCACCAAACCGCGATGATTTGATAGTTTCAAGCGTTGCTTGTGCTCTTATACCACCCCCTTACTTGCTCCGATCGAGGGGTGTTTTGAAGGTGATTTGGTTGGGGGCCGGCACAAAGTAATTTTGTCCCCAAGAGGTATTAGGAGTTAAGGAAAGTGATCATGTTATGACGGAAAACATTTCCGGCAAGCCAAAGTCTGTGCTGTCTCATATAAGGAGGCAGGGGGTTCAGTGTAGATGCCGTTTAACATATTGTTATGTGGATCAGTCTGCCAGGGCGTAAACGTGCACAGGGTGCCGCGTTTAAGTTCTAGGAGCCGTCGTATTTTGCTCGTGTCGCTCAGTGACCAAGCTTGTCTGCTACGGTAGCTTCGCAAAGACCAAGAGCAGAAGTTCCGCGGCCTGTCTCGATAGTAAAACGGTGAATTCTGGCCGTGAACTTTTGGCATATTAATAAACTGATTCATTTTATCAATCACTGAAGAGAAGTTCCTAAAGTTTAATTATTTCCATCCTCTTGGTTCAAGAATCACTGAAATAATGTACGCCTACCACTCGACACCACCTACTCTCTATATAGGCTAATAACAGATTATATCGGCACATTATGCACAGTTGTCAGGTCTGGCTCATTAATAAATGAAACAACAAACCTGTAAAAGTTTAATCTCAATCGGTCATCGGAGACGGAGTCATTAAAAAAAATAGTTTTTTAAAAAGAAAGAAAAGAAAACCATTTACATTTTCACTCTTTTCAAAATATCGGAATTGGACTCGCGATATCAAAACTACTTAATGTTTGTATAATTTCTCAAAAACTGTAACATTACAACTTGTAATACAAGCAACCATATTCCAAGGGATGTTTCACCCATGACCATCGCTGTATTTACAGTATACATATTGTGAAAATACTTTGAATCTCACCTCTATTGTGCACCTAGTACTTTAAATACTTATTAATCAGAAATGTTTGAAAAACCGACATGACTGTGTACTATGAGATAACTGGATTTATTCTCTTCTATATTTGAATTGTTGTGGTCACAAAACTACAATAAATATCGCGTATCTAAGTTTACGAATACTCTACTAACCTATTAAGAGAAGTACGGTAATACAAGTTGGAGGGGAAAAAGACGGCCTGAATTAACTAAATGCGAATAGAACTTATAGAAGAACAACTTTGTTAAGAATAACTTAAACTCAACCTCCTTTAAATAATACCTAAACAGAAAATTTAACGAATGTACATGATTTCAAGACATCAATAAGGAGACTCGCCAAAACTTTGATTTTAATTGCGGAACAGCCTTCCAGGATATAGTTAAGTGGAGATTTGCGGAGACACCATGAAAAAAAAATTCTCCGAGAGTTGTGGCTGTTTCGAACCAAAGACGTGGTTGTCATCTTTTGTTAACCTCAATGGGTTCGTTTAAGAACCTTCACAACTTATAGAGCGAATTAGATGCACATGGTTTCTCTGCAAGGATATCCCAGGATATACGCCTACTTGAAAAAAAACTTCTGTTTCAGTTACAGGCCCTAGGTTTAAGCGCTTGTTATACCAGTATTGGCTCTACTAATTGTCATTAAAATACTATACCTCTAAGAAAAAACAAACGGAAAATAGATATGTAAAATGAGTAAAAGATCTAAGAAAGTGACAATCTAGTAGTGCCCTGATAATATGGGATACCAGTTATTTTTCACCAGTAGATAACATTGATGACGATGCTTGCTCCGAAAACTATAACAGCGAGTACCAGCGTCACTATCCGCCATGATTTCTTCTCGTGCAATGACGCAACCAGATCTGGCACCTCGGCGTCTTTTGCTTCGGATGAGTAACCACAACACCAGTAGACACCTCTTCGCCATAAAGGTAAAGGCTGAATGTCTGCGGGAAGGGGAAAGAGGATACAGATGATTTTATTACAATTTCAGGTAGGATTTATGTTTCAGTTGACCATACAGTGGACAAATTACAGTATCAAAACAAAAACCTCCAATGGCAGCATAAAATAACGTATTGACAAATGGTTAAGTTTAACGTAAGGTTTGTGGAACACCATGGACACGAAAACACTCCTTGATTTGAGGTGGTTCTGAAAAGATCCGTGCGTGGCGTAACAACTAATCGACGTTTCGATCAGTATGCTCTGATCGTCTTCAGAAGAAAGCAGGACTCTTTGAAAAAAAACCTCTATCGATCAAAGTATCTTAGCACAGACATTGCCAATTCTTTTCCACACGGGAAGATGGCCAGAGACTTTATTTAAACCAATGTGTCTGCCTGCGTTTGATCAAGCTGTAGCTAAACAACTACAGCCAATGTTCGGCATACACCAAATCAGGGTACCGCTGGGTAGCATATGGTTTTGGGATCAAGCTTTATCTAGGTTTCAAGATGAGATAAAAAAAAAATGTTTATTCAACACCTTTTTACTGACTATGATTTTTTAGCAGAGTGACTACCCGGTAGACATGAGGGTCTTTCTGACGCAGAGAGGTGGGAAAAATCCCCAAACAAAAATGAAACACACACAGCGCACAAACGGTTTGGCATTCCTGCAGAGGACACGGTTTTTTCTTTTCGTACAATACCTTCCGTTTTCTCCGTGTTTCCATTCTTTTCGGCATTTTTGTTGTTCTTCATCTCCAGGGCAACATCACCGGTGACTGCCTCATCTTCATCTTCGAGTTTTGTACCTTTCTGGTAGATGTTCCTTTTCCCTCGGGTGGCAAAGGTCATGCCCATCACCTACGGCAATTAGTCAATTTAGAAAAACAAAGATTGTTCTACATGTTATGTTTTCTTCAGATCCCAAAGAAGGTACAACACGCGTATTGTTCACGCGTATTGAAAACGTGAAACGGAAAACACATACATTATACATTTAAATATTATTCTGTATCTACTGTGAACATTTTCAAGCCATGTAGGCCCTTCAAAGTTCCCAACTCGTGTTACCCCCCTGTTCATCAGCCCGTAAACATTCATGAAACCGCCTCAACTTCTTAGGAGTATGCGGCCCCGGTAGCCGATTGGGCGCACATTGGGTTTCTATAAATCATTCATATACTTCAACAATCTCTCATCTCGCAGATACCCATTTACCCATGAGTGCTGAGCCGCAGCAATTATACTTAATTTACTCAAGGGCAAATCAGTCATATTAAACTTTAAACGTAACAAGGTCCTAAAGCAGGTCCTAACAGGTCCTAAAGCAGGCCGCCTCTCAAGCAGGCACATTTATGCGCTTGTCCATCCCTCTACCGTCCATACCCGAGTCAAACTTACATTTTCCTGCGGCAACTCCTTGGTCAGGAGACTAACGATAATGGTGACGGATATAGACACAGCTCCCACAATGCAGTTGTAGTACAGGAAGTGAATGTTCGCTACGATTGCCGGTCTGGTGTCCTCTAAAACACCACATGAAGGAGTGGGGTAAATGATATCTAGTACCATTCTCAGTAGCCCTAAGAGGATGCCACAGACAAGCCCCCAGAATGCTCCCTGGAAGATGACATCAAACGAATACACAAAGTGAGAAACTAGCCCATTAGAGGCAGTACACTCTCGTGAAAAGTGCGACCTATTTCATTCTTAACTTATTTCTTATAAAGGTCTTGTAGCAGTACCAGTTTACCCTTCAATCAGTAATCGCAACGGCTGCACAAAAATAGGCTATCCCCACTGGGCGTGCTTGGCGGGCCTACAGTAGGGTGCTAAGGGCAAATTGACAGGTTAAATACTTTCTTGTTTTTCTTTTGAAAATGGCCCATAGACTGCAATAGGTCACGTTTTTTTTACGAGAGTGTGTCTCTAATGCTGTAATGCTATACTGTTTTAGTTGTGTTCTTGAAGACCATGTTTACTCATGACGTCATGATCACACAGGGCTTGGACGTCCCACATGCACAATATTGTGCAACCATGAACATAAAATCTTAAATTAATATTATTTGAAACCAGTGTATGATTTATATCAACTTTTGAAATAAAGAAAGGGAACACATCTCAAAACTTGTTCAGCTAATAAAAGTTCCCTATAAAAAAGCGATTAAAAAACACAGCATCCTTTAATGCCCTGGAACTGGTCAAAGCGTCTTCGTCAAGTGTTGTCAAAATAAGCAGATAAAATAGACAAACATGATGTTAAAAATGAGGAGAATATCAGCTTTAGAACTAAGACCTTTTCGTTGATTCGTCCCCACGCCACGCCCATGACGAAACACGTGAAGACAGGAGGAGCAAAGTACGATTGCAGAGACTGGATGTAGATGAAGAGCTGCCCACCCTGGGCCGCCTGAACCACTGGTATCCACACGATGCTGATACCCAGCAGTACTACGATGAACAACCTACAAATACGAGGCCAGTAAACAAGTGATTCTTATAGGACAGTGAGTCGAACTCCCGTAGCACAACGTGGCAGTCTGTGGGCTCGTCATACACAGTTTCATCGGTCGCGCCACGAACTGACGTACGGTGAACCAAAGCCCAAAGTCCACGTTTTGAGAAAATCCCGATTAGAGTTGAACTATTGTTCAAACTAGTGTGAAAGAGACTGATGTTTTTAAGCAGTTTTTAATACCAAAATAAAGCTATCAATAATTTGTACTAAAACTGATTTGCAAAATTTCTGTGATTTTAAAAACAATACGTGACTTTATGAAAACGATTTCGATTTATATTCACTTCAAAGTTAGTATACTGTGACGAAGGATTCATACATCAGATCAATTTTACGGCTACGGCTTGATCGTCACGTGAGAGCATACGATGCCCTTAGCGATAGCCAGAGGCGAAGCCGCCATTTTGGACACGGCATTACACTGGCCTTCAACACTCTATAGAAAAACACCAAGCCAGTTTTTCTGCAAGGATTTTGGGAGAAAGCATAGAAAATAAATATGGACCTTTGCAGAGACTCGTGGCCTTCTTAAATTTGTAAATTTCAGGCACGTGAACTGAATTTGAACGAAATACGAAATGAGGGATATTATGTTAAAATATATTGCAGAATGCAAACAAGAGGAGTCAGAACTTGCATAATGACTTTCGATACAAACGAATGCACGGTACCAAGAATTTTGTTTCGCAAACCAAGAACATTTTTTCTATAGACATTATGCACATGACGGCATTCGGAGATTGTTCACTGGCCAATTCTGTGCGCCACGCCTACAAATCTATGCGTTTACATTGTTTCATCATCACTCCTCTAAGATGGCGGCTGGATGACGTCAATGCATAAGGTATATTGTCATGTTTCGTGTCATCTCACCTTCCTACAATCATCAGTTCCCAGTTATGAGCCCGTGGTCGTATGCGGCGCCAGATATCCATGGTGAAGATGGTGCTACCACTGTTGAAGATGGACGTCAGTGAGCTCATCAGAGCTGACATCATCACGGCAACCATTAAACCACGAAGACCTTTTTGATAACACAAATAATTCACTGTCAGACAATCTGCTCTTGCTTTTAAAATAATACAGCATGACGGAGAATATGTTGTAATGCCGCTGTTGCTGAATGTATAGCCAAATTATACGGGGATATACAGTACAGTGCGCCATCAAGAGTTTGCCACGGAGAGGTCATTTTAACGAAAACAGTTGATTAAGAGTAGCCATCAGCACGCAGACATTTAATTTTACGCTGGGGAGAACAGTGTGCACTTGTATAGGAATACTCCCCGTTATCCACATGAACTTGTATAGGAATACTCACCGTTATCCACGTGACCAAATCAAACTCCATTATGTCAAAGGTGAACTTTATCTTGAAAATTACTGCCATGCATAGCTAAACTAACGTGGACTCGGGACATTCAAAACCATGGCCTAGGCTACCTACGCACCGTCCGCCTGTTTGAGGCCATTATCGAAATTGTACGTTAACAAAAATTACTGACAAAGTGAAGCCGGAGCCAGGCCAAAGGCATGGCTTGAAAAGAGCTACTGCATATGTCGTGAAGCGTCGACTTTCCCATGATACCTATAAACAAATGTATTCTCTCAAAAAAAACTCTTGGTGGCGCACTGTATTGTGATTCACCCATTACGGAGGTCCAAATAAAAGTTGTCAAAAACTAAACGTCCTGTGATAACTTTCTCAAATTGACAGTTTGAAAGCCAACTTTTGGGGAAAATACTGGTACAAGAAGCATACGCACATAGTAACAGTCTGAAAAAGGCGTTAAAGAAATGAACTTCAAGAATAATTGGCATTGTCGTGCTAGCCCTACCTGTTGGTAAGAGTTCAAGGACGAGCTTGGGGTAAGCGATGTTAGAACAGCCAACTTCAGAACCACAAGCGGCTATACAATTTTCTGCACCAATACACGCTACGTCATCTGGAAGTAAAAAACATTGCTGCATCATCATTTGAAAATAAACAAAAACGTTTGCTTGTGTTTTAGCTCATAGGTGTGTACATAATTCGTCTGTGGGCCTTCGTCCCAATTGAAAATGTTACAACACCAAGTTCTCACACGTTTGTTGTGTATGGCTGTTTGTGTTTGTTGTTTTGTTGTTGATGCTGACCTACCTTTGAACAAAACCCGAGCAATCATGCCTGGGATGACGATCATGAACATTGGTAGTAGTTTCAGGACGCTTGCTAGGACGGAGGCGCCCTTGACGTGACTCATATTCTTCGCGGCTAGCGCTCGTTGTACAATCACCTGACGATGGCGGGAAAATAATTGTAACAATAACAGTTATGCATCTATAAAGCGCACATTCTAAACTACACTTACTCATGGCGCCACGGTAGATGATATGAAAATAGACGTACAATGATTAAACATTGTGAAAACTCAATGCTAAGAAACTAAACACAGCATGTCTGTAAGAGCAGTGTCTTCAGTTATGTTTTGAAAGTTTCCTGAGAAACAACGTTCCAGATAGAATTGGGTAGTTTATTCCTGAGAACAGGTTCAATATGTGAAAAGGCCCGGTCACCATAGCGTACTGTACTGTACCTGGGAACAACTAGGACTGGTAAGGAGCCAGAACGGAGCGAGTAGGTGAAACGAGTAGTTGCACTATCAAAACAAATAATTATGGTGTCATCAACATGTGGGGTTTGTAGATGTCTAGGACACCAGGAAATGAAGGCATACACCTGTTTTTTATCAGCTGTTATACACAAATAAATTCTGTTGTTGGTCAAATTAAAAACCCGATATCAAAATATGGAATGTTCTAAAATTGTCAAATTTTGCAAAATATCATCGAAGTTTTGTTGGATGTGCTATACGTCTGTGAGGATCTACACAAAGTTTTTACATGTCATTTGACTCCATACGTTAAATTATCCATTTGACAAATACTATTTGTTTGACAGAAAGTTCACAAGCAATCTGAAATTTCGAAAGGAAAATGTTCTCGTACTGAAAAATTTAAAATATGCTAGACGGTTTATTTTTTCATTGTCACAAAAAAATGTCTATAGGTACCTGATCTGAACACCAATACCAAACGCCAATAAAGGTGATGCCAATAACAGCTCCTGGCCACGGCTGATCCGAGTCCAGAGGGTCTCTCATTATGTTAAACGCGTCCTGACGAGGATACGCGCAGGTGAAATTGAGGAGGCCCTCTGTCGTCTCATTTGGGATAGCCTGAAAGTACTTGATTCGCAGTTCGTCCATGCCGCCAACCTCAATGTAACCTGTACAAAAATGCAGGTGTTAAAAAAAGTGACTTATTCCCACGTACTGATGCAAATTCGCGTTAAATATTAAATATTTTCAACAAATGAAAATTAAAGGCAAACTACACCTTTGGATTCTTAAACCGTTCGATTGTTTTAATCCTATATAAATGAAGATATATACAATGAAACTAACCCGTGGAAATTTCATTTCAAAAGGTGGTAGCCTTTTTGAGATAGCACTGCAAATCTGGAGCGGTTATGTCCAAGCAGGAAGAGTAATCCGCAATTGAAACAGTTTTAGAAATTGTTCATGTAAAAGAAACGTTTCTCAGATTGAAATAATTTTTTAAAAATCCCCATCACTAGAACCACATTCCTTAGAGGGCATATTTTCTCAAAATAATTTACAATAACTGAGGCTGCAGTGCTTCTTATCAAGTAAGTTTTTATGATCATTAATTTTTGGAGTAAATGTCAAAGGTAAACGAACTCTTTAAGCATCATTGGTTAGGATTGTGGTCCTTACTTCAGCAGCCAGTGTGCATTACTAATTTGAAAATTCATTATTTGGACAAAAATAAAACATTGCTGGACGAGAGTTATTTAATCAAGATTGGGACTTACTGATGACCATTAGCACTGCGCCCCCAACGACCATGATGAAAGACTGCAATGCGTCTGTGTAGATCACAGCAGCGAGTCCACCTGGACAGGGTATTAAAAAAATTAAATAAAAACATAATAATAACATTGAAATATATATTATGTTATTCATTAAAATGTCCTCCAAAGTAGGCCTATGCGTTTAATAATAATGCAAGAGATGTATGAAGCTTTGCATTGTGTAGATAATATGACGTAAATATTACTCGTAAACTTGTAGGTACAGCCATACTATATAAATCTCTTTTGGGAGGAGAAATGGCTCTGAAAAGAGCCGTTGTTGTCTCGACGTTTCTAACAGTGTGGCCATTAAAATGCTCCCCTAAAAACGAGAAGAGCAACGAACAAAATTATACTGTTCGAAACGTCGAGACCACAACGGCTCTTCTCTGAGCCAACACTCCTCCCAATGAAATTCACAAACGGTTTTACCCGCAAGTTTACTAAGTGGTCGTTATCATCCTATTAAATAAACACTGCCGTTGTTTTTTAAAGCCTACATGTCAAACTGAGATTTCATTTTGTCATCACAGGTATCTTTAGGCCTATGGGCTTACAGTGCTATAGTTTCTTCTGAGGATCCCATGTCTCAGCACCAGAAACATGTACTATTTTGTACTTTCAAATAAACAAAGGAGTTCTCGAAAGTGGCAAACACTGTATAACACTTTAGAAACAAAACATTTACTAGACTTGATATGGGATGTAATATGAAGAGGGGAATGAATACCGTTAAGAGACAAGCTTCATAAAACAGTCAAGTGTAAAGATTAATTTTTGTAAAATACTGTTTGAAAAAAATTACTTCAACGACAGCAAAGAGCTAGTCACTTTCAAATTAAATGTGTCTATATCAGTATCATGTATAGTTGGCAACACTTGAGCAGAATGCTTAGCAAATTATTTAAATGGTTAGCAAATGTTCTTGTAATAGGCCTATACCCCTTTATGCGTATTTAATAATACGGGATGAAAATAATTGGATCACTGTGATCTAGTACCATACCTGCTATTGTGTAGATGGCAGTTACCACCAACAGTACAATAATGGATGTATAGAGATTCCAGTTGAAGGCCAGTTGAATGAAGATCGCACCTGCAAAAATATCCACCTGTTGAGGGAACAAAAAGGAGACGACGCTAACGAGTTTAAGTTTACATTCTTGCAAATATTGTTGCCAAAAGAAATACCCACATACTTATTATGATAGCATAGAAAAACACCACTCTTTTGCTTTAAAAAACCTATAAAATCAAACTGACCTGAGTTATGTTATGTTATCAATTCGGACACATTTGTTTTTAGGAACACAATAATTGCATTTCCCCCATCGTATCTGCTGTCTTACAGTTACATAAAATTCTATGAAACAAGGTTTCCATTCCCCATAAAGGCATTACATATCAACTGATAGCTTAATGAATAAAGATGACACTCTTCATCACGAGGTTTACCGAGATCTTGGTGAAGATGTAGAGAAAGAGCGAGAAGACCGCTATCAGTATACGTAGACGCTGCCCTCCATAGCGCTTGCGCAGATACTCCGGCATTGTAAATACCTACAAATATAAAAACAACCATTCTCAGTTGTCGCTCTGTTCGAGTAATGCACCCAAATGGTTACAAATTAAATTGATCTGAATTTAAGTTGATTGTCCTCCACTACTACGTGTGAACCAAGTTCTGAGCCGGGATTTCAGATTTCGAGTAAGACCACCGATGAAGACGCGTCGACGAGTCAAAACATACGGTCGTGGGCTCGAAGAAGACCCGGGCGTAAGGCTCTACGCCCTTGTTTTATGCACACAAATTACTTTTTTCCAGCAACAGAAAGTCGTTAGCAATAAAATGGCCCAAGACAAAAGACATATGACGCTGCTGTTACAATGTTTGTGGCTAAAATTAATACACCAAAGACATTTTTACCAATTCCCCTGCAGAATGTAACCTTCCTAAAGACTTACAAATGACAGAAAATCGATCAAACATCCAGGCTCAGTTTCCTTGAAACACAATTCTTGTAAACATTTTGCCCCTAACAAAGTTCCAGTGCCCCCATCCAAGGTGCCCCCCAGGAATAAAATCGCGACAGTGCTCGCAAAAACAGAAGAAAAACAATGCCAAGAACATAGGAGGATGGTGGCCCCCTGCAGCGCCCCTTCAAAAATAAAAGCATGACCCCACCACTGACAAACCCCGACCCCTGTGCTCGCCCACCACCGAAAAAGTCCTGGCTACGCTGCTGGTCTGTAAATAGTTATTTATTCAACCTTACCGATGTTGTTCACACCCTTTGAGAGATTGTTACGATTTACAAGATACTTTGCTTTGCATGGTGGGATTGATTACTTAAAGTCATTTGGTAATCATATCCCACCATAAAGCCTGACATCCAACATTATAGACTTCTCTGTCAAGTGTTGTGGAAGAATTCGAGCTAGGTCTCATCAATGTTCATTGCGTCTTGAAAAGTCCCTTTTCCCGTGAAAGACACCAGGGGTGGATTTCACAAAGAGTTAAGACTAGTCTTATCTCGAGTTAGGACGAGTTACTTGTCCTCACTTAGGACTAGCCTTGAGTTATTAGTAATTCCTAGGACTAGTCCTAAGTTAGGACTATCTTTGTGAAAACAATTTAGGTTTTTAAGTTAATGCAGTTTTTTGCAACTCACCCCAGCTGACAAGTAGACGGGGACAAAAATCCATCCGAGTGCGATCAAACACCAAACAGCCTGAGGGAGTGTAAAATACAGTAATCGTTCAGTCAAGCACTCTAACTATATATACTTCCAGGGTCAGAATCAACACGGATTCTGGGTACCGTGGAGTCTGACCCATTTCTGTGTCACAATGACCCTGAAATGGAAGGTATTGACGCGAAATCCATGTTAAATCCCCACAGTTGAACCCACTTCCGGTTTTAGCCTGACCAAGAAATTGGTCGGGCTCATGATAGACTATTTTGCAAAATGCTGGGAACACGAGCACTACAGCCGTGGAATGGTGAGGTGCATGCTGGCCTACCTGGCTTCCAAACATTTTTCAGCACTTAAACTAGCCCACCATGTACCTCATGCCACGGCTAACACGCACGAAGTTAGTCTACGGAAAAATATTCCATTGGTGTGACCATTACCACCATTGTGTGACTGTCAAGGTATTTCTATCTGAATGTGACCAATGTTGTGGATTGACATGGGTTTTTGGAGTCTACCCCCATGGTAGGAGGAAGGAAAACGAAACACATTTTAGGTGGGATTGTGACTGTTCGACTATATGGTAAGGGTGGTTAAAGGGAGCAATACAGGCCCTGCAGCAGCTGCCTGCAGGAAAATAAGTACCACGGCTCCCTACCATGATCTCAAAAAGTCCAACAGCAAGACCAGCAGCGGCACCAGTCCCTGCCAAACCGATGAAATGACCCGTGCCGATATTGCTGGCAAACAAGGAAGCACCGACCTGTATACGAGAGATAGAAAGAGAGAGAGAGAAGGACGGGTCATGTTGATACAGGCTGTCTGCTTCAAAGCTAGACTCAATATTTGTTTCAATATTCACTTCATCGATTTAATCAATATTGGTTGTATGCTTGAAGTTCTTTTTATTGTCTCAGGTGGTAGGTCAAGTGAAAAACATACAAGGACATGTTCTCTTTTATCCCTATTCAATGAATTCCCACAACCAAGTTGAAATGTCCACCTTTCGGGTGGGAAGAAGTAGCGTGAAGAATCCGTGGGGAGAGGTTGTTAAAAAAGCACGGTGGGATTTATGACCAGCAAAGTCAGTATAACTATAAGAAGACTTTTCGAAACTTAAAGTTATTTTATACTAGAGGGCCCTCATGTTAGTAACCAGTAGTTTCGGAGAGGGGAGATGGCAGTTTTCATCTAGTTCTGACCTAACAAGCTGTAATAGATCCGTCTCTATGAGATTAAAATATAAAGGAGCAAGTTTGTTGTATGCATGGAGGTTGTACGTGTATACATCCCATGGACCTCGCCCACAGTGGTCAACAACTGGGACCTGTACTCTTAAAAAGTACCTTAGCACAAAATAAATGTTACTTATCAGAATAAGGTTACCGGTGAAAAGACCGTTCCAAATGTACCAACTGTGGCTGGTGTCCAGCTTATTTTTGCTTAGCAGAACATCGTTAGGCTATGATTGAGCAGCTCTATGAAACTGTGCCCTGGGGTAACATCCAGGGACGTCGTGCGATCATTAGGTGTAGGTATAAATCAACTCCATGTTGTTTTGAAGAGGAGGGGCCTGCAGTGGTTTACAACAGCTTGTCAAGACAGATAAGAGCAATTACAAGCTGATTAAAATTGCAGGTGCAGTTTGTCCCAGTTTACTTTTTAAAGCAAATCAAGGATTAACATTGCGAAAAGGCAATGAGACGCGAGAAGGAATGAGCAAGATAAGTGGCTCTGTGTGCAAAACCATAACGCCAACTGTTTCAGGTTGATTGATGATAAAGGCTTTCATGATGGGATGTGAAAGCCGAAAAAGTAACTGGGGTCGCAATGATCGGGTTTGCCGCAAGCGGACTAGGAATTACTTTTTACGTGTTCAATAAGCACATAGCACAATCATGGGATAATAACTAATCGATAGGGTATGTCCTTGAAAAATAAAGAGGAAAATGGCAGCCATGAGTGGAAACAAATGTTGCAGTCCTGTTGCGGTAGAGCAAGCACCTACCCTCATCTTTTATCTGAAAGCATTATAATGCCGACTTGTTTTACCAGGTGAAACAACATACCAAGTTACATCATCACACATGACAGCATTAAAGAAGTACATGTATATTATAGGTGTGATCATTGAGGTGCAGAAGTAGTGTAATTAAAGGTAGGGTCTTAGATTTGTAAATACCCGCAAAATTAATGACCATGACAACTTACTTGGTGAAAAGCAAAACAGCTGTTGACAGTATATACACTATTTTAAGAAACGGTTCACTGTGTTTTGAAGCTTAAGTAATATGTATATTTATATGTTTTTGATCATTTTCACACAAAGAAAAACAAAGGAATCTCAGCCGGTCACCTCCCTAAACGTGGATGGATCTGACGTTCTTGTGAAAATACCATGACATTTTCCCCTCTGTTTTCTCAGCAAGCAAACATTGCATTCTGCTGAGTGAAACTTTCACATGTGACTTTAATTATATCTTTCTTTACACTGACAAACCAATCTATGATCCTACCTTTAAAGTCAGCTGTGAAAGGTAAGCTTAACGTGAAAATTCATCATAATCAATAACTGTACTTACCGGCCACCAAGTCATGGTTTTTCCCGCAAGGAAATATCCCTGCGCGTTGGTGCGGTTAGATCGGTACATGGACTGCAAATAAATCATAGGTTCATTATCACAACACTGAATAAAATGCGAAAAAAAGTTTCTTTCGAGTCAAGACACTTATGTCGTCAGTTCAGAAGGTCCTATCGAAAATTGGTATGATTTTTATTAAATTTGTTTTACCGTAGTTCGAAGGAATTAGTAAATTGAGTTTTATTGGTGGATGTCTTCCCCAAGTTGTAAGTTTGTTTTGCAAAAATAAACATAAAGTTTGTTAGGATAACTGTTATGTTTCATCGCCTTTTCTGATTGGTAGACCAAAGTTTAACCCAGTGTGTTAACACTGCCACTAAACAGACAGTACAATTACTGTTTCTGCGGTGATGCCAGTGCTCTATGTACGTTCCGGCACCCATTTATGTTCCGACAAGCTTGTTCCGAAACCCCACTGTGATGTACGCGCTAGGGTTGGTTTATAGGGTTTTTGGGGGTGAGGGTTAGGGTTAGGATTAAGAAAATACATTTGAGTCTCGGAACATGGGGTTGTTGAAACAAAGTTAGCCGATTCTAACAGCCCGCCATGATGACGGCTGCATGTCATACCCCAGTATGGTTTTTGTCTTTGACAACTGCTATTCCTTAATAAAACCATGAAACAATGACTTACCCACAGTCCAACGAGTATAACAAAAAAGAAGTACATCCCAATTATCACGTAATCTGCAACGTCTATACGATTCACAAACTCAGCCATGGTGAGGTGTTTTATCCAATCCAACACAACCCAAGTTCAATGTATTGGTCTTTAAGATCAAACACTTCAAATTGTACCAAAAGAGAGTGGATCTTCGGTTCTTATACAAATACAATGTATAGTTCTTGAATCAGTCGAGTTTAAAATATTGGTCTCTGCTGAAATAATGAAGACACGTAGACATCAAACAAATCTTCGATTCTTGTATAGACCTCGTCCTGAACAGTCAAGTTCAAAGTATTGGTCTTGAAACACACGTAGACATCAAACAAATTTTCGGTTCTCGGACAGATGTACCTCTACGTACAGATCTAGTTCTTGAATCCGTTGAGTTCACAGTATTGATCTTTGTTGATGATGAAACACACGTAAACATCAAACAAAGAGCATCTTCGGTTCTTGACAGAACTAGTTCTTGAATCAGTTATCAGCTATCACTGGTATCTCAGTTGCAAAGACCATAGAATAATCCTTGCTTTTTAGCTCCATGGATGGACCATGGAGGTAGGATGAAAGTACTCAGTAACTGTTGCTTGTCCCTGATCACCTGATAAAAACAGGTGGTTTTGTTCTGACGTTGGTCATGCGCGTCTCCTCCTCTGCATTCCCCTGCATTAGTCGACCTGTAAACACAAAACTATAATTCTAATCGGCACACGAACTGCAAAGTTTGTATGAAAAGAAAAGAACATAAGTTGGTGCTGATATCATATAGTTTCAACAATAAGTTCTACTGCAGAAATCAGAAAAACTCTAAGCTAAACCATGGAGGGCTAAACTATCTAAAATCACGGGACTTCAAATCTTCAATAAGCCTTTAGCTGTGCTGGTTGATCCTTGTTATGTGCTTTGAGCTACACTTCTGGCATGCAACAGTCGCTCACTGTGTTTACGATTTTATAACCCGGGGACAAGGACGCGTACCAGCGATGTCTTGCTATGTTGCTAATGTTGTGATGGGTTTTGGTGGGTGGGGTGTGGGAGCGGTGCCAAGCGATCGCGAGGCCGTGTCAACTTTGTTGCCCTTGAGGTCAAATTCCTGAGGATCGTGAAGGAACAGATTCATTCACCACAGCCCACTGATAACAGTAGAGTAAACGAACCACAGTATGGTAGAGTGTTGTGAAGTAGAAACTGTAATATCAACAGCTTGCAACCCCCTGCATAGGCAATCATTTTGACAATATTGCTTGATTAGGTTAGCTCCTGTTAATACTGACCAAGTACTGACAAACACATTGAGCAACAACCATTTTATTTTCTCGAATGCAAGCACTTTTCTAAACTTATATTAGAAGTTAATATTTGCACACATCTCTATGGAATACAAATTCAAATCGTATATCTTATTGACGTAGCATCGTCTGAACTTAAACATCTGTTGATGATATTAGGAAAGGGCAACATTCTAAAACTTGTTCAGCTGAAGAAAAAAAACCATGCCAGAAAAACCATATAATGTACAAGCTTAGTCACTCTTTCTGTAAACAAAGGATTTACATGATCTATAAGACACAGCCACGCTAATGAACTCATTTGACCTTGACTTCCGGTTCAAACTGGAAGTTGAACATTTCAACAGTTTATATGTCATCTAATATTGAGTGTTTCCATGATTTTTTTTACAGACGCTACTGGTGAGCCCAGTGAAAATTGGGAACCTACCATCACTCAGGTCGTGCTTCAGTCAATGTCAACAACTTATTCATACAGGAACTTACATACTTGTTACCATAATTATTGCGCACTGAGTGCAGTGTAGATGACCAACATGTTTGCGCGAACTGCTACCACCACCAGTATTAGTGTTGACATTCATCCTAGGGATCTCCTAAATTCTGGAGTGCTACCTACCTTAAATGTAGTATAGGGCCATAGATTGGTGAATACTCCCAAAATTAATGACCATAAAAGCTTCCTTGGTGAGAAACACTGCAGCTGTTTTTATTGTTAATATATAATTATTTTTTCTAGTATATAAACCATTTCATGAAAGGATTCCCTGGGGAAGTAATACAGTTAGGACAATTTTTCACCCCAAAACATTTGAGTTTGAACTTTGAGAAACGATTCATTCACGAATGTCTTTTATTAATTTGTTTATTTCTGCAGTATGAGGGTTGGTGTCCGTTTGAGAATGCTGCAGTCAGAGATGCGGTTGGTATCCAATCTCACTCGCTAAACGTGGATGGATTATTCGACATTCTTGTGAGAAAATACCGTCACGTGACAGTTTCTTTCTCCTCATTTTTGTGTTTTCTCAGCAGACACTGTATTTAGCTAAAACTTTCACAGATGACTTTCATTGTGTCTTTCTTATTTATTTTGCCTATAAAACGATAATAAAACCTTACGATAGCCAAAAATCAATTGTTGACCCTACCTTTAATTAAGTCCCGCTTCAGACAATCATGCTGCTTTTATAAACTACTTTGTACGGAGATGACACGACAAACACACGTACCAGTGCTACCAGTAAATGTTAGTGTTAATCAATCGGAGCGTTGACGCTATGGTATAACACTCTCCTTCATGGAAGTGTGAGAATTACATAACATCCAGCTTGCAACCGGGCCCCTACGAAGCCCAAGAAGGCACATGGAATTCTCTTTTATTCCTGCTTTGCAATTAGTGATAAACCCCCAAAACAGATTTGTCTACGGCCCTTCACGCGCTACGTAGACACCCATCTCAAACAGTGGAGGTTGGTTAGTTCGCACATAGCATTTTGGTCGAACCAAGCACCCCGTTGTGGACATAGTCGGGTTCAAAGTGTCGCTTATTATCAATAATCAGCCATTATTTTGTTGCCATAATAAATAGATTTTGAGGACTGATTGTTATAAGTGGGTCATAAACAGATGATAGGACTACATATAAAACACTTCAGTACAACAAGTGACGCAGATTTAAAGTGCATACACAGTTGTTTAGTGCAATGTACTAATTGTTGCAACCCCTTCCACTATCAATGGTTCAACCTATCATGCAACTCAGTTTAAAGATGAGGAAAAGTTTCATCATCAGAGCACTGTTAAACTCTACAAGCAAAATTCCTATTTGGTTTTACTCTGGAAGCAAAAGTCCTAGGTTTTACTCTAAAAGCAAAAGTCGTCCAATCGGCTGTATTCCACATTATGCAAAAGTCCTATTTAGTTTCACTCATCAAGCAAAAGTCCTGGGTTTTACTCTAAAAGCAGAAGTCTTCGGTTGTATTCCATAATTATGCAAATGGGTTTTCCCTTTAATAAGCAGAAGTCCTTATCCTCCAATGGTCTGTGGAGGGTGCTCGAAAGCGAGGACGCCCGAGGTGAGTCTGGATTGATGACATCAAGGGATGGACGGGGGGAAAGACGGGGGAACTCATCAAACTGGCTGAAAACCGAGAGTAGTGGAGCCAAATCATCTAGAGTGCTGGGTCGCCTCAACGGCCGCAAGGCTATGGGACATGATGATGATGATGAAAAGTCCTAGGTTATAGGCCTACTTTATAAAACCAAGTCTTAGGTTTACTCTCTATGCAAAAGTCCTATTTGGGGTAACACTATAAGCACTAAAGTCCTAGGTGTACTCTATAAACAAAAGTCCTAGGTGTTACTCTATTTCTAAAATGCCTAGGTTTTACCTATAAGTGAAACTCGTTTTTGCTCTTTAAACCCCGAATGTCTGCCCTCTTCAGGGGTTTGTTTGTGTTATTATTTTCCTTCTTTCTTCTTCGTAATTATATATATTTTTCCCCGTTTTAGTGCAAACATGATTCCATTCTGACAAACTGACTAAGTAGTGTACCCCCCCCGTCTGATATAGCGCCCTCTTTTGAATCAATTTCCTTCAGCCCGTGTTAATTATTACCGTTTGGGGGAACACCCAACCAGCGGGCAAAGTTCCGTATGACACTGGCTCTAATGTTCTTGCAAATGAACTCGATTGAACCAAACTGAGACAGGAAGGACGAAATGGCCCGGTCCGTTAAATCATAGAGGATTTGTTTCCCTTTTCCCCCTTCTATTTATTAAATAAGAATGGGACATCGCATACCGCCATACAAGATGATCTGATAGGCTTATAGACCTCACCACATTGTTGTAATCATACGACCTTGCTTTTATGGTTTTACTGAACGACCATAAAGACGAGTCAGAGGAACGATTTGGTGTTTGATGTGGCTGACGGTAAAACCTAGGACTTTTGCTTGTAGAATAAAAGTAGGACTTTTGCTTAAGACCTTTTTTGCAAATAACTCTTTTCCCATCAGACATGCAACCTTATTTTTTCACTTTTCTATGGCACTAAAAAAACGTATTCTATGGCATTAAACCAAAATAAAAACGAGAAACTGAAAAGTTGCAAGCCCGTTTCTCGCTTCCACAAAACAAAGCAACATAACTAAACCAAGGGTTTGTGTCGAGGTTTAGTACAATATCAAGTAATCAGTGTTTATGAACTAGTTGGAAATATGGGGGAAATTGAACTATTTGCAAGGGGAATAAATTAAGTCTTATAGTGCAGTTTTTGTCTGTGTGTTTGCCCTTACACATGACAACTTACGGGGTATTTTTAACAATGGAATAATGGACCCCACAAGGTAATTTCAATAGGAACAATTGGGCCCCACAAGGGAATTCTTTAGAAAAGGGAATATAGAACAACAATTGCAGTACCCCACAAACCGGATCCGTAATGTTGGGTGAGTGTGTGTGTAAACGGGGGGGGGGGGGGGTGCTTATTGGTCGTACATGTTTTATAAAATATGAAATGCAACAAAGATGGCTCCTGCATCTTCACAGTCCTTTGGCAAGGGAAACAATGTCAAGCCAAAAAATAGATACAAATCTAGTCTTTTCGTTCCAAAATTAGCCCCCGCGTTGACATATTATTTTATTTGTTTTGCAGTTTATTTGTTGCTACAAAACAATAAAAGAACATCGAGAACTATAGCAACAAAAAAGCAACAACATATATTTCCACATCCGGATGGATGGGAGTCCACATAATTAATAGCCATATTTCTTGTCGTTAGTTTAAAAACAAATACACCCCAAACCCCCCCCCCCCCCAAAAAAAAAACAAAAACAAACCAAAAACACACAAACAAACAACTAGTTTATCAATTTAATTTTTTATGTCTTAGAAGGTATATACTCTTGCCAATCCTCTGTGTGAATCACGTGACCATCTTTTTCAAATAAGCAGTGACGTTGAAGAGCTGGTTGGTCGATTTTCGACGTTTCTACTAGTTAAGGATAATGGTCTTCAGGAGAACAACTCCACTGGTCCCCTACTCCTTTAAGGTAGCGTCATAGATTGGTAAATACTCCAATAATTTATGACCATAACAACTTACTTGGTGAGAAGCACTGCAGCTGTTGATAGTACAAATTATTTCAAGAAAGTATTCCTTCGAAGTATTATGGTTCGGATAACTTTTCACCCTAAAAAAAAATTGAATCTGAGAAACGATTCATGTATGAATTGTTTCTCAGATTTCCGAGGGTTGGTGGGCCGTTGGCAAATGCTGCGGCCAGAGATGCGGTTGGTACCCGCTATCACCTCGCTAAGCGTGGATGGATTCGACGTTCTTGTGAAAACACCATTACCGTTTTTTTTCTTCTTTCTGTTTTCTCAGCAAGTAGACACTACCATCAGCTGAAACTGTAACACGTGACTTTTAGTTTATCTTTCTTGATACTTTTGCATATAAATCAGCATTTGACACGTTGACAAAACCAATCTATGACTATACCTTGAACAAAAAAAGATTGCAAAAAAAAAAAAAAAAAAAAACTTCTTCCATTAAAGGCCTCAAAAAGAAACCCTAAAGGGTCAGATTCAATTATTTTATTCGTACGGTTAATAACATTACAAACCCTTCCTTTCCCATCTTTCTAGTTAATTTATTTACAGATTTTTGATTTACAAGAGCTACTCAGACTCCTTCACTACTTTACACAGATCATTTATATTCAAATCATTGACATATGAAATAAATTTCACTTCAACACAAAAATTGCTATCAAGGCTTAACTAAATCGAAATAACTTGTAAAAAATATACATGTACATGTAAAAAAAAAAAATTGCCTAAATAAATAATTCGGAAAAAGACAAAGATCTGTTTAAAAAAAAGCACACATACTAGCTATAAAGCACAAAGAAATTATGCTCACCAGAAAACGTTGCTAACAAATTTTCAGCAAAACCAAACTTAGCAGGAAACCTGTCAGCAATGGTACGAATGACGTAATGTTTTGGCTGGTAACCCTGGTAAGCACGATTGTTTTGTGCTTAACAGCTCTATGAAAGTGGGTCCTCTTCGTAGGTCTGACGCGAGTCCACTGTAAGCCACGCTTACTACACACCAACTGGCTCCACAGATAAAGGAGTTGCATAATAATTACATACGTTCTTCACAGACTAATGTTTTCTCCGAATTAAAAGTTTACTTCACATGAAATGCTCTTGAACGATCAAACGGCTGATTTTTTGGTAAAATTCCACTTACATGTACGCCTGCTTTGGAGCCGAGAGTCGCAAAACTCTGGGCATGCAACAGATACGCACGCCTGTGATGCATAGACTATGACAGGATAGACCCTCGCAGCGCCCTCACCAACAAATAAACAAATGGACCACATACTGTACCTGATAAAGGACCATGTTTAAGACATTTAATATGACATCTCCGTTCAACACAAAAATAACACGCGCCCATTAAATGACAATTAAAAACGTAGAACACAAAATAAGAAAGAAAAAGACCTGAAAAGGGGGACCCCCTCCAAAAGAAATCAACCGAAAACCACCAAAGTAATTTTTTTCAAAAATAACCTACTGCAGATTGCTGATGATTTAAAAAAAAATTTGCCCTCGTAAAAGAGTTGTAAAATTAACTGTTCATAAACAACTAACTGGCAGCTTCTTTGGTGAAAAATGTTAGATTTGATCACTATTTGGCAGTAATTACAACAAAACCCCAAAGTTGCCCAGAGTCGACATTATTTTAGTACTTCAAGTCAAACAAACCGGAAAACTTATTGACACTGGGTGAAGCGAGTCCTGGGAAAAGGCCATCAAGATTTCAGTTTCATTTTAGGGGTGAACAAAGAAAAAATTGACACGGGCAGGAATTGAACCTGAGACCTCCGGATTAACGCGCGGGCGCTCTCCCGACTGAGCTATCTAGCCCTATGGTGGCGGTCTCCCAGGACGAATCACAAACCGTGATCCCTGGCCATACGGCAGTATACGGTGGTATGACTTCGGACTGGCGCCCACAGATTTCAAGTCACTAAATACCTAAATTAGAAGGTCTAATCAAAGATGCATTTACAAAGATTCACCTTGACGAAGCAGATACACATTTGAATATACAAGTTTATGCAGTGCCTTCTTTGGAATCATAACAAGATTTGTACCATCAGATGAAACCTAACACAAAAAATAATCCCAGCCGACCTAAAGACCGACTCCACCACATAAATTGGAACAAAAAGTCCATCATAGCACAGAACTTATACATTGTTTAAAAGAACGAAACAAACTGAGGCCATGCCTGAATTAGTGGCTACAGCTAGCTAGAATTCTGTGACATCAAGCATTGAAGCATAGGACAGCCTTAGCAACACCCTTTAGCAACAGCCGTAGCCGTAGCTGTAGCCGCCGATTGCCCAAGGACATACTCGCATTGGCGGCTGCGGCTAAGGGTGTTTTCTAAGTGAAGCCGGTGCTTCAATGCATGTTCACATGGTGATCCAGCCGTAGCCGTAGCTCTTAAAGATGGTCTTGTCAGGTAAAACCATTCTGCCTAAAATGTGTTAAAATGTGAGCAACCAATGTGACCTTAGATTGTAACAACGTATAAACTCAACAGGGGAAATGAGTCACTTTAAGATCTCAATTTAAACTTTGATATCTAACCTAACGGACACGGGCTCGATTTCACAAAGCACTAAGATTCATCTTAAGGTGAGTTGTCTCATATGACCATAGTGATTTATGTTGTGACATCACACGTTGCTTAGCAATTAAGATTGACACACAGTTAAGATCAATCCTAATTCTTTGTGAAATTGGGCCCGGGTCCCACTTTCATAGAGCTGCTTAAGCACAAAAATTTGCTTAGCACAAAATAAGCTTACCCAAATAAGGCTACCAGCCAAAATAACATTCCACATTTACCCCTTGTAACTTGTTTCCTGCTAATTTTTGCTTAGCAGAAAAACAAGATAAGCACAATTTTCGGCTAAGCGGCTCTATGAAATTGGGCACTGGGGAGGGAAGGGAGGGGGGGGGAAGGAGGTTACTAAAAGTTTCCCTAAGTTCCAGAGAAACCGAAGAGGGCAGGCTTTTTATTACTTCACAGAAACATAGGGATTTAATTGTTTTTTTCCATTTATATACAAGTGTTGAATTTATATACATTTCAGTGACTCATTTCCCATGATTGAGATTTTACTGGTATCTACGTAAAATTAAAAACTCCAATACCCCCACCCCCTCCCCCCCCCCCCAAAAAAAAAGAAAAAAAAAAAAATGCTGGCAAAATATATTAACTTGCATTGACTCAATTTTTCCAATCTTTTATAACAGGTAGAGGGTGGGCTTCAGTGTTTAGCACCCATTGGTCTAAGGGTATTAAGTCGTCGTTTGAAAACAATAGGTAGAGGTATTTTAGCGTTTCGGCCAGGAAAAAGCTTTGTTGGACGTCGTCGTGGCTGACTTTGTTTGCATAGACATCTCGTATTCCAGAGAAACCACTGTCAACGCGACAGTGTTTATTAAGAGCCTGCAACGAGAAGAGATGAAGAGAAGGCAAAATTAATTGCAATTTCAGATGAAATCTAAAATATAATAGTGAAGTCTCATAGAGAGGGGTGTATCCACCAATAAGTTGCCCAAGGCGATTGGACAAAGAGAAACACACTTCATGACAGGTTTTGACGTTTTTATGAGTTATGAGATTGATTTAAGTGGCACCTTAAAAGGGTTTACCAGGTGCTGCGGCGCATTCAGCAGCCACTGCCAGACACACCGGGGCAAACCCCTTCTCTTAGTGATAAGTATAACTGTTTTTTTTTACGTGCATTACACAACACACAGGACCTATTTTCGTTGTCCCATCCGAAGGTGTTATACAGGATCAGTAAGAATAAAAAAACACCATAATTTAGTTTCAGTCTGAAAGCTTCCCGACTATGAAGTTCATACACAAACCACTTTTTTTTCTGTGAAATATTTCCCTCTGAAACGAAGTCATGTTCGCAAAAAACAAAACAGCTGATTTCGGTTGTTACAATGTGTTTGCATGGTGAAAATTGTGCATGGTTTTTCACTATTTAGCTGACTCACACAACAGATTAAGCCCACATTTTCACAGGTTTTGTGATTTCATGTATATGGTTGATCACACAAAACATGAACACCGTCTGTGACTATTTTATCAGCTCTACCAATCCAGTGTGATAGCTTGAACACTTGTGAAAGAAACAACAGCTGTGCACTTTAACGGGTCCCAACATTCAACCACACATGCACAGACTAGTTTCCCCTGCGGCGTCCTGCAGGAGTTTTTAGAGCTGGATGACTGTTCTTCTTTCCGGCCTTGCTTTGATTTGATTTGATTCAAAAGAAACAGAGCGTCTGGGTGCGACAAAAACAACACGGAGCCCTGGTTTATGCAAACATCAAACAAGAAGGAAACATAATCGGCTCATTGAGCTTTGAGATACATAATCGCCGTCCTTAAAAAAAACCTTACCCTCCCAAATCCTTCTATAATATCCTCGTTATCTAAATGAAGGATTCAGAAGGACTGAGGGCTGTAGGCTCATATAACAATCACTGGGTCCCCGTTCCAGTCTTATCTAAGTCAAAACAAACTTGGTGTGGAGTGATATAGGAGATGTATTGGAGGATTGTGGTCACATGTAGGTGAGTGGGCAGTGGGAGTAAGTGGTTTAATGCAACCCTCCTCGCCCACAAGGTGAGCGAGACTGACAATCACAATACACTTGAACAACTGTAGAATCAATGTCAACATTTACTCTACTGATTGAGCCCCCTTTGTTTTTGGCACACTCTCATTTTGCTCACTACTAAATCATTGACCTACAGGGCACTTTTATAAGAGCTGCTTAAATGCTGAAAATACTGCTAAATTTTGCGCCAAGCAAACATGAGCAGGATACCAGTCAAATACGGGGCATGTGGAATGGTAATTCTGGCTGGTAACCTTATTCTGGTAAGCCTAATTTTGTTCTGCTAAGCTACTGTCTGTGCTTTGAAAGTGGGTCCTTGACAGATTCAAACTGTACATTAGAGTTTTGTTATTTTAGAATACAATCTCTGTAAACACCTCTCGAAGAATATTTCTATCGGCTTTAAAAATTGTACTCCCGTTACCCTCCCCTGGGTGACTGGAATATATTAGTCGATGACACTTACCTCGACCGCCTCCCAGCCCCATTCTCGGTACTTCTGGTCGTGTGTCAGCCTCCACAACACAAAGTACGATTCGATGGTCTCTGGCCTCAGGATGTAATACTTCTCGTTCTGTCGCATGGCGACCGCCTCCGACCGACCCTCAAACCGGAAGGCTTCTGGACCGAGTTTAGTCGCTGTTTAACGGGGGAGAGATGGAGACAGAGAGAGATACTTAGTGTTAAGGTCAAGGAGGTGGGGAGTTTTTGCTGGAGGGAATTAAGACTCTGAAAAAATAGGACATTCAGAATGGAGTCGGTTATGAAGGGCAACATTTACAAATAAAGAGTTGATAAACTGCAATTTGAGATTCCTCTACAGTATGTTTTAAAAATAATAACAATAAGAATAATAATGAAAGTGTATAAAGTGCACAAATTCAAAAAATGCCGCTAAAACAAAATACATACAAGATTACTACAACAAATAATTAAATAAATTAATATTTTTTATATAAACATACTACAGTATTATAGTAGAAAACAAAATATAATTGTTTATGGGTGTGATGGTGAGAATTTTGTTCACGCGTATGGGGACCAGCCTACGCTTGCACGCCCATGGTACTCTAGCGTGCAATAGTGCCAAAAACATGGAACGAAAAATGCACATGAATACCAAAAGGCACGCATAATGAAGTAGGCCCTGAAATGGTGTGAATAATGAATGCCAATCAAACGACAAGGATCTAATTCGATGTTATATAAATGTGAACATTGATTAAATAACTCAATTTGAAACAAGCAATCAGGAAGGGAGCTTACAATATTTCTCTATGAAACAAAATTACAATTAATTTCCCTTTACAAAGGAAGGCGTAACAACACAGGGAGTGGGGGAGATGAAGTACCCTCCCAAACTCGGGGGAAAAACAGTGGGAAAAAATCAGGCACAGCATGAAGAAAACAAAGACTTTTTACCCGAGAAACACTTTGAGTAAATCAACCCCTCTTTCCCCCCCTCACCAAAGAATCCCTTACTCCCATGTCCCTTTACACTTAAACAAAGTCCATGCCAGCGACAGACTTAATATTTCTACACGTCATTCAATACTGGATAATATTGGTAATCAAACAGAGCCTTGTAAGTTTAAATGTTTCCAAAATAAGGGGCCATTCAAAATGTTCAATGTTTTAAAATTTCGACTTTTTTTCCAAAGTTTTTTGACCCACCCACCCACCCCTAATTTCGATTATAAAACATTGATTTGTTATGCAGTATTAAAAATAAAACTACATGTGGTTTGCATTGTGCATGTACTTGCATATAGTACTTTTACTTGTGTGCGCTGCATGGATGTTAATAATGCACATTCAGGCCTCGCACCGGACCGCAGGCCCAGTTATTTTAGCCCTGGGCTAAAACTTTCATCAACTTTTGTTGTGACCAAAACCCGTGAAGATCGGTGCCAAGTTCAGAGGCCAGCTATTATGCGTTAGATTTTTCAACCCCCCTAAAAAATATTTTGTTTTACTCCGAAATTAACAGAATCGCCGCTCGAAAAAAAACTTGCTCCGGGGAAGAAAAAAAATAGGCTAAATACAAAATTGTGCAGAATTTTTTTTTGTGGAGGATTTTTTTTTCAAAATGCAAGAAAAACCTCTCCAGTATACTTCAAACTCACATAAGGTACACAGGAGATGTTGCTGGTTAATGTGGAGGTACGATTGTGTCAGATTATTTTCAAGAAAATTAATTTCCGGCTAAAATGATGTGCAAAATCCTCCGCTCAAGACTTCTACCTGTTGTGTTGAGTCTATGACGTGGGGCGCATTCAACAAATTTGCTAATCGGATTGGGACAAACTTGTGCGCAATTCGCGTTTTGCGCTCTGCTGAATTGCCGAATTGTCAGCTGAATCTGGTGAGAGAGCAAACGCGTGCGCAATCTGCAAATTCGCGCTCTGTTTGTATGCCAGCCCAAGTTGATAATTTTTTTTTTTTTTTTTTTTTTTTTTAAATGAAAAGTGAATTTCGATTAATAATTATTTGAAAAAGAGGCTTTTGACCCACCCACCCACTAATTCGAAAAAAAATCGAAATTTTAAAACATTGAAAATTTTGAATGGCCCCTAACATAAAGAAACACTTCAGTTAATTACAGCAAAAAATTAATTCAGTTTCATTCACACAAATTGAAAGTCAGGCATGTTTCCCTAATTCATTTCAACTAGGGCTTCGTTTTTGAGCACACATAATTTTTTTGTTATCCTCATTCAGGTTCGTTTCAGTCATTGTAATTCATTAATAAACATTCAAGACTACATTTCCACCATTGTTCAGTTGAGGTTTCTACAACCCATTTACAAATTGATGAAACTGAATAGTTGACCAGCTTCTTAAATCGCGACACAGCACCTTGTAAACTGTTATATGGTGCTACATATGTAAATTAAATGGGTCTTTGAATTTGCATTAACGAGCAGAGTTTACTCTTTCCTAAACGTTGAGATCACATTGGCTCTTTTCAGAGCCAACACTCCTCCCAAAAGAGATTTACACATGATTGTACTTGCAAGTTTACCAGTTATAATTCTTAATTCAAATATGGCCAACACCTGTAAAAAAAAAAAAATAAAAAAATGAGCGCTTTGAGACTCCCTCTGGTGTTATAAAGAGTTCCAATACAGCGTATGATTATGATTTATTGATGGCACTGGGCCGACTCCAAAATAAACATCCCCGATGCAATTACGACCATGGCTTAAATAATGTACCTGTGTTATCGTAGGCTTTGTGACAAGTTTCTGCGAGTTTCTCCCCCAGCTCGATGTAGTCATCCTTCTGAGTGGAGTACTGAGCTCCGAGACCGAACATTCCCCCAGAGAAACAGGAGAGATGATCCATCTTCTTCTCTACACGGTTGGCTCGCCACTCCCCGATGTAGGTCAGACCTCCCGGTGACGTCTGCTTGAGTTTCTTTTTCAGCGCCTGGGAATCATTTAGATAGGGGGGGGGGGGAGGGGGTGATTAGAATGTTGAATAACTCATGAGTTAATTAGCCCGCCGTGGTGATGGGGGTCAACAATATCGGGAGAGAGTAATCAGTTCAAAATGTGAGCCCCGTCAAATTGTCACAGGATCCTTCACTTTCACTTCAGAGTGTTTTTGTAACTCAGAAAAAAAAATATATATACATAATCGTTAATTAAATTTACTGTCGAGATATTTTAGTTGATTATGAACACCTTAAGGGGACGAAATTTGATTAGGACCTGCGATGAATGGCATCACATGAAGCTGTGTGTAAAAACTATATAGACGGTAGTCTCGGCCCACGACGTTAGTGATCGAGAGTGGACTGCGTATCAGTACATTCAGACATTTGTAGTAGCGCGCTCTCTTGAGGCCGTAACACAAGGTAGTTTACAAGCAACCACTTCCAGACAATCTCCTACGAGAAAATTCATTCACATTTCAGTTTTTCTGTTTATTTTTCCTGGGGATAGCGAGTTACGGCTAGAGGAATGTCTTTTGTGTCGCCGAATTGTTCCTTGTGCTTGCAGTACAAGTGAATGCCTCCAAGTTGCCTGAAAAAAAAAACTGCTTTGTGTGAGGCGGCATTTGGGGTGTGATTTAACCAACTTAACCAGCTCTCACAAACGTCTTGGGAATTCGGCAGCATTGGGATACCTTTGTCTTCTCCCCAGCCTTTGTTTTTTCATTTCATTTCATTCTGGTTGTGAGGCCAAGGACTCTCAGAAAAGCGAACTTAATCACTGTACTAGCCAAGAACCCGATGGAGAGAAGACAAGAAAGGAAAGTTTCAGTTTTATATGTGGGAGGGAAAACCCGGGTGAATAATTCCTGGGTAAAAAAAACCCCCACGCAGTCATGTAGTGCCCCCAGCGTGATTCGAACCAGGGTCCCAGAGGTGGAAGGCGAGGGATGATACAACTACGCCAACCCGACCACCCTTTCCTAGGGAAACGAATCAGCCCACAATCACAGAAATAAAATGACATGAATACTAATTATCATTAACAAACGTGACTCTGGGTCACATTCTAGTTGATGTAAATTTATTTTCTTTCAAATCGTTTGAATCACCTCGGCCGCTTCGAAGTACATTTTCTTGGCTCTTGCATCCTTAAGTCCTGATTGGATGTAAGACTTGAGTAGGTACTCATAGAAACTGTCACCTAAGGCTCCCAGCGATACATGTTCTGTAACATCAAGGTTAGAGGAAAATTTCAGAAGGATTACAAGTAAATAATAATAGTATAATAGGAGACATTTATATAGCGCATAATGCAGGAGCCTCTATGCACAACACATAATGCAGGGGCCTCTATGGCCAACACATAACATAAAAACAATGAAATGAAATATATACATGTGTGTAAAGCAATTTGTTTAAAAATTATAGATATAATAGATGTTAATTTTGCATCGGGCATAAAGAATATAATTTTGTTTTTACCCTTACACCGATGTGTATTAAGCACTGTATACTCAGTACTTTCCCCGAGTTCTATTCAAAAAAATACACAAGCAAATCACTCGGGTGGGATTCGAACCCACGACCTTTGCATTGCTAGAGCAGATGTCTTGCCACTAGACCACCGAGCTAGCCCGGCGCCTGAGGTGGTTTGAATCCTTTGTTTTAGCAGCGGGTACCGCAACAATAAATGTTAATTTGCATCGGGAATAAAAAATATAATTTGTTTTTACCCTTACACGGATGTGCATTAACATTACAGATTCCATCAAATGAGTCTTTCAAAGTCCTTTGAAAATCAGAAGAGAGTCAGCTTGGCGAATATGAAGAGGGATTTTGTTCAATAACGAAGGTGCAATCATTGAAGGCTCTTTGACCATAGAATTTAGTCAGTAGGGATTGACCAGCAGATCAAAGAGGACAAACAGGAGGAATATATTTATGCAGAAGATTAGATATACAGTCTGAAGATAGGCAAGGACAACCACTTAAAAATCTCAGGTAGAATATAATTGTGCATTTAGGTTTTTTTCCCCCCTAAACTTGTGATTTCCGTTTAACCGCTTAACCCTTTCCACTGATTCCGATCAAAATTTTGAAAAGGGCCTCATGGGCATTCCAAACCACTGGCTTAAGGCTAGTCCATACTCTACATGTATAAGACTTCACTGCATAAGAAGCACACAAATAATGCATTCACTCGCAACGGTGCGTGAAAGTACGTACAGTGTGTAACCAAAATATGGCACAAATGTTGACTAAACAAAACAGAAAAAAGCTTGCCGCGAAATGCAACGACCACGTTTTGATTAACGCACACTCCTGTCACATTGGTATGCATGGAACACACACACACACACACACGCAAGTGTGTAAACACCTCCGATCGGGGACCTCCTACATGTATTGTCCACCCTCTTTTGTTTGGACTTTAACTTTTTGGCAACAGCTCCCATTGGTTTTGTACACAATTTCCAACTGGGGACCTTTACCCAACCGGGGACCCTATTGTCCTCTTTTGTTATTGGTCCCCGGTTTGAATGTGAAAACAAACTCACACACACCGTGCACATGTCAGGTTTTATAGCTAAGCAATGTGCTAGTATAATCTTTGTTATCTCACTACTTTCCCATTTCTGAATGTTTGTGAAGTGCCCGCTAGAGTTTGTTGGTTGTTGCACGTACAAATGCATTTGTAGTGCACTTCACAAACGTTCATAAAATGGGAGCGTTCGCCCTCTGTTGGTGGAATATACTCATGCATTACATGTATGCGTTTGCAATGACAAATTTTTATGAACACTGATAATATTGGGGTTGAACAAAGACAAATTGACTGGAGCGGGGCTTGAACACGCCAGTGCTCCACCAACTGATCTATCATAATAATAATAATAATATTCAAAATTTATATTGCACCCCTTACATGAAAATGATCAAAAGCCCACATTACAATTTAAAATGCACAGATTGGAAGAAAAAAGATAAAGAAACAAGACTGGTCACCAGGCAAGTGCCCAAACCACAGAATGGGGATACGTCTGTCCCGCCAGCAGAGAACTAATAGTTACTTATTACAATGACATATAGGCCTATCCCTAATGGCATCGGTAATGTTTTGATCTTTTTAGGAGACAGACGCCTGTAACCCTACCTTTGTAAAGAATCTAAACTAACTGGCAAGGCAACCATAGAAGAAAGACAAACAAGAAAAGACAAAAGAACAATACCCTTTAAGACACTCAAATGCGGCATTAAAATTCTATCTACCCCTAATGTTCAGTTTCCCTAGTGAGTTATTACTCATCATTTTGATAACTCAGACTATCTATTTGAGAATGCGCTGTAAAGGATTTTCTTTCCTACCTGATGAAAGACATACACCGGATTTCTTTTGGGGAAAACCATGAAAAAACTAGCATCCCTTATTAAGGCGATTTAAAGAAAGTATGAACACATATTTACTTTCATGTTAACACCAAAGGAGACATCAGAGCATTTGACAAGAGACAGTAAAGAAAACTGGATAAATGAGTAGATTGTCTAAAAGAAAAAAATACTTACGTTGTCCCCATTTGCCGGTCTTCGGGTTGAGATAGTTAGGATATAAACCGTTGGGTTTTGAGAGTGAATCTAAAGTCTCTCTGATTTTGTCAACCTGAAAGTAGAAAATTCAAATTTTGTATGGTATTTTAGAAACAAAACCACATAGCAACAAAATGTCTTTGTAAGCTTGCATTTTCACAAGTCCATCAGCGTTTTCACTGAAGTGCACATCTTTTTGAAAGTTCTCCGGCTTTTTCACTTGTGCACATCTTTACACAAATCCATGAGCTTTTTCACTGTTGCACATCTTTTCATAAGTCTACCAGTGTTTTCACTTAAGCACATGTTTTCACAAGTCTATCAGCTTTTTCACTAATGCATTATCTTTTCACAAGTCCCCTAGCTTTTTCACTGGTGTAGAGATTTTCACAAGTCCACCAACTTTTTCATTTCTTCATATCTTAAAAGTGTTCCACTGGTGAATAATGTACACATGTACACAATGTAGCATTCTCATGCTTTATACATGTAAGTGTAAGGTGTACTGTACAAAATAGAGTGAATTTGTACATGAATTTCTTGGCGTCTTGAACTGGTACAATTTGGCTGGTTATTTACAAGCTGTATCTTTCTGGTAATGAATTTAAGAGATTCTCAAAAAGTGACAAGACTTATAAAGACAACTTATAAAAAGTGTTTAAGTCTTTAGACATGTGGGGACAAACACCACATTGGGGGGGGGGGAAATCCATGTATCTGGGTACTGAACGGAAACCCAATCCACATGCACGGCTCCACTCTAAAGTGGGATTCGAACAGGGGTCCACAGAAGAGAAAAGCAGGGAACCTACATGTATGTAATCTTGTAATCAATAATCAGGGCCGCCCAATTTCATAGAGCTGCTTCAGCAGAAAATATTGCTTGAAAACTTTCTGCTCAGCAACAATTAGCAGGATACCAGGCACTAATGGTACGTGTGGCATGGTCTTTTGGCTGGTAACCTCATTCTGGTAAGTATAATTTTGTTATGCGTAGCTAGTTTTTATGCTTAAACGCAGCTCTATGAAATTGGGCTCAGAAAACCCTGGAACTGTCGGCCCGAACTCTACCAACCTTCTGACGATAAATGGGGTCACCAGTGATCTCTGACAGGTAGGCAAACTCTAGATGCATGGATCCAAACTCGGCAAGTATGGAGCTACCTCCCGAGGCCCAACCCCAGTTCCGGCTTCCTCCACTGTTAAATCACAAGAAAATCAAACCTCCTTGTAAGAAAAGAACAGTCTTGAAAGAAATTCAGTCTTCCAGAAGGGATTGTTTTTTTTTGTCCTTTCCTGCCTCATCTACATGTTATTTCAAGCCCTAAGGGTTACCGGCCAAGTAATGAAACTACTGGACTCTGGCCAGTGGTTCAGCTGGTGTTTTGATCCCTTGGGGTCACTCAAAATTACAGGACACTGGCCTTTGATCCAGAGAGTATTTCAAGACCTTGGGTTACTGGCCCAATGCTAAAAATATGGACTCAGATCAGTGGCCAAGTCGGTATTTCATGCCCTTGAGGTTAATGGCCCAATGCTAAAATTACTGAAACTCTGGCCAGTGGTCCAGTTGGTACTTAAAGCCAGGGACTCAATTTCACAATGCACTAAGATTCATCTTTTAAAGGTGAGTTGCCAATATCACAACAAAGTAATTTATAGTGTGACGTCACACTTTGCTTTTTAAGCAATTAAAGTTTGATACACAGTAAAGATCAATCTGAGCTCTTTGTGAAATCCGAGCCCTGGAGGGGTTACTCGCCCAGTGCTACAACTACTGGACTCAGGCCAGCAGTCAGGTGGGTATTTCTACATGTAGCCCTTTTGTAATATCCCTTTAATCTGATGGTTGTAGCGAAAAGGAAAGTTCATTATTCAAAGAAGCCAGCTCAAAATAATAACACAAAGCATAATGTGCCGTAATGCGGCACTCCGTCACACCTTCATCCATGCGTTGCCGTCTCACATCAATTTGTTAGGATGCTGCCATCTCATATGTAATAATTGTCATGACGAATATTTATGTATGTGCAGTCAGATGTTTAGCCAATAAAGAGGAGGGAAGGTTTGGGCAGAGGCAGGGGGTGGGGGGGGGAGGTGAGGTGGAATAGGGTAATACTAATTGATAAGTTGCATGTCTAAAATGAAGAGACAGTAATTCAAGTTGAGGCAAATTCAGAAGGGCATTGGGAGCTGGTTGAGAGGAAAGAGTAGTGTTAACAAGGCTGGTGTGATTCAACATGGGGTTATCAGGATTTGTCTTTCACTTTTTTCAGTGACTAGCCAGCGAAACTAATTAGCTTCCTGTTTCACTGGTCAACCAGCTTTTTCAATTGCCCAAATAGGGATGTTTTTCAAACACTGAACTAGCCGGCTTGACCACTTGGATAGAATTTTCACTGGTCCTCGTGTGATGTAACTAGCCTTGAACTTCCTGTTTCACTGGTCCACCAGCTTTTCACTTGCCCAAATAGGGATGTTTTTCAAACACTGAACTAGCCAGCTTGACCACTTGGATACAATTTTCACTGGTCCTCGTGTGCTGTAACTAGCACAGGTCTTGAACTTCGTTCTTGAAGGGGCACGGCAGTTTTCCTCTGGTAAGGGACACTCTATATGAGGAAAATGCTAATTTGTATTGAAACTTTGCTGTGGGTGCCGTGGGTTATTTCGAGGCCTGTAGCATTTGGCAAGCATACCACTGTTAAGGGAGAGCGCTGGTTATTAAAATTTCTCATAGATGAGACAGAATCCTTAGGAAAATGTGCATCTCTCCTCTTGATTCCTGAACGATATAAACAAATTCATGTGTGTGAAAATACAACCCCAGTCCACCGCATTCCATCTATCTGCCGCAAGACAGTTACAATAATATCTTTTTTTGTTTACCCCAGATATTCAATTCATGCAGTCAGTTTATTTTTTCTGCTGCATTCTTTTATTGAGTGTTTACTTCGTGGCGTCGATAAGAGGATTAAATGTACGTACATGTAGGAACAGGTTTTGTTGTTTATACTGCCGAGGCGAGGTAATGTTTAGTAAAGCATGGTTGATGATGAGAGCCAGCACTGGTAATGCAGAGCAAAACCTGGGCCCAATTTCATAGAGCTGCTTAAGCAGAAAATAATGCTTAACAATTTCCTGCTAAGCAGAAATGAGCAGGATACCAGTCACAAATTGTACACGTGACATGGTAGTTTGGCTGGTAAGCTTATTCTGGTAAGCAAAATGTTATTGTGCTTCGCAAATTTTTGTGCTTAAGCAGCTCTATGAAATTGGGCCCTGCTTCAATCAGGGCCCAATTTCATGGGACTGCTTTAAAAGCACAAAAAGTAGCTAAGCTCAACAAAATTAAAATTATGCTTACCACAAGAAGGTTACCAGCCAAACTACCATGTCACATGTACAATTTGTTACTGGTATCCTGCTCATTTCTGCTTAGCAGACAATTGTTAAGCAATATTTTCTGCTTAAGAAGCTCTATGAAATTGGACCCAGGGCCCAATTTCATGGAACTGCTTAAGCACAAAAAGTAGCATGGTGAAAATGGTGCTCAGAGAATGGTAAGGCAAACCAGTCACAAACAATCTACATTACTTTGTAATTTGGCTGGTAACCTGGTTCTGCTAAGCAACGTTTTTCTGTGCTAAGCAATTTTTTGGTCCGAAATTAGGCCCAGGTCCACTTACATACAGTAAGGCTGCTTAATCAAGCAGATTAAATGAGTGTCTTGGCAGTCTTGTGTTGTGCTCAAAATTTACACTGGACAACAAGCCCGAGGCCAGTACTTTTAATGCTGGGCCAGTAAAACTCACAACTGAACAAACTTGGCAGTCTTGTGTTTTTTAATTGACTCGTAACCACTCACTGTGTAGTATCTTTAACAAATAAGTCTATAAATGCATGTTACTGTGCAGAAATTGTTTATCATTTCGATTCTGGTTTTAGAAAAACATTTCTAGACCAGGGGAAAAAAAAGGGGGAAAAAAAAGAGTCCCTCTTTATGGAATTCGACAATACAAAAATAGCAACTCTGTTATCTGTCTGAGTAACCCACACTGTAGCATGCATACATTGAATACGTACGTCTTGAGATTGATAAGTCCATATGGAATACCCGTTGGGGAGTTGAACGCAGGAAGAAGCTTATCCGCTATTTCTTTTGCCTTCGTCTTGAAGATCTGAAAAGAGAATAATAAGACACTAGTTTTCACACAAGGAGACATAATATCAATCCGGTTGACAAATCACGAGAGACAGTGAAGGACAGGATTCATTGCAGGGTGTTAAAGAGGGGCTCCAGGGTCAAATTTGTTTTTTTCAATGTAATCATGTTCCTATATATAGGGTCCTCAAAGAAAAAATTGACCAGAACAGGACTTGAACCTGCGATCTCCAGGGACCGACAGGGCTACATGTAGCTGGCTCAGTGGGTAGAGTGCCAAGCATGTTTGCACAGAGCTGGACTTCCTGCAGGCACAAAGTGTACACAGCTCGAGATTGAACAAAACTTCAATTTTTAACAGGTTAACGCTGGAAAACATGTGTACACGCAAATCTGTTTTCAGCACACGAAAACAATTTCTCTGTTACCAGAGATGATTGTGTAAATCCCCAATTCCAGACCATCGTCCTTTGTTGGACAAACGAGGAGTATGGATACATGTAGGTTGCAACATTTGTTAACCATTGTCATCACCATATTGGATGTACAGTTTGTCAATCCAAGGTTCCAGCATGCCATGGCGATCATTGCCGATAAATTGGACGTGAATTATGGCAAGGGTTCAGCCGACTCATGGTGAATGGATACCACATCGTCTCAAAAGAGAAACAAGAAATCCTGGTGCATTTGTTGTCTTTACTTGACTTTTCTCTCGACCGTTTATCAAGAAAGTATAAATCGACAAGTTTTATGGGTAGTGCTGAACATTGCCTTTAAGCTCAATCCACTTAGACACTTTCCAGAACGCAAAATTGACAAATTTAATGCTGGGGGAAATCTGCCCTTATTTTCACATTCTTAATAACATCCAAAGCACACAAGAGACGGCACCGAGAAGGTACATGTACTTCCGGGCCAGCACAACAAAGCCTCATGAGATATGGACAGGGAAGATGTACCCGGCCGGAAATTTTATCTCCGAATCACTGTCCCTGTGGTAAGAAACCGCCCGCATGATGATCGTGGGATAGTCATGTCAAGATGGCAACAAGATGCTCTGATCAGTGACAGAGTGCATTGCTTTCATCGACCATCAGACTTTTGGATCAGATGGAATAAATTACTGGACACTGTCGTGTTTGTGTGCTCTTTCATCTGAAATGAAATACTTAAAACTGCATGGCCTGATTTTTTGCCGGATTTTGACAGACGATGAAGTTTCAAAAAAAAAAAATAAAATAAAATAAAAAACTTTCAGGCCTTGCATTAAAGCTTTTTGTAAGGTAGCCAGTAAACTGTGTGTTTTACCACGGAGCATGGGTTTACTTGCCCCCAGGAAGTTTTTTGTAGCCAAGATTTTAAACAATGTCAATAAAATATATCATAAACTTATTAATGACAGCAATCACAACCAGTTTGATGGTCAAATGAAGTTACATTCACACAATCAAAATGAAAGTTTTAAACTTTCTCCAATCTACAAAAATACATATTTAAAAATTGTAATCTAAACTTTGGGGTCAAACGGGGCAACAATTGGAAAGTATAGCATCCAAAAAGGGAAGCACAATCTGTGTGTTTTTGGCAACAGTCAATTTTTTCCCCTAGAGTAAAAACAAATTAATACACACCCTACATTTTGTGATTTTTAAAAACATATTTGCAACAAACATAAGGGCAACAAGGGCAATGACCAGGGGGGCAAGGAGGCAATTGCCTCTGCTGGCTGTGAAGTTTCCAGCCTGCTCTACCCATTGAAGGTGTACACATCTGATGTGAACCTCAATACTGCTTTAAGAGCATCAGTGAAAAACGAGGGACTCGCCACCACAGAGAATGATATTTCCACCTTGGCGGAAACATTCTTGGCATTTTGCCTCCACTTGGGCTTGTCATCCTGACACTCTTTAACACTGGACAGAGTGTCCATGCAAACACAAGAATCGCTAGAAGAGAGTACTGTGAATGCATTTCTAATCTAGTTGCGGCATGTGTCACTCGTTTCTTTTTCCAGCTTTCCAATTTTGAAAGAAAATCTGGCGCTGGAAGGCATGTAAATGCATAATTCCGTTTTCGCTTCCAATTTGACTGCTGTAAGACCCATATACATGTATGTAGCATCACATGTACTAGTATCTGTAAATTGCTTGTGAGAATTTTTTTGGGGGGAGTTTATTTATTCAATTAGATAAGGAGATTGAAATTGTGTTTCTCTTCTTATGCATCAGTGAACATGTACCCTTGTATAACGCAGCAAAATGCTACACAAAATGTAAATTTGCAACTCAAAAAGCCTCATTTGCTACTCAATGTTATTACATGTACAAATTGAAAAAATGTAGGAAACTAGCATTAAGGGGCCATTCAGAACAATCAATCTGTCTCAAAAATGTGGGTGGTACGGCCAAAAGCAATTACTGGAAATAAACAATCAGTTTTTAAATCTAGAAGAAAAACAAAATTAAGAGGGAAGAAAGTTCAAGAAACAAAAGACAAAGAGGCCTCATCTGGATTGTCTGTCATGTCTGTGAGATTCCATTGTTATTGGTCAATCTTGACGACCTACATATGTATAGTTAGGACAAACACCATGACAACAGTCCGCCAGCCTTTTCACTGGTCCACATCTTTTTCAGTATTCTTTCAACACAGTCATTTTTGTACATGTACTGTATGTCACCTCAGTTTGATACCATAATAACAACCGGTGCGGGCAGTGGTTTATATCACGTGGAAACAATCAACTAGCTAACCGGACCACTTGGACATAAATTGGACTGGTCCTCAGAAGTTATAACTGGCATTTGGCCGGCGGCGGACCACTGTTAAGGAAGAACGCTGCATGTTCATTTCCTACTCAATGCACTTTTCCTGGGACGAATGAGTGTTGCTATAAACCCGGGGGTCTTCTAGCTTAATCCTACTTCCAGGCAGGGGTAATTACATGTACATTGTACTTCCCACAAGTTTGTCAGGGTTAGCAATTCAAGAGTGAAAAGGTCAACCATTTTTTTCCCCTGGGACACTCCTGGGAAATTCGTTTTAGTGTAAAGGCGGCTACAGAAGTCCCTTTTTTTTGCAAGGGGAGGTGACAAGTCCCCTTTAACTCCGATTGAGTAGTTGTACAGGGTACCAAGACCAAAGACAAGGGCAATGGAGGGCAGTGGCCACTGTGAACTACCTTGCGTCTCCAAAGAAAATTCTAAATGTATGGACATATATAAAATCTCAAACATATTTGAAGGGTCTAAATACATTGCATGACATGTACAATTGTACATTTGAGCCAACAATAATCATTTAGCACAAAACTGTACCACTTCAAGATTTCAACACCTTATCAAATTGGTGTCTTTTTAAATAAAAGAATATTAAAAAGAAGGTAAACCCTTTTAAATTTCAACTTGATTCTTATTATTACTTTATTATATACATGTACATTGTATACACACAAATATGTATATATTTTGATAATATTAAAATGATTATCAATAGCTTCAACAAAGCATTTATGGTAATTACATGCAGACCTGGCCTTGCAGTTGTAAAACCCTGCTTTTATATATGGACATAATGAACATTAGTCAAGCCATTAACAAGCTTGATTATTGGCACAGGAAGCATTTATAGACCATAAAATACCACAACAAACAACAATGACATTTTAGAACCTTAATTAATGACTATTAAGGGTTGGTGGGGTATGGTTGGTGGTGGGGGTGGTAGTATGGGGGAGGAGGTGATAGTGGGAAGGTAGTACTAGGAAGGTACATGTAGTGGTGGGGTGGGGGTACTGGTAGTTTTAGTGGTGGGGGTGTAGTGGTGGGGTGGGGGTACTGGTAGTTTTAGCGGTGGGGGTGTAGTGTTGGGGTGGGGGTACTGGTACATGTAGTTTTAGCGGTGGGGGTGTAGTGGTGGGGTGGGGGTACTGGTAGTTTTAGTGGTGGGGTGGGGTACTGGTAGTTTTAGTGGTGGGGGTGTAGTGGTGGGGTGGGGGTACTGGTAGTTTTAGCGGTGGGGGTGTAGTGTTGGGGTGGGGGTACTGGTACATGTACATGTAGTTTTAGCGGTGGGGGTGTAGTGGTGGGGTGGGGGTACTGGTATATGTACATGTAGTTTAGTTTTAGCGGTGGGGGTGTAGTGGTGGGGTGGGGTACTGGTAGTTTTAGCAGTGGGGGTGTAGTGGTGGGGTGGGGGTACTGGTACATGTAGTTTTAGCGGTGGGGGTGTAGTGGTGGGGTGGGGGGTACTGGTACATGTAGTTTTAGCGGTGGGGGTGTAGTGGTGGGGTGGGGTACTGGTAGTTTTAGCAGTGGGGGTGTAGTGGTGGGATGTAGGTGTGAAGGATGTGTGGGGGGGGGGGGTCCTCCACCAGACCCATCTCTTCTAGAAATCTTAATCAGGACTGTCATTTGTTGTTTTCTGTTAATGATTTTGCCTATTTTAAATTCCCACCAGGTACTTAATCCTCCTAATTTTCTTGGAAAAAAAACTATGTATGTCAGGTAGCTATCTTCAAAGTGTTATTTTGATGTTTCACCTTGAAGCAATGCTGGCCACCCAGAGGTGCTGGTGGAGCAATGGTTTCAGTCACAAGCAACAAGTGTATGTAATGGGCTGGTAAATGACCATGTTTATGGAGCCACGAAGCCAAGGTTCTCTCATAATATTTGAGTTGCTGCAGCTACATGTACTATGACCTCGTTTTGCCTCAAGGATGGCTGGCAGCTGGCCGTCATTTCCTTGCTACTTGACTATTATTTCAACTTCCATGGTTGACCCATACTGAAATACATGACATTCAATATTATAAAGAACACTGTTTTCATTTATAAAGATGTTCTGCTCATAAAGAGTACATTCTGAAGTCCAGAATCTCATTTCTGCTTTGTGTTTCTTTCTTTTGCTCTCCTCTTACAACAACATTCCTGTTACCTGTACAAAGAGGTATATTTGGCTAGTCCCAGGGGTCTTGTTACAAGGAGAGTTGAATGTACAGTACTGTACAGGGGGGCGAATGACTTCATTTATTTTTTCCCCTTTTTTGGAGGGGGGGGGGTGGAATTGTACCACCCCCATGAGAATATTTGTAAATGTATGCAGGTTTTTAAAGGATCTTTTCTAAAAGAGGGAGAACTGTAGATTGGACATAAATGTACAATGACACTACAGGGTGGTACAATTAGAAAGAAAACTCACAGCAATTTTCACCAACTTGTTGAGCATATTTCAAATATTCAATTTAATAGTATTGAAGTATTGAACTTTAAACATTATAAGTGATGAAAAAATGATTGCAAATACATGTTGCCTCTGAGATATGGCAGTCAAACGTTTCATGTGACAAGCATGTTTGTTCACAACGGACAGTGACAGAGTTCAAGTGAGTATCTAAAGTTGAAGTGAAAGTGAACGCCACGTTTTTAATTCTAGGAAATATTCCCATGGAACGCGGAAAGGTAAAGATCTTGTCATAACATACTTTTAACTTATGTTTTGATGATTTTGACAAATGCATGAAAAAGAAAGAGAAGTAGTAACCTTTATCTGAAGTGTTTTTTTGTTTTCCCCTTTTAAATCAGGTCCTTGTGCTCAGTAAAGAGGATATTAAAGCTGTCTTCTGACAAAATAGGTTTGCCACATGAAATTTTTAAACTACCATACAGCAACAAAATAATGCATTTGCAACAATTTATGTTTAAAGATCAATATTTACTAGTACTACAAAAGCGAGTTGTCAAAATATACTCAACAAGTAGGTGAAAATTGCTGTCAAATGTGGGGTCTGTCCTTTTACAAGTACAGTACATGTACATGTATAGTAGGACTACTGTATAAGTGAGCAAACACACTTTATTTGTTGAGCTTTTACATGAAGTTTAACAGCAGTAACTTTGGAAAACAAATAGGGCACCACCGACATTTGGGCTGGATAGCTCAGGATGTATTTCAGCCTTTTACATGTACATGTAGTAACCCTTGGAGTTATAAACTCGAAGGAGCTTCTGGGAACAGTATCTTTAGTGGTAGAAGAGTAGATCAAAGAGCATGACTTCTTTTGTTTGAAGAAAAATTTAAAAAATTTTGTTTAAAAGGCAGACTTGAAAAAGTTCGGATTCAGATAAAAGTCTGAAATTGCTCATCCCTGCTGATGCCAGGAACAGACTCATTCAAGTCTGGTACCAGATGGTTGCATTACTGCACATTGGCACTTAAACAAGTTGAATTTGCGGTTGATGACATAAATATATAATATCTCCACATGAAGAGCATCAACTTGTAAGCAATAACCTTGAGTCTACATCAGGTTTGTATAAAACATGTCTCGCAACTGATGAGAAATACAACAATAACATACAAAACAAAGGCTCACCATAAACATTCAGACATTCACTCTAAAGCAGGTTATTAGAAAGCATGTTTCGGAACTAATTCAAACTGGAGTGGTAGTTACAGTGTATTTTATTACACATCCAACACACTGTGGACATGAAAGGATGGTGATTGGGAAATGACACGAAATGTTGAGTTTTAGATGTGGGAGGAAAACCTCATTCAAAAATGCAATTTAACATTTATTATAATAACACACATGGAACACACAAGCGCCAATATTTATAACAGGATGGTGGTTAGGAAATGAGACCAAATGTTCAGTTTTGTATGTGGGAGGAAAAACCCTAAACGGGGAAAACCCATAGTAATCAGGTAGCGACTGAAAACCCAATCCACATGCACGGCTTCCGGTCCATGGAAGGCTTCGAAGTTCGAACCAGGGTCCAGAAACCACTGAGCCAACCTGATTCCCCGATTGTACAGATCTAAGTGGACTCGGTTTATGTCCATCTGGAAGACGCCACCAGCAGTCTTGCTAAGTATGTAATTTTCTAAGTTTTTGCAGAGCAAAATAGTTTTTTGAGTATTCACACCTAAAGTAATGTTAATACTGTACATGTACTATCAGATCAGCACTTCTCTGGTAGAGAAATTTAAGACTGTAGAGCTGACCAACTACCCCCAAATAAAATAAATACCGGCTGATGTATACACTAAAATATGGCTAGGAGTTGGCTTTGCATGATTTTTCTAGCTTGGGCTGCATAAAGGGAAACACAACTATTCGTTTGCATGGCCTAAAAGTGTCTAGAGCATTAGGGATAGACCTTTATCATGGTATGGCCATCTTGATTTTCTCCAATCTGAACCAATACAACCAAACCGAGGCTGGAAGAAATAAATAGTGTGGTTCCCTTTTCAGTGCAATGAATACCATCATTCATTACTGTTATTGAGTAACGGGAACATGACCAAGATGGTGGCAGCATGATATTGGTCTATTGTACGTTGTAAGCACTCTAGCAGTCTGGCACATGAGATTTCTAATTGATTTTATACATCAAACAGTACCAATCAATTTAATGTCACTGTCATCATGATGGTAGAACTGATGTACATGTATAACCCTCCTACTGTCTGATGACCATTCAGAGATCATCCAATCTGGTTTTGAATGGCAGATTAAAAAACTCTGCCAGCTTGCAATATTGTATCATGCGCTGATGCATGCATTAGCACTGTACACACAAAATTACACATTTCAGCAAACAGATGCCGCCACACACAACCAATTACAGTTGGTCAACTCACTGTAAAATGTTGCCTAGTAGAGTGGGCAGGCAAATACGTAATATTGATTTTTGCAATTAACAATGAAGCCTGGAAATCAATAAGGGTATTGACTTTTCTTTCCATGAAGTAACTTTTAAGTGTGAATGTCATCCAATTACCTCTAAATTTTAATTTAATGAAGACATTTACAATGTAAACAATACCTTTGCATAGATCTACACTTATCAGATATTGTATTCCTAATATTGCTACATATATTATGTTTCTGTGCATACCATGATCATATTCCTGTACAGGGCTCAATTTCATACACCTGCTCAAGCAGAAAATATTGCTTAACAGTTTCTCGCTTCAGCAGATATGAGCCAGATACCGGTCACAGGTTGTACAGGTGACATGAAAGTTTGGCTGGTAACCTTATTCTGGTAAGCATAATTTTGTTGTGCTTAACCATTTGTTGTGCTTTATTAGAAGTTGGGCCCTGATCATCATGATCCTGGGTGTGTGAGGGCTCCTTCAGTTCACACACACCCTCAAAGGGGTAAAAAATACCGTGAAATGCTCCATGCCTCTGGTCATCGCCTCGTGTCATGCTTGGTGCCACTTGAAATTGAATTGAATCAAGGTCCAAGGAATGCTTTCTTTTTTTCACATGTATTGCATTTGAAAGCTCTACTTAGCATTCTAGAGCAATATATAAAAAAAAGAAATTGTTACTTTATACTTTTTAAGAATTTGATCTTAAATCTGATTGATATTTTGTGCGTATTGGCCCATAGTTCACCCACATCAGGACCGAATTCACATGCTTGTGCATGAGGAGGATCCTGCTACACGTAGGTAGTACCTTTAAGTCAAAAGCAATCTGTGAAAAAAACGTTTCTCATGAGTTCAACGTGATTAAGTTTCAAGTGTGTATACTTTACCTCGTCATTGGTCAGAGCAAACGCCGACAGCAATCCACCCACAAACCTGATGTTGACCTCGAACACGGACAAGTCATTTGCCTGGAAAACAAACATTGAGAGGGAAGCAACACAAATTAGAAACGCTCCGAGTGACATGGTGTTTAGAACTCACTGAGTGAAACTTGCCTCTGACCTTAAACCAGGAACTAGTTCAGTCATCCTTGCATTCAGGTTTCGCCCCTGGCCTGGACAACAAAGTGTTGTACTTATAATAAAAGGAAAAGGAAAAACTGACTAGAGCGGGATTAAGGTGCCAGCACTCTACCAACTGAGCTATCTACACTTGTAATGTTGGCAGTCTCCCTATTTTGTCACTATCTTTGTTCAGGGTGCCAGTCAGAAACCATACAACCTTAACTGCCATGCATCTACCAGGGATCACACCCAAAAGCCCCTTTCACACGAGAGCAATTTAGCATGGGTCCCCTGCTAAATTGTAGCGTGGTCGTAACATTTTACAAAATGTATCTCATGTGGAAGGACAACAATTTTTGTACTGTCCAGGGTCCCTTGTAAAATCTTGTCAAACATTGCTACATGTACATTCTGTTGGAGGTCCCAACCTACAACAAAATCTTCTGCATAGCGCACAATTAACGTAAGTTTTTTAGTTCGGCCTGCAAAATCAGTCATGCATGGTGACAACAAATAAACAATCAGCGCTTGTAAAATTGGTAGCAAGGAACCTTGGTAAATTTTTTGTGTCTTGTGAAAAGGGCTCAATTTACCACACAACTTGGGAAGCGGCAGTCAGGGGATCACCTTAAGGGGATGCAACTTTTTAAATATCAAGTAATAAACCACAAGGGATACTGACTGGGTAAACTTTTAATAATTTGGGGTTGAACAAAGAATAATTTGCTTAAGAGTGGGATTTGAACCAACGACATCCGGATTAACGTACTAGTACTCTACTAACTGAGCTTTTTTCAAAACCAAAAAAATAAAAATAGCATTTATACAGTGCATTTTCCAAATGGTTGTAATGGGCTGAAACAATGCATGTAATTTTAGAGAGCAACACTGCATTGTGAAGGAACCTGACATGTACGACTTGAACTAATGTTGGAAGAAATGAACAGAGTAACATGTACACTTGTACAGGGCTCGAAACTAACACTGGGCCGCAGGCCCAAGGCCATTGTTTTTTGCGTCGGGCCAGTAAACTTAAAACTGTACAAGTCCGGCGGTCTTGTGTTTTTGAATAACAACACTTCACTGCATTTTTAACTTAAACTCATCAATACAAAGATCTTTCAATTTAGTTGAGTATGGAAGCATTACTCATAAGAAAAACTTGATAAATCTTCTCTTAGTGCTTGAATACAAAAAAACAGCTCACATGTGAAACTGTGTAGATACTATAGCGTTCTTCTCATTTTGATTCCGGTCTTGTAACAAACTTTCTGGTCCAGTAAAAGTTTTGTTTGAGCTACAGTCTTGTGGATTTTCCCCCCAAATTTAAGCCCTGCAAATGTTAAGAGGGAGCAAGTTTCAGCATTCGGGTCCAGCCACTAAGACGGCCTTTACACTTCCAGTCATGTTCACTGTAACAGCTTTTTCCTTGAATCTCATAAACAGAAACTAATTGACAGGAACATTTCTATGGAAATTAAACAAACACAACGTGTACATTTTCCGTAACTTGATACGGCTATCACTACAGTGTACATCTGTACAGTACAGTGTGTGTACATAGAACCATGTACCACTTGTTGGTTTCATTTCAAGATGAATACAAATACAGAGCTGGCTCTAAATTGTACTGTGAAAGATGTATTTGTATGGATGGGGAGGGTTTGAAATACCCACTGGACCACTTGACCTGGTCCGAGTCAAGTTGTTTTACATACATGTAGCATCAGACCAGTAACCCACAGGGCTTGAGATACATGTGTATGTACCCTATCATTGAACAAATGGCCAGAGTCCATTAGTTTTTAGCAGCTCCAGGGCCAGCAACTCCACTACTGTACATGAAAGTCCTGCACGGTCTAATCCTCCATAATAAATGTAAATGGGTTATTAATTAAAATGTAATTTCTAAAGCAGATTTTCAATGGACCAGTGCTGTAGGCCTACAGATGTCCTCAAAATTAAAAAGCCCTGGTTTGTTGTTCGCACCCTTAGCAAAATGAAAATGGCCTTGGCCCTTCAATCACTGTCAATAAATGCAAATGCCAGGCTGCAAGGGGAGGAGGAGGGGGGGGGGGGGGTAAAAAAAAAAAGGTTTACAGATTTTGTAATTGAACAATGTTTTAAAGGAAACTGTCACCATGACCATAGCAGGCCTGTAGCTAATGGAATCATGAACTCTACCACAGCATTTGCTGCACGGGCGTAGCATAACCCGCATTCGCTAAGCGGGCACACGCATGCCCTGTATCAGATCCATGGAGCATGCGCGCGCATCCAATACCTGGGTGAGACTTTTAGAACTCTGCAGCCACAGGCCTGCTATGATCAAGACAGCGGTCACTCTTTAAAATAAACAGGTTTGATAATACAACGTGCACATTTAAAATGCAGAGTACATTGTACATTTCCTTGAAGGTTTTAAAACGAGCACCCCATTTCAAAACAGTTTACGTGTACAGAATGCTCAAAGCAAATAATACATTATCCAAGATTAACACAAAACAGTTTGCATTTAGCATGTAACCATGAACCCGATTTTTTAATAAACACGTCTACAGGCAGAGAATTGTCTGTGATTAGCTGTTTATGAAATCAGGCCACAATGGTGTGAATCTGAGCGCGTCAGTGTGTTGTGCCAAGTGCTCTACATGTACTACATTTACATACATGTACATGTACACGTATAACGTATACATACACTGTAGTTTCAAACTGTACACAAACCTTGGTGGTGTACAGTACACTATATCAAATGTACAGTCAAGCCTATTACCGTAATTTTCGGATTATAAACCGCCCGGCGTACAAACCGCAATGCTCCAAAATATGGAAAAAAATATTTAGTGTCAGCGTATAAACCGCGCGGCGTATAAACCGCGGCCAAAATGTTACAAAAAACTAACCTCAAAACACGAAAGTGAAGTTCGCAAAACTGCGTTTTGGGTGATTTTTTATCTCATACTATCAGTCCTGAATTATACTTTTTCCATCAACACACGTTTTCAAGAATTCGTGATTTGATGATCGGTTGTGTTGACCATGTTTTGAACTTCGTTGGCAACAAAATCTTCGTGAATCAACGATCGGTCGACAACGCACACCGAGAAATAGTTGAACTTTGCCCTGCATCGCATCGCCCTCTGTTGACAAAATCTGTTCACGTTTTTTGTGTAAACGTCCTCACTCATCTGCCGTGGCGGTGTCACGTGCATGTTGAGCTGAAGAAACAGCTGATCGGTGGCTGACACGAGTGTAGCCTGAATGTCTGACGTCGGCATATGGAGATCGCTGGGATAAATAGACAGGGGACCAGTCTAGTCTAACTCGAGTTTCGCTGATTGTTCATTTTCTTCCTCCATGATCTGAGGGGGACTGAACTCTAACAATAGGGCGGTTGATAAACGTTTTATAAAGGCATAACGGAATACAAATGAGGTGGGATTTTCAACAGGCATTTTCAACAGGATTTTGTCATCACACAGGCATGTTTTGCAGGATTTTATTTCGTTTAAGAACATTGTTTTTATTGAGAATATTTTACAAACGATCTTTCTTTAAAAAAAATGCTGTTTTTTCTCTTCAATATTTATACGTCGGCGTATAAGCCGCCCGGCGCATAAACCGCAGGAGTACAAAAAAATGTCAAAATCAACGTATAAACCGCGGTTTATAATCCAAAAATTACGGTACTTCACAGAAGCAACAGAGGCAACTGCCTCCATAGATTCCATGCCCCTAGTCAAGGCCTTGGTGCCCCTAACAGGTACATGTACATACATGTATGTAGATGTTCCAGTAGATACATTGTATTTAGCTTGTGTACATACATGTATGTACATGTACCTCAAAAAGTGCCCCTCTTCAAGGTAAAAATTACCTTTTTGCTCTTGACCTTACAACAAGAGAGTAAAGCCAGTGTACAATGTACATTATGTAAATGTACGGCGGGTGTTAAAAAAGCTCTTGTGACCCACAATGTAGGCCCCCCCCCATTGTATTTATGGCATAAGATGGTATGCTTTTGTGAGGCTGGTGAATGTTTTTCTTTTACTTCTCAAGCCTTTATGCCCTAGTCATTTCTAGTGTCTGAAAAGTTGCCTGTGTGCAGTGTGGCTTTTTGGAAAAATTTCCTCTCCTGGGAAAACTGTATTGCTGACACAAAACCCCATGTATACATTTCCCGGAAGAGATGTCATAGTTTGGCATTGACACCCGACACTAGTGTGTTCTTGTTTCATTTTTTGTCCACTCCATTTCTGCTGAGAGACGATCTTGGCACTTTACTAATTAAGTTTCGCGCGTATTTTGCTTTTCTTACTTGTAATGCTCTTTCTGTATGTTTGCTTTTTTACAACAAAAATTCCTAACGAGTCGTGCATGCCTGGATTTCACATTATTGCCGACCCAGAACCTCCCACGACGTTATAATTCAGGAGGTTTACAGACTCAGTTCATCACCAGAGATACATGTACATAACTACAGGTTTGGATACAGTGTGGACTAGATTTCTTTCTCTCTTTAGTGACTGCTATAATTCTTTAAAACAAAATTTGAATGCTCAAGGAGATTTTGTCAAAGTTCTGAAATCAAGAAAAATCACATTATGCCTAATTTAAAATAAAATATTTAATTCTTTTAGAGAACTTTTTGTAAATTTTACAGATTGAGGGGGGTTTACGCTAGAGCCATTTTGTTCTCTTGTTGGGTCTTGTTTTAGTTTGTGGGATGTGTGTTGCTGTTATTTGCCATACTTTTTATCATTCTGTTTATTTTTACATTTTTAGAAATGAAACTTAAAATTTATAGTGAATTCTAATACATTGGTTTTACCTTGCTTTTGATTTTAGGTATTTTGGGCAGGGGTCTGGGATGACACATATGTTTTATATATTGTTCTTTTCCTTTTCCTGGACGGCCTCTGTTAAAACAATGTCTTGTTGTCCAAAGAATTAAAAAAATAATTAAATCAATCAATTGTAGCTTGATTGTTTACAGAAACAATCTTGTAAAAGCACATGTTTTGTTAAACGTAACTATTAGAGCACTTAAATTGTATTTTCTTAATACAATGCTCTTATGCTCTCTACCATGTCTACAGCATAGACTGAAGTGTAGACACATAAATTGCTGAGTATACATGTACTAGTAGTACGTTTCGCTGCACCTGTCAAAAGACCACATCCCTCATGAGCTCCTAAGTGGTTTCCATCTGCTTTGTGCTTCGGTTTAGAAATCGAATTGGTTAAAGGGAAGGTGGAGCAATTGGGTTTTGAACGTTGCATTTTTATAATAATATAGATAATATTTATAAAGAGTCTTTTACAAAGGTTTCAAAGAGCTGTACAAAACAACAAAGAATAAACACAAAACTGTATCAACTTAGAATAAAAGCAATGAGTATTCTAATGTTATATGTCTTTAGAGGATTCAAGAGATGATGCTTGACAGACGTGAAGAGGGAGATTGTTCCATAATGTCGGTGCAGAGACTCAGAATGGGCGTTTTGGGCATACACTGTACCGCCTGTAAGTGCGAGGTGCAGGGGACAAGCACAAAATGGGCAGCAGAAAAAGATCAAAGATTGCGCGAGCTGTGGGCTTTATAAGAAAATAAGATTTTTCTGAAGATACGGAGCTAGACCATTTCCGACTTTAAAAACGCGGAGGACTTTGAATTGGATTTTCAGAATTCTCCTGATTAAAGCTATAAAGCTCCAAAATCGTTCTAAATCCTCTTCAGCGGAAGTGAAGGATTTACAGATGGACTGGGGTTTTAAGGGCATTGCAGTGTGGGGAGGAGGATCCAGAAGGATTTTAAAGGCCACAGTGGGTTTTCTGCTGTAGGGAGATTAAGAAGGAATGGGGTCATTCTATTTGACATACAAAAAACAAAGAGGAAAGAGAAAACTGGGAATCAGAAGGATCTTGGTTTTATGGGTCCCACGAAAATAGTACTTTTATCATTATTTTATTGTTATTCTTTTATGCAGACTCAGAATCTAAGTTCATTAATCCCCCATGCCCACTAGACTTTAATTTTTATATGATCAACTGTGGAATTGCCGTTCATGTATACATGTAGGTACCTTAGACCAGGCCTTGGATTTGGGGTAAAATTCCACAAGACCGCGGGGCTTGTACATGTAGACTCAAAATGTTTACGGACCAGATTTGATTTCACAAGACCAGAATCTGAACGAGAAAGAACTTTCTACAGAGTCTGCCTAACATAAAAACATGTTAACAGTTTTGACAAAACACTACTTGGAAAGATTTACCGCAGTCTTGAATGGGTGCATACAGTACTTCAATACCAACAGAATTGAAAGATACATTTACCGGACTCAAAGTCAACATTTGAACACTGTTTTTGGTTAAAATAATTACACAGAGAGGTGTTATTATTCATTAAAAAAAAAACACAAGACAGCCAGACTTGTCCGTCTTGAGTTTACTGGCGTCAGGCCTGCAGTGAGTCCAGTGTAAAAAAATTCATGCCATGTACATGTAGACGTGTTTTCTGCTTTAAAATACAGCAACTGCAGGGACGTACAAGTATGTATATTCATCTGTACTTAAAATAATAACTCCAATTGGTTTATCTACTCACAGCGCTAAAGTGGAAGTCATGTGCCACGTAGGTTCTGGCCTTCATGAATTGATCTTTGAGGCCCATGATGTACAGCGTGTCCATGCCGTCGATGATGGTAGCACCAACGGAAGAGCGGCCGAAGATACTGGCAGAGTGACCGACGTGGGAGATTGGCTTGAGCTCATTGGCGCCCCAGGCGTACTTCTCGTAGCCGTTCCATGCGTGGAGCATCATCTACATGTACGCGGAAACAGGGAGAGATAATGTAAAGCAAATGAGTCAAGTTTAATGTAGATTCTTTGTCTTTAGGAGACACACTTGGCAATAGACCAAGTATAATGTGTATTGACCCAACTCAGCTGATGTCATCGTCACAATAATTTGGTTTTGCCATTTTGGAAGTCAATGTCCCTTTGAATTATACCTGTAGTAACATTCAGCGGCATTTACATGCTTACAAATCCAACTCCCAAAATGGCCAGTGTGGCAGAGAGCAGCTGCCTATGACGCTGATGTAAGGAGTCATACAGTGCTTATTATACTTCGTACATTTTACAATGGTGCAGGGCAAGCCCTGTCTGCCTTATGAAGAGACCTTTGGTAATTACATGTACATGTACTCCAAAAATTGATGACTATAAAAACTTACTCAGTAAGAAGCACTGCAGCTGTTGATAACAATAGTTCGAGAAACATTTTCCTTCGAAGGAATGTGGTTTTAGCGAAAGGGATTCAAAAACATTTCAATCGGATTCTAAACGTTTCTGCATGAAACATTTCTTGAAATGACAAGATTCAAGTAACGAACACAATATTACTGAAGTGCCTAATTCACCATAGAAATGATTAGGCACCATGTCTAATATTGTGTTTGTTACTTTGCCTAGTTGCCCATACATGCAATAATAATAATAATATATTGTATTTGTATAGCGCCTACTGCAGGCCAGCCTCTAAGCGCTTAACATTCAGTATTTCCTGCAAGGTATTTGGGGCTACGTTTGAAGTATGAGACCTACTCCTTTACATAGCACCTTGTAATGGTGTACAAGGTGCTGTGGCGCAATATGCAGCCGATCAAACCAGGAACACCGGGGCGGACCCCTTCTCTTTTGTGATAAGTGCACTGGGTTCTTTTTCGTGCGTTACACAACACACGGGACCAATGGCTTTACGTCCCATCCGAAGGACGAAGCAATCATGGTTAAGTGTCTTGCTTAAGGACACAAGTGTCACGACCGGGGCTCGAACCCACACTCTGCTGATCAGAAACACCAGAGCTTGAGTCCAGTGATCTTATCCACTCGGCCACGACACACCGAGAGAAAAATGTGGTTCTTAGGGAAAACCTGAGGGAGTATACCGCTGACATTCCTCATAGCTCAGTTGGTAGAGTATCTGCCCGGAGTGTCAGGGGTCCTGGGTTCAAATCCCAATGAGGACCATTTCATTTTTCTCTCATTCCATGTTAAGACCCAAGTAGTACACCTAACTGGACCCCCCCCCCCCCCCCAGCTAGTGGCCATTTCACTGAAAAACTTACCCAAATCATTAAATTGTTCTTCACGCTTGATGCAATAATTTCATAGCTATTGTGGATGAAGTCAAAATAACGTCACATATTACATTTTGTAAAAGGAATGAGACTACCCCCACCACCTCAAAATATGAACCTCCAAACCAACAAAAACACAAGAAACAACAAATGAACATGTATGTGCAACAACAAAACAATCAAGTGCAGTACATAACAGTCTAGCAATTGGGACAAAAGCACATGAAGTTGTTTCCTTCACATGTCAAAGCATTCACAATTTTATACACGTACATTTATTCTTGTACCCTGTTATGCATTATTTATGTGGAATCCCAAGGTTGCCAGAAATGTTAAATTTAAATGAGTGTGAGACTTGCGCTACATGTCTGCATATTACACATAATCCAGTCAACACATGGTCAAAGTCACAACTGTACATTAGTCACAGCCTTAGCCGCTAAACTGGCAACCTGGCTGAGTCCTGAATCAGTGTTGTGGTTCACTATTGAGCAGTCAGGGAGTCTGACATACATGTACATGTAGATGGCTGGCCTGCAGCTCATTAACCACATGTATTATCTTATGTATTGGCTTTACTGACAGTGAAAATCAAGTCACACTGTTGTCATTTCTTCATAAATATTTTTGACATTTGTTTATATAATGTGAAATATCATAAATATTTCATCAAGATTCATCAAGTGTGACACAATTCTGTGTTAATATGATTGTTTAGTTAATACACCTTAAGGATCCGGTTTCTGGGATCCTGGTAATTGTTGTTCTATTATTTCCTATTCTAAAGATTTCCTCTGAGGGGTTCAGGTTGAAGAAAGAAAAACTTAGTGGGTTCCATTGTGTGTAAGACCCCACGAGGGCCCTTCCTTAATCCCACAGGTACACGTACACGTACATTTTACACAACTATTTTACATTTTGCATGTAGTTATTCAGGGTTGTGATAGGCTGTTGAGGAAAAAACCTGAACTCTGAGCGCAAAGCGCGAAAGCATGCGAGCTCGAAAACTTGCGAGTATGAAGCCCAATATTAACATTTATCTTTCGTACTAAAAGCCCTACTCTGCAATCTGGGGCGTTATTATATGGTTTTATCTTCATTTTTTTATGAATTTGATCTATTAAAAAAAATAATAAAATAAAATAAAATAAAATTGGGGGGAGGGGGGCAAAAAAAAACCCCGGAATTTCTTTTTTTTTAGGGAAACCCCCCCCCCCCCGGAATTCCGGTTAAAAACGGAGAAACACATCCCTGAGTTATTGTAGTGTGTCCTTCACTTCATCTGCATTTATTGTCTTAGTGATAACAAAGTCTGCATTACAGCCATATCGTTTCCAGCTGCACAACTTGATGAATTCCAGCCTGAGCCCGTATCTATTAACCCTATTGACTTTTGACTGATCTCCCTCAATATCGCTACACTGACGTTCAACTTTTTTGTTTGACCTTGTGCAATATTAATCCCATGCGGTTTAAATTACAGTTTCATTTTGATGTTCACTTCATAGTTTAATACATGTAGATGTACATACATGTAGTTACTGTACTATTATGTATTTCACCATTTAAAAAACCATGGACAGTCTAATAATAACCACAATGTATACATGTATCAAGTAATAAACCACAAGGGAAACTGACTGGGTAATTTATTTTATTAATTTGGGTTTGAACAAAGAAAAATTGACTGGAGCGGGACTTGAACCAACGACCTCCAGATTAACGTACCGGCGCTCTACCAACTGAGCTATCCAGCGGTCTCCCTATTAGTCAATATCTTTGTTAGGGAGACCGCCAACATAGGGCTGGATAGCTCAGTTGGTAGAGCGCCGGTACGTTAATCCGGAGGTCTTTGGTTCAAGTCCCGCTCCAGTCAATTTTTCTTTGTTCAAACCCAAATTAACCACAATACATACATGTAAGAAGTCTTTTTTAGTGCACAAGGCACTTGAACAAACATAAACATTTTACGACAGTTTTTGAATTTTAATTTTTTTTAGTATGAGACCAATTATGTACTGTACATGTAGCACCTTATTTATAAGGGTTTACAAGGTGCTGTCAGCTCATTCAGCAGCCACTGCCAGAAACACTTGGCAAACCCTCTCTGTTTAGTGTTAGTGCAGTTTTTACAACGGGGTTGTTTTACGTGCATTTCACAACAGACGGGACCTACATACGGCTTTACGCCCCATCCCAAGGACGAAAAGGGTTGGGTTTGGGGTTGGGACATTTAACCAGCTGTTTAAAACCATAAGAACACATTGAACTCTGTTTCCAAAATGCCTTAACAGTTAAACGAAGCCAAAAATCCCACCCCAAAAAACAAAAAACATCGGGTTTCCTTTTCTTGAAAATGTTAGCTAACCAGGAAGAATGATTGACTTCCTTTTTGATGGTGGAACTGTCTCAAACCTAATCCTCTACAAAAATACTTTCAATCCCTTACATTATTTGCCAAGCATTTTGCTTCGTAAACTCCACACAATTTTATTTTATTTATTTTTATTTTTTTTAGTTGATAAGAACACATTTTTAAATGAGACACAGTTAGATTTTCAGTTCAAACCAACTTTACAGAATCTAAACATTCATTATCTAAACATCTAAACATTCATTAACCCCATTAGGGTCTCTCTACAAAGCCTGCCAAATACAACAGAATGCAACACAGTTGAAAATGAAATGAGAACCATGCCAAATGCAACAAAATGCAACAAGGGATATTGTTGCATTGTGCAGGCATGCTGTTTGGGAAAGGACTGAGCAAGGGTGTTTGCCCTGCTACACGTAAATTATGCAACAGTATGGACATACATGTAAGTGTAATGTTTTTAAACTGTTATTATACAGTCTTTTGAATATGATTTGAATTATGATTCTTACCTAATATTACATCATACTTCTCAATACTTTTCCCATAAAAAATATTTTGAAATACCCATTATCAGTTGTTCAGATACAATAGAAGCACCCAAACCTATATGAAGTCACTTCACTGCTGAATGCAACAAATTCAGTCAAAAAATGACATCTGAGTTGACTGCCAAATGCAACAGATCACAACAACTTTTACGTTGTACCATTTGGTGCATATTGTTGCACTTACAGTAGCATGGTTAGGGTTAATGCATGAGGAAAACATCACCTAAATCAATTTAGCACTTGTCTAATAAAATGATCAAGACACAGGTGATACAGAAGGCCTTACATGTAAATGCAATACTACATTTTTAAACAAAGGGACTCAGTTACTAATTTGGTACAGGGAGTGACACTAATTGGAATGGATTAACACGCCCATAAAAAACCACACACAATGCATACACACACATCTGCATTAATATCAAGTGATTCGGCCTCCTACAAAAGTACAATTGCCTGTAGATACTGAAAATAGGTCATGCTTCCAGCCTGTCTCTTTGAACTTGTTGGCTGTACATGGGACATACATGTACATGTAATTACATCTATGACTGCACTTGTACAAAATGTACTTTACCACAATCTAATTGTTTAAAACGTCTGAAGTGCAGAACCAATAAATTAAACTCAAATTTGCCACACTCTATTCATATTTGTATGGACTAAAATATTAACTTTCTTTCTCGTTCTTTCTTGTTTTGTTTTTATGTCAACGTAAATTTTGGATATATCCCCTGTGTAAATACAGAACAAGTTCTTATTAAACGTATTATAACTCTTTAGCATAATTTGCAAATTCTGAAATTTTTTAAATACAGCACGTATATTTTTACGGTTTAAATGAGCATGCTTGACAAATCCATTTTATGGACAATAACAATTTAAATGAACTGAACTTGACAAAATACACTGGAAGATTGGATGAACATGAGTTTGTGCAGGCCTGACGTACGTACACATACGTGTACATGTATGTACTTCATTCTTGCCAGGACAATCAGGGCACCGCTATGAGGGCAATCTAAATGAGAAGTGCTTCATTCTTGTCAAGGCAATTGGGCATTATTTCTTTGGTAAATAAGTAAATGACACCGCTATGAGGGCAATTTAAACGAGCAGTTAAATCGTTAAATTACTGAGGCCAACTCTTTGCACTTCACAGATCGCTGTTTAAATTAAGGCTGTATCTTAATTAGCGGCTACAGCTATGGCTACGCCTTTTGCTAAGGGTGTTGCTAAGGGTCCTATACTTCAATGCATGATGAGGCAGGCACCTAGCCATAGCCGTAGCCACTAATTCAAAACACGGCAGCAGCATCCTTTTGCCAGTCCTACTGAGCCTACATTCGTCTTAAAGACACCGCCTTACTTTGCATTCCTTGCACACACACACACTTGTGCATCTGCCGGCGACAGAGCATTTTCATCACTACAGACCTCTCATCTGGAACGGGACTCCATCACCTCAAATGTCAGATCTCGCCATCCAAGTCAAGTTTTCAACAAACAAAACTTCTTTAGTATGACATTCTTATTCCAATGATTGTGAACAATGTTTTAGCCTAATTGTCTGTTCCATAATGTATTCCACATGTATTGTGTGTACGATTCTATTGTTTTGCATTGTCTGCTTTTCGACACCTTGAACATCTATTAATAGATTGAATTGGCGAGTTACAAACGCCTCCAGATTTATTGATTTTTAATGTTAGCCTATCGCCTAGTATTATCATAATATTATTTTTTGATATGTTGTTCTTTGTGGTTGTACAGCGTTCTAATCTGTTGTAACAGCGCTATAAAAAATGTCAATTTAATTGTATCTGTTATTATTATAACTAAACTAAAATCACATTAGTCTAAAAATAGAAATTAAAACAAGATTTTATAAAATCTGACTGTCTACATTAAATTTGGATTCTTGCGCATAAACCGCAGTGCACGAAAAGCAGATTATTATTTTTGTGACATGATCAAAACAAATTAAACCATTGATTGCTTGTTAATTTCTTGCCACTTTGCCAGTGAACAACCTATCAGCCTATGGCAAAAAGTAGTTAGTGTAAAGTGGCCTGAGGTATCAAACCATTTAGGATTGTCATTAAGCCTTCAAGAAAGACTTTGCTAGGGTCGAAACGTCAGGCCATTAACAATTTTTTGCATTTATACCATCTTTTAGTTCTACATGTAGGTAAGAAGTTTGCAACAGCTAATTCCATTTTTATATATTATCACAGATTTTTCCTGCCACTTCAATAACAACGCATTTGATCATACACTCAACACAAAGCACAAACTTACACTTTTCTAACATGGCAAAAATTTCAGTAAAATATGGTGAACTGCTTTGCAGCTGGTTGTAACCATTTAAGTGAACTTGTACATGTGTAATTTACACACACATGTAAGTCCAGAGTATTCGGTTCCTAAAGGAGAAAGATGCAGATTACAAAACATGGGTTTCAACAAAGATGCCACCGTTTGCGATCTTACAATCAGGGAGATTTTGTGCAACAAAAAGGGAGCAATGTCCATAGAAAATTCAACAAGGTTTCCATTTTCAGGGAGATTTTCAAATTTGTTCATTAGAACATGGAAAGATTGGTTTATTTTCAAGGAACTTTCTGCACAATCAGGGAGAGTTGGCAGCTCTGGTTTTATGGAAACATGGAGAGTCATACCTGTAGCATTATGCCGTACATTGAGATCGCAGCCATGGTTCGTTACCGTTTTGTGTGAACCGGACGGCGTGAACCACATGTCATGTCATCATGACTACAGCTGCAAATTTTACAATTACCCTGAACGCCTGTACACTGTGGATTATTACTGTAAATGGTACTTGACTTGCTCAAAATAACCACAATGCATCAAGAGCTGGAATGAGACTGTCAATGGATTCGAAACAATGTTTACAATTAAAAACTATTTGCTTTTAACTCGTTGACTGCCGCCTACGAGTATATTCGTAGTAACAGGTGTAACGGACTCTGCCACTACGAGTATACTCGTAGAGAATGAAAGGCTTTTGTATTGTGGATTGAATACACTGGCATCACTGAGAACGCAACAAATACGTTTCTGGCAGTGGTGAGGACACATCCTGAGAATTTGTATTACAACATGTAGACACCAACAATGTCTTACCTACACGGTATGCACGCATGCGCACCACACTTGGCAAATGGGAACGCCCTACGAATCTATGACTGGCAGTCAACGTGTTAAGCACTGCACTCATCCTCCAATTCCTCCAATTTGCACGGACTAGGCCTACATGTAACTCATGCTCACTTCTAGTGCAGCTGCTAAGGTAACAATTGTGCATTTTGTGGTAAAAGCATGAAATTTGCTATGATGGTTGGTATTGGGCTAAATATTAATTTTAGACGTGGACCCACCTTGGGTCTTTCCTATTTGGGGGCGGAGCCACATTTGCATAAAAAGGGGGTCTAGGATATAAATATTGGGCAAAATTATGCTTAGAAGTAAACAAAAATTATTTTTTGGACCAGAAATATCAACTTGAAAATCATTGTTATAAGTTAGGACACAAATAAGTGTAAAAAATTGCCCCTTTGTGGGCGGAGTTTCAGTATTTCTAAAAGTGGGCGTTTTTAAAACAAAGTCTTATCTCAGTGAAGTATCATTATTTATATACTAAATGGAGGTGTGTCTGAATTAAACATACATGTAGGTGTGTAAAACATACAGCCAAGCATACACAATCAGCCAACAATCTCATCAACAACATAGGATTGATATGTCCTGGGCCAGCAAAGTCTTGTGTTCGTGTCTTAGTCGTGACGTCAGATATACATCATCGGCTACGTCATGGATATGTCCAGCTCATGCTCTCAAATATCACGCCATATTACTCACACAGTGTTCTGATGGTACAAGCCATGCAGGCCAGAAAAATAAGTAACTTTTAAAACAGCAGATTTGTTTGCATTTTTGAGAAATGTTTGCAGTAACACCATAGCAATGATCTCGCTATGAGTTATGAGGTTCTGAAAAGAACTATTGGTTTAATAGCTGGACGGTTTGATCAGTAAGCTCTTTAACCGTCTTTTTGAGAATGCTGGATTCTGATGACATGCTGCTTAAGCACTATGGATGAGAATTAGCTAGATGATGAGCATAGACTGGAAACAGGAACAGGATCATGCTGGGATTAGGTTGGGGAATGCTCAGGAAGTTTTTCAACCAGAAATGCATGGTCTCTTTAGAGTTAAATTCATCTTACAATTTATGAATTCAAAACCAAGAGAAAATACTAATCAGTTAAATGAAACCTAACATACAATTCTTACAATCTTTACTTCAAACTGTTCACTGCTCAATTGCAGATTGTTTTCTTGCTTCCTCATTCGCGTTATTTACTACCTAGGTATGAGTCCAGCATTGTTTACCACTCATCATTCTGTTGATCATGTACTGATTATTTTGTCAGCCCAAGTTCTTTCATACAATATGTAGTATCACTTCCTTATACAGATTTGCACTTAATGCTGTCTTGACAAACAGTCTTTGTCTTAAAACAAAAAAGGGTAGTTTTTGGTACATTGATGATGTTTCCACTCTCTGGATCTTTTTTGTTCTATTGTTCTTTTCACAACCTACTTCCCATTGTGTTATCTATTATGAAGATATTTTTAAACATGTGAGGCACCCTAAATAACAAAATACTAACGCTTGTGCTCTGTTCTCTAAGGCCAAACAAAATAAATGTTCTGTTTCCAGTTACCCGACCGACCCTAACTTTAGGCCGTGACCCTAAACCTTTTATTCGGCTTTTTGTAAAAATAAAATAAAAAATCAACAAAAAAATGTGTGAACCATCGACAAAATGTCTAGTATTGACCAGTTTAACATGTTTTAAACAAAATTGAAATAAAAACCAGAACGCATCAATAAAAATTTACCGATATATCCGTTTTGAGAATGCTGGATTCTGATGACATGCTGCTTAAGTCTTATGGATGAGGATTAGCTAGAAGATGAGCATAGGCTGGAAACAGGAACAGAATCATACTGGGATTAGGTTGGGGAATGCTCACTGAGATATATGTGTCAGAATAGGTAACAAGCACAGGGTAAAGGAAGAGTGAGCCTAGGTTGGGTGGGGGAGGGGTACTGAGGATATATATGAGAGGCCATTAGAGAAGCCATTGAGATCAACCAACTCGTCGATGTTCAATTGAACAACCCCATGAGGACCATCACTGGTGGAGTTTGCTGCACAACACATAGACTGATTGGCTACTAGTCCTGAGTAAATTGCCCATTCAGATGATCCGAAGAGAGTGTGCCACATCAGGGCTGGTTTTCAAGATTGAGAGCTAACCCTGAGCTAAGTGACAACGACTTCCATCCAAGGCCAAGACTCAATTCTAGACACCCAATCTGGTTAAACAAGCCCGACTGTCCAACTGCCAATCTCCAACAGCCAACTCACAACTCCGACTGTCCAACTCACAACTTCGACTGGCCTACTCACAACTTCGAATGGCCAACTCACAACTCTGACTAGCCAACTCACAACTCCGACTAGCCAACTCACAACTCCGACGGAGCAATCCACAACCACAATGGAGGCTATCCTGTCCTCTATATGGAACACCATAGAAAAAGTTGTAGGCGCGTCGAACCAAAGGGTGTGCTTGATAGAAAACTCGATGCTGGGGTTATGGAAGGAACACTGGTGTAGAACGGTCAATGTTGGTCGGTTTTTGGTAGAAACTGTGATGGAGTGAGCTGTCTGGTTTCTTTGTGATGGAAACATCAAAAAGGGTATCTTGCCGGACTGCCCTTGTTACATCATTGGACTGGAGTTGTAATGGCTGAAGCATCAGCGTTTGGCTATGATTCCAAGCTTGTTGGGTTGCATGATCCCTTTTGGGAAAGTTTAAGGAATGGTACATTTATGCCTGATGAAAAGGCATAATATTGTAAAGCACCTTGATCTAGCTACTATAAGAACCTATAGTGTATTCTAACAACACCTTGGATGCACTGACGCAGCCCTTCGACTTCCTGTAGAACCAGTGACTGTGACAATACATGTATAATGCAAGAAAACAATTGTTTTCAAATAGGATTCAATCATTAGAGATCATTCCTTCAACCTCCGTCACTCTGCCTCCCTTGTTCAACACGTTGATTGTGCATGCTTTCAAAATAATTGTTTGAAGTTATAACAAGCCAGTTTGATTGGGGATGGTCAAAAGTGTTTGGATTGTGGCACCAAATTTTCACTCTTCAAGAGGGAGCCAAGAAGTCAATGTAATACACTGTTACTGAAAAAGTTATGTACATGTACATGTAGTAGATGCTGAAAATGTGGAAATACTGTATTCAAATGCCTGTACCTACATCTTTTGCATGTTTCAGTTTTAGAAAATGAAAAAATCAAGATGCTAGAATGGCATATTATATTTTGCCCCCACTTTTCAAAAATGTAACTCCACCCACAAAAGGGGCGGAAATAAAGATAAGTATTGATTTTAAAATAATTATTCTACTGTAACCATGTATTTTAGTTTTAAAAATGTGCAGAGACAAACATGATGTATTTAAAATGAACATATTTAATTTTTTACCTCCCACTTTCAGAAAACGTAGCCCCGCCCCTAAGATGGGAAAGATCCGAGATGGGTCCACGTCTAAAAATGATTATTAGGGTATACATGTATATAACAACTGTAGGAAGTTTCATGCTTTTACCACAAAGTGCACAATTTTCCCACATTATGGGCCTTAGCAGCTGGACTATTCCTGATGTTGTTCAAACATTGCTTTACAAGAGTGAATGATACATAAACCAAGGTGTGTACATTGTATCGCCATATCCGGAAGAAGGGCATTTTAAGACTCTATCTACATTGTACATGTATGCCTTTGTTTAAGACACACAAAGTACCCCTTTTTCCAGTAGCAGAAGGTTGTAAGCAATAAAATGGCTACTGCCAAAAATATATTATGGCATTACTGTTATATTTTTGTGGCTAGAATTACACCCAAAGACATGTTTTCTCATTCCCAGAATGCAGAATTTAACCTTCCAACAACTGACTTATATGTATGAATGGCAGAAAACCGATCAAATTTTCACACTCAGCTTTCTTGAAACACAATTTTGCACATAATTTGCTAAGGCCCTCTCTTGTAACTTTTTTGTTACGTCCTTCTTCTGCAGACTACATGTACATGTACATGTACATTGGGGAAGTACATGTAATTCGTTCTCAAGATCTGACCCGTCACTCTGGAACACACTCTCTACAGAACTCAGAAAAGAAAAAGCTCACGAGTGCACAATAATTTTTTTTTAACCAGTTTTAAACCTGTTTCCTAAGTTCATAACCTTTCCTCATTGCAACTCTGCTTAAAATTCCCTCTCATTTGCACCAGGAGTGTCAATTCTGACAGACAAGGCGCGCTTTAAAAATGCCCATTATTATTAAGCCTAACTCAAATTTGTATTACATTAGTTCCAGTTCCAAAGAGTTGGCAGGCCTGAGTTCATGTACGTGTGTCCATCAACTTTGTTGTAAATAAGAAGTGAGTGGCAGTTTCTTGAACTACAACACTACAGCATTCAGAAACTTTAAATACATGTACATTGTAACCCTGAACTACATGTACTATCAGGGGTCGATTTCACAAAGACAGTCCTAACTTAGGACTAGTCCTAGGAGTTATTAAAAACTTAAGGCTAGTCCTAAGTTAGGACGAGTTACGAGATAAGACTAGTCTAAGTAACTCTTTGTGAAATCCACCCCAGGTGCATTACATGTATGTCAGGTGTTATCTGGGCACCCTGCTGCATTATTATTATGTTCACCTAGATGTTCATTAATAAAAACCTGGGCTACTGTCAGTGTCAGCACTTGCTAACCCATGTTAATTGTCTTTAAACCACATCATTCACACCAGTCAGCTCATCATGCTACGTGATATCCTGAGCTGCACCATGCCCTACATCCTAGAGGGAGTGTCAATCAACAGGGGTCAGTGATTTGGCCAGGAGGGAGTCAGAAAAGCTCTGTTAGCATCCTTTGTGTACATACATAGAATCGACTATCAGTTGTCAATGGTAATGTAGATGTAGATGTAACCACTAACCAAAAGATCAAACTTGATTATAGGCCCTATTTAATGAATACAATTTAAAACAAATCAGCTTTAAAATATACATTGTGTAACCCAAGCAATACCCAGACATGTAAATAACACACAATTACATCAGATAAAAACAAAATTGTGGAACACGCCTGGCTGATAAGCGTGTGTGCTGGGACCAAAGAGGTGTACAACGTTTTGGGCTTTTTAATGGTGGCCTGCGAGAATCAGCAACTATGTGGAACCTAACAGCTTGAAGCCTAAACCGACAGATGCAAACTTGAAGAGCAACTTTTTACACAGCCTTTCATAACAAATGCAAGCACCTTCCCCTTCACTGTTGCTGAGAATTCACTGAGTGTGAATAAAGTCCACCTTTTCAAAATTAATAGCCAAGGAGGAAAAGGAAAACATGGATCTGTGCTCAGTTAATATTGTACACCTACATTAACTACAGTCAGGTCTGATGATGTTCAACCAGGCACCCGGGGCAGCTGCCGTGCATATTGCTGATGTCTTGGTACCCCTGGAAATCTTCAAGTACAAATTAAAGTCTCCCTCCTACAGTCATAGTTTAAATGTAGACCATTTCATCTCTTTTACAAAGAGAGTGACCTTGTAGTTCACACAATGTTTTGCACAATCGAATGTAAATTCGGTTCACACACACCCTTCTGCAGTCAAAAATGCTGTGAATTGTAAAAACACAATGGACAAACTGTAGGGGCCTATAGGGCCTACATATTGACAGTGACACCTCTGTTGATTGACTTGATCAAAATTCGATCTACATGTAATTGTATCCCTTGAAAATTTTTTATTGGGGCAATTGTGCTACCCTCTAGCATACTGACAATGTGTTACAATGTACACTGTACATTGGGAGCCCTATTCTGGGGACAATCCACTGGACTCCCCCCATCCTTGGCCCTATTGCATGACCCAAAACACAAGTTACATTTCAAATCTGCCTCTAGACTTACAAATTATTGATGATAAAACTTAGTGATGGAGTTTTGCTAGGTAGATAAACCCATCTGTCTGAGTTTGTTTGACAAGATTGTTATAAATACTATTAAACTTTTGTGATTTATATTAGAATTATTCTTGACACTTTGTCAATTATAAGACAGACTATGTGACCACCGGAATTGTTACATGTTTACCATGGTAATAGATTGTGAATTTTCATTGGTCGAGAACCAATCACGTGATATGATACAAAAACGCATGTTATGGCTCAGAGTGTAACATGAGAAGTCATGTTACCCGTGGGCTCCATCACCTTGATCGTTCCCACCGTTGGTCATTTACAGTGCCTTGTACAATATTAGAAATAGGCCCGGGTATGAGCAGAGCAAGGGTACGAGGTTATAGTTACACTGGTACTAGGTAAATTAATCTACATTCCTGTGCGATGTGTCATTGGGAACAGTGAAGCAATATTTCTGCAATAAAGCGACCGCCATTATTGTTTACATTCGCCGTGTTAATCATGGTAATGTTTGTTTTCCCCTCCTGCAATCTATTACCATACAGTATGGTTTAACAAAACAATTGTTGCATGCTGTGATGGGGTCCGTTTTGTGCCCCCTCGGGTGTACAAAACACCATGGACCCCATCATAGCGTGCAACAATTGTATAATGGTGCATCACTGTCAGTGTGACAGTCATCTGTCAGTGTACAATGACGCTCATTGTGTCAATAATTTGACACACCATAGCTACACATTTGACACACGCGGCACTACTACAAGTTTTGAAAAAGCACCATTTCTTGTAAGGACGCAAAAAAGGATGCACTATGACTGCTGCTGATGGGTACACAAACACAAACGAGAAGCATAGCAATCGTTTGTTGTCTGAGGAGAGGAGAGATGGTAAAAATAGTGCGGTGAGAGAGATGTGCTCATACATGTACATGTACGTAGGCCTACAATAAGCAGCCTACAATATTATAGTTTTGAAAGAATTAACAAGACCAAGGTTGTGATTTAGAGTCCAACCCTGGAAGATTGAGTCATGTGTTTCCCTACTCTGACATACTTACAAGGAAGTACTGTCGTATGTTCATGTAGAACATGGAGGAGAGTGCCAAACTTTCAAGCCTTTTTTCAAAACCACCTGCTTGGTTTCAGACATACATGTACATGTAGGCTCCATTAATTATTTTGAATTACAATGTGGTTTTGGTATGGGACAGTCTACAGGCAGACAGAAGTCTAAAGCCCTGTTCACACTGGACTTATTTTGGGGGTTTTTCAAACTAACCGAGCAAATGGGTAACTTTTAAAACCATTTTAAGTCCAATGCGAACAGCCCAGGAAGTTTCCCTCCCAGGTAACTTACCCGACCTGAATGGGTAGTTAAACCGACCCACGTCTGCCCGGTTAAATTGACCAGGTCAGTTTAACCGAGCTGAAAAGTCCAGTGCGAACGCGATCTGGGTAAAAGCCGTCCCGGTAAAAAGCCACATCCGGTCCCCCGACCCGCCGCGCCACACGTAGTGAACACGTATTATGTACTTAAGTATTTACAAGTCCCACGCACATGTAATTTACACGGAGGGAAGTTTGGTTGCACTCTCGCTGTCATGCATCCCGGTCAAAGGTCATGGCAATAGCACCCTCTTGTGTCTGTCCTAAGTTAGTCGGTTAGTTTTACCGGTCGTGTCGGTTAGTTTACCTACGTCAATAATCCAAGTGCGGACGCTGGTAAGTTTCACCTATTGGAACGTTAACCACGGTCTTGGTAAAACATTAATCCAATGCGAACACGGCTTAAGCTGAAACCCAACAGCCCTGGTTTTGCACAGGGCCATCAAAGTCCTCTGTACACGGTCCTACTAAATACCGTCAACACGCCATCAACGCAGCGTCAACACGAACAGTACCGTCAACACCTCCAAATTTTAAATCGACAAAAAAGGCACAGAATTTCAAAACGTATGGACTAAAGGAGAATTTCCATTGGTTTGAAAACACATTTTATTTATGAAAATAGTTTTTGTTCACGCGAAAAAATTATCTTTAAGCAGCATAGCCGCTGGCCGCCAAATTGCCGAAGCTTGGACTGTTAAGTGCATGAGTGCCATCCATAAGCCAGCCATCTGCAGCAAGGCGCCCTCTGTTGTCCATATTGTACAAGCTCCATGAGACGGCTATGCTGCTTAGCGATAATTTTTTCGCGTAAAAACCTTATATTTTCACGAAAGAAATGTAACCTCAAACCAATGGAAATTCTCCCTTTAGCTCATACTTAACAGTTCTACGCCTCTTTCGTAGATTTAAAATGTAATGTATATTGGAGGTGTTGACGGTGTGTTGACGGTACCGTTTGTGTTTAAGTATTTAATAGGACCGCTGTACACCACTTATCTTCTTACAATGGTATTGTACCATGATGGCGTGTCATGGCCGAGTGGTCAAGAGCACCTAGTTGCGATAATCGTAACCCTCCATCCTCCCTGACGGTTGGGAGGATGAGGGTTACGATTATCGCAACTACATGTAAAGAGCCCCAAACTCAAGCTCTGGTGGGTCATTTCTGATCAGAGTGTGGGTTCGTGTCCCGGTCTTGACACAAAGCAAGACACTTTGACTTAACCAAATTAATTGCTTGGTTAACATTCCGAGTGTCCCTGAATTCATGTAGTCTAGTCCAAGTCTGGACCCAACAATGCTTTTTTATAACAATAGGACATCATCAAAATGTTAAAAAAGCGTTGCTGGGTCCGGTAACTAGGACTACACATCAGCAGGGTTTGACCTGAACTTTTTCAGTGACTAGCCAGCAGGACCATACATGTAGCTTTTCATTTCATGGTCCATCAGCTTTTTCACTAGTGCAGAATTCATATAATATTAATAGGGATGCTTTTCAATTTTCAACACTGAACTAGCCAGCCAGACCAAATTGGTTGGAGTATATTATTTTGACTGGTCCTCCGGTATTTTAACTGGCATTTGGCCAGCGGACCTCTGTTAAGGGAGAGTCGTAGTCGTCATACTACTAATAAAAGATAACATAATTCTTGAACACTGCTGTTCATACTAACCTCTCGTACAGTATTCCTTCGCTCTTTACTGAGCTCATCATCTGGTTCACCATCAGGTAGCTCAAGACCTCCTGCGGCGTCGACCTTCAAGATGTCCGCCTGTTTCTTCTGTTGCTTTAGTTTCTGTTCTTCCTCTTTCTGTTTCTCCAAGAACTTTTGTTTATCCACATCAACTTCACCTTTTAAATCCTTGTCTTTATGTCCATCCACATCATTTTCTTTCCCCGCTTCTTCAGCAGTTTTACCCGTTTTTTTCACGTCATCCCCCGCAAGTGGGGCCTTGCCTCCGCCAATGTTTTTAATTCCTTCAACTAAGGCATTTTTTGCTTTCTCTAAAGTTTCATCTAATTCCACCTGTAAATTAAATTTCTTTTTGTCCTGCCATCCGTGAATGTCATCTTCCCTTTTGTCCAGTGGATGGTGGCCGACAACACCGGCATTATTCCCCTCCGGTAAATCAACGTCGTGCTGGAAAATTTTCTCCGGCGCATCCACGTATGCTGTGCGCGTTCGGAGTTCGGGTAACAGGAACAAGGCGCTATAACAAAGGCTTATAAACACTAAAACTATTAAATAAACAAAATACTTTTCTGAAGTCCGTAAATTAAAACGACTTTCGGAGACAGGAACTCCGTTTACATACCTCTGCGAAAGGGGTAAAACCGGCTGCTGTCGACCAGCCATGTTGGTGTTTCTGATGCCGCCAGCGAGCACTTAGCATTTTAACGAAAATCAGTTCAGGAGATGTAGTTGGTGTTGACAGTCCAACGTAGAGTTACAACCCTTGAATACAATGTTTGTTGTAATTGGTGGAAATCTACCATTTTAAAAAGATCTATTGGACTCATTACAAGTCGTCGTAGATTTGCTTTAAAGTAGTTTCTTGTCCATACTGTAATCATTCATCTACACGTCCAATTATAAATTAAATGTACCAACCAGGAAGTAGTGCGCCCTCATTTGGAAATAACTTAACTACGCGTAAAATTTGTTTGCGTATATAAAGAGGGCGTTTTACTCTTGCTCTGTGAATGGAAACGCCTTTACAAAAGACACAGCTGCTCGTTTACACCATTGGGAGGGCCTACCGACAGACGTGACCCGCATTTATTAACGTTTGTCTTCGTATTAATATTACACTTTTACGGTATAATCTTGAAGTTTAATATACATCATAATTACATCGTTAATACTCCATGGTGCAGCCTCTACTTGCTGCTGAAAACCAGAGGTCAAAACTATGTATGGTGAAATTGCTCTGGAAAACCCCGCAGAGATGTGTATAAGTTTTAGCATAATTTTGTAAAAAAGAACACAATTTCGGAATGTTGCTGTCTGTCGGAACGAACGCAGATGGCACTTGCTGCGCCTTGCCTTAAGTTATTACCGACGTATAACCGCCAGATCCTTCCGCGTAGCGGAGGTATTCTTATGAAGTAATTGTTGTACTAATTCACTGCCCCGTTCAACCGTTCGAAAATAAAATAGTAGGAGAAGAGAGGGGAACTAACCAAACAAACACCCCAAAAAATACACAAACAACCAAAAACAAAATAAACCAGGAAAACATGTAGGCATAGGGGATTTTGTTCCCCTGTGTGCGTTCCAAAGGAAGTTTATTCAAAAGAGGGCGCTATCAGAAAACAAAATTTCTCCACACTTCGTCGTAGGGCGTCGGGGGTTGACTACAGAATCTCCTGCCCTGCTTTGAATAATGGCCGTGCCATTGTAATTGCACCAACAAGGCGCCTGATTACTGTGTCCGAAAAAAAAACCCAAAACAAAACAGACAACAACAACAGCAGCAGCCGCAGCAGCAGCAGCAGCAGCAGCAGCAGCAACAACAACAGCAACAACAACAACAACAGTAAAGGACAAAAATACACACGGAAATAAGCAAACGTTTTTGCGAATGAAGAAAAACAACAGTGGAGGCCGGTGTTTTAGGGAAATCGCCCCTACCCCGGGCCCCCCCCCCCCAAAGATTCTGTCCCCCGTTAGTGCTAAATGAATATTGGCTGAAGGATGTTGATTGAAAAGAGGGCGCTCAACAGAAATTTGAACACAGTTCGCCGTATATAGGGGTGCATCAACACTAAATAAATTCACATAGTAACCAATGTTAAATGCTAAAATATATTCAAAAACACAAACAAAATATTTCAAGTCTCTCAACCTCTTGAAAAAAAATCAGATATTTTTTCAGCCAACTAAACATCATATTATTTCTTTTAAATTTTTGGTATAGGTCAGCCGTTTAGAATTTTTGCTAATTACACATTCCTCCCATTCCCAAGCCAAATAGTACGAACTTTAAAGCCCAAATTTACCAAATCTTTTCAAAAGTTGAAGCACAGAGCCCCCAGGTTGTGATACATTGTTATAACTACACAATCTATTAATTGGATTACCCCGAAACGTTATTATTCAAAAGATTTTTAGGGCCTACAAATTATTATAATCAGCTTGGCGCATGAATGTTGACCTATTGAGTGTGGTCTCCCGCGAGTCTCCCGCCACACCAGTAATTGTAACTTTGTTCAAACCCATACAGCAATGGGAGTTCTTCCATGATAGGTAGCATAAACAGTTGTAGTACTTGACAATCATATTGATGTCAACTACCTCAGTGGAGTTGTTATTTTTTTCTAAATAACAGCATGCAGTAACAATGCATCGCAATGCATTGCCCACATGACGTATGTATGGTCGGCCAATCGGACTGCCGGGTGAGTCACTCCCGAGCACTCCTCCTGCTGCTGCCGCCACAAGCAACCCGCAGCAGGTGCCCACATTGTGTACGCAATCATCTCACTTGTCTTATTTCAGAAATAAAAACTCCACCAGATTTTTTAATTTTACTCGCTTCGCCTGCTGCATCAGATTCATGTTTTTGTTTCATGTTTTGTCAGCAGATGGTGATTCGATCAGTCGGAAAATTTCCTGACTACGCTGTTTTTCCTCTGTCGGCCGTCTGACTCTGATAATGATCACTCGGTCCCGTGGACGCTATTGTAGTACAACGCAGTACTTGATAATCATCGGCAGAAGCGGGAATTGTGTTTTCAACAGAAACTCGTCCCCCCAAAACCCCCTGCGGGCCTCGATGTTATCGTATTATTTATGGACATAGATAATCCGAGAACTAACATGGGTTTATAGGGGTTACTTCTGGCTGAATTTAGAATCTTTCTGGGGCATGAGTGTTTAAAAACCTAATCAGTAATATTATTTTGCACTGATCTTGGAGTCGTGATTTTCTCGTTTAGTGGCCGCGAAGGTCTCTGTTTTGAGTGGTTTGTGATAAGTCGTTAGGAAAGTATTGTGTTGTTTTTGCCTGAGTATTATTTACACACGCACATTCTCTTTTTTTGGACGGACCCATCTGAGCCAATACATCCGACAGTATTCATTCGACTATTGTATCAGTTCAAATTTTGTTTTATGTGAGAGTTTTTATTTTATTAGAAACTTTTGGTACACCTTTCCCGGGGGGTACAGTCGAGGTTCAAGGTAGGGTCAGTGTTAGAACTCCAAAAACTAACGACCAGAATAACTTACTTAATTGTTTTTTCTATGAGAAGCACTGCAGCTGTTGGTAGTATAAACTGTTAATTGAGAAATGATTCCCTTCGAAGTTTGGATACAATTTTTTCACCAAAGATATTTGAATCTGAGAAATATTTGTGCATGAATCGTTTCTCAGATTTTCTGAGGGCTGGTGTCGGTTCGTGAGTGCTACGAATGGAGATGTGGTTGGTACCCGCTGTCACCTCATTAAACATGGATGGATTCGTCGTTCGTGTGGCAGTTTTTGTTGTTTTAGCTGAAACATTCACATGTTACTTCCTTTCTTTAGAAGTTTGCATTGACAAAAAACATGCAGTTTAATGACCCTACCTTTATGGAACAAGATTACTGTTAATGCTCTCCATAGTACGGAGTCGAGTAGCCTACAGTATACAAATATTGACTGCTTCGAGAGGCGTAGTAAAACTAGTCACTCGAAGCAGCCTATCTTCCCGAGGCGAAGCCACTGATCTCTGGCGAAGCCGAGGGAAGATAGGCGGCTGCGGGGATCACCGAGAGTGACTAGTTTGACTACGCCACGAGACAAAGCAGTTAATATTTGTTTTATAACACATCTCCCTTTGATTCTATCTGTATACTTTAATACAATTAATTCACACAACACCTTTATTCATCATTCAACACTGCGTCATTTTATTTAATTCATCAAACAAGAACTGTAAAATCTTACGTTGAAATACCGAGTTTTGACAAAATAAGAGGGTACCAGACTACTGCTATTACGTTCGTTCTCTAAACCGTATTTCAAATGCACACATTTTGTTCATTACACCGGGCTCGAGGTTGTCAAGCAGCTCGTTTAAATCAATGTTTGAAGTCAATGTAGTCTGGGTACCAGGGTATCCATTCACTAGTACATCGGTCGCTAGGCTATCGTTGAATAGTTCGTTTGGTCGGTGAACATGTACAAGAGTAACAATACACAACACCATGTGACACGCTCTCGGCCAATCAACAGATAGAATCAAAGGAAGAGGTGTAATAAAGAATAAACGGGCACAAGGAAAACGTAAAATAGTTACAAGAATTAAAAGTAAACACAGATTGATCAACAATGAAATGTAGAAAAGGCTAGACAGAGAGGAGGAAAAACTAATTTTCCTGACACCAAACTTTTCAGTAAAACTAAAAGTATTCAAGCCGTGCTCATTTTCACCTGTTGAAACAAGCACCGTTCACAAAGAAAAGAATAACAGGAAAAAAATCTGAAAATTTATTGAAAGTATAAGTGACCCCCCTCTTTTTTCACTGAAAACAAACAATTAAAATGTTGGTTTTTGTTTGTTTGTTTGTTTTTTTATCGGGATTTTGCAGACGTTCGAATTCATGCTAGTGTGGGATATTTCGATTGCGGGAATCAACATTAGCGATTATTGGATGAGATGTAACGTGAAATGTTATGAAAACAGCATGCAGATCGTGTGCAAGTGCTTGTCCTTTTTGTCAAATAGAATAAATTAATTTTATAAGGAGAATTGTTTTCGCCCAGATATGGGTTAAGCCCACCAAAGAGGCCGGGAGAATAAATTCTGACCGAAAGTTTTTAGAGTATACACACAGTATCCTCATCAATCACATTTTCACATGAACAAGTGAACGCTATATCGTTAATGCAACAGGAGTTTACGCTTTCCAACAGTTTGCCAACAACTGAGCTGCTTTTCCTTCCCAAATGATTAAAAAAGCAACCCAAAACGACTAAAAACAAACAGATGCCATTCAAAGATTAATACTTCAGCTGAATAACACCGGCAGGCCGGTCCCCACGTGACTTGTAATGCTTGCGGATCAGAACCAAATCGCGTGCATTATCGTTCGACAGTAGAAGACGGCAACAGGTTCCAGTGGGTGTGTTTTACGCTACATACGAAGTGAGGACCTCGGAAGAAAAGAGGTCCACATAATTTAGGGACTTGAAACACCATGTGGACTTACTCACGTTCACACAGTGTTTTTTTTTTTTAAGTGTTGAAAAATAAAGGAATGTCCACAGAGTGACTGCAACGCAGAGCTGTGTGGGGTCACGTGGGAGGTGTGGGTGGGTAAAAATGGCAACGACCTTTTGGGTTATCGTTGATTTTGGAGTGAATCTCATTCAACTGAAGCAATTAGTTTGAACGGTCAGTAAGTAATCGGATTTCCCAACGGGAAAACGGTCAACATTATAAAAGTGCAGTTGATTAAAACGTTAGGCCTATATCCTTTGTTTCTTCTTGTTGAAGACAGCAAATCCGGTATAAGAAAAAACATGTCGCTCAAGTCGCTCAAGTCACTCATCAAGTCAAAGTCTTACATCATGTAGTTACAAATTAGGAGGAAATCTGGGCAATGATCACTGAGCTTATATAATTCTGCGTTCAGGACCAAACATAACTGACCAACCCCCATGGGAAAAGGGAACCGTTCACTGTATCTATCAAATCTGGGCAAAACTGGTCTGAAATTAAAATATTGCATTAATTTTCAAGATCACTACACAGCTGGCGGAAATTGTTGACACCGGAACGTTCCCTACAGGCCGGCTTTGAATGGATGCTAGAGAGAAGGAATGAATTAAAGTTCCAATTATTTATAAACCGTCTTGACTTAGCATACTGGGAGCGGGTAAAAACGCGATCTATAACACCCTCCCCGTGCGAAGACGTTTAGTCGTTGCAACACTTGCCACAAGGGCGAGGTACTATCGAAAACAGTCCCAGCATGGAGCCCTGGGGGAGCGGGTATTGTGATGGAAATGGGGATGGCTCAACACTGCACGTATAAACGACAGGTGAAAATACCCGGCGAGCTATTTAAAAAAAAGATGAATCTATTCTAGCTGTCGGTGTGTATCAATTATTTTTTTGAGATTGTGCTGAACTTAAAATATGACAGAATTATGTCAATACAGAATGGCATGGTGTGGATAGGGGGGAGCAGACCTTCTTGCATATTTTATAAATTCAACACTTCACACAATTGTGTTTATTATATTTTGAAGAGGAAGCAGAAGAAAAAGACGAATGAGAAAACAGCCGAGGAAAACTCTTGACTTCTCTCACATTATTAATTGGCATAATTATTTAGCTGCTAATTTACTGGATTCGAACTGCCCTCCCTCCCGTCGCCGGGCACGCTCGGCGATCTAACGGTTAAGACACTGCCCTCGTGGGGTCGTGGGTGCGAATCCCGCCTGAGTAGGAAATCACCGAGATAGTGTTTATCACAAAGTAGCTTACAGTGTGCGTGTAAGATCTTGTAATAGTGTTCCTTTAACTTGTGGTTACCCTCACTGTGTTGATAGAATCAGTTCGTAATTCGAAACCACCTACTAAAAAGGAAAAAGAACTTGTCAATAGAGGGCGCACTTTACGCTTTGGATTTCAGATGATACATAATCGTCCACAGATAAACAACCGGGTAAAACTACCCACTAACACGGTAACCCTGGCAAGGTGTACGATCTCAGTTCCCTTCACATTGTTCTCTTTTGAGTTCAAAAAGTGTAAAAAACAATTTACTGTTCGAGAGTTATAAGTGAATGGCAAAAAAGCACGTCGACGCACTTTTTGAATATTCGTTTATTTGTCAAGCCATTAGTGAAGTATAGAACCTGGCCAGTCATCCGAAAGGTAATATTAAATATTTGATTGGATGCCAGATCACGTATGCTCAGCACTCTTAATTAAGTAAGTCGCGCGAACAATGGGGAGTCAGTTACAAAAATACATTTGTTAACCTTTCGCACGATGCATTTTTTGCCCCAAACAAAGTACGGGGTTGATGTTTTATCTACAACACTAATTAGTTGGTTTCTATAAAACTCATGATTTAAAAAGTTCAATCGTAACACTAAAAAATAATTTCAAGAGAAATTATGTGCGTTTTTTATACTGCCAAAGTTGAGAAAACAGCTTGGTAATATAAAGTTTATCAAAATAAGAATAATATTATGTTAATCTGAAAGCCCAGAGTTAGTTCATTCTGGTACCAATCATTCCCAAAACAATGTTCCGTCTGAAACCAGTGCTGAAACTTGGGTAAAACGTTAGGGGGAGGCACAAAGTTGTTTTTACTAGATAATCTGACGTGAGTATAAAAGCAAATAAATTGTCTGCTTGTAAATGGAAAATTAGTTTTTTAAAACATTGAAATTATCATTATTAAAACTAACAAAATGTGACACGTTGTACTTTTATAGCAAACGTCCAGATTTCAAATGGGGGTGGGATGGAGGGGGGGGGGGGGTAACGGGGGCACGGAAGTTTAACATTTTGTGACATAATTTCCCTCAAAAATTCAGAGTTATAAAAATGACTATTCAACAACTAACTTTTAGATGTGCCCTGTTTCTTCGGGTGATGAAGCTCAGACGGGACACTCTCCATAATGTAAGACTGTACATTTTCTTGCGTATCCACGGATCTTTTGTAAACATGTCTGTGATGTCACAGGTCACATGGTCTATGAGCTTGAATTAGCAGGGTATAAAATCCTGGGATAGAATTGACCCGGATGTGGATCCCAAGTAAGGATCGGGCCCAAGAGTGAGGAACACTAGAAAACCGGAACCGTGTCGACTGGGCTGACCCAGAAGACTAAACAGATTTCTTCTGCGTTATTTGATACGTTGCAGCACTTTCACGAAGCTTCTGTGAGCGGTATAAATAAATATATTCCTTTTAGCACAGTATCTAAGTCAAACAAATTTATTATTGATTTGCATAAAATATAGTTACATGTTGCATCAATCTGAAATTCGAAACCCTTTCCTTAAAGACAAGATGGTGGATCAGTATTGTGGGCGTGTCTTCTACTGATAACACCCATTATACGAGTCATTACAATACATGAGAAGTAAAGTTCGTTGTTGAGATGGTTAGCCGATCGAATGATGGCGAGTTGTCCCCTCTCGGGCAATGTTTGTGTTGTAACGCCCACCGCCTGAGTACGCAAATGGATTTTTTTCCACAGGGTTCCGCGTGAAAGTACTGGGTGTTACAGCGCCTAACACCTACCGGTACAGTGGGTAAAACACACGAAATTATGAAAAGCCCACATCAAATATCGATCAAAGCATATCGAACATCAGGGAGGGATTGGAACGAAACCAAACCGTACGCGACCCGAAACGTCAGACCACTAACTAATTTTTGCAAAAGTTATTTCTGAAACGAAAATATTGATCGAACTACACTGAGACTGCCAAGAAAATAGTATGTAAAGATGACTGATGGCATATTTTGATTAAACTGGCAGGTGTTTTGATTTCTCTCAAGTTAAGGGTTTCAAAATACATGTGTAAACAAGCCAAGTTCGATTGCAAACTTGACTTTCCCCAGGAGGGAAAATGTTGCAAGTATAGACCAACCAATGAAACCAGTACGACTTTAATTAGGGAAGTCAAGACTCGTCAAGTCCCTTTCCGCCCTATTCAAAGACCCACCCCCCCGCAACAAAAACGAAGAAGAAGAAGAAGCAAACAAAAGAGGAAGAAAAACACGTCCGTAAAACATAAATCATCATAATTTATACCATTTTGTAAGACGACGAACTTGGAGTAACACAATCCAAACATCATCTTGGGAAGATTCAGTTCCGGCGAGCTAAATGACCGTCAACGCTAAACAGAGTCCGGCACTTCAAAACTCCCACCTCGGGTCCGGTAACCGAACACGATATGCAATTACCGTTAGGAGCTGCGACACACACACACGCACACGCAGACAGACACGTGGGAAGAAGCCAGATTGGTCTTATACGGAGCGACACTCGAAAATGATCTCATAATTATTCAGTTTGAGATCTACCGTGGTACCGGGCCACTGAAAAGACATGTGTTGGCAAACCAACTGTTGGATAAAAAGCATTGCCTGACTTGACGTTGATTTAGGGAACTGCGTTCGTTTTATTTGCGTTCGATCCATTTGAAGATAAACATCGAAGATAAGATAATGTTTTTAAAATAAAGACGAAGAAAAAGAAAGAAAACAAAACAAAACCAACATCACCCGAAATTGGTCTGTTCAAATTGACCGGGGCTAATACAAAGCAGGGACTCGTGTATAACCCACAAATCATATTTGTCTTGCTGTCTAATTCAGCTACTATTGAACAAAAAAAGGAAGGGGGAAAACCCTGAAAGGTTGTCTATTTACGACAGAGACATTAGACCAACGATGAAAGTTTACTCTCGGGGTTTGCTGACAAAGGTTGTGTTCCTTAACGGCCGATCCGTGTGGGGGCACACACAGTACCTTCCGAGGACATTTTCGTTGCTTTACTACATTAGTGACAATAGACCACCGAGAGCCGTACTTTGTCCTCGCTAAATAATAGACAGGTTCTTTGAAGCTTGCGTCACATCCCAGAAACTGACGGAGGTCGTTTGAAGACGGTTTTGAATTCGAAGAGCAGGAAGACTCGCAAGGGGCCTCGGACTTGAGTGGATTGTTGGATGTTTGGTTGAGCACGTTTACGCGTTATCACCGAGGACTTTGAGAAAATATATTCCCAGTGGTTTTGCAGATGGAATGAAAGTGGTTTCATACATGAAAATAATAGTAAGTTCTTTTTCAACGGAAAAAAGCTGTCACTCTTAATTCCTCCCGGGGTGAGAATTAATTGATTGGTTCCGAGTCCAAAGGGAGCCTGATCCATTTCTTGGTCAGCGTGACCCGGAATCTGTGTCAAAATGACCTAGGAATGGGTCAAACTGAGAAGCAGAATCAATCCGAGCTAAAAATCACATTTTAAAGAAAACCAGTTTTCGGGTCAGCATGATCCATATATTGTGGGTCAGGCTCACTGGTACCCGGGATCTGGGTCAATTCTGAACCGGTAGTTTTTAGAGTTTAGTTCGAGGCGATGGTAAGATGGAACTGAAGTTATACAAACGATACAGGTTTTTTTATTTTTTATTGTAGCGGCCGATGTTGAAGAGCGGGTGTTACTGAGACGTAACCAAGGCCGGTGGGGACCGATATAGCCAAGGCACCACGGCCAACAGATTTGGAGTGCGTAGAGGTACTCTAACGGGATGAGTGGATCATAAATTGATCTAAGTCTACTGTCACACGGTGAGGCAATGGTAAGAGGCTATCAGAGAGGCGAGATGGGGGGTTTTGCAGCTGATGTATTTCCAGACGGTCGCTTGGATTTTCAAATTGATTCGTTGCTGAACGGGGAACCAGTGCAGTTCGTTGAGTATTACCAGTGTTAGGTAGTCGTACGGTGATTACATACTTGTTTAAATGAGAAGTAAGTTTTGTGTCTTCTCTCAATAATGAGTACACGACAAGCGTACGTAGACCATGTTTTAATACAAGCAACCAGTGAGCAGAGCTGTGTACTGAGATAGTTGGTGCATGGAGGGACAAGTGTTCTTTTGCCACGTGGTTGTTTGACGCCATTTTAGTTCCGAATGTAGCACAGCCATTGATCTCTAATATAATAGAGATCAATGAGCACAACCCAATGTGCAGTCTAGTCTGGCACCCCGTGTGCGCTCAGGTGTTTTTTGTTTGTTTGTTTGTTTGTTTGTTTGTTTGTTTGTTTGTTTGTTTGTTTGTTTGTTTGTTTGTTTGTTTGTTTGTTTGTTTGTTTGTTTGTTTGTTTGTTTTGAAAACAATTGAAAAAAGGGGACTTCTAATCGCCAGTTGTCGCAACTCTCTTAATGGTCCTTTATCATGGTGCGGCCATCTTTAGTTCAATTCAATTCAGATACACATTTATTTCCATACTTCGATGAAAAATAACGAAAAGTACATGTAACTGTGGAGTAAAGCAAAAATAACATTGAGTAGCAGTAAGCAGGATAAATGTAATAAATAGAGTATGGGCTGTTTTGATAAGCAGAAGCTTGTAAAAAACAGCCAGACATACAAACAAACAAACAAATAATTAAACAAATAGTTCTCGCATTCAAATTAATGTAATCAAGCCGAGGCTGGAAGGAGAAATAGTCTGTTTTTTTTGTTTTTTTTATACAACAAATATTAGCATTCGTTAATGTTAAATGGACACAGGGAACATGACCAAGATGATGGCAGAGTGAGAATGGTCTTTACACAGCCGCAGCTTTGCCCGTGTTATAGTTCACGGTCAGAACTTGACACCCTGCACCTCCAGCACACTATCCAATAGACTATAGGCCTACATACTTATTCCGCCCCGTCCCCTGTCAAATCTCGTCACGAAGAGTGGTTAGTCAAGCGAACCCCCCCCCAAAAAAAAAATTAAGAATCCAATTCGATTAACGTAACAGCTCGCTCACGATCAGGGATATGCGATAATTGCATTATGTGACATATTTACGTCGCCGGTAGGTAAACAGCGTATCGGGGTACCAACCGCCCCCATCCTCCCGTCTTTAACGTGACTTAAGGGTAAAATCATATCGGTGTAATTATTGTACAGGGACATCTTCAATGTCCACGAGTGAGGTAGTTTGTGGTCACGAAGAAATGCCACGACCAGGAGCTTTGCAAAATACTGGCTGGAAGACCGCGAGTTTCGAGGTACGGTGGTTTATCTCCTACATCTCTTTGTTATTCGGAAAGAGCAAGGTTGCATAATGTCTAATTCGCAACGAGAGAGATTTTAACAGTTAATACCGACCCTCGGGGGAAAGTATGAGAGGCATAACAAAAAGGGAATCTGAAATACTTACCAACTTGCTTATTACTACGTATCTTTACCCAGGGTATGCAAAACACAGCTATTAGTGCTCTGCATACACGATTGTTTGACTACATTCATTACAGTACTTCAGGCGTGCATGGAAAATGAACATCTACAAAACACCTGCAAACTTGTTCATACTCTAAATATTTTGCAATTCGATGATTATACAAAATATTAGTATAGATATAGAATTATTTATTTTTTAATAGCCATAGTTTCTCTTTAATGTGCTAATAATACACGGGAAGCACGGGGTATTTAATTTGTTAACCATTAATTATTGGAATTTTAGATATTAATATGTTTGTATATCTAAATTCCAGTAACCAGTGAGTAATTGAAGTAACTTACCAGTTACCAATCTTGTAGGTCTACGGTTCTGGTTAAATAATTATGCAAAATAATTCACACAACAATAGAGTAATAAAGTACCGTGTCTTCTCACACGTTGTGATCTAGTGTGTTCTGATGCAGAAAAGAACATTATCTTGTGACATGTTTGTCATTTCCCCGTTTTGTCCCCTAACTTTGGCAGATGTTCCGTGGGCAACGAGCTGTTTCTTCCCGGCTCGATTGGTCGCTCCCTCACGCCGAAAGAGTGTGAAGCAACTCTGTAAAAAAAAAAAAAAATCTCCGCAAGAGAGATGATGGATGTTGGTGACTTAACGCGCTGCAATGGTTCCCGCATCATGTGCTGGTTTCAGTGATTTGGCCCATTAGCCCTTCCGGTTACAGACCCCTACTAAAAAAAAAGAAGCCATTGAGTCAATTATGATGTCACGTGCGTAGTGTGACAGGTGACCAAATCTGTTGATAGGCACCCCCCCCAGCTTACTAAGCGTGTCCCGTTAGAAAGCGGCAAAGTTTCCCACAATTAAAACTGTCCATGATGAAGCACATCAGATAAAGTTTCCCATTGGATAATTATGATATCAACCCTTTTGTGTTGTTTTTGTAGAGGAAACAATTGAGGGAGACAGAATATCCTGGGACATATTTCATTGGAATTAACTTCCTCTCTTGCAAAGGAAAACACAGACGAACAAATGTAATTGTTTTGACAGACATTGGTGTTATTTAATGGTGTAGATTTTGATTCTCTTTTCGGTATCTATAACAGCTCTGTTTTTGCAGTGCATCAGGTTGGCGTACAGAATGGACTGACAAGTTTAGTGTGCATTCATATAGGAATTACTGGTATATTCATGAATTCCGGACTCAAAATGTATTCACTTCTGGACTGACAGGGTTACCCTGTCTAAATTCAACGGACAAATAAATATTAAATAAATAAAATACAAACAAAACAAAAGCAAACACCTTGGTTTGGTAACAATTTTGCAAATAGGTAAAGGGGGGGGGGGGGGGAGAAGAACAAAAATTACTTCTTGAAAGAACTCATTACAATTTTCCTCTTGAAATTTAAAATAAATAATCACTGCACCAAGAAAAAGTTCGGTGCCCCTTCCTTCTGTTGATATAATTCCAGTTTGCTTAGCAATGATCGAGAGGGCAGTTGTTTTTCTCGCCAAAGCAGAGGACAAGTTGATGAGAAGATCGTTAAGATTATTTGCTCGTCAAACAACTTGATAATGCGAACACGACTGACACAACACGCAAACCACGCAGTCTTGTTTGCTCTTATATATTATGTCTATCAATGAAACATATCTGACTCAAACTTTGGGGCATAAAACTGATATCTTTTTACATAGCCACATTACTTCGAAGTAAAATGTTTCTCAAAATGCTTTATAATATCGAAAGCTGCTGTAGGCTTCTAAACCAATAAGTTTGTTTTTGCCATTAATTTTAAGAGTGGTTACGAACGTATACCTTCCCTTTAGGCAGCAAGTATTGCTTAATGATTTTCTGCCTAGCAAGAATGAACAGGATACCAGACACATATGGTATTAAGGGTGGTAACCTCAATCTGGCAAGCATAATTTTGTTGTGCTTAGCTACTTTTTGCGGTTAAGCAGTTCTGTGAAATTGGGCCATGGACCCTTTTTACCGCAGTATTCTGCACTACGGACAGTAGATGCAAGCGCTTTTCCGAACTCCGTAAGCACAAAATTATATGGCGAGCAATGCCATAAAATTGGGCCCTGATCGTAAGTGTGACGTATTTCCACTGTAAGCCACGCCCAATTCAAACATGTTGGCTCCACTTAATTACAAGCCAATACGAGTTGCATTAGGCTAGTTTTTCTTTGATGATTTTTGTGTATGCACAATTTCACTAAGAATTGGACTTTGCTTTTACACACGTTCTTCAAAGCCCATGGGCCTTCTCGGAATTCAAGTTGCTATCATCAGAAATGCTTTTGAACGATGAAATGTGTAAAATTGGGGAAATACCTCAGAATGTATGCCATTTTTTGAGTTGGAAGAAGCAAAAACTTTGGGCTTGCAGCAGATGAGCACGTGTGTCGACGCAATGACTTAAGGTTAACAAAAGGTTTGACAGAACGAGGACGTTTTCGGTTCAGTTACGTGTACAAATCCACTGACGATGTTGCAAAAACTAAATAACAAGACAGCCCTAACAATGAGAGAACGATAATAAAGACAGCAGTAGCAGGACTCTGTGAGGATGTATGGGACCCGTTGAAACCGAGGACTGCAACAAAAAGTGATCCGGGTGTTCTGATAGAGTGAGGAAATCCTCGCTTCGCTTTCGTGTACAAAACCAACGGAGACGTTGCTCAAAAAAAAAAAGTCTGAACAATAAGAGGACAAAGACAAGCTCTCGATGTACTGGGTCGGCGAACATAAGTGCGGGGGTGGGTGGGGGACGGTATGGTCGTTAAGGTAAAGTGACAACTTAATGCAGAATTTAATCATACCATGTAGTTTTAAAAACCAAAGGTTCTGTCCCTATAAAGTGCTAAGCAAGATCATCTTTCGTTTACATTGGCGTTATAATCGCATTAAGACTTCAAATCGCATGTAAATCATTTACTAGAGATTTCACAAATGCTGACCGTAGATATTGGATTGTAGCCTTTCGTCCACATGGTTGGCCAACATTCTCTCGATTAATTGCTGTTACAGAATATACAAAAACTGCCTTCATTCCCCCCCCCCATTTTCTTCGACTTTCCCTCTCAGACAAGAGCAGTGAAACAGAACTTAATCGAGACAGTCTGAAAGCTAGAGCTTGACTCAGTCTTTAATTCAGATACCGTCTTCCTTGTTTTTGCCGGACAATCCATCCAATATTTGTACATTATCCCCAAATGGAAATGTAAGATACAAGAGTGCCAGACGTTCTATTTGACATTCATTATCCTTTCCTATTTGAGGAGTTTCAAATGCACCTTTGATTCCTCAGTTCATCTTAAAGAAGCCATTTCCTTTTCTCTGCGAGCCGTTATTTCTTAGAAAACTTTCTTGCGAAAACAATGTTGTGATCATTCCAGTTCTTTGCCAAAAGCCAAGAGAAGACTTTTTTTCTCGAGACAAGAAGTTTGTGCACAATTAAAATGAAACCGCGGTTCTATAATGAATTAGACTCAGAGGCAGCTGTATATACGCAAACAAATGTTTTATGCTAAAGCCATTTCCTTTTCTCTGCGAGCCGTTATTTCTTAGAAAACTTTCTTGCGAAAACAATGTTGTGATCATTCCAGTTCTTTGCCAAAAGCCAAGAGAAGACTTTTTTTCTCGAGACAAGAAGTTTGTGCACAATTAAAATGAAACCGCGGTTCTATAATGAATTAGACTCAGAGGCAGCTGTATATACGCAAACAAATGTTTTATGCTAAAGCCATTTCCTTTTCTCTGCGAGCCGTTATTTCTTAGAAAACTTTCTTGCGAAAACAATGTTGTGATCATTCCAGTTCTTTGCCAAAAGCCAAGAGAAGACTTTTTTTCTCGAGACAAGAAGTTTGTGCACAATTAAAATGAAACCGCGGTTCTATAATGAATTAGACTCAGAGGCAGCTGTATATACGCAAACAAATGTTTTATGCTAAGTTTTTTTCTACTTCAGTGGGTGTGGTTGAGAAGGGTAGAAGACCCGAAGTCTGTAGTCAGAGTTGGCTGTTGGAGCTTTTCCTTTTGCGTTTGAACAATCATGGACATATTGGAGGCCAGACGTGGGGCGAGTTCGTACCCTACTTTTTGATGACCCCCTATATTGTGTTTCTCCCTCTCTCCCCACTTACCCCTTTTCAGGAGGGAAATCATTTTATCTTCACCGATCTAGTTCCCCCGCAAATGGGGGTTCAAGGTCCCAAACAATTCATAGCCGAGACGCAAGAGACTGAGAGACCAGCGCGCTCTCTCCCCACCCCCCTGTCTTCGACTTCCATCATCGATTCGGAGAACACATCCTTCGACGAGAAATCTCTCCTGGGATGTAACAACGAGAGACGCTAATACATTCAGACAACCAGATGGAGAGGCTTAATTCTATCTGCCATTCGGTCGGAGCACTGACTTGATTTAATTAATAAAGAAAGCTGTGCTTTATACGCGCGGTTCCAGCGTTGTATGGAAAGGAAGAAGAAAAGAAAAAAAAAACACTTGGTAGCGGTGCATAACCATGTTGCCTGACCAGTCATGTCAGATAGTGTTCCAATTATAGGAAAGTCTGTGGCATAATGCGGATGAACGGAGATAGAATGAAATGTTAGGAATTGTCAGTCTGTGAAACGAGTACTATCTGTACTAATTTGTACTTCTATACGATTAATAGCAAGGCGTCCATGATAGTTTCCTTCTGAACACAGTCCTGACGTTAAGTTATTGCAACAGTGATCAGGCCCCAATTTCACAGAGCTGCTAAAGCTGGCAATTTTTGCTTAATCATTTTTCTTCTGCTAAGCAATGATAATATACCAGTCAAAGATGGTGCTTGTGACACAGTATTTTGGCTGGTAACCTTATTCTAGTAAGCATGAATGTGTTGTGCTTAGCTACTTCATGAGCTTAAGCAGCTCTGGGAGATGTGGCCCAGAGTGCTCAACATTAACCATGCGCTCATGCAAGCAACACAAACGACGACAACTTCAACTGCACCTTGGTATGGGTTCTGGGTGAAACCTGATGGATATTAATTTTTACTCCCATCATGTTTTCCTCAACTCAATGTAATAGAAATAGGCTTTACAGACAAAACTGTTTGATCTGCATTTACGAAATGACAGAAAATTATATTGGCCACGTCGTGATAAAGAGCTTCAAATAAGTCAGACACTTCGTTAAACTGAAACTTTCACGGGTGAGTTTTATTGTATCTGTTTTGATAACTTTGCCAGAAAATCGGCATTACGCTGAAAAAAAACCCCAAACAAAATATGACCCTTTGCCTGTAATGCTATATCGAGGGTTGTTGAACTGGGGGTAAGGAAAGAGTTTGGGACGCCATCTAAACAATCTTAGAAAACGCTGAGATATTAATGCTGTTTATTCAAGGAAATATTGGCTCCAACCAAAAGTGCATTCCTGCTTTTACATCAAAGCAGTTCATCAACAGCGAGAAAGAAAAAAAAAATCCGTTCACGTCAACCCACTCTCCTTCCTCCGTGAAATGCACTCTCTTTCATCCACAAGAGTCACCTCAATATATGCCAATCTAAAGACCGGTGCAACGGGAACGACACGACGATGCGGACGTTGGAGAATTTGCCCGTAATCACTGACACGTCTGCGGTTATTAAAATAATGATGACGGCATCCTTCCAGCTGGGCTATTTATAGTACTGGGAGGTATCCAACCTGCACGACCAACATGGGCACAAATTAATCAAGGGCTATAGCGGCGTTAGGAGAACGTATTATACACACATGCTTGGATACCTTCGCCTGAAGGTAAAACACTCACGGGACAATTAATCTTAGTTGAGATGGAAAGTTGAAGTCGTTTATTTCATCTGGGAAAGAAGCAACTCCGTAGAAACTTTCGAAAGAGTTGTTTTTTGATTGTATGATTCAGAAGTGTCAACAACAAAAAATGTTTATGTGGGCATGTTGGTATCAAGCCCACGTGGATTCTGGTGCCGATCTATAAAATATGGACAATACCCATGTTTAATGCTCATGCACCTAATCACAGCTATTGATCTACCTACTACTTAATGTTATCCAGTTTTCTTCTTGAGTTATAATCTAAACAAATCTTTGTTCAGATACCATATTCTGGTTTATGATTTATAACACTGTATACCAAAAAGACCCATAATTATAACTGAAGTCAGTTTGTTGACTATAAACAACAACAATAATAATAATAATAACACCAACAATAACGTGCATTTTGATATACATTTTTAAAGCCAAGTGGGCACCCAAAGCATCATACATTACTAACACCCATTACTCATCGGGCCTTGAGAATTCCCAAATCATCTCAACTCCTTGGGAGTATGCAGAACCAAATGGGTGCACAGGTTGCTAAGCATTCACATTAACAATCTCTACCCTTGCAGATACCCATTTACTCATGGGTGGTGAGAAGCAATTACAGTTAAGTGTCTTGCACGCCCGTGGACATGATGGGACCCGAATCCAACTCAAAGACTTTGCCACAAGAATTTGAGTTCCAGTCGGCCAAAACACTTCTAGAAGGTCGTTGACCTTACTGCGTGATTAGCAGTAAGTCAATTAAAAAAGTTAATAATAAAAATAGTAATTAAGTTCACTTTTGTGCGTGTGAAATATTCAGGTGTGCCGTTGTCACGTTTGAAAACGTAACTTTTTTAAACTTAATATGTTTTAATATATAACTATTATCTATTTGTAGATATCACTTTTTTTGTTTAACCTTAGATATTAATAGTTAAAGTTTTAGTGGGTGGACAATCATGAACATGACATTCTGACATTCTGTTAAAATGTCAAGGTGTAAGAGCCAATACCGCACACACCTCAGCATAGTCAATCGATATCCATGTACTCGAATCTCGTTTGGCCAAATTACCTCTACATAACAGAAACTTTCTTTTTAAAGAACAGCAAAAGAAAGAAAAACAGAGTAGAAAGGAGATTCGGGACTTCAGAATGTACTCTTTATAAGCAGTAACCTTTTAATATGCTCTCTATAACGAGAGTTGACTGCACATATGGCCCAATTTCACGATGCTGCTTGCCACGATTTCTGAGCTTACTGCGAAAAGTTGGCCCTAAAGCGTTGTACATTATGAGCCCGTAAGCGCAGAACGTCGCAGTAAGCAGCGCCCGTAAAACTGGGTCCAGGCCTACTGGTATCTCATGCCAAAAACAAGAACCAAACTCAAGTTTTGAGTTCCAAACGTTACCAGATATCATTCGCAGTCTCGCTCAACCCCACGTTACAATACAACTCAAGATGACATCTCACCCACTGAGTGCATGCTTCCAGTTCGTCAAGTAGGTCAGGCCACAATATAGCTACATCAACAACGTATGCAGGAGACGGCAACCGTCATGTCCGATTAGCAGGCAGATGACGGTGATATCGTGCCGGTGCCTTTAGTCCAACCCTCCCGGGATCACTCCCTTCGGTAAAGGACGAGTTGGGACGGTGGATACTTTATCTAACTCTTGAAGGCGGTCTATGCGGTAAGAGACAACTGGGAGTTAGAATGACCGCGGGCGGTCGACTTACTTCTAGGAAGAGTTGGAACTGAATGTAATTTAGTGACGGATTGAACAAATTAATGAGTACCCATATAGCAGAAAGTAGCTTTAAAAAAGCTCAGCCTTCAGGCGTGATTTTAAGCGGACCAAGACATAAGTATAACAGAAGCGTTAGATACCATAAGTTATAAAATGTTAAAAAAATATAATAAATACGTAAAAATCACGCTGAATTACCTTGTAGCATTACCAAAAAATTAGGCTCATCCGTAAGAGTTACGAGTACAGTTTTTAGTTTTTGCCCCCTTAGGTAGGAATTTACCTTAAATTTCGCAGCACAATGACCGTTTGTAAAGGGGGGGGGGGGTCGCAATGCTACTAATCGCATACCGTTTATGACGTGGATACTTGTTTTGATGTTATCCGTAAATGTTACGGTAATTGTTTAGCAGCATGTCTGCAGTAAGAAAAGTCACCGTAAAAACTGTTTCATAGTAGACTCTTTCAATTGCTTTTCATGGCCTGGCAATTTCGTGCGCTTGTAGAAACCCTTTCGATATTATGACTGACAAGGTGGAAAGCCAGAGGGAGTGAGCAGCAAGTGAACAGTGTGTGGGGGACATTAGTATGGCAACCAAGCGAGAACGTGAGCAAAGAGCAAGTCAATCTAACAGGGCAAGACATATAAATGACAGACAGCAGTTTGAATAAATGAAAGCGTGAGACATCGAGCGACAATAAATCATACAAGAAACCAAGCACAAGAGCAATCAATCCAATGATCAGGATGTTATAGAGAGTGAACAAGTACGCAACAAACTCACTGATAAGAATTGAAGAATAAGTATTAAGACTGGGGAAATAGACAGAGAGATAGAGAAAAGAGAAAAATAAAAGAAAAAGATAAGAAAAGGACAAGCTAGTGAAGAACTCAAGCTAGTGAAGAACTCAAGCTAGTGAAGAACTCAGCTAGTGAATAACTCAAGCTAGTGAAGAACTCAAGCTAGTGAAGCACTCAAGCTAGTGAAGAACTCAAGCTAGTGAACAACTCAAGCTGGTGAAGAACTCAAGCTAGTGAAGAACTTAAGCTAGTGAAGTACTCAAGCTAGTGAAGAACTCAAGCTAGTGAACAACTCAAGCTAGTGAATAACTCAAGCTAGTGAAGAACTCAAGCTAGTGAAAAACTCAAGCTAGTGAAGAACTCAGCTAGTGAATGACTCAAGCTAGTGAAGAACTCAAGCTAGTGAAGAACTCAAGCTAGTGAATAACTCAAGCTAGTGAAGAACTCAAGCTAGTGAAGAACTCAAGCTAGTGAAGAACTCAAGCTAGTGAAGAACTCAGCTAGTGAATGACTCAAGCTAGTGAAGAACTCAAGCTAGTGAAGAACTCAAGCTAGTGAATAACTCAAGCTAGTGAAGAACTCAAGCTAGTGAAGAACTCAAGCTAGTGAAGAACTCAAGCTAGTGACAAACTCAAGCTAGTGAATAACTCAAGCTAGTGAATAACTCAAGCTAGTGAAGAACTCAAGCTAGTGAAGTACTCAGGCTAGTGAAGAACTCAAGCTAGTGAAGAACTTAAGGTATTGAAGAACTCAAGCTAGTGAAATACTCAAGCTAGTGAAGAACTCAAGCTAGTGAAGAACTCAAGCTAGTGAACAACTCAAGCTAGTGAACAACTCAAGCTAGGGAAAAAACTCAAGCTAGTGCAGAACTCAAGCTAGTGAAGAACTCCAGCTAGTGAATAACTCAAGCTAGTGAAGAACTCAAGCTAGTGAAGAACTCAAGCTAGTGGAAAAAACTCAAGCTAGTGAAGTACTCAAGCTAGTGAAGAACTCAAGCTAGTGAAAAACTCAAGCTAGTGAATAACTCAAGCCAGTGAATAACTCAAGCTAGTAAACAACTCAAGCTAGTGAAAAAAAAACTCAAGCTAGTGCAGAACTCAAGCTAATGAAGTACTCCAGCTAGGGAATAAGTCAAGCTAGTGGAAAAAAACTCAAGCTAGTGCAGAACTCAAGCTAGTGAAGAACTCCAGCTAGTGAAGAACTCAAGCTAGTGGAAAAACACTCAAGCTAGTGAAGTACTCAAGCTAGTGAAGAACTCAAGCTAGTGAAAAACTCAAGCTAGTGAAGAACTCAAGCCAGTGAATAACTCAAGCTAGTGAACAACTCAAGCTAGTGAAAAAAAAACCTCAAGCTAGTGCAGAACTCAAGCTAGTGAAGTACTCCAGCTAGTGAATAAGTCAAGCTAGTGGAAAAAAACTCAAGCTAGTGAAGAACTCAAGTAAAAAGAAACCATTCAAGAACGTAATTACTTGAAAAACTTAGTTTATAAGCAGCGCGGAGGTAAAAAGGAGGACAACAATCACAGGAAGGCTTGTGAAAAATTTATTTTACTTGTTTTATTATATTCATTTCTTAATGCATGTTGTGAAGCAAAGGATTCTCAGAAAAGCAAACTTAATCACTATACTTCTAGCAAATAACCTTACGGAGGGAAGACAAGGCAGGAAGTTTAAGTTTTAGATGTGGGTGGAAAACCTCAGAGAATTAATCCAGGATGAACCCACGCAATCAGATTACTGGACTGAAGATTAAGTCCACATAGTGCCCCGGCGGGATTTGAACCTGGGTCCTAGAGGTTGAGGGCTCTAAAAGACCGAGAGCTACTGATGACCAATTATGCATAAAGATGATTAATGTATAAGAACGTATTGATGGGAAATGTGTTAATTAAACCAAAGTGACATATTTATGGACTTCATAATTAAATGAATTTATAGCTTAAATTATCTTGCTCCTTTCATGACCATCTGGACACAATTTCATAAAGTTATTAAGCAGAGAACCGATGCTTGGAAATATAAGCAAACAATAATCGGGGCACCAGTTACAACAACTAACGTCATGGTATTGTGACTGGTAACTTATAACTTATTACTTATTAGCAATTTTGTTGTCCTTACGGGCTTTATTAAATTTGTCACTTCGGCTGAGACCAACACAGCTTTCTTGGTACTGCACTTTTAAAGGGACAGTACTTATACAATTAATTTGAAAGACAGTTTTTGATAACTACCCACGTGAATGTCTAATTAAATTTGAAGAAACTTGTTGAGACAAACATAACACCATTTTCAACGAGAACAGCAATTCAGCAAGTGGTGCCTCACGGTGGCGAACCAAAAGGAGATGCTCGAGAGAATCTAATTAGCATTATTTCACTGGAAGGGCTAAATTACAGAGACGCGTTCTCCTACGATGGAATTTATGTCAGTAATGATCACCACGAAAGATGACCGGTTAGTGTTTCAAACGCAATTATCAGATGGTTTCGGTATATAGCTCTGCTGTTCTACTTCCTACCGGGTGCACGGCAAGCAGTAACACAACAGACGCAGCAGCAGCAGCAGCAGCAGCAGCAACAACAAAAACAGCAACAGCAGCAGCAGCAACAACAAAAACAGCAACGAGAACAGACAACAAACAACAGGAAGAAGAACGGTTTACTTGTTCAAGCTTTGCAAAGGAGCACACACTTTTCAGGAAAAGAAACTGTTTTGTTACTTTAAACTCGGCGAAGTGCTCATCACGGACAAACCACGACAACCGAGAATTTTAAAACTGGATGAAAAAAAAGCATCACCAGATGGCACTGGTTTATTATGGTTTTCAGCTTCAGTGAAGCATGCGGGGACACTTAGAGTTTATTGGCTTCGGCTTGAACTGAGTTTTCCCCCAAGATTAAAGAAAAATAAAGAACAAATAAAATAAAATTGATAAGTAGTATTGAGAAGAATGAGTTGCTTTTATGTATCGGCTTCGTATCCTCTTTTTAGCGGCGTTGCTTATGCTAACCAAGAGGCAACATTTAAATTTGGGAGCCAGTATGGGACGACCAGTATATAAAATATAGCATGATTATTACATACTATCTAGATTAATATTACTAATATATATTTATTGTTTTTGGTGGAGTAAATTCGTTCACGTCCTCTTGTTTGCTTGAATGACCAACTTGTGACATTTTGTTGAACACGGACTCTAAAAAATGTCCAGGTCAGAACTGATCCGTATTCCCGGGTCACGTGTCCTGGTCGCAGGTCCCAGGTCCGGAGGGTTGGGGGGGGGGGCTGACCCTTTTCTGGGCCAGGCTGACCCGGAAAATGGGTTTTCAACTCGGGTGGCGACAGTTTGCCTCATTTCTGGGTCATATTTTACACAGATACCAGGTCTATACCGACCCGGATCAGGCTCAGTTCTGATCCGGACGCTTTCTGAGTGCGGTTTTCCCCTTTTCGTGGGAATATACCAAAGTTCGGTCTTTTTTTGTGTAGTATTTTGTTCACTTTCATCAAACATGTTATACTTCGATCGCGGTGATAGAGAGCATTGGTGATTTGGGGCATTTTCAAATGCTATTTACGCTGCTCTGGAGGATTTGTACATTGATGAACTTCTTATTCAGTGAGGTCTTCTTATTCAGTGATTATAATCACTGTACTTTGTTTTTAGACCTAGTTATATTATATTATATTTCTTATAGTTCTTTACACTAGATGCACTGCAGAGGACTGCAATCTACTGGGAATTTCCTCGAGCTCCACCATGTCAATGTCCTCTTCTCTTGTACTGACAGTAGTATGTACTTAAATTGTCTATTAACATGTTCTTTAAATTGCTATATCTTTTTAACTACCATCTTAACCATCAATTTGTACATGTCGTTAACAATGCTCCCGAGAAATGATACCAAATAAATAGGCTCATATAAATATACAATGTAGACTATCACTTTAATGTTGAAAGGACGATGCTATAAAAACACCCGAATGGGCCACAATACATTTTAAGTTCTTCGCAAAAACTTATCCCAACACAGCTCATAACGCCAGGCTATTCAACATTAATGTAGTGCAAGTTGCTCACAATAATGTCGTCACACATGGGATCTATTATGTTTAAAAATGAACTCCATAATTTGTCAAGGCTCATTGTGTAATAATACTAACGTCCGTTGTAATAGCTCACGGCCCATTAGACCTTACTCTGGTCCAGGCATCGTCTAAGAGTATTAATGTAAACCCAATTATGCTTGCTTTTGAAACAGCTGAAATACTATTAAAGGCACTAAAAACCCGGTATTTTGGTTCCCCAATTTGGAAATGGACAAAGTTATCCTTGACAAACACAAGGAAATCTTATAAATGTCTGCATAGAAAGAAGAAGAAGAAGAGATTTTGTAGAAGGTTTTCTGTACGACATATATATTAGCTGTTCCAAACAGCCGTCGTAAGTATTATTTCTAGAATGACGGCATATTACGGATTCGTTTATATATTTTATTACCCTGATATGTCTTTCTCCACACATAAACGGCACATCTTTGTGTCGTTCAGCTTTTTCTTCGCCCATTGCAAAAGCAAAGCCGGCCCATTCTGTTGTATGTCCGGCCTAACAAAGTACAGCGCCATGTTGCCATGCACAGGCTAAAGAATGAAGATACCACAAAACACGCACCGTATTGTTCCCTAGTGGCCCTTTATGATCGACGATCTACAGTAACTTACTAAACATGATGCATTATGGCCCATGGTCAATAAATGGGGTACAGTTTTGCTCACGATTCTGTGAGACGTACACAGCGTCCAAATTTTAAATTATAATCGCATAACAGTCGAACAAAATGTCCACTTTATGTTTATATCATAACTATAGTCAACGTTGTCTTCCCTGTCAATCTGTGTTTGGTGCATTTTCTTGTAAACGTGGTTTTTGTTGCTTATTATGTGTTACTTTTTTTTTCTTCAATTAACAACATTTTCCCCCAGCTGTTTAAATATTTGTTTTACAAGTTTCATTCGATATGTAGGCCTATGTTGTAAGGTTCTCAACGGAAAAACCCATGTATTGGCTCTTTTAATTATTTCTTGGATGACATCGTCGTGTTTGTTCTACATGTGTACTGTTTAATGTAATACTGTCGTTATTTATTCATTAATTACAGATACTAAGTAATTCATAAACAACATTTAAAATTGAGTAAAACGAAAATTCCCTACGTTGCAAATTATTGTTCATGTGGTCAACGATAGGAATATAACACATTACTTTAAACTAATAATAATATTCACGACCAAGATATACATTTTAATATATTTTGCAGAGCAGGTGCGTCGTCTCCCTCCAGTGAAGGGATATAACTTCTTGCTTTTCAGTGGAAAGTTATGATTTTGGTAAATAAACATTACAATTAATAGGTTAAGTATCTTCGATTTTTGCCCTAATTACCAATCGTAGCAGAATAAGATATCTTTTTCGACACTGATGGAATGAAACAGCAACAACATCAGCAACAACGACGACGACTATACGCAAACGAGTGAATTCGCCCACCGGTTCGCTTACGGCGCCCTCAGTGGCGAGGGTTCGAAACAGGTGGTCGCTATTTCCGCGAGTTAGTAACTCTTGTCTCCTACATCGCTCGCCATCATCCACGGCTCATCAAACACACCACCGCGCAATGGAGCACAGCACCAGTCGCATCACTACAGTCATCTCGGCTTAATCTCCAACAAACCGCTGACGCTTAATTTCATTTTTCCTCATCAGCTTCTTAGAACAACAGGCGCGGGAACGACGACCATCTGCGAGTGGAGAATACGAAGGAAACTTCGAGATTGTCCGGCGGTGGTTATTTTTAAAGCGATTTTCCTGAACTCTTGCTGCTGGATCCATTTGAAGCCTACTTTGTGACGTAGCAGCAGATGGAGTTGGGCCATGATTTTGGGGGTGTTGGCAATACTTGGCAAGACCGTCATTTCAGGTCAACTGTGGCCTGATTGGGGACTGCGGATGTTTTCAGCATTGACAGCTCAAAGAAACGTGCTCCGGGCTACAAGTTGAAAAAAAGACATCGATTCATATTAGAATTGGAACAGAATATGTCGAGATACAATTACAGTGTTATCTGTGGTTATATTGCACGATTGGGCTCACCCGTCTCATTTCTCACTCCGCTGCTGCAATTAGCTGTACAGCCTCTTTTCATAAGATAAAACGATCTAGAATCGTAAACAACTCGGCCATCGGTACATCCTACATCTAAAGTTTCTTGGATGTTGCAGATTTAAGAAAGAAGAAAAAAAATACTGGAAATAACATTGCCTATGGGGAGATAGAGTTTAACGACAGGACGGTTAAGGGGGAATTTGGTTCTAATCAACAGCGATCGGGCAGTTCGATTTTAGTTCTCTCTCCCGGGTGTTCTCCCCAGCGGCGTTTAAGGAGGGCCGTAACATCCACTTGAGCGCATTTTTAAACGGTCTGGACGTATCTGTGGACTTGTTGGAGCATCTACATCATCGGATACTCTGGATCGATGTTGGCGAGTGCCATTAAGTCCGTATGGGGCAGGCTGCGCTGAGGAGAACCTGTTACTCCGGTGAATTGCGGTAATCGCCAGCAACTTACTACGGGAACTAACAGACTTTTAGGTATAAATAAAAACCGATTAATCTGTAACCTCTACGTCAGTGAAACTCTTGAACTCTTGGGGTTAAGACAGAGAGACAGACACCAGAGAGGGATACAACAGACGGAGGACAAACTTTCAATTTTATTGGTTAATTTTGTTTTCTCTGAGGCAGGCAGAAATGACGTTGCAACCGCAGAGGATATTGCTCCTTCGTGGTGTTTGCATGGCGATATGGTTCATTGAAATTGCATCAGGTGAGTAATGCATTTATTTCATCTTTTGGGGAGATTAAATTTCATCTGTCAATCTTTTTCAATATTGACAGAAATATCTTCTTCATTCCGATGTGGCCGGATACGCTGCCCTCTCGACAGCTTGCCCTTTCTTAAGACAGGATATTGTGTATCCCTTTTTTGACATGTTCTAATAAAAAGTACGTTTCAGTAGTTCCTGCTCTCTTGATGTGGCAGAGACACAATCTGTTGTCCAATACGACAGCATTTCCTGCTGAGCGACCATGGGGTGTCGCCCGGGGAACCACCGGCAGTACTAGGAATGGACTTCTTAGCGTAACTTAGCGTAACTTCCTAGCGTACTTTTGGCGTAACTTCCAGAATTTATTGACACTGATTCACGCCGGAGTTACGAATTGGTATTTCAGACAAACTCGTGCCGTAGCTGTTGTACGTTTTTGTGGAATATCACTGCACTGTAAAAATTACGCTTACTTTTACGATGAACAGCATAAAAGTACCAGTACCCCCATTCTGAGATTTATAAAAGTAATACTAATAATACAGTGTTTATATACATTGTATCACAAACATTCATTAACAAAAACCAAAAAACAACAATAAATGCTTCATACAAATTAATAAAGAAAGAGTTTAAAAAACAAAAAACAAAAAACAAAACAAAACGTAAAAAACACACACTACAGGAACAAATTAAAATACAAAGAGGAAAAATATGTGATAACATTTACTTTAAAATGTTGTATGCCATGAATAAAAATTCATCATCGAAATGTTATTTACATTATTGCAAATAATAATAATAATGCTTTATTTTCTAAGAAAACAAAGCTGTTAACCTTAATAACATTACTCATGAAATCACAAACTGCATTATGTGTAGAGCCAACCAGTTCTGTAGTATTTAATGTAAAATAAATGTTCGCAAACGATGAGACCACAACGGCTCTGTTTGGAGCAAACATTCCTCCCAAATGAGATTTACACATGGTTGTATCTGCAAATTTGCTAGTAATGATTACTTCCTATTCTAATCAAAAACGGCTGTATGTTTTGTCTACGTAGCATTATTATTATTATTATTTTTTACCGCAACCGAATTAAACGATGGTGATTTGTGTTGTTTTCAAATGCTATTTTTTCAACTTTGACAGTATATCAGACGGAATTATTTCTCTTCAATGTTGGTACTGGTAACCTTGGTAATCAGTGAACTTTCAGCTGATAACTGATCATTTTATTTATTATGAAATATTGTTTCGTTCCATCGAAATATCATTTCTTTCCCGCGAAATATTATTTCGAAGAAACGAAATGTCATTTCCTGGGAATGAAATATTATTATTTCGATGGAGCAATATATTACGAGGGAACGAAGTAATAATAAAACAAACCTTGTACTCATTACGGGTTCCGAACTTTACTACACATAGTCTTGTGTACAATATGTCGCTCATATTGCAAACAAGATGGGCTTATCATCCTCAGGTCAGCATGATACCTCTGAATATTGTCATCTTCTATGTCCAGAGTCTTTCTACTTCGTCTGGAGAATTTCCTGATTCCTTAACAAGGCAAAGATCTTAATTTACACAAATAAAACATATATTGATCGCCCTGACCTTACAAGTCCCAAATACAAGTCACAAGAAGCAAGAAGAAGGAAAAATGATTTAAAATGTAAATCTGATCTTAACGATGAGTTTCCATTTCTGCATAAGGGGACCCCCGATATCACATTTCAAGATTCCTGTCGCCACTATCCTGGACAATGTTTCGTCAAACCAAAAACCATAAGCCCATTATGTTTGTATTGGGGTGTCGTAGCGTTGCTTTATGACCGTGCAGGTAGTTCTTATGAATTGTACAGAATTGTCCCGAATTCGAAAAGTAGAGGTCGATTTTGGGACTTCTAGTTTATATTATTTGAATAATGCAACCATTGCCTACAAGGTAAACAATATAGACTACTATTTTTGTACACACGTAAACGGATGAGCGATTATGATTAGATACAATAGGCATTGATACCCTGAATATGCTGCAATCATGATGGATTTTTAATCCATTAAATTGTATTAATTATCCAAATTAACAAGTCAGGTAATTGCAGCCGAGGAAGAGAATGGATGGATGAAATAGTCTGAACCCTTCCTGGTACGGTGGCAATCTGTTAATATTCTTCTTATCGAGTATACGGAACACGACAAACAAAGGCAATGGTGCAGATGAATTTCGAGGGAAGGGTCCACTTTTCTGATGATCCCTTACGTGCTAGGAAAAAAAAATAGGTATCGGTATCAATTCATTATTGTGCCATTGGAGAAATTGGCTCGCTGGATCCACACGGGTTGTTTTTTTCCCAAATGGGACAAAGAAGCTGTTCTACATTTTTAATGTGCATGGAATTACCCTGGGATTTTTTTACAAGCTCAGTTTCCATTTCTCCTCAGATTGAAACAGGTGGATTCTTTTACGACGAATTGACCTATATTTACATATAGATTGGTAGACAAAATGGTTTATTTATTTTAAACTTGAAGAGGCATCACAGTCAGCAGATTGAGTTGCGTCTACATTTACATCTAGTCTATTAATACATGTTTGTTATTATAAATAACTGCTTTTAGAATGCAAAACAATTAGTAATTAAATCCACTTTTTTTTAACGGTACTGTGGACAAAACAAAACGCTCAAAAAGGTTTCAAAATGTTTTTTTAAGGAGCTATTCTTGATTTAGACTCTTGAGACGGAATCAAAAAATGACACCAAAAGCCCATGAAACATATGTCATATCACTTTTTATACACGATTGAGACGCAGTGTGATCACCGTGACACCCCAAATCGGATGCTACTCTGAAATGGCATACAACTTGAAGACAACCGCAGAATCAGCCTTGATATAAATGTGATGTGATGTTTAAACATTCAGGTTTAGAATCACCATTAGTGTTATTTGCAAGCTCTTATGCGCATCTATTTGACGAGGAAATAAACCCAGTTCGGAGTTTTGGCAGGAAGTGCCGTGTACAGAGCTCTACGTTCTACAGAAACCTTCAGCCCTATACGTAAAGCTATAGATTTTCCCCAACCATACCAGTGTCATCTTTCGATTTTCTAGAACAAACAGTGAGTACAATTTGTCTTATTCATAGCATAATTGCTAGTGCAAATGAGTATCTCGATGTGTGTTTTGTTTGCAAGCACTTCACAGATCTTTGCCTTGGGGCAGATAAGAATACTGAACACTAGGCCGTATGGAACATGGTTTGAAAACATGATGAGCCAATGCACGGTTAGACGAAGCATTCCAGGTCATTCCGGGAAAAGAAAAGGTATGACGTCACTCTGATTTGTGTCTTATGAAAAAGCACCAAACCCTTAAAAAACAGGTAAATTGTTATTTTGAGAACAGGATGTGACTGTTACGAATCTCTTTGAATCACAAGGTAAGGCACGGCATGGGCAATAACGGCAAAGTTCAATTATAGACAGACGAATCCCAGAGCTTTGGTAAAGCTTGCAAAACTGCTGCTCTCGATGGGCATACTTTCTTTGAAGCAAGATAAGGTGCAGTGTCAGTGTTATTAGTTTCACGTGAATGTTGTGTCACATAAAATGCGGACACTGGTCTTTGACATTCGACGATGCCCAATGTTGGCGGCTTGCTTTAGCAGCTCTGTGCGATTGGGCCACGGTATTAACAAAATGAGTTTCGATAAAACAAACTGTTAAAAAAAAGGAATATTAACGCTTATAGTTGTAAAATGTTGGCCTTGTAGAAGACTGTGCAGAAATGACAGTCGGAAATCGAGACGTAAAGGCATAATGCAAGGTCCGTGCGCATGCCCCACACTGGATGCAAACAAGCTTGTGATAATGATGATGACGCTGATAATGTCTTCTTGACACGCAAATTAATTTACTCTGTCTTGATTCATACATTAATTAAGGACACATGAGAACGAATTCCAAGTACCGTACAACTTTAACGAGGTTGTGCATTCATGAACATGTCCAACTCTCGCAATAAAATATTCTGCTTCTGGGTCAGGCTGCACTCACGCGAAAGCGAATTCTATTTCACAATCAAAACTCCTACGCTGCAAAATGTGTCCAGACTCGAAGAAAAAGGAATAAGACAGAAATGTGTGCAACTTCTGCGAATGGATGGGTGGGAAAGTGAACCTCTGACGTCACGCGTGACCTCGAACTCAGGTCCCGATTCCATAGTGCTGGAACAATAACGTTGCCATCCTACCGTGTTTTCAGTGAAAATATCAGCGTGTTCCAAATCTTTACCTTGGATTTGCTTGCAGTTCTAAATATCCTACTGTACTAGTATGCCCATAATGAGCAACGACCACTTGTACATACTGGCTCCACTCTTTACCATAGGCCCATGCATTATAACGACATTAATTTGAGATTTTTACACCATGTGTGATTTTTATTGTTCGAGAACCAATCACGTGATCTTTTACAAAAACGCATGTACATGGGGTACATTAACTTGATCATGTCAACCGTTTGTCATTTCGACCGCCTTGTACAGTTATATTAGAAAATCCTGGGTATGAGGTTGTAATTACGCTGTTCAACCATAACAACGGAATGCAATGTGCAACATTTTCATGTACAGACATAAAAGTTATGTCACTTTATAATAAAGTCCCCCCCTGCAATCTACTGCTGCAGTATAACAAACAAATGTTGCATGCTGTGATGAGGTCCATGGTGTTTGTACACCCTCGGGGGAAAATAGAACCCTCGGCTTCGTCTCGGGCGCAATCCACACCCTACGGGTTAACACAACTCCATAAGCCAATTTGATATTTACGGTGGGCACATTTTAGTTGCTTTATTTGGTTTGGGTTTCGTCTGTATAGACCCTAACCAAACGGTGTAATGTTCGCCATATCTCAACAAGGCTAATGGAGCCCCCCCCCCCCCCCCCATCACAGCCAGCAGCAACAATTGTATAAAGTACATAGGGAACATTTCGGATATGCCCTTTTCAAATAATATAAATGTCATTAACGTAAAGCGCATTGAGACGTTATTGTGAAATGCGCTATATAAGAACTAGGTATTATTATTATTATTATTATTATTATTATTATTATTATTATTATTATTATTATTATTATTATTATTATTATTATTATTATTATTACTATTATTATTACAGAAATGTAAAAAAAAAAGCATTATAAAGGTAAAAAGAGGTCAGATGAAATAAGTCTTTGCATCAAAAACCCCAAATAAATACTGATAAGGTAACACTATGGAAAAAGTAATAACATCAATAACACAATTCTTACCAAGCGCATCACACAAAAGTCTCAATGCGCTCTAACATAGGCAACTTACAAACAGGTATCTTTTAGAAGTGATTCGCATACAGTTTCAGTTCTAGCAATTTTGATGCGACGTATAAAATTATTCAAAAGAGAAAGTGAAGAATGCATGAAGGACCGATGTCCGTCAGTCAACAAAGGAGACAACCTGCTTGCAGTTAGAACTGGGCAGACCAGCAAAAAAGCCCAGTAAGGTTCAGCGCTTATGACGTTCTCTCTCTTCTTCCTTAAAATTGGCACAGTGCCAATTTGCGGGCTATTCAAAATTCCCCTTTCTATCCAAAACATCTTGCGGGATTTAATGACCGTTATTTCATTCTCTCGAATCGATTACTCATGAATATGCAAGTAGCATGAATACGGAAAGCCAATCGTTGTGTGTATTTTAAAGTTGAATAGCCCAATTTTCGCCGAAAGATTTTTTTTTAAAGAATATTTTCTTTGACAAAATTTTGACAGATATTTGAAAACGAAAAACATACAAAAAACTTTCGCATATTCCACCGACAGTACACAAAAAATAAAAAACACGCACAATTAATATTTCGTCGCTAATGGATTTGAGATTATGTCGGGATTCCAACAATAATTCATTTTAAGTTTTTAATTATCCACCACTTGATCGTTGCAGATTTGTATTTTTGAATTTTTGTTTATTTTATTTTAATGCAATACCTGAAATGAAAGCTTATAACTTTCTCGAATCTATTAAAATAGCTTTGTATAGTTTAATCAATAAACCACAAGGAAAATCACTGGGTAAGTTTGAAACAATCCTTGAATGATCGAGGAAAAAATAAATAAAACAATTACTAGAGCGGGATTTGAACCTGCAACCCCTGGATTAACTGAGCTACGTAGCTCTAACATTGGCGGTGTTCCTATTTTGTCAATATTTTTGTTTGGGGTGCCAACTTGTATCTGAATTTTGAGGGGAAATCTGCCAAAAATCGGACCTAGCATTTTTAAAAGAAAACTGGACAGACTGTTACAGAAAAACATCAGGTCTTTTAGAGCGGTTTGCATGAGAGGGCATTATTATTAGAAAATTCCCTTTTTGGATCAATTTTTAGACTTCACTCTAGGCACTGGACCTACACCCACTCTTTCATGTGAAGATTCCGTCCTCAAGTGGGATTCTTGAGAATGGATTTAAGGAAATTGGACTTTTAGTGAGGTTATTACTGTCTGAATAGTATTCAAGCTCCTCGATCTAGACGTTTATTGTCGCAAACAGCATGAATTGATTTGTCTTAATGTAACTTCACACTACAGGCTACTGGCGGGGTTAAGGTACGATTGAAGAAAGTGGATTTGCAAAAATATATAGGACTTTTTCTCTACAGGATGATCCTTGGTAATTTCTATTTGAAAACCGACCGTTTATAACATTCATGGAAGTACAATTCAGAAGCAAAAAACCAGGAACAATCCGGAAGCGTCCTAAGTAAAGCTTCTTTTTGGTAAACTTAAAAACGGAGGTTGTTTTAATTGAAGATAGTCAGGGATCGATCAGAGTTTTCGCACAGTAGCATAAAGTATTTAGACTTATTGCTCTAGAAACTTGAATGCAAACCTCACCGCATTACCTTTAAGCCCAATCCTGTATAGAATTTACTCTTTGATCTATTCAATTCAACCATGTTCTAACATCTCCCTAAATAGCATCCCATCTAAAACGGCAGGTGACACAAGAATGCCACACAATAAATCCCATGGCACATGAGTTATATTTCACTTCTGTATATTAGCGCTTCATGGGACACTTTTCCAGCCTCTCGAACGTGAATGGTACATATAAATCAGGCCCTTCAAGATGGGAGAAGCCGCCGCCGCCGCTCTCTCAGTCATCCCAGCCTCAACTTAAAGACGCTGGGGCAATTAAACGACGATATCAAGCGCGTGTTTATTGTTCAATTCTCGAAGCTTGCTCGATTTCAAGATACGGGAATATATTCCGAATGAAGTTGATGCGGATATTCTGGGGGTATTTGCATAGCATGAGATTGTGCCGCTACTTCCTGCAAGGTGTCTGCAACGACCTATGAATATGGCATTTAGGTTATAATGCTGGCATTTATAATACCCACAGTTTTAAAAAACCTGTCCACGTTTTTTGAATTAGGAGTTTCGAACTAGTGTCTTATTCGTGAATCGAGTGGAATCGAATGATTTTATGGTTTTGTTCTCTTCAAAATGAAATTATAGAATGGGAAAATGGAACACGAGAAGAGTATGCAAAGTGTGTGCGTCTGGAACCGTTGGTTTAAATTAAATTCGCCTTCATTGTGACAAATAAATCTTCAAAAAACTGAGTTGAAGAATTGATTGGGGAGGAAAAAGAGGCTAGCGCTTTCGCTGACCTAGCTGTATAATGAATTGAAGTAAAACTTAGTTTCAAATCGTCAATTCATGAGCATGGGTTTCACCTTGAACGTGACATTAAAAATGGTTACCTCCGCGAAGCTTTTCACCATGAATTGAACAATCTATTGTTGAGAAATACCTTCACTTTGTTGTAAGATGAGGTTGGCATTTTCAATTCATACGGGCATCTGCCTACCGCGAAGGAGCCTCAATGCCGTTTGCTCTTTCAACACGAAACGTTTAGACAGTAAACCCTACCGGTTTTGGTTTTTGCCCTACGTTCCAGTGAGGTTTCTTATTTTTCAAAACAGTCAAACTGTGCAGGCAGCCGCACTGCCGCATTTTCGAGTTACACACAAAAGCAGCTTTCGACAACACTAATGAAATAACCGCGCATTCATAATGTTCTGTTCTTGGGACAAGAATGTTCATAGCTCTGTTCGTCTTTCCCCCCGAATGACTCTTCCGAGCTAGTGAACGCGCGGGAGGGCAGGGCGGTTGCGAGTTGAAAAGGGTCCTTCTTGTGTGATTTAGCGTACACTTTCACCTTGTCACTCTATTATATAAAAAAAGAGGCCAGAACTCTCAACCTAATACAAGAGCAAATCTCAGAGCCTTGTGACGTCCATGTTTCTGTATAAGGGACTCTCCAGAATAAAAGATCAATGCAGTTGAGTTATTTATTGTGTGTTAATCGTTTACGTCTGAGACTTCGTTGTCGTGTGAACTAGATAAATAACAGGTTCATTGGGGGAAGAATACCTATATGTACAAGTGTGAGGTGTGGTTTATTTCCCTTACCTGGTTTAGATGGAGAAAGAAAGACAATATTTAGTATCAAAGCTGTTATCTGAGATGGATACTCTTTGTGAATTATCTAATATAAAGGGAAATTTCAAACAAAGTTTTGATAAGATTACGCTTCCCATAAAGGTAGGTCAAACTTTGGTAAACCCCTCCCCCTCCAAAAAAAAAAAAAGAGACAAGAATGTGTTTGTTTTTTGTGGGTTTTTTTTATCAGAAAGCCTACTTGTTAAACAAGAATGGTGGATCCGGCGAAATGATTTCTTCTGAAGTGCCCCAATAATTATAAATCAATAAAAGTTTGTCGACAAATGTGTATCTTCAAAGACCGCCCGAAAGCAACTTTTGGAAATTTAATTGGTGCACATTTGATTACTGCCATGAATACGGCCAGAGTTGCGGTTGGTACCCGCTGTCAACTCACTAGACAAGGATAGATTTGACCTACTTGATGAAAATGGTGACGGTCTTCTATGGCGTTTTCTCATTAAGTAGACACTGTATTCAACTGAGCGTTCACAGGTGAACTTCATTGTATCTTTCTTGATAATTCTGCCTGTAAATCAGCATTACGTTGACAAAAACTATTATATGACCCTATAACTATGACCTTTCTTTATGCAATGTACCGTCTGAACGTTGAAAGAGATAAACAGCCAAAAAAAAAAATAAATAAATAAAAAATGATGTTATTACCCAGCTGGTTAAACTATTGTAAATAAAACCGCAATTTTAAACACATTTACGTGTTTTCCTCACACAGATATGTATAATACAAGCACCGTATACATCGGTGTAAAGAAAAAATTATATTCTTCATCCCCAATGCAAAAATTAACATCTAATAAATTTAAACACATTATACACTCAACCACAGCGTATGACCCCCCTCTCCCTGCCGTACTCTTTGTGCGACCGTCAACATAATAACAACTTCGGACGGCCCTTAGTTAGAAATCTACATTATTTGCATTCTGCAGGAACATCTGTGCATTTGCCCTAGTCATTAATTCCTTCAAGAAAACGAAACGAAAACATAATCAAGCATCCACATATATTCCGTAGCATCTCTTCAACATTACGTTTTTGGTGTCACGTAGATTTGTCCTCTCCCAATTTCCGCAGAACGCGTTAGGTTTCTAACAAGCGTCCTAGTTGACCGTGTTATATTGCAATAATGGAACACAACGCTTGCTCTATAACTAATCCCCGACACTGATTTACTATTCTTCACGAAAATAAAGTTACTGCTTGTGTTACGAATTGGTTTGGTACATCATGATGAATGTGATTTTACATCGATCCATTTCAGAAGTTACTTTGATGTAGTGTTAGAAATGATGGGTACCTTAGACCTGAAATAACCTGTTCAATTCTAGCTATCGTGTTCAGTGCAATCATGAAGGCAAATTATTTTGCGCAGAAAATAATTAGAAAGCAAAATAATTTCAGAACAGAGAGGAAACAACAACTGTTCTTAGCGCAAAGAATTCCTTTGGCAATAAAAACACATTTCTTAGCGCATAATTTATTCCTAAGGAAAGACAAATTTTCTTCGCGCAGCAAATATTCCCAAGGAAGCAAAAACGTTCTGAACTAAAAAATTCTGAAGCTGAATTCCCTGGTGAATGACTGGTGCTCCGCAATATATAAATTTATTTTAGTTATTTTCAATCTTCAGACAACAAAAACATTTTGACCTGGAGTTGTGAAGGGAAATACAAAAATTTAAAAACTGTCATCAAAATTGCTTTTAAACATGTTTTTAAAAAGAACAATCCCCCCAAAAAACAACAACAACTAACAAATAAACAAACAAACAAACAAATAAATAAGCAAACAAACACCCCAACACCCCAGCAAACAAACAAACAAACAAACACCCCAACAAACACCCCCCAAACAAACAAACAAACAAAAACAAAAAAACAAAAACAAAAAACTAACAAATAAAAAAACAAACAAATAAATAAGCAAACAAACAAACAAACACCCCAACAAACAAACAAACAAACACCCCAACAAGCCAACCAGCAAACAAACAAACAAACACCCCCAAACAAACAAACAAACAAATAAACAAACGAACACAAACAAACACCCCAACACCCCAACACCCCAACAAACAAACAAACAAACACCCCAACACCCCACCCAACAAACAAAACAAAAACAAAAACAAAACAAAAAAAACGCAGTCAGTAAACAACAAGCAAACAAACACACAAAAGAATAACAAAAGTAAATAATACACAGCAAGCAAATAAGCAAAACGCCACAAAAGAGAGCAGACAAATGTCAGATTTCTCCGTGTGCCCCCTAAAAAAACTGGTAAGCATTTTTCTGCTTATCGGGTTATGAAATTGAGAGCCGTTCTTGCACCTGTCCTGATATGCCGCAGGGCATTAATGATTTGCAGATCACCTGCACCTGTTTGAATTTTTCACCGACTGTTACACTAACCCATAAAGGGCCTTTCGAATACCTAATAATATCCCATATTTATAATTATGTAAAAATAGTCAGCGTTGGACACAAAACGCGTCAAATCAGTGTGAATTGCTGTTTTTACATTATTGAGCCACGATATTGTAAGCTTAATACTATAAACAGTGTCACGCCAGTGGTATAGTCAGCGACGAAACTATAGGGTAAATTTAGGGGGGGGGCAAGAGGCGCACCATTTTGTCAGGGGGGCATTTCTGGCCAATTGAAACAGCCAATAGTTTGCATTTGCATATTTTTTTAAAAACAAGCCCCCTTTTCAACGCTCTCTTTATGTCATTTAGTCTTTTGTTAAGACATTCTGACGTGGCGGTAACACATGTACATTGTCTGCGTGTTTATAACATAAAATAGTTTTGAAAACACTGAAATCACAACATATACAAAGCTTATAAAGAGTTACTTTTTTGGGGCTACTTTTAATTTTCCAAAAGATCAAATTTTAAGTGGGGATGGGGACATATTTAGGGTGGAGATGAGAATACGCTTTGGCGGTATTGTACAATCGCTGGCAAGTTTTGTATATCAAAATAATTCATTTAAATCTGCTGTTCTAAAGGAAAGTACACCGTGGTTTTTCAAAAAGCACAAAGTACAAACAAAAGTGTGAACCTTGAAGTCAACTTCACTGGTAACCCGTTAGTGAGAACTCCCCAAAAGTAGTTTACATTGGTTTGGATTGCATGGTCCTCCGTATTGGGCTTATTTCGACCTCGGAGATCGAAAGCGTTATACGGCATCGCGTTGCCGTAGGGGCTACACAATATACCTTTATTATGATACATTTGCTGTTTTGTTGTTGTTATTGTTATTGTTGTTGTTGTTGTTGTTGTTGTTGTTGGGGTTTTTTTGTTGCTGTTTTTGTGTTTTATTTTGCTGTTGTTGTTGTGTCGGTGTTTTTTTTCTTCAGTCATACACTAATGTACTGGTAACTAAACTGAGGCTGCAAGATAAACTCGTCTGAGCCCTCTTTGTAAACCCATAATTAAACTATCAGTGTCATTGTGTAGGCAGGGATTCATACAAAGATGGCTGCAGTGTGGTAAAAGTTTAATAATGTGTAGTTGATAGAAATACTAGTCTAAAGTCGGGTAAGGAAGACCAAGTGTTCTCGTAGCCTTGTGACCATGACTGCAGGTGGCACACGAGCAAGGATCTCTCCACATGAAATGGGGCGCAATGTTAGTGATATATTTCTTTTGAATATATCATATACCCTAAAACAAAAATGTAGCATCTTTATTTCCCGGTGCAATTATTGCATCTCCGAAAAAGCCCGACTCTGATTCGATTAGTCGCCCCATCTCCAATAAAACCTTGTCCCACCATACAATCTCGTTTCATGTTCCAAAACCCGTTCTTTTTTGTTTCGTCACGATGAATCCACAAATCCTTGGTCAGAAAAGCAATTACAGTTTATAAAATGTACCTGTACAATACATTTTTTGCCATTGTTATTATGACAGAGTAGTGCAGTATTATGTTGCCATTAATGAAAGCACAATTTCACGACATCGCCCACGTAGCAATGTGTACAAAAACCCGCAAATAGGTATCGAAAACACGGGGAGATAATGTGAACAGCACGCGCTGTTCAAGAGAAATTCAAGAACTTTAGAAGGGGAAAAATTACGTAAACATGGTAAGATAGAAGGCAATCCATTAAGCCACAACAAAGATTTGAACCGTGAGGTATGTAAAAATACGGGGCAAGGGCCACCGAGGTTATTGCGGGACACAACCCCTGCTCTGTTAGTCAAAATTGACCCGGATCTGGGTCCCGTGGGGCCTGACCATTTTTGGGGTCAGTATGACGCTCAATCTGACCCAGAAATGGCTCAGCCTCACCCAGAAATGGCTCAGCCTCACCCAGAAATGGCTCAGCCTCACCCAGAAATGGCTCAGCCTCACCCAGAAATGGCTCAGCCTCACCCAGAAATGGCTCAGCCTCACCCAGAAATGGCCCAGCCTGACCCAGAAATGGCTCAGCCTCACCCAGAAATGGCTCAGCCTCACCCAGAAATGGCTCAGCCTCAGCCAGAAATGGCTCAGCCTCACCCAGAAATGGCTCAGCCTGACCCAGAAATGGCTCAGCCTCACCCAGAAATGGCTCAGCCTCACCCAGAAATGGCTCAGCCTCACCCAGAAATGGCTCAGCCTCACACAGAAATGGCTCAGCCTCACCCAGAAATGGCTCAGCCTCACCCAGAAATGGCTCAGCCTCACCCAGAAATGGCTCAGCCTGACCCAGAAATGGCTCAGCCTCACCCAGAAATGGCTCAGCCTCACCCAGAAATGGCTCAGCCTCACCCAGAAATGGCTCAGCCTGACCCAGAAATGGCTCAGCCTCACCCAGAAATGGCTCAGCCTGACCCAGAAATGGCTCAGCCTGACCCAGAAATGGCTCAGCCTCACCCAGAAATGGCTCAGCCTCACCAAGAAATGGCCCAGCCTCACCCAGAAATGGCTCAGCCTCACCCAGAAATGGCTCAGCCTCACCCAGAAATGGCTCAGCCTCACCCAGAAATGGCTCAGCCTCACCCAGAAATGGCTCAGCCTCACCCAGAAATGGCTCAGCCTCACCCAGAAATGGCTCAGCCTCACCCAGAAATGGCTCAGCCTCACACAGAAATGGCTCAGCCTCACCCAGAAATGGCTCAGCCTCACCCAGAAATGGCTCAGCCTCACCCAGAAATGGCTCAGCCTGACCCAGAAATGGCTCAGCCTCACCCAGAAATGGCTCAGCCTCACCCAGAAATGGCTCAGCCTCACCCAGAAATGGCTCAGCCTGACCCAGAAATGGCTCAGCCTCACCCAGAAATGGCTCAGCCTGACCCAGAAATGGCTCAGCCTGACCCAGAAATGGCTCAGCCTCACCCAGAAATGGCTCAGCCTCACCAAGAAATGGCTCAGCCTCACCCAGAAATGGCCCAGCCTGACCCAGAAATGGCTCAGCCTCACCCAGAAATGGCCCAGCCTGACCCAGAAATGGCTCAGCCTCACCCAGAAATGGCCCAGCTTGACCCAGAAATGGCTCAGCCTCACCCAGAAATGGCTCAGCCTCACCCAGAAATGGCCCAGCCTGACCCAGAAATGGCTCAGCCTCACCCAGAAATGGCTCAGCCTGACCCAGAAATGGCTCAGCCTCACCCAGAAATGGCTCAGCCTCACCCAGAAATGGCTCAGCCTCACCCAGAAATGGCCCAGCCTCACCAAGAAATGGCTCAGCCTCACCCAGAAATGGCTCAGCCTCACCCAGAAATGGCTCAGCCTCACCCAGAAATGGCTCAACCTGACCCAGAAATGGCTCAGCCTCACCCAGAAATGGCCCAGCCTGACCCAGAAATGGCTCAGCCTCACCCAGAAATGGCTCAGCCTCACCCAGAAATGGCTCAGCCTCACCCAGAAATGGCTCAGCCTGACCCAGAAATGGCTCAGCCTCACCCAGAAATGGCTCAGCCTCACCCAGAAATGGCCCAGCCTGACCCAGAAATGGCTCAGCCTCACCCAGAAATGGCCCAGCCTGACCCAGAAATGGCTCAGCCTCACCCAGAAATGGCCCAGCCTCACCCAGAAATGGCTCAGCCTGACCCAGAAATGGCTCAGCCTCACCCAGAAATGGCTCAGCCTCACCCAGAAATGGCTCAGCCTGACCCAGAAATGGCTCAGCCTGACCCAGAAATGGCTCAGCCTCACCCAGAAATGGCTCAGCCTCACCCAGAAATGGCTCAGCCTCACCCAGAAATGGCTCAGCCTGACCCAGAAATGGCTCAGCCTCACCCAGAAATGGCTCAGCCTCACCCAGAAATGGCTCAGCCTGACCAAGAAATGGCTCAGCCTGACCCAGAAATGGCCCAGCCTGACCAAGAAATGGCTCAGCCTCACCCAGAAATGGCTCAGCCTCACCTAGAAATGGCTCAGCCTCACCCAGAAATGGCTCAGCCTGACCCAGAAATGGCTCAGCCTCACCCAGAAATGGCTCAGCCTCACCCAGAAATGGCTCAGCCTCACCCAGAAATGGCTCAGCCTCACCCAGAAATGGCTCAGCCTGACCCAGAAATGGCTCAACCTGACCCAGAAATGGCCCAGCCTGACCCAGAAATGGCTCAGCCTCACCCAGAAATGGCCCAGCCTGACCCAGAAATGGCTCAGCCTCACCCAGAAATGGCTCAGCCTCACCCAGAAATGGCTCAGCCTCACCCAGAAATGGCTCAGCCTCACCCAGAAATGGCTCAGCCTGACCCAGAAATGGCTCAGCCTCACCCAGAAATGGCTCAGCCTCACCCAGAAATGGCTCAGCCTCACCCAGAAATGGCTCAGCCTCACCCAGAAATGGCTCAGCCTCACCCAGAAATGGCTCAGCCTGACCCAGAAATGGCCCAGCCTCACCCAGAAATGGCTCAGCCTCACCCAGAAATGGCTCAGCCTGACCCAGAAATGGCACAGCCTGACCCAGAAATGGCTCAGCCTGACCCAGAAATGGCTCAGCCTGACCCAGAAATGGCTCAGCCTCACCCAGAAATGGCTCAGCCTGACCCAGAAATGGCTCAGCCTGACCCAGAAATGGCTCAGCCTCACCCAGAAATGGCTCAGCCTGACCCAGAAATGGCTCAGCCTGACCCAGAAATGGCCCAGCCTGACCCAGAAATGGCTCAGCCTCACCCAGAAATGGCTCAGCCTCACCCAGAAATGGCTCAGCCTCACCCAGAAATGGCTCAGCCTCACCCAGAAATGGCTCAGCCTGACCCAGAAATGGTTCAGCCTGACCCAGAAATGGCCCAGCCTGACCCAGAAATGGCTCAGCCTCACCCAGAAATGGCTCAGCCTCACCCAGAAATGGCTCAGCCTCACCCAGAAATGGCTCAGCCTCACCCAGAAATGGCCCAGCCTGACCCAGAAATGGCTCAGCCTGACCCAGAAATGGCTCAGCCTGACCCAGAAATGGCTCAGCCTCACCCAGAAATGGCTCAGCCTCACCCAGAAATGGCTCAGCCTCACCCAGAAATGGCTCAGCCTCACCAAGAAATGGGCCAGACCCTCTTAGACCCCGGGTTCGATTCTGTCCCAGGAGGACGTGAACGCTTTGCTTTTATTTGTAGTCGCGGCGTCTTATCTAGAAGTGGAAGTGAAATTAGTTAGTTGTATGGCTTACATTTCTTCGAGACTACATTTTAACTTCATTGAACATTTCGTTCAGCTTTTATTGATAATGGTTAAATAATGTGGGATGAAAAAGGTTATATATATGTTTGGTGTCGTCCACCATCAACGGAGTTAATGACAAGTGCAGGATAGGCTGCTTTTATCGTGAGAGAGAAAATGATTAACCTGGAAGTTCAGTGACTATGAAGTTCATAATCAGCACCAATCCTCCAGAGAAATATGCCCGTCTGAGCTACTTTCAATTAATTCAAATGCGGCAGTCACAATTATCCCTCCACGGACTGCGCAAAAACCCTGACAAATTATAAACCACTTTTTGTTCCCCCCTAACTCAACCAAACTCTACCGAAGAGGGACTCGAAATTCAATTTGTATGCTGCGATGCACTCATTTTCCAATAGAGACCTTATGAAAGTGGAACAAGCCTCCTACGGTAAAACGGCATAACATGCCCTTTCATCTGGGGCTTGAAACAGGCGGACAAAGCCTTAGCCGGAGCCCACAAAGCCATAGTACCTCTCCTCAAAACAAAGATAGTAATTGTTTTACCGGAATCAAAAGTGATGAAATAACTGTGAGAAAGTATGAGCTTTATCCTACAAGAACATTATATTCCGGAGTGACTCCCAGTCGGTGATGAGTCTTTGTATAGCCTTGCCTTATACAGTTAGTACATGTGCTTAATAAGCAGGACAGTTCTTTTCAGAAGTAAGTAGGCTCCCGAATTCCGAAATAATACTCCGCGGTAGAAGAATAAATAGCTATAGACAAGTTCTCAAAGAACAAATCTACACAAGGATAGATATTCACACGGTGTTACCGCAAACTGAATATACATTGATACCTCACCATGCACCGCCTCAAAACCCATATCACCTAAATAGTTTTGTAACAACACAAGCTGGCTGATTGCTAGGCCTACTTTACAGGATGGTTAGTTCGGCGAACCACCTTCTATCAATTCGAGATTCTGAAACTACTCGCACTATACTAATGTGGTTAAATTACAAAAAAATAGACCCCCTTTAAAGCCAAGTACCTAATACTATAGCTTCCCTGGAATCATTTCACGGAACTGTATCTTGTAATATGGATTTTCATTTATTACTCCCAAGAGGGCCTGTTCTACATTTGAAAGGCAAACACCGTTCAGTCGCCGTTTTTTTCTCTCCAAATTGCCTTTTCAATCGCCTGGAGGGTTGCATAGATCTGTTACAGACCTCGACTACTATCTTGGGGCCGTCCTCTAGGGCCCTTGCTCCCCACCATCTGCGAGTGTGTGTGTGTGCGACGTCTATAAAAAAAAAGGGACAAACAAGAACGAGGAGTATAGTTTAAGCTGTTATCGAGGCTGATACGTTACACCGTAGGAATATCAACGCGATGTCCGGGACTGCCGAGGGAAACCTGAACGCCAGTGAGGATGTACCAAACAACGCCCAAGGGTCGCGAGCTGGCGACGAGAAGGTCCTCCTCGCCATATCAACAACTACTCCAACGCATCTTGTTTTGACGAGCAGGTATTTTGTAAAAGGGCTGGAATCCGGGCGCAATTTTCGCTTTCTCTCTCTCTCTCTCTCTTTCCTCGGCTATTTTCTCCCCTCTTTTCTCCGCTTATGAGTTAAGCCCAGAAAGGCGTGAAACTGAACGCTCAAGTGTCGTTATAGAAAAAGAACATGAATGTTTTGTTAATGTTTTTTTGCCGTGAAATCAATCACACGGTTGGTGATGTGTTTTTCTTTTCCCAGAACACCCAGCATGACCGCCGTAGTTATGTCCCTCGTAAAGTAATCCAGTATGCCAGTAGTCTTTTTAAACAACATGTTACCGAGTTCTTTAACTGGAGCATACACAATCCACAGAAGGCAAAGTATTGCCTTCCGGAAGTGCAATTTCAGATGCCCTACGCTCGCTCATGAAAACCTATCCCTCGGTGAAAATTGAAACCCTCCACGATTCGTTAACTGTCTCAATATTATCTTTAGGACGTGGACATTTCTATAAGGATTGGATTCCCGTCCCCTGAAACGTGAACAACAAAAACATAACTCATGAATGCATTGAAAGGAAGGGCGGGGGACGACGTGTCTGTGTGGTGCAGTCGATCCCATTGGTATTGGATCCGAACGCTTCGTGCCTTTATTACATCAGGGACGATGGGACGATGGGACACCCCAATAACTGCGAATTGTTCTGAAACGCGGAATACGAGACTGTAGAGTGGAGCATGCGGGTTGTCAACACACATGCACGGGTTTCTCGGGGAATTCAAAGACGGTCAAGAAGTACGAAGACTTTTGTCTGGGATGTCTTCAGTATGTCCGAAAAGCACCCACTGCCGCGGCTGCTGCTTATTTGAGACACGTGGTTGCAATAATCATTTCATGTTTGAAAAAGAGGAGCGCGTGTTCTTACCACTCCCACATAACTTCATTTTTGGGTCAGGATTGACTCAGTTAGAGTCGGAGCGAGCTGATTACTAGTAAGAACTTTCTGGTTGCATGGACTCGAGGGGCAATGAAACAGAATCGATTCCATCAGGCAAAACCTATTCCAATTCCAAGCGAGAAAGCCTGCCTCAATTAGCATTGTTTTGTTTTGTTATTTGGTAAAAAATATAAAACAATAAAAAATAAAACATTCTTCACCTGGAAAAGTGGTTGGGAGCGAGGAACAATGGGTGCTTTGTTTTATTTTTTTAATTTTTATGTAATTTTGTTAATTTTTTTTTAATTGACTGTTGATATTTCGTAATAGTAGACTGTCGTTCTCATGAGTGGAAACAAATTACTAATGGGTAATATTTTGGCCTTGGCTCAAGTAGGGAGCACCTGAGCTTCAAATGGACAAGATATACAGGTTTTTCAGCAAAACAGTCGGAGTCACGGTGCTCTTGCATATCAATCATTTTATATAATCAGAATTTTTAATTTGATTTACGGTTTCAAATTGAGGATTGCTATTTTAATCTCTCAGCAAGTTCACCGTCTCGGTGTCTCTATTCGACCACGTCCAGTTCGTCTTGCTCTGTTGGGGATCAATACCGGGGCGGTTTGTGGTGGATGCACGGACCGAGTACACGCGGGGTTAATACGCGGTTAACTAAGTCTGACACTCGGGACCGCTGCACGGAGTTATTACACCGCCACTCGCTGGGGAAGGTCGTGTCAGTGGACACAGTGTTTGGGTGGATGGGCGTGCAGCACATTAATGTAGCCTGAGATCTAAATACAGCCCGTATCATGTCCCTAAATGTAGCCCAGGCCTAAATGTAGCCCCAACCCGTTGTGTACTTAACGGTAGCACGGGTTTGTTTATATAGGTACAGGCTTGGCTACATTTATTAGGTCTCAGCGTATAGGCTGGGTTTGCGGCTATACGGTCCGGCGCTACGTTTCCGTGCCGCACAGGCGGAGGACAGTCCACTGAGCACGGCCCTCATTTACAGCCGCGGCTGCTGGTCTCTATAATGAGCATTTTACGGTCAATCAATAACCCCATGTCACTGCCAATTACGAACGGGGGGGGGGGGGGGGGGAGGAGAACACACCTTTTCACGCAAGGAGGCAAACGACCCTTTAGGTCATCCTTGACCGTTCACCAATTAGGGAAGAGTGAGAGATGTAACAGTTACTTCATGCTTATACTGATTCAGTGATGTATGTATTCTCAGATGGTCCGAAAGTCAAAGATTAAAATAATTGTAGCAGGCTAACGTCTTAGCTCTTTTCACACGACAACAACATATCTATTGTCCTTTGCTACGAGTGTAGCAATGTTTGAGACGATTTCAGAAGGGACCTTGGACAGTCCGAACATTGCTGTCCTTTCACACGAAGTGCATTTTGTAAAAGTGTACAACCATGCAAAAATAAAACAAAAGACCACTGCTAAATTGCTCTAGGGTGACAAGGGCTTTATTATCAGAACTAGGTAGCTTCCCGAATGTTCCTAATCTACTCCGAGGTAGTAGATAAATACCCGGGAGTTGCTACAAGAGCAAGTTTAGACATTCCGATACTTTTGTTACCCCCTTCACAAGATTACAAACTTTCAATTCTGAGAAGAAAACGAAATGCTCTTTGTGAGCTCTATCATATCTAACTTTAGCATTACTTACTATTTTTGTATGAATTGTGATTAGCCTGTATAAAGTATTATTATTCATAAAAAACAAACCAAGGGAAACTGACTGGGTTGGTAGAGCCCGTTAATTCGGAGGTCGCAGGTTCAAATCCCGTTCTAAAGTAATGTTTCTTTGTTCAACCCTAAATTATTATTCATAAGGAAAACTGTATATTCAAAATTTAACAGGAACAACTCTTTGGACATGTGAGCTTAAACATGTCCGCTGCAATGCCAGAAAATTAACTTTACATATCGACGAATAATGATATAAACGTAGGCAGGATGTTTTTGCCCATTTTTTTCCCCCACGGAACTAAGTTGTTTTTCAGACCTTTACGACACAATAAACTAATAAGGTCGCATGGCCATGAAGTGTATTTAGATCAAAATAAAAAAGGAGGCGAAGAAGAAGACGGGAAAGAGAGAGAGAAAGAGAAAGAGAAAGAAAAGAGAAATATTAGACCTGAAACTAAATAGCCGTCTCACAAAGGACATTTGAAAATAGTTGAGCGGCAGACGAAGATTTAAAGGCCATTGTCAGATATTATTGCTTTGATGTTCTACAATAACGCGCGTCCAAGGTTTTTTTTTTTTTTAGTATAGTTACTCGTTTTGTTTTTTCTATTTTATTTGCCCCGATGAGTTTCCGAGCGCTGTAATTTGTGATCACATTTGCTTGGATTTCTCAAAATAACATTGATCAAGGCTCAATGTTCGAGGGAATAATGCGGTAAAAAACATTGTCATGTGTTACGTATTTTCTTTCAGTTCGGTTTTTTTTAAAATAAACATTCTTTGCTCGACAGTGTTGATTTATTTTTCGTTATCGGCCTACTTTTGTGCAAGCAGTTCGTTCAGCAAGACTTTGCGCTTTGTTGAATTTTTGTTTTTGTTCTATTTTGTTTTGTTGAATTTTATTTCAAATCAGGTGTTTTTGAAAAGCAGTAAATAACGGTTTGCAATCTTGTCAGTGATTTTATATTTTTATTATTTATTTAGGCCTATTATTAATTAGTTGGCTTTATTTCGATATAAAAAACAAGACCGAGTTCTCTAACAGTATTTCGGATTATAATATTGTATCTTAAGTGAGCTGTGACATTTATGGAACACATTTTATCACTGGTGACACTTTACTATTGAAGTGGAAAATATGAATATTTGGGATATAATAAAATATAAAAATACACACACACATACACATATATATGTATATAAATATACCACACGGCAACAGTCTGTGTACAACCTATGTAATAGTAATTGTATGGTTCTTATTCATTGGAGCTGTGTTTGGTGCAGTCAGAGGGGCTATCTCTATCCACGTTGCAAAATCTTAACAATGATTGGAAGTAATGGGAAGGTTACAGACAGCTCCAATTATGAGTCAACCACCTATTATCAATTTGTGCAGTTCGACCCTCTTCCGGACACAGATCCTGCTATATACAATTGCCAAGGTGACTGACTCAGAAGGACTGGGGGGCAGCAGGCCCAAAATGACTCATCACCAACAGGTCTGGTATTCCAATCTATCAAAGTCCAAACAATTTGGTGATGAGTGACATAGGGAAAGAGGATATAGGAGGATTGAGGCTACATGCTAGTAAAACTGATTAGTCTGGTGGGGCTTTATTTTTTAAACCATCAAGACTTTGTTCTGGTATCGTATAATACTATTTAATTGTCACAGTGCTATATTAAATAGTACTCTTTATAAAATTTCGGGTCAGAATTAACCCATATTCCGGGTTCCAGAGAGCCTGACCCATATCTGAGTCAATGTGATACGGAATCTGTCTCAAATTGACCCAGATAAGGGTCAAACTGACGCAGAATTCGCGTCAAAATCTCATTTTAAAGTCAGTTTCCGGTTTCAGCCTGAGACTGACCCAGAAATGGGTCAGACCCGGAATCCTGGTCAACTATGATCTGGGCGTTTTTAGTGCGTATGAAATAATCCATTGTGTGGTTACACTTGGTGTGCAATGTGTCTGTAATTCATCAAGGACGTCCACTGTCATCTTCTGTTGAAAGTCTTCAAGACATATATTGTCAACGAGTATTATTATTGTTATTATTGTCAGATTGCAGCCTGACTGGGCAAAGTACCCCGGTTTTAATAGAAATTGCCTGTCATTTTGCCCGAAATTGTCTGTCAATCTCATCTTTAAAGACTGTCATAGATGTAACATTCCCTTTCAGTCACACTCGAATAAAGTCGATTGCATAAATTCCAGACGTATATACTGACGAGACCGACGCCCAATCACTTACTTTCACAAAATAGGCTTTTAAAATTAATATGTCACAGTCGCCCGCCTGTGTCTATACAATAAATTGAAATACATGTTCATACGCACGTATACTGAACAATGTAAAATGATTTCCGCAAGATGATAATGTGTCAGTTGTAAGGACTGATCTATAGATGCCAATTGTCCATTGCGAGACTATAGACGTGCAAGAGTTTCTGAAACATTTCTGTCTGCTTGGGGAACTTAATTACGCCAGGGGCAGATCGAATCGCGCTCTTCTCTCGTGAGAAAAATAGTATTTGTGCGCAACGAAAACTATTTTTTAGAAATATCAATGGACGCTATCACCCTGTGTGAAACTATATATCAGCATCAGTAACAGCATCAGGGATTGAGTCAGAAGAAGGAAACATTGCAGTGGGTGCACACTAAAAAGCTTACTTTCTAACAAAAGCACAATTATATTATATTTGCACACTCATGTTTTTTTTTACCAAATTGTAAATTTGAATATATTTCAGACGTTTGTCTGCTATAATTTGAATATTTTTGAGATTAATTATACTTAAAACTTTCTTTATAATCAAAATCTTATGGGAGCACTCAAAGGACATTGCAAACCAAAAATGTGCAAGTATTTTACATATTTATTTTATCCTTTCATCTACGATGCCCACAGATCCATCGTAGATTCTAGTCGAGCAGAGATACAAGTTACAATGCTCGATACAAATGATGTGAAGATTGTAGTAACGCACTACAGCTGAGCACAGTAAGAAATACTTGCAACACGAAATGTAACGTCAATTTGAGAGCCATGGTAATTTCTGATTGACTACACAATGCTTTAGAAAAAGGATATCAAATTAGTGCCAGACAAAATCAAGACTTGGAGATTGTGTAGCGAGCTTCACCAAAGCACAGTAACAAAAAATTAGGAATGCAACTAAACATGCGCAGCATTTTTTTGTTGTTGCGATCTTCGACGTCCATTTTAGAGCCATCGTAATTTCTAGTTGATTATACCATGGTTTAGAAGAAGACAAAAAATCAAGTTAGTGCTAGACGAAAATACTAAGTACTTGAAATCTGTAGTGGCACGTTATACACCTGAGCACAGCAAGAACAACTGGGAAGACCTTACAAATCAAAATGGGCAGCTTTTTGCCATCTGCGACGTCCATTTCAGAGCAATGGTAATTTCTAGTTGATTATACAATGCTTTAGAAAAAAAAATCAAATTATAGTGCTCAAGATATTAAGTTAAAATTGACTTGTGCTTGGAAATTGTAGGCTAGTGAGCTACACCTGCACAGACAGCAAACGCAGCTGATATCCACACAATGGTCAACATCTCAGGTTACACGATACTATATGCCGAATGTTGTATAAGTGAATTTCACAGCTGTGGTAAAGTACTTTACTTAACTACATCAACTTAGCTTTTCTTTTCAAGCTGGAAGAAGCTTCGCATTTTTGTTTTTTTTAGAGACTCAGGGGTGGGGGGGGGGGGTGGGGAGAGAGCACATTAGTTGAGTATTGAGTGCATGACTTCGAGTACAGTTTTGTTGCGTGTCGTGGCCGAGCAGTTTAGTTCATCGGGCCCAAGCTCAGTTGTTGTCAGCAGCAGAGTGTGGGTTCGAATCCCGGTAATGACACTTGTGTTCTTGAGCAAGGCACGTAACCATAATTGCTTCGTAAAAAGTCGGGGAGGTAGTGCACTCTGCTCTGCCAACCAAGCTCCTAGTGGATGATACCCTTGCCTACATCCTTACGGACTGTGAAGGGGGGTAACCCTGTTTCAGCCCCGGGAGTAGGTGGCAACGTGCCCCTGGTGACAGTTGATTTGGGTCGACAGCCCAAATAAGTTAAGAGTATCCCTCACCTTGTGAGTTGGGCGATATCTCGTTGAAAAGTATATTTAAAACATAATTGTTTTCAGTCAATATCGAGCATGGACTTTGATTCGGAGTACGAGTTCCAAAATAGTACTCGAGTTGTACTCGAGGACGAGTACTACTACACAGGGCCAGGGCTGTTGGTGCTACGTTGGAAGACTATGCAATATTCAGGCCTAACTTAAAACTTAGAGATTTGAACCTGATTTGCTACAAACGAACAAACACACACACACACACCCCAACAAACAAACCAACAAACCAACAAACAAACAAACAAACCAACGAACGAACGAGGTAGCGAGCGAGCGAGCAAGCAAGCAAGCAAGCAAACAAACAAACAAACAAACAAACACCCCAACACCCCAACAAACAAACAAGCAAACACTCCCAACAAACAAACAAACAAACAAACAAACACCCCAACAAACAAACAAACAAACAAACACCCCAACAAACACCCCAACCAACAAACAAACAAACAAACAAACGATCAAAGCAAGAAACTTTACTGCAAGAAAATCAACACTAAATTTGAAGAACACCACGGGTGCACAAAACACTTGCTGATCCTCTCAACCCGCCCCCCCCAGACCATTTTGACTCCCGCAGCCAAAACGAAATGCATCCTTTAGCGTCAAGAAGAATAACACTCCAGGCTTGAGCGGCTGTGGGACTCGACGCTTCTCTGAACCTCTCTTGCCCTTGTACCCAGTGCACTCTCTGCGCTTCCAAAACACTCCACAAGCATCGTTTCGAAACCACTCGGAGGCCAGACTATCGGCATTTCGGGGAGGTTTTAATCAATCGGACGGTGGGCTTTAATTGGTGCACCTCCATGATTGGTGACATCGGATCCCTTTCCACATTGCGAACCGTGAATTAATAGTCGATCCACTTGTTTGGATAAACCTGTTCATAGGGTATTGGGATGTTCTGAAGGGGACGTGGGCAGAGTACACGTTCCGTTTAAAATACAATTACCGGGGGAAAAAAACCTTTGTATTATCATTATACAAAACCCGGAAACTTTGCATAGTGAAGAGACTATTAAGTGACTATGAAAGTACTTGTTTAAATCACCAAATACTGTTAAGTACATTCGTACTTAATTACATACTGTACAAATATTTGGCGTATTCGAACGTTGGACCCGTTTAATATAGCTTTACAAAAATTGTTATTTGTATTTCTTTCTTTCATCTGCCGCATACCTTGTCTTGCACGTATCTAGAACAAGGAAATAGTTTTCAATGAAGTCATCCCTTATTTATAAAAAGTTATTGAAAATATAAATACCCCTATATAATTTAAATTTTCATGCAATAGGCCTACAAACAATTTGAAACAAAATTAAATCTTGCAACGAGGATGATTTTTTTTTTAAACTCCGATTTGCCAGTTACGCCCGAATTCGTTTAGCCTTTATATTAAACTTTATGCTAACATGACTTCAGTTGGACACAACCAAAATGTTTATAACCAAAATGGAGGTCAAGTCTTACTCTCGGTTTTTATATATATCGAATTGTTAAATTTATTTTACTTTCATAAATTTCATGTTTTACTTTTCCAACAGTACGATATGATTGTTAAATGCCATACACTTCGTTAGCCTAAAGTATTTGTCGAAACAAAATCAAGTATCACGTTAAACGTAATGTTTTGGACCAACTTGGTCCTGGAAGTTCGAATACGCGCGAGACTTGCAGAGTCTACGGCAAAGTATAAGCCAATCAAATGCGCGCATTCGATCACGAGGACGTCTGTGACATGTTTTAGCAACGTACACGAAAACCCAAGGTTCTAAAAAAAAATAAAAAAAATAAAAATATGATCAAAATCTTTGCACGGTCTGTCAATAACCACTCAATTACTAAAAGAGCTCCAAATGCACAATGTAATTGCAACCCACTTGAAAGATCCGAGGATAAAAAGGATGACATCTGAGGATGGAAATCGGGTTAAACATGAGCCTGGAGGCCGCCAAGCCTGATATCCAAAGACAAAAAAACAACAATGTTGGCTGATGTAAGATCATGCTGTATTACAGTAAAGCATCACGCGTCAACTGATGCGCTGAACCAGTGGGTGTACTCTTCCTTTGTAAACACAAAGTAGTTCTCGCTATGATTGCAGTTTTAAAGATGATACGTCAATGCTTTAGGAAAAGTACATTCATTACAGTGCTTTATATAGTTTCCCATGATACAAAAAAGTCATCCTGTGAGAAATATAAAAGGCTGGTGACTAGTCTATGTTTCGACACCCCTGTGTTCCTACAACCCGACGTTCCGATAACCCCTAGTGACTTGCACGCTAAGGTTATGGGTTACAAGGATGATTGAGGTTAGCGTTAGGATTAGGAAAAAAAACATTAGGCGTCGGAACATAAGGTTGCCGGGAAACAGGGGTGTGAGAACAAAGAGGTTTGGGAACATAGGGGTGTCGGAACATAGGCGTGTACCCGACAGGCTATAGCGTAGGTGGCCCTTTAAAAACCCAACACATAATAACCCAGACCCCCATTGTTGCATCTCTATGGAGCATTCTTATGTTCTGTCCTTTGTCCCTGTACTTAATATCCTCCCTGTACTTAATATCCTTTCTTTGTGGAAAATTTATATTTTTGATTTCCCCTGTGCATACCTTTTGTTCTTATTGTCTTCGGTCTCCATTTAGGTATCCACTAACACAGTTTATCTTTTGTCACGGTTTGTTTTGTTGCACATCCGTACATGTATGTGTTTAGTTCATTCTGGTCAATCAACTGTTAGGGGACAGTTTGTTTTTGTACGTGATAATACTTCAGATAGAAATATAATCCTTACAAAAACTGGCTCTTTTTCCCAAGCCTTGGATCGGACCCCAAGCCCCCCCCCCGGGTCCCGGCTTCGGGCTCCGTTTGAGACACACCGCGCAAAAGGTACACTCTGCTCCAAAACTGATGACGGAGCCCAAGCGAGAACCGGAGCGCAAACCTATAGCAAGGACTTGTGTAATTTTTATAGACAAGCAGTTTTCTATAAACCAAGGCAACCGGTTACGTTAGTTATTTATTACAGTTGTCGTTGTTATTTTATTCTTGTTATTACCGATCATACACTATGACTTTAAACATATTTTGGCAAATGGTGATTGGAAGAACACGAGAGCCGGTCAACCGACCGCGTTTACCTCATAACTAGAAACATGTGTTCGAAATCGAAATTAAAATTATTTTGGAAATAGTACATGCATGGTGTTTTTTAGCTACCAGCGGGGAGAAAATTACCCAATGATTGATGATAATGTGCACTGTTCACAAATAGTGAGAGGTATGTGGATTTAAAGGAAAAACTAAAGCAGTAATGAATAATTGTTTTCTGATAAAATGTTGTTGTTGTTGTTGTTGTTGTCGATTTTGTGTGCCAGCCCCTCAATTTCTAGCATATGGGATTATTGAACGTAGTTATTAATATACAATTGTGAGCACATTGTCTTGTGAATGAGAATCTACTCGAGTTTTCGCAATTAATTCTCTTAATGCAAAATTAACGGAATAAATTGATATTAATGTTAACGTGGTTTTTTTGCACCTTTTGGTTGTGTTTTTTTTATTGTGTTTCAGTAAGTCCCACGCTATACCAATACCATATGGATTTATAATGTAAATACACTCATTGTTTAACAAATGAAAACTATCATGCTTAAAAAAAAAATAATAATAAATTAAAACATTATATGCGCATTCTGCAGACCCTCAAAATGCGCATGTGTGTTTTTGATAAGTGCAAACAGTTCGTTTCTCCTTCAGACTGTCGGCAACAGCTACCGTACAGATATCATTAAGCTCAGAGGGGCAAAGGAACACAAAAAAGAACAAAAAACAACCTAATACAGCTAATTAATCCTACATCATGTTTCTCTCCACAATAACGAACAAATGATTTAAGAGAAGTTCAAAAAAATTATGTATTTTTTAATGAAAGGAACAACAACACAAATCGAGTGCTGGGTTTGAATCACGCCCACCAGAGCTCTTTGTGTACCCCCCCTTCCCGGACACACGAATCCATAACCCTTCATCACGCAACATCAGATAGGTCTATATTAAAATCTGTCTTTAAGATCGTTCGTATCAAGCTACTGAACATAGTGTGTTTACATTCCAACGCATTTAGGACTCCCCTTTAATGCTCAGAACGATCTAGATTAATATCTTCATTTTCATTAGCCTCATTCGGCATGAAATTTCTGTCCTTCCTCGATACGCAGTAATGTTTACCTAGCATTGAGTATGTAACTAATATAGTGTCGCTCACTTAACCGACCCACTTCCACAGTCAACAATACCTTCTATACTTCAAAAACTATCACCACGGCATCTGGTTAGAATAAGGCGTAGGGTAACCAGAGTGTGTTGGATGTAAGGCAAAAGGCGCTGTACTGTACGCGCAAAGTGGCATACTAGAAACAAGAGAGTGGCTGCATTGGTATCGCCAAAATCACCAAATAAACAATTAACACAGCATTTGGTTAGTATTAGGTGTAAGGTAACCAAAATGTGTTGGATGTAACACAAAAGGCACTGTACTGTATACGATCAAAGTGGCATAATAATAGAAACTAGAGTGGCTATACTGGCAACGTTCTAATGGTATCGCCCAAATCCCCAACTTCATAAACTATCGCCTCAGCATCTGTTTAATAGTATTAGGTGTGGGGTAACCAGAATGTGATGGATGTCACGCAAAGGGCACTGTACTGAACGCGCAAAGTGGCGTATTGTAGAAGCTATACTGGCCATAATTGGCAACGTTCTAATGGTATCGCCAAAATCAACAACTTTGTAAACTATCACCACAGCATCTGGTTAGTATTAGGTGTAAGGTAACCAGAATTTTCATGGATGTAACACAAAAGACACTGTACTGTACGCGCAAAGTGGCATAATACAGAAACTAGAGTGGCTATATTGGCAACGTTCTAATGGTATCGCCAAAATCACCAACTATGACGCAAGGCCAGCGTTGTACCAATGATGGGCTGGAATCATTTCGATGTAGTCACGTTACACCTAAATGACTGTTTGGAATCTTTTTTGTGTGATCCATCCATTTCCCCATTACGAAAATGGGGACAAATTACAATTCTTTAACCTCTGGTTAGGTTAAAACCGTGTAAAGTTCCCCTGTGTTTGATACTCTTCAAGTGCAATTTTTGTCAAAAAACAAAACAAAAACAAAAACAAAAAACGTTCGAAGAAGTCACAATTCAAATATATGGTCTGTAAGTTTCTGTACAGAGAACTTTTAGTTTATCTCTGAATTTTAAAGATATTCAATCAAACACTCTCCGGCATTGAGTTTTACAATTTGACTGGCGAAAAAATTTCCTCTTTGAAATGTACAGGTCCATGAGTTTTTTATTCCAATTTCACTCTGAAAGAGTATCAAATAAAACGGCAATTTACAACATGTTAACGTGATGTCAGAGACTTGTAATTTCCCCCGCATTCATCAGGACCCTATCTATTGGAAAATAAGTTCATTCGAAAATTGAATTTGCCCTTGGTGTCCCCGTTTCAGTTGATGTCTTGTGAGAACTTTTAATTTCCCGTAACTTAGTAGCCCGAACATCTGACGTCACACTTCGGAGCTCGCAAATAACGCGAGATACCGGCCTTTCGAACCGGTTTCTAGAATTTGGAACTTACAAAGTGATGTGTTTACGGCGAAGACACCATGTTAATAAACTCTCTGTTTAAGGTGTGGTTGTTTTAGAAAGAACCGGGTGGTAAAACACTTGACGTTTCAGTCAGTGTTCTCCAATCATTTTCAGGAGAAACTCGTTTTTTTCCAGATGTACCTTTGACCTTGCATGCCACAAAAATGTGTCTGTACGCACTCACTCGTGCGTAGTATCAGTCTGGTAGGTGTGCATCACTGCATGAGAGTGTGTGTGTGTGTTTATCCAATGAAACTAGTTGGTTTGTTAGGTCAGTGAATGTCCTTTACGGATGAAGACGGGGAACCAGTCCAGTGAGGTTTTTTTTCTATTTTCCTTTTCCTAAAAGGAAAAAGCCCCCTACTCTTTATGAGAACGATACAAAACTCCTATCCCCGTACACGTAAAAATTGTCTCATTCATGTTCAAACCATTTTCCAATATTTACATTCCAAAATGGTTGCAAAGAACTGTGAAAGTTTAAGAGAGTATTCTAACTTAAGGAAACCTTTGGGAGCCTAATGAGTTTTAGAGTGTGAGAAAAACAGAATCGCGCACTATTATTAAAACCCTCTGAGGCAGAAGTTCCGAAGCAGAAGTTCCTGTTACAAAAACACCATGTGTTGAGACACACCAACACTAATTAATTAAACTGCCTATAGGTAGTTTCTTGTTCTTTGTATTTGTTTTGAATGTGGCTCGACATACCGAGATATGCCGAGACAAACAAGTACACGTTATTGTACGGTGGCTAATTTCCGCTAACATCAAAACACTATTTCATTAAAGCCCTGTGCGTTCGCACTCTAACTTACGGCGTGATAACGCCCTATAACGGTGTGATAGCGCTCTTTGAAGGCGATATAACGCTCTATGAAGGCGTTATAACGTTATTTATTTACGGTGTTCAACGCTCTATTACAGCTTCCTAAATGCTCAAATTTTCGGTGTTATAAGGGCTTATTACAGCTTGATAAAGCTATGTTGTAACTCTCTACAGTTACGGCGTTACAACGCCCATTTTACGGCGTGATGAAGCTCTATGAAGGCGTTATAACGCTCACATTGACGTTGTTACAACGCTCTATTATATCTTTCTAAATGCTCTAAATAATTTACGGCGTTATAACGTCCCATCCGACGGCGTTATAACGCCATCATTTACCGCGTTTTATAACCTGTGTAAGATTGACCATAGTACGATTAATTATACTATATGACTATAACAGTACTCTGCTTTCCCCAGTTATTTTAACTACAGAAAGACTTTTATTATTCTTGTGTATTGCTTATTCCAAATAAACCTCTCCTATATATCATCTACTATTGATATGATTCTATGTTCTGTTAATTTTTTACAAAGATGACTTGGTTAGTGCAAAACTCTAATGCTCGCTGTTTAAGCGAGGAATCCACTGACAGTTATATTAGTACAGCTGGAGATATAGGCAACATTTGTAGTTTTCTGCACTTTGTGGTAAAAGAATAAGACTTGGCACATGTGTTATGTTATACCCAAACTTGAAAACATTGATGAGTGCCATCTCTGAATTGCCCATGGCGGCCATTTTCCAAAAATGGCTGACATTAAGCATACTGTAAAACAGCAACATTAAATCTAACATATAGCGTGAGTTCGAATCCCTCATGATTCGTTCATGAGCTACGTTCACACGTGATTATTTCAAAGTAGTTGGACTTTCACGTTATCAAAACTGCTTTACGATCACAAAGAGATCTGTGGCATTGCATAGCCATCTCGATTTCCCAAGATATGACTCGGTGCAACCCTTGTCTGGTTCCCTGTGCTCACACCTCGGCAAGAAATGCTGGGCAATGTACTAGGACGCTTCACCTGCTTTTTGTTTAGGCCTGCCGAGACGGGCTTTATTAAATTCTAACAGCGAAATTGAGTATTCCGACAGGTGTGTCAAGTTGAGACTTCCCCCCTTTTTAAACAGAATGCATTTCTTTTCAATTACGTTTGTTATTGAATGCTTATATAACAAATCTGACATTCATATCAACTGGCTCATTTCTGTAATAATTGTAGACCCCCTGAACACAAACCTTGATGGAATGTTTTTGATCTGCATTAATTCTCAATTAAAAAGTGATTATGATGCCTGTACTCTATATGGTAATTTATCAGTGACAACTATGATTTCACCAAGATATTAACAAGATATTTTCACAATAAATGTGTCATTTTTCAGATGCAGAAAGAATAATCCCGAATAGGAATACACAATCTGAGCACCGTTTCTGACATTTACATTTCTCAGATTCAAATTTTTTTGAGAAAAACTGATATCTTTTTCCATAACCACATTATTTTGAATTCAAATATTTCTCAAAATGATTTCTATACTATCAAAATTTGCAGTACTTCTAACCATTAAGAAGTAATCATTATGAGTGATAACCATACGTATACCTTCCCTTTAATATTTTGTCTGTCTTTAAATGGTGGCAACAAGAGAAAATGTAATAAGACTTAATATAGTTCTTTGAATCGAAAGACAAACAGGATCTCGTCTCAGAGCACAAAATAACCAAAAAACGCTGTTGATTTCATCCGCACAGGTCAGTGGGACTGCTACGATCCGAGTCGCAAGGAATACCAGGGCACCGTGTCCACGGCGTGCACGACGAGTACAGTGGAGTCCTCGTGTATGGAGTGCCTACAATGGCAAACGGTGCTGGACAGGATTGAACGTCCGTCCTTCAACACGTCCGTCGGTAAGTTAGAACATCATTATCAGATGAAGAGGAAAAAGGCTTTGCATTATGGTTTAGGCGAGTTAGGTCGGTTGGAGATAGGAGGAGGGGGGGGGGTAGGTTGATTCTATAAGAGTTACAGCTAGTGACGTAACTTGGGGGGGGGGCACGTGCCCCCAATTGATGTCCGAGGCCCAAGGTGTCCCCATTTGAAATCTGGACTTTTGATATTAAAGATTACTAGAGTAAAATGTTACATTTAGCTAATGTGATAATTTCAACGTTTTTTACAAACTTTTTTCCTAAACATGCAGACAATGCATTTGTTTTTACACTCATGTCAGATTATCCTAATAGTACATGACGTCACGATGAGAGTGCTGCAAAGGGGATTTTTTATTAAGAGAAATGCAAACGAAAACTAGCTTTAACTGGACAGTGGCGCTCCCCTAGAATAAATGGTGGACCCCTCTGTGCCCCCTAAAATGTTACCCTAGTTTCGGCGGTGGGTACATAAGAGGGGGGGGGGGTATGGAGGTATTCTTCCAATGGGTAATATCGGTTGCATTCTTTCAATTTGAATGCCAGAACAATGTTTGAATGATCTCCCGTGCCAGGAATGAGGATTCCTAAAATACGCCTACGCGACAAAATTTACAAATGTGAAACTCGTCACGCCGTAAAACCAAAATGACACAAATCAGTGTAAACAAAAAATGTAAATGAAAAATTAACAAGAAAACAACTAATCATTCAAACAATTAATGCAATGAAAAAGTAAATGAAATCTACTCCGCTCTCCCCGATCTCGGCCGCTTAAAAAATAAATAAATCAATCAATCAATCAAATTTCCCTGATTGTGTTTTTTAATGTCATAATAAATGAAACAGAATTGAATAATCGAAGCCAATTCTTGTGATATAAGCGCGTTGAGGACAGTGTCCGACTGTCACCCATAGTCAGTCAACCATGACGGATAAGTCCGTCTGTTCAGATGACATCACATTTTATCCTTTTTTTTTAATTAGAGCAAGTCCTTCGCCACTGCCCGTACTTATCAGCAATAATTTTCGCATATGACCGACTAATGACCCGTATTTGATGGATAGCGGTAGCTTAAAGCTGCATTTGACCTTGCTACGTTGCAGAAATCGGTGAGAACTGCATTATATATTCAACATCCGTGGCATTTAAATGTTTCTTTCTACAAATAAATAAAATAAACAAGGTCATTAAATATATTTTCATGAATTGATGCAGAAAATTTCATGTGCCTCGAGAGGTGGTACACAACAACAGCACCAGAAACAATCATCACAATGTAAACAACATCAAAACAAATAAGACCAATTTAAGAACAGCAACAACAACAACATCAGGAGGAGCAACACAACAATAACAATGACGACAACGACGGCGACGACGACGACGACGACGACGACGACGACGACGGCGGCGACGACGACGACGACGACGACGACGACACCACCACCACCACCACCACCACCACCACCAGCAGCAGCAGCAGCAGCAGCAGCAGCAGCAGCAGCAGCAGCAGCAACAACAACAACAACATTAACAACAACAACAACAACAACAACAACAACAACAACAAAGGAACACAAACAACAACTGCAATACTATGTAAAAAAATAAATCGGTCGAGGATCGTTAACTACATATCTTAGCTAAATAATCGAAATCTCTCCAAAAAAGCAAGGACGAAGTACCGCACATCGACTCTTTCATTTCTCATTCAGGTATACATTTTATAGATGCATGCATTAGTGAAAGCATCGCGCGAGCAATGACATATTTTTGTGCTCCATCCTGGCTAAATATATCGTGGAATAATGCCACCAATTTTTAACAGCTTGAAAGAGAATATGAGTGGTTTTCTTTATATATATATTTTTTTACGATTGATGGATTACAACACACTAAACCCTACCCACATCTGTCAATGTCCATGAATGTATTCCGTTCAATTACATTTTAGCTCGTCTGCCGTGATCATAAGACCATGTTTCCGGCAATTAACTATTGTTCGAAGATTCATCTTGCATTTCAAAGCGGATTATCTTTGAAAACCCTTACAAATCCATTGTCAGATTTGGAATATTTTGATCAATCTATCTAAGAAGCAATGTCGTGCCGCAAAGGACCGATCCGATATTCTTTACTCAGTAACATGCTGGTTGTTGTTCAGTAGCTGTTATTTCATCTGACCGCGGAGGAATTACGTTTTTGGAGCAAGTTGCTGAAAATGTCAAAAACTGGAAATCGTTTATTCTTAAAAGAAATTCAATACAATTTAGGGAATGATTTTGATAAAATGAGGAGGGTAAGATTTCACACTGCCGATGATACTGCAAACCAATAACGTACAGTTGTTGTTCAGGTTATGTTTTCATTGCTAACATTCAGCGTAAGGTTGCATATACTTTCTAAGATTATAAATATCGCTCTCCCCCGAAAACCCACAAAACAAACAAAAACAAAACAAAACAAAACAATCACCAACAACAACAAAACAAAAAACATGCGGACTTCGCAAAGGAATCACTTTTTTTTCCATAGGCCACGTACAACACCTTCTTCATTCAGCCGTTATTTTTCTCCCATTAAAAAAAAAACCCTTTAAAATACAATAAAACGACAGCAAAAAATATATACGAATATATTATTCAGCCCCTTTTTTAATATAAAAAACCAAGTCGACTACGGAACGTGACTAAAATAATGGCATCAAGATATAAAAAAAACAATAAACTCAAATGGCTCATAGAGAAAGAGGTTTCATATGGAATGAAACCCGGGCACACACAGAATCCTCAAGGCAGTTCATGTCATCTCCGGTGAAGAAAACTAGAAAAATATAGGTCTAAACAGTATTTACCTTCCCCGTTTCGTGTTCTGGGGCTGTTTTCACGCAAGGTAAATTGCGATATTTATAGGGGAAAAAAATTGCATAGCCACTCGCAAAAAAAAGTAGAAGCCTTGTCATCAGCATGAAGGCCGGTGTTATCTCTCCATTAACAATTCTATTTCAAAATAGATGAAGTCGCATTTTGTTTCAATTCTTCATCTTTTTTTGGCGCCGTTCAGATGGAATTGAAAATAAAATCGTATTCAAACGGCGATGTTTTCAAAATGTTCACATTATTTTCTTTCATCGGGGAGACGGTAAATTCAATCAACATTTTATTTTGCTATAATTTATTATATACATATAATTTACTATCAATGTTCACAAAAATGTTCAGAATTCAGCCTTTTTTTGATTTTGTTTTCTTGCTTAGTTCTACGTATTCATTGTTCAACGATTTATTTGATATTTAAAAAGAACCAACTTTGAACTACTCCTCTCATAAATGATCAAATATAGAGAGCTGTTTAGACTCGGTTCCACTTCGTTTGACAAAGGACGCCAGACAGGTGAAATAAATCAAGATAAATATAAATAAGAAAAGGATCGGAAAGGTCTAAGCAAGCGTGATCATCAGTCAAAGTAACACCATGTAACCTCATATCCTAACAGAGCAGGATTAAGACAGATGGTGGGTGCCACCGGCAGTAGGAAAAGAAGAAGAAGAAAAAACGAGAAAACGAAATTAACGAACAGATAAAAGATGAATTGCATTAATAATCGAACAGTGATCAACAACATAACAGTTACAAATCAACGTGCAAACAGGTAAAGCATGAGGCTTTCTATAATTGATTAAATCGAAAGAGCAGTTTTGAAGAATCGGTTTTAAAAGAAAGTGTTTTAAAAGCGTTATTAAAATCAAGCCTAATATCTAATTGAATCATCAGTGGACCGCTCCGAACGTAAAAAAAAAGACCCAAACGACGCGTATGTTCTGATGGGAGTGATTACAATGTTATGCTCTGTAAGTCAAATTAGACCACCTGTCCCCTGACCGAACCGGTGTCAGCAAGGCCGCACAGTGCAACTTTTAATTACAGTTGCCATTCCCATCATTTAAGGGCAGACAAGCGAAACATTAACGGGTGATAATTACGGAGTGCTGTCCGTACACGGTAGCCTTGTCGGGGGAATTTGCAGTATTTCTTGGAAAATGTACCGCGCTGCACAACCTGTAAGTTGGCTCGTTTAGAGCCTCACCGCGTCATACATTATCTCTTACAAACCATGACTCTGGCTTATGCTTGGGCTTAGGCCCCGGCTAAGGTATGTTATAACAGGTACACGGACCCCATGCCGGAGCCAAAGCTAGAGCCGGTACAAAATAACCGTGTTAAACGGACACCCCTAAATAAATGTATAAAATAAATAAAAGATAAATAATGAAAATAAAATGAAATAAATAATAGTATTAATAATAATAATAAACAAACACAAAACAACAGTAGCAACAGCAGCAAAAAACATCAAACAAACAAACAAACAAACAAACAAACAAACACCCCAACAAACAAACAACCACCCCAACACCCCAACACCCAACACCCCAACACCCCAACACCCCAACACCCCAACACCCCAACACCCCAACACCCCAACACCCCAACACCCCAACACCCCAACACCCCAACACCCAACACCCCAACACCCCAACACCCCAACAAACAAACAAACAAACATCAGCAGCAGCAACAACAACAACTACAACAACAACAACAACAACGCAAAATGTTAAACCCTCAAAGTCAAGGCGACTCGCAAGCACCCGAATCATCTCTTGGATTACCCTTGCTGCATATTGCTTCCCTATATGAGACGGATGGTTCAAACACGGACTATGAAGCCAAATAACAGTTAAAACTCAATACATTAGGCTCAGATCAACACGGTGACACAATAAACATGTAAGTTTATCGGCAACGAGAATTAGTGATCAGTTCTTCCGTTTATTGGTGAAGTTTAGGCGGTAACACGACTCGCGAAAACCCACCAACGTCTCGCTTTAAGTATGAGATTTGTGACATTAATAAATTGAAAGACTTAGAAGGTAAATGTAGCCTCTGGCCTGCACACTTAACAATTTGCTTTGTAGAGAAAAAGAGAGCAGCAATCTGCATGAATGGATATCAAAGGTCGCATTGTTTTAATTTGGTCTGTTAAAACAAAAGGGTCAAAAACAACATTTTTATTTATTTAATCTAATTTTTTGGGGGTGCAAATTTCAACAAAATCGGTGGTCACGTTTAAATGACATACAGTTTATGTTTTCTCAGCAATAATAATAATAATAATAAATGTCCCCGGGTTGATTTCGATTGTCATTTGTTTTGTTTTGTTTGTCCGTTGTCCCCAGCTACGGAAACTAAGTCACAACCTTAGCCCCATTTGTTCGTGTCTTGTCGGCAGGGCACAAAACGTTGTCGCTGTCAAGTTCTCGACTCGCAAACATAATAATCCTGCCCGAAGAGCCAATGATAAAACACAGTCATTATCCTTCAGTAATGCCCTCATTCTGAAGTCTCAAGGTCATTATCAGAACGTGGAGAGATACTTGTCTCGATCCCCGCATCTCTCTTTAACCGCACCATCAGATAATGACCAGGGCCTGGAGTATTTATGTTCGTGTGAGAAAAGTAACAAGTTTAGTTGACGGTGACGTTGCGCGCTACGTCAGGGCATTGTCTCACCACTCAACGTCGTAGACGACAGTAAATACAAGCGTCTAAATACTAGACCTCCATGTCATCATCCCATCTCAGCTCTTCTTGCCGAGGGTATCCCCCCACGCCCCTCCTGTATCATTTTAATGGGCCGTGACACTTTGAGGAAATTGGCGTGGAATTAACACAGCCTTGAGAGGAGACTAAATATGGTTATTTTGTTGTTGCCCCGGTACAATCTACCACGAATTCTTGATAATAGCTTAAAAGATGGTAAGACACTTGGCCGGAGGGGTTTAGTTTCAGACGTATAAAAGTATACATAAAAGCCAGTGGACATTCACGCCATGTAAATAACGGGGGGGGGGGGGGGGCAGCAAATGTGATTAGTATAGTCTACCCTCAATACTTCAGCTGTCAAATTTGTCTACATGTTGCCAGATCGATGTGCAGTTTTTATCATTCACGAATATTGATTTGCCTTGGAATAAGGCTACGAGTGAGTAAGTCACACTGACGAGGAACCCGTTTGATACCGACCCGATAAGGAGAGGGTATCCTCCCAGCATTGTCTGACAGGGTATGTAGTTGGAGATAGTCAGATTGGAAACTTCGTATTCAGAAAAAAAAATCGATGAAAGTGATGAATTGATTTTAAAATTCCAGCATCTTAGGTTTTAAACACACTGGTGTTTACATCTTGTGTTTTTGAAAGGTGTCTGCGGGTTTTGAGGCATCGCCTGATGAGGATTCAATGTTACTTTGCAGTAACACCATGTGTATATAAGCCTATCTACTTTGCTGTGTAGATTAGTTCTTTGTGAATTTGTCTTGCTATTTATTCTCCTGTCGTGGGGTATAAGATTTCTGACTTCGGGAGACTACCAAATTGTAATTAGAACTGTCCTGCTTATTAAGTACTAAAGGTGTAGATTCTGGATGGCACAATCAGTGGAATTCACACTTGTCTCCACTGAGCATAAAATTTACCCAGCCAGTTTCCCTTGTGGTTTATTATTTGATATTAAAACAATATATAATAATAATAAATAAATAAATAGTTTTCAATAAATACACAATAACAACCCTTTTCAACTTATCACATTTGGAGATCCCGTTTTAGTGAAAGAAACACATCATATTATTTGCCGGTTTTTTGTTCAAGCTCATTGGGCTTATTTCGATTGCTCATGCAATCAAATTAAGCAACGTGGATTTCTGTGGTCTCCGAATCCCATTTTGGTGACCTTTGACCCTACTCATGTTTCAACTGTTTCTCTTGAGCATTTGGGACTGGTAAGAACTTTTTAATCGGCGTGCTTTCAGATAAAACATTTATATCAATTAATTTTTCGCTGTTTGAAAACCCCATGTGTCGTCTTTGTGTGCACAGCATTTGTCAGGTTGAAGAAAACAAATCGTATAACTTGTATGGTATAAAGATGGCTGACAAATGTTACAGTTTACGCGAAATTGGTAGAACAATTACATCGTGATCACGCGAATCCCAAACCCAACGTTTGAACTTAATTTGCTTGTGACTCTGATGACGGATTGAGCTTAAACATTCACAGGTTTGTTATTTCCTGTATATGTTTGGTCACATAAAGTGTGGATACTGACCTTTGACAGTTGACCTATGTTCCTCGCGTGACTCAAAAACAATATAAAACTGACCTTTAGCATGTGCCGTATAAAGAGTGTATAGTCTTCCCTAAGCACTGACTATGCCCGGTGTTTATGGTTTTTGTGAGATATAGAGACAAGTTTCTTGACTAGATATTCATATGACATTTCGGCGTTGCAGAGGAGAGTACTTAAGCTCTCACAGAATCATACTTTGGTTACATTTCATTCCGCTCCCAGTAACATGGTCGAATTCACCTTCGCCATTCTTTACTCGATTGACTTACCGTACAAATCACTTGACAAAATCTCGTGGAAAAAAAAAACACATGTCAAAAATGCCCATAGGGTTTTCCCAATGTTGGACCCCATTGACCGGAATGTGCACTTCTTTATTAGAGGAGTGACATCTTGACACACGCGGAGCTAGATTTTGACGTACTGAACATTTCCGGACAAGCAGTCACGGCAATTTATTAAAGGTGGCAACCAGTCCAAAATTTCCAGTAAAGCGGTAAAGCTATTATACTTCTCTTTTTTTTTTGGGGGGGGGGGGTACTTCTGTTTTTTATTTATATCTTTTATTGTATTTATTTATTTATGTATTTATTTATTTCTCTATTTATTTATTATTTTTGTTGCTTGAAGGTACTGAGAACTTTAGATGTTGGACCCAAATGCTTTCACAAACCGGTTCCATGTTTATATTTGGTTTTGTTGCAGCCGTAATGACGGTTACAACTTAGCATTTTTACGCCATTTTTACAGTTAAAACAGAAGCTATTTGACTGATGAAAATTCACAGCTACTTTGCCTGAAACGAACCCTAAATGACCAGCACACTGGGACTTTTGGAACCTCTTTTAAATTGTTTTTCCTACAGTTTAAACTGGATTTATCAAACCAAAAGAGAGGGAGAGAGAGGGGGCATATTAACAACAACAACAACAACGACGACGACGACGACGACAACACACAGAAACAAAACAAATTTAATCAAAAAGTTTCATATTATTTATAAGATAGCTGTCCTGTCAACAAATGTCCCAAGATGTCATGACATTTATGAACATTTGTGAACGCCAAACACCCCGACCGAGTAACATGTCGACTTAACAAACAGTCATTGAACTTGGTTTGTGCCAGCTGCAATATAACGATTTTGTTAAAAGGTCATCTACATGAAATCAATAATGATACGATCTTATGAACCGATGCTTATATTTGATTTATACATATAAAACTTGACAGTTTGTCTTCCGGGAGGTAATTTCGTCGAGGGAGGATTAAAAGTATTTGTACAGTCGTGAGCTTTTGCTCTTGATTATAAAGCTATCATGGGGATTCCCGAAGATCGCTATATGTTGCTAGAAGTTTAGATATCAACAGGAAATGTCAACGTCTTATCGTTTGTTTGTTTGTGGGTTTTTTTTCTTCTTTGATTTGCTTATAACATGCAAAGGTTAAAGAGAGGATTCATATTAACAAGTTAATTCCTTCAATCAGAAGAAATATAAATAGATTTAAAAAAAAATGTATATATATATATATACAAATATAAAAAATCGAAGTGGTTAATATCCGAACAATCGGTGACGAAATTATAACTTTTAACACGTCAAGCAGGTTCAAACAAGAACAATAAAAAACGACGACGGCAGTTGTCGATGACGGTAAAGTTGGTAAAATGCAAAGTCGCCGACGGTTCAATCAATAAGCCGATGCTTCCCTGTAGCCTCTATTGCCCTGGTCTTGGCCTTGGTGCCCCTTCAAAAGTTTCCCACCAACTAAAAGTTATTCCAATTGAAATGTGCCTTCTGCAAAACAGAAACGGCTTTGCCCTCTCAAAAGATGAAATTCCAGGCCAGTTGGGATGAGCTATGCCAACGATGTTGCCAACATTGCCTTGGTATCCAAGAGATTAATTTACAGTGCTGCACAATATTTGCTACTAACGTTACCAATAATGTACCTTATCTTGACTCAAAGAGATTGTACACTGAGCAGTGTCCACACTCTACCAACATTGTCTTGCCCTACCCCCACCCCCACCCCCCAAAAAGGGGGAGAAAAAACAACCAAAAAAACCCAACAAGTATTACACTAAATGTCAAACCTTCCATTTAAGCACGCTTAGATTAAAGGGCCGGAACCGACTTTGAGAATTCGGTAATATATTACCACTCAATAAATTAAATTGTGCAGAACATGCAGTTCCTCAGGTAGAGTGGCTTTAAAACAATCACCACACGCTATCGTATTACCGCCACAAGACGTATGCAGTGATTTATCCCGAATGCAAATGATAGTTTCCGCTCATAACAAAGGGTACGAGATCTCATTTTCTCCTTCTGACATTTCTCGTTCAGAGAGAGAGAGAGAGAAAGAGTGAGAGGGGGGGGGGATGAACATAAATGCCGTATGCATAATAGGAAAAGTCAAAATAAAACCAAGTGATTTGCTGATAATCTTTTCCTATGACCGTGGGTGGTATTCGGAAACCGCTCCACCGCATCAAGTAACACCAGGAAAAAAACAATTCCCTCAAAATAGAATGTCATTATAGGCTGTGGATTAACTGGACTCTTTGGATTCCTATCGCATTAAAGTCCCTCCCATCTCGAATCTGTACGAAACTACCACGGGATTTTCAATTGCTGCACATTTCGTGACTTGGTTCGTCTCACCGATAAATACTCAGGGTAGAGAGTGCAGCGGATGTGATTGTCTTGCTATCAGTTTTATGCGCAGGCCAATTTCGTAAAGGCAAGTGACGTTAATCCGTGTTGAAAAAATGGCGGATAATTTTGAACCTTTTACTCGCACTTAAACGAGTAATTTCGTACGTAATTATCACGGCTTTTTGTACATCAATGTACGTTTATTTAATACACTGGAATACATGCATTTCATCTTATTTATAGACAAGTCAACATAATTTGTTCTCTTGTTTTGCCGGTTTTGCTTAGCGTTTGGGTAGTTTTACTTACACTACTGTACGATTTATTGTGTAATACTTGCTCAGCCAAACACTGGGGACAAATGTCACACATTTCACCACTTAACGTGTAATTCACTCACTAAGGGTACTCTTTGAATTAAGGGGGACAGAGGGGTTGATTTCCCCGAAATTGTTCACATCAGATAAAACCTAAGTACCAGTTTATAATACCGGGTAAAAAGTGTTTTGCTTTCTCTGTTCAGATTTTTGCCATCTTGGTGCTATGCCCGAATTTCCCCCACTGTTTTGCCCGAGCAAAAGAGGGCCGTACCCCCTACCCCCCCCCCTGGGTCGTACGCCTATGATTTGACCTATGTTTCATTGATATGATGTCAATTTTACTCAACTATATAGTTACTTATTTTTCTTTATAACATTTTTGCAGTCTTCTGATCAACGTCTTGAAAGTGGTGTGAAGTTCGCCTTTAAGTTTGCACTTGGGATGTCAGAAAGTTTTGAACTTTTGATTTTATCGTGTCAAGCAACAAAATGTGTACATCTGAGGTTTTTGTTTAAAGAAAAGCCACGTTTTGTAAGGAGTTTAACACCCCGTGCCCCCACAGGCATTCCGTTTATGATTAAAGTAATGCACAAATCAGAATAAATACATCGCCCACGTTGCATGTATTACGAAGAGGCATGTTGTCCTGCCGAAATTGCCGAATGATGAACAAAAAGGGGAAAAAGAAGAAGATGAAGAAGAAAAAAATAAAATAAAATAACATTAAATCGAGGTCTTAGATTTTCAGATGAAACGCGATCCACTACAGGGAAGATAAAGAGTTCTGTTGTTCTCGGTAGGGGTGAACTATGCAACCTTATTTTGTGTATAATATAATATTTGGTGTGGGAGAAAGGGAAGGCTTTGACCCATATACTCTGTGCAGAATTTCATCTTTTTCAGGTTCTCAAATTGCCGATAGGTTAACTTGGGAAGATATGCCTCAAAGCTTCAATTACCCTCAAGTACAATCTGTAAATAACACCTGAACATTGGGGGGGGGGGGGGTACGAATCTGTTCCACACCTGTATGCTAACTTTACTAAAATGTCACCCCTACGGAAAACGTGAAATCAATAATATCGAGTTCTGTTTAACGAGAAACTGAATCTTTGATTTAAAGTAATAACAATAATAATAATAATACTTTTTTGCGCAAATTCTAATCAAAGAAGTTCTTTCAATACACTTTGAGTGTACTTCTGGTACTTCCGGTTTGAGCTCTAGTTTTTGTGAACGCTAATCTAAAAGATAGCTACAAATCCCAACCACGAATACAATATTGAGCAAATTATGCTTTTACCAAAACAATTGCAATCACATAATGGGGCGGACTAATGGTTTGTAGGACATACCGGGTCCGACATTGTGGTTTGTAGGACATTACTGGGTCGGACATCAATGTTTGTCGGACGCAATGGGTCGGACATAATGGTTCAAAAATGTCGTTTGACACAATACTCCATGTTGGACATAATGGTGCGTAACACTTGCTCAAACTGAAGCCATTATTGATTCACAAGGACAGTGTGAACGAGTCCCAGATGAGCTTGTCTGTGTGTACAAAAGGAGAACTTTTGTTAAAACAATTCACGGTCGTCTAAAGATAGTTACAAATCCCCATCATTGATACAACAATGAGCACAATACTTTACGGAATTAATTGCAATCAAATCATGAAAACGGAGCTGTCATTGTATTCAGAGGTAGGGTGTAGACGAGTCTCAGATAGGCTGTTAGTCTGTTTGTACAAAGGGACATTTTTAGTAAAAACAGTCCACGGTTATCTAAAGATAAAGCATCCCCATCACGGACACAATATTGAGCAAAATATGCTTTGCTTCAACAATTCCAATCAAAGAATGAAGGAATTCCACGCTGAAAACGAAGCCATCCTTGATTCAGAGGTAGGGTGTAGACGAGTCCCAGATAAGCTATTTGTCTAGTTGTACAAAAGAAAATCTAATTCACGGTCATCTTTAGATAAGGCTACCAATCCCCATCGTGAATACAGTGCTGAACATCACAGAGCCAGGGTGACTCGAGGCGAGGCCAGGGCAATGATTTGGAAGGAGGGGGGTGAAGGAGCATCACGGATAGTTGGTCCGATTCGACACAGCAAACACGTAGTAGAGGTTGACAAATTTACCCTGGCACTCCGTCAGGGATGCAGTGGTCATTGTAAAGGATCCCACATTTACACAGTGTATCATTCATCACTACAGACTGACAATGATGAAGCCCACTTAGCTTGTTCACTGTAATATTACCGGAATAATTGCTTCCTGCACAATTGGAGATATCACTATCTCCGCATACAAAAATAGTTCCAGACAAACCCGCCTTAAAGGTATAGGGTCGTAGATTGGTAACTACTTCAAAAAATGAATGACTATAAAAATGCTCACTTGGTAAGAAGCACTGCAGCTGTTGATAGTATACACTATTTTGAGAAAGGATTCCATTCGAAGTAATATGGTTTGGATAATTCTTCACCCAAAAACATTTGAGTCTGAGAAACGATTTATGCATAAAAAGGTAAAGAACAAAAATTACGTAAGCTTTTCAGATGGATTACGGACCGTACATAGGCAATGGGCATGCATTTGAGGGAAAAACATGATATTTTTTAGCGTACGTTCCTTTCAAGATGCAAGAGGAACGTGCCTCTCTTGATGGTACAATCTGATGCTTTGATACAGGTGGTGCATTCCCTTCAGATAACCCATTAGCCACGATAGAGCACAACCTTCCACAACTTGAAACTGACATCATATTGTTAGCGAGGCTATAATGTTCCGCACACCGTCTTCTTTTTATAGAAATTAATCGAAACCAAGAAATGAAGTGGCACAATTGTATTTAATCCTTTGTTAAAAACATTGAGTTGAATGTTAATGTAAAGCTTTTTTAAATTTTTATTAAATCGGTCTAAACTGGAATGTAACAACAATGTTAAACACAACACCTTTGTTGATAAAAGTTCTGTTTTCGATGAAGCTGTATGCGTGGTAGAAATTTTAGATAGCAATTTACATGTACATAATAAATATATATGTTCTCTCCCCTCTCTCTCTAGGCCATATATATAAATATATGATAATACTTTATTTATTTATTTTTTTATGAGATGTTGCCTTATACGATGCCCTAGAGGCCACTCAAGGTGAGTGCTATAAGAAGGGAAAAATGTAATACAAGGAGGGAATAAAGAACAAACGTGTAAATAGTAACAAGAACAAAGAAATGTCAGTGCAAAACGCCCACACGTATACACAAACAAGTAGCTTTTCGTCTTTGTGACAATTCGAAGTCACAAAGAAATAATGGTTAAAGGAAAACATATATTGTCCCTAGCATTACAGACTAAAAGCTCGTACGTAGCTGAACAATCCCGATATTCCATTGCTTTCTTAACAACGCGCTTCTACTTGGCTTCTCTTTCATGTTACGTTTTCAACAATGTGGAATAGCTACATTACTCGCCGTGATTATTACAGGGTTTGGGTCCCCTTTCCCTGTTAATACTTTGCTGGCGTATTGCTTTGTCCGAAGATCAAAGTTAAACTTATTACAATCACCTGTCTAGCATGTCCAAACAAGCTACTGCCGATGAAATCCTCGGCTTTGCCGTTTATCATCCTTGACTCATCTTGTCATGTGAAATGACAAATCGCCAAGAATCCGGCAATCGGATTCCCCTCGCCCTTGATGCTGGTTGTGCACAGACCCTTTCTCATCGAAGATTGTGTAATTCCGTCATACCTCACCGCGACCTTATAAAAGGAAACTGAACAATTTCACATAACGAGGTCCCTCGCCGTTACGAATTGAACAAATTGGATGAAAAACAGATTAACCCAAGTATTGGAGAGGTTGTAATTGTCTGATTGCAAACAGTCGATGGGCCACAGAAATGAGTTTAATGTATAGCGAGCTTCCGAAGGGTGCAGTCGCGTTCTTCTATTATTTTCCTGCGGATCAATAACCTTTCTTGAAGATTATATGGAAAAGTTGCCATAAGCACGGGTCTGTTTTGATAACACGAGAGAATATCTCAGGGGGTTTGTGTCTAGCAGTTTTATCGAGCGGGCTGAGGGGATCAGACGAGTTCGCTTTCGTCGGAATTGATACTTTGGTAACTGCGAGTTAGGATTTCGAAGGACGCGTGAACGACGTGTACTTGTCTTTATACGTAAATACTCGGGCAAAAGAGCTCCCGTTAAAAAGAGTTTTGAAAGACTTGTGCGCGCGTACATGTCTTGACGAGAATACTTTGCATTTTGTCCCTGGACTTTTATCTCCTGTTTTGCTTGTAACCTTACCTAGCTTAACTACTTATTAAACAAAAGAGTGTACTTAAGTAATCCTTATTTCATTAAGCCATTTGGGGGGGGGGAGGGTGTCTGTTGGAGACCCAAACCACTTGATCACTTGTTCGTGTTTTGATTACGAAACACTTTTTGATTGCGCGGAATTTATTTGGTTTATTGATTGATTGATTGATTATTTTATTGATTGATTGACTGATTGATTGGTTGATGGATGGATGGATTGATTGATTGATTGATTGATTGATTGATTGGTTGACTTTTGACTTTTCAAAGCAAATACTTTGCTCACTCACAAAAAATACAGAATTTAAAAAAACAAAGACAACTTTAAAAAATACATTAATAGACAAGAAGTGTCTGTCACAAAATGCGGGTCGGTAGCTGGAAATTACGTCCAAATTAACACACGAGCAATTTCATTCGACCTACGGCATGGTAGAAAAGGATGAAACAAAATTCTATTCACTGATTGATTGACTGGTTGATTGTTTGACTTTTGACTTTTCAAAACAAAACTTTATTCAAACACAGAATATACAAAATTTACAAGCAACAAAGAAATATAAAAAAGAGATACATTTACAAGACAAGTCTGTTACAAAGAACAGCTGGGGACGAAATTACATCCAAATTACTACATTATTAAGCAATTACATTAGAAGAACTGCATGGTAGAAAGAAAAATCCGCAAGATTACAGAATCCATTCAATTTCATTATCAGTGATTTGGAATATGTTGCAGAGATCCCATTTCTTGATGAAAAGGGGAACATTGTTCTGTAGCTGGTAATAGCGGTGTTCTACTAAGATTTTACTCTTAATGCGATACTTCCAGGTCTCTAAACAGTCTTTAAAGTTCGAGTGTACATACAACCAATACACGCTTGCTTTAAAACTGACAATTAAATAGTTAGCTAGATCTACTTTTTCTCTCTGTCGGCCCCTGCTATGGTGGATCAGGCACCAGTATGTTTCAAAAGTTAGTGTCAGTTCAGGAAGTAATTGTCTGAGGCACCGATGCAGTAAGTTCAGCGCTGGTTGAATCGATGGGCTTTGGAAGAAGAGGTGTAGCAGGGTTCCCCTTTCTGACGGTCCACACCAGCCGCAAGTTTTTGGTAGATTACGGTCGATGTAGTGGAGAACTTCCTGCGAAGGTAAGATCTTATGCAATAACCGGTATTGTACGTCACCCTCTTTCTTGGAAATGGGTGGTTTGTAGACATTTTCCCACGGTATTGTAGTGTTCATTTGAAGGGTGTCCCTGTGCCAGGGAATTCGAGGATTGTCCGGTAAAGTGTTGAGTTCTTTGTTGAAGACGGTGTACATGTGTTTGGATGAGAAGTTGGCATCGCTGCTGTTGCCGTTGATTTTGATATCTGGCGTTGGGTGGTTCGACTGGAGAAAGAACTCAATTCTTTGGTCTGTTGCTTTAGTCGTACCCCTTTTGTTGAAGAGTTTTGGGAAGGTTTCACTGAGGGTATGTCTTATGTGAGACAGTTCTGCTTCGAGTGCTCTGGAAGATAGCGGGCGCAGTCCCATCCGGTGCTGTGTTTGGATTTCGTCAGCTGAGATCCAGGTTCCATCCTTGCTGAGTAGTTGTCGGACTAGTGTAACACCACATGACAGGAGCCGACCAGAGAGAAGATCTTTGTTACCATGACAACATAAGAACGAACTATTAATAGGTAGGTTCACTACATAATTAACAGACTCGTGTGGTACGCTCGTGATGGCTTTTGATGTGATCCAAGCTTTGAGCATTTCTGCCTGGAAAACTGGGAGGCTGGTAAGGTATTTCGTTTCAAGATTGGTATAAAATAGCTGAAAATCGTGCCCTAGATTACGATACATATGACAGTAGTGAATAACAAAATAAAAAGCAGGGTGTTTAGTTTTACATAGCAAACGCTGAAGTAAAGAAAATCTATATGTGAGAACACGGGATTTAAGACAGACAAGACCAAGTCCCCCCTTCTCTGGGGACTGGAACAGCACTTTTCTGTTGAGCAGGTGGCGTTTTTGAGACCACACAAAATTGATGAGAGTTTCCTGGAGTTCGTCTAAAACTTGTTCTGGTAGAGGGAGAACAGCGAGGAAATGCAGCAATTTAGATGCAGCTATCTGGTTGGCTATGATAATTTTGCCTTTGAAAGACATGGTCCTTGCTTAACCACTCCACCTCGAAAGTGCGTTATTTAGTTTTTCTTTGCACAATTTCCAGTTTTTTTGTCTGGATGTTTCTGTGTTTCCAAGATGGACTCCAAGAAATCTAACATCTTTGCTGTTCCAGAGAAAATTGAGTGGTTGGTCATGTCTGTCTATCCACGCTCCGACCCACAACCCTTTACATTTGTTCAGATTAAGACATGATGATGACGCCCTGCTGTAAATGGTGTAAATATCATTTAATACTTGAAATCCTTTGTTGGATGAAATAAATACAGTGACGTCATCTGCATATGCAGAAACAGTCAGGACCCTATCGGAACCTGGTAGGATCAGACCATGTTTATTTAAAATACTTCTGATGGTATGTAGAAGGGGTTCGATAGCAATGGAATATAACAGCCCTGAGAGGGGGCATCCTTGACGAATACCTCTCTCAAAGGGGAGGGGGGCTGTTAACGTAGATTGAACTTTGACTGTGCTTTGAGCATCTGTGTATAGAAGACGGATGAGGGAGACAAAATGTTCACCGAAACCCATCGTTTGCATCGTTTTGAATAAATAGTCATGGTCAATGCTATCGAACGCCTTCTTTTGGTCTAGGTTGCACAAGGCGAGAGGCAGGTCGGAATGGTTGGCATACATTATGCTGTCTCTTATGACATTGATGTTGTCATAAATGGAACGCTCTGGAACTGCATAACATTGATCGAGGTGAACGACGTCGCCGATAACATTTTTCAGCCTGTTGGCTAAAGCTTTGGCAAGTATTTTGTAATCGGTGTTCAGGAGGGAAACTGGTCTCCAGTTGGAGATTTCGTGAAGGTCCCCTTGTTTGGGCAGGAGTGTAATGACAGCTCTCCTGCAGGATGTAGGAAGGGATTGGGAGTGAATGCTTTTCTGCAGGACTTTAAAAAGGTCGTTTTTCATAATTGGCCAGAAACATTGGTAAAATTCACAGGTAAGACCATCAAGGCCAGGGGTTTTGTTTTTGTTAAGTTGTTTGACGGCTTGATCTAATTCTTCAATAGAAATTGGTTGATCACAGGTTTCAGAATCAGCAGGATCAAGGGTGGGCATGTTCTTGAGAAGGTAATTTTGAGCAGTTGGGGATGTAGGAACATGGGAATAGAGGTCTTTATAAAAGGAATGGATGTGCTGGCGTATTTCACTTGGATCTTCTGTGACAATGCCGTCGTTTAAGCGCATTCCGTGGTGAGTTTTGGCTGAAGAATTTTGTTTTTCCAGATTGAAAAAGAAAGTGGAGCACGAGTCACCCTCGCTTTCAAATTGAAAACGAGAACGAACCAGGGCTCCTTGGGCTTCCTGTTTGTAGATTTTGTTCAGTGCACATCTCTGATTGAGAAGAAATTGTTTCATATCTGGGGTGAGATTGGGGGAGGATTGAAGGTTGTCTATATCATTCTGAAGTTTTTGGATCAGAGCACGTTTATCATTCGCACATTTTTTTCCATAGGTCTGGGTGATGTTTTTGATATGGGCTTTGCCCATGTCCCACCATGTGCAAATATCAGGGTAGGAGGGAAGGTTGTTTTGCCATTTAGTCCAAAACTGGAAAATGATTTGTTTAAAATTTTCGTCTTGAAGGAGTGAGTTGTTAAAGTGCCAATTAAAGCACTTCCCTTGGGGCGCTGAGAGCTAGATTTACAAACAACACTGACAGCACTGTGATCTGACAGGCTGCATGGGATTATGTTGCATTTGGAAACTGTGGGAGCAATATGGGAAGGTAGGTATATGCGATCAAGCCTCGCTTTCGACATAGTCCCAGTAGTTATGTTGTTAGTGCGGAACCAAGTATATTTCCTTTGTTCTGGATTGCGTTCCCGCCAAATGTCGCAAAGAGTGTTTTTGTTGACCAGATTTGAGAGGGTAGAGGCTAATTTGTGCCGTTTTTCGTGAGTGATTGCAAGGCGGTCAAGAGAGGGATTGTGGGTACAGTTAAAATCGCCTCCTATAATTATTTCACCTCGATCATGCTGTGCGCAGTGATGTTCCAGAGCTTCCAGCATTCTCCCTGCCTCTGCGTCTCCCTGTGGAACAAGTAAATTATACAGGTGATATATATTAGAATCATGTTCAATTTCAGTATATAGAGCGTAACTTTGAAAAAGAACAGCATGACTTAGTACAGAGATATTGTTTTTGACAAGAGTAGCCACGCCTGATCCCCTCGTTTTGCCCGGCGTACTATTGATTTGACGTTGCCAATGTTTCCACACAGATGAGGATGTAGGTAAATCATTGACTTCTTGAAGGAAGACTATGTCAGGGTTGAAACAAGTCTGTTTAACAAACTCGTGGAAAGAGGCATTACGAGTCGGATTGGAGCATCCTCCCGTGTTTATTGTTACGAGAGAGAGTGCCATACTGAGCAGAATATAATTTGTCAGATTTATTTTGGTATCAGACGTGACACATCTTCTGTGTCTAGGCTTTTGACAAGTTTACGAACCCTCATTTGCATATTTCTGTTTAGGAGGGGGGAGCTACGCAGGGGTTTCAGTTGTTTTACAAGCCCGGGAGTGTCGCCAGTGAATTTTTTGGCGATTTCACCAGGTCTTCTGCGGGCTTTTACACACTTCAGAAAAGCTGTCATTTGTTTTTGCGAGAGGGGGCCTGTGGGGATGGACAAGTCTCCTTCTTCGTAATTCAACTCACTAGGTTGCGAGTTAGTTTCGGATATGGTGGATGCCGTGTCGTCTGTCTCAATGTCACTCATCTCAACGCTCTCCTGTGTTGTGTCTGAGAGTGGCGGTTGAGGTTGATGGGACGCGTCGCTGGCGTTGTCGTCATCACCATCAAGAGCTTGAGTGAGAGTGAGCGTGTTTGTGTGGTTATCAGTTGGAGGTTTCAGTATCTTGTTCGGAGGAGGGTTGGAGGTGAGTTTGGTTAGTCCTTGACGGGGTGGAGATGGGGTCTTCTTTTTCCGCTTTGTCAGGACTTCTGAGAAGGTTGCCCTTGATGGTCCAGGGGGGAACCCCATATGGAGACAAGGGCTGATTGGTCTGTAGCTTTTGGGTCTTTAGTAGTGGGTGGATCCGGTGGGTGTGGATTGGGGGAGGGGCTTGGGGAGTTTCGGGGGTGGGGTTGGGGGGACGAGGTGTGGATGGGGTTGGGGAGGGCTTGGAGTTGGGTTTGGGTGAGGAGGGGGGTCGTACCCCTACTTCGTCTTGAGCTCTGGGTTCTTCATTGCCATTTGTTTGGTTGTGTTGGTTTCTAGCTGATTTCGGTGGGTGTTTTGGGTCAGATTTGTTTCGGTGCATGAAGATGGGTTTGGGGTTGATGGGGTTTTCGTCCTGAGATCCGTCATCTTCGGTATCATCTGATGCTGGGGTTTTCTGTTTTTTGCAGTTTTTCCGTGTGTGTCCATGTTCCCCACAGGCAAAACATTTGACAAAATCTGTGGATAGGAAGACCCTGTAGTTCCCCCCTCCGTAAGCAATGTTAATGTGGCCTGGGATATTGATATTTGGCTCTATGAATACATGCACTTGGCGGCGAAAGGACAGAACATGGGCCAAGTTTTCCTTCATGCCGATGGGTATGGATCTAATGGGTGAAACTATATTACAAAAATCTCTGATGTTTTCTTCAAGGATATGGTCGGGAATTTCAGGGTACACATTGGAAAAAACTAATCGGGTTGTCTGACGTACAAGAGGTGAAATATAAATCAAAGAGTTGTTGACAACCATACCTTGTGTAACCGCTTCTTCAGCGTGTTTTCTGTCGTTGAAATACATGGCTACACGGTTTCCTGCTATACGGGAAGCATAGAGGATCGTCTCGGGTGGTAAGGTTTTAGCCATTTCATTGACATACGTTGAGATCGGAACATTCTCTCTCACATCGAAAACTATGCCATTGTTGCGGCTCATTTTGGAATGCATTTGGCTATTGTTATACAAGGTTCCATTGTTGATTCTGGGCTGGTATGCCCTGGCTCTCCCACCCCGGCTCATGGTGCCGTTGGGGTAGTGAGGGCGAGATCACACACTTGCCACAACCAAAAATGCAAGGAAAACTACACTAAAATTAATAGAAAAATCCCCCAGGATAGTCCTGTGGGTTCTACATCATGATTACAATACAATAGTAATAATTACAATACATACAGTAAGTCCGAAGACGTTCAAAAATACACAATCTTAGCAGCCACGACGTACGAGCGTACCACCGGTTGTCTGATTGTTTGATTGAATAATTGATCGATTGATTGACTACATACAACTTCGAGGTTACTTTTTCCAGCGCTTTATCCCTTGCATTACCGCGTGTAGGAAAGCAGAAATGTATAAGAGGAATTTTGACCATGGACTTAAAATCGGAGTCCAAGTACATCTCAGTCGAGTATCGAGTGCATGATTTTATGTATCGAGTACAGATTATTTTTCAGTCGAGGATCGAGTGTGGACTTCTATGGCCAAGTATTATGAGAACGGGTACGGGTACCATCGAAACGGTCTCGAGTAGTACTCGAGTAGTACTCGAGTGTCGAGTACCGAGCACGAGTACTACAAGACTGTCCTTTTGTATCAGTAAAGCCCTTTTCACACGACGGAAAAAAACGAACATTCTTTGCGAAATGTTACAATTTTTTGTAAAAAATTACAAATTGGGCTTCGTGTGAAAGGACAGTAATATTTTACATCGCCTACATTCCTTGCGAAATTTTCGCAAACCTTGCGAAATTTTGTAGTAGGTCCCGACCTCCGACAAAATCTTACGCTAGCGTAATTTTTCGCAAGGAATCTAGTCAAACCTTCGTGTGAAACGATCCGTTGTTTATTGACCGACAATCCTCGCGAAAGCGGTATTAACACGCATGCGTGAAGAACCTTCGGGAGCCGACCTTTGTGTGTTTACACACCGTTACCGGGCACTGGTCACCGTTGCGACCATTTGCCACCTCGTCCGCGATTTCCCGCCAAACATGGCCGTTTTGGGTCAAACCATCCATTTTAGATTGGGCGGTTTCCTTCTTCATAATATTTATCAAGGCAATCGTTTCCTCGTTTTTTGGAGGATATTATGGGCATAGTATTATGAATGGACTCCCCAACGTCTTCGCGAGTGTCAGCCATTTTGAAGAATGTTTACATGGTTTATTTTTTTACCGCGACACACTGTCGAACGCGACATACGTCATCATTTAACTGGTACTAGCGCTGTTTAAGAACAAAAACTCTATAGTTCAGTGGTAACCAGCTAAGTCTGTACTCTCGTCTCATGGAACGTGGTCACATTTTTACTTGGTGTCGTGTGAAAGCTTGCGAAAGCGGGCAGGCGTGGGATGACTTCAGCGCTCGTTAAATTCGTCGCAAGGAATGTTGGGTTTTTTTTTCTCGTGTGAAAAGGGCTTAAGTCGTCTTGGTGAGTTACATTATCACGGTAAGTCGATCTTTCCCTGTAAAATAAGTCGACTAGGCCAGGTAAATGATCTCTACGTATGCTTGAGTGGGGTGGCAGTCTTGGGTTCCCGTAAGTATAGGACAGACCGTGTAAGAGATTCAACCTTGGGCTCATACACCTCTTAGAATCTCATGTGCAATCGACCCCCCCCCCCTTCATCTGCTATGGTGTCTGCAAGGTTGGGTTAGCATAAATCTAGCAGCTTGCATGTGTTTTCGTTTGTTTGTTTGTTTGGTTTTTTTTTTTTTTTTTTTGGGGGGGGGGGAAGGCTAATTAAATAAGGGTTGCAAAGACATTTCTTGAATGAAAATCGGTGAGAAGAAAAGCAATCTAATAATTTTTTTTTTGGTTTAAACCTAACATCTTAAAGTATCAAATTTAGGATTCTTCTTTTGAGTCTTGTTAGAAAGTATACAAAAATAACCACTTTAAAAACGTGGTGTATAGTTTATGTCATGACTACCATTAAAGCAAATATTTGGTTTTTTTAAATTATTACTATACTATTTATTCATTCTGTGTAACAATATACACTCTAAAGACTTCCGGGTCAGAAATGACCCTGATTTCAGGTCTCTGAGGGCCTGACCCATTTGAGAGGTCAGCCTGACCCGGAAAGTAGATACAAAATGTGAACATGTCAACTCGGATTCTGCGCGTCAGTTGCACCCATTTCTGGATCAGTTTGACGCAAAATGCGGCTCACACTGACCCAGAAATGAGTCAGGCCCTCGGGGACTTGTATCCGGGTCAACTCTGACCGGAAGCTCTTAGAGGGTAGTCCAAAACGTAGCTGCAACATCAGAACAAAATACAGGGGTATACCTGCTTTAAGCTATAAGTACGGAGACAGCTATGATAGCATACACCAATGCTAAGAAAATTCATTCAAAACAATGAAAGCAATTTCAAACCTAGATTAAGTTGAAGTGACTCTTGTAAACACCTTGAAAGGACAAATCGAAATCTGTAAATTGAAGTCCGCTGCAACGTAAGCTATAAAACGTGCTCAACAATGTTTACTTGAGAACTGTAAAAGGTTTTTTACGTTGGATTTCCAGCAAGCACCACAATATAGGAGCCGTTTGCCCCACTAATAATATTGCTCCAGCGCAGCATTCTCAAGCACCTTGTCCCATTTCGGTGTGTATACTCCAAGAGTGTCAGGATGTTTTGAGACTGCACTAATGCTGTTAAGTTAGTTCAGAGCTGAGTAAGTTTTCAAATTACGGATGACGAGCCCCTTTTTTGTTGTTGGTGTCTGCGAGCTTAGGACCTTGAAGGTCGGTGTAGGAGTTCGAGCGTGTTGTTTACTAGTCGGGTAAAGAAGACAAAGAAGAAAGATGAAGAAGAAAACAGCAGCAACAACGACGACAACAACACTACAAGCAAACCAACAATCAAAACATGTTTCAGAGAATTGCTTTTTCAAGACAGACAGTAATTTCTGTAAACTCTGTTTCTAGTGGGTCAATGGTTCGCTTTTGAGTAGGGGCACATTAGGAGACCTTTACCATCTACACTCTAAAAACATCCAGCCTGACCCATTTCTGTCTCAGTATGACCCGAATGTGTGTCAAAATTACCCAGCAGTTCAAATCCCACCTTTTAATCACTTCCGGGTCAGCCTGATCCAGAAATGGGTCAGTTCCCCTGGGACCTGGAGTCAGGGTCAATTCTTATTAGGGGTAGGTAGGGAGGGAGATTTCATGAACAATGCACCGAAGCCTGAACATGTTATAGCCTTACTGCTTATTGTTTAATTTGTGTCCGAGCCATACATAGGTCCGTTAACTGACATTATCATTGTGTATAATATTGCGTGCGTTTACAGGGTCTGCCTATGTGTCCCATCTGCTCACACTACACTGCCGTGACGCGCTCAAGGTAAACTACGGTTAATTTCAAATTATCTCAGCGTCCACGTGCCTGCCGTTTCTGTTTTTGCAGTCCGGTTTGCCCGGGCGAAGTGATATACACTGGCGCTATGCGAAAGGCTATTGGGCAATGAATAACATTAGGCGTCGCTTTTAAATCGCGGATGCATGATACGGCTTATAACATGTATATTTATTACACATCAATCGTTTGAGAGTTTGAGTTTGGGGGTTATTGCTGTTGACACCTGGCTGGGAAGCCCTGCGTAATCTTCTCTAGTCACCAAACAGACTTTGTGAAAAATGAATGAATAAACCATGAATATGTCCGTAGAACACCCATTACACAGAGCGTATTAAACAGCTTCCCTCCAAAGGTGCCAACAAATTTAATCAACTTATACAGCACAACATGGTATTCATGTTCTTATTCTGAATAGCAATGACAAAAATTCACCCATAATTATTTAACCTTTTTTTCCCCAGTTTGATAAATGTGTTTTTCTAAAAATTGTTATTGGTTATCTTTGATTTAAAAACATATTGTCTTTATTTGTTTTGTTTTTCTTCTTCTCACCAATTTGGTAATTTCATTTCATTGAATTTAAAGAGAAGATGTGCAATAGTCTGTGTTACTTTGAAAGTTTGAGAAGTACGTCATTCCTAAGAACCAATAACTTTTATACCTTTTAAAAGGACCATTACCTTCGGATTTAGCGCTTTGGGATATCAAAAACGTTTGTTAAGAAATGAATAAGGTGAGAGAGCTGTTTTAAAACTAGAATATATGTTTTCACACAGATATCTCTCGAAATTGGGTGGTTTCCCCTTTTTGATTAGTGAGCTAAGACAACGTGTCCCTTAAAAACAGCCAGGGCATTCTCATTGTGCTCCTGGAGAACATAATGAGAAAATACTCCTTCACATGTCATCACAATGTGTACATAATTTGAGAAAACTAGGAATTATTCTTTCGTAAAATACACAGAGAATAATTAGGCCTATTGTGTTGCACATAATGTTTACGTCTATAATTCAACATTCTTGATGAAGTGAGTTTGGTACGGCGGGTAGCTGATGGGATCGTGCCTTTGATGAAACAAGCATGGAATATGGGACACGGTCATCAGAGTGTGTTATGAGAAAGCTTGGCTACAGGGACATCAAAGTTTTGTCCTTTTGAAAATCATAGATAGAATTATAGCAATTTTGAATTTTTTTGAAACGGCAGTCATTGGTTATTATTCTATATAATAGGCCTATATGTTTTTTTTTTAAACGTGACGTACTCTCGACTGTGTGCTAACTTCGATGCTTGTATCCTCAAAGTCACAGTTTACCACAATATTATTTCGCCTAACTGCATGCCCCACTAATTGTGCACTCTAAAAAAACATTTGCCACAGAACAGCCCGACTCTGTATCTAACATTTGGCCAGGCCCTCATGTTTGCCGATTCGACGGGGATTCTGTTTGAATAAGACCCGTAACCCTAGCCAAAAAATCACGGCTGGATCGTTTTTCGTTTGTTTTGATGTTGCTGTTGTTTTGTTTTGTTTTGTTTTGTTGTTGTTGTTATTGTTGTCTGGGAGGGGGGTACATTTTACAAAGCTGCTTAAGCACACACACAAAACGGCTAAGCGCAAAAATATTGTGCTTGGCAGAAAGAGGTTACCAGCCAAAATACTCTAATTATTTACGTAGTTTGCTTTTTTTTTAAGGCTTGGCAGACATGTGTTAAGCTAGTATTTTGTGCTTAAGCAGACTTAAGAAATTTGCCACTGGTTAGTTATACTGGCAAAACGAAGAGTTGTCGATAATGGTTCACTACGATGTATGACAGCCCATACATACTTGGCATTTGGGATGCTTTAAATCGAATATAAAAGCGGCTCGGCACGGTGACCTTCAAAGCGTTGATTGAATTTCAAGTATTACTACTCTGAAAGATTGATGGAACGTATTGAGAGTGGCGAGTTGCATAACTAGCAAGACCCCCTATAGGTTTCGATAATGCTCCATTTGTATTGAACGCATGCATGGAAATACATTACGAACATTCTGGGGAAAATGTGCGTGCGCTACACTAATGTCAGACACTCACATTGGGAATGTTGTATGCGCTGCCGCTGGTATTGCTTTACGAGCTCCAAAAAAAAAGAAGTTTTTGTGGGAAATGTAAACAGCTGACAAAAATGTGGCAACTAGTTTGCTTTTGACTGGTGCTCTGATCAGCTCTTTATTTCCCTTGGGGAAAAATTAATTTGTCCAATACATGTACTTCTATCTGCTCCAGCAGTTGTATGAAGTTTGGCCCAGGTCTTAGCTGAGGCAATGACCTGCATTATCTCCACCGGAAAAAAAAGTAAATTGAAGGGTAAATTACATTTTGCTCAGCCTCATCTGTGCAAAGTCACATAGTATCTCATTTGTACTCACTGGGACCGCATCGCAAATATTGTCAATATAGTGAGCAATAATGTTGCTTTCTTGCTTGCCGTTGCTTGTTTCTAAAGGGCTAGGGCAGTTCAAGTTGCCCGCGCTTGCCTTTGTTTGTTTTTAACGTGGGAAGGCCGTTGGTAACCGCCTAAAATGGCATATGGATACTGAACTTGGACTAACTGGTGTACAGTTTAGCCAAGGACATTGTCTGCTCAGAGGTTTAATCTGTTGACAATAGATCGTAAGCATATTATGACGTCGCTGCAGTGGGGCGCCCTCACGTGGAGGTAAAAATGAGGTTGCACATTGGTCCTTGCTGCGCGCTACGCGTACTTATCTTTAAATTGTCATTGTTTTATTGTCATTTTTTAACTCTACGGTTGCGGCGTGATGAAGTCAATACCTAAGGGCTATAACTTGTGACTTCTGGGTAGCTACTCCATAATTAAAACATTACTTTCATTTAACTGAGCAAAAAATAATGCACAATAGGCAACAAAGCATGACTTTATACCATTATATATGGTTATATTTTGGTAATGACAATTTGAATTCTCGAAAATATACTGCGCTTTTCAAAGCAAAGGTTATGCATCGCTACAAGTATTTGTCTACTACGACAACTTTTCATTGAGTTTTTTTCCCCTCTCAATTGCTTGCAGTAAAAGATATCATGGACAAGAACTATTGCCGCTTCTTGAACAAAACTACAGATATGGCACCCAAGTGTTTCTTCCACGACAAAGAGGAGAACTCTACGTTGATGACAACGTGTTATATTCCACCGTGTGACGGTAAGAGATCTTACAATCTACGGTTCTAGTGTCCCGGGTAAAGGAGGCATTCAAGGGGATTGGTCAATGTAATTACAAGGTGACATCGCATGTCACAAGAACCACAGAGCCTGGACTTCCTGTGAGGCACAGTTTGTACAGAGCTCAATGGAGGAACTCATTTAAACTTACATCATATGGAAATTACACCTTAACATTTTGTTTTCAAATTTTGATAAATACAAATGTTGTTTTTACGAATGTTACTTTTAAGTGGTAAACACATTGTCACAGCTCCCGTGTGGCCGGTGAATCTTGCCTGCCGGCAAATGACCTGGAATTCACAAGGTCGCCCAAGGCAACATGGTCCATAGGTGAGGCTCACAGTGCAAGGAAGGTGGGAGAAAGTCAAATATGCAGACCAGTCGAGCCAACTGTTTAAAATCCCCCAACCATCACACATTTATCAAACTTCGCAACATGGTATTTTGGATGATGAGTCATTTCTCGTGGGCAAGATGATAGGCTACCTGGTTAACTAAAGTATTGTTTATTGGCTTGGTAATGTTGTCTGGCTTTGCTCAAGCAATCCCACTTCTGCACCCAAATCCCCTGCGACCACCGCAGTCCCTCCCTGCTTTATTTCAAAGTGCCTCACGCAATTATTCACTGTCAATTTCAAATAGCGCGCTAGTGTGTCTCGAAAATCAAGATTGTGCAGTTCGGGAGAGACTCAACACTGAACCACACCGTCTTGAAGCTAAATATGATCATAAAACACTCCTTACAAATCGGGTTGTCCCGGAGCACACAGAACTAATCATTTCTATTTCACTGAAAGTCATCTAAAGGCAATATATAACCTATTGATCTCACAGAGATTAACATCAAGTAATAAAGAGAAAAAATATCATAACACCGAAGACTCTAGTCAGAGACGACTAGAGGAAATTAAAGTTAACCAAACAAGTGAACTGTAAGAAGTGAAAAAATATGACGGGGGAAACATTAATGCATGAGTGAGTCGAGTATTACCTTACTTGATGCGAGAGGGACAACTTATACACTCATAATGAGAAACCACCCGCGGGCCGTATATCATGGTTTCCAACGGTACAAGTCCTCTACGGAGGCCGGTAAGAGACACCGTTGCCACCGTCTTCAGCCTATTATTCGATCATTGATATTTAGCCTCGTAATAAGACACAGTGGCCAGAGGCACCGGCGGCGTCAATTGATTCGTACGGGGTCAGAGAAATTGACACGAGTGAGATCAAGTATACCACAAGCGAAGTGATCAATGGTGTCGTCTTGCAAGAAAGGGTTTCACCTGTCCGCGTCAAGATGCTGAAAACCATTGTCTCTTTTTAAGTTTTTGGTGTTTGTGATTTTATCAAACTGATCAGATTTGTTTGTGTAGACAAACTCATCGTTTTAGGCTTGTATATTGCATTACTACATCTACGGAAATGCTCAAAGCGTCAGTTGATTCTGCGGTCGTCATTCCCCAGGGCTCTGGGGAATGTATCGCCCCACACACATTGGGGACTGGGGATTGACCATACGATCATTCCCCCTCCCAACCCCCCAAAAACCCCAAACAAACACAGAGAACACGGGCGTCCCGGATGTATAAGGCGAAGGAGATGTGTCATCTCATAGACACAACTGTGCCGGACTATATAAGGGTAGCTCCGAAGGAGATGGAAAAGAGCAAGAAGTACCAATACCTGGCGAGGGAACTCCGTAAGATTTGGCAGGTGAAAGTAGTCCCCGTGGTGGTTGGAGCACTTGGCACCATTCCCAATGCACTGGGGAAACATCTAGATAAATTAGGGACAAATGCAAGGGTAGGTCTGTTACAGAAGGCGGCGCTTTGGGGAACAGCGAGGTTCCTGAGAAAGACCCTTGGAAACTAAGGCTACGGGACGTAGCCCGACTCGAGGAGTTACCGACACAAAGAAAAGTATGATCTTTCTTCTGTATGCTGCAATAAAATGAAACGACAATAACAATAAAATGAAAATAATAATAAATTAAAACATATAGGCCTAAATAAATAAAAGCGGTTCAATGGTATGTTGATCGTTGTATATTATTTATGGAATTGTATAATTTGTTTTACTATCAATAATGAGCTTCTTTTGTTCTTTTTTTTGTAAGCCCTATAAGCCTTTTCATAAAAGACCGTACTCGGATGTTCCAGTTTTCATTTCGGTAACTTTTCATGTAGGTTTGGTTAGTTTACTTTGTTAAATTTAAATTCATATCCTTGTGTTTTGTTTAATAACGTTAAATTGTGTAGTTGTATTTTGTTTTCGTTTTTATTGGTAATTGATTCCCGTTTCTAATTTGAAATTACTGTATAATAGCAACATTTTTTGTGGACTTTTATGCGGAGTTAAAGTGCAATTGTTGGAACTACTGTTGTTGAATAAATGAAGCTTTATTGCTTCAGCGCAAGAGAAAAATATGTGAAGAAAAAAACAACATATTATTATCTAAAAATCCACGAGGTCAAAAACGTACTGGAGAGGCCTACTTCTTGAAGGAAGAAAGAATGAGAAAAACCCAAACTAACAAACAGACAAACAAACAAACAAATGGTACAAAGTGACAGACTGATGAAGAAAGGTAAGTGGTATAGAACAATTAGAGCCAGTGATTCTAACCGTACCCAAAACAGTTTCTATCCCATTGCAATACGTTTATTGAATGATTAAGTGATATTTACGGGGTGGGGGGGGGGGGGCTGCTACTTTTTTGCCGTTGTTTGACATTTTAATGATTATTGTGTAATTGTGCACACGTGGTCTTAGTGTGTATGTTTTATGTGTATTTCAATATTTTAGAAGCGAAACCAAAGTGCATTTCAGTGTATACGTGTATTTATAATGTGTGTGAAAATAAAACGACTACTTATACCTGTAAACAAATCATTACAAACGTTGTCTTATACTTCTTTTCTGTAAACGAAACGAACTATGCTGTAAAAACATGCAGTGCCCGAGTGAACGTAACTTTAGAAAATCATAACCCAATTGTTTGCAACACGGATTTGCGGCACTGATGGACTCCACTTGGTAAATCTCCAAATTGGTTACGCTTAGCCGGTGACCGCCAAGACACGTGCTTATACAAAATTCATATCACTGGCGTACAATACACGACGCATGGATTTAGGGAATGAAGTTTTGGAATTGCTTCTTGTACAGATGCGGGTAGATTATTATCTCCTAATTTGAAAAACCGTTTGACAAAGATGTGTTTAAAATCGTTTATATGTATATTGGTTAACTCTATACGCCGTGGAAATCGCAAACAGTTCCCCCGTTTAAACAAGTTCGCCCGACGCAACATGCCTTGACTATCATACGAGGTCACTGTCACTCGGAACAATGTGGGGTCATCTTCCATGGTGATATCTCCCTAGTGTGCATCAGACTGTGCAAGTCTCGCGCGAATAGAAAACGAGAAATCAACTCCAAACAATAATTTTTCTATGAAATGTTAATCTTATTTCAATACGGAATTCTTGAAAATAAAATAAATAGTAAGTTGTTAGTAATACAATTTAAATGTTGATATAGTATTTTTATTTTTTTTTTTTATTTTTTTTTTTAATTAACAAAGAAGCAAAAGTAAAACTTGGGACGACGGGACACTTAGTTTTCAGCAACCCCATTTGCCAATAACGCCAGAATTTGTGAGACCATTGTTTAATGATATCATGAACGTCAGTTGGGCAGAATTTGTAATTGTTTAAAGGTAACCGGAAACGGAGGTCAAGTATTAATCCCGGTGTTTCTATGTTGATCTGTTCAATTTATTTTAATTTCATATTTAATTTCACGGCTTTCATAACAATATGGTATAACAATTGGCACTTTAAACATATGATAAACTAAATTATTTGAAGAAACAGAACTGCACGCACGTAAAACTCAATTCGACTGGGACCGCTTTGGTCCTGGAAGTGCGAATACTCGCGAGACTTGCACAGTGTATATTAGATTTGTAAAAGTTCACTGCATCTTTTTCTCACTTTATTGCAGCACATGCTGGCTGTATGAAGTACGGGAACAGCAGTAGCTACCGTGACGCTGCCATGTTCACAGCGGGTGGCTACAGATGTCTGCCATGGGCGGATCGGAGCGACCAACCCGTCAATCCCAAGTCATTCCCCGCTGCTGGTAACTCAAACGTCAACACGAACCGAACGCCGGATGTACTTTAGATTGATTAATATGCACAGATTGATTCAAATGGGAAAAAACCACTTTGATAAGCATCAAGGACATTATGTTTTTATCCGCATTTGATGTTTTGAAGGGCATTGCGTTCTTGATTAGTTAATGGGTAGTGGAGTAACACATGGGATGCTTGATGATCTCACCAACAGGTTTCTAGTGTGTCATGTTTTCGTCTTGTTTTTTCGTTTGTTTGCTTGTTTGTTGTGATGTTTGTTTGTTTGTTTTTGTTTTTCTCTGAGAGTGAGAGATGGGAGGCGAGAGAGTCAACAAGGAACTTCACTTTGTCACTACCGCCATTGACATGAACAGTTTGTGCTCAATAGCCTCGATATTATTTCAAACACGTACAAAGTCAAAGGTTGTGTTGCTCACCTAATGAATTATTGGTAGCTGTGTTAATCATTTTTGAGTAAACAGGCGTTTCAAAGAATTTTCAGAAGATATTTTGTAGAGGCCTTTTGAATACATTATAATGCTTTGTGCCATCCTACTTCACATAATTATATCATACATTGAAGTATGGAAATGTCAATACACAATGACCTACATGCCGGTCTACGTAACGAGCTTTTCTTGCAGTGAATCGTGCCTTTGATAATTCAAGCATGAAATGTGGCACACAGTCAGAGTTTGTCAGGAGAAACCTATTTGTCTGTAGGACTATCGCATATTTGAATAAATAAACATATTAATTGCTTCTTATTCACCTATATTTCCTTTTCAAAATTCCTAGCTGTGATGACTATAGCCACGTATCTTTATCGTGACTTACTCTGACTATGAGCCAAATTCCATGCTGTTTCATCAATGAGGCACAATCCCATCACCCACCGGCCGCACTAAGAACTGATGTAGTGTTCTTGTGACATTTCGTTTTCTGATACCACTCAGGTCTGGAGGAGAACTATTGTCGTAATCCCAACAACAGCACGAAGCCGTGGTGTTACTACCTCGATCAAGACAACGACACAACATGGGACTACTGTGACATTCCCTTCTGTAAGTGCACTGTCGTGGGTTCGAATCCTACCATTGTTGTCTGTATGAACCAACTGTTCTCGGAAGTGTGCGCATGCTCAGAACTAATCTAAAAACGTAAATTCTCCCATTGGCATTAAGGTGTCGGGGTGTAGACTGTGCAAGTCTCACGCGTATTCGAATATTTGGGATCCGTTAAAGCGCGCGAGTTTGTTTCTTTCACGCGTTAAAGCAATGTACGTGGGACCACAGTGGTCCCAAAAACGTTCGAATACGCGCGAGACTTGCATGGTCTATTAAGTGCTGAACTTGTTTTAAACGGATGACACTCGAGAACTGCGTGTACACTCCAGTTTTCAACCTCGTACCCCGAGAAGAGTAAATCGAGCTCTTAGCAGAATCCATTATGAATTCATAGATGATGCACAACCGTGTCCCCCTAAAATTGTCACCCTGGGTTCGATGCTGACAGATAATAACAATATTTAATAAATACATTAGCAATGACGTGCGCATCGGTAGGATGTCTTTTTCATTGTATGTGACACACATACGTACTGTGCTTCGCGTGTCCTCATTACTATCATATATTATTCACCTAACCGGTCATAACATTTGCACTAACCAAAATAACCACGGACAAAACAATGTTTTATACATGCTGATATTCTGTTGTGTTATCAACTTACGAAAACCGAACAAACAGCCATGTAAAAGTGTATATTCAATCGATTAACACAAACATCCTATAGCGACAACTTCAAATTACCATCCTATTATGAGCACGTTACAAGTAAAAACATTTTTTAAACTTATCCGATTACGGATGGCATTTGAAGTAGCGTGTATTAGCAATTCCTGTTGCGAGTGATCAATGAAGTACTCATGCAGTTGAAGGGAATCCATTACCATTCATTGAACTTGCCCAAGTAGGATTAGTCATAAACTAAACCCACATGACAAAATGCCCCCACTGTATGTATCATAATATAATACATTTTTAAGGGAAGGTATACGTTTGGTAATGAGCCTGAAAATTAATGGCAATAAAAACTTACTTGGTTAAGAATTACAGCAGCTTTGGATAGTACAATGCATATGAGAAACTTTTCACTTCGAAGTACTGCGGTTATGGAAAAATATATCCCCAAAAATTCGAATCTGAGAAGCGTTACGGCCGTAAGGCTTTTCAGATCGTGTATTCCTATAGGGAATATTCTTCCTGCGTGGAAATATTTGCTCCGGTTTTTCGTTGATATCTCAAAAACGCGACCACCTTTTGAAGTGAAATTTTCACAGGTTAGTTTTATTGTATATACCTACATTTATATAGGATTAAAGCAATCAAACGGTTCCAAAAAACCAAAGGTATGCTTTGCCTTTAAGTATAAGCTCTCTCAACTGCCTCTTTTTCACTGTGGCTGGTTAAATGAACACAAAAGGGTGAGGTTTTTAGTCATGAAGACGTCTGGGAAAATCATACAGCTCTAGCAATAAACTATGGAGGTAGACATTGTACTGGAGATGATGTCGTAAGCATCAATGAAAATAGTCCTTAACTTTGTCTGATCACGTGAGGTGATGGGAATAGACGCAGCTGCATGTATCACACCGCATGAATGAAATACAATGAAACTTACGACCCCTGGTAATTAATCACCAACTAGGCCTTTATAACTCAAAAATGAATGAGCAAATCCTAACAAACACGCAAGTGTACAAACACGCAAGGGTAATAGAAAATGAACAAGAAACTACGTCGAAAAGATTTTTCAGTATTACTTTTACAAAACTGAGGCATGACCTTTGACTTGAGAACACAGTGCATGCAGCCGTACGGAAAGCTGAAATACCAAAATAACAACATTTCAAAGGGGACATTTAAACTCGGCCCATCAGAATGTGGGGCCTTGGTGGATTTTCTTTCTCAAGAAGTGGCCGTGTGAAACACACGACTTACAAACCAAGATACACTGGCACAAGCTCAATTCATGCAGGCCCTATAGTTTCACAGCAAGAGAACGTTTGCAAGAGAGAACAACATTCCCTGGAACAGACCTTATAAACTGCACATGTCCTGGTTCAAGAATCAAGATAATCCAACAACCTGTTCCACTTGTATTTTCCTTCTGTCTCACACCCAGGCAATACGGACAGCCTTTCGCATTTCAACCGTACAGTCTTCGCTACCCTTGATCTTTCCCTTGGATTGCTTGGAAAGCAGCCGTCAATCAGCAACGCGGAAGAATGTGCTAAACAGTGTCTTGATGAGAGAGATTTCACCTGCAGATCGTTCATCTTCAACGAGGTATGACAAACATGAATGTGATTTGACTGAGTATCTGTCATCTCCGTGCTTAGCATAAGTGTGAGGTGGCGGTTAAGCCTTCATGCGAAGTGTGGACCTGATGGAAAAGAAGTCCACGTAATGTAGGGACTTGAAACATTATGAGGACTTACACACGTCCACTCAGTGTTTGTCTGTTTGTTTGTTTGTTTGGGGGGGGGGGGTGTTGGAGCGTTTGTTTGTTTGTTTTTTCGTGTGTTTTTTCGTGTGTTTATTTTTTTATAAATGCTATTAGTTACACACCTATGTCTCGACAACTCAAGTGTATTCTATACCCTAAACCTAACTCCAGCCCTAACCCTAAACCTATCCCTAACTCTAGCGTGTAAGACACGAATAAAAAATTCGGAACATTGTAGAAAAACATAGGGGTGTCGGTAAATACAACAGTCACCGTGCTATTTCACAGCTTGCTTTTTGTTGGTTTTCAGTGTAAACGGTTATCGGTACAAAGGAATTTTTATTATTACAAATATATTTATTTGTAATCAATTACCTTTTAATAGATGTTAAAATCCATTACACTTATATAGAGTGGATAAGAGCACCGGACTCAATCTCTGGTGTTTCTGATCAGCAGAGTGTGGGTTCGAGTCCTGGTCGTGATACTTAACCACGACTGCTTCGTCCTTCGGATGGGACGTAAAGCCGCTGGTCCCGTGTGTTGTGTAACGCACGTAAAAGAACCCAGTGCACTTATCGAAAAGAGAAGGGGTCCGCACCGGTGCTCCAGGTTTGATTGGCTGCATATTGGGCCACAGCACCTTGTTGACCATTACATGGTGCTATGTAAAGGAGTAGGTCTCATACTTCAAACGTATGGCCAATGTTGAAGTGACTTGAGCGTCACTGAGTGACGGATATGAGCGCTATATATGAAGCCACTATCATTATATACTTACAGCGTAATGTTGGTTTGAGCGAATATGAAATAGAAATTTATATCTTACAGTACCACACCATGCCATACAGTGTAGGTTGCAGTGGATTTTTTTTTTCCGAAAAGTATATTTTCAAGTAGGAAGAACATCATGCCTATTCGCTGCAGTTTCCACGACCCTCACGGAGCTCAATAGGACGAGGTGATCGAATCTATTGATCTTAGCCGTGGTCTTAATCCAGAGATAAGCAAATCACAACTGGTTGAGGGACGAGTGACATTTTGCGAATTGTATTAGTACATGGATGTAACACGACGACGGGTGAAAGGAAAGAGGGTGGCGACCCTGCCTGACAGAAAGAAAAAACTATATATATAAATTGAGCAACAAGAATACAAAACGATGACATACAAGAGACGAGCCGCAAATATTGTAATATTTACATTCAACAATTACACACAATTCGCATCTGCTTTCCCTGGACGGCAAAATGTATGACAGTGTTTCCTCACCTCTCGTTTAATCACCTCTGAAACATAAGCCTTTTGAAAAAAGAAAAAAATCAACCTGTCACACATTTCACCCGGACAAAAAAAGGGGGGCTTACGGGAATACAACATGTACAGTCTCTAAAAAGAGAATCTGGAACAATGATCTGATTTGTATTGTGCTGCCTTGTTAGCGATGATCCTGTCCGAAGCCATATTTGATCCAGTCAGTTACCAGGGTAGATTCATTTTGCACATTACGGACTCATTCTCTCGCAAGAGGAAGCGAAACAAAATCCCGCACTCTTGCGCGAGGAGTGTTCAATTTCGTGTCCCAATTTCCGGGTTGCGAATTCTTTGTACACCTATACGAGTTTAGAATGTGATTTCCTTGATTTTGTCTTAGATTGGCAGCTTGCCTGTCACGCCGAGCTGCAGTCGTGTGTTTGTCTTGTCCTATCCTACAACTTGAATGCTAGAAAATTAAATGGCGTCTCACCGTATTCATCTGGTGCATCCAGATTAAGATTCGAATGCTCGGGCAACTTCTTTTGTTAGAAACTAAATCAGTCCCAATTTTTATTTTTATATTTTAGCTCTCGGGCTACCGTACTCGATACTCGAACAGTTTGGGGGAAAAAACCTTGGATTCCTGATTGGTTTAGTTTTAAAGTATACAGGAAACAAAACTGCGTGCTTTACGGGCCACAGCATTTGAATACGGAAGCGACACGCACAATCTACAATGACCCGAGTGATTACTGTAAGTCCAGGGCTTAAAACCATACAAGTACTGAACCTTGTCTAACTCAAACAGTTTCCCATTGGCATATTATTTTCTCACAGATTCAGAAGCATTTCCACCATCCAGAGGGTCACTGTTACCTGACCAATCTCAGCGTGTACATGCTGGAAATGTACCCAAAGAGGAAACACTCAAAACACTACGACCTCTTCACAAGGCTCGATACGGGTGAGTTTTTTTTTCTTCCAATTGGATTTTCAAGTTTCTGGCCGGTAACTCTATAGTCAAGGATTGGGGTCAGCTTTGACAAGGCAATCAATGGTTGAGAATATTGAAAACGGGAATCTGGCGTTGGTCAGCTGTGAATAAGTAGGCACTGGTCATTTTTTTTTCTAGTCTTGAAGACGGATTGGTGATTATTAGGATAACCCAGTTTCATTCTGAAAACTCACTGATTATAAACCTCATACCCAGTTCCAGTTCTCTAGAGAATTATTTCCACTACTGTCAACGTGGAGACCCCCAAAGTCAACACGAGCAAGTACATGATTTTGCCAGAAGTGATGACGACACTGAGAAGCCCTTTTCGTTGTTATCATAAGTAGTGGCCTAGATTGAAATTGGTTGGACGGCGCTTGTATTAAAAAAGGGGGGCTCCAAGGTCAAACTCCGTTTTGTGATGCACTCGTTTTCCAATACAAAGAAAATTAAAACATGACGTCAATGGATAGTAACAACATGTGGATCGGCCACATTCCAAAGAGGAATGATTGTGTGTAAGTCATAATGTCAAAATCAGTGTCCCTGTCATTGAATATCATAGACGCTCAGGAATGAACTACTTTTTGGTACACAAATCTACGGAACCATTATGTTTTAAATGTGACGTAATTGGATGTTTTTGGACGTTGACATCATTCCCACTGGAAGAGTATCAACTACAATGGCAGTTTACACCAAGGATTTAGCGAGGATTTGGTAAAAGGATGTCCAAATTCTCTGGAAATTAAAAAAAAATGGGTGTCCGAATTGTTCACTTACACAATACATTTACTTGTAAATGACAGATAAAATAGAGCGTCCAAATTTAAAACAGAGTGTCCAAAAGACACCCAGACTCCCCTCTGGCTAACACCATGGTTTACACAGTTTTAACGTGAGGTTGGAGAATAATTGTTGACGAATTTTTAAGGATTCTGTCTACTGGAAAATGATTGCATCGCAAAACTGATTTATACCGTGAAGCCCATCTTTAAAACTAGAGTTTGGCAATGACTATACTCTTCCAAAAAGATATCCTTTTTCTAAAGGCCTATACATTCCTTGTCATCCAGGTAATTTAAAACATAATAACTGGTTACTTTACTTTGTCTCAATTCGTAAACTCGACCAAGGATATAACCTAAACCATTTATAGAAACAAGAACACATTAACTCATTAAAAGTATTTTGCTGGGAATCACTCTGAGTCACTTCAAAGGCAACAAAAAGGACCGGGCCTCTTGAAGACATTTATCTAAAAGTGAATGTTTAACTTGACCACAATGGACACACAGTTTGTATAAATTAAATGTATTTGTTTAAAACTCTGCGTGACACCCTCAAAAAATAATCACACCATTTCACCATGCCTTACTTGTTGAGTAACAGTTTGATTTTAGCGCGTAATACATTTTTGTGAAGAACCAAATCACTTTTAAATCAGCCAAATCATTCGATATAGACCCTTTTGACTAAATAAAATCAATTCAAGCAAAATTTTATTTTGAGATGAGCCCACAAGTCTCTTTCTGCTCAATCAACCATTTCTATGAATAACGCCCTTTGTTTACAAAGCTTAGCAAGGCTGAGTAATTGCTGTACAATTCCTATGGGAATTCCTGGAGAACGGGTCATTGTTGGATTGTGTTAGTGACAAACCCCGGGTATTGATAAGACATTTGGCATGCTATTTGGCTAGGTGCAGTAGTGGAACTTGGAATTTTTTTAGATTTTTTAAAAATAAAAATGGCGGACAATCTACTTTTTAATTAAAAACTGTTACTCAATAAGTGAGCGATGGTGTCACGGAGGGTTTTATTTACTTATTTATTTATTTCAGTGTGTGATGCGTACGAAGAGGAGAGTTATCCAGGTAAGGCGCTTTGCTTTCTCTCGAGGAACTTTACTTCAAAGAACAGAAAACCTGTTTTGTTTTTAATTTTAATTTATAGTTCAACAAAATAGTTCAACCGTAATGTCTGTATAACGTTCTTAGGTGGGCGTCAGACTAACTTTTTACTTAAAAACTAAATGTGATCAAGTTAGAGAAGTATACAACGCTATGTGTTCATGATGCCATTTTATCTACCACAGCTTTAACTTCTGTCATAGAATGTTTTAATGCAAGGTTAAAAACAGTGGTTTGATTTATTCATTTTTGTTATTTTTATATTTATGATGTTACTAATACATTTGTATATTTTATTGTGTATATTTATTTATTTTGACTTTTATGTTTAATGTTTATTTTTTTCTATTTTAGTTTTTTTTAAATTTAATTATGCGTTGATTTATTTATTTTATTTATTTATTTATTTATTTTGAGGGTAATCGATACTCTGATTTCACATAAATCAACAACATTAAAATAAACGTCGGTGGTATCGTGGAGAGTGTTGGTCTAACAAACATAATAAGACAATCGTATGAAACAAAAACTGAATTCATTAAAAAATCAATGTCGGCAGGTCTTCACCCTGGTGGATGGGAGAAGACAATAATTAGGTAGCGCCACCAGTGGTGACAAAATGAGAGGATAAAACAGAAGACATCAGTAGAGTTGACACCGAGTCCCAACACGCGTGCTTACCGGCCACTTGTTGCATTTTCCCCCAGGCCTACTCATACGTACTCATTGTCACGTAGTCCCCCTTTTCAGCGTCCAACCCTTGCCCCACATTCTGCCATGTCTAAAACTTCCCACACACGGCTTATTTCGGACGTGAGCTGGATTGCAATCGCGGTCTGAACATCAGGAATTGCTGTTTAATTGTTGGGTGTTTTTTTTTATTTTTATTCTTTCTTCTTTTTCTACCTTGCCTGGGCAAATACAACTATTAATAATTACAAAGAATCTCGCCGTCCACATCGCGTTCATTAAATTCATCAAAATCAACTTCAGATGTCAGATTCCGAACCTGTCGTTTCAACAGATCGACAATGTGCCACATGTTACAAATATCCGACGCAAAAGGGTCTCTACAACAGCAAACAAATCTGTTTAATTTAAAAACACATTAAAATTGCGAGTGCCGTTTTTTGGCACCATGGGTATGAGCAATTATTCAAAATGTTCTGCTCGATTTTTTACTTATTTATTATTGTTAAGGTAGTCGTCAAGCTGCCATCTAAAATTTAGATTAAAAAAGATAAAGACACTCTTCAAATAATCAGACACTTGAGATCACTGCTTTCCCAGCAGGAAACGTCTTTGCCCGGCTTCATACTTTACTTCTGCAGACCAAATCAATCAAAATTGCAACTTTGTGGTTGACATAAAAGAGGGAATTGCCAAGTACACGAAACGTAAAATGTTTTCCTTTCTACTGGTTCAACGAGGTAGACTGTGGAGATCAAATAAAATTGGCCGACGTAACAGAGCGTCTGAAAGAAGCTATTGTGTATTTTTATATGTATTTGTTTTTGATGCTTTCTTTGTTACTAAAAATTGATTTCAATTTTTGTTTTAACTTAGATTATTCTCAGCATCTTTCCAACCATATTCATTTCATAACAAACGCTTTTTATAGCCCAAAGCGCCTAATCCGAAGGCAAAGTGTCCCTGAAAAAAATGCTTTTTTAACAGTTTGTTACCACATCATCGCGTTGCAGATGTCCTGCGATATGAAGTATTTTAACAGATCGAGAAAAATAAAATGCAACAAAGTACGAGACTCCATTCAGACACTCGGGGAATTCGCGCAAAATTTTAACGCAAATCTTGGATTCTCGAAATTTCCGGAGATCGGAAAAAACATAACATTATATTTTTTAACTTATAATATCCGGTGTTAAACCAAAAACGTTCAAAGATTAAACAAAATATAATAAAATATAATCTGACTGATCTACCCAAAACTGTTTGGCGAATTACGCCAATCATCAGTTTGTTTAAGGCCTAATGCAGAAAGAAAACACTAAACGACTCTGCTTCCAATATAGACCTGATTCGAAGAGTCAAATGCAAAATGTGAAAGTGATTGACACTTTCTTTCCCTCTACGGCGACCTTTTAATTTTCAATGCGATCATGTCCGGTCAAATCTTTGAAACAACAATCTCAATAGAACTTTGGGCTGATGGATATCCCATATGCAAACAACAGTTTTCCATGTGTCCATGACATTTTGCCATGAATCCAGGTGTGTGTGTGTGTGAGGGGTGTTTTTTATTTTCCATTGCATACTCACCCCTGGAGTGCTTATATTTGCGTGATTTCTACAAGTGTCCGGCTGCAATATCAACAGGGGTGTGTGCACGCTCGGAATAGATTCATGGCAAGTTTTCGCGTCTACTCGAACTTTTGGTCTCGTTAAATTTGTTGGTCCCGTCAACTGCGCGATTTTATAAGCAATATTTATGTTTTAAAACAACTTTGTTAAGCTGGATACCAGGGCACAGATGGTGCTTTTGTGATAATTTTTTTTTTTGATTGGTAACCTTAAGCGTAAGCGTAAATCTGTTCTGCTTAGCTACTTTGTTGTTGTTGATATAAGCAGCTTTATCTGATCGAGCCTGAATGTAGATCCCTTCAGCGTTACTTAATCTACTCTAGCTACGTTATTCAGACAGAGTTAGTGCGCAAATTGGATAGGCTATAGATATGAGTCTATTTTAAAGTACATGCCCTATAGTCATACATGACGAGGGCACGGATAACAAGATTCTACGTTCAGTTCAAGCAACATTTTAAGCATCACATTTACTGGTACTGTTCCAACTGCAGCAACGTGGATGCATATTTCCAGCTCTGTGCACTATTTGTCGTTAGGTAGAGTTAGAATATGTGTATCTCATCTCTTGACGTTTGTACGAGGAAAAAAAACCTCAACCAAATAATAAGAAAAGCCTACACGTGTATAATGCCATTTGCAGCTTGTTGGTCTTTGTATACCTGAAAAAGGCTCAAATGCTTCGAGTCAAGGTGTTGCTCTTTTTTATTGCTCTTTTATTTTTAGCAGCTGATGGTTTTAGGATTCGATGGTGTAACCTGTACTTTTTCCTACTAGAGGTCTTAAAATAGAAACCCATTCCAATGTCACCTTTAGTTACTTTCTTACGTACTACCGTTCTCGGAAAATTGTGAAGTGTTCCTCACACTGATCTATTTCAGACAATGCAATGCGTTACAACAAAGGTTTAATTTGTGTTTTAACACTACGAAGTGTGGACATGAGAGCACAAGAGGTCCACACTTCGTAGGGACTACCTGGGACACTATGTGGACTTACACACGTCCACACAGTGTTTTTACAGTGATGAAGAATAGGATGTTTCCTTAAAGTGCACAGCACAGAGGAAAGTCCACACAGTGACTGCAACACGCTTGTGTGTGTGTGGAAAACTGTCAAATATTAAGATCGGCGTCAATGTCTTTTACATACTAGCATCTTGCCCGATGCCACTGGGTATGGTCTCCGGTGAAATCACCAACGACCAAGTGAAAGCCTCGTCCTGGCTGGACACCGAGCACACCCCGGGACACGCCCGAGTGGGTAACTACTCCTCGTGGCGGCCGGAGCCCACCGATACAGATCCCTGGCTAGAGATAGGCTTCAAGGAGAGGATGCTAATCACGGGACTGTTGATCCAGGGTGGGGGTCAGGAGGAACACAACTGGGTCAAGACTTTCAATCTGCGATTTGGGGACGGCTATTCGTGGTTCTGGACCTACAATGAATACAAGAAACTGGAGATCAGGGCGGCTGTGAGTATTTGCCCGATCACCGGTCCGAAATCCTCCTACTGTCTGACCGATTGTTTTGAACAGAGTGTCTGATAGTTCTTTGGCGTACTATCATACACAACCAGTAGGTCTTTACCTTGGTTCCTTCAAAACGCTATGCAAAGTCGACGGTTATATTTACCATTTTAGAACTGAGGTTCTCCATGTGTTTGGCGTTATTTGTTTTTCTGAGCAATTGCAAAGATAGAACAAGTTATTCGCAAAGATACTCCACAAGTCGTTTTTTTCATACTGATATGTTTCACTTTAAAAGAAACTAAACTAAACGAAGACAAACCGAAATCTCTTGATGGAAAACTAGAATGTGTATTCATCTTATTTATTAGAAAGGTTTCTTACCTTGGACAACCAGTTTCCAAAGCTATAAGGGGCTGTACAACAATACTGTGTAAATTCAGCTGTTACGTTTATACTTTTACACAACGAAACTGGCCTGGTTCTAACCGGCTCTCTTCCATATTACAGGATATCAAAGCAAATGGTGAACCGACCTGTATCAAGCCAATTTATCTAGACCCACCCATCAGAGCTCGCTATCTGGAGATCAGCCCAAAGGAGTACTACGGAGGAATTTCACTGCGTGTAGAAGTACTCGGATGTCGAGATAATGGTAAGTTGCAATGTATTACTCGCAATCGTCTGGTTCGTGCTATCAAATTCGGATAAATACTATGCACATTGTGTTTTAGACAGCCACTGAAAGAATGTACGTTACATGAATCGATACTGGTACTGGAACCGTTGTTCCACGGTACTTACCAAGAACAAATAGTATGGATTATGGTTCTTGAAATGTTGCCAAAAGTTATAGTTGTGTTAGTTATAGGCCTATATGCCCTTTGTTTATTTACGATGTAGGTACCAAACAGAAATATCTATTGTTCAATCTTTGGGTCCACGGTACTTCCCAAGAATAAACGTATAGGGTTCTGGAATTGTGACCAATTATGTTTGTGATATGCCCCTTTGTTAGTTTTATGATAAGGGGACCAAACAGAGATATTCAATGTTCAACGATTCCTAACATTACCCATAGACTAGTTCTTGATAGTTAATGTTTCAGAGTGAGTAACAAGACGTTTTACTGCAGACAGCCAGAAACAATGTACCAGAACTCGTAAGCCCCATCTCAGGTATACTCTACTGAGAAACTCAGGTGTTTATCACTATGTTTTAAACCCTGGTTAACAGATTGCGACCTTGCAGCTGGTTTAGCACGAGGAGACATTCACAGTACCGAGATAACAGCCTCATCCAGTGTGGGGGACGACAGGGGAAAACACGGGCCATCCAGAGCTAGACTCAACCCCTTCGGTGTCCAGAAATCAGGTACATCTCTTCCCGTAAACCGAACGCTGCAACAGCCATACATTTTTAAAGACAAAACGTATTGCGGTAGTTCCTGACCTTTGCATGCCTCCTACGTGATAAACCCACCGCAGCTGTTTATGCTGGCTCTATCCACATCTCTGAGGATACTTGTACATTATAAAGAGGAACTCCAAGGTCAAGTTCATTGTTGTGATGCACTAACATTCAATAGACAGAGTCCTAATGAAAGTGGGAGGAAATAATTCTCTTGGGAGGAGAAAGTCTCATAACCTCACGTTTACATGACACAAAGCGATATTTTATTGTATACACTTTCACAGCGAAATTTGAAACACGAAGTCAATGGATATCAACAGTAAATGGGTAATGTGTAGGCTTACATTCCAAAGAGGAATTTATGTGTCTTGGTTAAATGGTCAAATTCAATGCCTTTTCGATTGCATATACCATCAACATGTAGGAATGAACTAAACACTTTCCTGTGCAGAAAAGTTCAAACCCATAATATATTTGAAATGTTATACGTCATTTGATTATTTGATGGGAATTGAGTGTATCAAATACACTGGCATTTTACACCATAAAGTTGGAGACCTGTAACTTTGTCCAACTTCCACAATTTTTAAACTCTGTGAAAATTATTGCATCACAAAACTGATATTAGTCTTGGAGCCACTCTTTTTTTAACTTGGATTACAGTTGGGTTTTTTTCTAATGCACCAATCAGTTCGGAACCGAGAATGTCTTCCCAAAATATCTTTTTACGGATCAAAATGAATTACATTCAACAAGTTACATACTATTAGCATTTAATGTTTAAACAACAATTTTAACATTTTAAATTCATCTCGACAATTCTAAGGTAAACATCGACCACCTAATCAGGGATATATTCCACAAATACTTGTTTTCATTTAAGTTGGAAAGGCAGTGCATTCTGCTCTGTCAGCCAGGCTCAGTGGATGACCAATGCCTGCATCCTTACGGACTATGACGGGGGTAGCCCTGTTAAAGCCCCAGGAGTAGGTGGCAACGTGTCCCTGACGGCGACAGTTGATTTTGGGCCGACAGCCCAAATCAGTTAAGTGTAGCCCTCACCTTAAAGTGGCCGTGCGGCCTTGTGATGTTAGGCGATTTCTCATAAAAACAAGAACAGAATAATAAAAACTGAAATTTGCAAACCGGTTTCAACTATGTACCATCTTGATTTTTTAACGAACTCGGTTGCACCTTGCACCAATCTGATCATAAGTTGACAACGAAACCACAGCCCTCCCAATAATGCCATCCCGCCCAAGTTAAAACCTCGCTGCTATACTTCCTGACACTGCACTCCCTCAGGATCTTGACTATACTCCAACTCGATACTTTTTTTATTATTGTATGAATATATTTGATGGATTTCCTCCCTAGGCTGGATGCCATCTATGGTAGACGCAACCCCCTGGTTGCAGGTCTTCCTCCCATCTATTTACCAGATAACAGGTGTGATCACACAAGGATGTGGCAACATTGACGGCTGGACAGCCAGCTACACCATCAAGTACTCCCAAAACAGAAGCCTTGAATATCTCATGGATTACGTGGCCATGGGAAACATCAAGGTAAGGTGGAGGGGATTGACGGAGTCCCGGAACGCCCAGCGCGCTGTTTTTAAGCGTGCAGTGTATGCACTGCATTATTGGTGCAGCTGGTTCGGAGACGATATAGTTAATTATTGGTATAGAACATCTGCGGGTATTTTCCTGTTATATTTGCTCATAATCGTGAAACATGGGTCGATCGGTGGAGCAATGCTTGTTTTTATTCATTAATGCACATGGGGCTATCTTAAATTGGAGAGCATACTTCAAAAGGGATGGTTTACAGGTAGTCATAATAGTTACGTGGCTCTTTATAAAATAACATCGTAGCGACGATTTCGTTTCGTGTTTTGTAAAAAGGCAGCTCTTCAACCGACACTGACAGTCCTTACTTGCAATGCTGTCAAACTTGATACTAGATTTAAATAAAATATTACTGCCGCTGTTGCCCATAGATGGTTTCAATGGGATTATAACTTACCCTGTGTTAAATCGATCGTGTAGAATGTGCTTATTAGCTTATGTCTGCATTTTTCATTTTTCATAAATCGCCTTTTACACTGTACAATATATAAATATTTAATTATAAAACATGCCAGTTTTTTATGTACTTGAAATTTAAATGTATTTTTATTTTTTTTTGTAATACTAACATTGACAAAGATACGGCCAGAAGGTCACTCATAATGAAAACTGCAAGGAAAATATAGAAAAGTTAAAAGGGGAGAAAATAGCTGTTCACATTTCTCTCGAACTGGAACAGATTTCAAGATGGTGGGAAAACAAGATAAAGGTACGGAGCTGCAAAGTGCAGCAGTCTGGATATCTTGCAGTGCTCGACCTCCCAATAAACACAGCGATGACAAGATATGAGATCTCTTAATTTGTTCAAAAGGCACTCGTTACTGCATCCTTACCTCTGTTTATTTTGTTATTTTTATTTTGTTTTACCACATCATTTAGACATAAACAATTATTTGAATTATTTGTTGAATTATTTTGAATTATTTGAATTATTTGTTTTAAATAAAATAAAGAGTTTTTAAACCCAATTCACAAAATTACATTGTGAGGGTAAGAACAAGAACAATGCAGACGCACTGACGCAATGCCAAAATAACATCACATTGAAGAATTGCAACAACCAGTTGCCATGTAGGCCTTTGATATAAATTATAATTTTGAAAAAAAAAAATCTATGATGAATTGATATTTACAGGAGTTTCCGGGGAACAACGATCGCAACACGGCAGTAAGGAACGACTTAAACCCTCCCATCCACGCCAAGGTGTTCAGAATCTACCCGAGGACGTCACCGCTGAGGGACGTCTGCCTGAGGCTCGAGCTAATCGGCTGCAAATACAGAGGTCGGTTGCTTGGTAACAAATAACAAATCAAATTCATTAAATCGGTCGGTAGCATTCCATGTTCTGATTCTGGCAGGGTACATTTCAACACTCTTGAATAGTCGTGTCCGGACATGGATTTTTGAAAGGGTGGACCGGCTGGTTTTAATAGCGTTAGGGGTATGATCAAATATCCTTGAGGCGATTAAATGTCTGAATTCCAAACAAAAATACCCCATCAAGGGACCAGACTACTTGATATAATTCGATCGAGTAAATGGCTTGGACATAACGATTGGACATATCAGAGCCTGCATCCGTTAGTTACTGAGGTAACGCATGTGTTGGAATGTATAATGCTTTCTTGTCATGTTCACAATCTAGGATGCAATGGGGACACTTCAATAAAGTGCATGTTTTTCGTAACCCCATCAGCTGAAGACGCTTTTACATTAATTTGAAGCCACGGCCACAATTCACCTAATGGTTTTTATTGGAGCTAGACTCTAAACAATTTCGGGTCATAATTGACCTGGATTCAGAGTCCCAGGGTGACTAAATGGGTCAGACTTGCCCGGAAAATGTGTTTAAAAACTGGGATTTTGACTAGGATTCTCTGCCAGTTTCACCCGTTTTGGAGTCATTTTGACACAGATTCCGGGTTATACTGACCCAGAAATGGGTCAGGCCCAACGAGACCCGAATCAGGATCAATTCTGACCCGGATCAGGATCAATTCTGACCCGGATCAGGATAAAATCTGATCCGGATCAGGATCAATTCTGACCCGGATCAGGATCAATTCTGACCCGTTTTTTTTAACTCGCATGCTGTGGTAACTCGTCTAAACTTGAATGTTTTCAGCATGTGGACGTCGACTTGGGATGGAGTCCGGCTACATCAACGCATCTCAGATATCCGAGTCGTCGAAATACACCGGACAGGATAGCAACGTGGGGCGTCTACATCACGTAGACTGCTGGAAACCAAATGGCATTGGGGATAAGCATTGGATTCAGGTAAACCTCACTGCGGGCGGATGGATTGGGGGGGGGGTGTAGGAGACTTGGGAGCTGACTATATAGCACATTATGTATACTTTATAAAGGGTCTGTTGCTATGCAAGAAATGGAACAGCAACGCTTGACCCGTCAGAAATATAATACGTCAGACACCATTCAATCACTATAGTACAACACTGTTTATGCTTCTCCCAAATGAAAGCAGAGCCACAATGAAATACCATTAAACACAACAACAAAAGCAGCATCATCGATAACAATCCAAACATTATTTCGAACAACAAATGCACTTCTAGACCACAACATTCTCTTTAAATCAAATCGTACTTAACATAATTTCCATCTATGGTCAAATTGAACGGCTGTTGCCGTTCCGATTCCAGGTGGACCTACTTGAATTGTATACGATAGCGGGTCTGATAACACAAGGGGGTTATTACGACGCTTTCCTTGGAGATCAAGACATGTATTACTGGCCAGATAGCTACAGGATTCTCTACACAAGCTGGAGTAATCACAGCGACTGGAGATCCTACTACAACTTAGAGGGGGATGTCATGGTAAGATATTTTTTACTTCTCGGGATTGAGGACTCCGTTATGTTATTTGCTCATCTATATACACGCTATTTCATACATTTTGTACAGATACTGAATAAGTAATGAAGATCATGACCAATGTGCATGTGTTTGTCGCTACATGTACAACACTCTAAACAAAATCCCGGGTCAAAACTGACCCGGATTACAGATCCAAGAGCGCCTGACCCATTTTTGTGGATCAGGCTGGCCCGTATTAAACTGGTTTAAAAAATTGGGCGTTAACTTCGATTTTGCGTCAGTTTGACCCATATGGGGTCATTTTGTCACAGATTCCGGGTTAGATTGATCCAGAACTGGGTCATGACTCTCGAAACCCGGAACCTTAGTCAACTCTGACCCGGAAGTATTTACAGTGTGCTCGCAAAGCTTTCTTGAATGTTGTTTCAAGTGCATGTGCTTAGTGCGGCGTTTAAGCCGATACAACGAACGTCCTCACTGATGAGATTCCAAACCATTTTTCTGGCTGGACGATACTAAACTAGGGTTTCATGTTGACTCAACACATAGTCTGTGGTATTTCCTAAACACACGGAGGGTGTGTCTGTTAGGAAAAGTATTACCGATAAAGGTTAACATCATTAAAAAACAAATAAATCAAGTAATTAAATAATCTAATAAAAATCAAAAGTGTTAAGTCATGTTCCTGGTATGAACTCATAATTAAGGCTTCTGTGTTTCATTGTATAAAACAGGGTGAGATATTTTGCCTATCCAGCCTTTGTTGGATTGCATGGAAATACGAACATGGCAGCTGCACCATGTTGAAAGCCCCCCCCCCCCCACCCCCACCCACACACACACCACGTGTTTATACTCTTCGTTTGAACCAAACAAAAAAGAATCTGAAGAAGGGTTGAACAGAAAGTGCATGCATTTATTTTATCAGGTGATATCCATCTGGGCCTTTGGGGAGAGATGAAGTATATTTTCTTAACCGATTTTTGGGAGGATCGGCTCAAATGGGTTTTTCTCCTAACATCTTCCAATATCTGCTTGAGGTAATTCACTGACAACAGACTAAGTTCATCATTGTTGGGCTAATTCATAAAATTGAAATCATCAGACGAAGGATTCCAGACACGTTTTGTTTGTTACTTCACACTAATGGTCTGAAATGCTCGTAGGATTTCCCAGCCTACCCTGATCCGCATACGGAAACGAGACATGACTTCGACAGGCCGTTCATCACTCGCAAGATCCGAATCATCCCCAAGTCCTGGAGGGGGTACTGCCTCCGATTGGAGATCCTCGGCTGTGTGCTCTCAGGTAAAACAAATAATACTATTAAGGAAAGCCGGTGCGATTCTTTAGGCTGCAGGTGTCCATGTTTGTTGAAGGGGGTGATTTATGACAGAGAGCCCGTAGCGTGCTATTGCAAGCGTCTTAAATAGGATGGGAATGGTGCCTAAAGATTCGGGTTAATAGAAATGCTTCGGAGATACCAGAAGCTCTATGGCGATACAAAGATGTGAGCTTGTTCAACAGTTCTTTATTCCATAAAGTGCTGCGGGCAGGCGCGGTAGATATATTGATTGCTTCTTCTGATTTTGTCATTTTGTTATGAAAACAGAGGGGCAGGTTTGCGGCGAGTCGTCGCTGCGTCACGACGGCTACTGCGTGGGCTCCGTCAACACGCAGTCCAACGGGTCGTGCGACGTCATCTTCGCCGAGAAGAGCCAGCCAATCACGGTTAGCTCTGTGGCCACTCAGCGGTGGATGGCGGCCAAGCGGGATGACATCAAAGTGAACGACCGGCACTATCAGTATAAGATCGGTTTGAGGACCAAGCCCGGGGAGGAGGAGTTCTCCTGGGCGGACGGTACACCGATGACGTACAACAATTTCAGGTGGCCCACGAACATCACCAACAACGCCAGCGAGTGGTGTGTATACGTTGATATGAATGACGATTTGAAATGGAGGGAGTTCGAGTGCAAGAACGACGCTGTACCCAGGGCAACAATATGCCAGCTAGGTAAACACTTTCTAGTGTCGGTCCGTTTTGACAATTTTGTTTTAAGGAGATGAAGATTGTTGTCTCATTGGCTTAGACAACGGTGGTTGGTTTTAGAATACACCCATGAGTGATAAGCACTACTCGGTGCTTTTTCCGAATCCCTCAGAAAGATATTCACAGGCACACTACTTGGTGGGATTCGAACCCACGAACCCACATACAAACTAACACAACATCGAGAAAAGATTTCCGTATTATTATACGTGTATTTACATTTGAAATAGGGACAACCATCATTTATTGTGAATTGACATTTAGTTTTGTTTGTGTTTCACTTTTATTGTTACACAATTTAATTTAAAAAAAGACAGGTTCAGCTTGGCTTTTCATTTCCGAGATCTTTTTCTAAGTTATCTGAAACTTGTGGTTGCACTAAACAAAGGGGGGGGAGGCTTATGTCGGGGAAGACGTGCAAAATAAACCAACGTTTGAAATGAAAAACTCCACAAAATCTTGACTTTGGGTATTTTCACTTGGTTAACATCTTGAAGCAGGGGTTTCCCTTGCAAAAATGACATTACCTTGCGTTCACACGGGGCAAGGTCACTGCTGGACAGCACAGGATGTTACGGTTTTTGATGTGTATTTTCCCCCTTTTGTATTTGCCAGTTATGCAGAGGAAAGTGACATGTTGGCTAGAGGAATTTTTTTAAAATACACATGAGTGAAACAAACAGATTTTGATTTAGCCTTCGAGAAAGAGTCTGCAAAGATCGAAATGTCAAGCTAAAAACTTTTGTTGTTGCTGCATTTATACCATCGGTCGTTTTGGTCTGTAAGCAGTTTGCAACAGCTAATTACATTTTCTAAATTGTTTGAAACACATTCATTTATTTGTTTCTTTATTCATCTATTATATTTTATGTTGGGGGTCTGCTGATGTTACTGGAAACATTACGACATTACCTCGGTTGAATGCTATAACGTAGTCCTTACAACCTCGCCATGCCATTGTGTTCGAGCACGGCTTGCAATCCATGATCATATAATTGTAAAATAGTTATATTGAAACCTAATTGAAAAAAAAAACCTGTCTTGAAAAACTGTCAATAAGACATTTATTTTGTTGTTTTGTTACGTACTAATACACGTCAAGGTTCTCGCAATGTGTTTTTAGCAAGGCCCACTAAAATCACTTGAATCAACTCAAGTTTCTATGTTTTTATATCTGACTGCCTTCCAGACATCGACGAGTGCAGAGCAAACACACAGGAATGCTCCCATACCTGCTACAACTTCCCCGGTGGATTTCAGTGTCTCTGCCCGAGAGGTTTCCGTCTAGACAATATGAATGACGTCACTTGCACAAGTATGAAATATAACATATCATTATTATAATTCTTTACTCACAATAATTACCAAGCTTCACAAGTGAGTCAAGAGTAGCTACACGGATTATGTAGAGATTAAAAAGTGCCTACTCTTTAGTAAGTCAAATTTGACGACAAAAATCCACATTTTCCTATTAGCGATGGATTACAAAGACAACAAACAAACTGAAATAAAAATGTAAAAACGATTTGAAAATTTCAAATGTCACACCTTTACCCTTGTACAAATGAAATCAATTGTGATGATACATTGGGCCTTTTCCAAACCTCGGATTGGTTCCGTCTCCAGCTCCGGACTCCATTTGATGTTTGAAACACCGTACAAAATGTAAACCGCTCTAAAGCTGAAGAATGAGCCAAAGTCGGAGCCAGAGCCCAAGCCGAGGTTTGGAAAAAACCTCTTCTTTCAACAGACTGCGCAAGTCCTGTGCGTTTTTGAGCGTTTTGGTCCCATTAAAGATTAAAGTTTCCGCACATAGATTAACTCAAGACTTATACATATAAGTGGCCCAATCAACAATTGGGGCTTTTCATTTTTTACCTCAAACTACAGCACTATGCGACGATGTACCTCCGTCAGGAGAACTGACCAATTCTTCTCTTGACTGTACGGACCCGACAGCACCGGGTTGCGTAGTCCCTCAGTTTAACTTTGGGTGGGACTTTTTGAATCCATGGCAGAGCCTGACGGGCTATGACGAGGACGACACGGGCCCAACTAATGTACCGGCTGCCGCGCTCATAGACGAGAGTGTATGCTTGAGTAAGTTGTGTTGTTTGGTGTTGCTGCTGTTGTTGTTATTGCTGCTGCTGCTGCTGCTGCTGCTGCTTGTGTTTGTTGTTGCTGTTCCTTTTTTCTTTTTAAGTAAATTTTTGTTGTTTAGTTATTCTAAAGTTTACAGGTTTTACCAAAGGTACTCATAGACAAGAGTGTATGCTTCAGTAAGTTGTGTTGTTTGTTAAATTTGTTGCTGCTGCTGCTGTTGGTGTTGCTGCTGCTGCTGCTGCTGTTTGTTGTTGCGGTTCCTTTTTTTTCTTGTTAAGTAAATTTTTATTTTTTAGTTACTCTAAAGTTTACAGGTTTTCCCAAAGGTAATCACATGTTAATTCACCCATTTTAAGAATCCGACCACACCAATAACACAAAACACAAATCTTGTTATCAAATGAAGTTGTATATAGACCTTTACGGTTGTTTTCCTGAGGGAAAGGTACGGCGTGACAGCGTCGAACACCACATGAGTCGGAGATTTATAATTTAAGCACAGACCGCGGTTTGTGCGGTGAATTCAGACAGAATTGTATATACGGGAAGTTAAATAGTGAACGAAATGCGACGGGATTCAGAACGTTTTCCCGCCTTTTATCTTGCATTTCATTCATTTTTAATTTGCATATAATATATAACCAATGCTTTAGAACTATATAAAATACAGAATGACACTTTTAAATGGGACCCAGTTACCTTAGCTAACCAAAGGCAGGCGTTACTATGCCATATTAGTCACTACAATGCATCACCGTATGCTACTCGGAGCGTTAGTTTTTAAGTTAACATAACTGTGTTTTCGTTTTTAAAGGACAACTCTGACTCCCTTACAACCGTCTTGAAATTATTGGGCAGCCATTTTGATATCGTTATACTCCAACACGAATACTCAAAATGAGGCTGGAAAGAAACATTTTCAGTGGTGCGTCGGTTGACGATGATTTGAAATAATAAGGTTGTCTCCGATTGAATGGTGTCGTCATTCGCTATCATGACTGGTGTTGCAGGAGATTCTTGTGTGACCCCCCCCCCCCCATTAATGCAAATTGTGTAGACATTTCGTCTGATAGCGCCCTCTCTGGAATCAACCTCCTGCAGCCCATGGTAGTTCACGGTATTGGGGACACACAAACCGGGGACACGCACCTGAAAGGGGCACATACACGCCTCGGACAAAATCCTACTGAATAGCCGTAGTCACACCGGTTGTAGCCAAAGTCACTTCATTCTGATCCGGCTGTATACATACACCCTTGCCATTTATGGTCACACAGGGTATTTTCTGATTGTTAATTCTGTAATAACACACCGGTATCACTACATTGCACATTGCAGATGCTGGAGACGTCAGGTGTGAGGAAATGTGGGCAAGGGGTGTCCAGCTTGAATACGTGTACGAACAGCACGGCTACATCCACTCGTTGAGTTTCCCGCCTTGGTATAATCAAGGCTCGAAGTGTGAAATCAATATCCAGTTACAGCCAGGGAGTCTCGTTAGGTAAGGACAGATAATTTGGTTGTTTTCTGATGTTGCACCAATATGGTTGTATTAGGATGAGGGCTAAAAAAAACGGAGGAAAAAGCTACAGAGAAATGAGGCTTTAAATTAACAGTCTGACCCAATCAAGGAGAGTCGATGGGGCAAACGACATTTGGAAAACAAAATGGACCCGGACGGCATTACATGGGCACAATGTCTTTAAATCTCTCAAAATTTACTCTTTGGAATTACACGTTAATCCTTTTTGAAGAGTTGTTTATGCACGAAAACATCACCAGTGTGTTGTAAATATTGAGTTTGTGATTAAAAATCAACATAAGTTTTTCTCTTGAAATACAACCAGCGGAACATACCGTCCACCATTTTATGGAGTCAAGTTTCTAACAAAATAGTGGACCGTGTTCTGTGTCATGAAATTAGACTACAAACATCTTTGTAAATCATATCAAATATCTTTGTAAATCATTATATTCTACTTTCAAAATATCTTCCCAACCTTATTCATTTCATAACAAACACTTTGTTTAGCCCAAAGCACCCAATCCGAAGACGTCCATTAAACACCAGATGTGAATCAAACTAACTCTTTCTCATTACTCCAACTCTTCGTTATTTAAAATTCAATGAACTTCCCGTGAACACATTGACGTCAGTTTTATCTATGAAATATATTGAATGGAAAAAGAAAAAGATGATGCACATTTGGGATTGAGAGGGATTTATGTTTGTGACGTATCTTTTTTGTAGGCTAGAGATTCACGAGATGGTTCTCCGGAGGCAGCCGCGCACGTCGCGTTGCATTGACGTCCTCAACGTCACAGACCACCTGACACCCTACAACTCGATGTCACGTGGCTCGTTCTGCGGGGAACTGCACGACCTGGTGATCATCTCTCGATCCAACAACGTGACGTTGAGGCTGAACATCGGCGCCATCGGGCAAGACATGCCCAAGAAACTTGGCTTCATGGCGTCGTACAAGTCCACGGGTATGTTACCACTTCACTCTCAAGTACATTCGGGTTTTTTGAAAGTATCTGAACTTGGACAAAATGGATCAAGGACGGCCCCTTGGTGGTTTGAGTGTAGCTCAAGGGTCGCTGCACACGATTTGTAAAACGTGAGCATAATCGTACATAAAAGATGGACAATATAGTCAACTTTGTACATGTATGTGTTTGTCTGAACCGCACACAGCACTCTCTTGAAAAAGGTCAAACAAGTACACGGTATATTTTCCTGACATTTAAAATGAAACTAAAAGGGTATTTCACAAGTAACGTCCGGCACTCCAACCCAAGGGCGTAGAACAAGAAAAGCAAAGGGAACACTCTGATGGAGAAAGACATTATCTTCTGAAGGAAACACAAAATGGGAAAAGCCTATGTCATCAGGTAGCAAAATAACATTAATATAATCCAAATGTTTATTTGTTTGATTAGAATATCTTCTCGACAAAGGAACTCGGCAAAGCTTCCATAAATTGGTACAAACGCCAAGCTGGCAACAGCCGATCTCTCTCATACAATTATAGGTTTAACGTCTATGATTATGAATTACACAAATCAATAGAGTGTGATTCAGTAACAAGGAGACAATGTTTAGTCTAGTTGTAAAATCAGCGGGTTAGCTTAAACAAATTCAAACCCCACAACATTGCAATTGCAAGTCCTGCATGCTAACCACTTGACCTCGGTGACAGGAAGTGTTTGGTCCAGTAGTTGAATTCGATGACCGGCTCCACAGCACACAGATACATTTCCCCAAAAAACATCCGCACAATACTTTGTTGATTTATTGATGTTTCAGCCGTTCGCATCTCAGTTGTTAGATCCAAGAGCTTTGTGACTTATGCAAACCTCTGACTGACAAACCATACATTGAAAATTTAATTAATTTGTTCTCTTGAAGATTGCACAGCACCCAATGACGAGTGCGACCCAGGGTGTGGCAAGAAAGACGTCATGACGTCACCACGGGGAAACTTCTCCACCAACGACTTCCCGTCCAGATTGCCGCCGTTCTCCATCTGTGTCTGGAATATCAGTCTACCCACCGGGTCGTACATCGCCCTCAATTTCTCGCAGTTTATCGTCTCCCGAACCGAGGACAACACAGGATGTGCTGATTATTTACAGGTGGGCCATGCTGCTTATCTCGTAGAGATTTTTTTTTTATGGAGTCTAGGCTGTCTGTGAAACGGGCTTAACAACATGGATGGCGGAGTTAATGTACTTTTTTCTTATCAAGATGAGTTTTCATTTGTCTCTCTTAATCTTGAGGGTAATGCAACGTGTACTTTCCATTTGCAGCAGATACATTTCCTTACTATAAAACAATCCCACACCTGGCAGCGAATTCTCCTCGATCCACTAAGCGAAAGTAACAATCACTGCCGATGTCCTACCTCCCAGGTACTATTAAAAGCAGGACAGTTTTTTCAGAACTAAGTTGTCTCCTGAATTCCGAAATCTACTCAAAGTAACAGAGGGCTGTAATAGCAAGGCAAGCTCTCAAGAAAAAATAAACACAGCAAAGTACAAAATGTATACATGGTGTTACTGCAAACTGAATATGCACTGATACCTCACCATGTCATGCCTCAAAGCTTACCGTCCAACATCTACAATTACAATGTCTACAAAATCTCGTCGTGTCGAAAGGTGGTCAAAACGTGAGGCACTACCACTTGCTACGTAAAACAAAAGAAACGCATCTTGGGATCCAAATTTCTGGAGGAGAGGAACGTAAGGTTAATGTGACATTACACCAGTTCTTGAGACATGGTAATGTTAGTGTTTACGTTTGTTTTCTCTGCAGATATTTGTAGGAGGTGGGACCGGGAGTGGGTGGTACGATGAATCTGATGGAGGCCAGGCTATCTGTGGCTCTACACCTTCACTCATCGTATCGAACTCCTCTTCCATTCAAGTCGTTTTCCGCACGGGACTGGACTCCAAATCGCTCGGTTTCCAAGCTCAATACGAAAGCAGAGGTAAGAATTCATTATAAGTCTGTTGTAAAATTAGTGGACTGTCAGCCTTTGGTACCAGTCGGTGCTGTATGTAACATCGACGGCCCTCTTGCAACTCGCATGCAAGACTTACGGTATCACAGGGACACTTCAACATTTATATTAAAAAAAAAAAAAAAAAGTACAAACGGGAAAGGAATGCTTACAGCAAAAGGAAAAGGAGAATAAAAAGAGCATTTCATGAGTGTAAGTTGAACAAAAGAATGCAAATTTTGAGGTGTAATTTCAAGTAAGTTTTGTTTTAAATAGTGTTTGTGTAGGACATGATGTTATTGTTCATTATGGACACCACAAGAATTACACCGCACTGTGATAACCAGTCAACGTGAGTCTGATGCAGGTGGTCCAACGTCGTCAACTGTTATGTCGAAATCATCAAGTGGTTGTTATTCTGTTCTTTTCCCAGACATCCCAGGCTGTGGTATAGGGTATTATAATGGCGAAGGAATCCAACTCTGCGACATGCCAGAGGCTGCCATAGCATCCGTCAACTACCCCGAGCCCTATCTCGCTGGTACCTCCTCGGTGTGGCACATCATCACGCGCACTGGCACGTACATTGAATTAGAGTTCGTTGCTTTCGACGTCCCAGACCCGTACGGTATATCCAATGTACGGATCAGCGACGGACCACCTGATGATAGAAGAGAGAGGCTCCTGGCGAAACTCACCAATGAGAATCCGCCACGTGGACCAATCCGATCCAGTTTTAATGAGATGACGTTGCGATTCCGTGGAGACGGATCTGTAACCGGGAACGGCTTTTATGCCGAGTACAGGGCCACGACATTTATTCCGACAGTTGATTTGGATATAAATGGTGTCATAGGTAGGTGTGACAAAACAAGCGTCTGTTTCTTGCATATACATACTCATCTATTTTAGAAAATGTATAACGTAAAGCTTTAACTTGCCTATAGTACAGCCCTAAAGTTTAATCGCACTTGCAACATAATCATCAATATATTCAAATTGTCCTTTACTGAACACTTTGGAAGATTGCTACAGGTATAATTAAAAACAAGAAATCTTAAAACATGTAGCTCATATTATGAAAAAGTGACGAAAGTGACCACATTATGAGTTAGGTAAAGATGTGGGATAGCAACACAACAATCTATGGGGACAATAACAATACAAACAAACAAAACATCGAAACATGTCTTCAAACCGATATCCACACAAGGTGATCAAAACAGAAAAGAAATAGTGAGACTCAGCAGCTACAGAACTGATAAAAACAGAAGAAGACAAATAGTTAAAAATTGTGACTCACAGAAATTATCAAAACAGAAGAAAAGAAATAGTAAGTCAAAATTTGAGCTGTTTAAGATAGCATTATACTAGCAACTTTAATTTCATATTAATTTTAGCGGATGCCTGTGGTGCTAACTGGACATACTACAATGGTAACTGCTACACATTCCGAGAGGCCAACCAGTCCATCAGGTGGACGGACGCTCAGCGTCTATGCACCGTAGAGGGCGCTCACCTTGTCAGCATTAATGACTTTGCGGAGATGAACTTCATTCATCGTCTGATGACGTCAGATTGGTTGACGAACACTTCAAACACATATATAGGTAAGTATCACACAACGGTGCTAAGGTTTAGCCTAATTTAAAAGCCCGTATTTTCGACAAAGCAATCGAAAGTGTCATCGTTAAGTGGTCGGCGTCTTAAATTTCTTCGAGACTTGGGCAGTGGTTGAATATCGGTTTACTATTTGTTTATCTAGCTAGCTATAACCCTTAAGAATTGCCAAAACTCATCTTCACCAAGCGTAGATTTAAATTCTAAGTAGATAGAGCTCCCTGCTTGGGAACTCGGCAAGACGGTCCCACAAGGGGGAATCAACACCAAGCTGGCAATTGCCAATTATTTTCATAACCCAATTGGTTGGTAACAAAAATTCGGGGAACTTTAAAACTCTGTAAAGCTATACTAGTCTAACGTAAGAAGTGGTCAACACTCATCAGTGCTTCCTAAGATTTGATCACAGAACTGTTTAATTCTTCGAAGGTTTAACATACAATAACAAGCATCAGGAGCATCGCTGGGTAGATGGGAGCCCACTGAGCTACGCCGATTGGTTTGTGCCGAGAACAACAGGTCAAATACAAATGTAAGTCCACATTTCTTATCTAATAGGCCTACAACATTTATGCTTCATTCATGACACATTGATTTCATAGCTGGCCTATCACATGAAACTGTAGCTCTTTGAACCCCCAAAACAGATAAGAACCCAATCGATTTGACTCAAGAACAAATCAGTAATTTGAATGCTGATGTTTACTGCTGGAGGGTAGGCATCTAACGTAAAAGCTTGAATTTCGATGTTGTAGGCTAGCTCCATCTTTCACGATGACTCCACAGCCGGATGGTGGCGCTCTAGAAAGATGCTCTCAGATTATTCTGCTCGACCTACACTCCACGAGTCACTGGCACGACGTGCCGTGTGCTTCAACCAACTCCAACCAGTTCATCTGTGAGAAAGTCGCCACTTCAAGAGGTAATATACTCGTAGCTCTTTTTTGATGCGCGATTTAGATTAAGGGTTACGAGAAATTAAAAAACATATCATACAAAATAGTACAAGTGATAGACATCAAGTTTCGGTCAATCATGTAACCTTTTTTTGAAAAACTGGCTTTGTGTGGCTGTTTTTCGTTTAGGGCAAGAATCGGTACTCTTGAAACAGCCTGACGTCATTACAAAACTTATACCGTGTTGTACAATTGCACGTGGCAAAATGCATTATTAAACCAAATCAGTCAGTCTTGTAGTTTTTACGATCCTTCTATCTATCCATACGTAGGACAAAAACTCTATTTGGTGTTCAGTATCAAGGAATAACAAAAAGTTGTTATCAATGTCTTTGCAGGCGATGCAACAATAACAGAACCTGTTAAACATCTACAAGGGCCGTCAACAGCAGGTATGTCAAACTGGTATACAAAAAGTCATGTACCATAAACTTTGATACAAAAAAATGCAAATATTGTTTTAATATTATTTGAAATCATGTTTAAATGCTTTTATCACTGTTTTGCTTTTTTCACAGTTTGCAAAAGTCAATGGAGCCTACTACATGGTCGCTACTGCGTCAGGGTACTGGTCAACCGAAGTACTGCCTTTCTCAACCGCTGCCCGACCAACTCGACCCTCGCCACTGCACTCGATGCAGGCATTGCCACTAAGCTACCGTTCTTCATCAAACACGTGTGGGGTATAAACTCCGGCGTGCTCACGAGGTTTCTGATTGGTCCACGTGGTCATGGGGAAGACACGGCATATGACGTCATGACGTTCACGGACGGTGATTGGATACAAGTTCGTGAACAGGTTGATCAGGGCGTGGATGGAGCTATTTGCGCCATGATGGCTACAGGTACGTGCACGTTTTTTGACGCATCAATCCGGGTGATTCATCAGTGATAGACAGTGCAGAATCCCTGTTGCAATATTCGGTACCTTATGGAGACTGAGGACAAAACAACAAAGGGAAAACAAACCGTCTTCATAGAGGAATAAAAGCTGAGGTGCTCTACAAAGAAATTGTGTGTAAAGAGTATATGGGAGGATGTTAAGTATTGGGACAAAGGCATGAACATAGATGGCTCTACAGAGGGATGTGAAAATTAGAATACCTGTATGTGCATGCTTTGTTTTACTTGTATTACTTTACAGAATGTTGCATCTTTGCATTTTCTCACTACAAACCCTTAACATGAACAGTTGTTTGCTTTTGCTGTACCAAACCATTTATTTCAAGTTCATGTGTTGATCTCATAGGGAGAGGGGTCAATGGTTCTGAGTGGGGGGGGCCGGCTCCCGCCCCGCTCCGCGTTGGTTACACCACTGAACCTACACTTCATCCACCTAGCAAACAATTACAACATGATATAGATTTAGCCTACACCAAAGAAAGGTAGCTCTACGGTACTTTCTAGTTGCTGCAGATAGAATTTGAACCCACGACCGTCTGTCTCCTAGAATAAGCAGCGGTTATTGCAATCTAACTGACTCTATGTAAGCAAAAATATTAGTCATTACCCACATGCTCCTCATATTGTTAGTGCGTTGTCTTTATAAATACAATAATTTAGTGGTACATTTTTTTTTATTTATTTGGGTTTTTTTTGTAGAGGAGACCCCTACATGTGCCGGCAGTATGTTCAGTTGCGGGTCAGGGGAGTGCATCCATCTTGTGTACGTATGTGATTACCGCAATGACTGCATGGACGGCAGCGATGAAGTATCCTGCAGCAATGGTAAAGCTATATAAGAGACTGTCACGGTGAATGTAAATAAAATACTTGAAAGATACACATGAAGCAACTAATGGAACTTTTTATCAACACATATACTGAAATGTTAACTATCACATCTTCAACTTAAACTTAGGTAACGGAAACAAACGGCATTTCACCATACTCATCAGGGTTTAGTTTTCTGTACTGTGCCACGCAGTACCGCAATGTCAAGAATGGAATAATTAAACATGATTTTGAGGGCTGAATTTACAGTTTAATTTAGGGCAATTTTTAATTTCAACCAACAAATTGTTTTAACCTATTACTAATGTCCTACACCTTCAATTTATTTAACTGTTTATATTTATTTGTTTATGTATTTATTTACAGCCATAGGAATGTTTGGCTACACGGTGTGTTCCGATACGAGTTTTCGTTGCTATTCCGGTGAATGCATCTCACTCTCCTTCTACTGTGATTTCTTTCCTCATTGTGTCGACGGATCGGATGAGGCGAGCTGCAGTAAGTTATAATTTAATATTTACGCCAACTGTTTTGACTTGTTTACTTAGGATCCTTTTCTACTCTAACAAAATTCAGCACCGTATGGTAACTCAACACCAAAACTGTTGGACTCTGACCATGTAAATACGTAAGCCTGATTCCATGCAAAGCATAATCAGCTAGCAGCAGTCCTCAGTCTGACAGACTCAAACAACACATTTAGTTGGATTTTGATGGGTTTTGTGTGGGTTAGGATTAATCATAAATCAGGTTACAGATCTAATATACTGGTATTATTTACATCAACAAGTTACAACATCTGCAAGCTGACAGTTAAAAAACCACCCACAGTTTCTGGGTGCTTAGATTAACAGTTTAAGCTTTTTAATACATAAACTTTTAAACATTGTTACATTTTTATTAAATTTATACCACTATTCAGGGAGAGTAATTGGACATTTAAAATAGAGAATCCCCGAAAGTTCCGAAATTGCAATCTGCCATACTTTACTGGAAAATAATATGCCGTTCCTTCCTATATAGGTATCGTTGAATGCACAGACTCGCAGTTCCGATGTGACAGTGGTCAGTGCATCAGCTCGGCTCTTCACTGTAATCTAGTACCAGACTGCGTGGACCAATCTGACGAAATGAATTGCGGTAAGAAATTAAGTATTTACCTCTAAATAATTATACTGCACAGCCAACCACGATAATCTTACTATACCACGTATATTATTAAGTCTCAACAATGAAGTAAAACAACACTTTCCACAACATTAAACATCTAAGCACCACAAAATGACGGCTCACAGACTCATCCACCAAGTTGCAAGAGTGCAGTTTGTGTAATTTGTCAAATAAATGTAATTTGACTCCAACAAATGGTGAGTGTGGGTCCTAGCTCTATGGTTGTAGACAGTAGCTGAGTGTGACGGTTGTGCAATTAAGTGTTCACTACTTTATTTTTCAGATGAGCAATATTGCAGTACAAAGCCTTTTCTTTACATTAGACCCATTGATGAAGTCACAAGCCCAAAACAGTCCCCTTACTCAGGTCAAAGAAGAGCTATCATTGGCTGAGAGCCGTGCACAGCGCGTACACGCGTGTGCGACTCCTTTGTTTGACAACGAAGATGGCGGCCAAAGCAAGGGGTCTACAGTAATAGATTGGATGTAATACTTTGTTTGTCCCATTTCATCTAATAAAACACAATTTTTTACAAGTTTAATGAATATTTAACAATCAGAAAGACCTTGCCTTAAGAAATCTACCTCGAACCTGGCGCTTTTAAACTGTCCAGAGTTTGTGTCTGCTGTTCCAAGAGACGCTTCAGGTTGTGTATCATCTCATCCCTGGGTGACTCGAAGACGACTGGGACCTGTCTGCATCGGCTTTTAGACGTCACTGGCGTTGACTTAGCCGAGCAGATAGCTCCTTTAGAGTCCGGTTTATTGTAAATCCACTGTGGACATTCCTCCAAGTCACTACTGGTATCGCTCTCAGTGTCACTGGTGTCAGGGTGGGATAGCCGTTCCTCCATGCGAGAGCTGTGAAAATCTCCACTCGACGATGCTGCGCTGAGTCGACGTCTCTTGTGTGGGACACCGGATGAAGAGGTTGTGTCCGTACAAGAATGGTCACCCCTTGGCGACACCAACGGCAGGCTACCAGTAGATAATGACGTGGTTGGAGAAATCGATCGACCTTTGGACTTTCTCTGGTTGACGTTGTATTGCATTGACAGTTCCATTTCTGGTTGGTAGGCCGAGTTGTCCACTGAATGAAGGGAGGAAGTTAGCGATGGTTCTGCAGCGCTCGGTGATGAAGGTGATTTGCAGGGCGCAGCGCACGCCGCCCGGGTCTGATTTGAAAACGGCTCGCACCTTGCACATGTCTTCTCAAGCTCATGTGCACTCCGTATGCGTTGTTCGAGATTTAAATCACTCTGTCTGGCGAGGTGCTCCTTGGTGAATTTTTCAAAGTTGCAATTATCAGAAGATTGGTCAAATGGTTCTCTCAGCTTGTTGTTTTGTATATCTTTTTGAGACACTGCTGGTTCTGAGTTGTATGAAACTACCCGCCATGTTGTACTGGGATCGGCGCTCCTTTGGCGGAAAAATTTCATCTTCAGTTTTCTACAGTGATCGGCTTCCGAGCCAACGGGCCCTGCGTCTGAAATCGAGTTAGTTTCTTGCTCAAGTCTTTTTTCCTTGTGTCTTTGAGGAGATTTTTCCTGACTCTTCATTGCAGTTTTGTTATATTCGTTCATGCTTATGGATTTCACATCGGTAATGGATAATCCAAAGTCATGCGGTATAGTGACTGCTTTGTTTGAACAAGGGAAAGAACTTGCCTGTTGGCCGTTGCTTTGAGGGATATCTCTTGCCGCTGGCGTCGCTTGTTCTTCTGAGTCTGTTCTGCGTTTAGACTGTTGCACCCTACCCATGGCTCGCTCCATGGCTCGTTGCAGAATGTTGTATGGTACTGCCTTCACCAATGCCTGGCCATTCTTGACGAGAAGCAGCGGTATGAAGGCGTTTGCAGCCGGCCTTTTCAGGCCTGATACCGGCATTGTCTGCTGCTTGTTTGCATTTCCGTCCATGTTTAAACTTTGATGAAGTTTTGGTTGTCGCGAAATTTAAAGCAACTTCACCGGCTTCTGTTTTTTGTTTTCTAAGCATTCAAGTTGCCAACTCGAATTTCTAACAAAACATACTTCTGTGACGACCGTTTGTATGTGTGACGCGAACAAACTTTTGAATTGTCATCTTTATGACGACTATGTCAATTTTCAACCAATCATATCACTGGAAATACTTTCAGGAGCACACGCGGTAAACACATCAGGGCGTTGCGCGTTAACGCACCCCTATTAACGCGCGCGCAGTTGCGCGCGTGCGCCGCGCAGCAAATTGTTGACAAAAGAATATTCAAGACATTGGTTAGTGTACATGATGTAGTGTGTGTTTAGATATATTATTGATTCCCTCGATCGTGGATTTTTACCACATTATTTTTGCTTAACAATGACGAGCTGTTGTCCAAATACAAAATTCAATCATATACAATTCTCAGCAAGTTTTTCATTGAGGGTAAACACATATAGAGAATTGTATAATTAGGCACTCGACGATCCTGACAAATTATTTTGAAATGCTATGCCTAAATCGATTAAAACAATACATTTTAATATACGCCACATCCTTGTGAATGTGTGTTGGTATGGTTGTTTGTGGGATGTTTGTTGGGGTAAAGGGTTTTTTGTTTATTTTCGTTATAAATTCCAGCACAATAACACTGTTCAGTTTAAATTATCAACATAGCAATTTGATAGAACTGAGATCAAAGTAGGTGGAAGGTTATTAATAACAAGCCTTTTTTGCATTTGATTGTATAGCGGCAGTGCGTGGTGGATTCCAGTGCTATGACGGGTCGTGGCTTCCGGACCACACCCACTGTGATGGAACAAAGGACTGTCCAGGGAACAGTAGAGAGGACGAACCCGCCAGCAAATGTGGTAATGTCATTTTTTTTTCTTTCTTTTCTTCCTTTTTTAAGTAGGGTCTGGTGGTCAGTGAACTTATTACATCCTGCTTTGACTCTACGTAGCCTATATCATTCCAATTTCTTATAAACTGAAAAGAACTAAGAAGGAATAGGCTGACCGTTCGTTTGATAAAGTAGGCCTAATTGTAACAGTAGCACAACTAGAATAGATAACCACAGTCCAAATTGTTATTTTTCTATTGATATGGAATGATTATATAACAGAGCGAGATTTTATGCTCGTTTTTGTTTCGATTTGCAGAATTTTTTAAGTGTGATTCAGACCAAAATCTGATTCAGTGCAACAACGGCGCATGCGCTGACAGGAAACACATCTGCATATACGACTTCGATCAGTACGGATATCAGACGGGATGCCGTGACGTCACACATCTACGTTTCTGTGGTGAGTTTGGCACCTTTGAACCTTTTCGAAACAATGGCTCGCTTCAACTTCGGATGTGGCTTCCGTTAACGATTTTGCAATGGTGCGCTTTAGAAAGGAACCACAGAAAGGCAGGCAGCACCATTTTGCCAAGCCTAAGCCGGGAAATTAAAAACGGGACCTTTTTTGTCGTGGGCATTGTATTCGTATTTTTACACCTTTTTTTTTTCGTTGCAAAATAATCATGCTACCATCTTTTAAGTTGCCCCTTAAAACTGTTTGAGGAGAGAAAGAAATCGTTTCCGTTGTATAAAACAAAACAATAAAAAACACTGGTAAAACGCCATTTCACATCAATCAAAATTTAATCCCAAGGCAGTTTTTAGCACTGGCTATGGATTACAAGAAAAACAAGATTGTGTAAAATCTGATACTGAGCGTTTTGCATGGAGGTGGAATGTTACACACAAGACCCCGTTAAACCGAATTAATTAACCTCATTTCACAGTAGCATCAGACACTCCGGTGTACCAGATAACACCATCATAATGATATTGAAGACAACTTTGTGATTATCATTTGGGATTCAATCCGAAACCAAACTCGCTTGGAGTAATTTAAAACATGATTTGTGCAAAAATCTGATAACAGATGAGTTCGAGTGCAGCAATAACACATTCAAATGCCCGGGGTCTTACTGCGTACCCCTGCACCGGCGGTGCGACCTGACGGAAGACTGCCCGGGGGGCGAAGACGAGCTCGGATGCGGTAAGTCTACCTTGTTACAGTAGAAATTCTGTTTTTATGGTTATCGAATACAAGAGATGGGTTTGATGTGACTAAAATACAATATTCAGGTCAGGGTTTTGCCTACACTTTCTTAATATTTCGAGAGAGCGTCCAGACATTATTGTGTCCATGCACTGCTACGGTCAGTGTGAGGTGACTATACCCCCAAAAAAGACCAAAAGAGGGCGTTTGCGTTTGAAAGACCTAAAATGTGGGAAATTCAAGTGTTTAGAGGTGGGGGACAATACCAAAATAATGCTGCACAAGCCCACTACACTTAAACCACTTCTGGACCCTTGGGGCCTGGCCAACTTCTGGCTCAGTATCAACTAGTACTGTGTCAAAATGACACAGAAATGGGTCAAAATGACGCAAAATCTGAGTTTAAACCTCATTTTTAAAACCACTTTCAGGAAACGTGTGGGGCCCCATCATGGGACCCAGAATCAAGGTGAATTCTAACCCGGGAGTTTTTTTTAGATTGAGCCCCCAACTAAACACAAACATGATGTCACTGTTTTTATTTCAGGCAATCTTACATGTTCTGGACAATACCAATGCCACAGATCCAACGTCTGCGTGACGCAGGCAGAGGTATGTGACGGCGTCAAACATTGCCCATCTGGTGACGATGAACTATTCTGCGGTAAGAAGACATCGATTTGTTTCTTTCTGAAACAGATTTCTCATTTAAAAGCACCAGGGTTGGGTACTTGTTGTGATGAGAATTTAAGTTTGAACTTATTTTATGTGGTATATTTTTTTAAACAAAAATATTGCTGAAAATAAAGTTACGCAATCCATCCCACCGTCATGGCTGTCTAACAACGTAAATGTACCTACTAGTCACTAATACACATCCACGTAAGACCAGTTTCAAACAAATAATCACGTTGAACTGGAGAGTAAATAACGCATGTTATCTTCACATCAAACCGTTCGTGTTTTCTTCTTATTGACTAACAAATTCCAGATATTTTCAACACTATTAAGGTCAGGGCCCTATTTCATAAAGCCTGTAAGCACAACAAATTGCTAAGCAAAATACAGATTTTCCTTTTTAACAAAAACAGGTTACCAGCCGACATTACAAATAGTTTACATTGTTGCGACTGCCTACTGAGCCCCGCTCATTTTTTCTTAATTAATAGCAAAGAGATTTGCTGGGCCCTAAAGTTAGGTTGTCTGCCACCATTGGTTTGTTCCTCTATTTGATTTTTATGAGTCCAATATCTCGTTAAACTTATGCCATTTTTCGTTTTTTGACGTGCAGAAGCCAAGTGTCCGGACGGGTGTTCCTGCTCCGGTCTCTCGTACGTCTGTAAAGGTATCACGTGGAACAAGGACACGGTCAATGCAATACCGGGAAACATTCGCAAACTGTAAGTGTGTTTATTGCTCATTAGCGCAACATAAATTGGCATGTATGCTGTTAAAAGGTTAGGGGTGCATCAAAGACTTCATTTACATGTTAATGGAATACTATTTCCGTCAATAAATGTCATTACTTGTCACATCAGCAGGATGGTTCCAAGAAGTGGGAAGAAAATTTGGTTTGGAAGGTTATGAATTTGCTCGATAGTGCGATGTAACCAAGAAAGAGAATCAGATCGAAAGCTTTTAAGGGATTTGAATTTTTTTTTAAATTATTATTATGGTTTATTAAAAAAAAACTGCTCATTGCAGCCTACTGGCTGAATTACAAAACAGTAATTCAAAATGGTTTGACTTTCCACTTGACTGCTTCTGTTTATATGTGTTGTGTTGTGTCATTTAGCCTTCAAGAAAAGACTCTGCAAGGGTGGAATCGTCAGGCCACTATTTATGTTTTGCACTTAAAGAAAGCCGGCGAATATTGCAAAGCTCAGGCCAGTAGAGTCAGTTTAACGCTAGCCTTTCGGTAGGGATAAGTGATAGGGGACTACCACGATTGAAAGATATGATTGATTCTTTGTCTGTCTTTATTTATCTCATTACTTTTCCCCTGACGAAGTGTTTGGGAACAAAACCTTTGACATTGTTGGATGCTCAACATACAATACTTTATATTTTATCGAAATTTAATGATGTTATAAGTTAAGTTGTGTAATGGTGAATGGTATTCAAAAGCAAAGATTTGCGTAAACGTGGATTCATTATAACAGCCCATACCTGCAGTCCCGTGTTTGATGGATTTGTTGGATTCACTTGTTTCTCTTTAACTTGTATTATTTATTTTGTTCATGTCTTTAGGGAACTAAGTGGCATTTTTGCAAAGCGCAGACATCGGAGGGAGGCATTGATCAATTACAACATATCCCTCGAGTATACCTTGATGTTGCGTCTGGGAGAGCTTCAACAACTAGCTGAATTGTGAGAAGATATCTTCACTTTCTTGGCAAATAAATAAGAAATGAATGGGGGCAGGAATTTTTAGTATGTAGTTTTAATGTGTTGGTTACATTGTGGAACAGCATTTGAATCAGAATGAACCAAAAATATTAACATTAATTTATATACACCGTTTTCAGGGGATGATCCAGGACTTTTCAAACCGGGGGCACAACGGCGCTCTCAGGATTTGTATTAGGGGCTAAACAACAGAACGAAGAAGGGGGGGGGGAGGAAAACAAAACCTGGACCCCTGCCTGGATTTACAAAAACGGCATGAGCACAATTTTAAAAGAAAAATAAAGCGAAGGAAGTTGTATATATTTTGTTTTAATGTTTGAATGAGATTATCAATACCATAAATTATGTTCCTTTTGCTGATATCTTTAGAGATCTTTCCGGTAACAACATTGGTGAGCTGAAACCAGGAATGTTCAGGAACCAGAAGAATTTGTATAAACTGTGAGTACACGTTAGGTCACAGTCCTTAATTTATTAACTTTACGACTTACTCTAGCGAAGTTTGTTTATGCACATTGCCTTCGTAAGTTGGAGAGTGGCATTTGCGTTGTGCTAACCCTTTGTAAATATTAGTGTAAAATGTTCTCCGTATGGAAATCATTTCTCGAGAAATCGATGCACTTGTAATATTCATAAGGTGTCCACACAGTTCACTTTACTGTCTTATTTACTTAAGAAGGTGTTTGTTTTCCCAAAGAGTTCTTGTCAAATCGTAGGGGACCTGTATGTTAATTAATTGAATATGTTAACCTGTCATGAATATTAATGAATGCGCATTGTTGATACAGGGTTCTGGCAAACAACAACATCACTCAGCTTCGAAATGGAAGCTTTGAGGGACTTCGACGTTTGCAATTTCTGTAAGTCCATTTTATTTGTAGTGTATTGCTTTTTCATCTATAATCATTTAGTAAATTAGTAAAATAGTTGCTCACACTAATCTTGACTTTCCCAATTGGTATTTTTGTATTGTGTTTGCGGTAAGAATGTAATTGTAAACTTGCTTGTAGCAACATACTTGCCTTGTTGTTATTTTAGTACCGCGAAGTAGATTTATTCGGAATTCCGGGGGACTATACTTAGTTCTGAAAAGATCTCTGTCCTGCTTCAGCCTGTGTATGGGCCCAATTTCATAGAGCTAATTATGCACAAAATCTAGCTTAGCACAGCAAAATTATGCTTCCCAGCATACTGTCACTGCCAAAATGCCACGTAAAATGTACCATTAGTTACTGGTTTTCCACTTTTTCTGCTCAGCAGCAGAACATTGTTGAGCAATATTTTCTGCTTAATTAAGCAGCTCTATAAAATTGGGCCATAGACTACTAATTTAACTTAGTTGGGGCGAGGGAACTTCCCCTGATTAACTTCACAACCACGCAGTAAGTTTCTAAATTGTTGGTGTCCACGTTTCGACTAGCCTGCTCTAATCATGAAAATCACATGGTGTTACCCCAAACCAAATAATATAATATTGCGGATACTTCACAGCGCAATGCCTCAAAACCTTGATGATTACTGTGTTTCATTGCAGAAACTTAACGGGCAATCCACTGGTTGAAATAGAGTCAGGAGCTTTCTTAGACGTCATTGCGCTGCCTGTTTTGTGAGTATCTTTTGTGTTGACTTTTGTGTAAAAAAAACAACAATACAAATGTGTCCAGTCACATTATTATAAGAATGATTTCAATGATGTGAACAACCATCACGCCGCTGTTTCAATACAATGGTATAAATTGCCACCAGCAAATCATAGTGTTACACTCAGTCTCTTCGATTCCAAACATTATTCACAATGTTTGTCAATCTTATTGTGTGGATCAATAATCAATAAACTATAATTACCGATTCTGCAGGGATCTGGGAGGACTGAATTTAACTTATTTACAAAGCGGTGTCTTCAAGGGGTTGGACGCCTTGCAAACACTGTAAGTATATACCCATACTTTATCTCATTGTTACAAAATCCAAATCCCCTCCACTCTCACTTCTGTTTAAACCCAATACACCTTTGAAGTGGATAACAATGTTTTATTGTTATCATTGTTATTTTGTTTTGCATTTCCCTCCCAGAGACGTAAGCAACAACAGTGAATTGACTGTGGTCGACAAAGGAGCTTTTGACGGACTTCGAAGGACAAATATGTTGTATGTAGTTTGATCAACATCTTACTCATAAATATTTTTTTAATAGTGAAGATTTCCAGCAATACTTGGTTTGTTAAATTACTTCCCCTTAAGGATCGTTTACGTCCATTCTTAACATTTCCTTACAAACATTATGACAATACAACCTACCAACCTGCTGCTAAACGGTCAATCTTAATGTACCATTTTATTTCAAGGCACTTTTAGCCTGTTTAATACTTTTCTGTGTCCTGATAGGGATATTCGTGGGACTACGATAGGAAAAGTGGACCCCGAGATGTTCGATGGACTGGATAGTCTGCAGACACTGTGAGTACAAACAGAAGTAAAACATGTTCCAATCATGTACATTTCAGTGTACCTAGTATTGTGCCTCCTAATTAATGAGGTATACACTTGAACGGTTTCCACTGATGAACCAGCCGCCTTAACAACAGTTAATACCCTTCTAAATTAAAAATTACTGCAGTTTGTGAAACCAGCCGAAGTGTGGCTTTGGCATGTGTGTGCAATCAAGTACCTCTTCTGTTACTTCTCGGGTGGCTAGGCTGACAACTGTGAGGTACCATCGAAACAGCGCTTACATTTATTTGAACCATACAGCTTCCCCCTCATACTTAACCGGCACAAGTTTTGACCCCAAAGTATGAAAACGAGTGTGAGGTACTAATCCTAAACAGCCGTTACTGTCAATTCCATAAGATAAGCAGCATCTCCCCGCAAGTATGCATAAAGTACCTCTCTGTCGCCTCCCAGAGGATGACACCTGTGAGGTACTGTCCTAACCAGCCTTTACTTTCCCTCTCATAAAATTAATAAGCAGCTCAAGCATTATTATTATTTGTTTTACTCCCCGTAGGTATGCAGACAAGTACCTCTTCTGCTGCCTCCTGGATGAGACTGACACCTGCGTGGCGCCCATTGACGAGTTCTCCTCCTGTGAGGACCTCATGCGGAACCCCATCCTCCGAGTCTTCATCTGGATCCTCGGGTTTAGCGCCCTCGTCGGCAATGCCTTCGTCATCATTTGGCGTGTCCGGAGCAAGGATCGTGAGCAGTCCAAGAAGATACAGACCTTCCTGATTCTGAACCTGGCCGTAGCGGACTTCCTGATGGGCGTTTATATGATTATTATTGCCAGTGCCGATCTTCACTACCGGAGTGGATATATGATTCATGCCGAGGAGTGGCAGGCAAGGAATTTAAAGCTTAGTAGTTTTGTTGGCCCCAAAAGAACAAACAAGACAAAAACACACAAGGTCATGTTCTACATGGCGGACCTGTTTGAAGACTTGTTTTCCACTCAGTTCATGCAGTTGGTCTAATTTTGTTGACTTGCATTTTTGTGATTATTGTAGAGGAATCCCCTTTCTTGTTTAGTTATTCACTTGAATATTACACCTGGCCGTTATTCAGACAGTCTTAAAGGTCAAGTCACAGTCACCCATTATTATACACTGTTTGTTTTACTTTGTTTTAACAAATTCATGTTTGTGTCTCAAAGGAGAGCATCGTTTGCCAAATGGCTGGGTTTATATCCGTCCTCTCCAGCGAAGCGTCTGTGTTTCTCCTCGTCCTCATCACCACCGACCGGTTCCTGGGGGTCGTTTTCCCCTTCAGCATCTGGCGTCTTCACACCAAGTCGGCCCGCTACGCCGTGGCTGTCCTCTGGCTGCTCGCCCTGTTCCTCAGCCTACTCCCCGTGGTCCTCCGACCGGTGTTTGTTGCCCGGTTCTACGGACGGTCTAGCGTGTGCCTCGCCCTGCCGTTCACCCGGACGAAGCAGCCGGGCTGGCAGTACTCGGTCGTGCTGTTCCTCGGGGTCAACCTCATGGGGTTTCTTGTTATCTTCTTATGCTACTTTTCCATGTACATTGCCATTAAGAGGGCTTCCAAGCAGGTAGGGAACCATTTAATATGTACTTCATTTGAAATAGCTTTGTCGTCCGCATTTACCATATGTTGGCCAGGACAATAATGAGAACCCCGTAACCGACTACTATCAAACTGTAGGTTCTGTTGAATAGAAAATGGTGCATTCGGGACCCATATGGCCATCAACACCAAGGATACATACCTAACAAGTATAGTGATATTTCCCGCATTACCTAATTACATTAGACTTGGACAATGAAAGACAGTTTTCTCATATTCTCCCACCAGTGCACGAGAAAACGCGAGACGATGGAAGAGATCAAGATGGCCACCAAGATGGGCATCATCGTAGGCACTGATTTCCTATGTTGGATGCCGATCATCACGATGGGTTTACTCTCCCTGTCAGGGAAGACGACCATCCCGCAGGAGATGTACGCCTGGGCGGCTGTATTCATGCTTCCTGTCAACTCTGCTGCCAACCCGTACCTTTATACTATCTCAAGTCTCGACAGGTGCGTCATTATTGTCACACCTAACTACCATTCTCACTACAATTCCATGACCATGACAACGACGATGGCGATGAAGACGACGGTGGCAATGACAATGGCGATGACAATGATAGTGAACTGTATTTCCCTATACAGCATCCACTGCATGGGGCAAAAGAAAACTTTTAAAAGATACAACTTTAAAACAACAAACCAAAGTTACAGAAACAAAACAACAAATAAATATTGGGGAAAAACTAAGAAAAAGACAAATAGAATAAGACAACAACAATCAATTTAATAACTAAATACCAGTAACCAGAAAACAAGAGATATTCTAGAATTTATTCATGATTTGAGAACAGAACTTTGCAAGGTTTTTAAGTTCTGTATATAGTAGGTTGTGTTAGATCGGGTAATTTTTAAGGTTTTGGCTTTATGTGTGTAACTATGCATGTAACTATTCCTACTTTTAGAGCTATTTAGGTAGATAAATATCTTAGCACAAGATATAACTTTGCCTGTCAGAAGAAGGTGAACACACAAAAACTTGTGACTCGACTGGTTACCCACGTATTTCCTCATAGCAATGTGTTATCCAAAAAGTATGTTGACGACGCATCTATGGAAATGATGGGCATTTATCATAATGGTTTGGTTAATAAATATCTAGACCATCAACGGGTGTTTGATTGTGTATTATGGGGGACCCGTTAAAGTGCGAGACTTTGTTTTCTTCACACGTAAAAGCCATGTACGCGGGAACCAACAGCACCCCAAAGAGTTCATTAAGCACGTGAGACTTGCACGATTGAAGACGGGGTCACGGAGACAAGAGAGTTCTTTGTAAAGTTGTGTAGATATGGTCAATTTTATGCATACAATGGAGATCTAAGCAAGGTTTTCTTTGCACAAGTAAACCGAGGCCCCAACGGACCAATGCGTGGTTGGAAAGAGTTGAGTTTCCTATGAATTTTTATTGCGAGCATTCATTAGAATTCATGAGAATTGTGGACTGTTAAAACGAATGTGTTGTTGTTACTTTATAATTCCCACGAATGTACTCTTCTACAAGCAAATCTATGTTTGTCTTTTATATTGGCATAATAACGGCGATGGCACGGATAAAAACAGCCGGATCAGGAAATGTATAAAACAACGACCCCTTAGTGAAAAGAAATTGCGTACTTTCAAAAATGAAATAACCTGTGGACCACGTGATATAACCACTGCGATTTAACCTTTTATCCCCTTCTTGTCTGATGCTACAGGAAAAGAAAAAAAGCTAGGACGTCAACGTCTTCGCCAACATGGAGGACAGAGTGCACGCGTGACGTCAGTGTTGATTTCGAAATGGTGAAATACGCAAAAGTTGACAGCAATTCGAAAGGTATCAATGCAAACACTGATTCTCATAATGAGTAAAATGGGACCAGACTATATTTTCAATTCCGTTTCAGAATGGCTGTTTGCACTGTATGCCCGGAAGAAAGGGTTTTGTTCTCGTAAAATCATTACTGCTCGTATGTTGTTCTTCAAACAAGACCATGATGAGCCATCTCAATAAGCAGACAACACTATACAAACTCCAGGTTCCCAATAGGCCAGACTCATTTCTGTGTCAGACTGACCCTTTTGGGGCTTTACTTTTTCAGAAAACCCAACCCTGATGTCAACGGTCTTCACGGAGCAGACGGAGAACCGGGTACTACCCCTGATGGGTACCCGCGGTCATGCCTTCATGCTTAGGCAGTACATCGCGCAGATGAAGACGCCCCTCGGGGTCTCGGCCGTAGCTGCCATCGAGAACGATCTCAGGAGAGCCCTGGATTTCTTGCACAAAAACGGCATCGCCCACGGCCAGGTTGACGAAGATTTCGTGGCGGTTGATAAGGTTGGATTTCTTCCACAATATTTCTTTAGAAAATTTGTCTTGCAGAAATATAATGTTTAATAATAACACTAGTACTAATACAAACTTTGTAAAGCGCCATCTATATATGACCAAACATATTCTGAGGTACTGGTAAAAGAATATTTAAGACAAACACACATTACAAGACACTTGTATTTCTCAAGGTATGGGGAATGAAGTAATAAATAGTCAGAGCACATTAAAGAGAGATTTTCACACTACTGAAAAACAAGTGGTTAAACACGACACATAAAGAGTCAGCCATTAGCAGTGCCGAACAAATGTGTTTTAAGCATGCTTTTGAAAATGTCTAGAGATTCTGCAGCTCGAAATTTGAATAGTAAAAGCTTTTAAGAGTTCCAGAGTTATTTGAGCGGATGCCAGAAAGGCAATTTTTTTTATGTGGCTTGGATGTGGTCGGGGAGAGCATAGGGACAGTTAGTAAAAGTTTGTAGATCGAGGAATCGCCACTTGGAGTGGTGAAAGAAGTTCATTGAGATACGGTGGTGTATTGACAGTCACAGATTTCCATTCGAGCAATATAACCTTTACACACCCATAACACACAAACATGCCCCGATAACAATGTGTAATTCTAATCGCTCTCCAGGAAAAGAAAGAAGGACGCATTGCATTTCTTGTCATGCGCGGAGAGCCTCTTGATGCGGAGGACAGAAATGGTGGTGGGACGCCCTCTTCGGCTGATGAGGAGGTGCCGCTGCTCCGACGAGACAACCGACAGCTTGATGAACTACTCGCAAGACTCAGGGGATCGCACTGATTGACGGTTCCAACTTTACAATTTCAAAAAATCCTACAGACCGCACGTGCATTTTGCTTGCGATGGAAGTCCTGCCGGATGAAGTCAAAACTGACTCCACGAATTATGGCGTTGAGAGGTTCGGCATTGATTCAGTAAGAATCTACTCTATAGTAAAGGTAGATTGGTTCTTGTGCCGTCTGGTGCTTACGAACTCAGGAAGTGTTATTTGAGGAACTGGTAATGGGTAAGGGTAGATGTTAAAACTTGCGCTCCACCTGCTGTTGGATCCCCTGACTGTTCATAACAAACGAGTCAAGTTGGTTGTTTGGACTGCAGATCTCCTGATATTAATCCACAGATTGAGGAAGTAATTTATTGCTTGCCCAAAATGTCAACTTTCCGACTTGGAGAATTTACAAGTGGAAGGCGGTGGGATCTTTGACCATGACAGTAAAACAATCAAAAGCGGGTGCGCAATTTGTAAAATTTGAAAATAGCATCACGAAATTGTGCTGTTGGTAAAAATGCTGTATTTTTCAAAAAAATATGGATTTGTGGCGAAGGATTTAATATGAAATATTGTTCCACCGACCTGTTTATATTTGTGCGTCACGTGACTGCCGAGAGAGCAATTGGTGACGATTTTAAGCCGCCACAGACGGCGCTTGTTGTATTAAAGCTTAGACGTTCAAACGATGGTCGGCCGACCGACGCTTCAAAATGAGACCAAATTGCTTTTTTGTTACCTAACCCCCTAAAATGGAATAACACCTGGCGAAACAAATTTTCTTTTTATACTTGGATGTACTTTCAGTCAACTAAGTTATTTTGTAGTACAACTTGGATGTAATTGTTTAATTTCTTTTTTCAAATGATGTAACCTCCCTTTAAAAAAAAAACATTGTAAATACAATGTACAAACTTATACTTTTAATGAATTACTTCGTGGTTTATAACTTGAATGACTGTGAGATTATACATTTGGACCAATTCGAGCAAATTCCTCGCTTGAAATTTTACGACGTTGCTTTTGTGAGTTGGAAGGAGGAGAACGTAATTGATGGGATTGATTTTACCGTCCAGCTTTACAAACATAAAAAAGGTAAGTGTATGCAAACATCGAGCTATATATGGTCAAAATTTCAGAACAAGTTATATACGGTCTTTATGGATATCTAACGATCCCTTGCAAAACTTACACCAGAATATTTTTTTAACTAAAAGACAATTCGGCCTACAGCACAATAATAATTATTATAATAGAAATGTTAACTAGTTCTTATATTGCGCATTTTACAATAACGTATCAATGCGCTTTACATTAATGCCCTGGTCATTTTGGGCCAATAACATCTCTGTAATCTTTCTCAGCTCCCTGGGGAGTATACAGCCCCGAGCTGCCGTGGCGCTCCGGAGGCTTTTTCAAACACACTATCGACCTCTACCCTTGGTACCCATTTATACCCCTTGGTGAAAGCAAACTTCTTTGAATGATATGGCCGAGAGAAACAATTAAATAAAACAAAGTATTGCCAAGCATTGTAAAATCGAAATGCCGGCAATTAATTTTAATTAAGTTAAATGTTGTTATATAATTACATGAACTTTACGCACAAGTCCATTTACTGTCTGAAAGTTAACATTTTAATTAATTTATAGATCGCACCTTTCGAACGTCAGAGCCCAACGCTCTAAAAACTCACGGGTCAGAATTGACCCGGATTCTGGGTCACCGGGTAACACTCACCCAGACCCATTTGTGGGTCAGGTTGACCCTGAAATTGGTTTAAAATGGATTTGAACTTGGATTCTAAAACAGTTTGACCCATTTGTGGATCATTTAGACACAGATTCCGCGTCAGACTCACCCAGAAATAGGTCAGACCCAACTGGAACCCTGAATCCGGGCCAATTCTGACCCGGGAGTTTTAGAGTGAAGGGCTCTCACAGGAAAAGCAGGCCGCCTATAGTACGCACGGGCCAATTGCTAATGACTTCGTGCGAAATGGGCGAAGCAACATCATATCATACCATTATCAACGTTGTGCCAGTTAGTCATACCATTACCAACGTTATGCCAGTTGGTCATACCATTACCAACGTTATGCCAGTTGGTCATACCATTACCAACGTTATGCCAGTTGGTCATACCATACCAACGTTGTGCCAGTTGGTCATACCATTACCAACGTTGTGCCAGTTGGTCATACCATTACCAACGTTATGTCAGTTGGTCATACCATTACCAACGTTATGCCAGTTGGTCATACCATGCCAACGTTGTGCCAGTTGGTCATACCATTACCAACGTTGTGCCAGTTGGTCAACGTTATGCCAGTTGGTTTGTGACTGATGCAAATCCATGCAACTATGCTATAGCAAGAGGGAAGACTATTGTGGTTTTAAGTCTTATACCTACATGTGGTGAATCAGAATCTGTTAGAAATGTGGATGGGAAGGAAGACTGTGCAGAATATGTGCCAAAAGGGAGTGAAAATGCCTAAGGGTGTGGCAACGACTGGAGAAGATAGCTCGGGAGTGTTTGACATTAAGGGACGCATTGTCTTCGGATCGGGCTATCAAAAACGTGTTTTTTAATGAAATTAATATAGTTGGAAAGATTTTTTGAACGTACAATATAATGATCCATAGAAGTGTTGCCTTGAAATGGTGTGATTTTTCCTTTTACTTCACGAACTAACAAGGGCCACCATTTGTTAGTAGATTGGGGACCTTTGTCATTCCACAAACGAAGTAAAAGGAAAACCAAACAATTTTGAGGAATATTTTGTGTAGATCTTTATATTCCACTTTGAAAACAGCTTTCTAACCATATTCATTTAGTAACAAACGTTTGTTATGAACCCAAAAGTGCCTAATCTAAGGCAACGTGTCCCTTTGAATAATTTGTGTACGTACATCATGTAAATACCCAAACGAAATACATGTAGTGACAATTTACGTACACTCTGCATGATAAAGGATTTGATGAATACACGGGATAATTTTTGAGAGGAAATAATGGATGAGAGACCTTTTGAAGTGTGAACAGATTTCGGTACATTTGCCATGCAATGATTAACTGTTATGAAGCAGGGAGCATTGATCGGTTCATCATAATGTTGATGATGCAACTATAGCCTTTTGCATGAAATGTGCTCATTACAACCACGCATGCGCACTGACACTACTTGTTGGCAAACACCATTGAGTTGCGCACTATAGGCAGACGCACAAACGCCTAAGCGTCAAGCCATGCACCATCAGCCCACTGATCTCTATCATACTGTCAGTATAATAGAGATCATTGCATCAGCCCCATACGAAAGGCGCGATGTACCGTCATTTTTTTGACAACTGGATGTGTTAGTGCGCACGCGTGATGTGAAATTTACATATTTCATGGGAATGGTCTATTGATGCACGAGAGGCGATGCACGAGAGGCGATGCACGAGAGTGTGTGGATTTGAAGGGTGATGGAGATTATGATGATAGAATGATACAGACGGTGACTTTGATGATGACGATGATCTTGTACAATAAGATTATGATGTGGATAATGATGGTGATGTAAATATGATAAGGTCGTGAGTGATGATGAGTGACGTCAGCGGTTTTGTTGTTGGTGGTTGTGGTGGGTTACAGGTGGATGTAATGATGATGAAAGTTATGGTGGTTTAGATGGAGCTAAGAGTGATCAGGCATGCAACTGCCCGATGAAAAAAAAAGAGGAAATTTTCAAAGGCACAACGCAAGCGCGGAGCGAGGCAGCCAAAACGCCAAGGGACATGAGATCCACAATGGTACCCTAGAAAATGTTGAGGTTTATTATGCTCTTAGGTGCATTCTTAGCATGTACTAGGCTTATTTCACATTATTGTGGTTGTACATTGTTGTTGCCAAGCATATATAAGGCTTTAAAAAAAAAATCGCCAAAAAAAATGTTATTTAATTTTTTTTTTTTTGATTTTTTTTTTTTTTTAGCGCTGATCATTTAAAAAAAAACGCGGAAATCCGCGGAAACGCGGAAGAGTTGCATGCCTGAGTGATGAGGACAGGGGCGTTTGTTAGGGTCCAGAACTGAGACATAAAGTGTGAGGGGAGAGAGTACCCTTCCCACAAACTGGCGCATTACGAGATTCGATTCTAAACAATACTGATAAATAAATTCAAAGATATTGAAATAATTACTCATCATGTTGGGATGTTATTTTACACATTTTGTATATATCTGGTACTGGGTACGGAATAGAAAAGAAAACCACAATACGACAACTTTTATGTTATTTCAAGCGGAAAAAAACAAAAAACGAAACAAATCAAACAATCGACGATTGGACATCATGTTTCCTCCAAGACGACGAAAGTATTTGTCTCGATCAATGATTATTTATTATCACAAGGACTCGAAGACCTGTGGGTGAAGTTTTAAGTTTTAATGTTTATCTATCTGGTACTGGGCTTGCTTTCTTTATAGAAAATTGCATGAAAAAAAGATCGAAAAACAGAATAAATCAGCTTTCGCTATGATCTGAACTTTCACAAGTTTGAATTACCTGTAAAATAGATATCATCGTTGGGAGATGTCATAATTTAGTACTCAATCAAGTTTGAAGAAGTACTCTTTTAGTTTTGTACGTTTGCCAGTTAATAAACCACGACAGTTTATCTGGCAGTTGTTTACTATTGCTACTATATTATGCATGAATGTTTTTAAATGCTCATACAAAATGAATTATAAATATCATTTAACTTGTTTTGATACATTATGCAAACAAATTAAAAGTTTTGTAAATATGTACCACGCGCGGATAAAGAATTACTAAATGTTCGTAACAGTATTTTCCAAATTTACTTACACCATGTGCATATAATTATTTCAATTTTTAATTTACGTGTTTGTCAGTATTTCAACAATTATACGTGTAATCATGGTGATAAAGAGCTTATTGAATTTGTTTTTCATTTATGGCTTTGTTTTTTTCCTTCCCGATACTGTCAAGAGTTCCACTCGTTATGGACAATAAATTGTTTATTGTTATTGCGCGGTATACACAAACTTAACTTGGTTTTGAAACGGGTGCAAGAATGTTTCTGCTGCTTACCAGATACATTTCCTGAAAGGGGTATGTTTGAAGTTTAAAGTAGATTATATTTTGTTTCAATACCTCTTGACAATTTTTTTAAATTTTTTATTCTCGTCTTTATTTATACAATTCGAATGACCAAATATAATTTGTTGATATATATTTGTTGTGATTAAGACTATGTGTTATATGTATTGTATGTGTTCTTAGTATTTTGGGAACATAAACGACCAAGTGTAGCGTTTGAAATGTAAGCAAAATATTGTCGCATGGTATGCTTGCAATTTTGCAAATTCCCACTTTCAGCAACACTTTACCAGTGAATTATAGACCAATCATTCAACTGCTACCCACTGTGTTTGATGGAACAATTGCGCAACTATCTTTGTGCTTTTTTCGTGATTGCTACTTCATATCATACGCTGCAAGGTTCTAAATTTAAGTTGATTCGCGAAGAACTGGGTAAGATTTACCGAGATTCATTCGTTAAGTTGAGACAACGGAAGTATTTGAGATTCGGTCGAGCCTATCCCTTTGCCAATAGCAATATGCAGTAACGACAATTCATACTGTTCGAAATGTTATCAAAACCACACACTTTCAAATGAGAAATGAATCACGTGGTGTTATTGCAGCAAACAGCCACAGGTTACTGTTCCTTTTTTAAATCACTGTGCAAAAAAAAGAGGATGTGTTAGATAGGGGAAGAATGAGGGTGGATGTCCTAAAGTTTGGGTCCAATAAAGCACACGGATATTTACTTAGGAATTGGCAGCTGCGGCTACGGCTGTGGCTACGGCTGTCTTCCAGCCGTAGCCATAGCCGTGAGTTCGGACACAGCCTAACCAAATGAAATTCTTGCCTAGTATTAAACGAGTTACCAGCCTAATTTATAAAGTTTACATTTTAATACTGTGTCTGGCGCCTCACGAATTCATTGGCGAGCAAAGAAATTTGTGAAGAAATAAGTTCATGCTTGAAGATAAAGTACAGGATTGCTATTTATGGAATAGTTTCCCTTGTGGTTTATTACTTGATGAATATTTTTTTTAAATAAACATTAATATAAAACATGATTAGCAATTCAATTTGAAATGTCATCGATTATACAGTGTCAATATTATCTATGGCAACAATTCCATGTGACATAACGGGCATTTGATGACTGTAATAGTTGAACCGGTTGAAAGGCATTACTTTACTCTCTAAAAACAATCATGTTTTCCCCAATTTGGGGCTTCGGCTGGCTAGCCTAAACAGGAACATAAATGTCCATCTCCAGCTTTCCGAAGTCTCCGATTTTGTTTCGTTTTTTGTTTGTTTGGAAGGCTCTGCAGTAGCCGTGCATAGAGCAAAATGGTCTCACACTTGCCGCACTGCCGCAAGGCTAGCAATGTTACTTGTACCGTATCGTCTGCAAGTGTTCGTACTCAACATTATTGCGTACAATTTTAAGTGCCAAACTGTAAAATACAACAAGTCTGCGGCTTTCGTGGCGGAAAATTCTTCGCATGCAAACTCTGATGATGAATAAAAAACGCAAACTAAACAGTACTGATATTTCAATTTATATTTTATAAAAAACAACCAATCTCTTTATTTATAAACATAACGAACACAGTATGTACAGAAATTTTGTACAAAACGGTAAAGCAATTGTACTGGACGAATTGCAGTTTAATATTTAATTATGTACATTCATTATTGTAAAGTGTAAAAGTCATTATCTTATTTGCCTTTGTCCTTATTTATAATTAACTAAAAATGCAGTATAATAATTGAGACTTATACCTCAGGTGGGATGTTAGGTTCCATTTTCCGAGTTTGGACAAGATGCTGACTGAGCAGTTCTGAAGTGCAAATAAAAGTTTATAAAAATGTGGAAGAAATGTTGTCGTTCTTTGATGTTGAGCGAACAGTGTGGATGTCTTACTTTGCATACAATATATCTTGATGTACAAGATCAGTATAGTACTCGGGTGGGATTCAAACCCATGACCCCTGCATTCTAAAGCAGATGTCTTAACCACTTGACTACTGAGCTTGCCCTGTGACAAGATGCCAGTTCGAATCCTGTAATTAACAGCCAACACTGCAAACAATTTGGAAGTATTTTGAAATCTTTTTCAGTCACATGGTGTCTCCGATGTAGTTGGCAGTCCTCAGTCTGCATGTGAACCTGGGTCCATGGCAGGCAGAGTGTCACCAGCTCAACCTGATTTCCCTTCACGGTATTTTGCCTCACCTGTCAAACTCCAACTTCTGGTATTTTTTGTCTTGTCATGTTTTCCTGACAAACTTGAAGCGAAGGAAGGAGTCTTTCCAAGCATCACTATTGGAAGTGACCTGTTGGCAGAGGTCAACAAGAATCAGTCAAAATGAAAGATAGTTATAAAATCATGTAAGGAGCAACAATAGAATGGGTAGATGGTTTTACAACAAAATCAGTCAAATTGTAATATAAATCATAATCTCAGCCAATGAATCCATTAGTTTTATGTATTTAATTTTAGTGTCCTAACAGCTATAATACTTGGGTCATATTGACCCCTTGCACCTATGTCACACGAGGCTACTGTCTCCATGCTCGCCATTTTAGGGGTCAGCTTGCCATTAAAGATTCAAATGGTAAGCGTGTAAACACTGCGTCGCCTAAAATGCACACTACGCTGTATAACACAAATCCACATTGCCTCCAAAATGAAGCGACCAAGTCTATTGTGATGCTGACATCTAGTGAGTTGGATCAGCACCTTAAAACATGCTATGACCTCGAAATACTACAGGTTATTCAAATACTACAGGTTATTCAAATACTACAGGTTATAACAAAATATGCAACACAAAATATAGCATTCCTTATCAAAGTAAACTGTTCACAAAGAGAGTCAAGTTTCAATTCACACATATACATAAACAAAGTCAACACAATGCAGTTAAACAAAAACACAGTAATATTAGTTACATTTCACACTCTTTGAAATTAACTCTGCACAAGAGTAGAAAAAAAATGCAGCTATCTTATATCAAAAATAAGCACAACAGTTCAAATCAATGACAGCAAATATCACAAAGTCAGATTCTTACAAGGTTTTGAGAAGGAATTGAACAAGATGAGGAAATGCATTCAAGTGATCTCTCTACATTGAAAAAAAAATTCCTGGGAAGGCAGACCTACTACCTATTTAAACTCATCATTATAGTGTGATAAACACATCTGGTGGGGGCTGCTGGTGGGATGGGAGGAGAGTAGGAATGGGGGCGATAGCGCAGACCTATGATTTATTTTTTGACCTACTGGTGACTACACAGCTGATGCAAGAACAGGTTGGTAGTCGACCCCTGCCCCCCTCCTTCAGAATTATAAAACCACCGATGTTAAACCTTTTCTTTTGATAGTTTTTGTAGAGCCTGTTTCAGAAAACATGATGCCTAGATTTTATGCAAGTTGAAAAATTTGGTAACTTAAAAATACAATCAGGTAACGTCTGAAAACCCATTCCACATACGAGGTTCTGGTTCCCAAGTGGCATTCGAACAGGGGTCCGTACAGACGCAAGGCAGGGAAAAAACCACTAGTCCAATCTAGCTGGTCAAAACTGAATGCCCAAATATACAATGTACACACACAACCGAATTAACTCTGCGTGACACCATCAAAAAAAATCTCACCATTTCGCCATGCCTTACTTGTTGAGTAACAGTTTGATTTTAGCGTGTAATACATTTCTGTGAAGAACCAAACCACTTATAAATCACCCAATCACTTTTAAATCACCCACAACAATAGATATAGACCCTTTTGACTAAATAAAATAAATTCAAGCAAAATTGCATTTTGAGATGAGCCCACATGTCTCTTTCTGCTCAATCAACCATTTCTTTGAATAACGAACTTTGTTTACACAACTTAGCAAGGCTGAGTAATTGCTGTACAATTCCTATGGGAATTCCTGCAGAGCGGGTCAATGTTGGATTGTGTTAGTTAAAAACAAACCCCGGGTAGTGATAAGACATTTGGCATGCTATTTGGCTAGGTGCAGTTGTAGAACTTGGAATTTTTTTGATTTTTTGAAGAAAAAAAATGGCGGACTAATGACTTTTTAATTAAAAACTGTTACTCAATAAGTGAGCGATGGTGTCACGGAGGGTTAAAGAGAAGGGCGTCCAAATTTTTTAATAAGGATGTACAAAAAAGACAGCCAGATGCAATGCTGACTGACCCATGCCTGAACCCTGGTACATACCTGACAGCCCAAAGCTGTTGCCATTCCTGTGACCTTGGTAATGTAGTCCTGACACTGCTCTTTCCTTAGCTCCAACATGAAGCGAGCTGTCTCAGTAATGACGGTGGACTGGTCAGCAAACACTGTCTGCAGGTCAGCCGTTAGATGATGCACCATGCTAGAAATCCAACACAAAAAGCACACATAAGTTAATTGTTTTACACAAGAGGCCCATTTGTCTTCAAGCCACCTTGATTCCTTGATTCTGATTGGTTGACCCATAGCAATAAGAGGTGTGACATAAATCACACCCTGAGCATTGCACTGTTCCGACTCCACATTTTACGCTATTCTAAGCTATCCGCAAAACGAACAGCTGTTCCAACACCACGTTTTGCATTAAGCTGCACATCAAGTTTGCTGAAATATATATTCATTACCACACGCGCGATCTCAGAATACGGAAAAAAATAGTCTGCATCCCTTATCCATGGGTCGCAGGAGCGCTATATTTTCCTGTAATCCACTCGCACTTGTGTGATCCTTAATAGTAATATGCTGTGCCTCCTATAACATCTCATTGGATATGGGAAACAAATGCGCTAGATTTTTCCACGAGGGAGAGTGTGATAACTACTAGCAAAGTTGAGGTGCTGCTTAAAATTGCAGAAAACGCAGAGTGTGATATGTAGGCCTGATACTTCATGATGGAGGTAATTGTCTCCGTTGCCTCTGGTCATTGTCTTGGTGTCCCTTAAAATGTTTCAACAGAAATTTATAATTTCCCCACGTTCCCTTTACCGAGGAGAAAACGCCTTGGTGCCCATGCACTTTCAAATACTTAGCACCTGAATATGGACTGTGCAATAAGGTTATATCATACTGTTGTTGCCATCGATTGGACTAATCAGAATTGAAGATTCCAGTTTGCTTGAAGATAAAGTGCTATTCATTAGCATTATTGTTATAAATAACATGATGACTTCATGAGAGCAGTCAACACTCCTTATTTACAACTAGAACACTTTAGTTTTGTCAATTCTGGCAGGTCATAAAGTAAAGCATTCTTGTTAAAAAATGTCCCATGGAAGGTTTGGTAACAAGAAAGCAACTACTAATAAATTGACATTAGCCTTTGTTCAAAATAATGTAATGAACGTTCAGTTTTATGTGGGGAATTGTTTGGGAATTGAAATGTGCTTCACCCAAATCCAAAAGCAAAAAGGAGCTCTTCATCTCCACTCAGTCTGTATTTATATAAAATCTTGTCTGACCTGTTTGAGAAGTACACAAGGTTGAATAACTCCTTGTATTTACTCTTCTTATGCATCTCCCTGGCAGACCCAAGACCAAGAAAATATATCTTCACATTGTCTAGCTGAATAATTTCTGTAAACAAAAACAAAAAGGGGGAAAGGAAAATCTAAAAAAATATATTCTTACTCTTCTGAGGAAAATTAACACATTATTACATATTCTAACTGACATCACAATTACCGGTAGCTAATTTGTTTTTTTGTCACATTTACCCTGGAAACCTCCTCAAATTTGCCAGAATTTGTTGGATTCAATACATGGCCAAGCCAGTATTGATACTTCCCGAGTCCTGCAGAAATAAATCCACACAACCACTGCATTCTAGACGAGGGCCAAATTTCATGGCTCTGATTACCGCGGAATTCTGCGATTACAGCCCATAGATTCATGTACTTTACAGAGCAATGTAAGCGCAGAATTATGTGGTAAGCAGTGCCATACAATTGGGGCCAGATATCTTAACTACCAGACCACCGAGTGTGCCCAGTGAAAGAAATCCATAGGCATATGGGATTCATATGTTGGGATTCGAATCCCAGCATATGAATCCTGACAGCTGAATCGATTCATATGTTGGGATTGATATGTTGGGATTCGTATGTTGGTTTCATACAGTATGTCAGAATTTATATGTCTGGATTCAACTGTCGGGATTCATATGTTGGGATTCATGTCTGGATTCATATGTTGGGATCCACATGTTGGATTCATATGTCAGGATTTATATGTCTGGATTCATTAGCGGGATTGATAGGTTGGGATTCATATGTTGAGATTGATAGGTTGGGATTCAACTGTCGGGATTGATATGTTGGGGTCCACATGTTGGGATTCATATCCACAACCCCTGCATGCTTATTATAGAGCAGATTATCGTAACTACTAGAGACCATCCAACCTGTAAACCAACAATGCTTTGCATGGTGTTAGGCCAGTCACTCTCATCAGAGTTCAAAGTCAAGTCCAAAATCGGAGTAAGCGCAATCAAACATTTGGGTGTTGAGTGACCAACTGATACTGACCAAGAAAGAATAATTCAATACATCCAAACCAAGAAAACTCAACCTTGAAGCTAACTAACCATGTTCCTCCTCATCTTTACTCTCCACTTCTGTTTCATCCTTCCCCTCCGTCTCCTCCACATCTTCATCTTCCTCCTCGATGACCTCCTCCAATGTTGCTCCTCCTGCTTTTGGGGTCTTCTTGGTGTCTTCGCTTGGCTTTGGGAGGACATACCTCTCCCCCGTTGTTAATTCATGGAGCATGGCCAAGACGTTGTACTCGGATATGTCTTGGGATGACTGAAATATTTGAAGGAAAAACAATTTTTTGAAGATGAAGAGGCTATGTACAACTCACATGACACGGGCAGTTTGACAAACAGGAAAGTTTAAGTTACAGACTATTGTGAAGGCAAGTAAAGTACAAAATGCAAATCTTAAAAAAGTCAAAACAGCAGGGCTCAAAATGTTGGTAAAATTACACAAGACTTTGAGACTTGTAGCTAAAAACTTTTGTACAAGAGCAGAAGCAAATTGAGAAAAAAAACTATTTACAAAATTTAACACTGTTTTTATTTAAACAAGAACTAAGACAAGATTTATCTCATTTATCTTAAGGATGGGTATACTTCCAGACTCAACAGAGTTGAGAAATAATATAAACCAGACTCTTATTTCACTTTTAACATGATTTTTTAAAATAAAGACATTATACATGGTGAGAAAACTGAAAAATACAAGTTTAAGTGAGTTCCCTAGCCCAATGCTAAATCAAGGCACCAAGCGTAAATTTTGAGAGCCCTGGACAGAGTCAAGCAAAAATGAGAAGCAAAACATCTGCAGAAATTCTTGGACAAACACAATATTAGTAAACAAGAGTACCCACCTTGGTGTAGACTTCATTGGCTTTCTTCATCAGACTGGCCTCCTCGGTCTCTATACCAAAGGTAAGGTATGGACTGCTGATGATGTCACCCCAGTAGCCGCGCTGTAATAAATTCCCTTTGGTCTGTAAAAATATAAGTGGTAGGATGCTGTCATTCAGTTCAATGCAATGGTGAACATATTTCTGGAATTTTACAGAGGCCATGGTCTCTGTTGCCCTGGTCTTGGCCTTGGTGCCCCTTCAAAAACTTTGAGGCTTTCCAATTACAAGTGGCCAGGCATGATTACCCAACAAAATGTTGTAAGATTTTGTGGATTTTCATTAAATACTACTTGATACCAGAACCATTTGTCCTGCAAGACTCTTGCAGGAATGGAACCCGGGACCATTTTCAATCAAGAGCAGATAGCGTAGACCACAACATGATCCAGCTTGCCTGTTGTTAAGAGCTCAGCTCAATTATATTGCAATACCCCCTGCTTATTATTTAATATTATTATACTTGCAGGTAAAATTACAAGAATGCATCAATAAATACACTTCAAAAGAGTAAACAACAAAATCATTTTCAAAAGAAAAGCCAAGTTATGGTCCTGAAAAAAAAAGACAAAAAAAATAGAAGGAACAAAAAAAGCACAAGAGACAATTTGCAAACATGCAATAAGAATAACATATGAACTTTTGACCTTCACTAAAAACAGACGGCACAGCCACCACCTGACCACAGGTAAAATATTACACACAAAACAAAAACATACACAAGACCAAGTGAAATTCAAAATGGCCTCTTGTTATCAGATGTTGGTCTATTAACTGTTAACCTGTGAAAAGATTGATTCCCTTCAAAGGTGGATTGTTTTCTGAAAGATTATTTGAAAATCATATAGATATATAAGTATAAAGACCACATCACCTTGTTTACAAAATAAGAAAGAAAGATATTGCACATTCCAGCGCATTTCCTGGCAGGCAAGATAACACATTTATTATATGAGCAAATTTTAATCAAGAATTGCAAAAAAGTAACATCTGAACAAGTTTTGAGATGTGCTCCTCTTCTTCATATCAAAAGTTGCTAGCGGTGAAACTTCCATAAAATGTAAGATTAAGGCTGTGCACACATCATGCCTGCAGAAAGTTTCCAGGCACTATGGCTCTTTTGTTATTACAGGAAGTCAGTTGTCACATCATGCACGGTTTACACAGAGTTTCATTCCAAAATCATTTGGTCTGTACTCCTTATGAAAGAATTACATCTTTAAAATTACAAAATCGATTGGCACTGATAATTCCACACGTGTGTTCCTACATCACTTCGATAGGTCCAACCTGCTGAAACAAAAATTTGACATGCACGCACCTGACAAAGAACATCTGCACAAGATAAGTGCAGTTAAATTCAAAACACACATTTAAGAATTCATATTAAAGGAAGCACAATAAACAGTTTGAGAATTGATTTATTAAATGAAGAAAGACTTTGATGAAGTTCACAACGTCAACAATTTGTATGGATCCATCTTCCTGAAGCTACGGCTTGTGATATAGATCAGGATTAAGAACAAGAACACACATTCAGACAGATCGGATCAAGACAGAAGCAAAACATGGAACCTTAGATAAAAAAGTAATGTTTGCTGAACAATCAAGGAGCAAAATTGTCAGATATTGGAAGAGCTCTTTTATGTTCTCTTTGAAATGTTCTTGTTCCCCTTCTTTTTTGTATCCCCGCCCCCAACCTTGAGTGGCTAAGAATTGCCTTGTGATAGGCAACCGTAGTACAGAAAAAACAAAACTCTCACTGTTTTGATGATTAGCCCGGAGGCCAGCGTCTTATTGGGTACATTATACGTTCCTTCCCTGACGCTAAACGCCGATCCCGTCTCCCGCCAGTAGTTGTACTCCTTCTTATGGATGATGGCAGCGCCTCGTTCAATCATCTTCATGTTATAGTCCCAGTCATACGCACCTGCTCTTGAGTCATAACGGTCTTTCAAGTACTGTCTCAATCTGGTATCCCTGAGGAGTTAAAAAATGTACAAGAGTTTAAAGTTACAGCCACTAACCCCTCCTGCAATCAGTGTTTCATTTCTTTTAATTCTGGTTGTGAAGCCAAGGATTCTCAGAAAAGCGAACTTAATCACTGTACTAGCCAAGAACCCCGATGGAGAGAAGACAAAGAAGGAAGTACACTTTAAAACAAATCTGATTTATTCCACAAAATTCCACAGGTGTGGAGTTTACTCTGAAAGATTAGGCGGGTTCCATATAATTCCACAGTAGATTGTGGAATTTTGAAGAATATATTCACGAGTTAGAAAAAACATTAGTTCCATTTCCACCAAGCACCACAATAGACTGTAGAAATTTGATGAGCATAGTTCCACAATACTTGTAGCTCTAAAAAAACAAGAAACATTGTATATCTAGACGCCTAATACATGTCGTACCATGGCCTCTGGGAAACAAACAGGACACTGTAAGAGCATAGCAGGCCAGTTCAACATAGTCCTTGAGCAAGAGACATTACCATAATTGCTTTGTCCTTCAGTTGGGACATTTCAGTTGGGAAAAGGGGTTAACCGCAGTGTTTCTGGTTCACATATCAAGCACCCTTGGTTACAGGTTTCCTCAGGCATGCGAGCTACAGTGATATAGTTCACTTATGAGGCATCCTTGGTTTAATTACCAGAAATGTATAAAAACAGGTTAAAGAAAATAAGACACAGAGGGTGTTACAGAAAGAATGCACGTAGTTACCAGAATTTTGAGATGTCAAAAGCTCTGTCATCGCTATTCCTCCAGAACTTGAAGATGGCCTCCAACTGATCTCGCTCCTTGAACTTCAAAGCTGAGAGATCAAACATCGGCAATCTCTGAGATAAGTAATCAAAGTCAGTCACCATTCTGCAGGAAAAAAAAAAAAATTCAGAAATAATACTAATATCAATAAAACAGTTCTTCCATAGTTAGAAAATTTTATATATAATTTTAAGGAGTTTTTCGTCTAATTGCATAACGTGCAAATGTCACAACACTAAACCATATCCATCAAGTCAAATCGAAGCAGAACAACTTATCGAGGAATTTGAGGGTTTAAGATTACAAAGTGCCAGGGCATGCAAACCCAAGAAAATCTAATAATAACAAACATCAACACGCCAGAACTACCAACCTGATGTAGTCATTTGCTTTGTTGACGATGAAGTCCCTGGTTTGTTGCCTGACTAAGGTGTTACCCATGATTTCCAAGAGAAGTTCCGTCTTCTCTTGTAGACCCATCATCTTGGGAGACTCCAAGGCAAGGTTGAGGAGCAGTAAGTGACGACCAAGAAGCTCAAGGTTACTCTCTATGACGTAAAACTTGAGAGAAATTAGAAGGAACAGTAAAGATGAGTATTGACCCGAATTCACCTGACGTCATCATCACAATAATCTCAGTAGCGCCATTTTGGGTGTCAATGTTTCCGTCCGTTATTACAGCGTTGTGTGCATTTTGGGTGTCAATGTTTCCGTCCGTTATACAGCGTTTTGTGCATTTTTAGATGCACTTTGTACACACCACTGACTTCCAAAATGGCAAGCCTGAAAAATTGTTTTCTGCCATTCAGGACTTGAAAATTAACATTGGACCACAGGCCCCAGGCCAGTGATTTTAGCATCAGGCCATTCAACTTACAACTGTACAAGTTCGGCGGTCTTGCATTTTTTTTAATAATAACACTTCCCTACATTTTTAATCTTCTCTTAGTGCTTGTTCCAAAAACAAATGTGAAACTGTGTAGATAGTGTTCTTCTCATTTTGATTCCGGTCTTGTAACAAATTTTCTGGTCCAGTAAAAGTTGTGAGCTACAAGCCCAGCAGTCTTATGGATTTTCCCCCAAGTTTGAGCCCTTCCATTACTGTAATGCAATTTGTGTTCGCCTCTCCTACTTACACTATTACGCCATCACACTGGCAATTTGTATGGTTGTCAACACCTTTGGTTGAAGATTTATAGCCTGCGATGTGTAACAGAATGAATGTTGGATGCTTTATGTATGTAATGACAGCATATAATATAATAAATCAGTTATGATAATCATAACTCTATGACAGTCGTAGGCCAGAGGTTTTTGACGAACCATATGGTACAATTTTTCAATTTTCCTTTATTAAATTTGTTTTCTAAATTGTTACTGAACTCAGTATACACTTAAAATGTTGGAATGAAAGGTCAACAAAATCTTAAGAAATGTTTACACATATATTCGTTGCCCTCAGGTCTGTGACCAGAAGGATACGGGTTAAGATTATTGCAACTAAAAATACAGTGTAACAGTTACCTGGATTTATCTTAATACTTACATTTACTTTTCTCTTTGTATGTCGATGAGATAAAGCGATGGTCTTCAACATGTGCCTGCAGTCTCCAGCACCAATAATCAGAATGTTCAGATCAGATGAACGGTCATTGTCTATGACTGCATTCAACAAAGGGAAAGAACTAATCATTGTAGTTAAAGTTATTAATTCAATTTAATATCAGTCTTTGAAACAGCACTCCGCACTAATGCTAAAAATAGAACTTGAAGCCAAGTACCCGGATCTCAGACAAACGATGTCAAAGTTCATTAAACATGCGCGCAATGTCCAAGTTTTATGTTTTTAGCGTGTGTAAGCCTACTGACTATAGTTCGGCGTATCGATGATGCGGAGGTCGCATTCAAGTGGAGAAATGTTTGTCTGACAGCCAGGTTTTTTTTAGCAAAAGTGATGTCATTAGTTCAGAGTGCTGTTGAGTGTTGAAGACAACTGACTGATTTAAAAAATGCACACCACTCTAAAGTTAGCCGATCTGCACAAATTGTGGGCCAATAATAATAGGACCGAATTGAGGCCAAAATGCAAAGACAAAAACCAACTACATGTAAGATTAATAACAATCCAAGGACCTTGTTACAATTCAGCGTGCACAACTGTGCATGGACTTCCAAAATTTTGGTCCAGAATGCCCCCCAGTTTTGAAAAAAATCCGGGAAGAATCCTGATTTGTTATCATCTTGCTCAACTTTCTATCTAGTTCTTACATCAATAATTAATAAATTCAACTAAATTCCAGGGTTACAACTTAATACATGGGTTAGTTTATAGTAAATAGTAAATCACTACTCCTACGCAACATGTCCTATATGCGGTTTGTTTTGGAGACGATAGCGGAACGAACCGCATAGTTCTAGGACTAGAGTAGTTGACACATGATGGTCATGATGGTCAGACTCAGACGGTAAAAATAGAGTACCCAAACTTTTATTATTAAACCATTGAAATTGATTGATACGTTTTAATAAAGCATACACATCGATGGAAATGTCTTGATATAGGACAAATGGTGCAAACAATATTAAAAAGTAGGGAAGTGCAAGTGCAAGTGCCTGACATAGGTTCAATAGTTACAATAATCGTAACCCTCCATCCTCCCGACGGTGTCGCAGAGGATGGGGGATGTACGACGATTGTCGCAACTGAACTAGTGCAACAACATGGCAAGCATGATGACTGATGTGCTTAAAACATTAAAAATCCAAAATGCCACAACACGCTAGACGAGAGGTATGGAAAAATCAACTCACCCTTATCTTGAAGATCAAGTGCAGGGCTAAAACCCCACCACGTAACTGCACCAAAAGCATCCACCATCATTAAAAATTATTTCTTCATTTAAAACAGACGAATAACCCGCAATTTTCTCACCGAGAAACTTCCCAGCAACCGTAAACACACAAGACCGAGATGATTCCGACTAAAACGTACCAGCTGAAATGATCATTCCTTCCTCTGGTAATTCAATGCTTTATTGTTTACATTTTCTAGGCGCCGGATATTCAACAGCCGATTGCGTGCATAACAACAAAATGGCTGGCGACGAAGGAGCTAAGATTTGGGTTGTCGTGAATCGGATTGATTTGGGTGGTAAGATCAAACAGTAATTTATCATTTTAATGTAGAATTTGAAAGAGTATCGAGTCTAAAAACAAACTAGTGTATTTGGGGTAATGTCACTTGAGCCAAAGGCCTCAGATCTCGAGTCATCATGACCGGTCGACGGTCCTCTTTCTTATTTATGTTTATGTGTATGTTTTGTGCATTGGATTATCGTTAATTAAATTATGTGATGACAGTGACACTGACACCATAGTCTATAGAGAAAGGGTGAAACTGGCGCCCTAGAGAAAAGGTGACACTGACACTGACAGTGTTACTGACTTGGACTCGGAGTCAAACTCAAGTCACAAATTTCACTTAATACTTGCGACTTGACTTAACTTTAGGAAAATTACTTACTTGCGACTTGACTTGACTTGCACAAAAAGTGACTTGCCCCCTTTTCTGCTTTTGGAGAATGGAGAGTTGTGAATTGACTTGAATAAATTTGATTTCACGACAATTCTATTATTGTTTGAAATAAATGTGGCAAAATCGAGTCTTCGGCAGCGATGCCGTTGCCGACGATCCTGATGTTTGAAGGTGTGGCATCCGCCATCTGTCATCAAAAGGTCGAACGTTATCTGTAATAATAATACGGGGTTTTGATTGTACATATATTGTATTTTGTAAAGTCTGTCACAAAATCATGGTAGTGGACTAGTGGGTTTATTTTGGGACATTATGTGACTTGTGGCCAGACTTGACTTGAAAAGAATTGACTAGTGACTTGAATTGCCTTGTGAAAATTTGAACTGTGATTTAACTTGACTTGACTTGAGCAAAGATGATTTGCGACTTGACCTGACCTGTGAAAAAATGGCTTGGTTACAACACTGTTTTCTGCTACTTCACTCTTTAGTAACTTTATATAAAATTGGTAATTATATGTTTTAAACTGTGTATTAATCTTGCATTTATATGAAAACAGGAAGCTTGTATTCTAATAGTCCTATATTCTAACAATATGTTATTTAATTTTAAAATGTTTATTTTGTTGAAGGTACTCCTTCCTTTGAGCGGCAGGCTGCCAGTTCCATACAGCTACCTCAGAATGCTAGCTCTGGAGAGGTCCAACACGCAGTCAGGAAAGCTTTAGAACTGCAGGGTGAAAACCTTGTACTAAAGGTTTGTAGGACTCAATCAGAGCCCAGTTTCATAGAGCTTAGTAAAAGCACAAAAAGTAGCTAAGCACAACAGAATTATGCTTACCAGAACAAGGTTTGACTGGTATTCTTGCTAATTTTTGTTAAGCACAAAATTTGTAAGCAAAATTTGCTGCTTCAAGCAGCTCTGATGAAGACAGGCCCAGGCCAAGAATAGACCCTTTGCAATTGCATATGACGTCACACACTCTAAAAACACCCTCACTCAAGCCAAAAGGAGGCAGACCATAGGACGATAGCTGTTCTTTGTGCGTTAAAATGTGCGTGTGACGTCAGCGTATGGCCTTATGCAAGGGGTCTGTACAAATTTAGAATCCCTCACAGAAGTGCCCCTTCCTCACAGAAAATTGCTGTGCCCCTTCAAGAGCGAAGTTCCAGACCTGCATATCACAATCATATACATAGTGGGGGGTGGGGGGGGGGGGGGTTCAAACCTGCTGTTTAGACCATCCGAATTTAACAAATTCTTTTATTACTTTTGTTTGTCTATTTGTAGCCTTGTCCAAGGCTCTTTACGCAAGCACCCCGTTTTGAATCCACCAGGTAGCGTAACAATACTGGCACGGTACTGCAGTACTTGATATACAGTATACCGTGGGGTCGAAGCATGGTTTTTCAACCTCGTACCAAAAAACGAGGCCGAAACAGAGCCTTGTTTCCAGTGTAAACGGCAGCTTATGTTTTTCTTTATCATTGCGTAGGGATTCCAGCACTAATAACGTATGCTGGAATCGGATTTGAATATTCATTTCCTGTACTGGGCGGATAATCGTCCAATCATAAACTTTCATTATGACGTAATGATTATGTAGTATTCACCTTGCCACTATACATTAACCAATGAGCATACACCTTCGGGAAGTATTAGCATAAAGTAACTCCGCCCACAATCTGATGTTTTTACAGTGGGAACAAGGCTCTGTTTCGGCTTCGTTTTTCGGTACGAGGTTGAAAAACCATGCTTCGACCCCACGGTATAGTGTATATCAAGTACTGCAGTACCGTGCCAGTATTGTTATGCTACCTGGTGAACTCAAAGCGGGGTGCTTACGTAAAGAGCCTTGGACAAGGCTAGTCTGTTTGTTAATCTTTCTGACAAGCAAACAAGTGATAACACTAAAAGCAATCACAAAGACACTAGCTTTTTCTCAAACACAATAATCCCAAACAAAAGTTTGAGAGTGCGTTTCTTATCATAAAAACAAGGTTGGTTGTAAGATTGAGAAACTAATTTGTGCTGAAGATGTTGATGTTGACAAAGTTCAACAAAGAAGAGTAACAAAGGGAAGTGCCATGTCACTTGATACATTGTGGAAGCTTTTAAACAAATGCTACATAGATACTGTTCCGTTGTTCTTTTTTTTATAAATATGAAATTTCAATTTCCAATTTCAGTTGAGGAACAGCCGCGGTTCTCTTATTCCAGTCAACAGTCACATCGTTCCAAATTCCAAATTTATGTAAGTAGTACTTTCAAAATGTTCAGAAATTTTACAGGGAAGGCTGGTGTCACTCGTCAATTGATAGAGGAAGGTCAAGAAAGGTTGAACTAAAAAACTTGAAAAATTGATATTAGCATGACCTCCGGAATAAAGACAATTTTTATACTGCCAAATCCATTTAACTAAGCCGCTTACTAAATCCAATATCCAGTTATGAATTTGTCTTGCTTAACCCTCCTACCATCTGACCATTCAATATCATTCACTGTGGTTTTCATTCACACACAAAACCGGTGATAAACACCAAGTAAAAAACATTCTGAGGACCTTGTTTCAATTCCTTGTGCTTATGTCAAGCTTCCAAAATTTGGGTCCAGAATGCCCTATAGTATTTTAAAAATCCTGTGGAGTACCCTGACTTTACATGTACATGTATATATACGATGTGCTCATTCGATATTCTTGGTTGAAACTTACATTTTCCAGGCCGTATACGCTTGAAGTGGTGCAAAGATATCAGCATGGTGAGTTATCTAGCAACCTTTTCTAGGGGTGTGGTTAAGTATAAACCTTCTACAAGCGAAAAGTTTGCTTAGGGTTTTTCAAAAACTCACATCGTTTGACTATATTTACTTTCTTTGAGATGAACTTTATACCACGGATCCCCGACCGCAACAGCTCCATCTTCAAACAAATAAAATGGAAGTATTTTGAAAAGATTCTATTATAAAAAAGTATCATTTAAAAAAAAAATAATGATCATTTTATTAGCCAGCAAACATTTAAAACAGTTGCACAATCAAAGGATCTACAAGAACAAAAAATACCTTTTTTCAAGGAGAATATAAAAATGTAAAAGAAACTTTTTAAAAAGTACTGGGCAACCTGGTTGGGCAGGCAGATTCATGTAGGAACAACCTCCATTAAAACAAAAGAACCCTGGCAGGGAAAGCCAATTGGGACAGAAAATCACCTTCAAACATGTCAAAGTGGCTGACCATTATGGAAAACAGAAAAGAAAACATAGTGATAATTTGGTTTGTTTACACAGTGAAACCGATGCCACGCTCAGTCAAATTGAACGGCTTCAGTGAAGTGACTAAAGCAAGACTACAAAAGATTATCAAAAGAGTAAGTTAAAAATGTTCCTCTCCACTGTAATAGTAATATTCCTTTCCTCTGCAAAATTTTGTTAATAGCCTCACATTTCAAACCAACAAGAGTCTTTCTCAAAGGCTAAATAAAAACACAACACTCACATAAAATTCTTTATTAGTGAGTAATGCTTGAAGCTTTGTAAGGTGTAGAAAATAAAAAGTAGCTATTACTGGTAAACTTGCAAGTACAATCATGTGTAAATCTCTTTTGGGAGGAGTGTTGGTTCTAAAAAGAGCCGGTCGATGGTCTCAACATTTCAAACAGCATACTCTGCTCATCCTATCCTGAAGACAATCGAGTATACTGTATGAAACAACGAGACCACATCGGCTCTTTTCAGAGCCAACACTCCTCCCAAAAGAGATTTACACATGGTTGTACCCGCAAGTTTACTAGAGATAGTTACTTATTATTTATTTAGTATAATTTGGGTTTGAACAAAGAAAAATTGACTGGAGCGGGACTTGAACCAACGACCTCCGGATTAACGTTCCCTTGTGGTTTATTACTTGATATTTATTATTTATTTGTGACAGAAACAGTCAGTTGGAAAAGAGATAAATTATTCAGTAATGTTGCAGTTATCTGCTTCAATGTAACAATGAGAATTTTTTTTGGTTCTCATAGTCCTCGTAAAAAATGTTATTTGTTTTTATTCCGAACATTCTCAGTTCTCGTGGTCTTCCTCAAACAACATTTGCATGTCTCATAGGCTTCATAGTTATTTGTTTTTATTCATGACATTTTCAGTTCTCATGGTCTTTCTAGTTGTTTGTTTTTATTCCTGACATTTTCAGTTCTCAAGGTCTTCGTAGTTGTTTGTTTTTATTCCTGACATTTGCAGTTATCGAGGTCTTCTTAGTTATTGGGTTTTATTTCTGACATTTGCAGTTTTTCGTAATTTTTTACTTTTTTTTATTACTCCTGACGCTTTTGCAGATCTAATCAATACATAAAAGGGAACTGTTCTTAAGTGTCGCATATTTCTTACAGTGTGCTCTTATTATGTTATACTGTGGAAAAAGAACCAGGCATTCCAAAAAGAAAAATCTAAAATGAGATTGAGTTTGCAGCAGGGATGAGAAATTTCAGACATTTATCTTCATTCAGACGTTTGACTTCCGCCTGGTGAAAAAAAAAAATAAATAAAAAATTCTTCAGATATAAATAAATCCTGCTCTTTGATCTACTTCTCCAGTGCTGAGGATACTTTTCCCAAAAGCTCCTTGAAATGTATAACTCCTTTGTAACTCCAGGGGTTACTAAAAGGTGAAAATGCCATCATTTCAACATACCTACTCAGCTCATACTTCCAGACCATTTTGTCATCAAGACTCCCACCCTTGTATATAAGCATGTCCACTCTTGCTTTTGGCCACAGAGTCAGTTGTTCTATGTCATCACCGTGCCACAATGCAATGGTGGCTTTTCATTTTCAAACCACCATGAAGAAAACTTTTCATTTATTTCTCTGCTTTTCCTGTCACAGATTGAGCAACTAGAACAAAATGTCCCTGAGTTGAGGAACCGCAGAGAGGAGAAAATCACAAAGGTAGAAAATGACCAAATCTCTCAACACCTGAACTGTCCGTGTCTATGGGTCTATTTCAGCTTTTAGTTTTAAAAGAGTCAGCAAGTTGATCGACCATCTAAAACCATTCACCTATGGTGGCACAATTCTAATGAAACAAACATAATTATTTATTTCAAAAGGATCATTCTGCTGTTATTGTGTATTGCAGTCAAAGAATGTGCATAGAAAAACAACAACATAGTAGTAATGTCAATTTGGGGGTTTCTTTCCCACACTCTTAGAAGCATAGCCTGCACCTAAAAGGGGACAAGATCCAAGATAGGTCCACATCTTTAAAAGATATTTAGGGTGTATGATACAATTGTAGGAAATGTCATGCTTTTACCATAAAGTGCACAGTTTAAATTCCTACATGTGGGTCTTTGCAGCTGGACTGTATGCACAGAACTTAACTGTTTAAGTATGTGTACTGTGTATGATGCATTGATAGCACATTGCAGGCTTGTGTTTTAAACCGTAGTGGATGATATTTAATGGTCAGACAGTGCAAAGGTTGACTGTGATCTGTGTAGATGCGTTCACCACATGATATCATATTGTAGCCTGGCATAGCTAAGCTTGTCTATCAGTCAAAACCACAGTGGATGATATTGATTGGTCAGTCAGGGTTAATAGTCAGACAGTAGGAGGGTTGACTGTGTAATGTAGTTCCATTCTCCACATAATATAATATTTCACACCGGCATAGTTCATCTACCATTTCAAAACCAAAGCGACAATATGAATGGTCAGACAGTAGGAGGGTTAATTGTTTATCGTGTAGATGCATTCAAATTTCAGGCTGGCACAGTTTGTCATTCCTTCAAAACCACGATCATCTTACAGGAAAATGTAACCAAGAGTAGGAGGGTTAATTTCTCATGTTTGGGTTTTGGGGGTTTTTTTTTCTTAAAGGAAATGGATGAGCTGAATGAGAAGATGAGGTTCTTGAATAAGCGGATGCAAGAAGCAGAGGGTCACAAGTGGAAAGGAATGTTCAAGAGGCATCCGTTATGGTGAAGGAGGAGACGTCAACAGTTCTTGTTTCTTGGTAGTGTACAGCTCAGCCGAGCTATGTGTAGTAGAGAGAGGAAAACCCCCAAAGGAAACAAACAATCTCTCCTGACCTATATACCATGGCCGATATGGGGCAGAGGGTATTGTTCCCATACTGTAACACACTATTTTCCTCTTGTACAGAAGTACCCTCCTGAAAGTACCACTCTAAAGAATTTATGAGATTCCAAGCACATAATGGAAGACAGAATGACTACTGCATGTACAATGTTATTGTACTCCTGGTTTATTGTGGAAATAGAGCAAGATGAGATAGTTTCCAGTTCTTCCCACGATGCAAATCTCTTTTAGTTCACAATCTGCTGTCTCCGAGACGACCATCTTTAATAGCCTTCTCCAAAACACAAAATCCCTATATATATGTGAAACCCAAGGCTAGAGGGAAAGGCTTATGTGGTACCTGTTGTCACCTGTATCAGTAGCTAGCCATCTGGGTTTGTAGGGAACCAGACCAAATCATCCACAAGCTCTTTTTGAAACCTCGGCTTTGGGCTTCGTCTGAGGCTCTGTCTAAATACTTGAAGCCTGTACCGATAAAAGTAACTGTGCATTTGAAAATGCTGATGGTGCACGAGCCATAGACTAAGCAATAGCCATGGTTTCAAATTGAGGCCATAGCATGCGGAAGAAGGAATTAAGTCCATGCCAACAGCATCTTTATTAAATCTCCAATTGGCAGAAATGGTTGCAGTAGTAGCATCAATGTACATGGGGTACTTGAGGTACAGGACTATGTCAACCCTGAGCCTCGGTTTGGATCTCATGGCTTTGTGCCCAAGGATGCAATCAAACTGAATTATTAGGAGTAGACGAGTACGGAGTTAGTGATGTAAATTTGAGATGTTGATCAAAGGTGGTTTTTTTTAGGACAGCTTAGTACTGATTGTTTAGCATCATGGTAAAGGGTGAGGTTGGGGGAAGAGTGTACAGTTTACTATGTTGTTTTGGGTTAAGGTTTATTTATGGTCTGATCAATGCAAGGTTTTCAGGTTTTGGTGCAAAACAATTGTGTAGTATATTAATAGTAGTTTGGTTTGAACAAAGACAAATTGAATAGAGCGGGATTTGTACCAATGACCTCCAGTTGAACGTACCCGCGCTCTACCAACTGAGCTAATCTAGCCCTATGTTGGCCGTCTACCTATTTCATCAATATCTTTGTTCGGGGGCATGCCAACCGTGAGCTGCCGTGTAGCCAGGGATCACACCCAAGTTAACAATACAATCGGGGAAGCGGCAGCCAGGGGATCACCTTAAGGGGATGCAACTTCTTTTTTTCTTTTTTTCAATAACTTATTTACAATAGTGTACATTTATAAAGCACCAAAGCTGTCATAAATGGCACTTCTAATAAAATCAGGTGGAGCTTGTTAAGAATGATTTTATGAGATGAAGCAACCATAACACAACATCTTGAAAGGAATACAAGGTGAGGTGGCGTATATTGCTGCCAGACCATGCCAGAAACACTGGGGCATAAATGTACTAGGCTCCTTCATGTGCATTACACAACATAATACACAGGACCTACAGCTTTACTTCCCATCCGAAGGACGAAGCACTAGCGTTCAGCGTCTTGCTCAAAGACACCAGCATCAAGACCGGAACTCAAATGCACACTCTGACAAAACCTCAACATGAATCTGGAGCATTAGACCGCTTGGCCATGTCACTCTCCATAATTGTGTATGTGTGACAGGATTAATAGGTACTAAGAATGGCGACACGTAGATCCCCCCCCCCCCAATTTTTTTTTAAACTATTTGTATATAGGCATAGCTCATAAAAGTCACAGATGTATGTAAATTATTTATGTGTAGATAAGCACCAAAGTATAAATTATTGTGAAAATAGTAGATATTGTTTAGTCGTGAAATCGTGTTGAGTAATTAGTCCTCCACTGCCAAATCATCTTGTAGGATGAAGAGAAGAAGTGGGGGAAAAGGGTTACACAGTTTTAGGGTTACATATATATTTGATTTTAATAGATGTGAAATTTGCACGGGATAAAGAATCATTACCCTACCTCGATGTGTGCTAAGCACTGTATACTCAGTACTTTCCCCAGGTGCCGTGAGAAAACAAAAAATCCGCAGGCATTTCTCGGGTGGGATTTGAACCCATGACCTTTGCCACTCTAGAGCAGATGTCTTACCATTTTATAAACGTTTGTTGGTTGCAAATGGTATAAAAAACATACTATTTCAGGAAGTTAAACTCTAAAAGTCAGTTTGAGATGGAAGACACACCACAAGTATACATATCTGAGTGACTGTACATGTACTTGTATTAATTTGCAGTTACTCCTCCATCAAATATTTTCAAAGGAATCAGTAAATGAAAAACTAATCAATAAGTACACTAGACATTAATAATCGTTTTATGTAATGATAGACTGTGGGGATATTTACTTCTCTATGGACCCGTTGTGAAGCTAACATTATGTTATTTCTTACCGCACACTTGTAAAACCATTAGCAACCCACTGACTGTCTTGACAATCCAGTAATATACACCGTGTGTTTGAACGATACATGAAGACTCTTCCAGCCTGCATATTTAATGGGCGTGAATGCATACACGGTGCATACCTTGTACTTCTGTTATTCTTTTCTGTGCATGGTTGTGCGAAGATAACACGTGCCAGTTTAATCGTTCGAACTCCCTACTGTACAATTCTTTCATGTGAACGTTTTGAAATACAAGTATGAGCAAGTTCGGGTGGGCGACGAGAGTGACTAGACTGTGTGACTATCACCGCGTTTACACTAGATCCAGAAAGGTGGATTGAGATCCGGCAATTTTTTAACGACCGCAGATCAAGATCCTGTGTCGCGTTTACACCAGCGCTTGATCCGGCTCCGATCCCGCTTTTGAACCGGATGTATATTGGTCATGACGTCACCGCTCCTCGCAAAGAGCTCAAAGGTCACGATTACAGCGCGCCACTTCTAGAAATAATCATTATCAAGGCGAAGGTAGAATGCAGAAAATACAGTACAGCAAATGATACGGATAACAACGACCATGCAGGTAGAAATATTTGGTAGATGGGAATTTAAAAAATACAGCAACAAGGCAAGCTCCGAACGTAACGATGTATGTATAAGGACGCTGAAAACAACAAAACGTTTCACACACGCACAGTCCATGTGCACACAGCACACACACAAAATATAAACAGCGACGGATGTCCCACCAAAGCACAAGCAAAAAGCGCGCCATTCGTAGCAAAACCGGAAATGACCACATCAAATTGCGGTGTCTGATCCACCTTTGCGTTTACACTTGTATTTGGAATCCACTTTGCCGGATCTGATCCACCAATTGCCGGATTCAACCCTCCTCGAAAGGTGGATTAAAATTGCCGGATCTTGAACCGGGTCTGATCCGGCTTTTTTGCGTTTACACTAGCCGTTAATCCACATTGCCGGATCAGACCCGGGTCTGATCCACCTTTCTGGATCTAGTGTAAACGGGGTCGTAGCTCTCGAATTGACTAGATCGACCATGCTCCAGTGCATGGTCGATCTAATCAATCTCCCTGTGCTCTATGGTTTCTGGTAAGTCTCGTCACTCTAGGTCGCCCACCCGAACTTGCTCTATGCTGTATATGGTTTTCCCCTGGAAACTTTACATGTGTTCTGTCTTGCAGTCAATTAGTTGAAGTTTATCTTTATGTGCAATAACGTCATCCCTTAAACAATGTACTGCCTACACTTTAGTCCAGTTGTTCGTACTTCACGCGAAATCGAAGTGAATCCCCCCCCCCCCCCCACCACCCCAACCCGTTATTGTTTGGGTAACATCATTCGCTTTTGCGTGAAGTTTGAAACTGGCTTAAGTTTATAACAATTGAACAAGGGGATATTAAAACGAACAAAGAAAAATCTGTGTACAAACAAGCATCATCTTGTCTCGTTCAATGTACGTCTGTGGTGGTTATGTTTTGCTGACTATATAGGTGTTAATTTTGGAGGGGGAAACATTTGGCCTACCAAACATATAACGGCCGTTGGTTAGATGGAAACAAAGTATAATGTTTACAGATTTGCACATGTTATAAAGATCGTCATGGAAATATTTCTGCCTGAAGTGTTTTTTAAATTTCTTCTTCTTTTGAAATGAGTAAAACAATTCGTTTTGATCTCACGAGACCAAAACTCGATGTTTGAAAACAGTGAAATCATAATAAGATTCGTAAATAGGGGGACCACGTGCCCCCCTTGATGTACATGCCGACCCTCCTCCCCCCTCGTGCCCCCGCCTTCTCCATTTGAAAACTGTACCCTTGTGATTACAAGCACAAGCTTGTTCTTACACGCCCGTCAGATTTTCTCATAAGAATAGTAAATGGCTGAAAGGGGGCTTGTCCAATGAGCAATTGAGCTAAAATGTTCACAGGTTTGTTATTTCTCACATGAAGTGTGGATAATGGTATTTGACACAAAACGCTGGCTGTATACATGTGCTTTTACAAAATACAAGAAGAATTTGCCTCACGTTTCGACCTTGTCTTTCAGACTTTGAGACAGCCTCTGCTATAATAAACGTGCCAGCGTAGTTGCCATCGATGTCATTTTAAACACATTACAAGACCCCTTGACATTTTTTTGTTCTGGACGAGTTTGTGAATATCGATCTGGGCTGGTGTCGGCTTTTACGAAATGGAATGATCTTTGCAACCTAATGAAATTGAATGATCATACTTGATCAGTGGGTGCTAAACTGTTGAAATTCGATTACTTCTTTTGACTGTCCACCGCTGATGCGACGAAGCATTCATCCTCTCAAACGAACTCTAATGAGCCATACGTTAAAATGAATGAGTCTTTGGTGAAAACCGTCTGGGAAACTTCGGGAAGAACTTTCTAGAACATAGATCAATCAAACCAGGAAGGATTTTCCACAAACGCATTCAATTGGAAGCGTTAATAAGGGGCATTGAGAGAGAAAGAAAAATCAAAATTATCATTTATGACGTATATGTCATATTTATGAATTTTATATATCATACTTATGAATTTTATATATCATAATATGACTTGAATATATAATAATTATGACTAAGCAGGTCATTACGACCTATGTATCACATAAACATGACTTAATTGAAACAAGTCATGACTTATGCTAAAATTAATTATGAGATTTGAATCATTGTGGCTTATGCTAACTCATAATTATGTGATAATTAAGTTATAATCATGACTTTCTTTTATTTTTCGCAATGCCCCTTTATAACTCTTCCGTATGATTAAATCTTTCGTTTTCAACAAATTTGTTTAAGATGTTTTTATCACAAAAGGCTGTTTGGTCCAGCGTTATTACATGGTAACCCAAGCGGGCTGAACTGAGCACACATAGACTGATTGAATCGACGTTAAATGGTGATTTCTTAGCAACGAAGGGTTAGCAAATATGACACTCTGTGATACATCGACACTGAGCGTTATTTCAACAATGTATCCAGGGAGATTTGCTCGCAGTCCGAACTATCAGAGTGGCTGTAAGTGGAAGGGACTGACTGAGGGGAAGGGGCGTGGAACGTTACTTGACTTTACAAATATCACCATCGATCTCATCACTCAAACATCACCATCTACCTCATCACTCAAATATCACCATCAACCTCATCACTCAAATATCACTATCAACCTCATCACTCAAATATCACCATCTACCTCATCACTCAAATATCACTATCTACCTCATCACTCAAATATCATTATCAACCTCATCACTCAAATATCACATCAACCTCATCACTCAAATATCACCATCAGCCTCATCACTCAAATATCACCATCAACCTCATCACTCGAAATCACCATCAACCACGTCACTCAAAATATCACCATCAATCACAGACCTCAACCTCATCACTAAAATATCACCATCAACCTCATCACTCAAATATCACCATCAGCCTCATCACTCAAATATCACCATCAACCTCATCACTCAAAATCACCATCAACCACGTCACTCAAAATATCACCATCAATCACAGACCTCAACCTCATCACTCAAATATCACCATCTACCTCATCACTCAAATATCACCATCAACCTCATCACTCAAATATCACCATCCAACTCATCACTTAAATATCACCATCAACCACAGACCTGAACCTCATCACTCAAATATCATCATCAACCTCTTCACTCAAATATCACCATCAGCCTCATCACCCAAATATCACCATCAATCACAGACCTGAACCTCATCACTCAAATATCACCATCAACCTCTTCACTCAAATATCACCATCTACCTCATCACTCAAATATCACCATTAACCTCATCACTCAAATATCACCATCAACCTCATCACTCAAATATCACCATCAACCTCATCACTCAAAATATCACCATCAATCACAGACCTCAACCTCATCACTAAAATATCACCATCAACCTCGTCACTCAAATATCACCATCAACTAAATCATTCAAATATCACCACTAACCACATCACTAAAATTATCACCATTTACCTCATCACGCAACCTCACCACAATTTTTTGCTACCAATCAACTAAAGACTTAAGTCATTAACGATTCTCCTTCTTACGTGTGATACATACAAGTGCCCCCTCGGCTCTTCACTGCAATGTATCAAAGAAGTCACCCAGGACACACACGTTCTAATTTCAGGGATGAGACATTTCCGACATTGCTATTTTAATTCAGACCTTTGTCTGCCCCGTAAAAAATGCATCTGATGTTTTCTTTATGTAAAAAACCCCCCCAAAAAAAAACCCGCTCTTTTATCTGCTTCTTTTGTGGTAAGCTGTTTCCAAAAAGCTCTTTGAAATTCTATAACCCCAGGGATTTTCAAAAGGTGGAATTAAAACAATTTCAACGTACCTTCTCAAATTTGGAGCATGGTTTCAGAAATTTTAGTAAGCGCTGACTCTTAACTCTGTAATTTTTACATTTGTGTGAATACACCTTTTGTTCTTTCCATTGTCCCAGTACTTAACATCACCCACACACTTCGTACGCATAATTCCTTGTGAAGCACCCAAGTCTTTAGAATGACCCCATAGAGAAATTGTTCCATTTTTCGTGTTGTCCTCGGTCTTATTGTCTCCATAAGGTAGCGAATACTAAAACACCGAGATCATCTCGCTTTCTCTAACTCCCTGCATTTTCACATCACAGCTCAAAATGCTAGTTCCTAGGCTATTACCAAAGACTCAACTCCGTGCGTAACGTGCAACCGTAACCTCGTGGAATAAAAGGACACAGGGACAGTGTGAACGTGCACCGGGGTGACCGTGGGGTAAAAAGAAACCCTCCCGGGGCTTCCCCAAGGGTTGTATTTCCAAGGAGATACTCGATGCAGTGTGAACAGGGCTTTTCTCACACGCCTCGCCTGAACTCTAGAACTCTCTGACACATCACATAATCAGCGGAAAAACTAGGTAAATATTTCAGGGGCACAAGGGGTGGTACACCAAAGGGGCCCTTTTCTAGCCAATACTGTATGTTCCGTTTGCATAATTTCGTAAACAAGCCCCTTTACAGAACTCTTGTTATGCCCTACATTTTTAGGTATAATCAAATTGTATGAGTTTAAATAAAAAACAGTTTCAAAATATTGAAACCCCTGCTTAAAGCTAATCAAATTTAACAGTTTATTGTAATTGTTTACCTCAAAAGTCCAGGTTTCATTGGAGATGGGGGGGGGGGCAAGGTAATCAATTGAGAGGGGAGCATGTGCCCCCCCCCCCCCATGCCACCCAACTCTTGTCACTGCATCACATCAACCTCTCGTACCGACAATCAGTTCACATAATATTTGCTCAAAACTCATTTATTTGGCTCTAAGTGGATCATCACTCTTTCTCCTGTAGTGCTCACTGCCTTCAGCGTGTGTATTCGTGTTTATAGTTAATCAAATTGCATTTGTTTGTAAATCCTTTGTACAGTGCTTCGAGACGCTGTGTGAGGCACCTCATAAACCTGAAATTGGATTTTTTAAATCTTGTATTTTTTATGACGGGTCAAGCGTTGTAATCAGGTAACCAGCGTGGGGGATCGGAGGGGCGGAAGTCCCCTCCCGTCTAAGAGCCCTTGCCCCCCCCCCAAAAAAAAAAAATAAAAAAATGAGGCGAAAACATACATAAATGGATGGCTCGATACAGCAACAGCCCAACTCCCAATTAGCCCCTCCCCCCCCATGTAGTGACGCCACTGTTAAGGGATCCAGAGGCTTTGATGATCCGAGCACGTTCTCTGTGATTTTAGTTTTATTTTTAATTGCATATTTTCGCTCTTTTAAAAACAATGACATACTTTCCCTTTTTTTAAAGACCTATTTCCAAGTGAGTGAAGCCATATCAACTTCAGACGTTATGAGCCCGTACGATCAGAAATTAGTTCCAATTTGCCGTGTCAATTACAATAATTTAGTCTATCAACACGATCAAGCGTGACAGGAGATTCCTGCCGACCACACACACTCCCGGAACAAATTGCCCGGATTATAAGGAAATTGTGTCTCCCGGGACTGTTAGCCTGGTATACTGTGCGGCCAGACCTCCCTTGATGTAAAAGGAACACGTTAGGCCAACGACGCCGGCTTGTTTGTTAGTCGAGATGAAAATAATTTAAGTGAAAGCCTACCAATTTATCTCTTACGGCAGGCAGTCAAAATCGATGAGTGCTTTTTAACAAATTACTTCCCTTTCAAAGCAATTTAAGGAACAAAATGGGGTGGCTCTTGATTTATTGCAAGAACATGGCATGTCTTAAAAGTGATTTACAAAATTTAAATCGTAATATAGTCAGAACGATTATATGGTTTTTCATTATGCAAAGCAATGGATACAGAATTGGAGCACCCGGCTTGAAATTGCATACTTTCTTCGTCCAGATCAATTTAATGCACACAAAAAAAATTATAATAAAAACTGATTTTCTGTATAACATTTTACATTATTCGAAGGGCGTTTCCGCCATTGTATCTATTTAAGTTGTTTTTTAAACCAAAACCAAATGTGCATGTTTCAGTGAAGGGCAAGACAAACTAAATTTTCCACAACTCCAGTGGCAAATTCATTTACATTATAATATGAATGTTTTGATGATCTGTTCTTTTACTTTTGGTCGATATTGGAAACTAGGTTTTCTTATGTTGTTTTTTTTTTTTTTTAAAGAATGTTACTCCTTTACATTGCTATGATCAGTCTAGACATCCCCGGGGCATGCATCTTGCACATTGGACATTCTTTTCTCTCGCCTATGTACTTAACGCGTCCACAATTAACGTATGTCAACCACTCGCAATTCTCTGTTGGCATGGAAGAGCAAATCCGTCTCCGTAAAAAGTCAATTAAAAAAAAAATACAGATTTTGGGGGGGATTTTTTAAGGAGACGGGTCTTCGCAAATAAGCTCAATCCCTGAGCTGTGAATCCTTGTTGAGGTAATGCAGCTTCAAATTTACATTTCAAGAATGTCAGGGATCAATTTCATGGCACTGTGTGCTTAGCGCGGATTTATTTGCTTAGGACTATCTGGGATTCTGTGGGACGGAAGTATACAGAGTTCCGCGAGAAAAAAAAACAGTGTCACGAAGCGGGGTCCATGATGGTTTTCTTCGACCCTTGTCGTCAAGTAAAATCTACGATACTCCTGTATTTGTTGTCAACATTTCCACAAATAAATAAATAAAATAGTTGATGCCTGTCGTTTTGACCTCATCAGAGTCTTTCTCTCTCGAGAAAGACTCTGCTCGAGGGTCAAAACGTCATGCCATTAATTTTATGTTTATCTGTTTTGTTGTTGTTGTTGTTGTTGTTGTTGACATTTACACTATAAGCCCTTTTGGTTGGTAATCAGTTTGCAACATCTAACTCCATTTTCACATTGTTGTCAAAATAGTAACCGTTTTTGAGAAATACCTGAGCGGTGAAAACAGAGGTCCATTAAAAAAAAACCTGCTTAGCCCAAAAAGCTGCACAGAAGAAAATGCATTGCCAGGTAGAAACGGAATACCAGAGGAATTTCCATGTCATTCACATTGTTATAATAATATATGACCATTTTACTCCTTACTGTTGTGTGGCTCTATACACTTCCATACGCTCCAATTGATCGCGCACATTTTTTATGTGTTCGTGCAATATGTGACGCACACCTTGTTAAAAAAAAAAAAAGTAATATCATATTAAAACTGTTCAGACACGCCGGTTCCGGGATCCAACCGTTTCGATGTGGAGAATTATTGAAAGAGAGACTCTAAAATGCATATCATTTGATTGAAGTGTTTGAGAAAAAGAATTGGTAAAACGTAACGATGTCGCAAAAAAAATAAAAATAAAAATGCGACCTAAAAAGGTGGAAGCGAACGGAGTGGATTTGGTGTTTGGCAAGAAGCCCTGGTTATTAGCGAAGTGCGATGTCTGTCTGGGTAGGGCCTATACATTAAATCGACTCAACAAGAGCAGACGATAGCAGTCGATCACAGAGGACAACAGATGTTGCTTTTTATTACAATTTAAACAAAATTACGTTCTCAGAATTTCCTCAGAAGCAATGTTCTTAACTTTATTAACTTTAGTATGCGGTCTTAATCATTTAGGGTTCAGTTTCATTTGAATAATTATTAGAAAATTCACATTGAACATTTTTTTGGGGATAATGGCTTACTACATTTGGGAGAAGTGCTATCGAGGCCCAATTTCATAGAGCTGCTTAAGCACAAATAGTAGCTAAGCGCAACAAATTTATGATTACCAGTATAAGGTTACCAGCCGAAATATATCACATGTGACTGAAACCTTGTTCATTTATGCTACGGCATAGAAAATTGTTGAGCAAAGAAAGTTGTTGAGCAATAGTTCCTGCTTAGCAGCTCTATGACCTTCAGTTGAGAAAAGAAGGAACAGTGTGCAATGGTTTTTTTTCTATCCACTGTTGGAATAAGGTAGAGTGTCAAGACGAGGTCGAGCAGCCAGACAAGTCTGACCGGTGACAATGGGACATCACAGATGATCTAAGAGAGGCCGTCGAGTGTGTACTATTTCCCCCTTCCTTTTTTTTTTAACTTGAAAACTAAGTTTTGATTTTAAGTAAGTTTCTTTGATTCATCCACCCATATGTACTAAACTTTGGTTATTCTCATATTGCCCCACAGGTGTGTGTGCGGCCCCTAAATTTCGCCCGAGCCCTAAATGTCGCCCCGACCTAAAAGTATCCCCAAAGTTGTACCTAAATGTCGCCCCGACCTAAATGTAGCCCCAAAGTTGTACCTAAATGTCGCCCGACCTAAACGTATCCCCAAAGTTGTACCTAAATGTCGCCCGACCTAAATGTAGCCCAAAAGTTGCACCTAAATGTCGCCCCGACCTAAATGTAGCCCCAAAGTGTACCTAAATGTCGCCCCAAAGTTGTACCTAAATGTCGCCCTGACCTAAAAGTAGCCCCAAAGTTGTACCTAAATGTCGCCCTGACCTAAAAGTAGCCCCAAAGTTGTACCTAAATGTCGCCCGACCTAAATGTAGCCCCAAAGTTGTACCTAAATGTCGCCCTGACCTAAAAGTAGCCCCAAAGTTGTACCTAAATGTCGCCCCGACCTAAATGTAGCCCCAAAGTTGTACCTAAATGTCGCCCGACCTAAATGTAGCCCCAAAGTTGTACCTAAATGTCGTCCGACCTAAATGTAGCCCCAAAGTTGTACCTAAATGTCGCCCGACCTAAATGTAGCCCCAAAGTTTTACCTTTATGTCGCCCTGACCTCAATGTAGCCCCAAAGTTGTACCTAAATGTCGCCCGACCTAAATGTAGCCCCAAAGCGGGCTACATTTAGGGGCCGCACAGGTGTGCCTTATGCGGGGATATCATCAACTATAGGAGTGCGATTAAAACAACCAATGGCAGCTGCACTCTTAAATACCTCGGGTCAAATTTGACCAGGATTTCGAATCCCAGGGGGCTTGACCCAATCACGGGTAAGGCTGATCCGGAAAGTAGTTTTCAAAAGTGATTTTAATTGCGATTATGCGTCAGTTTGCCCGAAATCTGGGTCATTTTGACACATATTCCGGGTCAGCCCGACCTAGGAAAGGGTCAGACCCCCTGGGACACAGAATCCGGGTCAGTCTGACCTAGGAAAGGGTCAAACCCCCTGGGGCACAGATTCCGGGTCAGCCTAACCTAGGAAAGGGTCATACCCCCTGAGACACAGAATCCGGGTCAGACTGACCTAGGAAAGGGTCAGACCCCCTGAGGCACAGAATCCGGGTCAGACTGACCTAGGAAAGGGTCAGACCCCCTGAGGCACAGATTCCGGGTCAGCCTGACCTAGGAAAAGGTCAGACCCCCTGGGACACAGATTCCGGGTCAGCCTGACCTAGAAAAGGATCAGACCCCCTGGGATACATAATCCGGGTCAGACTGACCTAGGAAAGGGTCAGACCCCCTGAAGCACAGATTCCGGGTCAGCCTGACCTAGGAAAAGGTCAGACCCCCTGGGACACAGAATCCGGGTCAGTCTGACCTAGGAAAGGGTCAGACCCCCTGGGACACAGAATCCGGGTCAGTCTGACCTAGGAAAGGGTCAGACCCCCTGGGACACAGATTCCGGGTCAGCCTGACCTAGGAAAAGGTCAGACCCCCTGGGACACAGAATCCGGGTCAGTCTGACCTAGGAAAGGGTCAGACCCCCTGGGACACAGATTCCGGGTCAGCCTGACCTAGGAAAAGGTCAGACCCCCTGGGACACAGAATCCGGGTCAGTCTGACCTAGGAAAGGGTCAGACCCCCTGGGACACAGATTCCGGGTCAGCCTGACGTAGGAAAAGGTCAGACCCCCTGGGACACAGAATCCGGGTCAGTCTGACCTAGGAAAGGGTCAGACCCCCTGGGACACAGAATCCGGGTCAATTCTCACCCAGAAGTTTGAAGAGTGATGCAGATTAAACAATGAGTCACATGAGCGGCATAAACATTGCATAATTTAAACTCGCGCGAATTTGAAAGCTACTCAAAACAAACATTCAACTGCAATAAATGTGTGAGCAAATGTACATTTTGCGTCATGCAACTTTGAAAAGATAGCCATTCAATTTCGAACAGCACTCAAATTCATAGTTGGCTGAAATCGCTAGTTGCGCCTACTCTGCTAAAATGACTGCCGTTTTCACAAAGCTAAAAAAGAACGAATTTAAAGTTTAATCGAATAATGCTATTTTAAAAAGGAACGTATACCTTTGGGTTTTTTAACCGTTTGATTGTTTAACCCTATATAAATGTAGATATATACAATAAAACTAACCTGTAAAATTTTCAATTCAAAAGGTGGTAGCGTTTCTTGAGATATCGCTGAAAATCTGGAGCGCTTATGTCCAAGCAGGAAGAAAAATACCTTATTGGAATACACAACCTGAGAAACATTTCTGACAGTAACGTTTCTCAGATTCAAATTTATGTGGGATAAAAACTGATAGCTTTTTCCATAACCACATTACTTCGAAGTAAAATGATTCTCAAAATGCTTTGTATTACCGAGAGCTGCTGTACTTCTAACCAAGTAAGTTTTTATTGCATTAATTTTAGGAGTGATTACCAAACGTATAGTCAGACCTTTTACCTTCGCATTCGCATACCTCAAAGTACCTCGCGGTTAGCTCTGGGTGTAGGATTTCAGACTTTCATAAAAGTTATTTTTATATATTTATTTTATTTGTTTATTTCATTTATTTTCAATGTGTTTACGCACGTTCGACAACAATGGTAGCATTGTCTCCGACCGGTCGCTTAAGTAAACAAAGGTATACGCCGAAAGTGCTCTGTGAACGAGTTTTTGTTTACAACAACAAAAATCTCAAATTTAAGAAAAGACAGTGAAAGTTATAATCAATCGTCCCTACTTCAGACGTACGATGAAAATGAAAGCAGTGTTTGACTTCTGCGGCCTTTTAAACAGTATAACTTCGAAGTCGAGGCGAACAGTGACAGGTTGACGTGAATCTCAATAAAAACGACACAAGTTTTTAAGAGGTTCAAAATCCGTTTCGTGTTTGACTCATTTTCCCAATAGAAGAGTCCTTAGAATAGTGGAAAACAATTAGAAGCCTCTTACCTCACGTTTAAGTGGTGTAATGAATGTCATTTTATTTGAGTCTTTTCACAGCGAAATTAGAAACATGACGTCATCAGACATCAAAGACAAACAATTTGGTCTTTACATGCCAGAGATAAATTTTTTGCGTCAGTCAAACGGTCAAAGCCAATGCCATTTTGATTGAATTGCATCAAAAAGCAGGAATTAATCAACAATTTCCTGCTCAAAAAGGAACAATGTGACGTCATTGGACATTTTTAGATTGCGACAAAATTCGCACTGGAAAGGTAACACAATTGACACTTTACACCCGTTTCAACGTGAGGAATAGAGACTTGTAATTTGTTTCCTCACTTTCGTACGGACTGTATTTATTGGAAAATAAGTTCATTACAAAACTGAATTTGACCATGGAGCCCCTCATTGCAATTCCTGTGCCCCCTTGCCGTTTTGCTTTGCTGTCATTGTACACATGTACATAACTCTAAAGTTACCACACATATATATCAGTATGCTCAGTCTCAAAAGTTACTGAAAAAGTTTCCTTGCCACTACTTTTCCATCTGAACGACGACGCCACGTCCGCACAATTTCCTGAAAACATCTCGAATGTCTTGGCGAAAGCGTCTGTTCGCCAAGCCGTAAATGAGCGGATTGACCGCGTTGTTCACAAACAACAGGTTGAGCAGATTGAACACAACGTTCATTGTCTCATCATGAGGTCTGCCCGACAGCAGGAAGCTAACGTAGATCCAGTAGGGAATGTACGTTATTAAGAATATCAAGGTCACGGAGAAGAGCATCCTCGTCGTCTTTCGTTGCATACTGGAGCTGGACGGGCCGGCGCGGACCGACGCGGCGGGCTTGCGTGGTCTCACGCCGAGTGACTCCTCCAGATCCCGTGGTCCTGCGATACGGGAATGCGTTGGTTGACCTGATGACACGACTGCGACAGCAAGTGCGTCTTGGTTGTCACGAACGGAAACAGTCCTTGTCAAGGTCGAAGCGTTACTTCCAACTGGGGCCTCGTCGGTGACACTGCAGTCTACCTGCATCTGGGTGCCGTCTCCCTCTGCTCTAGACGTCAGTCCCGTTGGAACCGCCTCGGTTGGTCTCCCGCACAGGCTGTCGCTTGTACCCGGCTGCTCGGCTCGTTTTCGGGCGACGCCGACCCGTACGTGGCGTTGAATCATAGCGTATACCTTACCGTAGCAAATCACAACCACAAGCACATCAAACGAGTAGAAGGCGACCTGCTTAACGAGCACTACCTTGAACATTCCGTTATCACCGACAGCATACAGACATATCGGGATATTTGCAATCAACGACAAGCAAAGGACGAGTACGACAGCAACGCGTGGCCGGCTGTTGGTCAGTACTCTCTTATTGTGTCGACAGACGCAGTCGTAGCGGTCAAATGCAATCAAGGCTGTCAGCCCATCGGCCACGGTCAGTGAGAAATTGTTGGTGAGCGTTATGGCCCAGTAGGCTGTAATTGGCTGGGAAGATCCGTCCAGCTGGAGTACAACGTAGACGGCGTCGGGTATGCGCGCCAGGCAAGAGACGAGATCGGTTACGGCCAGGGCCATGATGAGGACAGCGGTGCTGGTCTTGCGGGGCTTGGTCCAGAAGACCACGATGACTAGAACGTTGCCCGGAACTCCGATCACGATGATGAGCAGGAACAGGAACAGAACAAGTATAGACCGCTGTTGATCGAGTAAGTGTTCCCCCGCATACGTCATATTATCGATCAATACATTGGTGGTGAAACTGCTGTCAGTCACACTGAAAGCTGACATTTTGGGGTTTTTCGGAGTACTGAGTATCGACCGATGACTAGACTTGACTCAACTTTATGAAGATAACATACAAAGTAGCGATCACCACCAGGTGAGTATGCAGGACAGCTTTATGCTCGTCAGTTGATAAAAATCAACAGTCCCAGTGCTCCGGCAGACCAAGGCCTCTCTGCAAGTTTAGTCTCTTCTTGTCAGGGTGAAATCCGAGGCATGTAAAGATGCAGGCGGCTTCAGCCACCGCGAGCCCCTAACGATGCGCGTAGTAAACACGCAATACAATACACTCCAGTCTGTTCCGGTAATAATGCACATGTATTTTTGGACATTATTATTGATGGACTTGCCACGTCGTTCTATTAAAATGAAGCGCCCATCACTGCAATGATTGGACGAGCGAGGAAACAGCACGTGTCCGGTTTGTGACGTAGTATGCATATAAGAGTGATGGGAACGCAATTCGTTACTTCACGGAGTCATGCCCGCTATCAAGACATCAGAATTAATCAATAAAGGTAACGTAGGAAACTCTAGAAACGGTTAGTAACATTAGCCTTTCCGACGAAAGAAATAAAGAGAGGCGTAGGCGGAGAGTGGCGGGGAGGGTGAACAACAAAAAACAGGACCTTCGTTCTTACAAGGAGAGCGGATGGATTTATTATTCTAAACCCCAGATTTGAATGCAACTAGACTAGTCTTTGTTTATTTCTAAGTTCAATGTATGATTAAATAATTCTATACAAGAAGCCCAAGTGGTCGGCAACGAAACGTGATTTATCGACTAGTTGTCTCATTCTAAGACGCCACACGGGGAAAACCACGTCTTTCCGGACACAGCAGCCTCAGCTTTGGCTTAGGCTCCAATTTTAGCTCCTTCTAACTCTGCCAGCCAGCCGAAACTAGGGCAAAAGTTTAGAGGGGGGGGGGGCACGAGGCCGCACCATTTTTTTCTAAGGGGGAATTTCTGGCCGATGAAAACTGTAGCTCCGTTTGCATTTCTCTTCAACAGCCCCTTTTCAGTAACCTTGTTATGAAGTTTGCAATTCTTTATAAGATAAACCCGACGCGAGTGTAAAAAATACACACACTGTGCGCGGGTAAAAAAATGGGAAAATAGGCTAGTTGTAAAAACATTGAAACTGTTACACTAAAGCTTAAAAGATGTAATATTTTACTCTTGTAGTTTTTAATCCCATCGGCCAAGATTTCAAATATGGGGCACCCGTGGGGGGGGGGGGGGCTGTGTGTGTGCCCCCCCCCCCTTAGTTACGCCACCAATGTCAGCGTAACAGAAACCAAGGGGTCTTCACAAGCGACTACCATTAGTATTATTATTAACACAAGAGGCCTGAAGTTACCCATGTGTAGAGGAAACGCTTGTGATTTAGGCCCTTTCTTTTTTTCTTTTTATCAAAAGTGGAAGGGACAAACTGAATATACTCACACACACACAAAAACAATCCATTGCTTTAGGGCACGGTGCTTCAAAATAGGCTGATAATAATACAGATCCCATGGCGGGACCGAATAAAGCCTTGCTCTCGACAAAGAAGCTCGTAATAAATTATGAGCCACACGACATCCATTCCGGTTTCCGCACGGAATCAAATAAATATGCCCTAACTTTCACTCAAATTGGCCTTGCTACCTAGCCTTTTGATATTGACATTGCGTTTACTAATGCAGCCTGGCTGCCGCACGGAGCATTCGTTTGACGAAAGTGTTCTCATTACATTCATGTTGACGTCGTTGTTGTTGTTGTTTTGGGTTGTTTTTTTGTGTCGTAGACTGTATTTTTGCGAAAAAACATCGCAACGTTGTTTCTGTAGTTTGTGTTTTTTACGTGGACTGTTCTGTTAATATGATTGATGACTGGGTTGATGGGACCTTATGTCGGTTCATGGATGGTTTGTTGTTCCAGACTCAAAGAAAATACATGGGGTCTTCCCTCGACAAAGCATTTTGAACATTTCCAATAAAAAGCCAATTTAATTTAATTGGACATACTCTTTGTTAAGCCGCAACTTCAGCACGTAAAATGATGCGTTTTTACTAAAGATATCAAGGTGTATGTTGGGGGTATTTATTTGTTTGTTTGTTGGGGTGTTTGTTCATTTGTGGGGTGTTGTGTGGGTTGTTTTGGGGGTGTTGGGGTGTTTGTTTGTTTGTTTGCTTGTATGTAACAATATTCTTATGTAGGCCTTTTGTGCTGAAAAAAGTGTCGCATTCCCGTCATGAAAAAATCGTAGTAATAAAGTGCCATCAATCTTTTCGCTAAAATTTGTTGTTCTTCCTTGGCGCTCTAGAAGAGGCTGGCCCTGGAAAGTGTGCAGTATGAATGCAATGTATTGTTAATTTTTAATTTTATAGACCGTCCCCCCCCCCCCCCCACTGATGCGCATGGACTCAAACCATAGGGGAAAATAACACATAAGCAATTCTGCCATAATTTCTATACACTTCGAAAATACCTCCACTCGTATTTGTCGGAGATCTAAATTCACTACCAATAAACCCAAACAAATTCCAACTGCACGAACGGACGTCGTGGGGCTAACGTCGCAAAACTTGAGTGTTCCATTTTGTTTGATCCAAGTCCCTTTTGATTTGACTACAATGACCACGGAAGTAGTGTAGATGGAAAACTCTAAAATCGACTGCTATTAGTGAAACAAATAGTGAGATGCTTATCCATGACTGATGTCGGGACAAAGTGTTAAAAATAAAACAATATTGGGTGTTTTTTAAAGGGAAGATATACGGTTGGAAATTCACTCTTAAAATTAGTGGTAATAACAGTTTGTTGGTTATAGAAGCCTACAGCAGCTATTGATGGTATAACGCATTTTGAGAAACATTTCACTTCGAAGTAATCTGGTGTAAAAAGATATACGTTTTTATGCCCCAAAATTTGAATCTGAGCGACATTACTGTCAGAAACGTTTCTCAGATTGTGTATTCCTTTTATAGATAATTCTGCCTGCGTGGACATATTCGCTTCGGATTTGCGGCGATATCTCAAAAACGCGACAAACTTTTGAAATACAAATTTCACAGGTTAGTTTCATTGTATACATCTACATTTATATATGATTAAAATATTAGAACGGTTCCAAAAAAGCCAAAGGTATACTTTGCATTTAAGCAAAGAGGAGAGAGAAGAAGTGGAGTGGAGAGACGAAAGAGAAGAAGCAACAATTCAATCGAAAGTCAACTTGCACTTAGGCCATTGTATCAAACTTCCTTTGATTCGGAAATGTTACAACAGAAGTACTATCCGTGAAAACACTACTGGTGCCTATTTTATAACATGTTTGCCTATTCGCTCGTCCCCAGCGCCTTGCCTTAAAACCAAAGGCGCTGGGATGGCAAACGTATCAAGCACGCTCATTGGTTAATGCTCAGTCCCATCATGCATCACACTCACACTGCAAGCACTGCATGCATGACGTACTTCCTGAACAAGAATCTGTGCAAGCTGATTAGCCCATCCCAGCGGTCCTGGATAGGCCGCTGGGGCCGAGCGAAGTTTGCCTATGGCTGAGGTTGGGTCAAAGAGTGTGAGACTTTTGGGGACTCTAGGTGGCAGCAGACTTACCATTGTTCTTGGAAATGTGAGCAGGCCACTGATCTATATTATACTGACGAGATCAGTGGAGCAGGCTCGGAACGACGTATAATCAATGGAAATTTACCTGGTAAGTCTGCTGCCACCTAGCGTTCAAAAGACTTCCATTATACAGATTACATACTGTGCAAAAGTAAAACCCTGGCTTTTACATAGAATTATTTATTTTTTTTAAACTTTATTATTGATTGGCTTATTTCACAAATAAAAGCTTCACAGCCTTAAGGAAGCTGAATTGAGTTGTATTTTTACAACATTAAGAAAAGTAAAAAAATTAAATATATTTAAATAAAAAATGTACAACAATAAGACAAAATTTAAAATTGTATTAAAATCCAAAAAAATAGAAGGCTTAGAGGGGGACTGTCGTCATGATCATAGCAGTTGTTGGAATTATGAACTCTATAAAAGCCACTTACTGCATGTGCTTGCCGTCACATCACGATCATATAGACCGTACACACAAGTGCTGCACGCCCCGCTGCCATTGCTGGGGATGATGGTTGCGCAAGGTTTGACACAAAGATACGAACAAATTGTTGTCCGTTTTACATTGTTGTAATGCTAATTAACTCTTCGTGGCACCGTCAAAAAAAATCACACCATTTCGCCATGCCTTACTTGTTGAGTAACAGTTTGATTTTTGCGTGTAATACATTTCTGTGAAGAACCAAACCACTTTTAAATCAGCCACAGCATTAGATATGAACCCTTTTAACTAAATAAAACCAATTCAAGCAAAATTGTATTTTGAGATGAGCCCACATGTCTCTTTCTGCTCAATCAACCATTTCTTTGACTAACGCCCTTTATTTACACAACTTAGCAAGGCTGAGTAGTTGCTGTACAATTCCTATGGGAATTCCTGGAGAGCGGGTCAAGGTTGGATTATGTTAGTTAAAAACAAACCCCAGGTAGTGATAAGACATTTGGCATGCTCTTTGGCTAGGTGCAGTTGTAGAACTTGGAATTTTTTAGATTTTTTTAGAAAAAAAAAATGGTGGACTAATTACTTTTTAATTAAAAACTGTTACTCAATAAGTGAGCGATGGCGTCACGGAGGGTTAAGTGCCTTCCTCAACGATTTACACAATAGAGCTCATAAGTCAATGTTAGCCCCAGACCTATGACGATCTTTAAGACAACAGACTCCTGAGTAGGGCGGCAATGTGTGGGCGGTTCGTGGGCTAAGTCAGGTGTTCGTGGCGGGCGCTGTTGGTGAGTTGAATGAGCGGGTCGTCCGCGCTGTGCGTGAAAGGTAAACGAGAAACGTCTTGCACCAAGACTAGCCGAGTGTTTGCCAACCAATATTGAAAACTATGGGAAGCCATAAATGCAAAGCAAAAACAGAGAGCCACAGTTTGTAATAATGGTACACACACATTCACAAATAATGTTGAGATTGTTGGGAACAAAGCAACCAATCAGATCATGGCATGTTAGTTTTTTCAATGAAAGTTTGCAGAAGTGTTGAATTTTGTCATACTATCTGTCAACACGGTTCAATGTGTTGGTAACATTCGGCCGTCCATGCCAACCAGGGCGGTTTGCTCATCATTAATGGAAAGGTAATACACTAGTAACTGGAAAATGTGTCAAGTCAGCATACACTACTCATGTGTATTTTAGTTGATAGAGTGAATTTCGTCGCAAACAAACTTAATTAACAAGGTTTGCATTGAAGCAGTTTCGTGACAAATTGACGTCCGTGCCCCTGGGTGGCCCCCTTGAAATCTGTACTTTTTATTAATATTTAAAAAAATACTCGAATATAAAGTTACACTTTATGAGCTTTTATGTAGCAGCCTAATTTCAACGTTTTTAAAACTGTTTTTCTGATTGTAAGCAGCAGACAGGTAGATTGTTTTTACATCCACGCCAAACTATCTTATACAAAAATATATGGCATTACAAGAAAGCTGAAAGAGACTTGTTTGGAATAAAAAGCAAATGGAAACTAGAGTTTTCATTGGTCAAGAGTGCCCTCCCCCACCCCCCCCCCCCCCCCTAGAAAAAGGGATGCTCTCCCCTTGTGCCTCCTCAAACTTTACTGTAGTTCTGTCTCTGACGTTAAGAAGAAATGATACAATGTTGTTTCGGGGAGGTAGTTGTGGTGTTCGGTTAAACCGAGTGACTTTAACAGAGTGGGGGCCTAGACACAATGTCCTCGATGTCTAAAGAATTACCAATTTGATACAAATCTATGAGACTTAAAGTCAACTACTACCAATGAATTAATGATGCAGTTTCACCTTACACCCTTCACCGCTATAAATCTTAGTTAAACCCGTTTGCATGTTCGACTGTCACCATGCGACCGCCACGTTAGGAGTAAACATTGCACATCAACAAAATTATGGTAAACGAAAGGACGCGTGGCCTGAAACGAATGCGCTCGTGTAGCACAGCAACCAAGATTGCTGTGACGATGACGTCAGGCGAATGGATACAATACTGTGCGTTCCTAATACGTCAACATTAGGCAATTATTTTACGATTCTTTATATCTGATTCACAACTAACTTCAGACAGTTTCATTTGTACCTTCTTCAATATTACAGATCTCACAAAAGACAGAAGGGGGTTATCACTTTGATGCTTTCCTTTTTCGTTTTAGGACAGCGGCAAAGAAATTGGCGTTACAGATAAAAGGAGAGAAAATATTTTTTAAATCTCAATGACTCTCAGCACGCTGTAAACAATCAAAGTAATCGGTTTAGTGAAGTTGACTTTTTATGAGGCTTACGCAACTGTTTGATAACGCTCCTAAATCATGTCGAGTACTCAAATGTTCAGGTCTACAAATAGTTTAAATTAATTAAGTTGGCAGACTAATTGCTGCAGTTTATTGCGATTGGCTATTACATGAAAAACCATTATGGTATGTTGGATGAAAAGCAAATTGTGGGTTGATCCTTCGAACTGATGAGAAATGCAATGAAATTAGACTAATTATTGGAAGAATGGGGGTAAATTAATAATTGTTGAGAGAGTCGTGCACTAATTAGTGAGTAGCTGCGCATGCTTCCCCAGAGGGTTTAAAGGGTATGGTATATTTTGGATAAGGTCATGTCACAGACCAGTATTCTCACTTGGTGTCTCCCAAGTTGGGCTCAATTGGTCATCGAAGTTGTTAGAAAATAACGAGAAGAAAAAAAGGGAAAAAAGCACACACACCACACCTTGCTGCGTAGAATTGTGTGCTTTCAGACGCATGCGATTTCTCTAAAACTACATTACTTCATGGAGAGTCGTTTCTAACGCTGGTTTATATAATATCGACAGCTCACCGGTGCTATCAACCAAGTAAGAGTAAATACCAAGAGTATACCCTGCCTGTAGAAGGTGTATAACTATAAACAGCCTCCTGCTCATGCACTACGGCCTACCCGAATGGTCCCTGGCTCGACTATACCGTGTAATGGTCTGCGCTTGTTTTCTGCACGAACATAAGGATTTACGCCCGAGTGGTCAACAGCATCATCATGAACCATCAGGAAAAGAAAACCAAGGCCTATAACAAAACTAATTTCATAAATTGATTCGAGAACACGTTTTCTAAATAGATAAAAAGAGAAATAGAAAAAAAAAATTGAACTTTTTTTATGAGTTCACTGTTTTTCATTAAAGTTGGCCTTGAAGATTATGCGTTTAATTTTGTATGTTTGTGTTCCAATCTCTTTCGTCAATTATTGAAGGTAAACCCAGCAGATACAAACTCGCAATTGTGCAAGACAATCAATCAAAAACAACGACGTAATCAACCTTCCTCAACCAGTCGTCCGTGGAGATTCGACCACTCGCTAGCATCGGTACCTAGCCATACATGGACATGGTCCCAATTTCATAACAACGTTATGCTTATCAGAAAACGATTACCAGTTAAAACAAGGCATTTGACATGTGGCGTCTGTGACAGGTATCCTGCTTATTGTCGATTAGCAGAATTTTTGTAAGGAATATTTTCTGCGTATAAGCCACTCTATGAAATTCGCCCCTGGGCACAATATTCAAAGAGCTGCTTGCACAAAAATAGCTAAGCGCAACAAAATGATGCTTTCCAGAATAAGGTTACCAGCCAAAGTACCATGTCACACAATCTGTGACTGTTATCTTTCTTATTTTTGCTTCGCAGAAAGTTGCTAAGCATCATTCTCTGCTTAAGCAGCTCTACGATATTGAGCCGTGGGCCAAATTTTATAGAGCTGCTTAAGCAGAAAATAGTGCTTAACATTTTTCTGCTAAGCACATATAGGATAAGCACAGCATGAAACATTAAAAAAAATGTACATGTAAAATTGTATTTCAGCTGGTATTCCTAATTCTGGTAAGCATAGTTTTGTTCTGCTTTTTATGCTTAAAACCCTGCGTGACACCATCAACAAAAAATCACACACTTATGCCATCAGGTACTTTTCAAGTGTCCGTTTTGTATTTTGCGTGTAATACGTGTTTTTTGAGAACACAATCATTTTTAAATCACCCAAACTATTGGATATAGACCCTTGTGACTAAATAAAATAAATTCAAGCAAAATTTCCATTGAGATCAGCCCACATGTGTCTCTAAGCCATTTGTTTGAATGAAACCCTCGTGTTTGATGAGTCAGCAAAAACATCATAATTTCTTACATTTCTTACATTTCTCAAGGGAATACCGGGAGAACTGGTCATTGGTGGATTTTTTTGGGTGTGAAATCAACCCCGATGGTAACAAGACAATTGGCATGCTATTTGGCTAGGTGTAGTTGAGGAACCTTAATTTTTTTTAATACAAATAAAATAAAATGGCGGAGTAATTACTTTTTAATTAAAAACGGACACCTAAAAAGTGCCTGATGGCTTCATCTAGGGTTAAGCAGCTCTATAACATTGGGCCCAGGTTGCTACGTCCGTGCCCCAGTTCTTGAGTAGGATATGCAAATTAAACAGTAACTGAACAAAGGGTCTCCAAGAGGAAATTGTACAGGGTGCGCCACAGAAAGTTTTTGTGAACATTAAGTCTCTGGGATGACTATTAATCTAATAAAAAGACAATGGAAAGAGCAAACGAATTCTCCACGCAGGACTAATTATTAAATTTATATCGGTGTGTGTGCCAGGGATCCTGACCGTGTTGGACAAATTTCGAGAATGCTTGTCTGGATATATGAAAGGTTAATTAAGGGATAATGTCGTTGCAGTCGTGTTTGACTGTAAAGTAAAGTAATAACGAATGGATTAATTTTGAGGGCTCATTTCCTATATTAAATCATTTCACATAATTATAGTAGGGTCATATCTTTGGATTCCGTGACCATTTTTTTGCTACCTTTTTTTCTTGATGGATTTGACTTCAGGGACCATTTAAAAGGAAAGTTAGTTCCTATGTACCTCTGGATTGTGACGGGAACTTTTTTGTATAGGGCAATATTCAAAATGGCCGCCGACGCCATCTTGAAAAACCTAATTTGTAATAGGTCTGGCACAAGATGGACTAGATGGACAAAAGAGATGTCAACTTCTACTAAATCTGGCATGACAAATCCACTGGGATGGTCATTGTGAAGTTTAGGGATCATCTTGACCTCTAAATCCAAGATGGCCGCTGTCGCCATCTTGAAAACGTAACTTTCAGTAACTCTGGCACCAGATGAACTAGACGGACAAAAGAGATGTCAATTTCCACTATATCTGGCATTACAAAACCACTGGAATAGTACTTGTAAAGTTTGGAGATCATCTTAACCTCTAAATTCAAGATGGCCGCCGTCGCCATCTTGAAAATGTGAAAGCTCTGGCACCAGAAGAGCTTTGAGAACAAATAGAGCATCATTTCCCACTATTTCTTGCCTTACAAATTCACTGGAATTGTAATTGTAGAGTTTGGGGATCATCTTGATTACATAATCCAAAATGGCAGCCATCGCCATCTTGGAAATTATTAATGGTGATAGCCTAAAATGAACAATAAAAACACATATGGGTCATTCCATGTCAATTCAACCAAATTTCTAAAAAGTTCCCAAGTGACCCCATCAGATTTTCATGACATTTTGTCAAACTGTTCCACTATGGCCAAAATGAACACACACCAAATATTAATTTCATACTCCAAATCGTTCACCAATAATGTTAAAAAGCTTACAATGTTGTAATTTTTTTAAGTTCCTCTCTATGAAAAGTGGGAATCCTATAAGAAAGGCAAGCTTTAGAAAACATTTGAGGTGTCAAGTTTAGTTCTTTATAGAAAAAAGGAGAGGGGGGGGGACAGAGTACAGTACATGACACATAATCTTCACAAGATACAGTTTTAATGCGCGTAAGAATCAGTGTTGTAGTCGAGACCCGATAGTCCGAGACCAAGACCGAGACCGAGACCTGAAGGGGGGAGACCGAGACCGAGACCGAGGGGGAGACCAGACGGTCGAGACCAAGACCGAGACCGGGAAGGTCCGAGACCGAGACCTTAATGAATAAATTAATTAATAAAAGAGTCAAGTAAATTTGTTAAATTGTATGAGTGATTGTGCAAACAATTGTATTCTCATGAATCGAAAACAAGTAAACAACATGTGAAAAGAATGGTAAAAACCAAGCTACTAATAAAAAACAAATGATGTATTCCTGACTCCTCGTCATATCAAAAAGAAAAGTGCTGAAATAAAAGCAGTCTCATCTTGTCTACATGTACCAGGTCTAGACATCGATCATGTGAACTTCTATGATTTTTTTTGTTTAGTATTACTCATCTGTATAAAAGACCTACCCAGCACAAATGGGGAAATAAATCTGTAATATATTTGATGGAAAGATTGTATCCTAGAAAGGGACGATATATGAAAAAAGAAAATCCCAGAGTTGGGAAAACATCATCATGGCAAAACACAGGTGTCAACCAAAATTTAACACTTCTACCAAACCATTGGTCAGGTGAAAGAAACACGATAATTGTACATCTAAAAAAATTGGTTTGTTTATTTGTGGCACATTTTAAAGAAAATTCTCATTGCATTTTTAAAACATAAGCATGCCCAACATTTCCACTGACAGTCTTGCCTGATAGGAGTGCATGATAATGTCACCCCCTGCTAAAGACTCTGCAGAGTTTGCTAGAACTGACCAGGCCCGCGAGAACAAATTTTTGCAAAGGGGTGCTGGGTTTTTTTCAAAGACAATTGTCGTATACGGCGTATGGTCCGGGCCCGCTTAAGTTCTTAAAATGCTGTTAACGGCTACTGGTAATTCATATGGCGATTATTTTGTATAAGGATGAACACAATAGTTTTTGAAGGCTTATCCCTGGCATCAAATGCTCACTGATCAATTGCTTATAGTCATACGTTTTTGACATTTAATATCATGATGATGAACGAAACATTACATTAAAGCTAAATAATTTCATCCTTATTAGCATTTTACCAGTCAGGGGAAATTACTAACTAGTAATGATTGCCATTGACTTGAACAAAGCATACCGATGGCTAGTTAGTTTTATTTTGATGTCATGTTTTTTTCTACAAGCACAAGCTGGTGAGAGTTTCCCTCCGCATGTTACAGTGTATCGCTTTGGGCGACTGGGCTGTCCAGTGGCTAAAAGGTAGCCACTGGACCGCCCAGCCGCTCAAAGCGATAGAATGTTGAGCAGGGTTTCTTCATTTTTATTTTCATGATTTTATTTAAATTTTGCTCATTAAATTGTCAGTTTAAAATGTATAGCCATTCCACCGAAATGTTTTTGATGTGGAAACAAGTGATGTAAAAACAAATAATAATAAAAATCACCTAAAATTGCACCCACGTTAATCTCACATTAGCTGATGGCTCAAAGGTGCCCGGAAGCTCAATGGTGACCTTTTCGTCGCCAGACTTGCACGGTCTTTTGAACGTGACCACAGGGTACCCAGTCAACCTATTGCTTACTCCATTATGGTCCAAAAACCTTCGTGGTCTGGATATTTTTGACCCCATTCCTATCGCTCGAGTTTGCTGAAAAGATGTTTAGTTTCAAGACTCGTGCAGTAAATTACTAGAATTCTGGTTCAAATGTTATAATATTTCCAAGGCTAGTTGTTTACATACAATTATCGTACCTTTCGATAATATTGGCATTAAATAACAGAATATGTCAGGTTCAGTAATGATAAGTCCCAAGGGAACAATAAGTGCCTCTCGTTAACGGCTACCGGTAATTTTTATTGCGATTTTTTTTGTATAAGCATGAACAAAATATTTGTAAAGGCTTTGTAGATCATTATCAATTTCCCCATTTCTCAGTTGACTTGTTGTGAAATGATAACAACGATGAAATTATTTAGCTTGAATGTCAACTTCTTTCATCATCATGACAATGTCAAACAACTTATGACAGCAATAAAACGGTGAGCATCTGAGGCCAGGTAAAAGCATTTGAAAACTATTGTGCTATTGGTTGGTTTAATTCCGAGGTTGGCTTTTTTCTGCAATATTCGTTTATTTCTGAGTTGTTCGTTTATTTCTGAGTTGTTCGATTATTACAGAGTTGTTCGTTTAATTCTGACTTGTTTGTTTGTTTCGAAACTGTGTTGTATGGCGCGCACAGTGTGTTCCTTGCTCATGGTGTTTCCCATTAAAAAAAACTGCATTGTAAAAGTAAGTATTAAGCTTTTTACTAATATCTTTTAATATTTTCTGTATGCAGTAGTATTATTTTTGTTTGTGAAATATGTGTTTATTTTTAAATTACTTCAAAACATTGTGCATCTAAATTTATTTACTTTTTACAATGGGAAGTTGTTGAATTATTTACATCCTTTTTTCGGCTTGTATTTATTTTAATTTTATGTAGGCCTCAATATTGAAAACAGGTGTTTTTTGTATTTATTAAAGTATTTCTTACTGTCTTTTTTTTTTGCATATCACTTTTGTTTTGTAGGTTTTTTTTTTTTAGTATAATATTCCAGCTCCGGGTGCTTTAGTATATACCAGCACCCCCATCCAAAAAGTTGGGGGTGCTGCAGCACCCACAGCACCCCCCGCTCTCGCGGGCCTGGAACTGACAGAATTTTGTACGCAAGGGTTGTTAGTTTCTTAGCTATTTGTTGCCGGAACTGTAGTGCACTTAACCTAGGGGCAGATTCATTTTGACTCCTGTAGATGTTTCACAAGCTGTTATCTTTTATCCTTTTTTTGAGCAACCCCTCCACCGTGATGCCAATGGTGACTGTAATGGTAATACCATAAGAGTGGGGACAGTAGAACAAAGGAATACAAAAGGGACAATGCTGTCCTCACATTGGAATCCTTTGTATTTTTGTGTCCTCACATTTTTTCGTGCGCTTAGTCTATGGAGAGTGTTAAGTTAGAGGGACAAAGGAAAGTCCTCACATAGATAGCAATAATTGATACATGTATGTATGGTACAAAGTGCAGGATTATTTTATGTGCATGCTACACAGAGTGTGTTCTGTACATGTTACTGGTTGGATGCACAATCGTATTGCGCAGGCAGGGGAGGAAGATTGGGATGTTCTCTAAGCGAGACCAGCCAAATATTCGAGACCAGAAGGGTCCGAGACCGAGACCAAGACCGAGACCTCAGGGTACCGAGGGGAAGACCGAGACCCGAGACCGGCAAAACCGGTCTCGAGACCGGTCTTGAGACCTCGGTCTCGAGACCTACAACACTGGTAAGAATGCCAAATCAAGTTTAAAATCATTATAAATGGTGCAATTTTCAAAATGTAACCCCACCATGAAGGTCATGAGTACCACAGCTGAAATTGTGAACATAAGTAGACCTAATGTACATGTTTACCTACTTAAGAAAAAACACACCTAAAATGTCCAGGGGGGGGGGTCCACCAGGCCCGCGAGAACACATTTTTGCAAAGGGGTGCTGGTTTTTTCAAGGACAATTGGCGTGAGCAGAGCGCAAAGCCATTACAGCGCATGGTCCGACCCCGCTTAAATTCCTAAATGCTCTGTCGTACAAGCACAGACACGATTTGCCACATAAATCTATCTTTTTTTGGGGGGGGGGATTATTATAAGCGTAATTTGCAAAATGATTACCCCAAAATGACTTGTTTTTTTACGAGGCGAAGTTGGGTGAAAGTATCATTAGTCTTCTAGACTCTTGTAGTAAATTACTAGAATCGCGGTTCAAATTGAACAATGCTTCCAAGGCAAGTTATTCACGTACATTTATCGTCCCTTTCGTTTATGTTGTCACTGAATAACAGAATATGTCAGGTTTAGAAGTGATAAGTGCCAAGCGAATAGTTTTTTAATAGTTTCCCTGGCACCAAACGCTCACTGATCAATTGCTAAGTCATATACGTTTTTGACATTACCATGATGATGAACGAAAATTACATTAAAGCTAAATATGTCATCTTTATTAACATTTAAGTAGCCAGGGCGAAATTAATGATCTATATGATTGCCATTGACTTGACCAGCGCGTACCAATGACTATGTTTTATTTTGATGTGGCGTTTTTTCTACAAGCATTAAGCTGGTGAGAGTTTCCCACCGCATGTTACAGTGTATCGCTTTGGACAACTGGGTTGTCCAGTGGCTATTAGGTAGCCACCGGATCGCCCAGCCGCCCAAAGCGATAGGATTTTGAACAGGGTCTCTTCTTTTTTATTACTTTCCTGATTTTATTTTAATTTTACTTATTAAATTGTTAGTTTAAAATGTAGCCATTCCACCAAATTGGTTTTGGTATGGAAACAAGTGATGTAACAAAAATTAAAATCACCTAAAATTGCACCTACTTTAATCTCCCATTAGCTGATGGTTCAAAGGTGCCCGGAAGCTCAATGTGACCTTACCGTCGCCAGACTTGCACAGTCTTTTGAACGTGACCACAGGGTACCCAGTCAACCTATTGCTTACTCCATTATGGTCCAAAGACCTTCGAGGTCTAGATATTTTTGACCCCATTCCTATCGCTCGAGTTTCCTGAAAAGAAGTTAAGTTTTCGAGACTTGTGCAGTAAATTACTAGAATTGTGGTTCAAATGGAAAAAATATTGCCAAGGCTAGTTGTTTACGTACAATAATATTATCTTCCCTTTCGTATTGGCATTGAATAACGGGGTATGTCAGGTTCAGAAGTGATAAGACCCAAGGGAACAATAAGTGCCTCTCGTTAACGGCTACCGGTAATTTTATGTAGGTTTTTTTTATAAGCATGAACAAAATATTTGTAAAGGCTTTGATAGATCATTATTTATTTCCCTCTTCACAGTTGACTTGTAAAATGTTAATAACGATGAAATTATTTAGCTTATTTTCATCATCATGACAATGTCGAAAACTTATCAATTAATGAGTGAGCATTTGATGCCAGGTAAAAGTCTTCGAAAACTACTGTGTTGTTGGTTGGTTTAATTCCGAGGTTGGTTTTAAATTATTTCTGAAATATTCGTTTATTTCTGAGTTGTTTGTTTATTTCGCTACTGTGTTGTTTGGCGCGCACAGTGTGTTCCTCGCTCATGGTGTTTTCCCATTTAAAAAAAATCTGCATTTTTAAAGCACGTATTAAGCTTTTTTATTAATATTTTTAAATAGTTTCTGTACGCAGTATTATTATTTATTATTGTGGAATATGGGTTTATTTTTGAGTTACTTCAAAACAATATGCATCTTAAAGTATTTACTGTTTACATTGGAAATTTTGTTGAATTATTTACATCATTTATTTCGGCCGGCCGACCAGGCTCACACACACAGGGCACATCACAGTATTACAATGCTGGCCGTCCGAGCACACTACACTACTACAGTGCCGAATATGAATTTTTGTAATAAAAAAATATATATATAAAAACATGCTACACATATGTTATATAAATTGTTAACTTTTTCAAAGATTTCCGTTCATGAAACACATTTAGTAAAAGTAGGGGGTGCTTTCAGTGCTGTAGTCGAGTCCTGTTGTCCGAGTCCGAGTCCTACCAACTGAGTCCGAGTCCTCTTCGGACCGAAAATGGACTCGAGATCGGGCTCGAGTCCCTCAGCCTTGGGTGCTTTAGTATATTCCAGCTCCGGGTGCTTTAGTATATTCCAGCACCCCATCCTAAAAGTTGGGGGTGCTGCAGCTGCACCCCCATGGGGTCCACGCATGGGGTCCATGCATGGGGTCCACGCGCATGACGGAAGGGGTGTTTTTGGATTTTTTTCTCACCTGAACCCAATTTTGGAGGAGTGCCAATCCATTAGCAAAAGTTTGGGTTTTTTTAGGTCATATTTGATTTTGGTAATAGAGATGCATCTATAAATGATATATCTGAGATTTGTGATCCATTTAACCCCGGATGTGGTCATAGTGTGACCCCGAAAATCATCAAAAATCACTCCTTGTTGAATAAAGTGCCTACTTTGGGGCCAATTAACTTAGAAGTTAGATAAGACATCTATTATTTAAGGCCAGATTATGAATCTAGGAGCGGTTATGTCCACGCAGGAAGAAAAATCCGTAATTGGAATACACAATCTGAGAAACGTTACTGATAGTAACGTTTCTCAGATTCAAATTATGTGGGATAAAAACCGATCTTTTTCCACAACAACATTACTTCGAAGTGAAATGATTCTCAAAATGCTTTATATTACCGAGAGCTGCTGTACTTCTGACCAAGTAAGTTTTTATTGCCATTAATTTTAAGAGTGATTACCCAACGAATACATTCCCTTTAAAACGAATGGCTGGGTGTGAAATAGGCTGCTTTTTTGCCGAGAATGTCTGGAAAACCCTATAAATGTACTAATTCACGGTAGGGGCTGTAAGTAGTGATGTCTCCAAAGACCATTGATGTAACCAACTGCACTGCATGCACGAACAGCACTTCGATAGTACAACATGTTTTTCTAACACTACCTAGTTACTGTCTCAAGGAAACTGTATAGAAATTGGCATATACATATGTTTTTTCGTCTGCTTGGAGATTGCCTGGAACTGATTGACTGTAAATTGCCTCGGATAAAAGGCTAATACAAATCAAGTACTGTATACACAGCTCCATATGAATACCAGGGAAGATAAAACACTTTCAATTCACATCAAAGTGTATCAACGTAAGTCATCAAATTTTAAAAGATGACTAGATTATCTGATTAATATCAGCATGTCACACTGGTAACAAAATGCTGACTTTCGTCGAGTTCTATCGACCTCGCTTTAGCTGCAAAAGTCAAGTGCATGGTCAATACCTCTCAAGGTAAACGCATCCGGGACACGGGAGGAGTCTTGTTTTTCCCATGAGTTGACATGGTCAATTTATTATTTGTTGGTGACTGGGCACTACAAAGTAGGGGTGCAGATGGGGATTGGGGAGTTGGTACTGGCATGGAATTTGGCACACAGCCAAAGTATGTAATGAGAAAGCTATCTGGCTTTATATGTGAGGCCTCTGCAGGTCTCTGCAGGTGTCGCAGGTGTCGCTCGCTTTTTCATTTTACATCTTACAAGTGCCCCAACGCTGTAATTTCATCGAGGCCGGCACGCTGTTACAATGCTTTCGACGATGATTCAAAACCTTACGTTATGAAATCGTGCCAATTATTGTGGTAGGTTTGTAAAAAGAAGGGGAAAAATTACTCCGTCGTTTATTGTTCAAAAAATTCTTAAAATTGATTAATTCCCATTCGAACGGTACCACAGCCAGACAAAATTGGAAAGCCCCTTTAATTTGGGGCAAACTGTTGACCTAAATGTAAAAAAGGCAACAAAAAAAAACAACCAAAAAACATTAACAACCACACACCACAAAGTACAATATTACCCTTATGACTAATGCATACTGACAAACGTAATAGGATGGCGTAACGTAGCATGTGTTTATTTGGAACTTGAGGGCATCTATCCATCTGTTTACACCATTTGAGAAGGGACTGTGTTCACCAAAAATATTCATATCGCACGCTATTTACGTCTACTAAACAAAAAACGATGACGTAACCGTGTTCGTACCAAAACAAGGTCATCACCTCTCATGGTCTGTTTGTACACAGAACGCCCTCGTATCGTGAAAGAGCTACATCTCGACAATAGTGTACAAGAACGTCTTGCACTATATAGGCTATACCTTGCAAGAGGAAAAGTTTAGCATTCTGATTGTTATAAGTTATAAGAGTAGGCAATATAAAATAAAAAATAAATCTCACAATATAGTGTACTTGATATATTTGTTCATGCTCTTAACACTAAAACTATCTCTGGTAAAATGTAATCATTCTAGTATAATCAATATAAATTTTATACTATTAACACTAAAACTATCTTTGGTAAAATGTATTAATAAAAACTGTAAAATGTACATCACTTTTAAAACCTCTGCAACCTTTGCCTAATGACCATCACTGGGAGGTGTTTGCCAAGTACAAAGTAAAACCAGAATAAAATAAAACATGTGTGTGAGCGATCCTAATGCTGCCCAGAAACATGGATAAAAAACAACCCGTCAAGAAGATTTCTTTGAAGGCCATAGCGTTTGTTTTTTACATCGTCCGTCGTTTTGCGATCGTCACCCTCTGTGTGATAGTCCCCGTCCTACTGCTACCCAGAAAACACGGTCAGAGCAACCTGCGAAATCGATTTCTTGTCTAGGCCACCGTCGTGATGGTTGTCTTGATTGTCAGTTTCATTGCGATTTTCGCGACCGTCGCGGTTCCCGTTGTCCTCGTAGAGTTGATTGTGCGTTCCGGACCGGATCCATCTGCCGATCACGATCCTACAAGTCACCATGAGCGGAAACATCTCCAGGACAAGAAGTAGATTCAGAATAACTGCGGGAAAAAACGGGAAAAATAATCATTTTAAAAATTATATATTGCTAATGAGGACATTTTGTATAACAGGTAAGTCAGTATTAACTGGGACGCTTGTAGTAAATGTTAAAAAACTAAAGGTATTACATAACGGCCTTGATGCCAATGATACTGTTTATAAAGACCGTTCAAGTTATTTATAGGCCTGCAGGATTGGTAAAGGAAAAAAACATAATTATACAACTTAAGTCTGAAAAATATTCTGATTATGAAGTTTGTACCAGATTCATTTTTGTGTGTGAAATATTTTCCTCTAAAATGAAGTCATATTCGAGAAAATAGTCTGGAAAAAAATTAAATATAAAATAAACAACGAAACAACTAATTTCGGTTATTACAACCAAAATTAAGGATAATGTGTTTACATGCTGAAAATTGTGCGTGTTTTTTTCACTATTTTTTCTTCTCCTGACTTAGGCCCGCATTTTCACAGATTTGTTATTTAATGTAGGCCTATATGGTTGATCAGACACAACATGGACACTGTCTGCGACTATTTTTGTCAGCTCTACCAATTCTGTAAGATTGAAGCCAACATTCTGGCGAAGAGTGTCCAAAATGGCACCCGTGATTTCTCGCAGAACTCATTACCTCTAAAGATTGGAAAACTTCAGAATGTTCTGAGTAGGGATGGGATACCAAAAAAAACCCTATATTAAGAGGCTTTATAAAAACAAGAGCAGACATTTACCCATAAACACTGATTATGTAGACAACAACATAATGAAATTGACCACATAACAATAACCAAAAAATACAGTACTCATAATAGCATGCTCACATACTATATATACAAACATTAAACAAAAATGATATAGATAAGAATATTAAAACTTGATACCGGGCACTTTATGACATCGTCTGCTCAGAACTATAAGGTTTGTAATGGCAGTTTCATATTCGTAATGTTCAAAAGGTCTTTAAATGAAAAATTCATATTAAATTGAGAAACAAAAATCTAAATCAACAAATGAATGTTTTACTTACAAAATTGATGTTTCTGTTTGCCAAACAAATACTTCGAAGCCCAGTCTTGATCAATAAAACCTCATTTACCAGGAGCTCCAAGATATGCAAAAGCAATTTTATGAAACCCATACAAACTGCACTACTGGCCTTATAGTTCTGAGCAGACGATAAGGGAATAAGGCGGGAGCAGAGAGAGAGAGAAGCCATCAAGCAGGGGATTAAAAGTAAATACAATACTCAAATACGATGAAATACAAACAAAATGTAATATTTGTACACGCAGACTCGACCCAGATCCGGGACCCGTGGGACCTAGCCCGTTTCTGGGTCAGTGTGACCCGGAATCTATGTCAAAATTATCCAGAAATGGGACAAACTGAAGCAGAATCCGAGTTCAAATCAGTTTCCTGGTCAGCAGGGTCCCGGAATTTATAGGGAGTTTTTTTTTTAGAGTGTAATTATTTCTACAAAATTTCGCATAACTTAAAAACAACCAGAACAACAACAAATACAGCAGCAATTCAGCCTTTCGGCTTATCTTATTTTTTATAATCACTCAACATAAAATAAATGCACTGTTAGAACCAAGTCGTGGTGAAAAGAAAAACAAAATAAAAAGGATTGCCAACTCAACAAACACAACAAAAGAAAGCTCACTTGTTAAAACCAAGTATTTGTCGCACGTCAGAGGCACCAGGCATTCGATATCTCCAAAGCGAGTTACCATCGTCAGGACGGCACCTTGGGCATTCACGAGTAAAACGACGGCCCTCAGTAGGCTGAACTGAGGTAAGACATAGAAGCGACCCAAGAGAGGCTTGGAGGTCTTGAAGATGACGGATAGGCTGTAGATAGCTGTCAAGGTCGATAGGACTTTGGCAATGGTCGAAGGCAGGTCCAGGTTTGGTGCCTTAAATTAAAGACAATAATAATGACTTAGTTAAAACAACATCTGTTTCAGATTTTTTTTGTAGAATAAAATAATAGCAAGACAAGTTCTCAAGAACAAATCTACACAGCACAGTTATACACATGTTGTTACAGCAACCTGGATAACGTTGATACATGCAATGCCTTAAAACTCATTAACAGCTGTTTCAATATAAGGGTTTATCTGTTACAAAGTTTAGTGAAATGAGATCTGATTACGTTTTAAGTAGAATAAAACAGCAAGACAAGTTCTCAAGAACAAATCTACACAGCACAGTAGATACACATGGGGGTTACTGCAAGTGGAATATTTATACGTTGATAATTCCCCATGCATTGTTTCAAAACCCACTAACATATGCTTCAGTTGAGAGAGCGTATAAATTAAAAACGCTTATTATCAGCACCAATTCTTCCAGAGAATAAGGCCGTGTCCGAAACGGCGACTTCGGCTACAGCTACGGCTAGATCGCGCGCGTCTGCCTATTCTTCAACACTGGCAGACGCGCTGATCTAGCCGTAGCTGTAGCCGAAGTCGCCGTTTCGGACACGGCCTTAGTCACGTCTGAAACACTTTCGATGTCTAGGAAATTTAAGAGCTCACGAATTTTAGTGACTGCTCTATATGTTCCGACAGCCCTATGTTCTGATAGCCCCTCGTGATCTACACGACAGGGTTTGGGTTAGGAATCGGGTTAGGATCAGGATTAAGAAAACACATTATATAAATGGGGGTTTCGAAATTGAAAATATTCAAGAGGCACATTGCTTTCAAATCTCTCAAAATGTTGCTGATTTGAATTACTCGTTTACATATTAAAAGTTGTTCGTGCAGAGAAACACAGAGAGTTGTTACTAGTGAGTATATAGTGAGGAATAAAAACATGCAGCCATTTTTGAGTCAAACATTGGTTCTTCAAAAATATAGCGGACCGTATTCTGTCATCAAATTACACAAGAACCACACAATGTCAAGGAATATTAATGCGAATCCTTGAATCCTACTTTTAAAATAACTTTCCAACCACATTCATTATCGCAAAAGTGCCCAATCCGACACGTGCTTCTATAAGTTGAGTTGTTTTTTACAACATTTTTACAAAATTAATGAGCATCCAAAAGTTAATCAAATGCTTATTAGATACACATTTCAATTAAAAAACATTACCGATTATCCTATAAACACATGATGACATGGTGAGCTCATAAATGCACTTTAAAACAACCTAAACAATGGTAGTGGTATATAAGCGTTTGTCACGCCGTCTGTGTTCATTGGGTCACGCAGGTAGTTTAGCATGCAAAACGCCGTGCCATAAGCCAGTGTAATAAACAGCGGGAATGCACCCGCACGCAGAGCATGTATATTGAAACTTCTATGTAATTCTTCTCCTTCCAAATTTTAGAATCCAAGGCCAGGCATTACAAAACATTACCGATTATCCTATAAACACATGATGACATGGTGAGCCCATATGCACTTTAAAACAACCTAAACATGGTAGTGGTATTTTATAAGCGTTTGTCACACCGTCCGTCTTCATTGGGTCACGCAGGTAGTTTAGCACGCGAAACGCCGTGCCATAAGCCAGTGTAATAAACAGCGGGAATGCACCCGCACGCAGAGCATGTATATGGACATTTCTATGTAATTCTTCTCCTTCCAAATTTTAGAATCCAAGGCCAGGCATGTACAGATTGAGAAAGAGAAGTACGTCAGGCCGTTTTCGAAACCACGGCTTTGGCTTTGGCTTTGGCTAAGGCGCCATGCCTGTTTGGAGTTCTGTACCTAAAGTATACGTTTTCAAAATGATGGGGCGCAAGTCGGAGCCTAAGCCTAAGCCGTTGTTTCGAAAACGCCCTTAAAAAGACGATGAAAGGAAAACTATACACAGTAAAAAATAAATGGGGTTAAAATGTGTCCAAGGCTTCTTCACGAGACATTCCCGAGACAGAAAATCTAAAGCGAATCCGTCCACTTAAAAGCAAGAAGTGTATCATCATCACGTTTTTAATGTTAAAAGGTATTAAACAGGACTGGTAAGGATAAAAAGAAACATCATTGTTCAGTTTTAGATTGGAAGCTTACTGATTATGAATTTTAACAGCTTTTTTTCTGTGTAAGGTTTCCCTCTGAAATAAAGTCATATAATTCAGAAAAATGTATCTGAAAACCACAGAAGAAAAAAAAAACCCACAACGGCTGATGCCGGTTGTTGAAATTGTGCATGGTTTTTCATCATTTTTCCTGACTCACACAACGGATTAAGCCCAAATTTTCACAGGTTTGTTGTTTCATTGATCATGTATATGGTTGATCACACAAAACATGAGCGCCATCTGTGACTATTTTGTCAGCTCCACCAATCCTGTAGAATACCTTCAACAGGAGGTTGTCCGAAGATCCGATGAAAGAGACCTGCAAAAGGCCTACAAGCAGAAGACTCGGAGGACCTGAAGTTCCTGTATGAACAATGCATTTACATGTAAATTGATGACAACTTTACCGTACTTAACATAAAATGGCGACTGGAGGAGGTACCTAGAATAATAATTTCCTGTGCAAAAGAAGAAAAAAGATGTGACAAAAAAATAATTATTCGTCGTGTCACCCCGGTGTCCCAGAGTTTTGTGACCCGGTGTTTGTGTCACGTCCCCCATCATAAACGACCGAGCCAGAAGGGAACTGGTTGGTAGGGCCATTGAAGAAATTCAGATTTGCCTAAAACACAGTTGATATAAAAATCACACTTACCCCAGCTGCAGCTCTCGCCGGGTTTATCAACCAATAAACCCCAGGGATCGCAACAGCAAATGGAATCACTATAATATACTGAAGTATCCCTAGTCGAAGAAAGATAAACACTTTTCTGTGGGGGAACGAAAAAAACAAGACACAGTGATACGTAAAGTGCTTTAATCACAGTTATCTAAAGATTATAATCTCAAAATTAAGAGTGAATTAATAGTGTGGTTTGAAGTATTGACACGCGTTTCCAGAACCATGGCTGGATCTCCTTGGCATATCTTCTGCCATCTTTTCTGGTTTTCAAAATCTGCTACAAAGTGTTGATGCTTGACAATGGTTATAATAACATGGCATCCTTGTCCATGTCACCCTATGCAGTGAAGCAGATAAGGGAATTAGTTTTTTTTTTTTTTTTTTTTTTTTTTTTTTTTTTTTGGGGGGGGGGATGGTGCCTTTGATGATACAAGTAAACATTTGGTACATCGTCATCGTATGTCAAGTATAATTTGTTTTTACCCTTACACCGATTGGTATTAAGAACCATATCCGTAGTATTTTCCCGAGTTCTTTGGGGGAAAAAACATAGGCAAATCAATCGAACCCACGACATTTGCATTGTTAGATGTCTTCACCACTTGAGATCTGAGGATGCAGTGATTATTGCCATGGATTTTGTTTTCTTCGCCAATATTGTTTGCACAGGCCTTAATAGTCCAAGTACAAAATATTTCCTGGGAATTTTCTTTTTTCAAAAATTGGTTTCAAGGGTTTTCCTAAAGTTTTATGATTTTCTAGATTAGTTCACTGTGGATTCTGTTTTGAACTGGTATCGTCGAATCGTCGGATTACCAAGAAACTGTTAGGTTTTTTCCACACATATCGTCTGCTCAGAACTACGGCCATTAGTTGCAGTTTCATATTTGTAATGATCAAAAGGTCATTAAAAAGAAAAACGCGGATAAATTTGAAAAAATATATCAAAATCAACAAATGATCTTTTTACTTAGAAAATGAATGTTTATTTTTGCCAAACAGATACTTTGAAGACCACTCTTGATCAATAAACCCCATCTACCAGTATCTCCAAAATATGCAAAAGCAATTTTATGAAACCCATACAAATTGCACTACTGACTTTATAGTTCTGAGCAGACGATATACACTTACTTATTTATTGTTACCACTGGTAGGCAAACACAACAGCAACAGCAGGGAGGTTCTCTCAGCGAAGCGCTTTGCCCTGACAGCGCCCCCATTGTCGAGTCTACGCCACCGAAGAGATTAACTAACAGCTTGATGAATACGTACAAACAGATTGCCAAATAACTGGGGAAAAGCACACAATTCAAAAAGTCTCAACACTGTCACGTGTCTTGGACAGTTAATGAATCATTCATCTAAAAAAATTAATTATTTACGAAGATAATGTTACATGCGATGAATAACAATAATAATGACAATTTATAAAGCGCGCCCCAAAAACAAATCCACAAAAGCGCTCATGGTGCTAATACGAACATATCATACACACACGCTATGTACAAAACATGTACATGCACAATAATTAAAATGGAAACTTAAAATGGAATACAATACATGCAGTAAAGATTGTGTGGGCATTTCCCAAGTCAAACGTTCAAAAAGATACCAACATGTCAACGTAAAACTGATATCATTAGTATTGATTGGCCCAAAGAAAACACACACTGGATGTCCAGTCAGCACCAATTGCAGTATGTTTGGATTTGGAGGGTTAAAACATGTACTTCTTGAGGGCGCTATATCAGACAAAATTTCGACACAATTCGCCGTATGAGGGACATAATCTCCTGGTGACAGAATCTCCTGCCACCCTGGTAATACCCCCCCCCCCCCCTTCACCCCCGTTACCACTACCGGTAGTGGTTAAAAGTGGATGTGAAAGCGCTCGTGTGAAATAATCCCGTGTCACACAGCGCAAACAATTCAAGGGCTTTTATTCAGATCTCGGTAAGGGGTCCGTGTCCGTCTCCAGCTCCGTTCATTCTAACCTGAACATCTGACGTCACACTTTGAGGCTCAGGTGAATAACGCCAGATACCTGCCTTAAAGCACCTGGCGGGATCCTGCCAGATGTACCTTTGACCTCACATCCCATTCACACGTGTACACACATCACACTTGATTACATAAAAACGTTATGCACACGCAGAAGCAGACGATCGAAAGTACAGTTAACTGCTGGTGTATGAAAGTGACAAATACGTCACTTCGGAGCAGACCATTCATAACGCAGATTGAAAGCTTACGTCACTGCAAGTTTATCCACTGATATCATTGGGCCTGTAAGACCAGTGCCTGTCTTTATCCTTGCGGATGAAGACGGGAGATCAGTCTACGTTCAGTCTTGATTGGCGGCGCTATAGTTTTTGTTTTAGTCGCCATTAGAGGGCGAAACACTTACTGGCTCGGAGGGACTGGGCAACATCTCTTCTCCAGTAATTCGCATTGTGATGTTGACGACAAAACGAACGCCACCAATCAAGGCTCGATGTTGGTGATAGAGCCCAAGCCGGAGTCAGAGCCCAAGCCGATGTTTGGAAACCCCTTAAAAACGAATGGTTTTGTTACTTACATTTCCGCAAATAAAGAACTGAAGACTGAAGATGATGGAGAGAACAGGGACAGCAGTGAAGTGAGGGAGAAAATCTGTGCATAAAAGACGATAACACAAATAGAGCCTGTGGTAACAATTTCCAAGGCCCTAACTATCTGAAATTTTAGAAAATTATTTTAAAGCTCTACCCCCATTTAGATATATGCCTCGTCCTTATAGCTTTGTATGGTGTAAGTCAGGGCTACTACATATATTTTGAAAAATATTTAGACCCCATGCCGAACAAAACTCGGCTTAGCAGTTTAGACTTACAGCTAAGCAATTACCCGATACCAACTTTATATAATTATAGAGTTGATCAAAAAGTAGCTACACACAAATCATGTTTGCTTACCAAAATAAGGTTACCAGCCAAATCACCACTGAACACGATGTTTGACTGGTTTCCTGGAAATGGTGCTAAGCAGAACATTTTAAGCAGCTCTGTGAGACTGGGATCTGGCAAATCCAAATGTTATCATGAAACAGTAAGGAGCGCCTGGACGCGCTGTTGAAGTCAAAGGGTCGACTGTTGCAGTCGTTCGGAACAACTCTGGAGCGTCTTGGTTTCAGACGCTGATCTTGTCAGGAGCTGAACCTGATGTCAATGTGAAGTTAAGTTCACCTGTCTGACACCAAAATGTATTTGGGTCAACCTAGAGTCGCTCCCAATCTATATGTATTTGGTTCGGCACGACTCTGGAGCGCCTGTCTGAACCTGGTGTTACTCTTTCGATGCAACAATAGATCAGTGCAGATGTATGACCATTGCTATTAATGCTAAAACTACAAAAGTCCCCAATATCGACCACTCAGTGATTAGATTTTACTATTGGGCAACAAGATAATGGCATTCTGAACCATTTCCTTAAAATATTATGTTGCTTACCGGAAAAAGTCCACACATGAGTAAGATGAGCAGACGTCTTCGTCCGAAGTTGAATTTGAGGAAAACCAGAATCAGAGTTTCGACGTAGAGGCACACCGTCATCAGCGTCAGCACAATGGCCAGGATTAACAGCGCCAATGACCAGGACTCAGAACGGAACCCTGTGGAACCCACAACACAACAATAATTGTAACTGATCAAGGCCCAACTTCATAGAGCTGCTTACATAAAATATTGCTTAACACAATTCTGCTAAGCAACAATAAGTAGGATGTCACAGATGCTACGTGTGAAATGGTATTTTGACTTTTAACCTTTTCTGGTAAGCATAATTGTATTGTGCTTCATTATAGTTTTTTTGTGGTAAAGCGGCTCTATTGGACCTAGTTAACAGTCTGACAAAAAATCAAAGTCGGAGCATATGCTGGTTGGCTGTGAATTGTGGACAGATATAAAATAATAATAATACCATTAATAACTCTCCATTTTGCTTGACATTTTGTGCTTTACGCACAAAGGCAACTTGTCACGATAACATCCTTCTCACTTAAAGTTATTTAAATCTATCTTTGCTTACGGTAAACACAGTCATGAAATTGGGCCCGAGGAACGCGATCTATGGATTCATCCCAAAGGACCGTTTTTAAACTTTTCCTTTCATTGCCTGGTCGGTATGCCGTGGATTAACGTCCATCAGTCTGCGGATCTTGTTTGAATGACGCCACCTTGGATGGCTCAATATCGACCCGTGGGAAAGTGCTAACACGGCGTTGATCTCCAATTAGGAAGGTAGCCCTACTGTTAATGATCACGCAAGTCTTTGTAAATTTTCAGTCTTTAAAAAGTGTTGTTTGGATAATGCGATAGTGAAAACAGAGTCTGTCCATGGAATTTGGTAAAAATTATATGTGTTCAAAGTTCATGTGAACTGTTATCGTTTCTTTTAACAATGGTTACAAACATGGTATCCGTTCATCCATACGACATCAATTGTTAGTCTTCTGACAGTGTCCCAAGGTTACTTCAGGACAGCTGGGATATATGGTTAAAGGTTGTGCCAAACTTTCGATACGACCCGAAAATAAATTGTGTAACTATTATTCTGAAGCCTGTGTGTATACCTGTTCATGTGATGTGTTGTGTTGTCATTTAGCCTTCTAGAAAGACTCGACTGTAGAGTCGAAACGTCAGGCCACTTACTAATTTCTCCAAACCCTATTTAAGATGGATAACGGTAGTAAGTATCCTGCAAAATTGTTGCGTCTGAAGTGCACCCGTGGATTAGAAATCATTATAAGTTTGCCGAAAATTGTTGGCTCTCCAAAGAACGCTTAACGGCAACTTTGGGGAAATTACAGTGTTGCCCGTTTGACTGCCCTAAATACACGGCCAGAGATGCGGTTGGTACCCGCTGTTACCTCGCTATTAAACGTGGATGGATTTGACGTCATTAATGAAAATACAGTGACAGCTTTGTTGCTGTTTTCTCAAGTGTATTCTGGTATCGAAACTTCCACAAGTGACTTTTATTGTGTATATATTTTTTGGCCTCAAAAACAGCAATTACCTTGACGAAACAAAAACAAACGATCTTTTCTCTATGTTTTAACACACTCGCTGGCACTCCACTTCAACGGTAGATGCTAAATAGTGAACCAGTAAAGTCACATCAACAGTCGCTCGCAAATGAATACGTTTTGCGAGGTCGCGGCTACTGCTACTGCTTGGTTGCCGATTGGAGTCAACATTGTTTTAGCGAGCCCAACATCACAAACTTAAGCAAATTTTGCACGTGCACCTGTCAACTGGATTGCATAGGTCCTACATATCAATTAAGAAAGTTGGGATATAAGTTGTGCAGTTACATAAACCGTAGAGCACATAAACACTTCGGATATATACATGAACTCTACCTCGTCCGCCTTAACTTGATCGCGGTTGGATGAATTTCTTGAAGAATTAGGAATCCGTAAGTGGGTGTTGCTTGCGCAGTGCGTCTAGAAACAGCTTATTGACTTGTAACGGCAGAAAATACAATTGCCGTACATCCACCTTATCGTTATGATGTTGTTTTATGATAATAATGTACGACTTACAGGCCTAAACTCAACGCAACTTACTTTCAAACATGTCTCTTGCCGTGGGTATGTTGGTGTTGTTCCATTGAGGGGTGAGGTTCGCATCCATGGTGCTGTATGTCCGGTGGCTTGTCGTTGACTGGTGAATGTTTGCCAACAGCCTTTTGAGGACAATTATTGGCAAACAACTAGACTGTCACAGTGGGGAAAGATCCCTCGGATCAATGGGCAGTGAAAAGCTCAGCTGCATCCACCTCATCGGGGCCATACACGGTTCCTGTGGCAGCTTGGTCAGACTGCTAAATCCCATGTTTACTCAGACAGACGAGGATACAAAGAACTCCATCAATACACACCTGGGTGAACATTGGCCACGCCTACACAATGTACTATGGGCGGCCATTGGGGCAAAAAAGACAAGATAGACCCCAAAACAAACAAACAACACACAAATACACTGTGCATAAGGCCTAAATCACACACGTAAAAAGTTGACACAAAAACCAAAATCAAAATCCCAAAGCAGAGTTATAACACACCAATGTGAGTTACATAGATAATTACAAACAAATTACTGTTTTCAAAGTGTATTTAAAGCGAATGAAAAACAGACCACATGTAAAATGTATAACAAAACTCGCAATGCCATGTTGAGTATGCACCGGTGGGTGCGTTGTTTTATTTCGAGCGGGCATTTATTTACGCAATTCGTAACTTCACGCGCACTCCTGTGCGCAAAGTGCGATTATCAAGGCGCAGAGTTCAAAGTAAACAGAACAACCACACAGTGTACGGGGCAGAATCAACATGGCAAATAGTACCGTCAACGGGATCTAATAACAAGTAAATGTAATAGGAAGATGGATATAAACAAAAGTAATTTTCACCACTAATGAGTATTTCACAATACTCCCGCATGCGTAAAATATAACCTACTTGAAGATAAAAAACTGACTAAACTAACTTAAAAAAACCGTTAAACAACTGAATGATGGACTTACTGCGTTATAAACCTCGTCTTATTTTGAAATCACTGTATGCGTAACCAGCTGCGTAAGCTGGGTGGGGCAAAAACAAAAAACACCATTAAAAGTAAAAAAGCCCCCCTCCCCCTCAGAACCCTTTCTCTTCTCCTTTGTTCCCTGCTTGCCCCCATATTTATTTTGCCTCGCTACTTTCCGATGATTAAAGGTGTTGCTTAGGTTGTATTTTACTTCAATGCAGGATGACGCAGACATCTAGCCGTAGCCGTATAGCCGCCAATTCCGACAGTGCCTAACAGTCACATTTTTTCACATCTAGAAAGCGAGGCGTTCGTTTGTATGATGCCTTCGAAGCAAAAACCCCGAACTTTCTGTTGAGGAGCAAGATTGTGCAATTCAAGTTTAAGCTTTTCAACAAAATCACCTTATGAGGCAATTGCAACATTAAGAATGTTTAAAGCAACTTATTCACGTGAGTGGTGGTTCCATCAGAGCACAAAAAGAGGTAATAGGTTCGAAAAGGAACATGAAACCGTATTGTTATAGGGTACGCCAACAGAACACTAAAATCCGCAAAATCGGGTGCCTTGAACAACATTTCGGGGTGCTTTCGGGAAAACACATTTTCGGTGGTGTTAGTTTCTGGGATAATTAGCAATCATTCTAAACGGCTGAACCTGCCAAAATTGTAAACGAATCTTAAGTTTGTTTGTCCAAAAATAAACTTGATTAGTTTTCAAAAGGCTGAGTACTTTTTCGAGTATTTTTTAATCGTAGCATTTGTGTTGCTATTGGATTGTGTGGCGCGCCGGTGCGTAATTTTACTGAAAGGGAAGCACGCCCTCCTGCGGCAATGATGTTAATACTGTACCGAAATATTGATAAAGCCAAATCATAGTTAACTTAGACCAACTATAGTTAAGCCATTCGTAACTATAGTTAGGCCAGTTTAGCTTTAGTTGGGTCAATCCCAACTATAGTTAGGCTAATTATACAACTGGGCGGCCCATTTCTATTTCACGTATTTACAGCTGACCCATGTTTACACTCATCACCGGCTGGCTTAGGATGGTGTCAAATCAACACTCGGAATACATTACATGTTCGATCAAGTTCAGGTGTAAGTGTCTGATTTATCCGATACAGTCAATAGTGAACAGGTTATTCACTTTTAAAGGTATACACTTCAGGGTAAACTTCATATCAAGTAATAACTTATTTATGCGTAATTTATGGTTGGTGGTTAAAACAAAAAAAATGTTAGTACGGACGAAGTTGTGTTTGAATTAGCAATTACATGACAGAGTTAACAAGCTGTTTTGTTAATGAACTTACTAAGCCATGGGGATGGGGCCTATTTCATAGCGCTGCTTACTGGTAAGCAAATTTCTGTGCTAACTATAGCAGAAAATTTTGCTCTAAGCGTAAGTGTATTTCACAGGTAAGCAAGGAAATTAGGAGGTCAGCTTGTGTATGTAATGTGTGTCATCATGAATTTGAATTGTTACATCATTCATTTTCATACATGCACTAAGTACCGGACGGCTAGCATGCCTTTTCATGTGCCTACGGTAAGCAGCGCTATATGAAATGGAAACTTGCGCAGTAAGCACAAAGCGGCACTTGCGCAGTTCTATTTATGAAATTGGGCCCTGGTCAGCGGGTAGACTGGATAAAAAGGATACCAATCACACATGTGGAATGCTATTTCCATACATATTTTTATTGTGCTTAGCTACTTTTTGTGCTTTAAGAAGCTGTATGAAATTGGGCAAGTAAAAGCAGTTATTTAGTATTTTGTAGCCTCTTTACATTATTTTGAAGACATTAGTTCTCATTGTTTTTTTACTCTACAGTTTGGGACATTAAGTCTGCACCATAGTTTGCCGGGTGCACAGCGATGATGCAAGTCAAGATGGTCATCCAGTCGTTGCTGAACAGCTTTGTAAACTTTGTGTTTGGTTTTATGTCCCTCATCATCAACGGTGACCGTCCACCGGCTAGAATACCACCAGTTAGAAACCCCATCATCTTTGAGAGTGCGTCTAGTCTGGCCAGAAAGATCCGATCACGCCAAGTAAGGCCAAATAAACAAATTAACAAAATTTTTATAGTGTCCTACATTTCTTTCTTTTACAAATGAGGCAGGAGACCCTTAAAAAAAAAAATGTCCTTAAAAGCAGAAAATAGTAAAATTCTACCTAAAATTTTTTTGCTAAGCAAGAAGAAGCAGAATACCAGTCACTGATTGTACATGTAACATGGTGTTTTGGCTGGTAACCTTATTCTGGTTGCGCCTAACTGCTTTTTGTGCAGCTGAATAAGAAACCCCATAGCCAGTCGGAAAGATGTTCATGCACCTCCCCATAAAAATAAACAAAAACAACACCAGAAAACAAAACCATGAAAAAGGGACAACATAAAATCAAAAGTTAGCTTTTTTGACAGGTCTTGAAAATGTTTGCAATTGTGTTAAATGTTTGTATTTGTACTTCAGCTGAAATGTCAAGTTGTGGTTGAAGCGTACATCCAGAGAATCAAAGAGGTCAATGACCTTCTGAACGCCATGGTGTCGTACCGTTTCAACGAGGCCCTAGATGAGGCTGAACACATTGATGAGATGTTGGACAGTGGGGATGTCCCCGATCGCTACTCAGAGAAAAACGCCCCCTTCTTGGGAGTTCCATTGACTGTCAAGGAGGCATTCTCCGTTATTGGTAAAGTATAATTTGGCCAAAAGGGTACAGTATAGACGTTTATCATGGTGCGGCCACCTGGGTTTTCTCCCATTCAAATTAATGTAATCAAACTGAGGCTGGGACAAAAAAATAGTCAGGTTCCTTTTTGTACAATGAATTCCAGTATTTCATTACTGTTATGGGATGCAGGGGACATGACCAAGAAGATGATAAAGATCTGTACAAGGTCTTGAATCCTTTCTCTTTTCATTAAAGTTGCACAGCTTTTACTTTGGAGGTTAAAACTTAAATGCTGTCATGCGTACTTGTACATTATTCATTCTTCAAGTTATGCTTTGGAAAACACTTGACTTGAGACTTGGTTGATTGTGATTTTACTGTCCTGGGCCCAATTTCATAGAGCTGCTTAAGCACAAAAAGTAGCTAAGCACAACAAAATTATGCTTACCAGAATAAGGTTACCAGCCAAACTACCGTGTCACATCTACAATTTGTGACTGGTATCCTGCTCATCTCCGCTTAGCAGACAATTGTTAAGCAATATTTTCTGCTGAAGCGGCTCTATGAAATTGGGCCCTGAATGCTAAAATTAGTGGACTCGGGTCAGTGGCCCAGTTGGTATTTCAAGTCCTGTGTGATACTGGCCCGATTCTAAAACTACTGGACTCAGGCCAGTGGTCCAGTGGGCTATTTCAAGCCATGTGGATTACTGGCCCGATTCTAAAACTACTGGACTCAGGCCAGTGGTCCAGTGGGCTATTTCAAGCCATGTGGATTACTCGCCGCAGGCAAGTAAGGGCGCCTTTGGTAGCCAGTCTCTATGATCCATTATGATCACGGACCACAGACAGAGATTGAAAGTGTTTGATTTTTTTTCTGGAGGGAGGAAAAACTGGAGTGCCTGGAGAAAGACCCTCATGGCTTTGAAGTAAAATTTCAACACACAACTCTAGTCACATATGGCCCTAGCCAGGAATCGAACCAGGGCCAAAGTGGTGAGAGGTAAGCGCTTCACGCACTAGCCACCCTTTAGTACGTTGGGTGATTCAGGAGGGTCTCTAGTCAAAGTCTCAGGGTTGGCCTGAAATCAGAATTCATTTGAATTAATGCTCCATCTCTGTTGTTATTGTTATCATGAGTGTAGACCAGCCGAACACCAGTGGCCTGGTAAACCGCAAGGGTCTGATGTCGGATCGTGATGCTCCCATAGTGGCCAACCTGCGCCGTGCTGGATGCATCATTCTGGGCGTAACCAACATCAGCGAGCTCTGCATGTGGTACGAGTCGGCAAACTTTGTGTACGGCCGTACAAACAATCCCTACGATATCAGGAGGATTGTGGGAGGAAGCTCAGGTATGTTGAGCTTCAAGCTGTCAGAGGAGTTTGCTTGAAAAATATGTTTTGCCTAGCATGGTACATGTATTTATTGAAAATATTGTATTTGACTGATCCCGTGTATAAAGGCTTTGTTATTATTCAAGAGTTTCTAGTAAAATAATATTAATAATTCTCATATATAGAACTCTATCTCACTTGATGGGCAGATCAAAGCGCCTATTATTTTTACAACAGGTAGAAAGAGCTATGTTTGAATTGTGAGACTCATTGATATAGCACTTTGTAAGGGTTTACAAGGTGATAGGTGCAGCCCAACAAGCCAGAAACACTTCGGCAAACCCCCCTCACTTATTGATAAGTGTAGTGGTTTCAATTCAATTCCAATGCAACAAAACATTTATTGCCACTTCACAGATCTCAGGTCATACAAAATAACGATGTTCATAAAATAAGAATACACTATTAATGCGATATAATAGATAGGTTGCAATATGACGTAAATCGGCCATCTTTACGGGTAATTTGGAACACACAGTCATGCGTTTTGTATGAGAACGGCGTGCCGCACGCGCATATTTCACAAAACTCATTGCCTGATTGGTTTGTGAACAGCGCGGCTGCGTTAGTAATTTTTTGCGCTTGATGCGCCTGCAGGCCAAAATGCTATTTGCCCGTAAAGATGGTGTCTATTGGGAACTATCTATAGTAGGATCAGTAGAATTAGTGAAATGGAGGCAAGCTTCTGTAAGCGTTCTTGTATGTGCACTACACAACACAGTGGACATATTGCTAAATGCTCCATCCGAAGGACAAAGCATTAATGGTTAAGTGCACAAGTGTCAAGACCAGGACTCGAACCCACATTCTGACAACACCAGGTCTTAAGCCAGGTGCTCTAATACAGAAGTGTTATACTGTGCATGCATCTACCAATCAGGTACTCAAGGCACTTGAACAAAGAGCAACATTTTCAAGACAAGTTTTCAGACAAATTTGTTGAATTATGAGACAGATTTATGTAGCACCTTATGAGGGTTTACACGGTTCTGCGGCGCATTCAGCTGCCACTGCCAGAAAACCCCGAGGCAAACCCCTTCTCTTAGTGATAAGTGCATAACTGGGCTCTTTTATGTGCATTACACAACACACCGGACCTACAGCTTTTTGTCCCATCCAAAGGCAAAGCAATAATGGTGAAGTGTCTTGCTTAAGGACACAAGCGTCGAGCGGGACTCGAACCCACACTGTGCTGATCAGAAACACTACAGCTAGAGTCCAGTATGTTTGACCGCTCGGCCACAACTTGCCACTAAGACCACTCAAGCCTAGTACCCCGAGTTTTTATTCACATCCATATGTATTGAAATGGAACATTAAAAAGAGCTGGTATGGAGTCAAGGAACCCTGTGATGTTTTTATGTTCAGTGACAAATTTGTTGCATTACTCGTTGTTCTTGTAGGCCTTCATCATTTGAAAAGTTCTTGCAAGAACAAAAATACCCCCCCCCCCCCCCCCCGGATAAAAGTAGGAGTAGTTTTTACAAATCTTCAATCTTAGAAATTGTTTTGTTTCTTCAGAGATTGATTGGTTTTGTTTGTGTGATTTACTTGCAGGAGGAGAAGGATGCATTCTGGGAGGAGCAGGGTCAGTGATTGGTGTCGGGTCAGACATAGGGGGCAGTATTCGCATGCCCGCTTTCTTCAACGGTGTGTTTGGCCATAAGCCAAGTCCAGGTACTCATTGAATTGGTTCCGTGAAAATATTTATCAAACAATTGGGGTTAAGCCAATCAAAAGCAATTCTTAGACTGAAATTAACATTGTTAATGAGATTTGGTGTTTGAGGAAAATACGTATTTGCTGACGGCCAGTCCAAATTTGATATTTTCGGCTTCTGCTAATTGAAGCAAAACAGTGTAAACTGGGTGTGGTTTACTGTGGCATTCTGACACACAAGCAAGCAACAGCTGGATTATCACGTGTAGTATCGTGTAATTGTTGCACCCCGCAAAATTATCTGGCAGTAGATGTTCTCTGGTGACAAAGTTTCTTGAAAGTTTTCTTGAAGAGTGGCCATAAACACTGGTATATCGTCCACTGTTTACATATTTGTACTGTGTATATGTTTACAATAGGATATCATGTTGGTGCGGGCTGATGTATTTTATTCTTCATTCAGAACACGTTGCTTTACAACAGACTTATGACTGCAAATCCAGTAGCAGCAGGGTTATTACAGGCGTTAAAACCCCAAATGATCCAGCGGTGGGTGTCATCTGTGAGAAATATTTACAAATGTTATAATTTTTTTTCACCTTTGGATTTTGCATAGATTAGAATATTAAACCTGTTTGAATATTCATGATCATGTTTAGGTGTGATCCTAAATTCCGGACAGTTCCCCACAGCGGGCAAGGAACGAGACTGCATGCTGGGTACGGGACCCATGTGCCGCTTTGCCGTTGACCTGGAGCCCATGCTGCGTATAATGGCGGGTAACTACGGCCTCTCTAAACTCAAACTGGACAGTACTGTTGACCTGAGAAACCTGAGATACTTCAGCATAGGGGATGACGTTCGGCTGAATTTTGTATCATCTCTAGATCCAGAGCTTAAAAAAGCCCAAGAACAGGTAATTGATTTTTAAAATTGTTATTAATCAAATGAAATGGTTTATTGAAGACCGTATTTAGGCTGATTTTAACGATCTGGGACACTGCCAGTTTAAGATGCCATCCCTTGTTTATAACTAGGTCCGGACATACTTGGAGACATCACTTGGGGTCACCGTCCAGCGCATCCAGCTTCATCGGTTGAAGTACTCGGTAGACATGTGGTTCAGCATGATGTCCACCATCGACAACGAGTCCTTCACTCACCTCATGGGTAACAACGGGCCTAAAGTGTACCCCTTCTGGGAGGGTGTCAAGAGAGCGTTTGGGATGTCCAACCACACTGTGCCGGCGATCGTGCTGGGCATGATCGAGGGACTGGATAAACTGATGCCGGAACGTACCAAACGCCTCATGGAAAAGCTCCAGAGATTCCGTGAGGAGGTCGAGAACATCCTCGGGGAGGACGGGGTACTCATCTGCCCCTCTCACTCTAAGCTGGCACCCTTCCACAACGCCCCCTTCTTGTACCCGTGTAACTTCGCCTACACTGGTACCTTCAATATACTTAGTTTACCCGCTACGCAGGTACCGCTGGGCTTGAGCGCCCAGGGACTCCCACTGGGTATACAGGTTGCTGCGAATAGGTACAATGATCATTTGACGCTGGCGGTCGCTAGAGAGTTAGAGAAGGGGTTTGGTGGGTGGACGGCTCCTGTGGGAATGGGATTATACCATGAGACTATAGAGCAAAGCAGGGCTTAAAATCCATCCATTCCTCTCTAAATAAAGCTAGAATTGGTTGGTCTTCGGACTGACCAATATTCAGTTGCAGCTCATCAAGTAGGACTGAAAAAAGCAGCGGTTTTCATTCATGTTATGTTTCACTAATAGGATTATAACCCTCCTACTGTTTGACCATTGAATATGAGCCACAGTGGTTATGAATTAGATAGATAAACTATGTCGGCTTGCAATGTGATATCGTGTGGAGAATGCATCTACACAGTACACGATCAACCCTCCTACTGGTTGACCATTCAATATCATCCACAGTGTTTATGAATTATAGGTGCGCTATAATATCATCATGTGATGAATGCATCTACACAGAACACAGCCAGCCCTCCTACTGTCTGACCATTCAATACCTTCCACTGTGGTTTTGATTGATAGATAAACTTTGCCAGCCTGCAGCATGATATCGTGTGGTGAATGTACATTTTACACTGTCCACAGTTTGATCTGTGTCAGTTTGTTCACAGTCGTGCCACCACACAATCCATTTTGTTAAATGGTTTCAAACAGTTGGTCACTCGCTGGAAATTTTGTACCAAAAGTGCAAGGGTAAAAAAGAAGGTACTTCTTGGATTTTAGGAGGATTTTGCATGTATTCCAGTTCCCTACTTTCAAAAAAAAACAAAACAAAAAACAAACAGAGATCCTGATCGACTACTTTGTAGAAATTCCAGTACAGTTATTTAGGTATCCCTTCTTGAAAGACAATTGTTTCATGATTTACGTTATGCTTTATTAAAGTTGCCCGGCGTGCAAACCTCCATTTTTTTAAACCCATACCTGCCTGCTTGTGGTCATAATACATCAATATTATTCCTGCCTCTCTGCCCATGTAGCGCTCATTGGTCATTGCTGTTTACAACTAATGTTCGTTATTCACTGCTTTACAAATGAACATATCCTAACAAACTGTATACCGCTGGAAAGAGCATTTAATAATAATAATACAAGATATTTATATGAGCCTCTATGTGCAGCACAACACAAAAACAATGAAAAAGCAATTTGTTACAAAAAAGTAGTTTCAACAAGTGAGTCTTTAAAAGTCCTCTGAAAATCAGAACAGAGTCAGCTTGGTTGATTTTAACCGGTGGTCATTCCATAATTCTCTTCAGCGTGATGTTTGCCATGCTTTCCATCAGACATCACTAGTAACGAGAGTGTAAAGAAAGAGGCAATCTCAGTGTTCATCTTTTTCCTATTGCTGGGCAGTTACAGTGTTTCATGTGTTCTATGGGAAATCCTGTGGTAAGGCAGATGTGGGTTTTCACTTCTCTCTACACATGAGGGTTTTTCATAATTGAATAATTTTTCAGGGCGGTCAGTTTTTAAATGTATATATATATATAAAATTAGTAGGGAGATGGCCTTAGCTTTCGATCCAATCCGGACCTTCGTCAGAGGCATAAACAAGAACAAACACAAACATATCCATTTATAGCAAAAAGAGGAGCAAAGGATTAATGGAGAGTATAAAAACCTGTACAATTAGAAAAAAGTAAAATAGAAAAAAGCCTGTGAAAAACGGGAAAAATGCAATTGTTTGAAGATGTTCTGAAAAGAACAGGTAAAGAGTAGGGGAAAATGGATACAGTAAAAACAAATAAAAACAAAAGACAAGCAACCCAATGGGATCACCACGAAGGGAATATACATAGATAGCCCAATACACATTCCCTCGTAGTAGAGGGCAGATTGTGGAAACGTATGCGCATGTACATGCCTGCTGTCCACCATGATGCGCCTTCCTTTGAATTGATTGAGGGTGCTGTAATGAGCTTGTGACGCCGTGTAATTATTCTCAGTGCTATATCAGCTCTTTTTGCAGCTGTGATGTATTGATGTAAACTGTCAACATTTGCCCATGTTTAAAAAAAAAATTGTGACCTTGAAATTGTGAAGAATAAGTACAAACTATGTATGTATAGATAAGTCCATAGTGGAAACTGTCAACAATTTTGTGTACAGAAAAACAGTTACCAACCAAAATACCATGTCAGGTTTACAGTTTGTGACTGGTTTTCTGCGTATCATTGCTTAGCAGAAAACTTGTAAGCAATATTTTATCATTAAGCAGGCTCTAGGATGCAGGGGTTCATTGATTTGAATCCCACCCAAGGCACATGTGGATCTTTTTTTTATATTTAGGACTTTTGGGAAACTCACTGAGAGTATGCAGTGCTTACCACAAGTTGGTGTTGGGTGAAACCAAAATAGTAAATGCCAAACTTGTTCAGCAAAATCTGTCTAATGCAACAATTAACGGGAGATAAAACAAATCTTGACTTTTGTCTGAACAAAAGTTTCTACACAAAGCTGTCAGAATGTATAAGGCCTTGTCGGGTAGGGCTTTTTTTTTTTACAGGCAACTTGGAGTCGGCCAACTACCCTGCTTGCACAAGGGACACTTCGGTAGTACAAGAGACATTTAAGCTGTAACTCACTACATGTATCCCTATAGGAAACATAATGAGACAACTGAAATGTGAATGAATTTCCTTCTTGGAGAGCTTGGAACTGGTTGCCTGTAAATTGCCTCATGTGACATGGCCCTTAGAGCTAAATCGTTTGTACTGGACACTTGAACAGTAAATTCGCATGATGGTTGGAGCCCTCTGTTGGTAGAACAGAGTAATTATTTTACCCGTTTGTTTTTAGAGAAGAAAATGGAGATTGAATTTTTAGGGGTTTTTTTTCTGTCTTTTTTTTTTCATAAAATATTTGTAAATGTACATATTCTATGTATTTTTTGTGTGCTCTTAAAAAACTCAGTACTAATGGTCACATCGTTGTGGTGTGACCTTCTGAGGAACAAGCCGTAGCTCGTTCTTTTCATTATTCAAATTGATAGAAAATACACTTTCTGCATGAATGATGGAACATTTTTGCTTGTTGGGGCTTAAAATATGTGTTTACGGAGGTTGGGGGGAGGAGGGGGGGGGGGAAGGATGTTGGCACACCCCAAAAACCTGTTGTTCCATATTAGCATCTTGAGCTACCCCTTCCCTTCCCTTTCCAAGGCAAATTCATGTCCAAACAAACCCACAAAGATATTTTCTTGTTGAATCACAGAGCCCAACATTTGGAAATTTGGACGGACCAAGGTCTGCCTTGGGCCCATTTGGCTGGCAACTATTTTCTAGTAAGTGTAGTTGTGTTTGTGCTTTGCCCTGGTGTGTACACAATCGGTTATACACCGATATTCAGACACCCCTATGTTCCGACACCCCTAATGTATTTTGCTCATCCTTATCCTCTAAACCTAACCCTTGCCCTAACCCTAGCATGTTGATTAGAAGGAGTTTATCTGAAGATACGGATGTTGAAGCAGTCACCACATAATCATGCTTCCAATAAAAGTACTGGAAGGTTTATAACACAATATTTATAATTTCTAGTTTGGTGCACATTTAGTACTTTATAAAGTTGAGTAGAGTAGACAGAACATGGAGCTACACATGGTCCAAAAGAGTAAGACGAATAGACTAGAGCCGGATTTGAACCAGTGGCCTCCAGGTTTACGTGCGGTGCTCTACCAATTGAGCTAACTAGCCCTATGACGACATTCTCCTCATTTTGTTGATATCTTTGTTTGTGGGCTGGCAGCCAAAAGTCACCAGATCAAAGACGTTGGCAAAGTTGGTAGAACACCGGCACAACAACTTGGACGCAACAGGTGCGAATCCCGCTCTAGTAAATTATGCTGTGTTCACCCGAAAAATGGTTACCCAGTCAGTTTTCCTTGTGGTTTATTACTTAAATTAATTTCATTATATTGTGTGAGGGTCAATATTTATTACTATAAGTACTGTATGGGCAGTATACTGCTGATGAGGCAAAAAAAAACAACAAAAAAAACAACCCACAAACCATCAATTAATGATGTATTCATTTTTCCAGTTAATTGTCAAAATGTTTGATATTGGAGAACGTTTTCAGTGTGTATCAAAAATACTCTTAATAATTATTCGATATAATGAATTGTGCAATCAATGAACAAAAAAATATGCTGTTGTATTTAGATTGTCATTTCTGTTTTAGCCAAAGAAAAAAGTACTAAGCTATTTTTTATGAGAGTAAAGTTGATGAAGATTCTGGTTTAGTCCTTTGATGAATTCTATGAAATCTACACTGTTAACTAAGTGCACAAAGATAATGTTAAAATGTAGGATGAAATTGGCTTAAATTATAACGTATTGCTTGTACTAGACCCCTGGCACCTACGCCCAACGCGGTTACAGCCTGCCCATGGTCTGCTATTTTGGCAGGCTTATTGCATGTAATTATGGGCCAAATTTCATATAGCCTGTAAGCACAAAAACTTGCTAAGCACAGGAAAATCTTGCTTAGCAGGAACAGGTTTACATTGTTGCCACTGGTACCCCGCTTATTTCTTGCTAAGTAAAGAAATTTGCGTCTGGTGTGGGTCTTACAGTGCGTACGTCACCCAAAAATACGTATGGGACATTAACACACAGGGAAGTCTGAACCCCAAAATGGCGCAACCTAGATTTATCATGGTTGATGACGTCAGGTGAATTTGGTCAACAGTATAGAAATATTGACTGATTCGAGGGCTATGCTTAAAATTATGACTCCCGATGTGATCCTTGGTGCGTTCTAATTTCCCCGAGGTGAAGCCGAGGAAAAATAGAACGCTTCAACCAAAGCACGAGTAAAAGCAGTAAATATTTGTTTAACACCCCATACATACATTGTGCCTAGACGTCTAGGTACAAAGAAGCTGCTGTTGCTATAGGTATAGTATATTGGTTGATATGTGATAGTACATTGGTTGCTACGGGTACAGTACATTGTTCGCTGCGTGTATAGCGCGTAGTGCTCGTGTGGCTTTCTAGTAAAAATAAGACATAATCATGTGACACGCTCTGAACCAATCAAAAGGCAAAACCGTTGTGTAATATAAAACCCACTATTTATTGGATATTTGTCGGCTAATCATTGAACACCACAAAGCCCATGTATGTTGATTTATTTTAGGCATCATTCAGGTTGGCTCAGTGGTTTCTTCCCTGCCTTTCACCTCTGTGGACCCTGGTTCCAATCCAGCTTCAGACCCCCGGCAAATTAGTTGGTAAATCAGTGGTATCTTTGGCTCACGCTCTAACAACTGAATTATTGATACGCACATTACCTGTGCACATGATATCATGAAATGCAAGCAGACAGTCCCGTTCCGTTTGACAGCTGCACGTGTGAATGATCAACCAAGAGGGCTTCGTTTTAAAAGTCACTGTGTCCGCCATTACAACATGTCTAAAATTTGTCTGAATTTGTAGCTATTTTTTGTAAAAAGCTTTTTGTGAAGAGTTAAATTAGGTATCTTGACTTAAGAAATGTATATGTTGATTTGTCAACAACTTAACTCTTCCAGATGCCTATGGCAATATGTACACTGTCGTGTCTTTCATTGTATTAATCTGTTCAAAGACTATTCAAAGCAGTTGTTTCATTTCAGAATAATGTGCCCCAGATGGCTGGGGCATTGGCTACGGCTGGTTGTCGTAGTCGAAGTTGCTCGATCCGTACACAGCCTATGTATTTTTATTTTTGTAATCGTCAACTTTGCTTATGTGAGTGGATGGGCGTCTCGTTTGCATTCTCAGGTATATTTTCCCAGGTTTTGTTTCCCGTCCTTGTAATTTCTGAGCCGTAACTTATTGGGCTTGATGGGCGATAGGTTTATAAAGATTTAAATGTAGGAGTAATGCTGTATGGTTTGAATTACACGTGTTGTGTGAGGAAGCCCTCAAGTGTTGATCTCTGAATGGAATTTTTTTTAAGAATAATAAAAAATCGAAATGCTTCTGAAAAAAAATGTTTCTGTCAGTTTTCTTAGAATTAGTTACTTGTGACCAGACATGATATATATCCATCTTGCTTAATAAGTCTGCTTAAGTCTGATTTACGAGTTTTTTGCTCTCAGAAAGTCTGCTAAAGCCAGTATCATATGTACCCGGAGGTCAGTCCTACTTAATAAACTCCTACTTTGTCCACCAAGGGCCAAGTATCAACATGCCTGATGATGTGACGCACCACGCCAAGATCACAATCGGAGCTCAATTTGTGGCACGGTGTACCCCACCTCCGACCCATTACTACAGTGTTTTCTTCCATGCACTGCATCGTTTTGGAACTCCTTGCCTGGTGCATGTTTCCCTCCATCCTACAATCCTAGACTGTTTTAAGAGGAATAGCAATTCCTACCGTCAGCTCCCCTTAGTTACGTTCATTCAAATGTCTTCTTCTTGTAGCCCCTTATACCAAGAGTAGCTGTCAGCCTCGTTTCGGGGGTGAACTTGCAAATTAAAAATACCATACATCTTGAAATGTCAAAGTCAAAGAACCAGGACTTAATGAAATAACATCATATACAAAAGTTAATACATATCACTGCGTCATAGCTGAGCTGATTCATTAATTCATATGGAGAGTTGTTAACACAAAAGCAGTGCTACTATCTTGATATCTTGAAATGTCAAAGAATCAGGACTCTATCTTTAATGAAATAACATCAGATTTCATTTCTTCATAACCGTCGATGGGCACGGCTGGCACAAGTGACTGAAGTCCATGGGCACTATACCTCCATGGTACTCAATAACAATCCGCCTCAATTTCATAGATTGACTCTTGGGTTAGGTGTGAAAGAAAAGTTAGGTTTATCTAGTGTTTGGACTCAATCAACACATAACCAAATAAGCCCACTCACTCATCTCTGTTGATGGTACATAACATGATCCAGTAACTTAAAGGTACATTACTATCAGAGCCCAATTTCATAGAGCTGCTTAAGTACACAAAGTTGCTAAGCACAACAATATTACGCTTACGAGAATAAGGAAATCAGCCAAATTACCATTCCACATGATTACTGCTAAAAACAGTTGTAATCTTGAAATAAGAAAACAACTTATTTCCAAAATTGTTTTCTTGTGTCACTCCCCGGTAAGGAAATGTTCGAGGGAGTGACACAATAAATTTTTTCTTGAAGTAAGATATTTTTTCTTATTACAAGAATACCATTTTTTTTAGCAGTGTACCATTGCGACTGGTATCCTGCTCATTTATACTGAGCAGAAAATTGTAAAGCAATAGTTGAAATTGTACACAGAGCCCAGTTATGCTGAGCTGCAATAAAACTGTAGAATGATACTTCATTATACCAAATTTAAAAACTCAAAGATTTGGCCCTTTTGGTCATGCCTAAATAACGACTTTTACAGACCCATTTTTTTTTTTGCACTCGCCACCCCGAATCACGAAAAGACCCCCCCCCCACGTGCACACTGCTTCCGCGAACAACTACATGACGTCACACAGTGGAAGAGGTATTGCGTTGTCACCATACACGGTATATACTTTCATGCACCCCAGCTTGTTTGATGAATTTTTCTCCGACAAATTTCACCATGGCTCATTTAATGATTATTAAAGAGTGAAATTACATAGTACACGTGCTATTTATGATTAGGGATATAACGATACATTGACGATAAACATGATAAAGTAGGTTTTTTTTAATGATGGTAGTGTTTGTTGTTCGTTGTTGATGGTAGTGTTCATTTTCACGATAAAATGTAACTGCAAACACAGGAAATGTGTCTGCTTGTTTTATTGCCATGGAATAATTACCTGTTTAACAAGTTTCCGGTACCAAAAAGTATACACTGCCTTTAAGCTTAAGTTGCAGCTCCATGAAATTGGGGGTAGTCAGAAGAGGAGCATATGAGAAGAGGAAATTGGATGATTGAGGCCCTACGCTAGCCAAACTATCTATACTAGTCTGTAGGGTTGTAATGGGTGCTATCAGTCACAGAACTCGGACAAGGTTAAGGAGTGTGGAGGGGTCTGATTTGCTCTTCAAAACCCAAATGATGTTACGTTACAGTTGAAGAGGGGCTCCAAGGTCAAATTCAGTGTTGTGATCCTATCATTTTCCAATACAGAGTCCATCTGAAAATGGGACAAAAAAACTTACAAATCACTATAACCGCACATTATAATGGTGTAATGTGACTGTGTTTGATACCCGTCAAGTGTATTTTTTATTATTTTTTTTTTCATCCGAACATGTTCGACGCTGTCACTCTGAGCATGAATGACCTGAGTTTTACTGAATATCAACATTTCGGAAACTGGCTTGCAGGATTTAGTTCACCCACCGATTAATGTGGGGGGGGGGGGGAGTTGGAGGAGGCCCATAGAAAATTCAACTTTATAATAGCTAAACGTGTTTATTTTGCAGAGGTTTTGTCCTTTCTTCAGAAAGTAACAACTTTTCCTTTTTTTGTTGGGGGCGGGGCGGGAAGGAGGAAAAATTACTATTGAGTGTACTTGGCTAAACAATGCACAGTACTTTTTCTGAGAGGTCATGAGAAAACTACATGTGTCTCTTTCAGATGACATAGTAAATTCTGCATTACTGTAGCCAGCCATGCCATCGAAACACTGAGGCAAGCCCCTTCTCTCAGCAATAAGTACACTGGGTTCTTTTACTTGCATTACACTAAACACAGAACCTACCTGAAGGACACCCTACTCCATTGAAATCATATGCATAAGGTTCATAGACTTAAACCAAACATACAGTTGGATTTCGAAGGGTTCGGGATGGTTACGGTTAACCATGGCTTAATGCAAGAGAACGAAAGGGGGGGGGGGGTGGGGGTTTTCCTGGCCAAACGGTCTAGGCCAGTGGGATCTCAAGTTATGAAGGTTCTGAATGCGGGTTCAAATCCTGGTCTTGTCAGTTTTGGCAATTGAGTATTTGAGCAAGCAATTTACCATAAATGCTTCTCTCCACCCAGGAGTACAAGTGGGTACCGGCGAGAGCTGGGGAGTAACCTGGGGTGGACTGGCATCCTGCCCAGGGGGAATAGAAATATTCTCAGTCGTTTAATGCCGGTGAAACCGGATATAAACACCGGCCTGATGAGCTATATTGGCTCAGGACACACTGTACTGTACTTCACTAACGAAATCGCGAAATGGAAGCGAACAAAAGAAATGAAAATACACACTCTAGCATTACATGTATCCAGTAAAACAGTTTATTCTTGATCGTTTGCTCACATCTTTTGCTTAAGAACACTATGTTAGTGCATGGATTATCATTATTTTAATTATCAACTTTATGAACGGATGCACTTGAGACTTGCTTGAGAAATGAAAATAAGGACAACCAAGATATTGATTTAGACATTATATATTATATTTATTTATATTTGATTTATTTCAAGTTTATTAATTCTTTAATTTGGTTCTCCACCCAGATTCAAATCATTGATCTTCATCAGATCTTGAAAAGAAAACCTTCTTATTTCTCTTTAAAACATGGGCATTGACAAGCTTGGTCATGTACTTAAAGACGGTGGCAGTTCAAATTCTCAATTTATGAAAAAGGGGTTCAAACTGTTTTGCCCTGTGAACTCAGTTTAGTCACATTGATTTATACATGTCAATGTAATGTAATATAATGTAACATATAATGTTTCAAGAAACATTGACGAGAGTGAGATATGAACCTGTCACCTCTGGATTAACATGCCGGTGCTTTACCAACTGAACTATCTAGCCCTATGTTGGCAATCTCCCTATCTCGTCAATATCTTTGCTCTGTATCTTTGTTCCCTTGTGGTTTATTACTTAATGTTCCTGCTGGTAAGTCATTGCATCACACACACGCTATCTGCTGCACGCCCAATGTTTTTGCTTCGGATCCAAAGCTGTGGCTTACATTTGTGTTTGTAAATTTACATAAAATCACAATTTGTATAATAATTATTAAAAAGCATTTCAGTCAGAAGCCATTGCACCTGTAACTGCTGCACAGCCAAGGATCACACCCGAGTTTACGACACAACCTGATGGGAAGCAGCAGCAGAATGATCATCTTAAGGGAATGCGGCTTAGTTTTTATTTCAAATTTAAAACATTATTTTTCATTTGCTTTTTTTTTCTTTTGTATATTTTACAGATAAAACCCACGAACAAGGGTCGAGCAAAAGTTTTAAGACAAATCTTCCCTCGGTGGTTTGGTTGGAGTGGGGTGGGGCTTTGTGGCAACGTCAAAAGAACATGTGCCCCCTAGATCCCCAAACAAAATGTTACCCGGCCACTTACATTTTGTGTAATATTTAAGACATTCCAAGTAAAATATTGACCCGTAGGGGCGTTGCTGGTTTGGTTGCCTTTTGCACACGCAAACTTACAGGGTACTTTTAACAATGGTACAACGGGAATAATCGAACAACAACAGTGGAGGTACCCTGTAACTGCCATATGTGAGGATGTATGTGGGTGTGTGGGGGAGCCTGGGGGAGCTTAGTGGCAAAGTCAATAGATCTTGTGCCTCCTAAATCCCCAATAACATGTTAGCTGGCCATTTACATTTTGTGTACTATTGAAGACAAGTCAAATACTGACCCGTAGGGACGTTTCTGGCTATCTTTATTCAGTATAATATCAAACACAAGTAAAAGCACGGACCCGTTGGGAAATTGTTGCAGACAATCCACATGATCCTTCATCACATTATTTGTCTACGCCTGTATAGAATAATAACTCTTGGCTATAATCACTTGTAATTACAGTGGTCAATTAAACATAGTTATTATGTACATAGATAAAAATATATACATAAGTTGTTTTTTTGACTTGATTAAAAACGGAAAAACCAACATGCCCAGCATTCAGTTGCTCTCCTTAAAGGGCCACGTTGACTTGGATTGTGCGAATGGGGCTATAAGAAGGGTTTGTTTTGACATTATTATAGTTGGAAAGATGTTTTGAAAGTAGAATTTAATGACTCACACAACTATCCCTCAAAATTGTGTGGTCTTAAAGTTTTCCTCTCACTTCTTGAACTAACATGGTCCACCACTTTGTGGGGTCAAACATTCGGTTGTCTAAAACGGTGTTAGTTTACGAAGTGAAGGAAAACCACACAATTTTGAGGCATATTTGTGTGGTCCATTATATTTTGTTTTCAAAACATCTTTCCAACCATATTCATTTCAATTCATTTCACAACAACCGCCTTGTAATTGCCCAAATCGCCCAATCCAAGGCAACTAGTCCCTTTAATGGTCTCCCACACATGTAGCTCAGACATGTTTTTGTTGGACGATTCTAAAGTTGGGTAAAAGCATTTACATTTGGTTTTTTCTCCATCTTTCGAACAATTCTGAAAAGAAAACATTTTGTTTTGAAAATAAAAAAAAACTTAATAAGAAACTCCTTTCTTAACTCAAGCCAGCAGTTCAAGCTCCAGTTGCATTAAAAGGGCTTCCGCTCGCTTGCTTCTTGTAGCATTTGACCTCTTCTTCAAATCCTCAATGCTGCTACTGCTATTATTGTTGTTAGTGTTCGGTGAAAGTCTCCCCTGTTTTGCAGAGTGTTTTTTCATGTTGCCATTTGCCGAGTCATCTTTCTTGTGCCTGGTGACCCTTGGGCTTCTAGGTGGGCTGATGCGACTCTGCAAACCGCCGTTGCCCGAAGAGTGCTTCGTGGGAATCTTGGAGTAGCTCACGGCAGGGCTCATCCCACCGCTGCCACCAACTGCAGAATTCTTCTCCTGGTTACTGGTGGAGCTTCTGCGAGCCTTGGTGGTTCGACCCGGGGCAGACTCAGTCACAGGGCTCCTGCTCGATGATGTAGGGCTGGATTTCTGGTATAAGCTTGGTTCGGAGCGACACGACTTGAGGGTGGGCATGTTGCTGGGTCTTTTCATCTTGCTTCTGCAAGAGGAATTTGAGGCGTGGCTGTTGCCCCCCACAGCGGGTCGGGTTCTCTGGAACATATGCTCAGTCTGGGAGTCTGGAGGAGGAGACTTTCCCTGGAGATAAAAGTAAAGAATAAAAGGATTTCTTAGTTCTACATCCCGAAGGGACCACACACAAATCATATTATTATTATTATTTATTATTTACATAATTTTTGTAGTCAAAGTGTTGAGACACCGTGGCTGTCACAAATTACATACTCCCTTTTTACAATACCGAAATATAAAGTGATGACAAAGTTGCCACCTCACATTAAATAGTATGTTTTAATGTTGCCAAAATACAACGTGCAGACAAAGTGCTCGTCACAACATAACTACTACGCTTTGTCTACGAGACCACGATATCACTTTTCTCACAACGTTTTTGCCTCAACTTAAATGCTCCTTTGCAATATTACCAAAACACAATGTTGTGAAAATGTAACGTATAAAACTTTTTTTTTTTTTGCCTATCATTAAATATAACACAAGGAAAATACAATACAAAAAAAAGAAAATAACTGATGACAAGAACTTTAACAGGTGAACTAAAGACCACCTTAGTGCTAACGGGCTAGATTAGATAGCTCAGTTGGCAGAGCACTTTGCACACAAACCAGAAGGTCGCAGGTTTGAATTCTGCTCTTGTCATTTTGTCTGTGTTCACCCCCCCAAGTTAATCAAACTTAATTACAATACAGATATGACTGCCTCATGCATAGCTATAAAATAAGATACAATAGATGTCACATGTGAAAGTTTCAGAGGAATATAGTGTCTACTTGCTGAGGGAACAGCAGAAAAAAACATGCCACAGTTTATTCGCAAGACCGTCGAATCCATTTAGTTTAGCAAGGTGACAAGGGTACCAACCGCATCTCCGGCCACAGCGTTTGCGACCAGACACCAGCCCTCAGAAATCTGATAAACGATGAGTCATTTCTCAGACTTAAATGTTTTTGTTGTTGTTGTGTGAATTATTATTCAAACTATATTGCTTCGAAGGGAATCATTTCTCAAAGCAGTTCATACCATCTATAATCGCAGTGCTTTTAAAGGTCATACATTTTCCGAGTATTTACCAATCTATGACCCTATACCTTTAAAACAGCAAGGCAACTATCTACAATTGTGCACATACACAAGGTATGGCTCTCGGTATGATTCTACACGAGTTCTATTTTGAAAGATGACAAGAACGTTAATGAATTATAAATCACTTTCTTGATGAGATTTTCCCCGAGTCTGAGAGAGATAGAGGGGGGGGGGGCTGGTGGGGGACGGACGAGTGAAGCACAAAGTGGGTCACCACACCTGCCAATTACGCTTCGTTATGCTCGTTTTCTTTTAATCAAAAGTGTTGATAATTGACAACTGTTGACTGGCTGCCTACGTAGCGACACCGCAACTCATTTTGTGACATCGGTCAAGTGACATAGCAGGCAAGAGAGAAAGTGTTTCAGAAAATGGCAGCGGTGTAGGTAGGACTTTTTCGGCGGGTTGGGGGGGGGGGTTGGGATGGCCTGCGGTGGGTGTGGTCATGTTTTCTTCAACACAATTTCAAACGTTTAATTTTTTTAAATTTTATAACCGTATTGTATGTGAAGGCATATTTATTACAACCCAGAGCTTTGACCAGGATAGGCCGTGTTTTCTACTTTTTGAGTTAAATATTCATTACTTTAGGAGGGGTACTATCTGGATCGTGGGGGAGGGGGACTTATTTCCCCCACCCCAGTGGCTACACCGCCGGGATATGGCACTAGTAACAAACAATGCAAGAAACAGCAGCTGCAAACTGCTTACCAACCAAAATGACCTGTGATTAAAAAAAATAATAGTAAATGAATTGTTAAAGGCCTCTCAATTCGACCCTAGCAGAGTCTTTCTCAATGGCTAAATGACAACACAATGCACACATACACGTAGAGTGAATTAACGGAAGCAGGAAGGTGGAAAAGGAGTAAACAGACCAGACCAGAATGCAGTTAGAAAAATTAAAGAAGGTGAACAAAAGAGAACTGCAAACTAGTAAGAATGCAAGTTATGTAAATGTCAGAACAACCCTCTCAATTTTTTTATTATTAATATTTTCCCCAAAACTGTTCATATTTTCTTTCCTTTTCCACCCAGCATCGGGATATATAATCAATGCCTACCATGTATTGACAGATAAACAATCCGCATGACAGATGATTAATATCATCACGTTGTTTGTTAGACTATACTCTCCGAACTCCGGATGCAGTTTTTTTTTTTGTATTTGTTAATCCTCCCCAGTGGAAGGAATCGAGAATCATAACATCTGGCCCTCCACCAGGCCAAAATCAATGAACCACTGAATGTCAAGTCCAATAATACCGCCGGAGTGTATGAACCAGCGGTTTAATTTGCGCCGAACCCTGCGTGTTGGTATTTTAGTTCTCCCAGCTAGCAGACAGAAGTGGACTACCGAAGTTGTATTTATTTTATTTTCAGAGTCGTCCACGGATTGTTGACATTTTGGGAGATTGGGACTTGTTCACGGAGGAAAGAAGTGGGCGGGAGAGGGTCAATGACTGGGAGGTGTAGGGTTGTCATTTTTTTTCGGGGGGGGGGGGTTGTTTTGCAAAATGAACTTCTCTGACCCAATTCTGATGAAGGTGGAGGAATGCTGGTTGTACTATTTATTTTATCGTTTAACTCTTAGTGAGTTTTGCAAATTATGTACATCTGATTTTACTGTTTAATTATTTATAAATGTTGACATTAAGTGCATCTTTTCGTAGCAACATCAAACAATTTTGAATGGTCACTTTGATACGCTTGTCCAGCGTGATAAAGCGCTAGTTCAAGACAGCGTGCTCTTCTTGTCCCCTACTTGTATACTGTATATCTAGATCTGTTGTGTTGTTTTATGTGTCTTTTTTCAGTCGTAATTGTATTTTAAATTTCTTGATTGTCACTGTAACTGTCGTATACCTTTAAAGTGGTATTTTTAAAGTTCTTGTTTTGCCTCAGTAGAAGCCATATACAGGGAAATAAAGTTCTTTGTCACTAGCTGTTCCGACATGTTAGACGGAACAGCTAATATTTTCGTCAAGATTTTGTATTATCATACAAAGCTTAGTATGAAAGAGTGAATGCCTATATGGTTAAGTGTAATTAGCTTAACTTAATTAATTTGTTTACTTTGTTATCATGACATGATATTTAATAAGCAAATCTTGTTTAATAATGTTTTAAAGACACCCTCAAAGTTTGAAGTAACTTTCTTTCGAAGGTATTGCAGGGGGAAAACTCTTATTCCAGATTGTACCTTATAAACAAACGGTAGTATGAAAAACATGTTTTCGTCCACGTGACGTCATCAGGTGTAAAATTACATCAAATTATTATTATATATATTTTTTTCATCTGAAGAAAATAACAGCTGATTTTCTTCACCAGGCAGACATTTAAAAAGTCCCATCCCCAGGTTGTATCGTAAACCTGGGTGTTGATCCCTGGCTACACGGCAGTTACAGGTTGAACGGCTTCTGACTGGCACCCCCGAAACAAAGACTTTGATAACATAGGCCAATATTAGAGCTAAGACAGCTCGGTTGGAACGTTAATCTGGAGGTCGCAGGCTCAAGTCCTGCTCCAGTAAACTTTGCTTTCTTCAACCAAAATTATCCAGGTAAAAGTCTGACATTTTTCATCCAGGAGATAGGTCGGAAAAAGGGCAGGTAATTGCGGTAGTCTCCAGTCCCTTTCTACAAATAATCACGGCTCTAGATCTTGAGTTGTGAGAATTCATCAGTCCAAGTCGGTCATTTTGATGAGAGATATCCCAGTACACGGACTGAACTTGTAATTAATTCGCTAGATTTCTAGGAAATGCCCAGGTAGTCCACACTACTGCAGTGATTTATCTTTTAAAAATAATCTAGTTTGTATATATCAGTGAACAATTTCCCTTGTACAGCAGAACAAATTGCTACACAACATGACTCAGTTTGCTACTCTAAAGACAATACTTGCTACTCGGTGTTAGCATTCAGTGTGCCCAAAACATGGTCAGTCTAAACAGTTTGCAATGCAAAGTGGCCGGACAAAACCATTCCAAGATGACAGTGTTTGGTACAGCAGTACATATATATTATGTCAGTATGTAGAATATCTCACGTCAGAAGTAAAAGAACATATAATACAACAAAAGAGAGCATTATTTTCTCTTACATAAGAGGGAAAAAAAAGAAAGACCCTTTCTGGAAAACATCTCTAGCTGTTTTTTGTCATCATAATAAAATGATAGAGACAAAAGTAGTAGTACAGACGTCAAAATATGAAATTGAAAAACAAGTTTAATGAAAAACAAATTGATGAAAATTGTTTTCAAAGGCCGGACTCTGGCAAACTTCTTCAGCCGCTTGACTTCTTCATTATACGTAAAAAACACAACAAATTTATGATTGAAAAAACACAAAGGAAATTAGTTCAGAATTTAACATGTCCTCGTCACCTTCTCTACACAGGCACTTCTAGGCCTAGGAATTACTATCAGGATCCCTTTGTTTTATTACTTGGAAAATTACCAGAAAATGATACAGAAAGGAAACCTCTCAGAGTCTGAGACAATGAAAGGAGACATACAGAATTATCAATGTTCCTCATTTTGTTTTTGACCCACCTACACTGTTAAAAGTACTGGGTAATTATTTACTGGGTAGATTCCTTTTTGCATTTGTTGGTCCTTTTTTACCCAGTTATTTGGCACATTTTGCAGTTTGGTAAATAACAAAAAGTACCCAGCATTGGATGTACTTGTAGTCATAGGCGTTGGGCAACCGATACCCAACAAATGCGCACAAATGTTGTATTGTTTCAACTACCCTTTCTTTGGGTAGAAAATTTGACAATCCCCCATAAGTTGGAGGAATGTTATTATTTTGTATTTTATTTTACACAAGTGAGGTGTACAACAAAAATGGTCGTTTTACCCAAAATCGATCAAAAGTTACACAACATTTTTAGCCAGCAGTTTTACACAGCAACATTTTACACTTTTTTTTGGAGAGTGTACGTTCAGAAGACGTATAGGGGAGTCGACACCGATTCGTTGTTACAACGTTATATTAATAACGTTACTTACACCAAAGTCTGACTTCATTACAACGTTGTAAGAACGTTAAATTGTTATCTGGGTCATCATGTCGGACCTAGTAGAACTTCTTGACAATATTGGGGTCTAGAGGAACTTATAGACACATTCATCGGTAAGAAATTTGGCCTGTACTAATAAAATAAGAACCTATGTAGGGATTGTAGGCCTAGATGTAGACCATAAAGCTGTCTATTATGGAAACCCGTCAAAGCGGTTTTGTAGTTACATTTCTGCTTAGCTCTGCTCAAACACAGTCATACGTTACAACAGTAGTACTCTAGTACAGTGTATATAATATCCAGGTGACGATCACAAACAGGAGTTGTATAGCTGCGGCGTTACTGTGGTATTATTATTAATGAATAACAGTTTGTTCACTGGTCAACATGCATTAGATTGAGCCATTTTCAAGATGAGACAGACGCTTGCCTTTAGAAATGTACTAGTGTAGCTAAGTTAGACTGTCTGGGTGGTTTTATTTACGATGCAATATATATTAAATAACTTGAGTATTGACAGGTATTGCCTGTCCACCTTGACTTTGGAGCTATAATTTATCAGTCACTATATTATCACTATCAGTCACTATTCAGTATCACAAAGGCCTGTCTGGATTGACCTTATTTTATTGGGCCAGCAAAAGTAGAATTAAAACATAGCTGTGTTTGTTTTTCTTATTTTAAGAAAGCTTTTATTTTTACACACAGCATGAATTGTGCATTTTAGAAGCAATTATAAATCACATTCAATGTCATCACAAAAGTTGGATAGTAACACTCATTCTGTGTCTCTAGAAAAAGACAAGTGAGAGAGTGTTTCCCTCAAACTTGGTTAACTTCTTTTATCAGTTTTTCTCAGAAGTTGGCTAAAGTTACTTCAAATAGTTGTGTAAATTTTGTATTTTTTCCATAAGTTGGTAAAAATTGCTTTCAAATAGCTGAGTGAAGTTTTTTTTTAGCCTTAAGTTGGTTGATGGAGAAAATGTCTTCAGTTTACATGGGTAAGTGTAGTGTGGCGCATGGTAGGCAAAATACAGCCCCGGTTGGCAAATATGTCTGCGTCCTCTTGGCCTGATTATTTCTTTACCAGTTGATTATTTTAGTGTCTAGACTCCGAAGTTTAATGTAATGCATAAATTGTATCAGAATAAAGAATTTCAAGCAGTCATGCGACAATTCATGGCTGTTAACTTTCATTACACATTTTGTCAATGTAACTGTAAAACTTTCAAATGTACAATTTTTTTTACTGGTTAAATGTACACAATAGTGTCTAGGCTACGAAGTTTAGTAGTGCATACATTGTATCAGAATAAAGAATTTCAAGCAGTCATGCGACAATTCATGACTGTTAACTTTCATTACACATTTTGTCAATGTAACTGTGAAACTTTCAAATGTACAAATTTATGAACTGGTTAAAACTTTGGTGTCTATCACTTTTTAGAGACATGGGTCGTTTTGTCCCCTACTAACAACTTGCTCAAAACCACAATTTGCTCCTTAATGTTTCAAAGACACCTTCAAAAATTGCAATGACACTTTCAAAGTACTTTCAGGTACTACTATTAAATGTGTTTTGGCCCTAAAGTTTCCAACTGTTGAGTAAATGTATGGGTCGTGATGCCCAAGTGTTGGTGACATGCAATCAGATTTCCAACATTTGGTCAAAATGTTCTGTCCAATGTTTGGGTAAACTTTTTCGCCATCTGTTGGTTATTTGTTATGATCTAGTAGATGAGCAATGTAAAGAACCCAACTGGTTTTTTTAATACTTTTTGTTATGGTCCAACTGTTGTGTAAAATGTTTACTTAATAGGTGGGGATGGGGATTACCCAACGACCGTTGGGTAGAAATTGCCCAATAGATGTACATGTTGACTATCGTACCAACGTTGGGCAAAAAATTGGGAAATTTTTGCCCATTTTATTTTTACAGTGTACCATTCCAAAATACACACTCCAAAAACATGTTTCCACTTAAATGTCGTCTTATTTTCGTAATCAAATTGTGATTTTGAATAATTTCCTTTACCAACCCACCCATCTTTCAGATAAGTAAGAAGAAGGGGGGGGCACCCAAACCTGAATGGCACCTAACATTTAAAATAATCCACGAAGGGGCAATTTGCATTTCACTCTCCGAATCTCATGTATTGTACATTTTCTTGTTGTATGGATTTATTGCCAAATTAATGGCCTATCGCCCATCTGCCCCACCCACTCGGTAAGGAGCTCTAATCCTTCATTAGCCGAAAGATGATTGACATCCGGGGTGTAATGCATCTGTGGGAGGAGGGAGGAGGGGGCGTTTCTCGCTTTTCTGCTATCAGCTGAGGGCTGTCACTAAAATGAACAGTCAGTATTCAGTGTCTACGAAAAGCTAGCAGAACTGATTTCTTGAACCCCATTTTGTTTCAAAAAAATCCTTTTAAATTTAGTTTTGAAAATGTTATTGAAATATACACGCTACAAAATGTGGCAATGGGCTCACTTTTTGACCTTGCAGTCTTTCTCAGCACCTTAAAAAACGACTCTCCTGAGGTCCAAAATGTGAGGCCATTACCGCTCCTACATTTAGATGTATATGTTATGCATACATTGGATGCCTATGGGCACATTGTGGCAGTATATAATCTGAACAACATGGACGACTCATTGTAGACACCAACCGGGGAACGATTATTTTGGGAACGACCCTTGAAGTGTCCACTAGTTATCCATATTGGACCCCAACATTTATAAACATTAATTTTAATCATGGTCAACATGATTTATGAATGCAAGGTTTTAAAATTTAACCCGGCCCCCTCCTTAGTAAATAATGCAATTAAACATAGGCCTAGATGGCTGGGGGTGGATGTTGTCATATCGACAGAGGAATCATGGCTGAGCCAATATTAAATCGAAGCTTACTTGGAATCAGGCACAGTGAAGGGCTTAACCCACCTTCAGCCTCGTCCAAGACGGGTCAAAGATGGGCAAACAGTCTCACATCTTGATATCCGAGACCACTTTATCAGGCCATTTACTTTCTAGGCTCAATAGGATGTACACTATCTGTAAGAAGGGGGGTAAGTATTTACCAGTATGTCATGAGGTCAAAAGATCCCACTAAACGTGTATCGGTCAAGTCATCTATGGACATGACGGAGAGTTGCTTGCACTTTTACCAACTGCACTTAAGGTGAGCTCATCCTCCAACAAAAAGTACTACTTTCACCCCCCCCCCCCCCCACACACACACAGACCAACCTTATGGCTGCTAATTTTGAAACAGTATTCCATCCCAACCTTTTTAAATACAATACGTAACCTTTTGGGTTTGACCCTGAATGAGAACTTCCAGGGCCTTCACGCGGACCCCCATGAATGACATGATTTACACCATATTTGCAATTGTGTTTAGACCTTTCTTTTGCAACGTCACAGCCCAAGATTTTGCCAACCCAGGCTGGAAAACCATGGAAAGCCATAAATGCAAAACAAAAACAGATAACTACAGTTTGTAACAATGGTACACAAATATTCAAAAATAGTGTTGAATTTATTGGAAACAAAGCAACCGATCATGGTAGGTATTTTATTTAATTAATAGTTTGCCGAAAATGTTGAATTTGGTTAAAACATCTGTTAACACGATTGAATGTTTTACTAACATTCGGCGGTCCATGCCAACCAGCGCGGTTTGTTTATCAACAATGGAAAGGTCTATAATGGTGATCACATATCTTCCATTATGGGGGGAGTGGTGGGGAGATGTTGGGGGGGGGGAGAGTCCCTTCACCACTCAATCCAGCCCATTGCACATCAAACCATTGCTACCTCCACGATCAAACAAACTAGCGTGACTTACCTAATGTACTTGGAAATCCCTCAAGACCACTTAGTCATATAACCATAATATTTCTGGAGTGAGTGTCATTATTACCAAGGTATGTTAATGAACCCTCGACTTGGATCAATGATAACCCCCCCCCCCCAACCACCCCTTGACTTAACTTGTGTGACCATGCACAGCAAAATTACATAGTCATTAAACATGCAGGACCCAGTGCTATAGAAGGACTCACACACTGGCATCGTATAAGACCCAGGATCAAGGTGCATGGGAAGGAAAGCAGATGTGGCCGACAATTAAGTCGGCGAGGGCGAGACTTTCTTGCTCCGTGGAACCATGGAAACAGGTTCCTTCCTCTGTTCATAAAACTCTTTTGAGTAAAGACAGCTGGAGAAAAAAAATTATCACTGTGTTTCACAACCACAAAACATTTCTTTTTGTAGTAGACATTGGCCGCCATTTTGTATGATCACAGCCATTATTGACAAAAGTTTTGATGACAAATTTGGCCGTAATGGAAATCAGAAGGACATCACGTCTACAAACATGATAGAGAAGGCACATTTATCCTCGGGTCTCATGAGACTCTTGGAAATGTTTATTTGTTAAAACAACATTTCGATGATGTACTTTCAAATTTTTTTTATGTAGATTTCCGACCCTTTTAATAACCACGGTTTCGGCTCGAGTTCCGTCCACCTGTTTGGAGCACCACCCTAAAAGCAACCCTTTTAAAAACGATACCATGCCCGACATAGGGCAGAGGGTACCCCCCTAATGTTCCCATACTTTAACACAATATTTTCCTCAAGTACAGAAGTACCCTCCCCCCTCCTAAAATCCTCAAAAGAGCTCATGAGATTCCAAGCACACAATGGAGACTTGGTACCTCTTCAAAACATTTCCAATACACTTTGAGATTTTCCAATAGAAATGCTATGTACCAAATGAAAATGGCCGTGCCCTCTCGAAGGCAAAGTTCCAGGCCTGCTATGATGGCATGCTGCCACTTGTAGCAGCCAGTTTGTGTGTGAAGTGAGAGGAGCTTACAGTTGCAATTACGTCACACTTAAAAACAAACCAGGACAGTCTGCAAACCACCAGTTGGGAAAAATTACGACCGGGGGCGTTGCAAGCGAAAGTTCTGTGAACGGTGAAGCCAGATAAGATGTCCTTAGTCAGAGCCCCGAGTTGCGCCAATTGGATCCCTATGGATACAAAAAGGTCTTCTCTCCGTGAAACACGCCTAAAGTGTATCATTCTCAATTTTAGCAGGATGATACATCATTGACTTTTGATCGAGTCAAGTTCATATCATTGGTTGTCAATAAAAAAAACACCTTCAAACAAAAAAAATAGTAATATTCAAGTTTGGCAGGTTTTCAGTCCCTATACCCGATTATTCTTGAGAGGGCATCGTTTAAACAAACACCACAAACAATTTCAAAAAGTCGTCTACAGGCAACCAATGAAGATTTAAATTTCTCGACATACTTTTATTGGTTTATAATCAATAGGAGCACTTCAGGATGCTTACTACCGTTACCATCTTTATAACGAATAAGCTTCTGGATAAAAAATGACACCATTACTTTTTGGTGTCATTACCAAAAATGTTCGACAAGTCACAACCAATAAGGATCATTCGTTTCAAGTATCTGGGACCTTCTGCTCCCCATTCAGAATACAACGTCTCACTTACTCATCCCCAAAGCTGACTGAAAGCCAAAGTTCCAATCCTATATAAATACAATACAACTTCAGTTTAAAAGGTGGTATAGCAATCCGAGATTTCGCTGAAAATCTGGTGTGGTTATGTCCATGCAGGAAGAATAATCTGTAATTGGAATACACAACCTGAGAAATGTTTCACTCGGACACGTTTCTCAGATTGACAATCTTTTTAATCTCTTTCTCTAAAAAACACATAACTTTGGAGGGAATTGTTTCTCAAAATGTTATACATTACCAACAGTTGCAGTGCTTCTTATGTTTTTATGGCCTTTAATTTTGGGAGTAATTACCAAAGGTTTTTAGTCCCTTCTAAGCCAAAGCACAGGATCTATAAGAATTCATCACAGAAATACCGTATGTTCGAAAACAGTGAGAACATGCACGGGTTTTTTGCACCATTCACTTGTGACGCCAATGACCGATTGAGCTTAAACTTTTTATAGGTTTGTTATTTACGTTTGGTCACATGAAGTGCGGATACTGGTCTCTGACAATTACCAATGCTGGTTGCATGCATTTACTCATGAAGTCTGTGATAGGAACAAACCAGCAGCTCTTCTGAGAGCCAGCGCTCCTCCCCGAAATAGATTTTACGCAGTTATACTGGCAACAATTGCAAGAAATATCTAATCTTGCCATTGCAAAGCCATTCTATAAAAAGGGAATAAAAGAGTGGGACGAGGTTTACAACCGACAGGGTCATGGTCGTGCGATAAAAGGACACGACCCTGGAAGGTTTTAAACGAGCGTTCATGACTGAGTCACCACTCTTTTATTCCCATTTGCAAATGCCCATTTTTGTTTAAAAAAGGCATAAACAAGTTAAAATCTGTTAAGCTTTTCTGTAAATTGTTTGTTCTTGTCACAAATGGTCAAAATGTCACGCGTATGTTTAAACACACACATAAGTTGTATTGCACGTTTAAACATGGCCACGTGCTCTCCTTTCGACCAACCAGCATGGATAAACAGTCCCGGGTATTTATGAATATAAGTTCCATATTTTGATTGATGAGAAGCCAGTAAGTTTTATTTCGTATAACACCTGGGCCCATCCCAGTGGTACTGATTACTGCATAATGCTGCACTTACATAAAACAGACTTAACGTATTATTAACCCAGATGACGTCATCAGGGCCCGATTTCATAGAGCTGCCCAAGCAGAAAATATTGCTTACTGTATTTCTGCTAAGCAAAACTAAGCAGGATACCAGTCACATTTTGTACATGATAAATGGTATTTAAGCTGCTAAACGTTCTTCTGGTAAACATAATTGTGTTGTGCTTAGCAACTTTTTGTGCAGCTCAGTGAAACTGGGCCCTGGTTAGAACTGTGAAATAAATGAGGCATGTCCGGTGGGCTCAAGTATTTCTGTGTAAATAATTGAGATTGGATGTCTGAATTGTTGAATTACTTGAAGATGACTGTTTTTCAAGGAGCGTATATCTGTAATTTCTCAAGCTATAGACCTGTGTAAATTAGTTATTATCTTTTTAAAATAGTTATTTCATCTTGTTTTGCTAGATAGCCCAATCACCCCCAGAACAGTTATCCACATGAGGGAGGGTCGAGGGGTGGTTTTTTTTTTTTTTTTTTTTTTTTTTGGGGGGGGGGGGGTATTGCTACATGTACAATACAGATACCCGAGTTGAGACATGTGATTTATCAGTTTTTTCCTGATTTCAGGATTCTCCTAGATCATCGTGCACCTTAACAAAAGAGGCAAAATTGCCAGCACGGAGAGGAAAGACTTGCAGGCCTTTGTTGTGACCAAATCTTGAGGGATATTCTTGCAATGGTGTAGAGAGCAGGTAAACCTGTGCAAGTTTAGATCTTGTAATTGTATTGGCTTTATCTCCACACAAGGAAGGAAGTTTTAACAAATTGTCTAGATTTTTCATTTAAAAAAAATCGGTTAGTGGCTTGACGTTTCGAACCTATAGACTGGGGGGGGGGTCATTTCCATACATTCTCACCCTTGTGACTTACTTTGATTCTTAGCGTGTGTTTTTGTATGTGTTTTTTATGGTGTTGTTCGTTTATTTGTTTGATTTTTTAAAGATTTACTTTATAGTGAACACAGAAAAATCTACTACAGTGGGATTCGAACCTGCTACCACTGGGTTAACAAGCCGGTACTCTACCAACTGAGGTATCTGGCCATACATTATGTTGGCAGTCTACCTTTTCTGTCAACATCTTATTTTATTTAAGGTGAAGATTTGGCTCAGTATAACCTAGCTCTTCCAAGATCATATGCATTATTTACTCCCCCTAACACACTGACTGCCTTTGCTTCTGAATATTTCAGAGATAAGGTCCACTGGAACGCTGTAATTGGTGACATCCTGATGTGTGTAGGAAGGCCTTGCCTGTGATGTGCCGTGTTTCCCCCTCTATCTTCCCCTTGAAATGTGTAGGTGGTTCCGATTCAGCAACTTCTTATTCATGGTGGTCACACAAGTGTTTGTACCCCCTTGATACTAAAGGTACAACTGGGGGGGGGGGAAAGGCGGCGTGGGCGTTCCAGTAAGGTCAAATAGATTTGAAGTACAGTGGCTGATGTACTTCTTGTGTACAGTTGGTAGACATTAACCACAACGTGGATTGGTGCCAACAAGTTTGTCAACAAGATCTATAGGTGAAGCTGATGGTACAGGGTTGTTGGTTAAATGTATTTTGTGTGCATTTGTTCGAAGTTTTCAAGTTGTTGTTTGAGTGACTAGTTCTCTTGCATTTGGGCCAAGTAAACAAAATATACAATGAAGTTGATCGTCCTGATATTTTGTTTTAAAAGAGGAGGATGAGGGCCTTTATACTTCTCGTTTTTGGGGGGGTTTTGGTTTTTTTTTTTCAAGGAGGAAAGAGCCAGGATAAGACGTTGCTGTCTTTTTACAACTTAGAAGTGTCTAGCCAGCGGTCTCCCTTAGTGGTCTGCTGGCCAATGCCAGTTAAAACACCGGAGGACCAGTCAAAGGTCCGGCTGGATGGTTCGGTGTTGAAAAGCATCCCTATTTAACATGCACAAGTACGAGTGCCAAAGCTGACAGACCAGTGAAATGAAAAGCTGACTGGTCCTGCTGGCTGGTCACTGAAAAAAGGTTAAGTGTAAACCCTGCTGAAATATGGGCAAACTAAATAAATCTCCAGAAGAATGGTACCAAACAAACAAACAAACCAACCAACAAAAAGCGTTACTTAAATACCCCTATAAATTGTGTTGTTTTTAATTTGAAAAGCGTGTGCTACTGATGTCAGTATGATCACCACTGCAAAGACCTTTCGATTGTTCATGTTTTCAAGATTATCAATAAGGTTTTTAATTTATGGAAACTTCATCGAACATATTTGAATCGCTTGGGGAAACAATGGAGAAACATTAGGAGAAAAAAAAAGAAGAATCTGAAATATCGTTATGGTTCCTACATGGATAGAACGTCGTCGTTTACCTTAGCATCGCATCTGTGGAATCAGCTACCCCTTCACATTACAACCTCTTATCAAGAAGTTCAAAGCATTGAGTTCTTCTCAACTGAATTTTCTTAAGCTCATTTTTCTTTTGTTGTTTCTTTTCTTCGTGCCTTGAGCACCTTTGGTGGATATGTGCACTCAAAAAGTCTCTGTTGTTGTTTGTTGTTGTTGTTAAAATCATTATTATTGTTATTAAGGAAAGAAAGACGACGGTGAACGAATTACCACTCTCTTTCCAAACATAATTTTTGCTCTACTGTGAACTCCCTATTAAAAATCATATTCATAACCTCAGGCTGCATTTGTATAATCCAATTGATTGCAAAGACACCATACGTGATCCAAACTTAGCTAACAAAAGCCTGGGCCACTTATATGCAAAACACCGACGACATAGCGAGGGGGGCCCCAGGGTAACTCAAGGACGTGAGCGTGGACTCTGTGTTTGTGTGTGTGTCGTCAGATGAAGGTATTGCGTCAAACCAGCCTTTTGTTTTCAGTTCACACTGATGACGGCAAAGGGGGGGGGGGAGGAGAGAGAGACCCGGCTTGTCTGCTGGTGTTGCGGGGCATCGCGTTAAACTGCAACATGGCGAGTGAGTGTAATTATAGAGAAAAGGTACTTTATTTTCTGTGGCTGTACTGGGTGTCCTTGCAGCTCTGCGCACACATGGTGTGCAGCTGTAAAACAAAACTGGTGGAATGAATGATCATTTGCATAAATGTATGAATAATGCACGAGTGGCCGCTGTTATGCGACTCCCCCTACCAATCCAGGCATCAGCTTTCAAGCATGAGAGCTGGGATAATTAAATGAGATTAAATGAGATTTCCCAAAACAAAACAAAACAAAAAAAAATGTAAAAAGAAAAAAATTGCAAAGGTCAACGGTTTGCCCGATTGGAACACCCTCTCACAACCGTTTCCTGGTCTTTACTGTCCATCTCAATTAGATATACGGCGGTAATACATTCACTCAGCAAGAACCAATTACATTTGTACCCCCTCAATGATGCAATGGCACCCCCTCCATGAACCAATGGAAGAATCGAAAACCTGATTCACTGAAGTAGCAGGGGAGAGAGAGAGGGAGAGAGAGGGAGAGAGATCGAGCCAACGAGAAAGACAGAGGTATTGAAGAGAAAGAGAGAGTGGCCCAGGAAAATGAGTAGCACTACACTCTCTCCGAGAAAGCACAGGGAAAATATAACATCGCGATACAATGCACAGTGTAGGACAGTGGTGTTGGTACCAAGTTGAGGTAATGGTAAACCGTATGACGACGACGTCTGACGTGGATAAGCCAGCGTGGGGGAGGCTTGAGTCTCATTATAAAGTAAACGAGGTGGAGGAAGAGGAACATCTTCGACTGTCATCATCATCATCATCATCATCATTATCACCACCATCATCCCCTTCATCGGCATTATCATCCGCCCAGTGACGATACCTCCACTCATCAATGAGATATCCGACTTCGCTTTGCTGGACTTGCGAGAAAAGACAATACATGATTTCCTCGCGGCAAATGGATTAATTCCTGACAGCCAAGATCGTATGAGGTAAGGCCACAACGCACATGATTGTCTAACTTTTTAATTTGTTTAATTTCTAGATTAAAGTCGGATACACGAATACAAAAAAAAGTTGATGAACTTTCAATCAGCTGGACATGATACCTCATGAAGTAAGAATATAAAACAAAACAAATCAGAGGTTCATGTGTACATCAGAGCAACCAATTAGTATAAAACAGCAACTGCAAACAAAATCTTCTCCAGAATAAAAGACCGGCAAACAAGAAGAAAACAAGAAGAGAGACAAGAAGAAAACACTATAATGTTCGCCTCAAATACAGCCCAGAGTAATAAACCCGAGAGAAAGTGTGGCCATAGTTTCATCAGAAGTGCAGTGTCATTCAATCACGTACGTTGATGCATGTCAAACTAATTAACCATCATTGAGTTTTACTGTTACAAGTATCTGAACAAATTTAATCCAGTTATCAAAAATCTCGCCGACACCACTTCTGGGAAAACACTTATAAATCTAGAGAGGGGAGAAGAAAAAAAATCACTCCACCAACAAACAATCACAATTGACGTGACATTTAGTACACTAAAAATGGCTACAACATTGAAATCAATAGCCGGAACAGAGATCCCCCCGTAATGTTTTGATCGCTTGACATCGTCGGGATCCCATCCCCTCAAAGTTAACGGCTAAATCGCATCGTCGCTCGGAGTCTCTGTGAAGCTAAAGAAGACATTCCGGACGGTCGTGGTTATTACAATCTAGGTCGGATTTGATCAACTCCCGGCACGGGGTAAACCAGAACCCAAGCTGGGCTTACAAACAATTGAATTACCACACGACTTGATCACGGGGGCTGCTTGGCCTCAGAGAGTCACAGAGAGAGACACTGTGAAGTCTGCTTGACAGTTGACTGGTTTAGTCAAATCGCGGCTACGTTAAGCGCTGATGATGTGTGTGACCTTAGTGTAAAGTTGCAAAATGCTAACCTTGTCTCCAATGTCACATATATATAAATGATACAATTTCAGCGGTGAGGATGCAGTAATTTATTGAACTTGGGTGATATCCTTATTTTCACAGTTCAATTCAACTCAGTTGAACTGTGCATGTATTTCCATACGAAGTTCACAATAGCAAGCACTAACAGAGAAGCAATATTTCAGTTACATGGCCCTATTTTCGTTGACCCCCCAGTTTTTTTTCCTGAATGAATTTTGACAAACAATGCTGTTTCAAAACGAAAAAAATACAAAATAGTTTGCAAATACCATAGAAAATGCACAAAATACGTGAAAGCTCATTGCGTACATGGCTAATGGACGTGACTTAAGGTCAGGATCCCGAAAATAAGTCAGTTTTAGTTTTTAATTAACTACCTCTAATCACTGGACTTTGTTTGTGCATTAGGCCTACCTTAAATGAACGCTTGTAACTTTCTTCAGCCTATAAAAACAGCTATTTGAAATTTTAAAACTTTGGGTCAAATCGGCCGGAAAATCGAACAGAGCATCTTTAATAAGGCACTGTAACCAGAAAACCGCATAAAAGGCAAGGTCAAGGATAAGCCTAGGGTTGTACCAACCTGAAGATGCCCCATCATTTCCAATTTAAAGGATTGGTAATTTACAAAATAATAAAAATTGTGACGACAAAAGTTTCAGTCTAAAAGCTCACTGATTAGTTCATACTTTTATGTTTGTGATAACAATAACAAGTCAGGGAGCCTTCCCTCCCCATGCCAAGTTCTCAAAAATAGTGAAACTGCAATAAAAGTGAAGACAACTGAAACATCAGAGTTGATATCTAAGGCCATGGATAGGAATAAACTCTAATTGAAACTTAAAAGCTCTTATTCTGATCTATTTGATGAGAAAATAAACACGGTTTTGCGTTTTTGCAGAAAGTGCCTGGTTTTGATAGATTGCCACTTATTGTTTACAAACCAATAGGTTAGACTTTATAGCAGTGCCAGTTACTCAATTTGGTGAGTGATCGTTTTTGAGTTGATACAATTGACGGCTGCACCATGAAAAATGCATACAGCTACTTGAACATTCTGAAATCAAGATGTTACCAATATTATGAACGTCGGCGGCAAATGTACACGCCGCCTTAAGACATTCATAACGTTGGTAACAAAGTCACACGCACATGTATACCACACACACAGCTCTGTGTTGCAGTCGTTGTGTGAACATTTCTTTGTTCTGTACACTTAAGGAAAATCCTATTCCTCAACACTGTAAATGACACTGTGTGGACGTGTGTAAGTCCACATAGTGTTTCAAGTCCCTACATTATGTGGACCTCTTTTGTTCTCAGGTCCACACTTCGTATGTAGCGTTAAAACACCCAAAAATAACTTTGTCAACAACAAAAATGCATTAGAGAATGCAAATAAACATAAAACATCTTAGCGTAAAGTCGGTGAAAAAAATTGCTGTATTTGTTTCGACATGTATGTACAAAATGTAGATTACATTTCTATCTAATGCAAATTACCAAAATAATGTTACCAGCCAAACTACCTCGTCACGTGTTCAATCTTTGACTGGTATCCTTTTATTTTTTGCACAGCAGAAATTTATTTAGCAAGCAGCTCTATGAAATTGGGTCCCGTTTCTACTGATTAAATTGTTCTGCGCTATAGAAAATGCGAGTGCACATATCTGGAACAAAATACTGATTGAGCTTCACAGTCGAGCGAACCATATCAGATTCGACACACTACACTTAACAAGTCCAAATTGGTATAGGCCTACACTTCCATTCAAGAAACCTATTCAAGAATATACCAATGATAAAACACAAAAATATATATATATTTGTTTATCCCATATGTAGTTTATTTATGGGTGGACATTCAGCAGCCGATTCCACGAAACGCTAGCATTAATCCTATCTCGAGTTAGGACGAGTAACTAGTCCTAACTTAGTATTAATCTTAAGGTTTACATGTTTCAGTGCAAGGCTGGGACTCGTCCTAAGTCCTAAGATTAATCTTAAGTTGGAAAGAGTTTGGTGAAATCGACGGCTGGTTGGCTCAGCGGTTTTTTTATCCCCTTGCCTTTCCCCTTTGTGACCCTGGTTCGAATCCCAGACGGGAGCATTGTATGTGTATTGGGTTTTCCCGCCCCTACCTGTTGGCGGCGTTGGTTTGCCCTATTTGGGGTTCCCTCCAACACCTAAAACTGATATCTCCCCAAACTGATATTTAACAATCTCGAGGTTTACAGATTCTTTGCATCATTTCAAAATACATATCTGAAGGTTGGGTTTATAACAAGGGCCGCGTATTTCACCTCCATGATAGCAGTTTCAACTCTTTAGCTGAGAAAATCTGAAGGTGCGGGGAGATCAATGAAAAATCATAAAATCAAGAGTCATCTAACATGACAAGCCTGTGTTGGAATGCTAATAGTGGGAGGCCGCTGAGCTGAAATTTGTTCCAGACTAAAGGAAAAGAAAAGGGAAGCACCTTTTCATATTTTTTGGCATCACCGGATTGTTGTGGCAGAAAAGTGCTTAAAATAGTACTCCTAATGTTATTTAGTCTGAAGTTCACATGAAAATAACCGCCTTTCAGATATTCGTCTCATTATGTGTTCTCGTGTTAGAAAAAAAACATGAAAGCTTTGGTCTGGGTTGAGGTATAGACACCACAAATTTTACAAAAGATTGCGAAGGTGCTAAAGAGTCATTTTTAATGCCATAAAAAACAAGAAGAAGAAGAAAAACCAGTAAATGGAATATGGTATCTCATAACGTTTATTCATTGAATGGATCATAAGACATGCCACCTTTTAATATGCAAAAGAAAAAAGGCCTATAATAGCTTAGAAAACTTTCCAGTGATTTTCAATTTTCTGTGCCAATGTTTTATAAAAACAAGTTTAACAAAAAAAACAGCTGGTAGATTGTTTGCCTGATACATGCTACTTGTTAAAACAAGAAATTATGGAGGAACTATGGGGGCCTACTGTTTCGCAGTCTTTACAAACAGTACCATTTTTGTGTCTGGTTTTTGAAGCTATATGCTACTTGGTCTTACATTGATTAACTTTGCTTGCCTTACTAGTGTTTTCGTTTTCTGTGCCTTCATGTTTTCGTTTTCTGTGCCTTCTTGTTTGTTTGCATTAGGTTTGATAAAACTGCGCTTGGTGCTACTTTATGTAAAGGTCACTCTATAAATGCCTTGTATTATTATTAATATTATTATTATTAATATTGTGAAACTGTGACAGTAACACACAAAAAACTTGCAGTCTTCTTTTAAAAGAACATATATAAAGAAATCTATGTGTTAATTAAATGTCAGGTTTGGAGAGATTGTGTTTGGACTTAAGGCCAACCACAATCCATCAATGCTTTGCATTAAGACCCAGGAATCGCTTCCTGTAGAAATCATACACCGTGAAGGAGCGGTCGTCACACCCCCGTCCTTACTCGCTCAGGGCATGACGCCATCCACTTCCCCGTATCTTCCCCCACCTCGGAGGCAGTGAAATCCTCCTTAAGGATGAAACGTGTAAAACGACTTAAAAAGATCTCTCCCCCAACCTAGAAGTGCATACTCGCTGAACCGTATCAAAACAACGAGCCTAATATCTTTACTCTTTTTTTTTTTTTACACCCCCCCCAAAAAAAGTAATAATAATAAAAAAGGAAGTGTTTTAACACATATACTTCGGGGAGGAAACAGAGGTCATTACCTCGCTGGTGTCCCTTGAAATGTTCCAGTAGAAAAGTTAAATTTCCCTAGAAGAGGGCACCATGCCTTTTAATAAAGGGGGGTGCAATGCCCTGACGAGAAAATAGTTTCAGGACTGACATTCAAGGATGAAATTTCAAAGTTGTGTGAAACTTTCACGTGATGATTGCTACTACCAGGTACACAAGATGCACGTGACCTGGAAATGGAACAGCTATTTTTGAACTTAACCTCCCAAAAATGGAAAAAACAGTAGCGCCTGACCATTAACATTTCGTCGTGTCAGTGAAAAAACGTGGTATCTCCTAAAATAGCACTTACAATACGGGCAAGTTTGAAATTGTCAAAACGTTGTCTCTCACTGAAAACATTGTTTTCAATGAGGTTTTTTTTTCAGTGCTCTGCCTGGACTTGTCTCCTTATCTTGTCCAATTGAAGATGTAAAGAGGACAAGAGGGCAGAGCTGCTGAACTTATGCACTTTATGGATCTGATATGTATCACTTGCGAGGCAGATGGTGCCTGGTGACTACAAACCAATAATTTCAAATCTCCAAATTTAAGAGGCTATAATCACGGTTCAACTTACCAGCCTCAAAGCTTTCAAATCTGGACCAAATATCGCATCACTGTATAATCACACGTTATTTTGCTCCGCAATGAAAGAAGTGTAATGTTAAAGTGGGCCTCGAGGGCTCCCTACAGGATAGAGCTGGTCGTATTTTGTCCACCAGATGGAGTCTTTAAAAAACTGAACACAATTATTCTTTCGGACTATTAAAAAAAAGCCTCCCGAAACGTTACATTTCTGAATGGTATTTTTAGTTACTAAACAGGTGTTTTAAGCAACAGAAAGTGAATTATCTATGAAATCTGATAAGTCATTAAAACTTGTTACAAGCTGATGGTCCTCTTTAAGTAAAAAAAAAAAAAAAAAAAACATGTAAAGTTTTACACTTACATGTACAACGTACATGTACAAATGTACAATTACAATTATTATGTACAAATCCCACGTTGATTTCTTTCCTCAAGATATTAATTTTTAATACAAAAACTAATTCTTCTCACTTCGGAAAATCAGACTTCCACAGGATGCACACTTCCAATGGTTTTACCTTCTCTTTTCAATGTGTGGATATATTTCAATTTGAGGCACTTAGATCAGCGTTCTCCTTTAACAGCAATCCCGCTGGCCAAATGCCAGCTAAAACACCTGAGGACCAGTCAGAATTCTCTCCAAGTGGGCTGGCTTGCTAGCTCAGTGTTGAAAAGCATCTTTATGTATTTGTGTAGATTAAAACAAGCTGGGGGACTTGTAAAAAGGACAAGCTAAATGGGCCCAATCTCACGGTTCTGCTTACTGAGGACTTATGTGCTTACTGCCCATGTGCTTAACAGGGTGCGGTAAACGCAGAATTTTGCACTTAGAGCAGAGCCATGAATCTGGACCCTGGTCCTACTGGTGAGTCAGCAAAACAAAAAAGCAACTCTTTAGATGCTACAACAAACCAGACAACCATGCTACTACTTTTTTTTCTACAACGGTGAAAGAATATTAAATGGAGACTTGGCAACTGATTTTACCAAAGGTTTGCTCTTGCTTGGTCTGTTAAAACATTGATGACAGAAACACTATGTTAACTGAGTATTCGGACAGAAAAATCAATGGCGATCCCCGCAAAAATTACAAAGGATTGTAATCTGCGAGGGCGTTTTACAACCGAATAAAATAAGTACACGTCATTTATGCAAATGAGTGTGTGTGTGTGTGTGTGTGGGGGGGGGGGGTACCCTTCACACCGCTCTCTAAACAAGGTCAATGAACAGTTACGTTTGAAAACACAACGCAGTGAATCTCAACGACAAAAGCACTTCTAATCAGACTGAATAGTTTCTCGAGATGGTCAGATCTATCAACGACTGGGCTTTCAGAAAATTCACATGTAACTCAATTAATAACTAATCGTCTTTTTCTGATGCATGATTAACTGTTGTACATAATATGCATACTGTCTCGGCATGGTGAATACATGAACATGCACCTCCATGTTATTTAAAAACTGTTACATTGCTGCAATTAATAATAATAATAATAATTGGAGTCTTATATCCCAGCGCAAGTTTCAACTAATAAGGTACTCAAGATGCTAGAACAAAGACAAACATGTTCATGACAGCTTTTTTTTGGATTTAAATCATTAGTTTGAACTGAAATGTATACTTTGTGCGATTTACTGCGTAATCGGTTTTGGTTTAATGCCACTAGTAAACCAAAATGCTGATATTAGAGACCTGTGAAGTCTATTTCTCGGTCTTAACAAGTTCTTTCATTCATTTGTTCATTTACTTAAATCTTACTAGTAATGAAACCAAGGGACCCTCAAAAAGTGACTACCCTACGTATGTAGAGGGTAAGGTGGAGAAATGTTCAGTCTTGACAGTTTTAGATTTTCGAGGAAAACCCTAAATAATAGGGGGGTGGGACATAATCAGGTAGGACAGAAAACCCACTCCAGTTGCCGGGCTTTGGTCTGAGGTGGGATTTGAACCGGGGGTTACAGAGGTGACAAGGCAGGGAAAGATTTAGCCGACCAATGATGATGTATCCAGGGCAATATTACAGAGATCTGCTTCAGCAGAAAATTGTCCTCCAAGATTTCTGCTCAGCAAAATTAAACAGGATACAAGTCACAAGTGATGTGGTATTTTGGCTGGTAACCTTATTCCGGTAAGCATAATTCTGTGGCGCTCAAAATGGAGGGTAAATACTTTTGGTATTTACTTTACCTTTGGTAATTACTTTACCTTTGGTAATTACTTTACCTTGGTAATTACTTTACCTTTGGTAATTACTTTACCTTTGGTAATTACCTTAAGAAGTTACATTGTCAGAAATGACACCCTTTGAAGCAATGTAGTTTTATAACAGAATGTGAAGAAAAAAATTACTGTCAGTCTAAAAAAATACTTTGAATTTTGTTGAGTGTCAAAGTATACATGTACTTGCCCATATTATAAATGAAATAATCTTCTCTTAATCTAGCAGCTTGCTCGAGTAAAAACAGATTGCATGTACATGTTTGTTTTTTTACTACTTTTTTTTACTATTTGATACTGGTCTTGTATAGAAACAAATCTGGTCAAGTAAAAGTAGTCAGCTATACAATTCCTGCGGTCTTGTGGACTTTCCCCTCAAAATCGAGCCTTGTAAAGACTTGTGAGAGGTTTGGAGCTGAGAGCAGTGATGCAATGACTTGCCAACAGGGCGAAGGTTGAAACACCATACGGTTAAACTGCTCATTGTTTTTAAAGAAGGCATATGACCGAACAGACACAATTTAATTTACTCGGTGTCATGTTGGAACTGTCTATGGCTAAGCTGCCAGTCCAAGGATGGGAGTTACCGCTGGCACACAGATCTGAAACAAGGATCTCAATTTTAGTCTAGGTACCATATGTTGAAATGATGGCATTTTGAACCGTTTGGTAACCCCTGGAGCTACAGATTCCGAGGAGCTTTTGAGAACAGTATCCTCAGCGCAAGAGAAGCAGATCAACGAGCAGGTTTAGTCTGTATATCTGAAAAAAATAACAGCCACTTTTTCCACCGAGCAGACAAAAACCAAGATAATCTTAATTCAGAGTTAAAGTCTGAAATTTCGTATCCATGCCGAAAAACCCTCAGGCGGATGCTTTGCCGAGGAAGGGAGTGAACTGCCTCCGTTGCCCCTGATCGATGCCTGGATGCCCCTTGAAATGTCTCAATAGAAATTTACCAATTCCTCTTTAGAGGTGCCCTTTACAAAGGAGAAAACGCCTGGGTGTCCTTGCCCTTTCACGAACCAAGCATCAGGCCGCATCCACGAATTTGTATTGATTTACTAATTACATTTCACTTTGGCCACACTCATGGCAGTCGTTAATGAGTTAAAGCTGTATAGTGCCCTGGTTTTTCGTCAAAAGACCAAACACTTTCAATATTTTTTTCTCGGAACAAATTCTTACAGATGATGCCGTTTCAAAATGGAAAAAAACAGAAAACACTTCCGTGCATCCCATACACAACGCATAAAGTGTTGTAAAATGCTCATTGTTTGTACATGGCTGCTGTTATGTGAGATAGTATCAGGTCCCGACAACAACCCGTTTTGTATCTTAAAACTTATTGCTGAGCGTTGACGGATTTTTTTTTCGTTCAGTGTGTTTAATGAAAGTTTATAATTTCATTGATTAAAACAGGTATCCAATAATTAATAAATTTTTGGATTTCAATTTGGCAAAAATAGAGCGATCCAGCAAAGTACAACGTATACACTTTTTCAACTTTATTTATACAAACATCGGTTACAAAGTAGAAACTGTGCTAAGGTCCGCTCTCTGGTAAGCAGAAAATGTCTGCTTACAGCAAGCAAGACAATTTCGGTCCTTGGAAACAAAATATATATATATGAACATTGAGTACAACAAGGGCTGACTTACATGTACACAGGGTGTATGCTTTAATAGACTTTTCATGCTATTTAATCACAATTTGGTTGATTTTTCCAACGGCAACAACATTTGCAATCAGACTAAAGAAGGAATAATATCCTGCCCGTTACAGGCTTTGCGAACTAGGCCCACCATCTTCAGATTAAAGTCAAGCCTGGATGATGATACATGGTTGTTTAGTATATGGGGGGAGACAAGTCAAGAATCCATGAAATTGTGAATAATAAGAATCTCTGCAGACAGAGACTCGCGAGTGTAATTACATTTTATAGCTTGGTTTAAAATGAAACACACAAGATGAAGAAGTACAAAAAGGACAACCACTAGACATAACAAAGTACCGTAATCTAATAAATGTTTCTTAATTTTATCCATGTACTGATTAATTGGCCGTGAGAGTGGAATATACAGGAGGAGAACAGGCTCGTAAACTCAAAACATTTTTTTTTTTTAAAGCCCAGAAAAACAAGTGACTAATGCATAGCAGGCTGAGATGAATTCAATCATCACACAGTGTAGGAGGAACTTATGTTTAGAGGAAGTCTATTTTAAACATTGGTGGGGAAGAAAGTAACAATTACCGGTACATGGTTATTCAACCCGTACTGGAAATTTATGTAATACCCAATGTACACCAGCCTTTCCGCCTGTCATTCCTACAACCGGGAACTTTTGGAGTCGCTTAGTGGCAGCTGAGTTTAACATCACACAATGCCAAAACAAATTTTTATTTTTTTCAGATAACTCCCTGATTTTGGTTACGTCCCATAGCCACTAAGGGGGAGCCCCCCCCCCCCCCCACAATTGATGTCCGAGAAGATTCGACCAGCCAGCAGGCCTGGAATTACACGGAGGCCACGGCCTCTGTTGCCCCTAGTCTTGGCTTTGGTGCTTCTTCAAAAGTTTCCTATGGACTCTAAGATTTTCCAATGGAAGTGTCTTTTTTGCAAAATAAAAATGGCCTTGCTCTCTCAAAGAAAAAAAATCGAGGCCTAATAAAAGCATTGACAGAAAACTCCCAGATCATGTTGCTTACGTAGATCGACGCAAACGAAATAAGTACACACATTTTATATAAACACGTAGGAGCACAAACATGACAAAATCCCTGCTGTTTTCTCTAAAAGATTTAGGAACTAGAGGACGGGAATGAAGTTTCTTTTCCTATTAATACCAACTAAGTAATTTATCTTAACGGCTGGGTTGATGCGCTAAGTGTATGTCACATCCACGGCTGAATTACAACTCCCTGTGCTACTGTAATTAATTGCCTTTTAACAGGTTTGCCGCATGGTGTGTTTCTTGCAAACAAAGGGAGCGAATTTACTTTCTTTCAAATACCATTTGTGTAATTGACCTAAATGTCTGGGACGATGCGTTACCGCACTTTACATCACATGATGTATTACAATCTCTGCACGGTACAAGTATTTTAGGAGACTAAAATGATAATTCGCATTTTTTTCACACCTGAAGGGCGTCCCCAAAAGCGCTCGTTATGTTTTTGTCTGCAGAGCTTTGTAGCCATATAGCTTCTTGTAGTGGTTTACAAGGTGCTACGGCACAAACTAAATGCAGCAAACCGTGCCAGAAAAACCGAGGCGAATCCATTCTCTTAACGACAAATGCACTGGGTTATTTTATGCGCATTACAAAACACACAGGACCTATGGCTTAACGTCCCATCCAAAGGACGAAGCAATAATGGTTAAGTGTCTTGCTTAAGGACACAAGTGTCGAGCGGGACTCGAACCCACACTCTGCTGATCAGAAGCACTAAAGCTTGAGCCCAGTGAGCTAGACCGCTCGGCACGCCACACACTCTTCCATTTACTGTACCACATAATTCATCTCAATCTATTTTAATATTATTACATTTTTAATTTTTGACAAGTTTATCTTGCTTCAATTCACTCTTTTTTTACTTAACCATGCTTGATATTTACGCTACATCTTACCACATAAATTAGCATGCCCAGTGTATATGTCATTTCTTCGTTCAATGTTGAAAAAAATGGGTTAACCAAATTTGCAAAACTTTAACAAATAGTTCGTCTTAGGCCTACAACCGCCAGGAGAACCAAGGGTTACGACTATCACGACTACAATGTAACTGGGATAGATGTTTACTGGTACCAGTGCTCAGGAGACCAGTGACAATCAGTGAGCAGACTCTCCACCATCAGTGGCCAAAATATGCTATTTTATTTTTTAAAATAAAATAACTCACGCCTTCACACAGCTTGATAAAAGTCACTTGCCCGTACTCAAGCATAAAGAACCTATGTTTCTTTCAATTGATTCACTCATGCCAAGCGTTGGAGCACTGTGAGGCAAGCACGCCTTATTAACGGTCTCACTGTGCCCCCACACCTAAATAGAGCAGTTGACCGTCCAAGCATGGAATCAACGACAAAATAATACAGGGGCAAGCACTTTAAATAGCCCAAAGACAGACAGTTTTGTCATTAAACACGGTTCTGACATACCTTCATGTCATTAAATGAGTCTCATCATCCGTTGGATGACAGAGGAGATTCTTGTGTGCAGTGTTTGCTCCATTAACAGAGAAGAAAAAAAGGGAAGTGTAAACGCGGAGGAGGTTAACTTGTCGACCCTCAGTTTCTTTGCCATGCTTCACGGGGGGGGGGGTGTGCTTTGAAAGGGGGAATCCTAATTCAGTTCCTAGAGTGTGGATTATCAGGGGGGTGATTGTACGTAAATGAAAACAAAAAAACTGAAAAATGGAGAGCAATATCCTCTGAGTCTGGAGGTAAAGCTCCCTGAAGTAATAGGATGATACGTTTCAGAGGTGTATAGACTCTTCACATCACTACTGTATAGTCTTGATTGGAGACGTTCGTTTTGCGAACGTAGTCACTCCATACTGCGACACGAATTACAGGAGAAGAGAGTATCTGTATCAAACAAACAGATCTGTATTGATTCAGATTCGTAGACTTGCCCAGTCCCTTCGTGCCAGTCGATAGTGCGACTAACTGACCCCTTGCATTGGCCGCCATCGTTGATGAAACGTGCATACGTGAAAGGCTATGATTGGCTGAGAGTCGCGCGCAGCGCGTACACGCCTGCACTTTTCCATTGTTTGTCACCAAAGATGGCGGCCACTGACGTCATGTGCAATCCATCTATACAAAATCGAGCGTCGCAAATCAAAACTACAGCACTATCAGAAACCTACAGGTTTGGTTACAACAAGACGGGTCATTTGTCTGTGCTTGTGAGTTCAACTCTTTCAAGACAATTTTAAGGCCATAGGGAGAGCTATGAAAAATCCTGAATTCAGCGGACAAATCACAGTCATGTATTATATATTTGCATATAGAACTTCCACTCATAGTAACATTTGAACGGTTTCAGGCATCTATTTTGTCTTGTCAGATCAAATCATCTGATTCTTTTGGTTTTGTGATTGCCCCGCCCTCAATAACAAGACATGAATACCAATAGGTAGGACTTGCATTACATGGAGGACACGGATGCCATGGCCCCTGTTCGCCTTTGTGCCCCTTCAAAAGTTTCCCATACTCTTCTAAGATTTTTACCCTTTGCAAAGTAAAAAAGGTCCTACCCTTTCAAAGATGAAATTATTTCAGGCCTTAATAGGGATGTGATTGTACAAAAAGGAATAACTCTGCAAATTGTCTCCACTTGGAGGTGGACATTTTTTAAAACTTAATAAATATGGGGGGGGTGGTAGAGAAAAAACTCACTGAACCTAGCATGTAACAATTCAAAGGATCTACAGACTCTTCACACAACTACAAATTATGTATAACTAATAGTTAGGACACAAGAGGACTTCTTCTTTTTCGTCGCGTCGGAGCAAAAACCTTGTATCTCGATTTGGCAAAAACGTATCTCGCATGTAAACGCGCCGTGCAAAACGTCACATCTCGGCGCGTACTTGTTTTGTGTGTACATCCAGGCTATTTCAGGTGAGATACAAAGTTTGACAATTTTAAACTTGCACATTAAGGTAGTGCTATTTTAGGAGAGACAATGTTTTTGCACTGACATGATGATTTCATCCTTGATCGCAGGTTCACACAAAACATTGCCTCTGACACAAACATAATATTTGTGAAAACAAGCCTTTTAGTCAGGTGAAACAAAATCATAGATCTTTATAAACCACATGGTTAAAGACTGAGGAAGGGAAATGTCAAATTCAATTTAAGTGATGTACTCATTTTCCAAATAGAATGAGTCCTCACATGAGTGGGGGAAAACATTACAAGTATCTTACCTCATGTTATAATGGTGTAAAATGCCATCGCATTCGGTGACCTTCCAGTGCAAAATTTGTCAACATCCAAAACATCCGATTACATCATTTTGAGAAAAAAATGGGGCAGTACATTTTTGTATGGGGATGTTTTGGTTCACTCAGAGCAAAATTTGAAACATGACATCATTGGATTTCAACAACTAATGGGTCTTTACATTCCAAGGAGGAATATTCTCCAGCCAAAATACAAAAAATTTAGGCCAATTTGATTGAATATCATTGGATTTGACATTTTCCTTGCCCTTTAAGGTTGAGAATTAAAACAAATGCCACAAAACATTGTCACTGACACAAAAGCTAAACATGTACAATTAACACGCACACTGTGTTTCGTGTCAGGCAAATATCTGTTACGCACTGCATCATCAGGCACTGGGGCTCAGCTGTTAAAATACTTGCTTATGATTGTTTCCCCCAAAAAAATCCATGCAATCACAACGACTGTTGAGTCACTAACCTCAACAGTGACAATTCGGAAATTGATTCTTCTGTTTTCGTCACATGATTGTCACCTATCATTCAGTAGAATTAAACAGATGGATAAATAAATGAAAAGTAAAAAAAAAAAACATGTCAACTTAATGTGGATTACGTATTTCGTATTATACATGTAGTGCATGTGTATTCTTAGAACGCAGGTACTCTCACAAAGTCGGATAATCCACGAGACCGTAGGGGCTGGTAGCTCAACATTTTTACTGGACCAGAATATTTGTTACAAGACTATAATCAAAATAAGAGGAAAAAAAATAGTGTCACACTTAAACTAACCTTATTTGAACAAGCACTAAGAGAAGATTGATCTCATTTGTCTTAAAGGTAATACTTCCAAACTAAAACAATAAATAAAACCAAAGATGTTTAACAGACTTAAAGTCAACAGTTGAACTTGATTTTTATTAAAGATGAGGTCAGGTCTTGTTATTCAAAAACACATGACTGCCGGACTTGATCGGTCGTAACTTTGCTAGAAAGACTGGCCTTGCTTGGGCCTCCAGTCCAGTGTAAATTTCAAGCCCCGATAAGGCACTGTTGTTTTGTGGCCCAATGGGAAGCATCTGCATGAGTATTAGGCATATAACATCTATTGAAATTGGTGTGGTTACCCGCTGCTAAAAGGGTTCAAACTTCCTCTTACTGGGCAAGCTCGGTGGTCTAGTGGTAAGACACCTGCTACGGAATGGCAAGGGTTGTGGTTTCATATCCCACCCGAGTAATATGCCTGTGGATTTATTTCACAGGACAAAGGAAAGTATACAGTGCTTTACACACATTCTTGTAGTGTGAAATAATAAACATAAAATAGAGTTTTTCAAAACGGAAAAATAGAAACGTCTTCTAATTCAGTTAGTATCCGTCTCCGAATCCCACGCTCAAATAAGACAGTCACCCCCATATCTCTGATTGGGAACGGCACGTCGAATCAACAAACAATCTGCCGTCACCAGGAGATCAATTGTTGCAGACGAGGCCGTCCCGAGATTAACTTGGTTGAGAAGCAGCTGAGCTAAATTACTCCGGCATTGATGAAAGGGGAACTAGTTTAAAACTCTGAGACGTTCGCTGGGCTTTAGCAGAAATCCTCATCTAAAACTGCATCCCGGGGGAAGTTGACGATAGAGAATTAGACGTGTGTTGCCAAACTAACCCCAAACAGGTGGAATTCCAAACTGATGGAACACGAGCAACAAATAATCGAGTAACGACAAATGGAATGCTGTCGTTGGACCCATCAATAGATATTTCTACATCCATGCTTGAACCATCAGATGTGTAAATTATTCAGGTTTAGCGTATGTAGTTCTAGGGCAATGTGTAGGTCACTGCAGGAGTTAGGTGTTTAGATGGTTAGTTAGCATTGCGGTAAAAATGCATCGAACTCAAGTTCTGATTGCTGAGTCGTCAGAGAGTGGGTTTTGAATCCAAGTCGTGACATTTGTGTTCTCGGGCAAGACAATCAACTTTAATTGCTTCTCATTACCCAGGAGTATATAGGTACTGCTCGAGCAGTACCCTCCGAAAGAGTTGGGATGGTTTTAATAATGCCTAAGGCCTGATGAACAGGGGTATTAATAGGGTAAGGCGCTTTTCAACAATATTTAAAATAAACAGGTTCATGGTGTAACAAAAGCAGTCAAGTGGAAATAGATGATAGAGATGAAAGCACATAGAGAAAGAAGGGGGATGAACAGAGAGGAGGGTAACGAAACGGGGGTAATATTTGTAAATGCCTTAAATAATAGTAATAATAATTGTATGATAATACATGCACTACATGTACGTTTTTGGCTCCATTACATTTTCTTTATTATTTTGAAGCAAGTTCGCCCCATACAACACTAAACGCCACTCCTGGTATTCAAAAGGGGATACAAAAAGAGAACCCTCACGATGAAAATAACTCAGGGGAGCTGAAGGTAGGACTTGATGTTCCTCATAAAACAGTTTGGATTGTAGGATGGATGCAAACATGCAGCACTTTCTTTAACAAATGTGTGTGACCACACATTGACTTTTAAAATAAGAGCATGCATTGCAATGTTTGATTAAGTTCTAAAGCCTTTACCTCCGTTATGTATCCTTAAGCAATGCAGGAAAAAGCTTTCACAAAAGACTGAACTTAAAAAAAAAAAATTACTCACAGAGAAAAGTCTGTTAAAACACAAAATCCAACTTCATTCTCTTCTTGTGAGTTGTGACCACCATTTCCAGTTAAACCCATTTAACTGCAGAAATGAATCACCGCCTTGTTATTTTATAGACTACAAACTACATTAATATTCCCACAACTAAATGACTGCATGTCAGGCGGAAAAGCTACTCAGAGTCCAGCACCTCAGGATGAAACATCTATCATCTATCACTCTAGTAGCTTTTAGATTTTAGATAATGTCATAAATAACTGTGATGTGATACCTGAGACTATCCTGCTCGAAAGTCACTACGTCACAAGCGTGTGCACACACAACTCCAGGGCTCGAAATTAACAATGGACTGCAGGCCTGAGGCCAGTGGATTTTAGCCTCTGGCCAGCTAACTCAGGACCAGACAAGTCCAGTGGTCTTGTGTTTTTTCAATTGCCTAAAAAAGTACCTCACTGTGTAGTAAATAAAGAAAATGATGTTCAAATGTTATACATGAGTCTAGTAAAAGTATCTTTCAACTGTGGGAAAAAATGGAAGATATTCTTTTAGAGCTTGTTGAAATAAAAACAGTTTGCTTATATATGTATGATAGACTTTTTAAATAGTTCATTCTCTTTAGATTCTAAATAAATTGTGGTCCAGTAAAAATTTGAAGCTACACAAGCCCTATGGTCTTGTGGTTTTGTCTCCGGACTACCTTAAGACCCGGGTTTGTGGGGCCCTGATATTGTTGTTATATTAACAGGAGGGTATACATTTTTAATTACTCCAAAAATTAAGGACCATAAAAAAACTTACTTGGTAAGAAGCACTTCAGCTGGTGATAATGTATAATATTTTGAGAAGCAATTCCCTTCAAAGGAGTGTAGTTTTAGAGAATAGGATTTAAAAAAAAAAAACACATTTCAATCTGAGAAACAATCTGCATGAAAAGTTTTCTCAGATTGCGTATACCAATTACGAATTGTTCCTCCTGCATTAGAACATAAACTGCTGCAGTTTTTCGGTGATATCTCAAAAACGCTATCACCTTTTGGAATGAAGCTTTCACTGGCTAGTTCTAATCATATATGTCTGCATTTACATAGAATTACAACAATCGGAAAGTTCCAAAAACAAAAAAAAACACGTTGCCTCTAATCCTTTTTCAAACGATATCCTCTGTAGGGGCTAAGTTGAACAAATGAAAACTTTGTGGGGTCCCACAAAGGCCCGTGCATAAGCCCATCTGCTGCACGCCCAAAGCTTGCGTTGCTTACGGTATAGCACTGGCATACGTCACCCCCCAAAATTACCCGTTGCATCCTTCAAAAGCATTTCTGACGACAGCTACTTATAATTCTAGTCCCATTTTAAAAGATTTCAATGTGCGTGTTTCAAAGTTTTTATGGTCATACATTTTTTGAGTAATTACTAAATGGGCGCAATTACAACAATTTGCAACGTCCCGCATGATGTTTTTTTTTTATATGAACATTGTAGTGCCTAGCTTATAACCCCAGCCTTGACGTGACAGCTGACAGATCCGGGGGAAAACATCCCCCGTCGCTTCCATCACTCAGATTTATTGGACGTTTTTAAGTCTCTATAAATCAATGTTGTTGTTTTGTTTTTTGTTTTTAATTAGAGGTGGGTTTTTAGCAACTGAATACTATAGTATAATCACAGAGGAAACGCTTGCATCACAAACACAACCTTCAAATTGTTATAAATCAAAACAATTGAAATCAATGTTTGTGCAGATTGCGCCACCACAAATCAATAATCAAACAGTTATACAATAATGAACGAAGGAAATCAGCCAACGACAAAGAAATCCTCGGAGATGATGGGGAAAACAAATAATGGGGAAAACAACCTGAGATATGAAAATTAAAAAGACAGAACTTGTTATAAACCTTTTTTTTTTAATTCTGATGATTTAGTGGTTTAGTTCATGGACTGAGTTGGTAATTGTCAAAGACCAGTATCCACACTTTATGTAACCCAACATAATATCCTCACTTGGTCCTCAACCCCAGTGAAATAACAAACCTATGGTATTTTTAGCTCAATAGTCATCAGAGTCTTGAGAAGAAACAAAAGTGAAGAGAGAGAGAAAAATAAAGAGACAAAAACTTGTATGTTTTCAAATACGAGAGTGAGATCAAAATAAGTGTTTGACTCATTTCTCCAAGACTGCAACATTTTAAGCTAAAATATTCCAAGGGGAGTTTTCCACCATGGCCGTCTTCATACCATAAGTTATGTGCAAATCTGTTAACATTTATGTGTTTTTAGTCTTATCAATGTTGTGCACACCCTGCCTGGGTTGACGAATATAATACGAGTCGAGTATGCAGTTAATTTTGTGTAGTATAACGTAACAATCACAGTTAAACTAATATGGAACTGCTTTGTGATTCAGGCAAAAATATCCAAGGTAATTATGCCATAAGTATGTGCAAGTCTGTAAAAACAGCAACAAAAAACAACAACATAATAATACTATTAGCAATATTTGCTCAACCTTACCAAAGTTGTGCAAAACCTTTACACAGGTAAACAGTTTTCATGGAGGATGGAGGTACAAAGTTACTTATAACACATGTGGTATGGATCCTCACACATTTGACAAACAGTCTTCATTTGTGATAATCTGTTTACATACCCCAAAATCTGTTCATTAATCAAATACATCATCGATTGCCACAGGGTTGGGAGTTACTACCTTTACAAAAAGGGTGAGGAAAAACCTTGTAATGATATCGAACCCCACTGCTTCATTGCGACACAGAAATCGATCGAAGATAATCGCGGAAACCAACAAAACGACGGCTGCGGGGGGGGGGGGGGGCGATTTCTGTGGAGTGAGCTTTGAAGCTAAATGGATGGAGTTTTGTGCACAGATGCCTGACAGGATTCAGACTCTTTGAGCAGAAATAAAAAAAACAACTGTATATGAAAGTGGAATGGGGGAAGCAATGGAATTATGGTAGCTATAATTGAATGGTTGTTCGACGTCTACGCATAATTATCACGGCATGATCAAACCAATTGATGGGCCGGGAGGTGTCTGGAATATAGTTATTGGTTTAAAGGCAATACGTATATTATATGTCCAAGTCTGGCTCTAGTAAATTTGTCTTTGTTCAATCCAAAATTATTATTATTAAAAAGGCATCCATTTGCACGCAGTGATGTTTTGTTGCCTCAAAGCTGTCTGAGAAAATGGTTGTGTTTGTGACGGCTTGCTTGCTTGCAACCTGAACGTGTTGTGCTATAGCAATCTACGCTGATGAACTATTACAATCATATTCCTATTGGTCTGAGAACATTTAAATAAAGAGAAACACAAATGGAAACCCCCCCCCAAAAAAAAAAAAAAAATAATAATAATAATAATAATAATAATAATAATAATAAAAAAAAAAAAATAAATAAATAAATAGGCCTAAATAGAAAAAAATAAATAATAATAATAATAATAATAATAATAATAATAATAATAATAATAATAATAATAATAATAATAATAATAATAATAATAATAATAATAATAATAATAATAATAATAATAATAATAATAATAAACAAATATATATATAAAGCCCCCAAAAACAAAAAAAAACAAACAAACAAACAGTAAGGATAACAAATAAAATAGTAATAAAAAAATATATAAAAAAACAGACAAACTGCGCTCAGGGCAACGTATGTTTCCAACATCGCCATTTCAGTTGAATTAGCCAATCAACCAAACGCCATTTTTCCAGCAAGGATAAAAGAAAAGGGGGAAAACAAAATGTATAGGTTAGAAGCAACCATATTGTTAGCTAAACAGAATGTTAAAGAAGCAAGCGTATTGTTAGCAAACAGAATGTTAAACACAATTACTGACCATCTGTTCCAGGGTACTCCACGGTAAAGAGGCAATTTCGACAGTTAACTTTGATCTTTTTTTAATTTTCATTGCCGGGGTACAAAGTGAAATCACGACCCAGGATGTGCACAGAGCAATTAACCCGAGCCTACTGCAACATGTGGAACACAATAATGAAAAGCCCCTCGTCAAAAACCAAAAAAAACATGAATTTGTCCCCATCCGGTAATTCAATTATGGACCTAAAATACAGGGGGAAATTGCTGTGTCCACAAACTGCAACATGTGGGAGGCAGTAATAAAAGATCTCGCATCAAAAAGACAAATAATTTGTCTCCATCTGGTAATTAAACTAATTTTATGGACCTATGAATACAGGGGGAAAATTGCTGTGTCCACAAAAAAAATAAACCGCGAAATATAGAAAAGGAGAAGGGAACAAAAGTAAACTTCAATATGTAAACTTGATGCTTAAAATACACTAATTCTGATTTTGGGGTAATTTGACCTGAACATTTAGATTGAAATTTAAAAAAAGCTGGTTTTATTAGAAACTTAAAATAATGATTACCGGGATCCTGCCATTATCTCACGTCCATCAGCCCTGTACAAACAATTTCGCAGGTGTGTTACTTCTATTTTGTGCAATGTCCGTGGCATATCCAAACGTTTTTGTATGTTTTCCGTTTCGAAAATCATAATTCTAATACTACTTGGTTCTTATATAGCGCTTTATCACATCCTTAGGGGCTGTATGCTGCCAATATGCTGCCAATCAATATGTCAATTTTTTTTTCTTTTTTTTTCTGTGTTTTATTTCATTTTAAATTCTTGATGTTGTCTAGAAGAAATATTTTTTGTTAAACATAAGTGCATCCTTCCTTCTATAGAACCATTTGGTGAACCTTCTACATCAAAAAATGTGTGTACAGACCAGATCACTCTTCACACTGACCTAATGGAACCCAAAAATACTCCAGCGGTAATTTGCTAAATTTAAATCAACATGTTCAGGCATTCAAATTGGGGGGGGGGGGGGGAGAGGAGGACACTGAAATTAAACTGAAAGTGGTGAACTCACAAAAAGACCTCTGACACTGGAATCTTGATTGGCGACACTAGTTTTTGTATTACAGTCATGATATTTGGTCCTAGTGGAAATAAGTGGAACAATTTGTATGTAGTGCAAGGGCTGACCTACATGTAGTTGTGTGGTACAGCCTTTAATATACTTTCAGGCTATATTTACGACGACGACGAACAACAACAACAGCAACAGAACAACAACAGCAACAACAATCAGACTAAATAAGGAAGAATATCATGCTCATTATTAGTCGCTCAGGGGGCACAAGAATCACAGAGGGCACGGCAAATATCTCTTCTCCCGTAATTCCTGTTTCAAGCAGCGACAAACATCGGAAGAAAAACAAACCGAACGCCGCCAATCGAGACCACTGACACTGGAGATCAGTGACCCCCTTGAAATCTTAGTGCACATGGTGTTAATGATATCTAGAGTATGACATGGGTTTAGTCCCATCTTTATTTATAAACCTTGAATCCAAGTATGATTTTTTTTTTTTTTAAGTCCCGCTGAGTTGGTTGATCAACCCTCCTGTGGTATGTTAACATCTTATTTATTAGATTGGAGGAGACAGAAAGGCTTATATGTTTGTTTCTTCAGATTGGATTGAGGAATCCAGGCCCGCAGAATCTCTTTTTTGGCTGGCATCACAGGCATCTTGGTTTTGGCAAGGTTCTACAACATGTAAAGCTGATCATTTTAAAGGCAGGGTCTTTAGATTGGTAAATACTCCCAACAATTAATGTCCACAAAAAAGCACTGCAGCTGTTGGTAGTATAAACTATTTAGAGAAAGGATTCCCCCTCGTTAAGTAATATGGCTGGGATAATTTTTTCACCCCAACCATTTGAATTTAAGAAACAATTGAATCATTTCTTAGATTGTTGAGGGTTGACTGTAAGTTCAAATTTCCGTGGTGCCCCGTTTGCAAATGCTGCGGCCCAGAGACGCGGTTGGTACCTCTTGTCACCTTGCTATATAAACATGGATGGATTCAACGTTCTTGATGAAAATACTGTGGTAGTTTGTTTGCTGTTTACTCGTCAAGTCGACAATATATAACGTTCACAAAAAACTGTCTGTAACATTACCTTAAAGGGTGTGCACAACATTGGGCAGAGTGAAAATATCAATGTTTACAGATAAAAGATTCTCACTAATAGACCTTTATCATGGTGCAGCCGTCTTGATTCTTTCCCATTCAATTTAATGTAACCAAACCGAGGCTGGAAGGAGAAATAGTCTGGTTCCTTTTTGTACAATGAATATTAGCATCTATTAATGCTGTTGGATACAGGGAACATTACCACGATGGTGGCAGAATGATAAAGGTCTATCCCCTAGCCTTAAGAACTATTTAAGGGTGTTGTCCACCATTTTGCTTCTGTAGATGAGCACGTGTGCATTTATTTCATTCAACTATAGGCTTGAGCAACAACATTTTGAATTAGTAAGTTTCAACATTGGTTACTGAAATGATGATATCGTCCTGTCACTGCAACAACTTTGCATCTCAGTTTTTGAAATGATTGCATCTCTAACATACGATGATCCACGCAAAGCTACGTTTCTCTGCAGCTTAGCTTTTGTGTGTACTACCAAAGATACAATGTGTTTTTCCACTTTCAACCTCGTGTGTAACATGAATGATTCTATTTTAGGAGAATATCAAGGTATAAACCACATGGGAAACCGGCTGGGTAACCTTTTTTTAATGATATGGGGAGTAGTAAGGAGTATACATGTATGTATACCACATTGTTGTGCACCGACACAACAATATCAATATCCAGCGAAAAGACATGACAAAAAACAAACAAACACCCCCAACAAACACATAATGCAGAAAACAAAGCAGTGGCACAGAGAGTAAGAAACCCATGCACCTTACGGTTTGGGAATAGTTCATTTATTCCAATTCTGTACTTTTCAAGAAACATCCTTCAACCCGGTTACTTGTTCTCCCTTTCAAGTGCCTTCTAATTTGTGTTTGGTTCAATTCTAATTTTTTTTTTTTTTTTTTTTCTTCATCACCTGATTCACATTTTTTAAAAGGTTTTGCACAAGGCTGTCTGAGATATTGAGAAGAGAAATTTGATTTATAATTGTATAAATATGAAGGGAAATATTATCCAATGATTCATGGCCTTAAGGAAGCAGTGTGAAAGCTAAATAGTCATGAGTAATCACCCAATTCCTGAACTTTATTATTTCAGGTCTATTGAATTATAGCCAATATTGTTCAGAGGGGAGTGTGAAGTTTACGAAATGGTCTTCCTCTCTTCATTTCACGACAGGATAGCCCTGGGTTCCGTTACAGTATCACTTGTAAAATATAGGTCTGGTGAAGGTCTTATTGGTGACCTTGATGTGTAGGTCTCTGCCTTAGTAAGCAGGAACTTTTTTAAAGCTTTCATTTCTGCAGCTGTGAAGGTTTATTCAGGTTTATTGAACATTTTTTTTTTGTACCTGTGTAGAACGAGCCCATACAAGAATGGTCGTGGGTCCAAATTCATAAACCTGCCAAGCAGAAAGTATTGCTTAACAATTTCCTTCTAAACGGACATGAGCAGTTGTCCCCATTGGTTGGGTACACAAAAGCCACGCAAGTAAGCCCTCACTTTGTGAAAACACCTGGATCGCTTTTCTTAAACTCCCCAGTTTCGAAACACACCCCCAGAAACCATTTCACGAGGAATATCTGCGATGAGGCGCCAATGCAAGCAATAATGGAAATGAGGAAGGACGTTTTATCTTAGACCGTGCAAGTCTTACGCATATTCGAACATTTTTGGAACCTTTTGGTCCCATTGCTTTAACGTGTGAATGAAACAAACTCATAACACTGTAACGGTCGTAATGTTCGAATACGTGCGAAACTTGCCCTGTTATTGACATGAATGAGCCCGGGCTGTCTCACGTTTGAATGGGCAGACGAATAACCACGGAAGTAAACTTTCACTGAGCGTGTTTGTGTTTTACACCAATATAGCGTCTCCAACACTCTCGCTTAACGCTCAGCAAAACCGACAGGTGCCTCAAAACGAGGTAAATAGACTTTAACTTCACAATTCATAGAAGAGCTTGTTAGAAGTTCAAGCTCTTTCGCTCCCAAATGAGCCGGCTTTTCACACCTCTGGTGTCCAACTAATAAAGTCTGCCTGGTTTTCTTGGTGTTGACACGAGATCCTCATGGGGCAACACTTCCAAAGCTTATGGATGTTGCCGGTGAAACAGTGCATGTGAAGAATGGCCATTTATAAAGGGTTACCACCTGAATAGCCACACAGACACCCACCATAACACGTAGTCCCTAGTTGATGATTTTCATTTTTTTAAGAACATAAATGGTAATTTTAAAGGATGTGTAGAAAAGTAATAAGATTAGAAAAGCTGAATACTCATTCAAAAAACAATAACAACTTTCTCTTTGAAGATTTTTACTTCTGTTACCACTGGGTGTAGGATGTGGAGAATGTGCATGTAAGAAAAAACAAACAAAAATCACCAATTCCTGATCTAGGACAAATTGTATAGCGCTAAATAAGTAGACAAATATGTTTAAAAGTATATTGCTACGCAAAAATAAGCAGGAAACCAGTTAATTTCGCAGGTAACCTTTTCGGTGAAACACATTTGTTTTGTGCTTAACACTAGAATTAAATTAGCCAAGTTTTCAGACCGTATTTATAACGGAATTGTATTGGTTACAAAACACTGCACCTTAAAATGACCCAACTAAGTCAGCTCTGAACTTCTGTATGCCTTGACTGAAGTCAAAAAGTTTCTGAAATTTTATTTGCAATACAAAAAAAGAAGAAGTAATGTACAGCTTAAAATCCATGGTGTTACGCATAGTTAACAGGCGTGACATTTGGCCTTTGAAAAAAGAAGTAGGAAAATATCATTGAGTACAAGGGCTGACCTTATACTAGTACATATGGTATATATATAGGTTTTGATAGGCTTTTCAGGCTTCAGTTTTGATAGGCTTTTCTGAAATATAGGTTTGGAACTGCCTCTAGCTACCGGGCAAGCTCGATAGTCTAGTTGTAAGACATCTGCTCTAGAATCATTGGCAAAAATCGTGGGTTTGAATCGCACCCGAGTAATAATATGCCAGTGGATTTTTGTCACAAGACTCAGGAAAGTACTGAGTATACAGTGCTTAACACACACTCATCGGTATACGAGTACAAAAACAAATATACAATTCTTTTCAGGTTTGTAAATAACAATTTCTCTGATTTTTCTGAGGTCACCCCCAAAAATAAAATATTAAATAATAATAATCGGAAATCAGATTAAAGTAAGAAGTGTATCATGCATGATTTAAAACAGGACACGACCGCTAGAGTTAAAGCAGCTCTATAAAAATTGGGCCATGGTCTTCAGAAATGAATTTTTAAACACTTCGAGGGAAAACTCACTCTTCCAGAGCAAGAGAGAGATAGAGGAGCAGAACGTGAGTTCATCATTTGGTTTGAAGGACATGTTCGAAGCAGCCTTGTTTATGAGTCTGTTATTCATTAATAATTCATGGGACAGAGACCAAATTGACATGATGGTCTGTTGACACTACGTATGGTGAAATGAAGGTATGATGTTTGACCATGTAATAGGGTTATCAGAAAGCTATTTAGAGAAGCTTATGACAAGAAACACAATAAAGGGATAACACTCTGCATCCGTCACATTACCAGTTTCCCAATGGTAGAAAACAAAAGTAACTGAGTTTATTATTATAGCTATATATTTTTTACCTAAACTCAAATTCCAATCAAATAATGGCCAAAGTACGTAACTTATCAGTTTGAGGGTGGTTTAAAAAAAAGTAATTAACTCAATCAGTTTTCAGTGTAAGCCTGCATGTAATTATGGTCAAGTGGCTAACACAAGGACACAAGTGTCACGACCGAGATTTTGAAGCCACACTCTGCCCTTTCTGCCAAAGTCTTGTCATTATTTTGTTTTATCTTTGACGCTTTTTCAAACAAAAACATTTTATGAAATGAATCGGCCATCAGAACTGAGTCTGGCCACGAACACTCTATTGGAACAATCATATGCATAGTCACTCTCGTGCCAAATGAAAGCCTTCCGCCACAAAAGATATAGAAGGAGGGGAATAACAAGAAAGTAGACAATTAATCTTCAGGTTTACAAAACTACAGGCATGCAGTAAAGACAATTAACAGAACGTCATTCATTCCTCCAAAGATCTCCCACAATGTCCTTCTCCAAAGGTCACCTTTTTATTAATCCAACATGATTGTATAACACCGGGGGAATGTCAGGAAGTTCACAAATAACCCCCCAAAAAGGGTCTGCAAGGTTTTCAATCCTCCACTGAAATGGGATCGTTAGGGATGTTAAGCCTAAAATAAATAATAAATGCCCCCTAAAGAAGAAAAAAGTTCGATTTCTGCTGAACAGTCAGACACAAAATAACATTACTCCACGGAGCAGGTTACCTCAGACAAGGGAGGTATTGACACATTTTGCTTTCACAAGGTGTCACCTTTAATTTGAATCGGGTTTTTTTTTTTCAGGTGAACTTTACCGACCCTGTAAACCGTAATTGTTGCCCTGGAACGAAATCCATCCGAGTCTCCAGACTAAGGCTACAACGCATACAATGGACCGGCAACTCATTGCTTTTATAAGTCCTTGGTTAATAATTGGTCTTCACGTGTAAGTGAGACTTCACACTCCGCAGATATCAAGGGGGAAAAGTCTTGATTGTTTGCCGGGCGGTGTTACATTGCTGACTTGATATCTACACTATACACCTCCGCAATTTAAATACAGGTTTTTTTTTGTTCAGTGAGTAGCTTCGATTGTATTGTGCAGCCCACTCTTGCCTTTTAGAATCACTTGTAGGTAGGTAACTTCTTGGTCATAATGCCCATTCAGAGCTACATTGACGGTGTCATTTGAGCTGCTTTCATGATCTTGGCCCACTATTAATCAATAGTTCCAAACCAAAAGTTGTTAAAACAATAAAGGTAAAGATAAAGTGTGAAGTACTACAGAAGTACAGGGTTGGAGAATCCACACAACTGCAGGGCTTGTAGCTCAAAATGTTTACTGAACCAGAATATTTGTATCAAGACCAGAACCTAATGGATGTTAATTTTGCATCAGGGATAGTGGTACAGTGCTAAGACATCTGCTCTAGCAATGTAAAGGTCGTGGGTTAGAGTCCCACCCGAGTGATATGCCTGTGGATTTTTTTTTTCACAGAGCTCGGGAAAGCACTGAGTAGGCCTATACAGTGCTTTATACTCATCGGTGTAAGGGTAAAACCAACTTATAAGACCAGAATCAAAATGAGAAGAAAAAAAAGATTTACAGTGTCACAATCAAACTTTTTTTTTGAGCAAGCACCAAGAGAAGAATTATCTTATTGATAATACTTGCATATTATACAGAAATGAATGCAATGTATTGGAATCAGAGTTAACATTTGAAACTAATTAAAAAAATTAAAATGGTATTATTATTATTATTTTTTTTTTTACACAAGACTGTCAGACTCGTTCGGTCGTGAGTTTACTGGCCCAGTGCTAAAAACACTGGCATCGAGCCTGCGGCCTGCGAGTGTAAACTTCGAGCCATGACTAAATGTAGTTAAGTTACCTTGAAGGGAATCAAACCATAACAAATAATTTTAAGGATTCATTTAACATACGAGTAACATATTTCATGCAATATTTTTGATTTATTGTTTAACTTTGTTGACGTTGTTGTTTGTGTTTTGGTGGTGGTGGTGGTGGTGGAGGGGGGGGGGGGTATCTTAAGACAAGGTATACCCAGGGTAATTATTGCAAAAATAAAGTGACTCGTATCAATTTAGAAGCTAACTTAATATAAAGCTCACATCGGTAATCAATCTGTCAGACAAATTCAGTCTGAATTCAGTCTTATAGAAATAAAAGTACAACAAATGAGGTTATTGTTTGATTCCACCTTTCGTATATTCTTTGTTTTGAAGATAACTTCAGAGATGATCCTGTCAAGATCTAAGATGCAACATCATCTGGTCCACCTTCTTCTGCGTCTCCTTCTTTTACTCATCTTTCTGCCGCACCCGGGTCAAGCGGTGGCCACGCCCAAACCAAAGAGTGAGGCTTTCTGGAGGAAATTCTGCGGCTTTTTCTGTCCCTTCCAGCTTAGTTGCGACTCGGAAGTTTACCTCAGCAGCCAACAGCAGCTTGAACTTCTCAACAGCCAAGAGTTTCTGGACATCTTGGAGCTCTTCCCCCAGATCCTGATTGAGAATGAGAAGCTACAGCACACAACGCTGGTCAGACTAGAAGACCATCAGCGGGACTTGATTCTCCTGAGGTACAAGGACTTCTTTCGTCCGAGAGATACTCTGCCGCTTGCCAGGCAGAAGATAGTCAGTAACTTGGCGAAGGGCGCCGAGCAGAGTTTTGGGGGAATCCCAGTTGCTGAGCCTCCACCGAACCATGTCCATATGACTGATATGACTGAGGGTCAGATGCAGAGACTAGCAGAAGAAACTGCCCGTCTGGACGAAAATCAGGTCAAAGAGGACGTAGCTCATATGAGAGAAGCTGAAGGCAACCTTGGTACACCCGACTGGAATGAAGCAGAAAGCTTCATAAGGGACTACGTCAACAAACAGCGCATCAGGCAGTCACTGGAGAAAAAAGCAGAACAGCAATCTCTAGAGAAAAAAGCGGAGCAACAAACTTTTACGACAACGGGGAGGGCAACGAAAAACACTACAAAGCGCAGGAAAAAGGACAACGTGATCTCGTTGGATATCAATCACCTACAAGAACAGGCGCTACAAACCAATCTGAATATAGATCAGATCAGACAGGAGCTAGAGAGACTGGGGCACAAGCTGGACCTCAGCAGCTACCCACTGAAGGATCAGGACTTGGAGGAGACTGATCCCGAACCTGAGCCTGTTGAGCCAGAACCACAAAGAACTACAGAGCATGTGCTGGAGGAAGCTCCTAACGCACAGGAAATTATAAGTGTTAGTGAACACCAAAACTCGGGCGACAAAGACGATTCGTCTCATATCAAAAACGTGAACCGCATCTATAAGACGTCCCGGAACACTCCGAAACCTCAACCGTCTGAATCAAACGATGCCCGGACTTTACAAGGGTATTTGACTCACCATCGCCGCAATCAGGTGCCGATAAACCGGCGACTGACCCAAACGTTATCGCATTTTTACGACGGCTCCTCGCTGAGCAGTAGAAGTATTGAAAGTACCACTCTCAGAGGAAGTAAACGAAACTCAAAAGGGTTGAGGAACCAGTCGGCGAGACGCCAGCACCGTCACCATCGTTCACACCTGTTGGTCCATGAACCAGGTGGAATGGGTAGGGAGGAGGATTCGTCGGAAAGCAACGCGGATAGGGGGCTGCATAGGAGGGTTAAACGACACTCCAGGAGGAAACGGGAAGCGTTTAAAATGCAAGTGTGCCCCGCTGTGGAGACTTGGTCAAACATTGTGTTGGCAGAGACCATCAATGGAACACTGGTACAGTTAGCACAGGTGAGTAATGACCCTTAAGTCGTGCATTGGGATTACACGATAGTTGTATCTGGTGTTAAGTGCATTTAAGACTGTCAAATTGATAAAGAGGTTGATTTAAAATAAATTACTAAAATAAATAAATCATTAGTTAGTTTAAAATATGTTTTGTATATTCATGGTGAAAAACTTCCCTTGAAATATTTTTGTCTGAAATGCTGCAATGTTTTATTTTTTTCCCTTCTAAAATCCGATGTTTGAAAACAGTAACGGGTTGATCACTCTTTTCTCTGTGACTCAGAAGATCAAATTGAGCTAAAACGTTTACTGGTTTGTTATTCTGTGTGTATATTGGGTCACACGACATGCTGATACTGGTGTTTGATGCATTGCCGATGTTACCAGTTACCAATGTTTTTTTAAATCAAGGGCAAAAAACCCCCAAACCAACAACAAAAAACAACCAAACTATCAGACTAACTTTGTTGGGACATGCTGAAATCGTCGATACATTTCATATTACAAGTCTAATCCTTTTTATTAACTCCATGCACGGTGTGGAATGCCCCTCAAAAAATGGCATGTCTGGGAGTTTTGACTCCCAAAATGTGGAGGACAAGATAAAGGCGCGTGTCAGTTCGCCTTCGCATCGTATAGGCCTAATGGGTCAATACCTTGAATTCAACACAGATGCATTGTTTAGGAACTTAGGTTTAAGTTATTAGACTTAGGACTAGAGAACCACCTACACAACATGTAGTAAAGGAAGCTAAACAGGACACCATCCCCTGTCTAGCCCCAGGGGGACCCACCCTTACATCCAAGGGGGAACCAACCCTAGAACAACCCTTAAGCTATTTTTAAGAACAGGCAAAGAGGGGTAACATCGGCATCTCTCAGAAGACTGGGCTTCCTAAAGGTGTGTTAGGAGACTCCAAATCTGCAACTAATTTGCCAGCCCAGTTTGTGTTTTTCAAAACAAATTATATCACAGAAATAGAATGGGGATCTTAAGGTTTAAGACCTGAAAAACAAAATGCTACGTTTCGCATCTTGATATAGCAGAGCTGCAAACATTAGCATCTTGCAATCAGGGAGGTTTTGTACACCAATCAGGGAGATCTTTAGAATTACATTCAACAAGGTATAGGGGAAATATTTCCATGGTCAGGGAGGTTTCCAAATGTGTTCATCAGAACATGGAAAGATTGGTGGGGGTTTTTTTTCTGGAAACTTTCTGCAGATTCTAATAGAGTTTAGCAGCTCTGGTTCAGCACTGTGATTTATAGAGAATATTTATGTCATATTGTTTTACAAACATTACATTTGGCTGTTGAAAAATTGTACAAAAACTTTGATTCGGTACAAATGCTGGCCTGCATGTTTATACGGTAAAGGTTTTAATAGACTTTTACGGCTACTTAATAACAGAATCTGCTGACTTTTCTGAGGGCAAACAAAAAATCAGAAATCAGATCTTGTAGGATGAATGTCATGAATGATTTAGTACCCTCTTATTTGTTGCACCAAATTCACCTTTGGTATAATCAAAAACTTGCCTCATACTTAACGAGCTTTGCACTTTCAAAAGCTTTAATTTACTTACGAGAGAAAAAAAAAGAAACGGGATGGAATTTAATTTACTCCACAGACTTTCAAAAACCAACGATATAACACAAATATTCCAGAAACAGTTTGTGATGAGAGGTCCTAAACTGCTCTTAATCGCCGCAGCACCTTGTAAGTCCTTATTAAAGGTGCTACATAAATGGTTCTCCTAATATTTCATAAACTTCAAAATCTGTCTGAAAATGTGTTTTCTTTGCCCAGCGCCTTATTGATGGATGGATACGTGCGCTATATGAGACTCCAACATCATTAATAGTATCAATAATTAATATATATCTATTAATATCTTTCTTTACGGGCTGAAAAACTGATGTGCTTTAGTTATTAGACTGCGCAGATTAGAGAAGAAGAAAAGGAAACTGGGCTGCACATCATAAGGTCACGGTGTAGTCCGGTACAGAGGGGGAAGTTTTTCAGTCAGTCATGTCTGTCTTTAATTTACAATGAACCAAGTCATTTAGGGTTCTTACGTGACATGACATTATCCAGAGTATGTATTCTTACATTATATTGACGGGACTTTAAAGGTACTATACAGGGTTGGTAGAGCTGAAAAAATCCTAATCCTTACCCTTACCCTGACCCTAACCCTAAACTTATAGTGTAAACATGTATATTACAAGGGGTTATCAGAACATAGGGGTGTCTGAAAAATGGAGCATTTACCTTTCGACACCTTTCTAGCTTGCATTCTTCTACTTCCAACCTTCTAATATCTACCTTGTAATCCTCCATACAGTTCCCGGAGGTTAACCAAGGGCAGTGGTTCCTACAAGAAAAGTGTCTGTACGAGTACTCGCCCATCATCAAGGGGGTAACTTGCGAGATAAGAGAGCGTTACGTCAACGCGGTTGTCATACCCGTTTTGGACCCCACCCAACCCATCCAGGCGGCCAAGATCAAGGTGGAATGCTGCATGAGTATGTTTAACGTGGAGTTGAACATGAACGTCGAACCCGAGTTATCAACGACGCCGGGGTCATAGTGTCAAGCTAAACGTTGCCGTAGACTGTGTCGTGGTTCGATCGTGTTTTTTCAGACATGGTACTTTGTTTCTTGTAGAGGATATTAAGGTGGTTCGCTTTTAGTCAAGGGTACCTCTGTGAGGTGAGGGAAATGTCAATTTCTACTGGAATTTATTTCAAAGGGCACCAAGGCAATGACCAGGGTATTATAGAGGCAACTTGCCTTCGTTGCCTCTGGGAAGTATCATGCCTGCGTTTTGGAAGATAGAGTCTTAAATAACTTGAAAATTTCCTTGAAAAATATTAACAACAAATTTATAAAAAATAATAACAGAACATGAAAAATGAATAGAGACGCTCAAAGTACACGATTGCAGGTTTTTGAAAGTGCTTGCAAAGAAAATGTACATGTACAATGTGTTGAATACCTTTGAAAAAGACATCACGACATTAACAACTTTGTGTGAAATACAAATTTTACTGGTACATCAAAAAAATCATGATGTCAAACAAATATGTCTTTCAGATCAGACAAGTTGTACAAAGGGGCAGATATCACAAAATAATGTCAGAACAGCTTAAGACTTGATGGGACATTGGTACCAGCCCATGTAGACAGTTAAGACTCTATCCTTTCTAATTTGTCAGAGCGATCCGGACTTTGCTTCAGTTATAGGGTAAGAACAACGGCTCAGCTCCATACCTGTAAATAAATTCATGTACATGTGCCAGAAATGTCAATACCCAAACCCATTACTTGTTCATGTTTTTCCCAAATCTAACCCATTTTGTCCACCTGCCTGTAGACACCAGTTTGCTCAAAAGTCACTCCAAACTGACATCTCCTCAATGATGCATAGTTCCTGCATTACTCATGAAACCTGCTTTTCACTCAAGTCATGAAATAAACCATCAATTGACAAAATCCACCGACTTTATAGTAATGGAGCGGTTAACTTTTATTCACCAAGTTGTTGGTGAAAGCCATAGACGTTTCTATGGACATCCAGCAGGGCATGCAGCCTGGCCTAAGTAAACAGCTCTAAATTTGTACATTACACTGCATTACAGTAGCAGCTGGCATGGGTACCAAATAAAAAAAAGTATTTGTTTGTAGATCACGTACTTTTGATGGAAGCATTGCAGGGACATTGAGAAAAAGAAAGAAAGTCATAATTATGACTTATATCTCATGAATCATAGTTATGGCTTTCATCTCTTAAGTACGACTTAGCATACGTCATAATTTATCTCATAACAATGTTTTAGCATATATGACCTATGCCAAGTCATAGTATGACTTATGCCAATTAAGTCATATTTATGAGATATTAAGTCATAAGTACATATAGAACTTGTCCTAAAACAATGTTGAATTCCCACTATTTCGGCACCGTACTTTTTACATGTGTGACTTTCATGACATTAGCACACAAGCCGGTGGTCATGCAACCCTATAGCACCCAGAAAACAATGTGTTGATGCAGACCACAACGACGTGCTCATGCTTGGAGCCATACACTTTACCATAATCCACAAGATTTCCTGTTAGTAATTTGTGCTATTTCAATCTGTTTGTGTTTTTGTATTTATCATTGTTCCAACAAAACGTCCATCTAGACACTTTATAGGACCTCTTAAAACACTTGTGGTAATCTGGTATCCTTCTTGTTAATGTTTTAACTGTTAGCCCACAGTACAATTACAGGCCTGGTACTTTTCGGTTGTAAGGGGCAAGGCAGTTTTACCTTAGCAAATGGCGCCACTTTCAGGGGAGATTGTTTGTACTGGAAGATTTCAAAGGGCACCAAGGCAATGGCCAGGGGCATGGAGGCAATGAACTCTGTAGCCTCCGTGTGGAGTACGGCGTGTCATGTCTGAGTGGTCTAGTAGTGCACTGGACTCAAGTTCTTGAGGCTCTGTAAGTCATCGGGGTGTGGGTTTGAATCCCGGTCGGGACACCCGTGTCTTTGAGCAAGACACTTCACTCTAATTGCTTCCGTCTAAATGGGTACCTGTGAGGGCAGAGATGGTTCTTGTGATTGATTAAGCTTGGCGCACTGCATACTTGGCAGCACGGGCTGCATACTCCCCTTGGAGCTGAGATGGGCCAGGGAATGAAATAAAAGGTCCAATGATCTTGCACCATAACAATCCAAACTGTCAAGTACCAGGCCTACTTGTACTTCGGCATTACCAATAAATTCAGCTCGAACAAAGTGACCTACCCGTTGAATGTACACTACTTTTAATTATTTATTTTGTAAATAGTTTAAAGATTACAACCGAATTCACAACCAATAAATCCACTGATTGTATTAAACGCTACAGCCAAAAGTACCTCAGTTTTCTTGGTTTGTTTAAAAAATCTAGAAAAGAACTAACTCCAGATGCAATGTTAATTATAAGGATTACGAAACTTTATGATTAGGGGTTGATGTGGACAAAATGTTTCTCTTTTCATTGAGGGAGGATGTTTATGGGGCGTCTCAATGGTCAGAATGGTAGGAGCATTCTAATTGGAGACTTTAGAACCTTAGGTGGCAACAGACATATCAGGTAGATTTTCATTAATCACATAGTTCTGGGCATGCGCACATTTCCCAGATGGATTTACCTGGTAAGTTTGCTGCCACCTACAGACCACAAAAGTCTCCCATTGGATCGGTTACATTATTCCAGAAGCTGTACATGGACCGGTCCGTTGGACCGCCGGAGCGTTCCCGTTGGATTTAAAATGCTAATATTGCCTAATATTTTTCCGAGTATAGGAATACACCCACAGTTCAGCACAATGTCATAGTCCGGCACGTTATTCTGGCGGTTCACTGGACTGCGGGCACATTGCCTATACGAGAACGTTCTTTCATGCCCGGAACGTGCCCCACTTTTTTGAGGCGCTCTCTTATCACTAAATGTCCACTTGGTCACGTACACGGGTACACTATGTTCAATTATGAAATGCTATTGTTTTGTACTTGGGAAATAAATAATTGACTTAATGACTTCATAGACCACATAAAATCTATGATCAGCAACGGATTGGACGAACAAAGAAGAACATGGCACACCTCTGTGGCTGCCTCCTATACGGTGATTTGAAAGAAAGTCAATCAATTTATGTTACAGTGAATCAACTATGTGTATTTTTTGGTATTGTCCCCATTTCCATAAATTAATTATTTAGTTATTTATTTAGTAATTATTCAAACAGATTGACCAATTCACGTGGCCTGGCTTGGTTCATGTATAGAAACAACGTATAACAAGAAATTGGATATCTCAGTATAGATGTAGATGTATAAATTAGAATGTGTAGGAATCAGTAACTACATGTACATTATGATGTGCAATACAGGACAGTTTTCAGTTCATGAAATTTCAGATTTTGTTTTTGTTTTCAAGATGGAAAACAGAATACCTTTCTCTTCAAAAAAGAAATGTCATGATAAAATAAAGGGAGTAGGTAACAAGGATTTAATCTGAATTTTGTTTTTCCCACCCGCCACAATTTGGGGGGGGGGGGAAACAAAAATGGGGTTTGCCAATTTTTCTCTAGATGGCCCGTTACGACTCGCAGAATCTTGCGCCCTACATGGCACTGTGGAAAGCAGCGCCGTGCAATTGGGTCCATTACACATACCTGCAAGAATCTGCCTTGGAAACAAAATTGTCATACTTGCAAAGGAACTGAAAACCCCGTTTGGCCCCTGCAGGAATATGTAAATATTTCCTGCATACCCCAGGAACTTCCCTCCTGTCAAGAAACCAATTGAGAGAAATACATCTATGTTGGATGGTTTTAGCTTGATGACGAGTATACATCTATATCAAAGATATTATATGATTTTAGAGTCTTAAAAAAACCAAATCGTCACCAATGAGCAAGTGTCGCCTGTATCTAAATGGTTTTTGGAATCTTGGTTCCTACGCACTGTATATTTGTAATCCGGAAAGCTGTCTTGATATTAACATGAGCCTGATACCACAGCACGGCTAGTCAAACGTTTTTTGAAACCTCGGTTTCTCGCGCACAGTACAAAAAGTAGCTAAGCACAACAAAATTATGCTTACCGGAATAAGGCTACCAGCCAAAATAACGTGTCACGTGTACCATATGTCATGCCTGTGACTGGTATCCTGCTCATTTTGGCTGAGCAGAAAATTGATAAGCAAATTTTGCTGCTCTATAAAACTGGTCCTGATACCAATAACATTCACTCTGAGAGCTTTTCCCCCGAAAATATAAATAAATTGTGTTTAAATCTGGTCTTATTTTCTTCCCGGGGGCGAGAAAAAAAGCCCGTCTACATTTTAATTCACAAAAATGTAAACAGTTCACTGTTTTCAGAGAAAACTGTGAGTAACTTATTTCAATGTGGGTACAACGTGTTATCATTTTTATCAATTGGGTTAGACTAAGTTTTCTTCGGGGTATTAAGTACCCGTTTCTCTTCCTAAAACTGATGATACATCCCTGCCTCATAATATTCTAAACACAACCTTGACTCAATCAGCGAGGGGATTTAATTTACTTTCATATCACATTCAAGGCTGGGTGATGAGTCAGAATTACTATACTGTGAGGGAGGTGGGAGGGGGTGGGAAACGTTGTCCTAGGGCATTTAATTGATTTTGATATGATCCCATATAAAACCAAAACACACCTTAAATTGCATGCGTGTTCATGCGCCTGGAAATATTATCAATTCATATTTTGTGAGGCTTTGAAACATGAGAATATGATGTGGGCTAATCCAGGTCACAAGGTCGGACACGTCAACGTTGGTTGATGTAGCCTTTTCCTAAACTGTGATATTTGTAAGAAACAAAATTGATTATAGCTATACAAGAAAAGCTATATGTTTATGTTTCTGACGGAAAGTTTGTTGGAATAATTTGTTTGGGCTCATTTGTGAACATGCGAGTCAATCTGCTGATCTTTTAAACAGGTTTTTAAAGTTTAAAATAACAGCAATCGAAAAGATTTGTCATACAACTTTTACAATAACAGTTCTTGACAATCACAATATGTCAGTGTTCTCCATAACAGTGGTCCGCTGGCCAATATGAGGACCAGTCAAAACACATGAGGACCAGTCAAAATTCCCTCTAAGTGGTCCGGCTCAACCTCGTCCCCATGGTTTACTTTATTTCCAACCATGTTTGTAAATAGTAAACCCTGGGATGGAAACTCCTCACTTGGACCCTGATTGGACAACAACATTACATTAGCACATGTACATGTTTCCAATACATACAAGCTACTAAATCTGGTACCGGACCACGAGACTATGGCGAAGATGTGAATTTCGATATGCAGCCAGGCTATTCTAATTTGCATACGTATCCAAAATTTTTGGATAAGCAAATGTTCCAATACCAGGGTGAGAGAGCAGTCAACCTCGTACTGCTCGACACACCCTGGGGAAGAGGTTGGGTCCGGCTGGCAAGTTCAGTGTTTGAAAAGCATCCCTGTTTTATATCAATTACGGGCGAGTGCAAAAGCTGACGGACCAGTGAAGTAACAAGCCAACTGGTTCTGATGTCAAGTCACTGAAAGAGTTAAGGGCAAACCCTGAATGTATACTCTTCTAAAACTAAACGATGAACAATTCTTTAAAAATAGCCAAGCTTATTACAACTGTAGATGCATCGTCTTCAAAATGTCCGTGAGGAATGACTCAAACAATGCTACAATTCTCTAGCTTAGTTACCAGGGCTGGAATGCTACGCTGGACCCTAGGCCTAAAGCCAGTGATTTTACTGGGCCAGTAAACTCATGAAGGGACAAGTCCAGCAGTCTTGTGCTTTTCAATTGGGGAACGAATAATTATACCTCACCTGTGTAGTATCTTCAACAGAAAGAAATGATGTTTTAATGTTGACTCTGAGTCTGGTAAATACAGTTCAGTATCAAAATAAACTTATCCATAAGAAGAATGAGATAAATCTTCGCTAGGTGATTGGGCAAAGAACAACAATTTACATGTACGTGTTTAACTTTGTAGAAAGCCCTTTCCTATTAAGATTCAGTTTGTGAAATAAATTCTGGTCCGGTAAACATTTTGAGCTACAAGCTCTGCGGTCTTGTGGAATTTCACCAAACATTCAAGCCCTGATTATCTTAGGTTTAACACACAATGATGAAACACCAGCCCGGCTATTAACTCGGGACAATTTCAACAACATTAGATCAATCTTGAGCTATTCCCAGATTGGTTCAGGACGGAGAGCGAGGGAAAGATTAATCAAGCTGCTTTTGTCCCCCGCGAATTCAATAACATCAATACAAATAGTCCGCAGCAATTTAGGTACATGAAATTGCAATTGATGAGCGAGGACGTTTTAAAGGGTGCGTACAACATTGGGAAGATTGAAAATAGAAATGTTCACAAATGTACACAAACTTTAACATCATGCACTATGGTAAAACTCCATTGAGTTAGTTTTCGATAAAATGCTATACTTTGTTTAAACTAGTCAAGTGATTAGTTTTCATCTCGCGTGTCCAAAACCCGCTTTTTTGAAAACGATGAAAACATTTGTTGTGTTTTAACTATTTTCTTGTGACGCCAATGACTGATTGAGCTTATTCTTTCACAGGTTATTATATCACGTAGGCGTATGTTATGCTGGGTAACATCAAGTGCGGATATCAGTCTTTGACAATTACTATAAAGGTTTTTTAAGTTACGTCAAAGGAGTCCAATACGGAGAAGGGTATTAAAAACTAGACGAGTTCAGTCAATCTTGGTTAGAGCAGAGCTGCCAACAGTTGCATCTTGCAATCAGGGAGTTTTTTGTGCAACAATCAGAGAGATATTTAGAATCACATTCAACATGATAGGGGCAAAGGTTTTCATCATCAGGAAGATCACATCAGAAAATTGAAAGATTTAGTTATTTTCAGGGAACTCTCTGCAGAATCAGGAAGAGTTGGCAGCTCTGTTAGAAGTGTGGTACATGTACATCATTGGTATTTTGACTGCGGTCATTCACGTCTTTAATATAAGTTTCCAATGAAAGGGAAATGAAAGAATTGGTAATTGCTGTATTTATATATTTATTTAATTTTTTTTTTTCCAAGAAAATTATGATTTGTAGGGTAGGATTTATTATGAAATATCGTTGCAACAACCTGTTTACATTTTTCAGTCCGTGACTGGCCGAGAAAAATGATAGCAGATGGTGATGATTTTTAAACTGTCACACAGATCTTAATGTATATAAAACAAACTCACACGTAAAAACGATGGTCGGCCAACCATTGCTTCAAAATGATTGAAAATTCATGTTTTCTGTAAAATGAAATAACACCTGGCGAAACACTTTCACCAGGTACTTGGGAATAATATGTACTTTCAGTTAAGTAAATTATTTTGTAGTAAATTAGAAGTACAATGGTTTTATGTCTACACACGATTTAAACTACTTTTAATATATCTCATAAAGAACCTCTTAACAAGCCAATTTAAGTGGTCATGTTTCTGCTAACAGTTTACGCTTTCACATGGATAAAATAAGAAACATGTACTATTTGGATTCAATAACAGGGCTCAGTTTCATTTAAGCACAGAAAAACAAGGGTCTTGGCTCAGTTTCACAAAGAGCTAAGATAGATGTTAAGTGCGAATCAGTCTTAATTGCTAAGCCAAGTGTGATGTCACAAATCACTATAGTGATACTGACAACTCATCTTAAGATGAACCTTTGTGCTTTGTGAAATCAAGCCCTGATCCACCCTTTCTGGATCTAGAGTAAATGGGGCCTCAGATGTATGGCACAGATTGCATAACTCCATCTCTCTGTCAAAAGTTATGAATCTGTGAACTGGCTTCAGATTCAATGTTGTGAGATATCCAAGTTACATGCGCTTAGTGTGAAAATGGTTCAGTGCACTTCAACTTATATTGACCCTTTTCAAATGGGGTCAATAACGCGGAACGCACCTCCACACAATGCGCGTCTACCATTTCCGCCATTTTGGGAGTCAATTCCATTGCGTACATTTTGCCTCCCAAAATGGCGGACAGGATATGCGCGTGTTGTTTGTGCGCTGTGCAATGGGGTAATAGTGTAAGGTGGGAGATACAAAAACATTATTAAAATTAAAAAATACAAACATTTAATAGGAACCAAACATTCTAGGGGATGGGAGCTGGCCTTGGGTTTTCATTGTCACCCCCACCCCCCCCCCAACAGCCACTTCTTGCTAACATCATTATAGACCGTGCAAGTCTCGCGCGTATTCGAACATTTTTGGGACCACTGTGGTCCCACGTATATTGCTTTAACGCGTGAAAGAAACAAACTCACGCGCTTTAACGGATCCCAAATATTCGAATACGCGCGAGACTTGCACGGTCTATTATGGTGTTATACTTCACCACAAACCCCAGATTGTAGGCACGTAGATAAAGTATATTATAGCAGTAGTAGATTAAATATGACTAGTATATATTATATTATCGACAACGAACAGACACACAAATATATATATTTTGGATGTACAATAATTTTTAAACATTGTAAAGTGACTTGATGTGGCAGCCATAGGAAATTGATTGTACAGTGTCTGTATGTAATGTAGTTTTATTTTTGGCTGCTGAGTTGTAATCTTCATAATATGAAAACGTTATGTATGTAAATGTCTCACAATGAACACGATGGGGTTGAGATAGTGACTTGATTGCCACTGTGAAGGAAATTACGGAAAATAAAATCTTATGTTGTATGGGTGAAGGGAAGACCGGGTTCTAAAAGTCTCATTCTTCGCTGTTCTTGTCCCTATTATTACCGTTTTTCTTACCAAGCATTTGTTTTACTTGTTTTTGAGGGGGGGGGGGAATTTCATGAAGAAGTTCAGCAGAAATAACAGTTATTTATTGGGTACTTTTACACACTGTACCAAACTGCTTTCTGTTCAGCATTCTTCTAACCATCTCAACTCCTTTGGAGTATGCAGCACCAGCCGCCAATTTTGCACACAGGATGCTAACCATCCACACCAACAAAGTCTACCCTTGCAGGTAGCCATACTCCTGGGTGGCGTGAAGCAATTTATAGTTAAGTGTCTTTCCCAAGAGCACAAGTTTTACGACCGGGACTCGAACCACACTCTGACGAATCAGCCATTAGAACTTGAGTTTGATGCTCTATGACACACTATACATGCTAGTATGTACTTTGTGCAGTTGTGCAGAGCCAGTCATAAACAATAAACACTATGACATCGACTGGGTGGTGACCTTGTTCTGCACCTGACTAATGCCAACATTTCTACTTGAGCAGTTCTGCACAAATGACTCAAGATCCTAACTGTCAGAGTTCTCAAAAGAAGAAATATATAATGCTTTAAAAATACATTTACCTGCATTCAAATCAAATCAGCAAAGGTTACTTGACAATTGTCTCATTAACAGGTCCCAGTTTTATGGCTCTGCTTACTAAAGAATTCTGCGCTTACAGTCCCCATTCTTTACTTACGCGATAAGCGGAAAACATTCTGCACTTGCTGTGTAAGCAAAGATTGCTAAGTAGCTTGAAGTACAAGCATTGCTTTAAAAAGCGCCACTTTTTCTCTTACAGTAAGCAATAATTGGATCCAGATATGGGTTTGAACGTGATACTTTTGCTGGTTACCCGTATCTGCTGAGCGAAATTGTTCAGTGCTTAAACAGATTTGTGCAATCATCAGGACGATAAAGTTAATCCCAGGTGTTCAACTATAATTGATTTCCGCATCGACAGCAGAGATGGTGCGTCTCTGTCCTGAGCCATGCCTTGTGGCCCTCTACTGAGATATTGTTTTAACTGGGTCACAATCCACCTGTCCATGTCATCTTTCTCTGTCAGTCGCAAGACTTCACTTTTCGATCTCCGTTACAATCAAAGAACTTAACCCATTTCTTCCGATCATGCCAAGCCTCTTGATGGTATGTGTAGATAGAGTTCACTGATGTTAGAGATACCCACTTACGCCAATCCCTGTATCATTCGATACCCAATTCAGTTCAGGTACAGTTCAGTTTATTTCCACAGTATCCAAATGAAAGACAATGTTCATGGGGAGGTTTAAAGATTGATATTTATTTGATAAGGCTGACATAACAGGAGCGAGAGTAACTGCAGACCGAAAAGTCTGAAAGGGGATCCAATTTTTAGTAGGTATATTTGCACCTCTCAGTAACCCCTTGGGTTTAGGTTTTTACAGAGCTTTTTAGAAACAGTGCCCTCAGCACTGCAGAGGCAAATCAAAATGCAGAAGTTCTGTACATGCGGACCAAAAAATTAACAGCTGATTTTCTTCAACAGGCTAACTAAAAAAGTCTGAATTCAGATAAAAGTCTGACATTTCTTATCCCTGAAATAAAGCATAAGTACGGACAATTGATGAAACAGAGAAGGATCCCATAATGAAGCAAAGTTTGTCAGGATACGGGCGCCTGAGCATGGATGTGCACTGAGCCAAGAGGGATTTGAAAGGTTTTGGGCAAGACACTGGGAAGACTGGACTCTTGAGGGACAGGTGGCCAGGTAGGGTTCAATGCACAAGCTGCTAATGGTTAAAGTAGTTACCTGACACAAGACAGTCAGAACAAACAAACAACAGACCGTTTCATGGCCGAACATCTCAGAACGTGAGCGAGTGCTCTCAAAGCTAGTTATTCGATTGGCTACCAAACTCTACCAAATATTTCATGCAATATGTAACAGGCAGTTGAGAGCCAGTGGCTGTATGTCATCACGAAATTATCACAAACTGCACGTTCACCAACTAAACCACGTAAACAATCTCGCATGGACACAAAATGTCAGCAAAATTTTAGGCTACAAAAGCTAATAAAATTTAAAATACAATTCCACAGATTATTGTTTGTAGAAATGGGACCCTACTTCCTGGCTGAAGTCACTCATACTGGTTGAATTCAATCAAATAAACTTGAATTCTCGCTTCTACCGGTTTTAAAACTGAGCTTACTTTACGCAACTCAATTTTATGTCTTCTACCAGTGTGCCGTGTAACATGGGCAATTTATCAATCTGCACACGGTCCTCCTATATTTACCGAGTACCGTGTGTAATGGCAAATAGACGAAACAAAAAAATACAGGTCAGCAATTTATGAAACAAATTGGAACATCTATCAACAACAGGAATTCAAAAAAGGTAGCCTTAAATATACACTCAAATACAGAGAGATCTGTAGCAGCTTGAAGTTGATAATTTAACAAACTCCAAAGCTTCTGAATTATGTTTCCTCTTGACTCTGATGCCATCTTGAAGTCAGGCTATGGGATTCAATACTGAACAATCTCTCCAGGTAAATACACAGCATATTTGTCTCATATATCTAGAATTGTCTGCTTTACCTCCTCTCCAAAAGAAAAAACCTCTTAAATTTTACATTCCCCCCCCCTCATGTACACACTGTAGGTGTTTTTTTTTACCACACACTATTGGGTAATAAGCACTTTATACTCAGTGCTTTTGGAAGAAAAAAATCCAATCCACAGGCTGCTTATGTGGGATTCGAACCTACATGTATGACTCCACATTGACTGCTCCACCTGTGGATTGTCTCCCACAGGACTTGGGAAAATGCTTATCACCCAAATGGTAAAAAAACAAGTTATACATGGCAACATCTATTAAGGTGTTTTTTGCTATTACTGACCTCAGCTTTACTCCAGTCTTGTTCATCCGGCACACATATTACTTACACAAACACTTCCTCAAAGACGCCCCCCATCAAGATTTTGATCAATCTCCTAATTTTTATTTTTTTTAGTCCCTGCAATTAACAAACATCCTCCAACGGACTTTGATCTCAAAAGTCCTTGTGGAAAATCCTTCTCTTTAGAATTCCCCAGTGGAGACTCCCCTATTGTCTTCGGTCTCCATTAAGTGCCGAATATAGATGGACAGCTGATTGTTATCCCAATCGAAATGTGTACATTTCTGTTAGTTACATTTTTAAAAATACAATACATCACATAGTGTAAACAATTTGTAGTTGTAATTCTGCTCCTGTTATAAAAAAAAATTGGTAATAAAAAGCTAGATACGTGAAAACTAGGATGCACTAAAAAACATTGGATCGCCTTACCTTCTCTGTCTTCTTATTACTGACGAACAATGGTGATGACTTCTTCTTTGGAGACACTGTCTTGGTGGATGGAGAGGCCGACCTTGCTCTGGACTCAGGAATGCCACTGAACATTCTTGGTAGTCTGCTCTTAGTCGGTGACCCAAGGCTTGGCGGGTGTCTCTCAGTGGTTCTGGCCGACTCCCGAGTTGACTCGGGGCTGGTGTTACCCTGAGGTGCCTTGGTGGATGCGGGTGTCTTATCAGAAGAGCTTGTTTTTGCACTCGCCTTGTTCGCGGAGTCCTTTTGGCTCTGGTCAGTTGAGGTAGGGAGAGGAGAGGAATGAAGAGCAGATGGGTCTTGAGTTGTGTTTTGGGCCATGGTGTATGGAGGAGGCATCTGACCGGATGTGCAGTGAGTGTCTTGGGTCTGCTGGGCTGATGCAGATGATTGCAAGGAGTAAAGAGGTGTGTCCTTGTAGCCATTAGTGGGAGAGATTTCATCTGGTTCCTTCATTCTCGACACCTCATTAAGTCCAACTGTGCCTTCATCGTAACTACTCTCATCCAGCGTGGTTTCACGTTTGGATAATTGCAATGAGGACATCTCCAAATTCAGCGCCTCAAGCTCTTGACTCTTGGGCCGGTTGAAGTCACTGTCAGGGAACCCTTGGTTTAGACCGCTGACTAAAGACGGCCCCGAAAAGCTTATGGCAAGTTTGCTTGGCTTCAGCTGTCGGCTACTGAGCACTTGAGATAAGTGGGACCCATCTCTTTTGGCGAAGACTGTAGACATCGTTTTGCAGGCCCTCTTTGGTGAGGGGCTGCGGCTGCCTTGCTCCCGAATCATCAGATTTCTTACGGCTCCCCGAGGCATGTGGACTGGTATATCTACAGCAGGTCTGCCGGGCTGTGATTTCGAGCTACCTGAAGGTAGAGCACTTCCCTGAACCTTGGCTGGTGACACATTAAGTCGCTTCACGGACAGAATGTCACTGGCACTTGAGAAAGGGGACAGTTCCTCAATTGATTGTTCTTGTGTTGCTACTTCAGGAATGATCACTGGCAAACACTGGTCACCCTTTGAGGCACGGGTGCCCACGGCCGCACTTCTCTGTTCACTTTTCGCCATTTGGAGATCCTGCTCAGACTTAGCAGTTTCAGACACAGCGTTCTGTTGAATATTATCCTGGTGGGGTGGAAAGGACAACAAGTTTTCAACTCCGCCCTTCTGTAAGTCATGATGAGGCGACTGTTGAGCCATTTCACTAAGCAAGTTCACAAGGAGAGCATCCTGGGATATGCCTTTCATGTCTATTAAATGCTCGATCAGTAAGTTCTGTCGTTGAATTAACGCACTGTCTACTACGGCTGCATCATGACTTACTGTTGTAGAATGGACATCTTTTCCAGATGAGCTGGTGGTAGGACGTTCTTGAGATGGCTCTCCTTCTGGAGGAGTATGGTTAGTTGTTTCTTCCTTTTCTTCTTTACCATTTCCTCCTCCTGAGATGCTACCTCCTCCTGGGGAGCTCTTTCCTCCTGGGGAGCTACTTCCTCCTGAGCTACTACCTCCTCCTGAGGAGCTGTCGCCGGCCGGATCATCTCGAGGTGGCAGGTCATTGCTGAAAGACCCATCCCCTGCTGATGTAACCGAATCAAGTGCCGTCTTGATGGCTTGCTCTACTATGGCCAGACTCATCTCACGAGCAACTGTGAAGGCTGCCACATTCTCAATTTGTGAATCATCAATCTGAGTCTGCACAAGTGGGGGCTCTGGAGAAGGTGGTAGGCTTGTGCGGCAGGCATCATCTGCCTTATCCTTACTTTCCATATCGTATGTACCGATGTCATCGCTTAGGATGGAGGCATCTCCTTGACTCTTATCACCACCTGGTGACGAGGGTAAGATGCCGTCCTGCCTGCCTTGATCAGCATACTTGCTCATTGGAGGTATTTCAATACTAACAGCGTCAGAGGCTTGTGATTCACTTGTGGATGTGAAGGCACAGACAGTAAATCTAAAACAAAAAAATAACACAATAACTTACTTTTGAGTGTTTACGATACATTTCAAATATTGCACCAGAGCTTAATTTTAGTTGATTTTAAATTGCATAAGATATCTGCAGGGTGATAGGTCAGATTGCAACTCAAGTCATTTGTGGACAAGTTCTCTCGCGACTAATACAATCCCGGCCAAATTGGTTGGGACACTTGACAATATACATACCCTCCCAGTCCCCCGCACCCCTAACAATGTTGTTATCTTATGCTGGTTACCAGACCATGCATTAAGAGCCAACATTGACCGTGGACCGGCGCCATCTGGCCAGGGTTGGAGATAAATATGAAGGACTGACCTGTACAGCCCAGGCAAGAGCCCTCCAAGAATTGCTTGGGTGGTCGGGACTTCAATAGACTCGAGAGGACGCTCATCTTTACTGATGTACAGCCGGTAGCCGCAGACAGAGTTGACAGCACTGGACACTAACTGTCCGTCGACGGTGGAGGGGGTCCAATTTAGAGATAGGCTTGTGTCGGAGCGCAAAGAAACGCAGACATTCTCAGGTTTACTTGGGATACCAGGTGGTGGAAATTTCTCAACTTCTCCTGGATGCTCAAGAGTCTTTTGAAGGAAATAAGCGACACAGAAAATTGAGGGCAAGAGGGATTAGAATAACTTTAAAATGGAGCATTTAAAAATAGTGATTTTGACGCAATAAAAACAGGAAACAGTGGAAATAATTTCTACCAATAATCCTAACTAAGCTAGCATTAACTGCTCAAACTCCCACATCCATCCCCCGCTTTTTGGCAGGTCTGTTTAGAACCAGAAATCCATCAGCTCATCAGTGACAAAGTAATGGGCATCATGGTTTGAACCATCAAACAGCTGAACGACAAAACAACTAAACATAAACGTACTGCATACCTGCCAACATTTGAAAACAGGGCTTGAATTGCATAGAGCTGCTTAAGCATAAAAAGTTGCTGAGCACAACAAAAGTATTCTACTGGGATCTTTCTCAGTTTAGCTTAGTAGAAAAACGTTGAGAAATATTTTTCTGTTAAAGCAATGTAAAGCAACTCTATGAAATTAGGCCCTGGAATAGGGGACACATAGCAAAGTGAGAGGTGCGGTTAATAATAATAATTAAGAAATAATATTTATGATGGGCCGATTCCAGAGAAGGCTGTTAAAAGGCACATAACAATGTACAATAAAAAAATATGTAAAACCACTGAAAATTAAACACTAGAATAATAAAAATACAGCAAGAGGATTTGTTGCCAAAGAAATGAACCATTAAAATATACGATACATGTTACAAAATACTAAAAACATACAAGAAAAATTGAAAACTCTAAAAATGTTGGCATAGTTACATGTAAAGAAACATTTTCAGTTGACATTTAAAAACATTTAAGGAATCAATACTTCTGATGTGGCCTGGCAATTGGTTCCACAGTTTGGAACCGGACATCCTAAATGCTCGCGGGTAAATGGGTTAAAATTTAGCAATGGGTAACCAGCCCCAAACCACACCATCTGCAATAAAGATAAAACAACAAAATCCCATCTTTTCTTGTGAATGCAATCAATCGTGTAATAAGCAAGTGTTGGTTGGTTATGCATCTTGACCAACAAAACGTACTGTTACCTACCAGTGGTCTTGTTAGTGTGCGCAATGGAGATGCTACTTCTTTGTGAGTCATTTGATCTGACAGTTGACCCTCGTTCAATCCACCTGCTGATATCAGGCTCACGATGGCATCCATTGACTCCTGCAGCTTTTTCACCTGGGTATAACAAAAGTAGGCATGAATAAAGGGGGAAAAAAGATTAAAGAGTTTTGTGAAACACTAGTTTTTCAATCGAAAGTGGAAAAAATATGTTTCAAACCTCACAATAAAGTGTAAACTTTCCTTTTGATTGTCATGCAATAAAAATAATATTGACATTACAAGAACACTTGGCACTCTATGCAAAGGCCTCTGAAGTGATTTCAGATCACAATGAATTAATTAACACAAAATATAAATTGGCCTTTGAGGAAGACTGTGCTAGGGTCGAAACATGAGGCCATTGTTTGTATTTATACCATAAATCATTTCAGCTGGTAAGCAGTTTGTAATCAGCAAATTTTCCTTATTTTCATAAAATAACGACAAAACAGAAAATAAATTAAGGCCTAAGCTCATGACAATACACATTATTCACTCAGTATGTCAGATCACAGATAATTAAGATAAAATACAAGACAAGTATTACACATTTAAACAATTTTATACATGAAATCAATCCAAACAATTTGAGCAACGTAAACAATTTCAATCAATCTGATGTCAGTCGTTCCTGCTGTAATTCTCAGTTCCCTTGTAAAAAAAATAATCCTGACAGGAGAAAAAATACACAGACAATGTAACCACATCGTTACAATCCTGAAAAAGTCAAGACAAAATAAGTTAAAATTTGCACAATTGACAGACACGATAGCACAACACTATAAAACTCGACTCTAAACAGTGCAATAAAGAAAATAATAATACAAGAGGTCAGTTCCCTCAGTCCAGTAATTTTCACGAGAAAGAAGTTTCAGAAATCGGATAATAATAAATGAGAGAATTTCAAGATGTGGGTGAAGACTTCTGTTTAAAATCAACCGTTATTGCAAATGCCTTTAAGCAATCAACCTTATAAGCATTGACATTATATCCCGCCACTTCGAAGTAAAACGAAGATGAAACAATGGAAAACACACAGCTACGAAGTCACTACGAACAGGAAGGACCAATGGCAACCTCCTTTTGACCTCTACGTTGGGGCGCCCTACTACAGTGATGCGCAATACAGCAGTGATGTCATGTGCATAAGGTCATGTGCAAGAAGTTGGTTTGCGTCACAATACTTGAACTTTGACATGTGCGTTCTAAGTGCCATACAAGCGTGCACAATTTTTTTTCAAGTGTTCGCGCAAAGCAGTCACTTTTGGGAGCCAATCAGCGTTGTTTTTCAGTTAATCCCTAACAGGGGTTAGTGACGAGAGGTATCGTTACAGTGTGCTGCCCATGGTAGCGAGGCTGGTATCGATATGGCACGCTGCCCATGATTGAGAGGCTGGTATTGATACAGCACGCTGCCCATGAAAGCGAGGCTAGTATTGATACGACACGCAGGCCATGATAGCGAGGCTGGTATCGATACGGCACACTGCCCATGATAGCGAGGCTGCACTACCATCATATCCCAAGATAGTGATCTTTACCTGCTGCTGAAGGTTTTCTTGGCTTGAGGCCGTTGGTCTTACGGTCTCCTCAGGGAATACAAACACCTCTTCATTGTCCTCCTTGGTCTTCTTGAAGAGTGGGGACGTAGCGACAGTCCTCATCTGTCTCTTGCCTGGGAAACCTTCCTCACTGATCTCTACATCATGTTTCCAATCGTGCAACGTCTTCACCTGTGAAGGAAATGGCAAAGTTTCTAGCATTAGAGAAAGTATTTATCAAACAAGAGAATTTGTTTTTTTTTCCATCATTAACCTGTCTTGTAAACTCTTTACCTGTGGAGAAATTAGAAAAAGAACTTTTTGAAAAGAAAAAAAAATGCTAATCAGACACGGTCAAAAACTTTAAAAACTCATAAAAGGTGAATAACATCAGTCCTGTGTGCTGACTTGTGACTCAGACTCAGATTTGAGTGTCTCCAGTCACGTTTGTGATGACACGACTTTGCAGTGTTCTCCCTTAACAGTGGTCCGCTGGCCAAATGTCAGTTAAAACCCCCCGAGGACCAGTCAAAATTCCGTCCATCCAGCCCGGCTGGCCAGTTTATTACTTCTCACCACTACATGTAAGCCAGTGATTGTTTATATTACTTGGAATTACAAGGGGTTGGTGCCCGTTCGTGAATGCTGCAGCCAGAGATGCGGTTGGTTCCCGATGTCACCTCACTAAGCATGAATGCATTCGGCAATCTTGTGAAAATATTGTTTCAGTTTGTTGCCGTTTTCTCAGCAAGTACATTTGGGGGCATTCAGCTGAAACTTTCACATGCGACATTTATTGTATCCTTCTTGATAATTTGACAAAACAGCATAACGTTGACAAAACTAATCTATGGCCCTACCTTCAACATTATTAAAGCCTTCTATATAAATTCCGTAGTTGTTCTGGCTTACCTGGGACCAAAGAAGTTTCAGAGCCTCCATCTGAAGTGTACGCAACTGTTTCTCTTGCTCGTACAACTGCCTTGTTCTAAAATAAAACAAAACAGAAAACACATGTAATTTGTTTTCATTACAACTAAATAATTTCTAGGTACATGTATAATACAACATTGGGTTTTTTGGAGGAGAAAATGACCCCATATTTTCTGTTTTTCATCAAAAAAACATTGGTTTTCACCGGTTTGAAAACCATTTTTTCACTCAATCATGTGACTAACTAAATGGATGACGTGTTACTTGTTGTTTGTAGTGTTTTCACTAAAACTACAGACTAATTAATTGACTTTTCCAAACACAAATGATGTACTTTCTCTTACATGTCTTAAGGTAAAAATAACAACAATCTTGCCAGTGGTAATTCCAGCCAGTCAGAATAGCAAACCAGTCCGTTGTTGGCCATATTACTCTCACTATTAATACAAGGAGGCTTTTAACGCTCAGGTAGCTGTAGGCTTTAAATGGCATCACTCTGCCACTTCGTGTAATTGAGTCAACATCACTTGGCAAAGATAAACCTCTGATGTGTAAAAAGTGAGCGCTGAGCATATTTGCGTCCCAGTACTGGGCCCAATTTCATAAAGCCTGTAAGCACAAAAACTTGCTAAGCACAGAAAAATCTTGCTCAGCAGAAACAGTTTACCAGCCAACATTCCATGAAAGTTTAAATTGTTGCCACTGGTACCCTGCTCATTTCTTGCCGAGTAAAGAAATTTGCAATTGGGTCCTGGCGGGAGAGACATCTGCAAGAGATTGGTTTATAAAGGGGCGGTAGACCAGTCCCATGAAGCATGCAAATTGCACATCCCACGTGCCCACTAACACTACTGTTGTGCTAAATGAGGGGACATCATGCCTCTCTCTATGGGGGCTGACATGGCTGAAGGTGGCGTGATGCACGTGCGTTTGTGCATCTAGTCCACAACTCTGTCTAAAGTGTTTGTCAACCATGGCATTTGTCTGTACGCAGGGCCTGAGTGTAATCAACATATTTCAAGGGAAAGGCTGATCATAATTACCTTTCTAGTTCAGTGTTGAGGAACTTGATGTGGTCGTCCACCCTCTGGACCCTGATGGCATTCTGGGTGTCAATCACTACCGGGTCGCGTCGTCTTGCCCTGTGACCTCTCCAGAAAGCTTGGATCTTAATGGCTGCCTTGGCCTGCTTTTCTTGACTGAATAAAGAAGAGGCAAAATTGTTGTTCCCAAAAATAAAAAATAAAAAACTGTTGGTCTTAAACAAATATCTGATAATTCAAAATGAATATTAGTATATTGAATGAAAGAAAACAATAAATACACATACCCATTCCTATTTCATTTTCTTTACAAAACGTCTGAACACAGGAAATCACGATAATAAATCTTCCAAGACAAACCTGTTGGTCATCCTTGACTGGCTCTTGGCTGTATCTTGATAGCACAATGTAGAAGCACCAGCCTTCTGAGTAGGCAATGTGGTACTCTCCTCCCCCGTGGATGCCTTCCTGTCAGTCCGCTCCACTGTAACCCCTCTCCGATCTCTCTTCTTGGTCTGCTTCGGCAACGTGGATGTCGGACTCTTAGCCATCTTCCTACTATTGGCAATCTCCTTGATCCTCTTCAGCTCTGAGCTGCTGAAGGTGTCGTCCTTCTTCCCTGCTTCTCTGTTTGGGGATTGGTGGCGGATTGGCGTTCCGTGGGTACCTGCTGGGGTAGCTGGGTTGGTGGGTTTCACCTGCGCCGCCCGCGGTTTGCGACTCAACTTCGGGCTAGGGGTGACATGGACTTTAGCTTTCTTGGTCGCAGCCCCCACTTTAGCCAGTGGCTTCATCGGCCTTCTATCATACTCATCATACTTTGTTGTACCGTGGGTCGGCTGCGACGGGGCAGTGCCAAGCTTCCCAGAGAGGTCGTGACCTATGTCCTTTTGACCTGATGACAAGAGTGACATGTCCTTGTGGAAGGTGAATGCTGTAAAAGAACGCTGCTGAGTCTTGATCTCTGCTGGTATGGGGTCAACATCACGGGAGGGGATGGAATGAGGAGGGGCTGTTGATGGTCGCTGGTCGAATGTTTTAGTCGGGGAGGATGTATTAGACACTGGCAAGTATTGAGACTCAGAGGCAAGCTGACTTGCATTACTCATAGTTTCTTCATCTGAAAAAAAAAAAAAACAATCAACAAAGATAAGTTTTAACAGTGACTTTCCATCAACATTACATGTAGTAAAATCCTACACAAACAACTGACTCTCTCAAGCACTTTAGCGAAAAGGAACTAAAATATACTATGACCACAAATCCAATCGCCATTGGTACACCTTTTAGTTTTCAAAAAGCCACCAGTGGCAATCTTGTATCAGACAAACTGAAGCTGTCTTTATTGTTTTTTCGACATGTTCATAATAATAACAAAAGGCAATTTACATGATGCTTTTAAATCAAAGTTTTGTATAAAAGCACCGTACACTATTATTTTCCCATTCATTGGGCCTTAAATGAATGGACATTCCTGAAACCATCTCAACTCCTTCGGCATGTTCTGAGCATGCAGCATCTGCAGCCAAATGAGCGCACAGATTGCTAATTTACATCATTAATCTCTACCTTCGCAGGTATCGTTTTACTCATGTTTGATGAGAAGCAATTATAGTTAAGAGTCTTGCCCAAGAACACAAGACACAAGAACACAAGAACACAAGAACACAGGGATTCACACCCCACTCTGAGGATTCAGCTATCAGAACTCGAGTCTGATTGGCTCAACCACTCAGCCACGACACGCTACATATCATTTGCTTTCAGTCTGCTGTTCATAACGAGACCCCCGTATTAGGTGTACCATGATTGGAGCCGAACTCAAGAGATCACTGATGAGAGACCAATCATCCATCTTAAAACAAGCTAGACACGTGAACTTATTTTACTTGAAGACAGATACATCATACACTTTAATTTGCAGATGTAAATTTAAGAAGATGTTGGAATGAGTAGGCGCTAAGTCGTGACAATGTCCTTTCTTTGACGCATGCCTCAAGGATGTTTTTAAGAAGTGCAGTAAATGTTACAAGATGTAACATTAGCTAAAAACATGTGCAACCGCTTTGTTTGGGACTGACTGAAGCACTTAAAAAAGTGCAGGCAGACTAAATGTGTTCCTGTTGCCAACACAAATCATTCCTTTGAAATAGTGAATCTGATGATGAAACGTTCGCCAGGGTCACGACACAAACATAATACGAGAGCACTGCATCTGGTGAAGACGATTTTGTCAGTTCAGTGCTTGTTGTTTTCAATTTCAGGTTGGCTCAGCGGTTTTTTCCCTGCCTTTTTTTTTACCCCTGTGGGCCCATACCGGAGCTGTGCCATGGATTCGGTTTATAGTCACTACCTGATTGGGTGGGGTTTTCCAATTTGGGGTTTTTCTCCCACACCTAATACTGATAATTATTTTTTACCGCTTCGCAGACCTCCATGTATGGGTTACAGTGCATAGTTACTTTTGAGGGTCCCTTAGTTTCATTACCAGAAAGATGTAGAGCGCCAGCACGTTAACCTGAGGGTCGCAGGTTCAAATCCTGCTCTGGTAAATTTGTCTTTGTTCACCCCAAAATTAGTTAAAATTTACCCAGCCAATTTCCCTTGTGGCTTATTCCATGTTCATTATTAAAATACCAAAACAATCATAATAATAAAAGGACCATATATATATGTAAACATAAAAGGGTAAGAATCAGAAGACAACAAAATCAGCCACAGATAAAAATGTAAATATTTGCCGAACAGAATACTTTGAACCAATATTATGAAACAGCTACAGTGGTGCTGAAGCTAGAAATTGATGAATAAAAGATGGGGGCATGTGTACTTGACGTATGGCAGATATACACTGTAACTAGGTGGGGGTAGATTTACACATGTTTTCATTTACAAGAAGCAAATCTCTGACCCTGAGGTTGCTGTGCCAACAAAATAAGCAATCACCAAGTCACATCTTGAACAACTATATGTAGTGCATTGTAACAAGATGCGAGGTCAATTTCAATAAGCAGCTTAAGCAGAAAATATTGCTTAGATTTTAAGCAAGTTAACAGGAATCCAGTCCCAAATAGTATACCTGTATTCATGGCATTTTGATTGGAAACCTTGGCAAAACATTTTTTCTCATGCATACATGTACGTGTGGTTACTTTTTGTGCTTTTACAGCATCTCTACAAAGTTGGGAACTGATCTCAAATTATTGTTATCATTTCTGGTAATTTTTGCTTAAGGCATTTAAACAAATGTGTTAAGCACTATCTTCCGGGGTAGTGTCCCAGGCCGAATAAATCAGCCCAATGTCCAGACCGTTCATTGACATTGGCCCTATCTACATGATCTATAGTTCATTCGTATTGGTTACAACACACCGTGTCACCTGAAAAATACCTCTGTGGAAGTTCAGATTATGATCAAAATAACATTTGGGAAGTCAGCTCTGAGCTTTATGCATGCCTCGACTGTGGTGATTGTTTCTAGATTTTTATTTGCAATTTCTATTAAAAAAAAGTAATTGACAGCTTAAAATTCATTGCACTACACAAACTGAATACAGGGCACTTAGGGGTAAGCAGTTCCACATAATTGGCCCATGGCCACAGCTAGGAGAGTACATGGACAGTCATGTGTAACAGGGTCATGTACAGTCAACTCTCCTTACAAAGAGCACTGTTGTACAGAGGTTCTGCCTATAAAGTGTACATTCTGAAGGCCTGAATCTCATTTCTGCTTTGCATTTCTTTGTTTTGATGTCGTCTTATAACAATGTCCTGTTATGAAGAGGTAAGTCGGCCAATCCCAGTGACCTTGTTGTAACGAGAGTCGACTGAACAATTACTTTCGTATCCTAAACACTTCCAAGATGTGGTTGATTTATTGAACGCGTTCTGACAACTAGGTTTCACTGAGAGGTCTCCCCAAAACCAGTGTAGTTTTTGTTTTGTACATCTAGGCTTTTATGGTATCTTGCCCTGCTTTCCACCTCTGTGGACCCCACTTCGAATCCTGCCTCGTACAGGAACCTTGCATGTGGATTGGGTTTTCAGTCCCGACCTGATTTTGTGGATTTTTCCTACTTGGGTTTTCCACCCTGTTCTAAAACTGATAATTTCTCACCGTTTTCTCTTCACATGTACCTTCAGGCCTACTGGTTACAGTACAAGGTAGTCTTGACAATTCCTTGGTTTAATTACCAGACAGATATTTACATTATTTACAAAAATGCTCAAAACATTTTTTCTGGTAGGTAAGTTTGGATGACTTTGTGTGCTTGTGAATTTTGGTCAAGGATTTGTTCAAACAGAAAGAACATTTTATGATACAAATTCTTACACGTATACACAGTCAGGCCTTGAACTTCGCTCTTGAAGGGGCACGGCATTTTCCCTCTGGTAAGGGGCACTCTATGAGGAAAGTGTAAATTTGTATTGGAACTTTGCAAAGGGCACCACAGGCAAAAACACACGGCACCACAGCAATCGCTGTGGGTGCCGTGGGTTATTTTGAGGCCTGCAAAGTTAAGAGAAGGTTATGCAAGTATTTGTTGTTTTACCTTCTAGATCCTGAAGCACCATATCTAGCAAGGTTTCTCTCTCCGTAGCGCCAGGTTTGAAGTTCAAATGAACAGGCTGTCCGACTGTTGTGGAGTCCCAAGCCGTCCCCGGTACTCCAAGTACCTGCCTGGTGTCCTGCACCCCCTGAGGAGAAGTGACAGCATCAGGGAGGATGCCTCCTCCCATGGGAGACTTGGATCTCTTGGGTGACTTCTTCCCGGAGCTCTTGCCGGCGGGGGTGCTTTGCCTCGGTGACTGTCGGTGGTGTGGTCCCTGGTGCGGGGATCTTTCTGAGGGACTCTCTGAGGGTCTGTGATGGTGGGACAAGGTGGGAGGGCGTTGAAGCTGCTGCTGGTGCAGACGCTGTTGCTGTAAGACCTTGATGAGTTTCTCATCTTCTTTGGTCTGCAGCTACAAAACAAAAATCACATCTTCAAATAGGTTTATTATTTTGACATTTATGTATACATGGATGTCGTGCCACACTGTCCTTGAAACAGGTATTTAAGAGGAACTTATTTAAAAAAAAATGCCCTGATGTTTTGAATCTACCAGAGTCTTTCTCGAAGGCTAGAAAGAACCTTCGTGAAAGACTCTGCTAGGGCCGAAACGTCAGGCCACTATTTTTTTGCATTTGTACCGTATGTCCTTTTGGTTGGTAAGCAGTTGGCAACAGCTAACACTATTTTTCTGGAACTTATTAGTTGAGGCAAATTACAGCTTCTGCACAAATTTCATTCTTCAGGGTTCAGACACATCAAAGTATTTTTCGGGAGTTCAATTTCAGGTCACATTTTTGTGTTTATTTATTAACACAGCCACAATCATGGGAACATCTGTGTTTTTTTACAACATTGTTTTGTTAACAGCAGTGTTTTGAAGGGTATTTTTTGTGGTAGGACAACCTTGTAAAGGTCCTGGTCACCTGTTCATCCTTGCCACTCACTGGCTTGGTATATTTTTTATTTTCTCAGTCACAATCATAACATTGTAAATTTTATTGAGTAATTGTTGTCTTGCCGGAGCAAAGAGTGTTAAAAAAACCAAAAGATAAACCTCCCACTGTTACATTTGTAAAATCGACCAGTCATTTTGTTTAACATGTATAACATCGTTAGTCTTTTCGCTCAGTTCACAATCCTTTACAATCATCTTAGGCCTGTCTCACAGGGTGTGCTACTGCTACCTCAACTCAAAAATTGCCTGGAGCTGGTTGCCTGTATAATTCCTTGTATGACATTGCCCTTCAGCTCTATTGTACATGTAAATTTAGTTCAGATCCTAGCGTAGCCTCCGAGTTCATGTTGGGTAAAGTTTGTCTCCATCACTATGTGCTTGTACATGTACCACCCTGCTAAATCCAACTAGGGGAAGCACTGCACCTGTTGTATAAATAGGTATCCTGGACTAACATCCCTGATGAAAGGGCACTTTAGGGATGGGAACTGTGGCTTTATGTGTACCAGTCATCCAGAACAGTATACAAGTGTACATGTAGCTGGATTATGCTAGAAAGCTAAAAATATTCACTTCTTACCATAAATACGATCATTTCAAAATAAATATACTATTATATATCGTCGCATCCGTGCAAAAGCATATTTTGATTTTGCAAAAACATTGTATCTCGCACGAAAACGCTCCGTGCAAAACGCATCTCAGCCAGTACTTGTTTTATCTGTAGTATCCAGGCTATTTTAAGGTAGATACAATTTTTACAAATTCAAGCTATTTTAGGAGATACATGTACAAAGTATTTGCACTGACACGATGCTATGTGTTTCTGTCAGGTGCTACAACCCTTGGTGTAGATGTCATCTGAATAATGCCCACTGCACACTGACTACTGTACATTTTCTTTTAAACCAGTGAAATGAAAATAGTTTTTTGTAAAAACATAATCTTTTGTCCTTCGTACATCAATGGACCAACTGACATAAACGTACTGTATTTAAATATAATTCTTTTTAAAAAATTAATAAATAAGTACAAAATAACACAAAGTGGATTCTTTCTATGAACTGTTTTTTTAAATCAAGTCAATGAAACTAGGTCAATTTTTGTTGATGGAAACTACCGATGATTTTCCCTTGTACGTTGTATATGATATGATTGCCGCTTCCTCGTTTGATTTTGAAGTTACATATTCAGTGTCACAAGACCTCGCTGTAAGAGATTACAGGCTTAAGTAAAACCGGCAGGAAGTGTGACCTTAGGACCACGCTGTCTCTAGTAATGAGTGATGACTGAGAGATCCTACTGTACAGGGATGGACGTAGAGCGGGGGGTAGAGTAGGGCTGGATGCTGATGATAGTGACCTGTGAATGGATACCCAGTATGGGGGGAAGGCAAGGGAAGTGGTAAGACTTTGGGCATACAGGGATGGCCACAGAGCAGGGAGGAGGATTGTGTCTGCTGATGATAATGACCAGTGAATGGATACCCAGTATGGGGGGAAGGCAAGGGAAGGTGTAAGACTTTGGGCATACAGGGACGGCCACAGAGCAGGGAAGGAGGGTTGTGTCTGCTGATGATAATGACCAGTGAATGGATACCCAGTATGGGGGGAAGGCAAGGGAAGTGGTAAGACTTTGGGCATACAGGGACGGCCACAGAGCAGGGAAGGAGGGTTGTGTCTGCTGATGATAATGACCTGTGAATGGATACCCAGTATGGGGGGAAGGCAAGGGAAGGTGTAAGACTTTGGGCATACAGGGACGGCCACAGAGCAGGGAAGGAGGGTTGTGTCTGCTGATGATAATGACCAGTGAATGGATACCCAGTATGGGGGGAAGGCAAGGGAAGGTGTAAGACTTTGGGCATACAGGGACGGCCACAGAGCAGGGAAGGAGGGTTGTGTCTGCTGATGATAATGACCAGTGAATGGATACCCAGTATGGGGGGAAGGCAAGGGGAGGGGTAAGACTTTGGGCATACAGGGACGGCCACAGAGCAGGGAAGGAGGGTTGTGTCTGCTGATGATAATGACCAGTGAATGGATACCCAGTATGGGGGGAAGGCAAGGGGAGGGGTAAGACTTTGGGCATACAGGGACGGCCACAGAGCAGGGAAGGAGGGTTGTGTCTGCTGATGATAATGACCAGTGAATGGATACCCAGTATGGGGGTAAGGCAAGGGAAGGTGTAAGACTTTGGGCATACAGGGATGGCCACAGAGCAGGGAAGGAGGGTTGTGTCTGCTGATGATAATGACCTGTGAATGGATACCCAGTATGGGGGGAAGGCAAGGGGAGGGGTAAGACTTTGGGCATACAGGGACGGCCACAGAGCAGGGAAGGAGGGTTGTGTCTGCTGATGATAATGACCTGTGAATGGATACCCAGTATGGGGGGAAGGCAAGGGAAGGTGTAAGACTTTGGGCATACAGGGACGGCCACAGAGCAGGGAAGGAGGGTTGTGTCTGCTGATGATAATGACCTGTGAATGGATACCCAGTATGGGGGGAAGGGGAGGTGGCAAGACTGTGGGGATACTAGTATGGCCATCAAAGGGGGAGTAGGACTGTGTGCTGATGATAATTACCTGTGAATGGATACCTGGTATAGGGACAAGGGAAGGGGGTAAGACTGTGGGTATACTAGGATGGCCATAGAGAGGTTAGGGGGAGGTAGGGCTGTATGCTGATGATAATGACCTGCATTGTGTACCCAAAGGAGAGAAGTAAGAGGGCGGAAATGATCTTAGTGAGGGAAAAGAGATATATCTATGGCCATAATAGAGGGCGATAGGACTGTGTGTTATGATCATGCCATGTACATGTATGTGTAAAACTATACCCAAGATGTTGGGGTGGGGAAGGGAGAGTCAGCAGGCCCCTTGTAAAGGATCTAGACCTTATGGGGATCATTACAAAAGAGTAAAAGGGTTTACTGCAGGGAAGAAAGAAGGGATACAGAGTGGGTCAGAGGTTGATCATAGAGAAGGAGGTAGGTAATCTCGATGGTGATACCCAGTTTGGGGTGGGGTGGCCTTTAGAGTTGGAGTCAGGAGAGGGAATACAATTACAAAATGAGTGGATACAGGTTCCCACTTTGGTGTACAAGGCCCAATTTCATGGCGTTGCTTACCACTGAATTCTGCGCGTACGGCACCACGTAAAGAGTGTGGTTTGCGTATCGAGTACTTGCAAAGTAGTCATTGAGGGATGCAAGAGCTGTTGACACCCACTCATTAAAACCCTCACTCCTAAAGACGCTGATGACGGAAAAGGAGGCGTGGCACATTTGTCATCTTGTCCAAAAACAAGAGCAAGTTGTAGTCGATGGATGATGATGATTGATGATCATATAATTCACAGGCGATTCTAAACCATGACAGCACTTCTAATCCAAATCAATATAAACTACAATGCGCACACACAGCAGCAGGCAGAACATTTATGTTTCACATTCATCGTGTCCTCAGAGAATTATATCGTTGTGTAAGCGCAAAAACTTTGTATCTCATAAAACAGCACTTACATGTACGTTAAGCGCAAGTTTGACATTGCTAAAACATTTGATCTTACTAAAAAAAGCCCGGATGTACACACAAAACAAGTACGCGCCAAGATATTAAACACAATTTTTAAAGAGCATTTTTGTAAATCAAGATACCCATTTTTGCATTGATGCGAGGATATCGTCTGTAGCTTACTTTACCTCGGTTTCAGCAGTGATGGGGCATGTGTGGCTGAGAAACTCCACAAGCTGGGCATGCTGTCCAGGATGGAATGAACGCCCCTTCCCTTGACTGTACAACCACTCCCCTTTCAAACTGAGATTAGAAGGAAACAAGATAGAGATGTCAATGAAGTGTCCCAACTCGAAATTCTGAGGATCAAGTTGGTAAACAGGACATTTGGTGCTTGATAAGCTGCATGGTGTAACAACCTCCACCCCCCTACCCCTCTCTCCAATTGTGTCTACATCGTGTTCTCGGAATCTCAAGAATTCTTTAGAGAATTTTAGGGGGGATATTTCTGTACAAGAGAAAAAAAGTGTGTTAAAGTATGGGGGAAACAATTGGGATTGGGTGGGGACACCTTCTGCCACATATCAGGCATGGTATAAAACAGAAAATTCCAAGGCCCTCAATTTCCAATGGCACAACTAAAGATTCTCAAATTTGTATGGTTTTCCTCAATTTGAACCTTGACTTACTTTTGGCCATCGGGAAAGTGATACATTATGATCAAACATTCCTAAAATAAGACAATGTCTAAAAACGACTAATCCTAGCTGGCAGGAAATGAAGAATTTTTCAAAGTCTAAATAAAAAAGGAAATCCAACAAAAGGAAATCCAAATGCATCATTCTAATTAGCAAGACAATTCACAGAAATTACAAATGCATCCCATGTCCACACATGTATTGATTGTCATCGTGCACTAGTGCAGTTCCCTGTAGACTCAGTAGTAATGAAAGTAATTTGGCAATGCTATGAACGGGACCAGACTATTTCATTCATTAACCCTCAGTTTGGCTAATATTGATTTGCATGGCGCTGAGCTTGATAGCAGGCTGTGCCCTGCTGTGGATGCAGCAATCGGTAAGGATATCAAAGAGCGGTGACGAGGTCTTAGACGTCAGTTTTGAAACTGGCAGGGTAGTACGATAAACGACCTCGTTTTCACTCGCTCCTTTATCGCATGATCCTGACTCTGCAATGTTTTAAACGGCCATGTCAGACTAAGTCACCACTCTTAAGTTCCCATTCATAAAAAAAAAACTTCCGTTAAAAGCATCCAGAAACCTTTAAAAGTAAGGAGCATAGCTGGGAGTTAAGCCTTAGCTCACCTCGAACCTGCGTTGAATTTCTATATGTGTTGAGTGCTAGGTACCTCCTCGCACAAGTTTTGAACTTGCACGCTTAAGTTTCAAACTTGCACGAGCCAGCACCCTTCCAACCTAAATTGCGCTGTCAAATTTGCACAGCTACTTGAGTGCACTGGGGTCAGACACAGGTTGACAAGAGGAAGCTAATCAAAACATTTTTAGAGCCTTTTGAGTGACAACATGGCAGATCAGGATTTAAAGGCTCAAGCGTAAAACCACATGCCTCGTCCAGTTTACTAAATGCGTATCAGGGGTCGAATTTGGGGTCGAAAATCTAGAACACCACAAGGGCCTGTAACTCAAAATATTTACTGCACCAGAACTTTTTTTACAAGACCAGAATCAAAATGAGAAAAAGAACTTCCTGACACAGGAAGACAGAATCAAAATGAGAAAAAAACTTCCTGACACAGTTTAACGCTGCGTTTAGCTATTTGAACAAGCACTATATTTGTAAGAGACAACTTTATCTCATTTTGTCTTTAAAGTATACTTTTTTTACTTAGGCCTAAAAAAAAAATATATGTTGGCCTAAAAAATAATAATTATGTTGGCGTAAGGCCAAGAAAAAATACATGTAGGGTAGGTACGAAGGTTTTTTTTTGTCTTTTGTTTTAAATCCCAGCAACGAAAATTACATGTTTTAATGACATTGTTTAAGCCTGCGCAATTTTCTGCATGTTCGTTGTGCAAATCATTGTGCACTCCAAAGTTCCACGCGCGCTATCGTCATAAAATTGAAGAGAAACGGTCAGAAATGGTTTCAAACAAATTAAAAACTCATTTCGACAGATTCTAATTATTATTTTTCTTTCCTAGAAAACAAGCTCGGCCATATTTTAGAGTCAGTTGGGCTACGCCAACAATTTGTTCTTTTTGGCCTCAATAGAATTGAAAGGTGTTTTATCAGACTGGCAGTCAATGTTTGAACATAATTTCGTTTTTGTTCAAGATATTACAGTGATGTATTTGTTATCAAATTAAAAAACCCAAGACAGCCAGACTTATCTGGTCATAATTTTCCTGGCCCGAAACTGAAACTAGTGGCCTCCGGAGTAAAAATTCAAGCCCTGTACATGTACACCTAATCCACACACAAAGATTCTGTCATTTCCGTACCTTTCCTTCTGGGTGACAACATGGCCGTCCAGTATCTTAAGACTCAAGCACCAGTTGACAATGTACGGCCTGTAATCAAAACAGCTGAATGGTATTCTTAATGTCAAGGAAACTCATTCAATTACGCTGACTTCCGGGAGTACTGAGCAATAACAGTCACTCATGATTATAGTCCGGAAAGTCCAGGACAGCCAAGACTCGCAAACAAAATTCGGAGATGAGGTCAGCTCACAAGTGTTCATGGAACTGAAGGTGAACATAAACAGACCCCTTGCATTGGCCGCCATCGTTGATGAATCGTACACACGCGAAAGGCCATCATTGGCTGAGAGTCGTGCGCGTCGCATACACGCATGCACTTTTCCCATGGTTTATCATCAAAGATGGCGGTCGATGACGTCATGTGCAATCCATCTATTCACATGGAATCATCTGTTTCAGGTGAAATTCACCCAGCTTTTCAAACCAAATATTTTCTTTCTAAAGCCTTCACAAAAGACAAGGCAGAAACGTGAGGATGTGTGTGACATGTAAAATATAAATTCTGATATGAGGGCAACTCACAAAGTCAAAGAGGCAAAAACAAAGCAATTTTTGATGTCATAATTCCAATTGGACTTATTTGTTTTAGGAAAAATTAACTCAACTTTTTAACCAAATGTTGAATGTCTAAAAGTCAAAACCAAAGATAAGAAAAGTGGGAATGTGTAAGACTGGCAAACAAACTCTAAATTAAGTCTGACTCGTTGATCTTACATCTTCATGTAACTGAAGGTGAAAGAGTTCACTTAAACGTTCAAGAGTTCACTTAAAACCCATCTGCTTAGCATGTGACTGTTTTTTTAGCATTTAACATTTCTCCTGCCAGTTGTTTCACTTCATCTTGTGAAATTGTTGTCATGCGTTTTTGTATAATAATGTGTAGTTTAAGAAGTGTTTATGTTCTTTGAATAAGTTTCATGCCTGTACAGCGCATTGGGGTCTTGCCATGGACGGAATGCGCTTTACAAGAACGATTTATTATTATTAAAGTAAAAGTAATTTTTTGTCTTCTCGAACTCATTTGTTTTAAGTTGAAATTCTACAGCCACAATAAAACTAAGCGGCAGAAAAGTCAGGACAATTCAAACATGCAAACAAACTCTATGAGGCAGACTCATATGTACATGTCAGTGAATAAGAAAACCAAGTTATCTTTAAACTTCAATCTCCTTGCAATTAGTATCAATAAGGCACCTTCCCACGCCTCCAGGTTTCCTTTCCCTCGACACATGTCGAACAACGCTGTCTTTTGTGCGATGCCTCACTGCCGATGTTTTTAAAAAAAGGATACAAGTTTGAGGATGATGTTGACATAATGACGCACGGGTTGTTCATGATGGAGAGTTGCTGGAGTTGGGACAGACAGGAAAGATACGAAACCTGCAGGAAGTGAAAATACAATGAGATTAAATGTACATGTAACTCTAAATGATCAAACTGCATTATTTGATCCTGTTGGATTGAGGGCTGCAGGCCCTACATTGAGGCCAAGGAGGCCATGGCATCTGCTGCCCCATTCTTGTCCTTGGTGCCCCTTCGTTATCCATAGACTTTGAGACTTTCCAACAGTCCATTTCAAAATGAAAATGGCATTGTGTACCCCCCCCCCCTCAACTGTGTCTGTGGATCTCAAAATTCTTTAGAGGATTTACGAAGGTACTTCTGTACAAGAGGGGAAGAGCCTGTCGGAAAGAAAAACCTGTCAGAGGGGAAGAGCCTGTCAGAAAGAAGAGCCTGTCAGAGGGGAAGAGCCTGTCAGAGGGGAAGAGCCTGTCAGAGGATGGGAACATTTGAGGGGACTCCCTCTGCCACATACACTGTACATGTATTGGGCATGGTATCGGCACTTTAAGAGGTGTGACTAGGCTTGAAATACATTAATTTAGTCTTATTAGTGCAATGGTAATATTAAAATGTAAAAATGTTTATCTTATTTTATGTATTTATTTTATTTATTCTGGTTGTGAAGCCAAGGATTCTCAGCAAAGTGAGCTTAATCACTTTACTAGCCAAGAACCCCATGGAGAGAAGACAAGGAAGGAAGCTTCAGTTTCGGATGTGGGAGGAAAACCCCGGATAAGTAATCCAGGCAAAACCCACGCAATCAGGCAGGGACTGATTGAAAAACCCAATCCACATAGTGCCCCCAGCGGGATTCGAACCGGGGTCCTAGAGGTGGAAGGTGAGGAAGGAAACCACTACGCCCGGACCCGACCGCCCTTAGATGTAACTCAAACCATTACACACACAGTATACAGACTCATTGCGGATTGTGTTAATCCCTCATTAAAAATATCTTGATTCTCACAAAGTTTGCCTACTTTCAACAAACAGTTGAACGAAACTGAATAGATAAACTTACTAAGGTCAGAGTAGATATTATCTTTATTGCTTAAGCTCCCCCTCGCCCTCCCTCCCCCAGTGTTGACACTAGGTCTTTGAGTCTTAATCAAGGAGGCAGCAAAGTCCTCCTCGATCAGATTCAATAATGAGTTGAGTCACCCTAAGCCGGTCCCAACTACATATTTCCTTGAGACACTGTGGGTGGAGTTTGAGGGGCGCATCAACAAACTAGATGGGCTCATTACTACTCATAATCCTAGTCTTTTAACCTTTGGAGACTGTTCATTTCTGCACGGTCGTCACCAGACGCCCAGACATGGTTCAGTTCGTTAATTTGTTTAATAGATGCATGCGCATGTAGTTCGCACTTCACGCCACACACTGCAAAGTCACCCATCTGCACAGGCAATGATAGGCTTTTTGTGAACGCAAATACCCCGGGTGGCATGAGTTAAATATTAAATTCTTCACATGATTAGTTGGTGTACCAATTGGCTGCAGGTGCCCATAAATATACATGTAGATACAATGTCTGCACATTTTTTGCCAGCTCTACCAATCCTGTATAACACCTTTTAGATGCATTCAGCTACAACAGTAAAATGACTTCTGTGCACACATCCTTCAAAAGAAAGACAGTGAAGTTTGTTACCTCAGCCAAATCGGAGAGTTCATTTTCAGCCAGGGATAATATTTCAATGGACGTTGGGAAGTAGGCCGGAACGCTCCTTAGGGTTGTCAAGATGTTACCATGAAGCAACAGCGTCTGTAGCGAGAGAATGAGATTAAAACAAACCAAATTTTAACTTAATAATAATAATAATGATGGGTTCTTATATAGCGCTTTATCACGCCTCTAGGGGCAGATCAAAGCACTCGTTATGTGTTTTTCAACAGGATATGCAGAGCTATGTTTTGAGTTGTGAGACCCATTTATGTAGCACCTTCTAATGGTTTACAAAGGTGCTGTTGCGCATTCAGCTGCCACTGCCAGAAACACCAGGGCACGCGATTAGTGTAACAGGGTTCCTTTACATGCATTACACAACAGACGGGACTTGGCGGCTTTACGTCCCATCCGAAGGACAAACTGTTTATGGTTAAGTGTCTTGCTTAAGGACACACGTGTCAAGACCAGGACCCAAACCCACACTCTGCTGATCAGAAACACCAGAGCTTGAGTCCAACTTGAGGGTTGTTTACCTGCACAGGCCTGGTACATCATGGAGGCAATAGAGGTAACCGCCTCCATGCCCCTGGTCTTTGCCTCCGTGCCCCTTGATATGTTCCACTAGAAACTTATATGTCCATTATACTTTGCGTACATGTATACCACAGAATATAATGTAGGACATTTTTTTGGGGTAAGCACATGATGGGTGAGAGTTATTGCTGAAAAAAAATGTCTGGAACTTGGAACTAATCATGCTAAATGTTTGGAGGTATGTTGAAATGATGGCATTTCCATCTTTTGGTAACCCCTGGAGTTAAACATTCCAAGGAGATTCTGAGAACAGTGTCCACAGCAATAGAGAGGTAGATCAACGAGCATGATTTCTTTATATTGGAGGAAAAGAACAGTTACTTTTTTCACCAAACACACAAAACAAAAATCTGAACAGCCCAAAATTTATCGTCCCTGCAAGCAGTACACAACAGCATATTCTGTTTTTGAACTAAATGAAGACTGTATTGTGCAACCTTGTCATTTGTTAATCATAATTAACCACATCCACTAAGCACACATTTTGATTAATGTCTCTATCATTCATTGTTTGTACAGTATATCTATCACGCTGATCATTTGTGTCACATCAAACGAGGTACGTGTATACACGCATGCCTTTTGTTACACATCCCCAACATCACAACATGCACACAGTGAAATACCAATCTAAGTTTGTTGTGGATTAGATATTAATAGATGAACACAAACCATACATTTTCAAGAGCAAGTCTTGATTTTTCACGTGATGTGCAATCTACATATTTCATAGAAAAGGTCTATTTCATACATGTTCAAGTACCACACATCATAAGGGCCATAGTAACACACAAGGCAATTCACAGGTACCCTCATCCAGCCAGGCAACCACCTAGAAGAAACAAACCTACATGTACACATTCAAATCTTTCAATCATTTTCTCGTGGCCAGGAAGAAACTTTTTTTAGAAATGATGTCTCCTGTGCTACCGAATGTGTTACCTTTTTGCATGCACGATTCAGTGCAGTTGGTTTCCTCCAAGCTGCCTGTAAAAAGTGCCGTTTGTGACAAGGCTTTAGAATCATAGAGACTTAGGCCGCGTCCGAATTGGCAGCTACGGCTACGGCTCTGGCTGGATTGCCACATGCGTTGAAGTATAGGATGTCCTTAGCAACCCCCTCAGCAACAGCCGTAGCCATAGCCGCCAATTCAGATACAGGTTTAATGTTTGGGTGGAACAAAGAAAAACTGATTAGAGCAGGACTTGAACCTGTGACCTCCGGATTCACATGCCGAAGATTGCAGGTTCAAGTCCCGCTCAAGTCAACTTTTTTCAACCCAATGTTTTCTTTTTTTTCAATTTACCCAGTCAGTTTCCCTTGTGGTTTACTACTTGGCTTTAATTGTTCAGACCATCCCTAATTGAATGGATTGATGTGTTATGTGCCTCATCAATCCATGGCATGCTCCAGTTCCAGCCCCTCCCCCAACCCCCTTGGAGAATAGGCCATGTGTATTACTAAGCTCTTTCCTGTATACACCTGCGTGTATCTTATCGACGCTGATCGGCGGGGCGTGTTTCTCAGCAGACGGGATCTGTTTTCTGTCTTGGGTGGAGCCCAACATTATAATAAGAATGACTGGATTATTGTATACGCAGCATACCAGACACTAGAGATTGTTTCAAAAATAGCAGGGCCCAATTTCACGGCACTGCTTACTGCGGAATTCTGTGTTTATGGCCCATATAGGTTTACATGCTTTATAGGGCAGCATAAGAGCAGGATTTTGCAGTAAGAGAGCAATGAAGTTTGGACCCTGGGCCCAATTTCATGGAGCTGCCTAGGCAGGAATAGTAGATAAGCACAAGGATTTATGCTCATACCAGAATGAGGTTACCAGCCAAAGTCATGAAAGTACCATGTCACGTGTACCATTTGTGACTTTGTGAAAACGAAAAAAAGAACAAGTTTTGCCTGAAAAGCATGCGCAAACTGATGCACATTGAGACATTTCGCGGTAGATCACTTTGTGAAAATACTACGCTTCCAGATACATGTACACATGTAGGTCACTTTGTGAAAATGCAAATGTCATACACGCATGAAACTGTGCTGTAGCGTTTTGTAATCTTTAGTAAAGTGGCATGTCTAGATATAGGTCACTTCGTGGAAATACAAAATGGCAAATCTAGTGATACACCGTTCATACTAATTAGTGTAATTACAAAAACCATTAGGTATTAGGTACTGAAACTTTCTGAATTTGTTAACAGTAATAAGTATACAATTTGTATAAAAACCGATTTGTAAAAATGTGTGGTTTCTGACAGATAGGTCACTTCACGCTACCAGCGACAGATTATGAACCTGATTTTGAATTTGTTGCTACAGTAATTTAGTAGAAGTTTATCGTTTGAAAGTATGGCCCAAACAAGAATCAACAGGAAATTAGCAATCAATGCAACAAGGCATGTACATGTGTGTATGGCTATTCTTAGATCAGTCAGGGAAGGGGGGAGGAAGAAGGGGGTGAGACAGGAGAGCTATTTTGAAAGCCCCTTGAGCATTTGCAACTTTCGAGTTTGAATTTACACAAAGAGCATTTAAAAAGCCATTAGAAAGCATGGTACTTGAGGGCATTTGTGAAGCCACAAGCTGCAACCTTAATCGTATGCAATATATACAGGGTGCAAGTAAAAACTGGCCAGCCGGCCAAATTAGCATCTGGCTGCTTTGTGTTATCACTGTGTTGTGAACTGTGATGTCGTTCATGGCTGCATGTTTGCTTGGTCCCAAGTCAGGTAACGGAGAATCACTGCCATCAGAAAATACGGATGAGAACTGACTATTCAAGATGCTACAATTCCGGCCATATCTCGTTGGGCCCCCCGCCCCCCCGGCCCCCGTTCAATGTTGGCTCTCATTGCGCAGTCTTCTCTGTTTATGTCACGGTACATGTTTATTGTCACGTGGCCTATGCATGGCCCAAGCATTTTGGCCGGGATTGTAGCTTTGTGTTTAGGGTCGAAGAATATTTCCTTCCTACAGAGGGGCCAAGCCCATTTGATCATATATGCCTTACTTGGGATTCCCTTCCAGCATATTTCTGTTAACTATTAGAATCCCTTCAAATCATAATAATGAACCAAAATGTAGTATAAGCCATTTATAAGATCTTGTAACTTTTCTTTGGAGTCCCTCACGTAAAGGGAAATTACATCATTGGTAATTTTTTTTTTGGAAGAGAATGTGGATTGGCGGGGGAGGATTAATATGAAATATCATTTACATTTTTTCATGTGTCACTGTCGATTAAAATGAGAGCAAATGGTGATGATTTGAAGCTGTCAGTCAGACCTTGTTATACTAAAACTCACATGTTCAAATGATGGTCGGCCGACCATCGCTTCAAAATGACACATATGTGCATATTTCTTTAAAATCAAATAACTTCTGGTAAAACAATTTCATCAGATACTTGGGTATAATATGTGCTTTCAGACATGTAAGTTATTTTGTAGTAACTTGGGAAAAAAAAGTACATTTGTTCATGTTTGCAAACGATGTAGCCCTAATCTACCATTATGATTCAACTCCCCTCAGTGTCAATGCACTAGTTGTGTAAACTTTCCTCCCACTTTTTTTGGTTGAAGGAAAAGTTATTGTTCATAAAAATTATTTAAAGTAAGTGGCCTGATGTTTCAACCCTAGCAGACTCTTTCTCATCAAAGGCTAAATGACGGTACTACAAACATAAAGAGGTATACTGGTGTAACGAGAGCTGTCAACAAGTGGAAATAGATGACAGAGATAAAAGAACCCACAGAAAGTTATTGTCAATCCAACCAGTTTTCTGTTCTGTACAACCAATGGATGGATAAATCCAAATCATGAATGAGATTTGTTTTGTGTCAGGATTCAGGGTTTTACAATCAAGTACCCACAACTAGCAGTGTAGATTAAATCAATCCAGACATACCACAGTAGACATCATACTGCATCAACTTTTACCTCGATCCCAAAGTTCACAACTGCCTGTTAAAAAGTCTGTGCATGAACCTTTAAAGGTACACTGTAGGGTCATAGATTGGTTCTTGTCAGTGTAATGCTGATTTATAGGCAACATCTTATATGTCATAAAGAAAGAAACGACAAGTCACAAGTGAAAATTTCAACTGAATACAGCACCACTTGGTAAGAAAAAAAAAGCAACAAAACTGTCACGATATTTTCAGAAGAACGTCAAATCCATTCACATTTAGCGAGGTGACAGCGGGTACCAACCGCATCTCTGGCCGCAGCATTCGTGAACAGACGCCAACTCTCAGAAATCTAAAACACGATTCATGCATGAATCGTTTCTCAGATTCAAATGTTTTGGGGTAAAAAAAATTCCAAACCGTTTGAAAGAAAACCTTTTCTTTTAAAATAGTTTATATTATAAACAGCTGCAGTACTTTTCACTAAGTAAGTTTTTATGGTCGTTAACTTTTGGAGTATTTACCAATCTATGGCCTTTACCTTTAAGATGAATCTGTAGCCAAGACGGTAACGTGATAAAGCACTTAATTAGTCTGCACTGCATTGACTTCCCTAAGCAGGTGCATTGAGTGGTTTACCCGCTAACCCTAGCCTTCTTGGCGCCCCTTACCTTAAGACCTGTTAACATGGAGATGTCGCTGACTGAGGAGATACTGTTGTCAGACAGATCCAGATGTTTCAGTTTCAGATTGCTGTTGAGGTGGTCGATACCCTGAAATCAATGTCCAAGCAAAGGTACAATAATACAAAAAATAATAATAATAATAGGGGGCCTAATAGTAACAATAATTACAGTGTATATTCAGTTTGCGGATACACAATGTGTGTATATCTACTCTGCTGTGTAGATTTGTTCTTAGAGAATTTACGTTATCTTGCTATTTATGCTACTGTTGCGGATTAGATTTTGGAATTCGGTTGGGACTGTCTCCGGAATTCGGAAATCTACTTGGCGGCAGTGGAGTAAATTGCAAGACAAGTTCTCAAAAACAAATCTACACTTTGTAAACAAAATCACGCACTAACAACATTAAGTAAATCAGAAGAAAAAACAAACGAATGATTCATTCAGATCTAGGTAGGTTTTAAGTAATTTCTGAAATTGTAAAATCATGCTAGCAGACTTCCTGTGGGTGTGTGTGTGTGGTGGGGGAGATTGTTCCATTCCTTTCAAACTTTCAAGTAGCGTGGGCTATTTTTGGTGATACAACGTTGTTCTACTGACACAACAAATTGATCTTTTAGTGTAGTACTATACCGCTATCAAATTAAACATCACTGGTTACTAACAAAAGTATACATATCTTTGAACAAAAAACAGAATTGTAAATATTTTTTTTTTAAATGTCAAATTTGAGCAAACCCATACTCAAGGCTGCCCATAATGGTGGTCATTCTTCTTAAACAACAGAAAGGTCTAAAGCAAAAAGCAATGTTGTTTCTCAGGCTTCACCCGAGGCGTGTCTCGCATTACAATGTATGCCTACTCCATGGATTGTACTGAACAAACCGCTTTAGTTAAAGACATTGCTATGTAAACCCACTCAATCCCTGCATAAAAGACTTGGGATTTAAGCAGCCGCAAGTCGCTGTAGCCAAATACAGAGCCAGTAGTAGCCTCACCTTGATACTGTTCCCAGATAGGTTAAGCCATTCCAGGTTGAGTAGATCCCTCAAGCCCTCTATTGACTGGATGCTGTTATTGGGTAGGTTGAGTACGCGTAACGTCCTGGTCTTGGAGATACCGCTCATGCGGACTAGGCGGTTACTGGCTATAGAGAGCTGTATGGAAAAGAGCGGGATCACAGAGACTCAATAAAGATCTTTACAGACTCTTGACTCCAAACAGTGTTAACTCAGCAATCTTCAGGGTTAATGGTACATCATTTTTTTAGCGCACAACTATTCTTTACGACAATATGATAACAAAACTGCATGCAGCACACATAGAGTTTTATCAAATTCCTTGCAAGATTGGTCAGTGAACCAATTGGCTGCAGAGAAAAATGAGAAGGCTTGACACGGCTCAAAGCAAAAACTAAACTTGCCTGCAAAGATGGCATCTATCTGGTCTGCAAGGTAATCAAATACACTGGGGACTAATTTGATGGGTGGTGACAATTTGTTAGAAATCATGAGACAGCGCTTACTGCAGTACAATCAGGGTTCTTTTGCTTACAACCATCACAATGCTAAAAAAAAAAATCGCTGAATTTCTATGCTAGAGCGTTCTCGCATTTTTCTGGAATCCTAAGTCACGTGAGGTGGAGGGGAATCCTTGGTCAAGTCAAGTCAGGTTTGACAGGGAGGGAAAGGAGGCAATTGCCTCCATGCTCCTTGTCATTGTCTCGGTGCCCCTTGAAATATTCCACTCAAAACTTTAATTTCCCTCATTGAGGTGCCCTTAACTATGTAAAAACTGCCTTGTCCTTCCAAGAATGGCAGATCAGGCCTGGTTATGTGTGCCTACATGAGAAACTTCCCCACCATCTATTACAGAAGGCTGTCGTCATGATCAAAGCAGGCCTGTTCTTAAATGCAGCAGCCAACTGCCAAAGCCGTAGTCCCACCTCTCTTACCTGCTGCAGGGCGTGGAAGTCCTCCAGGTACTCAATCTTGGAGATTGCATTCCGATCTAGGATGAGGGTTGTGCAGGAGGTAGGTGAAGACTCGTCGGCAGTCTGCTTCACCCGGTCCAGTCTCTTCAAGCTTCTACCGGATAAATCTAGAATCATCATATTCTCTAGAAAAAAAAAACAAAGGTTGGAATCAATAACAGACAAGCATTGCAAGGTAAAATGTACCTTTGTATGAGTTCAGTTTGATTTCAACATCGTTTTATGGTCTGTAATTCGCAGTATTTTTTACCGCGTGAGGGCGTGTGTGACTCAAATTTACATGGTGTGATAGAAGTAAAACAAGCAAATTACTTATTTGGCCATTTATATTTTATGAAAACTTATTACGGGTAATCAAATTAAGATAAAACTGTCATTGTGATGCAAGGAAATTCACCGTTTAAAGTGCTTCTATGCAGTCAACAATACTGGCACTTTCTTTATTATGTTGGTATTATGTACATAGAGTGAATTTAAGCCCTGTTACTGTCGACCGTGCACTCTCCTGCCCGACCTTTCAACTAGCTCTTGCCACAAAATGCCACAGGAGAATGTTGGACTGTGGAGATGGTACACAAGCTATTGGGTTTCCACATACATTGTGTAATACCGGCTGTACAAATAGAAGAAACCCATACAGCCAATGCTAGCCTGGAAGGTGTGGTACTTTGTGGCAGTCTGTGGTGGGTTTCCACATACCAGCTGTAAAAACAGAACAAACTCATACAGACAATGCTAGCCTGGAAGGTGTGGTACTTTGTGGCAGTCTGAGGTACCAGTGTCAGCTGCACAAACAGAACAAATCCATGCAGCCAATGCTGGTCTGGAAGGTACATGTGTATGGTACTTTGTTGCAGTCTGTGGTACCAGTGCCAGCTGTACTTGCAGAACAAACCCATATAGACAATGCTAGCCAGGAAGGTGTGGTACTTTGTACAAACATAAGAAACTCTTCACTTTGTGGCAGTCTGTGGTGGGTTTCCAAATACCAGCTGTACAAACATGACTAACAGAAGAAACCCATGCACTCAATGCTAGCCTGGAAGGCATACTGTATGGTACTTTGTGGCAGTCTGTGGTGCTTTTCCACATAACACAGTTGTACAAACAGAAGAAACAAATGTACTTTAAAATACTAGCCTAGAAGGTATGGTGCTTTGTGGCAGTCTGTGGTGGGCTTCCACAAACAGAAGAAACCAATAGTACTTTAAAATGCTACCCTAGAAGATACATGTGTATGGTACTTTGTGGCAGGCTGTGGTGGTTTTCAACAAATAGTGTTGTATAACCAGAAGAAACCCATGCACTTAATGCTAGCCTAGAAGGTATGGTACATGTACATTGTCGCAGTCAGTGGTCATGGTGGCTCATCCAGTGCTACACAAAGGCTTGATTGATACACTCATTAGCAACACACCATAGGAACGATCACCGTTAATTTCTAAAGACTATATTTGTGTACAATGAGGCTGGTTTTAGACTGTAGCAATTAAATTCTTAATCATGTAGACAGCAAGCAACAAAGGACTCCCTGACATGTCTGGTTTGGTTGCTGGGGTAGTTAAACCATACATGAATAATGATAACAGTCGTTGGGGAATAAGGGAATTGCTTTCAATCGGGTGAAATTATCATAACAGTACTTTTTTGAGTCATTATAAATCAAGGGTGTGGGGTGTTGTGGCCGAGCGGTCTAGGGCAGTGGACTCAACTTCCGTAATTTACAAAATGTGGGTTCAAATCCGGCCAGGTCAGTCGCGAGACTTGTGTCCTTGAGCAAGGCGCTTTATATTATAATTGCTTCTCTCCACCCAGGAGAACAAATGGGTACCGGCGAGAGCAGGGGAGTAACCTGCGATGGACTGGTGTCCTGTCAGTCTAATTTAATGCCAATGAAACCGGATATAAACACCGGCCTGATGAGCCATATTGGCTCAGGACAGACTTTACTTCTTTTTCTTTTTTAAATCAAGGGTGAAAGTCTTTGCTGACAAAAAGGCCTGAAATGAGAGTCAACATTTTAGGAAATGTTGAAATGTTATTATTTTGGCTTACTGGCCCCAGTCCTTCTGAATCCTTTGACGATTGGATATGCAGGGCTTGAATTTTACACTGGATCGTAGTCCCGAGGCCAGTGATTTTAGTGTCGGGCCAGTAAACCTGTGACTTGACAAGTCCAGCTGGCTTGTGTTTTTCAATTTAGTAACAATACTTCACTGTGTAATAACACAAGCAAACTATGTTCAAATGACTTTGAGTTTCAAGAATGTCTTTCAGTTCTCTTGAGTGATGAAGTATACTTTAAACCAAGAAAGACAAAATGGGATAAAACTTTCCAAACATGCCTCAGTGCTTGTTAAAATAAAAAAAACATAATATATGCAACAGTGTCCAGGTGTCAGGAAGTTTTTTTCTCATTCTCTTTCTGGTCTTGTAAGAAAATGTCTGGTCTTCAGTAAACATTTTGAGCTACAAGCCCTGCAGTCTTGTGGATTTCCCCTTCCAAATTCTAGCCCTGATATGGATTTGACACTGTAAGCCTCATGTCATGACAAGTTTGCAGTCACAAACAGCTTGCACCTAAATGTGGGCTCTCTACTCCACCAGAATTTTTTCCCCACGTCTTATTCCTCATGTGGCCAGGAGAGAGGCCTTCTCTTCTGGTTTTCAAGAAGAGGCTTACCATGGTCACAGCCCAAGACACTCCAAATGATTATGTTGGTTTTATTATTACCGTACAAGACCTAGATATATTTAATTCATTTATGAAACTCCCAGGAAGCTGATTTAGTTAATGGACGAGTTATTGGTTTCCACTATTAAAAAAATGTATAAAAGTTAGAATACAAATTACATTCATATCCATCATTCAGACTGTGCAAGTCTTGCGCAGATTATAAACTTGAAAACAAAACATCAAGCGAAATCAAATCTTCTTTGCTAAATTCTAATACAAACTTCTTGACAATGAAAATACTTATTGCAATTTTGTATATAATTTAAGTTTCGTTCTCATGCAAATGAAATAATGTTAAAATTTACACTGAGGCAAAATTCAAACTTGGGACGAGGAAATTTGTTGCGAGACGAATTAGCGCTAGAAGCGTGTGTTGTAAGAATGTTTGAAATGCTTGTTTCCTTCTCAGAAACCCAAAATCCCCGAAAACCAAATCACGCCCAAATTGGTGCATTCATTACATGTGTAGATGATGGGCAAAATTTGTAAATGTTTACACGTTACCGGAAACTGAGGTCAAGTCTTACTCTCACATGCAGGCCTGATGCAAAACATGATCAGGCATGATATTTGGTCATTAAAAACAGTTACGAAACTTGTTATTGAGTACATGGGCTGACTTACATACATATTTTACAAACGGTGTAAGGTTTAACAGATTTTTTCAGGCTTTTTAATAACAATTTTGCAGATTTTTCGGAGGGTCTAAACATCGGAAATCAGACTTAAGAAGGCCTGATGCTTCGCCCTTGAAAAGGCAATGGCACCAACCAAGGCATTTTCTCCTTTGTAAAGGACACCTCTATAAGGAAATTGTATTGAATTTCTATTGAAGGAACGTTTCAAGGGGCACCAAGGCAATGACAAGGGGCATGGAGGCAATTGCCTTCGATGCCTTAGTGAAACATCAGGCCTGCTTAAGTGGGCAAATATCATGCCTGAACATGATGCATGCATTATAATGCCGTCGGACAGAAACTTTGAAATGTTTTGGTTTTGTTGTCACTTCAGAGATCGTGTTGTGGAACTACAAAAGGGAACAATTTTCACTGAACTGTATTCTGAAACAGTGCCATAAACTTGCTGGTCATTTTATTATTAAACCTTCTGATGTAATAACAGGTTATTATTTGAGGGAGGGGGCAAACATGGTGGCCTACTTCCAATGCGTGGAGGTACTGTAGCTGTAATGTACCGTATGCGGTCAGTTGCCACTTGCAATGGGCATGGTACGTGCACTACATGTAGGCCTATTGTGTTATGAGGCAGACCAATTGCTCAGCATGGGTTTTGTGTCTGCGCTTTGCTCTTGAATCTAGTTGTTCAAGAGTCTGGTGGAAGACCTCGTGTTGATTTGTCACACTTATCCCCGCGAGAAGGGCGCTATCATCCACCAACCGCTCTCACGACATGCACCGCCCCACGAGAACAACGCGTGTCATGAGAGCGGTTCGTGGATGATAGCGCCATCTCATGGGGGAAATTTGTGGCAAATCAACACGAGAAGGTCTTCCACCGCTACTAGCTGACTAGATGTTCACCCAATCTTGCTTCTGTCTCTACCCAATCCAAGTCTGTGATTAATACACTTTATACGCCTGCTATTTTCAAATTGTCTTGAATCCAACTGGTTCCATAGTGTCCCTGAAATTCCCAGCGATTGATTAACTCACTTCACTTCAAGGATTCCCTTTAAACAACGAACCAGTGACAGGGAGCTCTCTAGTGTTATTATGACTCAAACTGCTCAGGAAATCCTCAATTACTCAATAATCACCTTGAGAGGAAATTTCTAATCCATTTACTTTTGAATAAATTATCAATCTTTTTGTCAAGGTAAAAACAATCTGACGTTAGCTCTTTTTCGTATAAAAAGAGCCTTCCATCAATTAATGTTCCAACATGAAACACATTCAGAACTCCATTTGAAATGTCAACAGTCTGGAGAACATCTGTGTACCGTGTAAATGACAAGAAACATGATAAAGAGGACCACTTTGCATAGATCTGTGTCACGTACTCACGTTAGCAGTTTTTCCAACAGTTGTAAATTTTTTGAGTTACCTGAAACCACCCAAAAAGTGTCTCACCATGAGAATGGACATGCAGGCTTAAATACATTATTGAAAATAATTTGAGATTATTATTAGTGTTATTGCAGTAGGCCCTAACCTTAAAATTAAAATTGTAAAAAATTGACAGAAAAAATTGGTAACTGTTTCAGGCCTTGAACTTTGCTCTCGGAAGGGGCACAGCAATTTTCCTCTGGTAAGGGGCACTCTATGAGGAAAATGTAAAGTTGTATTGGAACTTTGCAGAGGGCACAACAGCAAAAGCACAGGGCACCAGGGCAAGTGCCGTGGGTGCTGTGGGTTATTTCGAGGCCTGCTGTTTTCCTAATTTCGATGGAAAATTAAGGGCGATTTAAAATACAAACAATCGATCAAATGCAATCGGAAAATGCCCACTTGCCAGATGAGTATATTGAACGGAAAGTACATCACAGGTCTAGAATTACAGAGGGCAGGAAGGCCATGGTTTCTTCTGCCCTGGTCTTGCCCTTGGTACCCCTTTAAAAGTTTCCCATAAACTTTAAGATATTTCCAATGGAAGTGCCCTTTGTAAATTTCAAATGGGCTTGCCCTCTCAAAGGCAAAAATTCCAGGCCTAAAATCAGTTAATGAAGAAGATCCAAAGACTGGTCGCAGAATGCGGATTTGAAACGGGTCCTTTAAGTACGATGGAGTTTATCCACGAGTGAGCTTGCATAAGAGGAGCCGGATTTTGACCTGTGTTTAAAGCTAGGGTCATAGTTTGGTAATGACCCTGAAAAAAAAATGGTGGATAGTTTTTTTATCCGAAAGCCTTCTCTGATAATGGTAAGTATTCTGCAAAATTTCTTCATCTGAAGTGCCCCCGATGAGTGGAAATCAATCTATATATGTCACAAATTTGAATCTCCAAAGATCGCCTACATGTAAAGGCAACTTTTTGAGTTCAAATTTCCAAGGTGGTCATTCGTGAATGCTGCGGCCAGAGATGCAGTTGGTACCCGCGATCACCATCTCACCAAAAATGGATGGATTCTAAAGTAACATACATGTAGCAGTTTTTTTTACCTTTTCTCAATAAGTAGACACTTTATTCAACTGAAACTTTCACAGAAGACTTTTACATGTACACATGTATTGTATCTTCCTTGATAATTTTTCCTTAAAAAGAAACTGCATTACGTCAAAAAACAAAAACAAACGATGACCCTACCTTTAATAGGAAAACAATGAAGAGTGGTTTTACGTTCTCACAGATGTCTGTTACTAACCAGTAAAGAGCCAAGGAAGTAGAACTTGAATCAGTACGTTTCACCTGCGCTTTAAAATCCCACTTTTAAAAAAAACTTGCCGACTTTTCAAAATCTATGCGAGGCTCCGAAGATCCAACAAAATTTACCTTCAAATTCCGCGTCTCCAGTGTAACGATCCTCGCCTGCCAGTTGCTGGTTAATCAAGGAACAAAATGACAATGTCCCAACAGGTTCCATTATATCGTTCACCAAGGAAAACGCATTACGTAACAACAACCAAAACTGCTGATGCCAGAACCCCTGGAGTCTGACAGATCACAAACCGAGCACCATGCTGAAAGAGTTCTCAAAACATGTTGAATTACTTTAACGTCTGTTGTGACTTACGAACCGGTAAGTTTCGTCCAAGAATGCAACACATCACAGACTTTGAGAAGACCTTTCAGAATTGCGTAGAGAGCTTGCCAATAAACCAAGAAGGGAAGGGTAAAAAAATGCCGGCACAGTATCAGGATGGAGGGTAGATGTCGCCAATACTCTCTGGGAAGTAGAGTTACTTTTAGTCATCGTCATGCTAATGCATGTCTGCACATGTAATACACATATGTACACAATGTACTGATTACATGGACCAGCTCAGCTAGCCACGGTTGGTCAGGTGGGAAGAAGGAAAGGGATTGGGGGGGGGGAGAGAGACAGGAGCATCCATAATTCAGAGTAGGGGTGGAGTTTCCTTCACGTCAACAACTTCAATGACATCTGGGCCTAGCTAATGTGATGTTACTAGATTAAATACAACTTTTGATTGGACAGGGGTACATTTGTACACTGTATGTAATTCCAAATGATGAAAATACATATACATGTACAGTTCATGGGGTTTTTTTTAAATGGGGGATGATGTGGTACATTTGTAGGCCTACAATATTACATATTTACAAGTAATTTATCTTTAAATTTGGTTACTCGTTAAAGACCTTAATATCTGAATACTGCATTTACTAAAACGTGTTTGAATCAAATCGGTGCCTCGAATTTGGGGGAAAATCCACAACACCATAGGACGAGTAGAAGACCAGAATTAAAATGAGACCAAAACAAATTCCTACACAGTTTAACAACTGTTTTAATTTGAACGAGCACTAAGAGAAGATTGATCTCATTTGTATCACGGGTAAGAAATCTTCAATACTCAACAGAACTGAAAGAGGTTTAACAGACCGAAAGTCAAAATTCGAACAAAACACACAAGGCAGCCGGACTTGTCCATTCATGAGTTTACTGGCCTGATGCTAGGCTAATCACTGGCCTTTTGAGCCTACAGTGCAATGTAAACTTCAAGGCTCTGTTAGCATACGTGTATTTTTGAAAATGATTCAAAATTGAAGCAAATGAGTCCTGGATTTGATTTCACAAAGCACTGAGATTCATCCTAAGATGAGGTATCAGTATTACACAGTGATTTCTACTGTGACATCATACTTTGCGTAGCAAAGACTTATATAAATGTACACAGTTAAATTCAATCTTAGTTCTTTGTAAAATCGAGCCCTGGATGTGACATTCTTAAAAGTGAAAGCTTGACAAGTGAGGCGAGATCTACTGTAAAAATGTCATCCACCTGAGACTTTAAATCTCTCCAAGACTTGTATCAATTTATTGCTATCTATGTACTGGCACTGTACATGTATGACAGTGTGTACAAATGTACAACCAGTCCTCACTACATGTATCTCCAGTGACCACCTGTGACCTGTGATTTTTAAACATTAATTTTTATTTATAAAAGCAACAAAGAACATACAAAGACCCAAATTTCAAAGTAAGCATCAAGCGGTAAAACACCAGTAGTTACATAGAACCTTGAGGACATGTATCCAGAAAACTCAAGTATAAAAGACAGATCTGTGTTTAAGCACTACGTTCTTGGCAAATTGTGGGCTGAGTAAATTTTGCTTTGATCATCAAGTTTGAATTGTTATCACCTCATTCATTTCATCAGCCAGGGGAAAACACAGTGCTTTCTTTGACAATAGAAAACAACAAAAATGCAATAGTTGCCGGTAACGACCTCAAAATTTCTGTAGCAAAAGGGGGGCCCTAGATACAAAGTCAAAGTTTCCAATTGACACACATGTACAAAATACATGCTATACACATTCATGACATTATGTAGGCCATACACGCTGTACATGTAGTGCTCGATGCATCACAATTTACAGAGTAATTTTACATGGACTAACTGCAGGTGTACAAGTGTGTACATATGACAGTGATTGGATTCTGATCATCAATAGCCCCTTCTTGCTACTGGTGTGCTAATCAGGGACTTCCAGCCTAATTTCCACACTATTGGCAGTTTCCTCCAAGAACAATGCATTAAGGCATACGTTGTGAAACAGAAAATAAAGAACATGTGACATTATAGACCAACTTCCCCACACCCAGGTCCCTACACTGTACACCTACAATACCTGCTGTGCATGGACAACCGGAAACAGCTCACATTTGGCCTACTGTTCTTGCTACCGTTTGTTTGTTTGTTTGTTTGTTGGGGTGTTTGTTTGCTGTTGTTGTTTTTTGATTTGTTTTCAGGGGCATGGCAGAGGGTAGCAGGGAGGGGAAGGTTCTAGAGGGTAGACAAAGGATTTTTTGGGGGGAAGGGGGCCATGGGGGGAGGGGAGAGAAGAAAACTGAAACAAACCTGTGATAGACACACACTGATCATGCCTATTAATTGATGACTCCAGCCCGTGGAAGGGGTTGAGGTTCGGAATTTCAAGTTTTGGGATATGTACATGTAAGCCTACATGTAGAATACAATTAACATCAGGTCCTACTGGTATAATGTAGCAATGTGTAGATTTGTAAAGAAAAGTTAGATTTTGTACTATTTAGCATTTCAGTGTGTACAAGTTTGAACATCAATTTTGATGTGCAGTTTGAGGAAACTGTGAATGGCGGACGGAGTTGAAAGTGTCCATCCTACATCGTACATACAGTATGAGCACTGTAGTCAGGTAGTCATGGTAGTCACTAGTGTAAGCACGGCAGTGGGTGTTTGTGATTAATGTCAGACTGTATTATGTAATGCCTGATCCTCCAGACAGTCAGACTGGAGGGGTTGCACCAAACCATGTGTTCATATTTTGCAATTTTTTAATAACTTTAAAACTTACCTTTTTTTTCATTAACATAAAATGTTAATTGCACCCAATTTTGGGAGCATTGGAAATGTTGAGAAAATAAGTAAAAAAAAAAAAACTTACCAAATTTGGACACATAGTTCAGTTCTATGACTGTATGACTGTCGGGATGTTCAAGGGTGTACAATTATCACAAACTACACATCTTCATGGATTGGTAATCTACATTACATGCTTTCATCATGGTGAGGTATTTTTCTTTGGTACAGGGCAACTTTACGTATGTATGAGGGAAAAATAAAATGTTCTAATGGAGGGTGTAAATGGGACATCAAGGCATTGACCAGGGACATGGAGAGAAGTAGGCTATCAGAACCTGCAATGTTATTCAATTTATTCTCCAATGGTCAAGAAAAAAAATCAATGTTGGAAAACAAATAATAACATGGCAATGTCTTTTTAAATTTACCCTTTGAGTTGTTCCTCTGCCCCTGGCCATCCCTTGGGCCCAGGTCTCAGGGTTTCTCAAAATACTATTGTTGCAAAGGCGATACAAATGATAGGCTAGATCCAGTAACTGGGGTGCTGTACTTCCCTTGTTTCTACAATTTGACATCTGTGGCTAGTACGACCACTTTGTTCTACTTTGCCTTGCCTTATTGTCTTCTCACTTTGATATTCATTATTTATTGAATTCTGTGATTGTGATTCTAATGTCCTAGGCTTTGTTTTACATGTCTTTTTTGTTCCGAATAAAGACACAAATTATAATCCAAATTTCGAAGAGAAAAAAAAACAAAAACGGTTACTGGGTCTGCATGTACGCCTATTGTGTGAACGTTAAATCAACATGAAAACAGCCTTGCCGAAGTGCCGAAGTGCCGAGTTGCACTATTGCTGGGTCACATTGTTTGCAGAAAGTTTGTAAATGTAAATAAAAATGTGGGGAATTAAAAACAAATAACCGGTAAATAAAACAGTAAATAAACAACTAAAAATGTTTTGCTTTTGTTTTGTTTTGTGGTTTTTTACCTCAATTTTTTTAATAAAAAAAGAAAAATTTTCTTTTTGGGGGGCACTTGATAAGCATCCACTGGTCATCCTACAGAGCTAGAGGAGATTAATAATAGAACTTAGATTAGAAGTTGTCAAAATAATACTGTAATTTAGTTCCCAGCTACGTACTGTGTGTACGCGTCAAACAAAGAGGGTGCTAAATGATCTGCTGGCGAAACAAAGTTTCGGATGATGTTACCGTTTCCAGTCAGTAACTAATAATAATTAAATATTAATATATTCAACCATACATAGAGTCTAGAGAAAGGAAATTCAACAGCCACAAAAAAATAAACATGCTGCACACACCCAATGCCCCCCCCCCTAACTTGCTTTTTTTTAACACATAATTCCTAACCATAGTTACATGTAGTTTACACGGTTTAGTTACGAAAATTATATTTCATGAATTTCTATGTAAAACATTGTTTACATTTACATCAGACGAGCCTACGTTACACTTCACACAGTTCAGATGTCACTGTCATGACTGTCTCACCACAGTCACAGTCACTCACCACAGTCACACTCAAAACAGACAGATTCAGACTGCAATGCCAATGTGGATGATTTCCGAGTGCTGTGCTGACAATGAATGAGTAATGACATACTCAACTCTCACTCACCACAGTCTCTCTCACTGTCTGACTGTCACTACACTACTCTAGTCTCAGGTCAGACTTAGTATTTCAGAGAGTCCGTTGTTTTCATAACGTATCAAAATCTCTGACTTATTAACATCAAACAAGTGTTTGTAAACATGCAAGCAGATCCTGCACGGTCAAGGAGCCACCCTCGATTAAATAATATGGGTGCAGTACATAAAATACCACCCTAAAAAGACCTTGGCCTACCTTTTTCTTGCAGACGAACGGGTTGACTGTCCGCCATTTTGAAGATACGCGCTGCTAAGTGTACAAACACACCACATGAGGGCGCAGTTTATTGTTTTGATTTGATGCAGACATTACGGCTCGGGGGGGGGGGGCGTTGAGGCTTCCACGCTCACTTTTCTTGAAACACAATTATGCACACTAACTTCTATCTAGCCTTATGGCCCTTTCCACTAAAACATTCATTACATCCCTCTTCCGATCATATGGGAAATTAACATGATCTGAAGGAGCTTGATTCAAATGAGGGAGCTATCAGAAAAAAAGTTTGTACACAATTGCCATAATATATGGGGGTACAGAATCTCCCCCACAGGGGCATTGGGGTGTCCTAAATGAGTGACTTTATCTCAAGGAAGAAAGAGACAAGGTTAAATTTAAACATTGTGTTGAAACAAGTAATCTATTTATTCCTGCCACATAATTACTATTATTACAATCACTACCGCGATGGCGTTAGTCACAAGCATTATCAAACCAGTGAGAGGCCAGCAAAGTTGGCAACATTATCTCAAGCCCGCCAAACAGCGTCTGTGCAATTGCAAGACTGCAATCCACCCGTAAAAACCCCATCTCGGTCCGGCAATACTTGTTTTTCGGGTGTCATCACACAAAATGTTGTACATACAAGAGTTTCAAAAGAGTCGAGCTCAACAGTAGAATGATGAACTTAATGGTAACACATGCAATCCAGTCAAATTTTTGCCTGTTTCTCCATCAACGCTCACAAGTTTTCGCTAACCGTTTTCATTGGTTTTCTAATCTTTTCAGTCTAACCATGTAGTTCCCCAAGTTCAAAATATCGTTTACTTTAGCATTGTTGTCTAGCTTTTAATACAATTCAGCCTCGTTAATAATATTGACTGTGAAGTTGAATAGTCAAAATGTGTGCCGATCTATTATATACCCAATACTTCTTGGCAATTGTATGCTTTTCATGCCATTTAGGGATTAACAAGCTTGTGTTGGTTGTGTTTACACCATAGGTATTGATAAATATCAATACAAACATTAAATATTTGATATTACAAATTGCCCAGCCCTGAGGAGGGGTCATCACTAAGATTCTTGGACAGAGTGACCTTCTCGTGTGGAATCTGCACACACACAAAAACATTATTTGCCAACAAAACATGGCTCATCCATCTGACTGCCGGCCTATGTGGATTAACAGTTTTTTAACTGATCGAATTCAAAGGGTTTTGTTTTCGAACTCAATTTCTGATAAAATTCATACTAGTACCGGTGCTCCTCCAGGTTGTGTGCTGCCCCAGTGTTATTTTCAATGCAGTTCAAGTGACTACAGAATCGGTGATACCACATGTCACACAGATAAAATAGCTGATAAAACACCTTACCGACAGGTTTGACGATTCTATGATTGGCGAATCTTCTTGGTGTGATCTTCGTTTAGCACTGAATGTGTCCAAAACTAAAGAAGTTGGGTTTTTTTAATTCCGTAAAAGAAAGACTGGTATTGAACCTATTTATACTAACAGTACTGGGGTTGAAATGGTTCATTACTTTGAATACCTTCGCAATTCTGTTGACAGAACTGATTTGAATTGAAAAACAAATAGACCTCCTAAAGAAACTTGTCGCTAAGGCTAACCAGAGGATGTTTGGAGTTTTTTTCTTTTTCTCTCTGAACCTTTAATCATTCAATATTTGCAATGACATTGTATAATATCTTTTTTTTTCAAATTCATAGTGTGACCCAATGTATATTAACACTTTCTGCATTATTGTCTGGTATGGTAATCTTATAACCATAGACAGTAACAGACAGGTAAACGGTATTTATCTCTCAGCTTCATGACATTATGCAATATCTCACCCATCACTCTTCAACAATTTATCAACAATTCAGGAATAATTCGTTCTTCAAAAACGCACAATAAGTATTTGGGAATGTCATTATTCATGCCTAATGCTACCTATTCAACTCTAAATTCAATAGATAATCCCCTGCTTTTTGTCCCTCATATCTTTTTTCCTGGCATTCATTCACGGTTTTTGAAGGCCTACTTCGTGCTTTACTATTTGGTGGTTTTAATTTGTTGGTCGTAACCCTCGTAATTTTTGACGGCTGCAAACAAAATAAAGACTCTGTCTCTGAGTGACTTGTCCCGTAAATCTCTTTTTAGATACTCTATACTCTTTATCTACTTCTTATCTATTTTACAAATTAATAGATATGTGTGCGTGTGGGTGTGTGTGTGTGGTTATTATTATTATTATTTTTTTTTTAAGATGCCCACTCGATGTTCATGTTTGTTAAGACTCAGTTAAATTAGAGAATTCACGAATCACAAAACAAAACAGTAAAGACTTGACGAAAATATTACGTTTTTAGAGTGGACTTAAAGGACAAAAAAGAGGGTGCATTTCGAATATAATGAGGCAGTCTATTCTACACAATGGGTGCCGAGACTGAAAAAGCACGCCTGCCATAGTGATTCTGATTAAAACGAGGTTCAACAAAGCGTATTTCAGAGGAGGAGCGAGTGACAATATAACTTTCTCTAACTCTCAAGAAATCCGACAAATAATCAGGTGCTTGTTTATGTAAGATTTTATAACCTAAAATAAGAATCTTGAACTCAATACGCTGTGCCACAGGATACCAGTGAAGACTTCGGAGAATAGGAGTGATATGCTGATATTTTTTAGTCCCTTGTTCCTCAAACCCAGCCGAAAAGTGGAGGGGATAGATTTTTGTTTCTTCTTTTGTTCCAAACATTAATCGTCTTCTTGTAAAATGTCGTCAGTTTTTAAGTACAAAAAGTAGCTGAACACTTAAAAGAATTACGCACACCAGCAAGGTTACCAGCCAATATAACATCCCACATGTACGATTTGTGGCTGGTATTCTGCTCAATTGTGCTTATAAAAAAATTGTTAAGCAATATTTGCTGCTTTAGCAGCTCTATAAAATTGAATAACATAGAAACAATGGAAAGACAACGGTTTGTAAACTTCCAAATTGGGTCATGTTTTAGACTGCACCGCTCCACCAGATTATGCAAAGCTTGCAAAGGGGGAGGGGTAACCAATGATAGATCACCTTTGGACACCATCGGCAATTTTCTGTCTTCTTTTCCGAGTCCAGCTGCAGCTTTTGGATGAAGTCATTTGTCAACCTTCAAGTACATGAGCGCTAAAAGAGGAATCAAGCCCAGAGACTGCACCGCCCCAATGAAGATAAACGCTCCATCGAAGTTGCCGCTAAGGTCGTAGAACAACCCTGAAAAAAAAAAAACACGAAAGAAGAATCTCGTCAGGTATGTTGTGACACAATGAACATAAAATATATCTGTGACTGAGGTGCGTGGCTGCTTAGGAACTAGAACCAGCAAGGGTATTAACTGGGACTGAATCCCAGTGAAGGCGGGTGGTGGACACACTGGCAATCAAGACCTATTACTTTGTAATTATGTTAAAGTCTTTACAAAATACTAGCAAAAAGAAAAAGATAACAAATACCGGAATTTTTTTTTGAGATAGTAACGTTTGCAGTTTGTGTAGAATCAGCTACTAGGCCTACACTATACAAACTCCCAGGTCGGAATTGACCGCGATTTTAGGGGTGCGTTTGCGGTCGTAACCAATAGCTGTTTTGGTTGACTTGACCATTGGTTAAATAATCAATGGTCAGTGACCGAAATAGTTATTGCTTATCAGCCGCGAAAACGTACCCCTGGTCTCTAGGGGCCTGACCCTTATCTGGGTCAGGCTGACCTAGGAACTGGTTGAGATTCTAACTTGCACTATGTGTCAGTTTGACCCCTTGTTAGGTTATTCCGAGGTCGTTCAGACACAGTACTAAAGTCGATTTTAAGGCAGTTTTAACTCATTCGGGTTTAACTTTGTGTGTCTGAACGCTCTTAAAAACTTAACCGAATCGGGTTGAACTCGGATGAGTTAAATCGGTCGGCGAGGGTGGTTTAATGCTAAACCACTTCGGGTTTATCTTTTATTAGCACGGTGTGTGGACAAAATGAAAATGACAACATCCGGTTTAACTCACAAATATGTCTACGTACACCTCAACGTGCGCCCCAACAGGGCCGTGCCACTGATCTCTATTATACTGTCAGTATAATAGAGATCAGTTGGCCGTGCGCGTGCTTTTGTGAATAAACCGGATGTTGTTGCGTTGGGTCACGGTGCTGTTTGACCTCTTTAAACCGAAGATAAAACCGTATCGGGTTTAACTTCGAGCTGTCTGAACACAAGATAGCTTTATTTTTTACGACCGCCCCCCCCCCCCCCCGCTCGTAAAGTTAAATCGGTTCGGGTCTAACCTTTAGTACGCTGTCTGAACATGGCCCATGACCAACATTCCCAGTCACACTGACCCAGCAGCGGGTTAGGCACCATCACGGGACCCAGATTCCCGGTCAATCTGACCCTGGAATTTGACCCTGGAGTGCAGAGAAATTAAATCGAGCATTACTTACCGGGGAGAAATACTGTAAACAACCGTACAAGACCCGTTTTTACTCCCAGCCAGCCATATAAACCAACCAACACTTCTACACCAAGAATTTGCTTGAATAGAAGATCCTGTAGACAAGTCTGAACACCGAGACAAAACAAAATTAAGAAAGATGACATCATCATCAGCCAGTAAGAGTTCAGCCAAGGAGTTGCGCAGAGCGTAGCAGATGATATGAATGTCATTACAAACATCGAACCCGAATAAGACTTGAGCAGTCGGTCCACGATGAATCCCTGAACTAGTGTCGCCGACAGGTTGCCAACTCCTGCAACGGTGACAAATATTGTTGCATCTTCGGGAGAGAATCCTTTCGATTGAGCCATTGACACGAAGAAAATAACCCACATATCCATTGTGATGAAGACGGTGGAGTAAATGACTGCTGCTGCCCAGTAACGCGGATTGCGAAGTAGATTCAAATCCAAGTTGTTGACTACAGACTTCCACAATGAGCTACATCGATGGTTGGTTTCATGTTCAGATTGATTTTCTTCTTGTTGAATCTTGTGATAATTTCTCAGGTCAGGTGTCCTCCTATCAACAACGACCATGAGGGCGCCACATACGGCAAGATGAAACGAGATTCCTCCAATAAGCATCGTCGTTCCCCTCCAGCCGTAGGTATCCAGGAAGAGTTGGATGAGAGGTGCAAACAAAAGGAAACCTAAGGAAGATCCCGTTTTAGAAATACCGACGGCTGTTGCAAAATTTGTGTGAAACCGGTTAGCGATTGCTGCTTTGGAGAGACATTGTGTTACTCCAAGTCCAGGACCTGTATGAAAACAACACAAAGTATGCTGCTGAGTGTGTCACGGTCTTGAGGAAATCCAAAGTAATGACAACACCAGATTTTGAGTCTGGTGCATTAGATTGTTCGATCGATTGGGTGTCCAGGTCCTGGCATGGTGACTTTTCACCATCAAAATGTTGTAGACGTAGCTTTACTGCCTGTGAGTTTTGAATGATTTTGTAAAATGACGTTGCTATAATGTTTTCTTATTGATATAATACAACTAACGGGTTGTGACTTGTCTTTTTTGTTTCTTTCTTTTTTCCATATTTCTGGTATGGTGTGATTGTTCCTGTTTGCATCTTCTGACAGAAACTTTTCCCAGATTCAAATTGGGGGGTGGGTAAAAAACTTAAAAAGTTTTTCCATAACCACATTACTCCGAAGTGAAATGTTTCTCAAAATGCTGTTTACTATCGAAAGCTGATATACTTCTAACAAGTAAGTTTTTATTGTCATTTTTTTAAAGAGTGATTTCCAAACGTAGATACCTTCCCCTTTAAATCGTCTGGATCACCTTTGGATAGAGATTTTTTTCCCTCTGCTGTTTGGCTATCCTAGGCTAATGCTACTAAGACTAAAGAGCTTGTCATTGACTTTCGCAAAAGTAAGCCTGAGCCTAGTAATATTGTGATTGATAACAACTGTGTTGAAAGGGTTAATACATATAAATACCTTGGAGTTATGTTCGATGATAAACTGGATTGGAGTGCTCACTTAGATTACGTAATGAAAAAGCTTAACTCTCGCATGTATTGTCTTCGTAAAATGAATGCTTTCAGGGTCAGTAATGAAATTCTTGTTACATTCTATTTATCAGTGATCTGTGGGGTATGGAGTTATTGTGTGACGGGCTGGGGTGGGAACGCTTTGAAAAGGGATAAAGATGGAATTGATCGTCTGGTGAGGAAAGTAGGGAGAATGACGGGGGTGTGTTTGCAGTCGGTGGACTCTCTTCGCCAGGAGCGGAGTCTGTTTCGTCGTATTTTAGACGATAATAGCCACCCGCTTCACGGTGAACTTACTGATCATATTATTCCAAGAAGTGGTAGGATGAGACTGCCGGCTGCTCGCACTAACCGTCATCTTCGCTCTTTTGTCCCCATGGGTATTACGTTTTTTAACGCTTTGTATAAAAGATAAGTGCTGGTTCACAATTTTTGCATATTTTTAACATAAATTATTCTCTATATTTTTATATTGTTGTATATACATGGCCTGTCGGGGTTTATTTGTTTGTTTTTATTTCTTAAATCCTTGTGCGTTGTTTCTCGTGCTTTTTTTTTTGTATCTGCCTATTTTTACATTTTCATATTTGGTGGTTTTTTAAAAACTTGTGTGAGCAGTGCAATTTCTTCTTTTGGAGATCAATAAAGTTTTCTTATGTCTTATGTCTTATGTCTAGGCTTAGTTTCTGTAGTCCTAATAGGAAGTTCTCAAATTGGTAATGTTTTTGTGCTGCCTGGATGTAAATAAATACTTTCAGTTCCCCGTATAAGATCGTTTCTTATATCAACAATTTCAGGAGTTTAAACAAAATATTCTATCGAACTCATTATAACACTCACTTGCAAGCAACGTTAATATCAAAGCGAGCTGAACAATGCTGGATGATAACGATCCAGCAACGCACGCACCACCGACCATGAACCCAGACATCATAATGGAGAAACCGGTTCCAAATCGCCGTCCAAATAGACCAGCAAAAGGAGCTAAAATAATAATAATAGTAATAATAATAGTTATAATAGTAGTATAGTAATAATACTAATAATAAAATATTACAATTCAGACTGATCATGTTATAGAACATAGGCGTCCGGATGTTGCAGTCTTAGATAAGACGAAGGAAGAAGATGTGTCATCTTATTGACATAGCTGTGCCGGGTGATATAAGGGTCGCTAAAAAGGAGACGGAAAAGATCCAAAAGTATACCAAGACCTGGCCAGGGAGCTTCGTAAGATTTGGCAGGTGAAAGTGAAAGTAGTCCCCGTGGTGGTTGGAGCACTTGGCACCATTCCCAAAGCACTGGGGAAACATCTAGAGGAAATAGGGACAAATGTGAGGGTAGATCTGTTACAAAAAGCGGCGCTTTTGGGAACAGCGAGGATTCTGAGAAAGACCCTTGAGATCTAAGGCTACGGGACGTAGCCCGACTCGAGGAGTTACCGGCACAGAGGAAAATGTGATCTTTCTTTTGCATGCTGTGATAAGATGAAATAGTAGTATATAGATACTTTTAAAATTATAGGGAAAGCTTGCATGATGTATTGATATCATTGCTTTATTATCCAATGCATTTCAAAACTTATCATAAATGGGTTATTAAGAGAACTTAAAGGTATAACAAAATGATACCTTTTGCTTTGTTTGAGTTAAATGCAAACAAAGGAAAGCGACGCAAAAGTTAAGGTTTGATGATCACAGAGCAAACGACGTACTTCGAAGTACTGCGGTTAAGGAAAAAGATATCACTTTTCATGCCCCAAAAAATTTGAATCTGAGAAATGTTACTGTCAGTATTGTTTGTCACGTTGTGCATTGGAATTATTCCTCCTGCGTGGACATGTTCGCTCCGAACTTTCGGCGATTTCTCAAAAACGCAACCACCTTTTGAAATGAAATTTTCACAGGTTAGTTTTATTGTTTATATCTACATTTGTAAAGGATTAAAACAATCAACCGGTTGCAAAAACCAAAGGTAAACTTTTATTCTAACATTTTAACATTCTTTTTTTTCAACTTATATTACTTTTGTTTAGTTTCATTTCTTTCTTTTTTCATTTTGTGAACTGTTTATTTTTGAGGATTTTTTTTTGGAGAGGGGCTGTGTTATGTTATTAATTTTGTTTTCTTTCATTGATAATTTCTGATTATTTGTTATTATTTTCATTTATTTATCTATTTTCGTTTTTGAACCAATGGCCGCCTATAATATACTACCATCGCTGTGCAAGGTCAACAACTACTGTATTTGTGACATGGAGCGAGATGTGCACCTTGGAAGCCATTTTGGGGTATGGTGGACACACAGTACAACACTATTAGGTTTGGATAAATTTGTCTATATGCACCCAAACCAAACAGTGCATTCCCATAGTGTCCACCATACCTCAGAAAGGGTACGTGCTATATCGACCTGGGGGTCGCCATTCAATTACAACATTGAGCATTTAGCAGCAAACTATTTGCCTAAGTTCTAGATATTAACGTAGTTTCGTTGCTTATACGATTATATTATAACGTTCAACCGCTTGAGTTGGAGGTAGTTCTGAATAAATTACAATTGGAGTCAGATATCACCATCAATCATCGTGATTATTTTGGGGAATTGTGTGTAGTCTGACAGAGGTTTCAAAGTTGCAGTCGGCGGTCAACTTCCTCCGGAGCAAATCTCATCCATTAGCCTTAAGTCCGTTTAGTGGCTCTAGATTGAGGAATACAGACATGAGACTCAAGTGAATTTTGTACACAAGGATTTATATTTATTCCCGTTTGGTATTTTTACCTATCACTCCCGCGGTGATGCCAGTTAGTGCAACTATCCATCCAGTGAGTGCGGTGGTTGTTCCAAACTGCTCCTTCAAAGTTGGCAACATTATCCCAAGTCCTTTGACGAAAACCGTCCAGACCACAAAGAGCGTCCACGCTGTCAAGACTGCAATCCAGCCTGCAAAACCCCCATCTGGGTCCGGTAGCACTGTCATGGTTTCCCCCTTGTCGGGTGTCGTCCTTCCTGTTAGCATTTCTGTTAAGTTTATACCAAAGATCGTACAGCGCTGCACAAAATAGGCCAATGTATGTATACCCTAGCAAAAAGCACTCAAGCAATACGCTGTTGCATGTGCGCGGTGTGTGCATATGAAATAATGAGGTCAATGTAGCGTGACGCAGAAGAGGGGTGGGGCGGTAAGCACTGAAAAACGTGCACGTTTTATGAAGATTTAATTTTCATGGTTTATAATCCATGATTTACAAATCAGGTTTTATGTTGAATTCAATTGTTATGGTTTATAAACCATAATTTATAAGCGTTGATTGTAAATTCATTGACAAACGGGGCCCCCTTGGCTGCAACTCCCTAACTATTTGGCCGGTTTTAACCATGGAGGTAGAAATGATTTAACCAATGAGACATCTAGGGATTGCCGGACAATTTGGTTAACGAGATAATCTGGTGGTCAGCAGTGGTCATTTAATGAATATTTATAATATACTTGTTCCCTCACATTCAACGCTTCATTGGGTCGAGCTATTCATTACAGGGGTGTTCCTGACCCGGATGTGTCAGAGTGTAAATAACGGCACCACGTTGGTTTCTTCTTGTGACGCCCATAGTATTTCCATTTTATTGTCATTTACGTAAATAATCAATAATGGTGTTTTCTCACCTGCTTCTACACCTCAGTCTGCTTTATACTCGTTGAACTGTTTGACTGTTCCATTTTACTCTGCCACGTGAAATGGAACAGTCCAGATTTCACCTCGTGTGATTATACTTGCCTCTGCTATAGTCTAGTACCCAGACGCATCATATAATGTTGTAAAAATATAACACTGTCGATGGTTATCTGTTGTAATACTACTTAGTAATAATATATTATTAAGGCATATCACAATATATACAAAATATATAAATTTAGTAAAACAGATCAAATACATATGAACAACACATATATATATATATCTAGTCATGAACCACAAGGGAAACTGACTGGGAAATTTTATTTAAATAGTTCGGGTTTGAACAAAGAAAAATTGACTGGAGCGGGACTTGAACCAACGACCTCCGGATTAACGACCGGCGCTCTACCAACTGAGCTATCCAGCCCTATGTTGGCGGTCTCCCTATTAGTCAATATCTTTGTTCGGGGTGCCAGTCAGAAGCCATACAACCGTTAACTGCCGTGTAGCCAGGGATCACACCCACGTTTACGATTCAACCTGGGAAGCGGCAGCCACGGGATCACCTTAAGGGGATGCGACTTTTTTATATTAAATATCAAGTCATGAACCACAAGGGAAACTGACTGGGAAATTTTATTTAAATAGTTTGGGTTTGAACAAAGAAAAATTGACTGGAGCGGGACTTGAACCAACGACCTCCGGATTAACGTACCGGCGCTCTACCAACTGAGCTATCCAGCCCTATGTTGGCGGTCTCCCTATTAGTCAATATCTTTGTTCGGGGTGCCAGTCAGAAGCCATACAACCGTTAACTGCCGTGTAGCCAGGGATCACACCCACGTTTACGATTCAACCTGGGAAGCGGCAGCCACGGGATCACCTTAAGGGGATGCGACTTTTTTATATTAAATATCAAGTCATGAACCACAAGGGAAACTGACTGGGAAATTTTATTTAAATAGTTTGGGTTTGAACAAAGAAAAATTGACTGGAGCGGGACTTGAACCAACGACCTCCGGATTAACGTACCGGCGCTCTAACTGAGCTATCCAGCCCTATGTTGGCGGTCTCCCTATTAGTCAATATCTTTGTTCGGGGTGCCAGTCAGAAGCCATACAACCGTTAACTATATATAATTAATAGGGGAGATGGCCTTAGTTTTCGATATAAACCGCCCCCATCCCAATATACAACAAGAATTGAAATAAAAATATAAAAAAAGGAAAACCGCCCTATCCCATTATACAGCATGGATTGAAATCAAATGAAAAAACAAACGATAAAAAATATATTTAAAAAAAGGCGGCAAAGAGAGAACACCGCAAAAACAAAGGAAATATAAATTGGACAACAAACCAGGGAGCAACAGACAAATCAAAAGATGGGCTGCCTAGGAGAAAATCAAAAGTGAAATAAAACACTATCACCCGGCAAAATGGTGTGTCATTCCGACCCAAAACAGCGACAACGACAACCAAAACAAAAGCACACGCAGACACACAAACAAAGAACAGCAAAAAGACGAACACCAGAAGCAGACAAACACGATGGAAACCTGGACAAAGCAAACTCAGTTTAAGTTATAAAGGTGATTTTTAAGTCCAGTAACAAAGTTATGCAATGGGGCACACGTAAACCTATCTACAATGCTAACAGGATAAGAACTCCAGTTCCTGACAAAAAGACACGGCATGGAGTATTTAAATGTATCGGTGCGAGCAAACAGGTGGTGAGAAGTTAACCTAGAGTCAGAATGTCTGTTATTAACATTGATCCGACTAAGAAAGGACGATGTCAAATAACCCCATAGCAGTTACCAAACAAGAGCTGCCTATACAGACAGTGCAAGTCTCGCGCGTATTCGAACATTTTTGGGACCACTGTGGTCCCACGTACATTGCTTTAACGCGTTAAAGAAACAAACTCACGTGCTTTAACGGATCCATCCCCGTGTTCAAATACGCGCGAGACTTGCACAGTCTATTATGAGCAAGTACCCCCGTCTGGCACGCAGTGTACTAAGATGAAGCTCACCTAGTCGTTCAAAGTAAGGTTGCTCTTGTCTTCGTTGATGTAAGATAAGACGTGAAGCAAACCTTTGGACTCTCTCGAGTTGATCAATGTGCCGAACTCTGTACACACTCCAGACTGGAGAACAATAATCAAGGATAGGCATAATAATTGATTTATACAGAGTAAGCAAGGTTTTTTTCTACAATCACCCATAACATGGCGCATAAAACAAAGAGTCTTGTAGGCCTTGGTCGTGACGTTTTTAACATGCTCGTCTCAACTTAGATTGTGCTGAACGTGAACCCCTAGTAATTTCAATGTATTCATCTCTAAGGTTGCTGCTTAGTCCTGGTTAGGGCCATAACTTTGCACTTCTGAGGATCAAGTGTGAGAGAATTTTTGATAGCCCAGTCACTGATGATGTTGAAATCAGTTTGAAGTTGAACAACGTCACTGTCAGACCTTATCTGTTTAAAAACAAAGTTGTCATCTGCATATTGATAGGGAAAGTTATTAAGATGTAAATTGAGATCATTAATATAAATATTAAAAAGTATTATTTACCAAAAACAGCCAACGCGTTGAAGCAGTCCAATGGTCCCTGTAGTATACACAATGCAAAACACCACGTGTGCTATTTATGTACTTAGTAATAACTTTCCCAATCACGGTTATTGATTGCATTTGTGCAACTAAACGAACATGTTTTGTTTGTATTAATTAATTATATCTTCCAATTCTTTGAATATCAGGACAAACTTCACATTTAGTATCTGCAAATTGAGAAGGTCAAATCTTTAAAAAAAAAACTGACAACCTGGTATGTTCAATCTACGATTTAGGCACGAAAAGTTTCCCAGATTACTGAGGGCTGGTGTTAGTTTGAGAATGCTGCGGCCAGAGATGCAGTTGGTACCCGCTGTCACCACGCGAAACGTTGATGGATTCGACGTTCTTGTGAAGACAGATGTTTTGCTGCTTTCTCTACAGGTAGACACTGTACTCAGCCGAAACTTTCACATGTGATTTTAATTAATCTTTCTCCATAATTGTGCCAAATCATCAAAACCCTTCCTTTCACAAAATACTGTACAATAGCTAAATCATCGACCTCTTAAACAGTCTGCACACAAAAAGGCAATCACAAAACCAGCAATCCAAAAGATGTCTCACCACTCTGTAAACAAAAGGTAAAATTGCAATTTAAAAAAATGTCCAACTATAGCTCAGTCTTACAGAGTACAAAGTTACACAATAGTTATAACAGGACAGTTTAAGAGCACAAGAAGTCACAAAGTATACATCTTTACACTGATAAAAATCAAATAAAAATACAGGAAGTTGAAAATCTTAAGAAATATAGACGTTTCACAATCTGAAGCACAGTTTGGCTCGAAAATTCTGTTCGTACGAACCAAAAAATGCACAACTGACAATGAATGGCTGCAAAAGCTGGGATATCTTAATATCCCAGCTTTTAATAAAAACTGTCAAATGTTAATACCATTCTACTAAGATGTTTATTACAATGAAAGTTGCATATATTAAAATCAAAGTATTAGACGTCGATGGAAGGAAGGCAAAAACAAAAGTGTGAACGTGATAGATTTCCACTTGTTTGTAGTTGTTGCTGGCATTTGCAGCTAAAACGTTTCCGACAAATGTTTCTCTGAAAAGAACCTAATGGGGTATAACAAAAAAATTACAACTTGAAGTAAAGGGCAAGTTCTCTGATTTTAAGAAAGTTTATAGGCTATTTGTGTTTGTTTGTTTGTTTTTTCCTTCTTTAATGAAGTTATCGTCAACCAAAGAAACCAGCTGATTTTGTTCTAGAAGAAAATTCCTCCACCAATATTTGACAGACATAAAAGAACTGAATGTTGAAGGACGCAGTGTGACTGAATGTAAAGATGTTGTTATTAAGAACGAGCAACGGAGTGTGAGTTTTCATTTCCCCTCATTTTTCATCTTGTTTTCTTCTCTTTTTCATGCCAGGATTTGTTCAACTTCCTGATCTAACACGTCAATCAACCTACATTTGAAAAATGTATTCCTCATATGTGCCAATCAACCAACCCTAATGTGGGTTGAGTGACAGATTAAAGATTGGGAATTGTTTTGTGAGGTCCCAGCTGTACATCCGTTTTGCATTGAAACGCTCCCCAAAAAAGGGAACAAATCTTTTTCTTTTTTTTAAGTTAAGAAAAAGGAAACGACACTGACTGACAATTGAAGCCATCTCCGTCACTCAGAAAGCAACGTTACACATTGCCAGATCAATTAAGGGCGTTGTTTACTTACGTATCGAACAGTTATTGACAACAAAGCATCTAGATTCATGTTCACGTTCAGCTGTTGTCGAAGATACCAACAACATTGAATAACAGATGTCATGATACCGTTTTATTTATTTTGGGCAAATATTTACACGCAATGTTTGATGCAGAGAGCCACCTGTTATCACTGGTATGAGTGAGTGGGTTTTCTCTATAAAAAGGGGACACTTTGTGAAATTGTTATCAAACAGTCATCATGGAGAACTTTGGCCTGATGGTAACGCTTGTGCTAAGCGTGCTGTTAGGTAAGTATTGCAATTGGTTTGGTTCGAAAGTGATTTACGTTGAAAGTAGCCATGTTTGTTTAGTGGAGCATCAATTGGAAAGGTACACTTGCTGGTGTTTTGCACTAAAACGACCAGGACATCAATGGGGGACTTTCGGGACCCCTGGTGGCAGCTGACATACCAGGTAAATCCATTGTTCTCGGTAATGTGGGCATGCTCAGAACTACGTTAACAACGGAAATTTACCTAAGAGTAAGTCTGCTGCCACCTAGCGTTCCAAATTCTCACATTCATGGAGCTGCTTGAGCCGAAAATTTTGCTGAACAATTTCTTTATATACCAAGCCAAAATTAGCAGGTAACCAGTCACAGACGGTGCATGCAGAATGGTATTTTGGCTGGGAGCTTTAGTCTGTGAAATTAAATTGGTTGTATGTCTGTTTCTACTGTTAATGCTTAAAGGTGTTGTCACACTTTGGTTGTAACCTCCGGAAAATGTTGGGTAATCTATATCAGAAAGCTTAGTTGTTATAGAGATGGTAATGGTAGTAAGCATCCTGTGAAATTATTCCTTCCGAATTACCCCCCGCTGATTACAAATTAATCAGTAAAAACATTTTAATCTGACAAACGATTCATGCATGAATCATTTTTGCAGATTTCTGAGGGTTGGTGTCCGTTCGCGAATGCTGCTGCCAGAGATGTGGTTGGTACCCGCTGTCACCTCGCTAAACGTTTATAGATTCGACATTCTGGTGAAAATACCGTGACAGTCTTTTTCAATTTTCTCATCAAGTGGACACCGTATTTAACTGAAACTTTCACGTCTGAATTTTATGGTATCTTCTTGATAATTTGTTTGCATATAAACCAGCATTACGTTGACAAAAACCAAACGATGACCATACCCGTTAAGCAGCTTTTTCAGATATTGTAATTTCTGAAAAAAGGTTCGCCTGTTGAATGGTTGACCTAAGGTTGAATGGTTGAACTTATGCTCTATAGTATCTTATCTCAAGCAGATGAGAGTGTATTTTGCAAATAATTTGTGAGGCAACTTCTGCATTTAAACGGATGTTTCCAATATAACCTGAACTCCAGTCATTTTTTAAGCGCATCTCAAGGCCATGAAATATCACCAGGTACAGGGCTCACTTTCCTGGAGCTTCTAAGCAGAAGTCTTCGTTTAGTAACTTTGTCCGCAAAGCAAGAATTTGCAGGGAACCAGTCATATAAGAAGTACTTAACATTTTCATGGTATTTTGGCTGGTCGCCCTTTTCAGTGTAGCAAAACATTTTTGCTAGCAGAGTTCGGTGCTTAATTAATAATTCAGCTCTACGAAATTTGGCCTGCTGGTCGGTTCTTCGAGTAGTATATTAATATTTGAAATAAAATATATATCTAGTGGTCTTTGGAACCCATTTGTAAAAACAGTTTGATATTTTCAAGAATGTATTCCGATAGAGAAAAAAAACGAACATAATTTGTGAAAAGAAGAAACCCTCATATGCAAAATGTTGACTCATTGGATATTAAAAAAAAATCGTAGTCTGTAGTAGCTGCGAAGGTAAAGGTACATTTTTTTAGAGTGGGAAACACTTTTAATTCTGGTTGGCACTTGTAACCAAGAGCTTATCTAATTTTTGCAAAGACTGGTATGCCCCTCTCACGACACTTTATGCCGTTCAGATAATCCGACGTAAAGGTAAAAACAAATACACTGTCTGCATGTAAACAGAAAGTTAGCCTAAAGCAACGAGTGGTACTATTTAAAATATTTAATAAAAAAAAAAAATGGTTTTTTTCACTTTCAGAGGTCCTGATTTCAAATATGGAGAACGGGGTGGGGACGGACATTAAATCGGGCGGGGTACTGCCCGTTTCCATATACCAGTTATGCCGTTGTTTTTGAAATAAATAATGATACAAAAAGTATTTTAAAATGCATTTGGGGAAAATGAGCTTTGGTAGTTTGCAAAAGATACTCGGATAGATGGTTCTAGGAACCATTTTGTAAAGAAAGCTTGGTAGTTTGCAGAAGAAATTATACATATAGGGCCTACTTTTAAATTAAAAATTAAAAACTGTAGTACTTGGGACATATCTGTAAAGATAGCTTTGGTAGTTTGTGGCAGAAGTCCTCATAAGAGCACGACAGTCCATCCGCATGGGAGACTGGTCCCTCGCTATTAGCTGAAGATCGCACGACAGGCATTTCAGTATCGAACAATATACAATGTAGAAGTGAAAATCATTTTATTTCATCAACGAAACCCTACTTCGTGAAACCGAAGGCACCTGGGGACACGCGGGAGGTGGGGGGGGGGGGGCAATGTGTGGTGCCCCCCCCCCGGTCAACATAACTGATTGATGCCTCATTTCAAGAGCTTCCGAAATCGAACATTCAGCACTCAGACTCATGTACTGTCCCTAAAACAACTACTTCCAACGGCGTTCGCGCATTTTCTGTATCTGCACCCACTCTCTGGAACTCTCTTCCTTTCCATATCCGAGCTACAAAGTCTCTGGACATTTTCAAAACATTGCTAAAAACTCACCTATTCAATATTTCTTATGATTGACTTTCTGTTTGTTATTTTTTACCACTTGTTTTTGCCGACACCTTTTAAAATTAAATCTGTTTTATTCAATGTGCTCTTATTTCTTTCTAAGCTACGTAATTTGTAATCTTTCTTGTTACTCTCTCTGTTTTTTGTTTGGTTTTTATGCGCCTCGGAATAAGTTTAGTCTTAGATAGATGGCGCTTTACAAGTTGTTATTATTATTATTGATTAATCGAAAGCATCGAACAGTGCATTCGGCACATTCATATGCAGAGTCGATTCACACCATGGGTGTTTCTTTTAACGTCCTGTGGGATAATGTGAAATACCATAATAAATACTATTTTAACCTCAGATGGATGCAGAAATTTTGCTTTAGGAAGTTTATCGCTTTTATCTATTTTATCATTGTGTATAGCTTATTGAATTTAAGATTATAGTTTTACTTGCCCTGTTTATCGTGAGCTGAATGCCTGGGCGATTTAGTTTACTTTTTATATCTTCTTCTTTTTTTTCTTTTTCTTTTTTAATTTGTCTTGCTGTTCTTTTAACAAACATTGATGACGAAAAAATAAAAGTTTTGATATTAAAAGTGACCAACGACAGTCTAAGGCAACCTCCCAAAGAGACAAACGAGATGGCCGACAAGATGACCAAAAAAAAAGATGATCAGCAAAATTACTGACAAGATAAACCAACAAAATAAGGCTGCGACTGCTAATAAACTCAAGACACTGACGATGGACGGACATGTGACACATTCGTCACCTTGACGGAAACCAAAGTTGATCATAATATTAAACTTGACCGAATTATTGATGTGTGGACATTTTTGTTTTCCCCTAAACAGCAAAATCCGCTGGTGAAGATGGAGATGTGCGTCTTGTTGGTGGCAGTTTGGCCTCTGAAGGAAGGGTTGAGATCTTCCACGATGGTCAGTGGGGGAGTGTCTGTGACGACAGCTGGAACTTGACCGATGCCAACGTTGTGTGTAGACAACTCAACTACCCTTCAGCAGATACAGCTTGGCAGAGTGCACACTTCGGCGAGGGAGATGGTGAGATATTCATGGATGATGTGAGTTGTGATGGACACGAGGAACGTCTTGAAGAGTGTTCATTTCCAGGATGGTGCATTCACAACTGTGGACATGGTGAAGATGCGTCTGTGACCTGTCAAATAGGTATGCTAATCAATGGTTTCTCGGTGTTAATTGTTTCATGAAACTATAATGAAAAGTTCACTAAGACCATGAAGTTGACTAGCTGGCATTACTTATAGTGACAAGTCAACTTCTGCATCAAAGGGTGCACAAGTGAGTACAGTATACATTCCCGGTCTGACTTATAAACGGTTTGAAAACTAGTCCATTCATTTTTGCGAAACAGGTAGTACATCTTATTCAGATGGTGATGTGCGTCTTGTTGGGGGCAGTGTGGCCTCTGAAGGAAGGGTTGAGATCTTCCACGATGGTCAATGGGGGACTGTCTGTGACGACAGCTGGGACTTAACCGATGCCAACGTTGTGTGTAGACAACTCAACTACCCTTCAGCAGATACAGCTTGGCAGAGTGCACACTTCGGCGAGGGAGCTGGTGAGATATTCATGGATGATGTTAGTTGCCTTGGAAACGAGGAACGTCTTCAAGATTGTTCCTTTCCGGGCTGGTGCATTCACAACTGTGGACATGGTGAAGATGCGTCTGTGACTTGTCAGACTGGTATGTTAAACAATGGTATCTCTGGTGTTACTTTCTTGTACCTAGAATATAAAATTAATGAAGGCCCAGATTTTGACTAACTGGCATTAGTTAGTGACTTGGCAATTTTCAAACAAACAGCACGTGAGTTTAGTAAACACAGTATGACCACCTACGGTCTGCCTTGTAAATGTTTGAAAATCTTGAACTAGCCTTTTATATTTTGGGCAGCAGATACATCCGATTCAGATGGTGATGTGCGTCTTGTTGGTGGCAGTTCGGCCTCTGAAGGAAGGGTTGAGATCTTCCACGATGGTCAGTGGGGGACTGTTTGTGACGACAGCTGGGACTTAACCGATGCCAACGTTGTGTGTAGACAACTCAACTACCCTTCAGCAGCTACAGCTTGGCAGAGTGCACACTTCGGCGAGGGAGATGGTGAGATATTCATGGATGACGTGAGTTGCCTTGGAAACGAGGAACGTCTTCAAGATTGTTCATTTCCGGGATGGTACATTCACAATTGTGGACATGGTGAAGATGCGTCTGTGACTTGTCAGACAGGTATGTTAAACAATGGTATCTCTGGTGTTATTTTCTTGTACCTAGAATGAAAAGTAAACGAAGGCCCGGATTTTGACTAACTGGCATTAATTAGTGACTTGGCAATTTTCAAACAAACAGCACGTGAGGGTAGTAAACACAGTATGACCACTAACGGTCTGCCAAGTGAATGTTTGAAAATCTTGAACTAGCCTTTTATATTTTGGGCAGCAGATACATCCGATTCAGATGCTGATGTGCGTCTTGTTGGTGGCAGTGTGGCCTCTGAAGGAAGAGTTGAGATCTTCCATGATGGTCAGTGGGGGACTGTCTGTGACGACAGCTGGGACTTGACCGATGCCAACGTTGTGTGTAGACAACTCAACTACCCTTCAGCAACAACAGCTTGGCAGAGTGCACACTTCGGTGAGGGAGCTGGTGAGATATTTATGGATGACGTGAGTTGCCTTGGAAACGAGGAACGTCTTGAAGAGTGTTCATTTCCGGGCTGGTGCATTCACAACTGTGGACATGGTGAAGATGCGTCTGTGACCTGTCAAATAGGTAAGTTGAGCAATGATATCTCTGGAGTTACTTGTTTCATGTAACTATATGGAAAAGTTACTAAAGAAAATGAATTTGACTACCTGCCATTAATTAATGACAAGGCAACTTCTACAGCGAATTGTGCACATGTAAGTACAGTGTTACACCCCCAGTCTTACTTGCAAATCATTACACCAATGTTGTCTAACTAGCCTTTCATATTTTGGGCAACAGGTAGTACATCCGATTCAGATGGTGAAGTGCGTCTTGTTGGGGGCAGTGTGGCCTCTGAAGGAAGGGTTGAGATCTTCCACGATGGTCAATGGGGGACTGTCTGTGACGACAGCTGGGACTTAACCGATGCCAACGTTGTGTGTAGACAACTCAACTACCCTTCAGCAACTACAGCTTGGCAGAGTGCACACTTCGGTGAGGGAGCTGGTGAGATATTTATGGATGACGTGAGTTGCATTGGAAACGAGGAACGTCTTCAAGATTGTTCATTTCCGGGCTGGTGCATTCACAATTGTGGACATGGTGAAGATGCGTCTGTGACTTGTCAGACAGGTGGGCAAAACTTTTGATATACCAAGTTAACTTCAATTAAACACTTTTCAAGGGTAAACAGAATACCCCAAAAGGTAATGATTTAAATACAATGTCTTCGTTCTGTTGGATTTTAAAATTCTTTAAACACCGAAAATTGATTCACATTCCTGGTGTGGCTTGTGTTCATTAACAAAAATGGAAATGACTGTTTTGTTTTTGTTCTTGTAATAGAAAGCACATCCGATTCAGACGGTGAAGTGCGTCTTGTTGGGGGCAGTGTGGCCTCTGAAGGAAGGGTTGAGATCTTCCACGATGGTCAGTGGGGGACTGTCTGTGACGACAGCTGGGACTTGACCGATGCCAACGTTGTGTGTAGACAACTCAACTACCCTTCAGCAACTACAGCTTGGCAGAGTGCACACTTCGGCGAGGGAGCTGGTGAGATATTCATGGATGATGTGAGTTGCCTTGGAAACGAGGAACGTCTTCAAGAGTGTTCATTTCCGGGCTGGTGCATTCACAACTGTGGACATGGTGAAGATGCGTCTGTGACTTGTCAGACAGGTGGGCAAAAACTGTGTTATGCCAGAGTAACTTGAACTAACACTTAAAAGGGTAAACAAAATCCAACAAAAGGTCTGTGACCTGTCATGTAGGTATGTTGAACTATGGTATCTCTGGTGTTTTTTTATACTTTCATATACCTAAAATGAAAAGTGAACGAAGACCCGGACTTTGAATAACTCGCATTGATTGGTGACAAGCCAAGTTTTTGTAGCAAAGAGTGCAGAAGTTTCGTAAAACAGTATTTACATTTCTGGTCTGTGTTGTAAATGTGTACACTTGTAGCACTAGCCTTTTATATTTTGGGCAGCAGATACATCCAATTCAGATGGTGATGTGCGTCTTGTTGGTGGCAGTTCGGCCTCTGAAGGAAGGGTTGAGATCTTCCACGATGGTCAGTGGGGGACTGTTTGTGACGACAGCTGGGACTTGACCGATGCCAACGTTGTGTGTAGACAACTCAACTACCCTTCAGCAACAACAGCTTGGCAGAGTGCACACTTCGGTGAGGGAGCTGGTGAGATATTTATGGATGACGTGAGTTGCCTTGGAAACGAGGAACGTCTTGAAGAGTGTTCATTTCCGGGCTGGTGCATTCACAACTGTGGACATGGTGAAGATGCGTCTGTGACCTGTCAAATAGGTAAGTTGAGCAATGATATCTCTGGAGTTACTTGTTTCATGTAACTATATGGAAAAGTTACTAAAGAAAATGAATTTGACTACCTGCCATTAATTAATGACAAGGCAACTTCTACAGCGAATTGTGCACATGTAAGTACAGTGTTACACCCCCAGTCTTACTTGCAAATCATTACACCAATGTTGTCTAACTAGCCTTTTATATTTTGGGCAACAGGTAGTACATCCGATTCAGATGGTGAAGTGCGTCTTGTTGGGGGCAGTGTGGCCTCTGAAGGAAGGGTTGAGATCTTCCACGATGGTCAATGGGGGACTGTCTGTGACGACAGCTGGGACTTAACCGATGCCAACGTTGTGTGTAGACAACTCAACTACCCTTCAGCAGATACAGCTTGGCAGAGTGCACACTTCGGCGAGGGAGCTGGTGAGATATTCATGGATGATGTTAGTTGCCTTGGAAACGAGGAACGTCTTCAAGATTGTTCCTTTCCGGGCTGGTGCATTCACAACTGTGGACATGGTGAAGATGCGTCTGTGACTTGTCAGACTGGTATGTTAAACAATGGTATCTCTGGTGTTACTTTCTTGTACCTAGAATATAAAATTAATGAAGGCCCAGATTTTGACTAACTGGCATTAGTTAGTGACTTGGCAATTTTCAAACAAACAGCACGTGAGTTTAGTAAACACAGTATGACCACCTACGGTCTGCCTTGTAAATGTTTGAAAATCTTGAACTAGCCTTTTATATTTTGGGCAGCAGATACATCCGATTCAGATGGTGATGTGCGTCTTGTTGGTGGCAGTTCGGCCTCTGAAGGAAGGGTTGAGATCTTCCACGATGGTCAGTGGGGGACTGTTTGTGACGACAGCTGGGACTTAACCGATGCCAACGTTGTGTGTAGACAATTCAACTACCCTTCAGCAGCTACAGCTTGGCAGAGTGCACACTTCGGCGAGGGAGATGGTGAGATATTCATGGATGACGTGAGTTGCCTTGGAAACGAGGAACGTCTTCAAGATTGTTCATTTCCGGGATGGTACATTCACAATTGTGGACATGGTGAAGATGCGTCTGTGACTTGTCAGACAGGTATGTTAAACAATGGTATCTCTAGTGTTATTTTCTTGTACCTAGAATGAAAAGTAAACGAAGGCCCGGATTTTGACTAACTGGCATTAATTAGTGACTTGGCAATTTTCAAACAAACAGCACGTGAGGGTAGTAAACACAGTATGACCACTAACGGTCTGCCAAGTGAATGTTTGAAAATCTTGAACTAGCCTTTTATATTTTGGGCAGCAGATACATCCGATTCAGATGCTGATGTGCGTCTTGTTGGTGGCAGTGTGGCCTCTGAAGGAAGAGTTGAGATCTTCCATGATGGTCAGTGGGGGACTGTCTGTGACGACAGCTGGGACTTGACCGATGCCAACGTTGTGTGTAGACAACTCAACTACCCTTCAGCAACAACAGCTTGGCAGAGTGCACACTTCGGTGAGGGAGCTGGTGAGATATTTATGGATGACGTGAGTTGCCTTGGAAACGAGGAACGTCTTGAAGAGTGTTCATTTCCGGGCTGGTGCATTCACAACTGTGGACATGGTGAAGATGCGTCTGTGACCTGTCAAATAGGTAAGTTGAGCAATGATATCTCTGGAGTTACTTGTTTCATGTAACTATATGGAAAAGTTACTAAAGAAAATGAATTTGACTACCTGCCATTAATTAATGACAAGGCAACTTCTACAGCGAATTGTGCACATGTAAGTACAGTGTTACACCCCCAGTCTTACTTGCAAATCATTACACCAATGTTGTCTAACTAGCCTTTCATATTTTGGGCAACAGGTAGTACATCCGATTCAGATGGTGAAGTGCGTCTTGTTGGGGGCAGTGTGGCCTCTGAAGGAAGGGTTGAGATCTTCCACGATGGTCAATGGGGGACTGTCTGTGACGACACCTGGGACTTAACCGATGCCAACGTTGTGTGTAGACAACTCAACTACCCTTCAGCAACTACAGCTTGGCAGAGTGCACACTTCGGTGAGGGAGCTGGTGAGATATTTATGGATGACGTGAGTTGCATTGGAAACGAGGAACGTCTTCAAGATTGTTCATTTCCGGGCTGGTGCATTCACAATTGTGGACATGGTGAAGATGCGTCTGTGACTTGTCAGACAGGTGGGCAAAACTTTTGATATACCAAGTTAACTTCAATTAAACACTTTTCAAGGGTAAACAGAATACCCCAAAAGGTAATGATTTAAATACAATGTCTTCGTTCTGTTGGATTTTAAAATTCTTTAAACACCGAAAATTGATTCACATTCCTGGTGTGGCTTGTGTTCATTAACAAAAATGGAAATGACTGTTTTGTTTTTGTTCTTGTAATAGAAAGCACATCCGATTCAGACGGTGAAGTGCGTCTTGTTGGGGGCAGTGTGGCCTCTGAAGGAAGGGTTGAGATCTTCCACGATGGTCAGTGGGGGACTGTCTGTGACGACAGCTGGGACTTGACCGATGCCAACGTTGTGTGTAGACAACTCAACTACCCTTCAGCAACTACAGCTTGGCAGAGTGCACACTTCGGCGAGGGAGCTGGTGAGATATTCATGGATGATGTGAGTTGCCTTGGAAACGAGGAACGTCTTCAAGAGTGTTCATTTCCGGGCTGGTGCATTCACAACTGTGGACATGGTGAAGATGCGTCTGTGACTTGTCAGACAGGTGGGCAAAAACTGTGTTATGCCAGAGTAACTTGAACTAACACTTAAAAGGGTAAACAAAATCCAACAAAAGGTCTGTGACCTGTCATGTAGGTATGTTGAACTATGGTATCTCTGGTGTTTTTTTATACTTTCATATACCTAAAATGAAAAGTGAACAAAGACCCGGACTTTGAATAACTCGCATTGATTGGTGACAAGCCAAGTTTTTGAAGCAAAGAGTGCAGAAGTTTCGTAAAACAGTATTTACATTTCTGGTCTGTGTTGTAAATGTGTACACTTGTAGCACTAGCCTTTTATATTTTGGGCAGCAGATACATCCAATTCAGATGGTGATGTGCGTCTTGTTGGTGGCAGTTCGGCCTCTGAAGGAAGGGTTGAGATCTTCCACGATGGTCAGTGGGGGACTGTTTGTGACGACAGCTGGGACTTGACCGATGCCAACGTTGTGTGTAGACAACTCAACTACCCTTCAGCAACAACAGCTTGGCAGAGTGCACACTTCGGTGAGGGAGCTGGTGAGATATTTATGGATGACGTGAGTTGCCTTGGAAACGAGGAACGTCTTGAAGAGTGTTCATTTCCGGGCTGGTGCATTCACAACTGTGGACATGGTGAAGATGCGTCTGTGACCTGTCAAATAGGTAAGTTGAGCAATGATATCTCTGGAGTTACTTGTTTCATGTAACTATATGGAAAAGTTACTAAAGAAAATGAATTTGACTACCTGCCATTAATTAATGACAAGGCAACTTCTACAGCGAATTGTGCACATGTAAGTACAGTGTTACACCCCCAGTCTTACTTGCAAATCATTACACCAATGTTGTCTAACTAGCCTTTTATATTTTGGGCAACAGGTAGTACATCCGATTCAGATGGTGAAGTGCGTCTTGTTGGGGGCAGTGTGGCCTCTGAAGGAAGGGTTGAGATCTTCCACGATGGTCAATGGGGGACTGTCTGTGACGACAGCTGGGACTTAACCGATGCCAACGTTGTGTGTAGACAACTCAACTACCCTTCAGCAACTACAGCTTGACAGAGTGCACACTTCGGTGAGGGAGCTGGTGAGATATTTATGGATGACGTGAGTTGCATTGGAAACGAGGAACGTCTTGAAGATTGTTCATTTCCGGGCTGGTGCATTCACAATTGTGGACATGGTGAAGATGCGTCTGTGACTTGTCAGACAGGTGGGCAAAACTTTTGATATACCAAGTTAACTTCAATTAAACACTTACAAGGGTAAACAGAATACCCCAAAAGGTAATGATTTGAATACAATGTCTTCGTTCTGTTGGATTTTAAAATTCTTTAAACACCGAAAATTGATTCACATTCCTGGTGTGGCTTGTGTTCATTAACAAAAATGGAAATGACTGTTTTGTTTTTGTTCTTGTAATAGAAAGCACATCCGATTCAGACGGTGAAGTGCGTCTTGTTGGGGGCAGTGTGGCCTCTGAAGGAAGGGTTGAGATCTTCCACGATGGTCAATGGGGGACTGTCTGTGACGACAGCTGGGACTTAACCGATGCCAACGTTGTGTGTAGACAACTCAACTACCCTTCAGCAGATACAGCTTGGCAGAGTGCACACTTCGGCGAGGGAGCTGGTGAGATATTCATGGATGATGTTAGTTGCCTTGGAAACGAGGAACGTCTTCAAGATTGTTCCTTTCCGGGCTGGTGCATTCACAACTGTGGACATGGTGAAGATGCGTCTGTGACTTGTCAGACTGGTATGTTAAACAATGGTATCTCTGGTGTTACTTTCTTGTACCTAGAATATAAAATTAATGAAGGCCCAGATTTTGACTAACTGGCATTAGTTAGTGACTTGGCAATTTTCAAACAAACAGCACGTGAGTTTAGTAAACACAGTATGACCACCTACGGTCTGCCTTGTAAATGTTTGAAAATCTTGAACTAGCCTTTTATATTTTGGGCAGCAGATACATCCGATTCAGATGGTGATGTGCGTCTTGTTGGTGGCAGTTCGGCCTCTGAAGGAAGGGTTGAGATCTTCCACGATGGTCAGTGGGGGACTGTTTGTGACGACAGCTGGGACTTAACCGATGCCAACGTTGTGTGTAGACAATTCAACTACCCTTCAGCAGCTACAGCTTGGCAGAGTGCACACTTCGGCGAGGGAGATGGTGAGATATTCATGGATGACGTGAGTTGCCTTGGAAACGAGGAACGTCTTCAAGATTGTTCATTTCCGGGATGGTACATTCACAATTGTGGACATGGTGAAGATGCGTCTGTGACTTGTCAGACAGGTATGTTAAACAATGGTATCTCTGGTGTTATTTTCTTGTACCTAGAATGAAAAGTAAACGAAGGCCCGGATTTTGACTAACTGGCATTAATTAGTGACTTGGCAATTTTCAAACAAACAGCACGTGAGGGTAGTAAACACAGTATGACCACTAACGGTCTGCCAAGTGAATGTTTGAAAATCTTGAACTAGCCTTTTATATTTTGGGCAGCAGATACATCCGATTCAGATGCTGATGTGCGTCTTGTTGGTGGCAGTGTGGCCTCTGAAGGAAGAGTTGAGATCTTCCATGATGGTCAGTGGGGGACTGTCTGTGACGACAGCTGGGACTTGACCGATGCCAACGTTGTGTGTAGACAACTCAACTACCCTTCAGCAACAACAGCTTGGCAGAGTGCACACTTCGGTGAGGGAGCTGGTGAGATATTTATGGATGACGTGAGTTGCCTTGGAAACGAGGAACGTCTTGAAGAGTGTTCATTTCCGGGCTGGTGCATTCACAACTGTGGACATGGTGAAGATGCGTCTGTGACCTGTCAAATAGGTAAGTTGAGCAATGATATCTCTGGAGTTACTTGTTTCATGTAACTATATGGAAAAGTTACTAAAGAAAATGAATTTGACTACCTGCCATTAATTAATGACAAGGCAACTTCTACAGCGAATTGTGCACATGTAAGTACAGTGTTACACCCCCAGTCTTACTTGCAAATCATTACACCAATGTTGTCTAACTAGCCTTTCATATTTTGGGCAACAGGTAGTACATCCGATTCAGATGGTGAAGTGCGTCTTGTTGGGGGCAGTGTGGCCTCTGAAGGAAGGGTTGAGATCTTCCACGATGGTCAATGGGGGACTGTCTGTGACGACAGCTGGGACTTAACCGATGCCAACGTTGTGTGTAGACAACTCAACTACCCTTCAGCAACTACAGCTTGGCAGAGTGCACACTTCGGTGAGGGAGCTGGTGAGATATTTATGGATGACGTGAGTTGCATTGGAAACGAGGAACGTCTTGAAGATTGTTCATTTCCGGGCTGGTGCATTCACAATTGTGGACATGGTGAAGATGCGTCTGTGACTTGTCAGACAGGTGGGCAAAACTTTTGATATACCAAGTTAACTTCAATTAAACACTTTTCAAGGGTAAACAGAATACCCCAAAAGGTAATGATTTAAATACAATGTCTTCGTTCTGTTGGATTTTAAAATTCTTTAAACACCGAAAATTGATTCACATTCCTGGTGTGGCTTGTGTTCATTAACAAAAATGGAAATGACTGTTTTGTTTTTGTTCTTGTAATAGAAAGCACATCCGATTCAGACGGTGAAGTGCGTCTTGTTGGGGGCAGTGTGGCCTCTGAAGGAAGGGTTGAGATCTTCCACGATGGTCAGTGGGGGACTGTCTGTGACGACAGCTGGGACTTGACCGATGCCAACGTTGTGTGTAGACAACTCAACTACCCTTCAGCAACTACAGCTTGGCAGAGTGCACACTTCGGCGAGGGAGCTGGTGAGACATTCATGGATGATGTGAGTTGCCTTGGAAACGAGGAACGTCTTCAAGAGTGTTCATTTCCGGGCTGGTGCATTCACAACTGTGGACATGGTGAAGATGCGTCTGTGACTTGTCAGACAGGTGGGCAAAAACTGTGTTATGCCAGAGTAACTTGAACTAACACTTAAAAGGGTAAACAAAATCCAACAAAAGGTCTGTGACCTGTCATGTAGGTATGTTGAACTATGGTATCTCTGGTGTTTTTTTATACTTTCATATACCTAAAATGAAAAGTGAACGAAGACCCGGACTTTGAATAACTCGCATTGATTGGTGACAAGCCAAGTTTTTGTAGCAAAGTTTCGTAAAACAGTATTTACATTTCTGGTCTGTGTTGTAAATGTGTACACTTGTAGCACTAGCCTTTTATATTTTGGGCAGCAGATACATCCAATTCAGATGGTGATGTGCGTCTTGTTGGTGGCAGTTCGGCCTCTGAAGGAAGGGTTGAGATCTTCCACGATGGTCAGTGGGGGACTGTTTGTGACGACAGCTGGGACTTAACCGATGCCAACGTTGTGTGTAGACAACTCAACTACCCTTCAGCAGCTACAGCTTGGCAGAGTGCACACTTCGGCGAGGGAGATGGTGAGATATTCATGGATGACGTGAGTTGCCTTGGAAACGAGGAACGTCTTCAAGATTGTTCATTTCCAGGATGGTGCATTCATAACTGTGGACATGGTGAAGATGCATCTGTGACTTGTCAGACAGGTATGATAAACAATGGTATCTCTGGTGTTACTTTCATGCACCTAGAATGAAAAGAAAAACGAAGGCCCGGATTTTTACTAACTGGCATTAATTAGTGACTTGGCAACTTCTCCTACAAACAGCGTATGAGTGTAGTATTAAGCACAGTATGAACCATTACGGCCTGCCTTGTAAATGTTTGAAAATGTTGATTAGCTTTTTATATTTTGGGCAGCAGATACATCCGATTCAGATGGTAACGTTCGTCTTGTTGGTGGCAGTGTGGCCTCTGAAGGAAGGGTTGAGATCTTCCACGATGGTCAGTGGGGGACTGTTTGTGACGACAGCTGGGACATATCCGATGCCAACGTTGTGTGTAGACAACTCAACTACCCTTCAGCAGCTACAGCTTGGCAGAGTGCACACTTCGGCGAGGGAGATGGTGAGATATTCATGGATGATGTGAGTTGCCTTGGAAACGAGGAACGTCTTCAAGATTGTTCATTTCCTGGCTGGGGGACTCACAACTGTGGACATAGTGAAGATGCGTCTGTAGTTTGCGAAACAGGTGAGTTACATTCATTGGTTCCTTTTTATTTCCTTCCTAATTTGACGAAACCGAAGCTGAGTTGACATGACTTTCGTTACTTGTAGTCCTGTGGGCGTATTATTGGTTCATGAAAATAAAAATCTCAACAACAAAATACCGTTTGTGCGATGAACAACTTTTCGTTGTTGCCAAACCTTTTGCAAGAGATGTATTTAGCAAAAGTAAACCGGAACTCGATCTACACTCGAATGCTTTGCTCGCTAAGTTTGATCAGTCACAGGTAAACTAACGCTAACACCTGATTTTCAAGGCAGTAAAGTTAGTTTGATGCTGGACTTTAGACATTCACATAGGTTTGTGCAGTGAATGTCTACTTTCTGTTTCAATATAGGACATTGGACATTCTTGTAGGTCTGTACAGCAAATGTATATTTTCACAATGGAATGCCCAATGTCCAACACCGAAACAGAAACAAGACATTCGCTGTACAAACCTATGTAAATGTATAACGTCCGATATCAAACTAACTTTACTGCCCTGTTTTTTCTTTTCTTTTTAACCAGAGTCCTCAATTTTAAGTACTCCTAATGTATCCTGTGGTTGTGGCCGATTTCGGTGCAGGGACGGTACGTGCATTAGCACATTGTTCCTCTGTGATCAAACTGCTGACTGCAGTGAATCAGAGGATGAAGTCGACTGCCCGAATTAACAGTTTGGGTCTCATAAAAATAGTACCGAGAACTACCACGATGACCGACCTTGCTTTATGTTGAGAAGGGGCACATAGTAATTTAAGCGGAAGAAGGGTTATGGTAGCACAGTTTGTATTTTTTTCTGGACACAGTGCTGTTGGGTTGCTTAGGTAGTTGGGGGTAGGAGGGTGAGAGGGGGATGGCTGGCGCAATAATGAATTTTTGCCAATATTTACGATCATAGTTGACTCCGTCCCTTAAAATTTATAATTAATTTGTTTTATTTGTTTTCCTTGACTTTATAACCACTTTATGGTTATTTAATACCTTTAATAACTAAATGTTTTAAGAACGCTGCTTATATGCTAATTTAAAAGGGTTTCGATGGCGTATTTTGGGTGTGATTTCGGTTTTCATTTTCTTAGCTCAGCAGTTTTTAAGCTCTGTTTTCTTTTTATTTAAGAATGGAGGTGTACATTGCGTTAAAACGCACTGTATACATACATGAACTTGCTCGGAAAGGATTATAACCTAAGATCTAAAAGTTATATTCGTTGTTAATTTAGCTCGTGGATAAAGGCGTCTTCCGTTTTCTTAGCCGAAAACTACTCCGGTTATGTTTGAACATTTGTTTGGATTTTTGCTTTGATTTGAACTTTAATATCTGATTTAACTTAACTGGATGCTCTCTTGTTAAGTTACCACGTCTTCGAGAAAGAGAACAAAATTGCTAACTAAATTCTAGTCTTGCTAGTTCACGTTATTTAGTCTAACTTCCTTAGTTGGTTTGCGTTGTACACGTTAATAACAATTGAATCGGTGTCGATTAAACGCAATTCAATTGGCTGACTGTGATGTCTTGTAAATTTTGAAATAAATAAACAATTTGTCATCATCATCAAGTAATAATAACGAGAAGAGAGATGTGTTTCTTGACGCAATGATCATTATTCCCGTCGTATAACCACAATATGATATCAAGCCAATAAACCCCAGACAAAAAAAAAACCACAATAAATATCTGACATTATTGTTAAGTTAAGCAAGATCGATATAAACACTGGGAGTTTCCATAATTGTTTTTTCTCTCTAATATAACATTAGGAGTAGGACCAGTCACCACAAAAAATCACCGAAAAAATGTTGTGCACTCTCTTGCTCAAAGCAAAACAGGAAAGAGAGGGTCCAGAGGTTGTAGCCCGAACATCTGGCATCACCCTTCGAGGCTCGCGAATAACGCCAGATACCAGCCAGACCGGATGTTGCCAGATGTACCTATGACCTAGCATTCATTTCACACGGAGACTCGCAGTCAATTCACAGGTACATGTTCACATTACATATATAGAGAATAAAACAACACTACATGATGTACACAACATTAAGTACAAGCTGCATGCAGTAGAAGATCGAAACTACACCACCTCGTAACCTCGACCAAGCAAAACACAGATATGGAAAGCTTACGTAACAGTGCGTTTAGCCAATGAAATCATTGTATCCAATGAAATCATTGTATCCAATGAAATCATTGTATCCAATGAAATCATTGTATCCAATGAAATCATTGTATCCAATGAAATCATTTTATCCATAAAATCATTGTACCCAATGTGGTCATTGGGCCTTGAGACCAGTACCAGTCTTTATCCTTGAGCAAGTTCAAATCAACCTCGTTCCCAGTGGTGTACGATCTCGACACGCCATTTTGTTTTCTTTCCCAGAATGCCTTGCTCGACGAGAGGTATCGATACGGCGCGCTGCCCATGGTAGCGAGGCTGAGTTCAAATGGGCGACTAGAGTGACTAGACTTACCAGCAACCATAGAGCGCAGGGAGATTGATTAGATCGACTATGCACTGGAGCATGGTCGATCTAGTCAATTTGAGAACTACGTCACACACTGTCACACTGTTTCTGGTTAGTCTAGTCACTCTAGTCGCCCACCCGAACTTGATCCTTGCGGATAGTCTAGTCCAAAGGTTGTTCTACTCTAGGAAAGTAGCACCAGACGCTTAAATGCCAAGGATAACCCCACAAGCTGTTTAAACACGGCTTATTTTCATTTAGAGAAAAAAAGTTCTATAAAAAACACAAAGACAAACATGTAATGCATAACTCCCACAGTGCATTGCGTGATACCACACCTCTTTGTTGAGAATATAAAAACAAACGAAAACGAAAAAAATATATAGACAATCATATCGTGTTATTGTATAGACAATCATATTGTGTTATGTAAAAAAATATACATACATTTTTTACCGTTTATTATACAGAAAATAATCAGCAGCAAGATAAACAAAGTGCTTATTGACTTTAAAGTCACATGTTACTCGGAAAGGTCACACTATTAGGCGTGATCAGGGCCCCATTTCATACAGCTGCTTAACGGCCGATTTTGTGCTTACTGAGCGATTTCCATTTCATAGCGCTGCTAACCGTAAGCACACGAACAGGAATGCTAACCTTCCCTTTCAGTGCTTACTGTTTGAACATGAATGACGTAACAATGCATATCCATGTTGAACGCGCGAGATTTTTCTTGCTAAACCTGTGAAATACGCTCACGCCTGCACATTTCCATGGTGTTTTCAGGGGTCGATTTCACAAAGAGATAAGATTAGTCTTAAGATGAGTTGTCATTATTACCATAGTGATTTGTATTGTGACATCACACTTTGCTTAGCAACTACGATCAATTGGCAGTTAAGACCAATCTTAGCTCTTTGTGAAATCGGCCCGAGGGGACTCTTTATTTTGAGTGTTCAAACAGTAGCGACATTTCTTTCTGCCTTGTGTTGCTCGTTGAGCCTTATCCTCAACCATTTGGATTTCCTCCGGAAGGTGTACAACAGGAGGGGGGCATTGGGTGGGGGCAGCAGACTATCACCAACGAGGTCATATACAAGCTCCTTTCGAAAATTCTTCTGCGACAAAGATGGCATTCCTAGGGCTTTGTTCACCTCTTCGTGCATAATAAAAGAATTTACTGCAGCAGTGTCAATGAAATGATAAAATGATAATGTCAATGGTATCAATTGGTATACCATGCCATTGACTTAACCAATTGTGTTTAATGTTACCATTGACACCAATGATAAGACCGTTTTGATCATGTCAGTGGTATTCAATGGTATACCATCGATAAGATCTATTGAATTGAACAGCATACGGTTGATATTATCAATGGTACTGAATGGTATATCATCAATAGCGCCATTGGTGTTGAGTGGTACCGTTGATGTTACCAATGGTACTGAATGGTGTATCATTGATACTACCAATGGTACTGAACGGTATATCATTGATACTACCAATGGTACTGAACGGTATATCATTGATACTATCAATGGTACTGAACTGTATATCATTGATACTACCAATGGTACTGAACGGTATATCATTGATACTACCAATGGTACTGAACGGTATATCACTGATACCAATGGTACTGAATGGTATATCATTGACACTGGTGTTCAAAGGTATATCATTGATGGTATTTACCACTGACCCAAATGATTAAAACAACTTCCGAATCACCATTGAACCTACTGTTAGATTTTGAATGGTAATTTTACAAAAGTAAACCATTGGTGAACCATGGACTCCTCCCCCCCTACCATTTTTGGGTTTTTTTTTTGTAAGGAGCAAAACCTTGATGCGTTCATGAACCGGGAGCCGATGCTTGTGTAAGATTGGAGTGAAGTGTGACGTGCGTCGAGTAAGTGTGTCCAGTCTAGCAGCTGAGTTTTGCAGTCGTTGAATGCGATTTACTTTGGATGTCAGGAAGGTTGATAAACAGGGCATTACAAAAATCCAAAGTGAAGAGATGAGTGCGTGAACCAGTATCAGTAGCTTTCGTGGTCAGAGATTTGCTAGTTATAATACCAGGCGCGTGAAATGCGTTATTCTCCAATATTTGTTGGAGTATGATGATTCATTCATGAAGAAAGAGTCAGTTAAATTTAAATATTCCAAGTGACAATGTTTTGTGATGATTGTTGCTACATAATGTTTTAAAGCAATGTGGCACGTGCGCTCATAACCAACTACCGTCAGTAGGCTTTAATATAATTTCTGGGGAAAAGATCAACCTGTTTCGTGTAAGGAAAACGCTCCTTTCACCAAAAGTTATCACCCGTAATTAGACAAAAAATTAACATAAATTAGCTGTACTTTTCAATGATCCTGGGTAAGTTTCCAGGGTTGTGGATGGGGCCATATGTGTGTTCACTTCATTTCGTATTCAAAAATTCAACATGCAGCATAATAACAAATGTCAAGAATTTCACTATAATATAAAATTACATGTAAAGTAATAATTTATTTGGGACCTAACTAGGTCTCGATCCAATTCACAGGAAACAGAGAAATGTTATGAAGAATGTCTATAATATGCAGATTTGTCTGTACCGCTCAATAAAAATCTGATGGAGTTGTTGACACTGGAATCTCAAAGAAGCGAGCAGATCGTGTTTAATAGAAGTGAGAACAACCCAAGATATGGAGATCCCAAAAGCTACTCCGTGTGAATGAGCACAGAATCATCAGACGATCTTGAAGTATCTGAATGCTAACAGTGAGATCAAAGGGAATGCTTCAATGGCGCTTATAAAGATGAACGACCAGTCATAGGAACCGCTAATGTCGTAAAACCAGCCTGAAAGTAAACAGGAAAAAACCGATCTGTGATAAGCAAAATTGTAAAATCGGTGCTTTCCACCAATGAAAGATTGCACGCCCACGGTTTTCGACGTTTTGAGAATAAACAATTAAAATATATATATTATTTTTAATTTCACACTTTAACAACTGTCTGTGATGAGGAAATGGTAAACTCTTTGCTCTCCATTGCTTTCGGGGTCATGGAGGGAAACAAGTCAACAGAAAACTAGAGTAGAATCTACAGTGCACTGGGCTTGGTGTGAAGCACACTTTACTAAAAAGCAAACAAACAAACAAAACACCGGTCAGAATTTACCAAGATACATGGTTCCAGGTGACCAGACCCATTTCTGGGTCAAGCTGTCCTGCACTCTGGTTAAATGGGTGGGTTTATGGCCGTGTCCGAAACGGCGACTTCGGCTACAGCTACGGCTAGGGCGTGCACGTCTGCCAGTGTTGAAGAATAGGCAGACGCGCACGCCCTAGCTGCAGCTGTAGCCGAAGTCGCCGTTTCGGACACGGCCTAACTCAGATTGTGGGTCCACTTGACCCATTTCTCGGTCACTCGGACAGCGAATCTATTAGATACTGACCCATAAATGACCCCAAAACAGAAATATTTAGTACCGATAGAAATAATGTGTCAGTTAAAACAACGCACCAAGGAAGCTAATCACAAGCATAGTAATCTTTGCTACCAATAAAAATGATGTATCCAAAAAAAAAAATAATAATAACACCAACATTATCAAGAACACCGACAAGAGAGGTGAAGCCATTATTGCGAGAGGTTGGCGATAAACACTCAAAAAATTTCCTGAAGGCTTAGATTTGACCTGGAGCCGGGTCACAGGTCACAGGGGTTACATTTCTGATCAGTATGAACCAGAGTCATGTATCACACTGATCCAAAAGTGTGTCAAACTGACGCAGCCGGGTCAAAATGGGTCTCGCCCCCTAGGACACGAAATCTGGGTAATTTCTTAAACAATGAGTTTTTAGAGTTCAGCTTTGTTACTGAATGAATGAAGTATCAACAACCTACCTGGAATGAATTCCACACACAGTCGTACGATTGTTAGTTTAACTCCAAACCAGCCAAATACACCAGGCAGTAACGCGGCTCCAAATAGCTGCTTGAAAAGAACATCCTGAAGACATGTCAAAATGCCAAAGCAAAACATAAATATGAAGGATGATGTCATCATTAGCCAATAAGAGTTCAGCCAAGGAGTTGCAAATAACATTACAGTGGCTACAATCGTCATGATACACATCGGGCCCCAGGACGACTTGATCAGCTTGTCTATGATAAATCCCTGACTCACTTTGGCCAACAGGTTGCTAAAACCTGCAACGGTGACAAATATCGCAGCGTCTTCGGGGGAGAACCCTTTCGATATAGCCATCGAAACAAAAAAAATAATCCACATATCAAACACTGCGTAGTTGACACAAAAAATTGCTGCTGCTGCCCAGTAACGCATGTTTCGGAGAAGTTTCAAGTCCAAGTTGCGCGTTACATACTTCCACAATGTGCTACACCGATTGTTAGTTTCTTTTTTGGGATGGTCTTCGTTTTGTTCGATCATGTGGTAGTCGTGAGGCGAGTTTTTATCAACTGTGACCATGAGGGCGCCACATACGGCAAGATGAAACGACATTGCTCCAATAAGCATCATCGTTCCCCTCCAGCCGTAGGTATCCAGGAAGAGTTGGATGAGAGGCACAAGCAGGAGCATTGCCATGGAAGAGCCTGACTTGGAAATACCGACGGCTGTTGCATAGTTTGTGGTAAACCGCTGACCAACTGCTGCGACGGTCAAAACAGACGAAATTCCAAGCCCAACACCTGATGATGAGAAGATCACGTACAATGTCTCGTTTACATATCATTTGGGATAAATCTTCTGACTGTCTCATCATTTATTATCGTATACATTTTAATCAATGATTTTATATTGCACAAGATTTGCGTTTCCAACACCAAAATGAGGCAAACACAAGATGAAACGGTGGAAACGCACAGATTTGTACGCGCAGCGCACAGGATGGGCCAATGATCAACCTCCTGTTGACATGTGGGCTAGGAGCCCTACTCATGAACGTTAATGCATAGGATCTTTAAATAGAACACCAGAACCCCCAAAACACCCACATTCTGCTAGTCTTGAAATCAAGTCGGTAATTGTTGTGCGGTCTAGTTGCGGGGACGGTACACACATCCTCGATCCCAAAACGTGTGTGAGTCAGTCGCAATAGACCTTATGCACATGACGTCAATTCAGTAGGGCGCCCTCGCCTAGAGGTCAAAAGGAGGTTGTTCATTGGCCAATCCTGTGCGCCGCGCGTACAAATCTGTTAGTTTCGATTGTTTCGTCACCGTTTTACCTCTAAGATGGCGGCTGGATGACATCAATGCATAAGGTCCATTGATCTCCATTAATATTAATATTAATATTTTCTTCAAAAATGGCTCACTAGCATGCCCTCCATGACAGCATGCACTCCATGATGGCAACCATGTCAGGAATCATGTTGTTCACACGTATTTCCATGCAGTGAGTTCGAGTTGTAATCCACCAATTCTGAATTTCCGTTTGTCCAAACTACACTATGTTTTTTTACTACATAGCCTAGCTACCCAACCAACAACATGTGCAGTAGACCAAGTTTATGAAATTATTTGAGAAATTTTGATACAATTAAATGTTATACAATTAAATTTTGATACAATTTACTATCCTAGTAACAGACAGCTAGCTGCGCATGTGCACCGGGGTTGGGAAAGTAAATAGAACTAATGTTTCAACCTCCGTCATAGGGGGCCTAACCCCACCGTTTTCAGAAGTTTTGATGAGCAATGAAAAAGACCTGGTCCTCCGGTCTTTCCGCAATGGAACCACGATCCGTAATATTGCTAGTTACAAAGTGTTTCTATCAATTTTAATAATTTGAACACAATTTTACAAATGTCAATTAAATGAAATTGTTGATTGACTTTTCATACATTTTTTTAAAACTTAATGTTATGAATATCTCTTCAATTCAACAAAGTAGGCCTATGTTACTAAAAATTACTGTAATTATCACATCTGTTCTCTGTTCAATAATTTATTTATTAGGTGTTCGTGCAACATGTGCACGAACACCTATTGTTTTTGTTCTGGTTTTTTTTAGGTGTTCGTGCAAAATGTGCACGAACACCTTTTGTTATTGTTCTGTTTTTAGGTGTTCGTGCAACATGTGCACGAACACCTATTGTTTTTGTTCTGTTTTTAGGTGTTCGTGCAACATGTGCGCGAACACCTCTTGTTATTGTTCTGTTTTTAGGTGTTCGTGCAACATGTGCACAAACACCTTTTGTTATTGTTCTGGTTTTTTTTTCTTCTCCATCTTCTTCTTCCCTAGAACTCTTCTCTACAGCATAACTCAACATTGAAACTGAATTGAACCTTGAAACTCATCAGACAATTGAACCTCAATATGAAGACGGCACAGTTGTCATGACGTCATCAGGTGTCGAATTACAAGGTTTTTAAAGTTGAAAATGACCATTTTCTATTCGCTGTATCTTTGTGAATTTGAAAGCTAGGATGCTCATAATTGGGCATCTTATAAATCAAGACTGGGCAAACATTTGAAAAGTTAACGCCAAAATCGTACGACCTTTACTTCCGGTCTTAACGGAAGGTCAAAGTGCCTTTGTGGTCTTTTTTAATTTTGGTCATAACTCAAAATTAAAATTGATTTTAACCTTGAAACTCATCAGACAATTGAACGTTGATATGAGGACGGCACAGACTTGATGACGTTATGATGACGTCATCGGGTGTCGAATAACAAGGTTTTCAATTTTTTTAAATGACCCTTTTATAGTTGTTGTATTTCATTGAAGTTGAAAGCTATGATGTTCAAAGTTTGGCATCTGATAGATCAAGACTAGAGCAACATTTGAAAAGTTGACGCCAAAATCGTATGACCTTTACTTCGGAAAATGACCCTGGGTCGAAGTTTGCCTTATATTTCTTTCCTTAAAAAATCATGTTTTGGGCTTTTTTACGGCATAACTCAAGATTAAAAGTTACCTGAACATTGAAACTCATCGGACACTTAAATCTTAGTATCAAGACGACACAAACTTGATTATGTTATGATGACATCACCGGGTATTGAACTACATTAAATCAAAGTTTAATATTTGTAAAAAATCATAACTCATGAACCACATGTCGGATTTTTACAATCTACACATCATCATCACAACATGACCCCATTTGATCTTGACTTCCGGTTCAAACCGGAAGTTGAAAATTTCAAAAATTCATATCTCAAAAACTACGTCATATTTTAACATGAATTTTGCATCAGGTTATAGATGAGTTAATCTGCCGAAACTTTTGCACAGAAATTATAGCTTTTTAATCTTTGCATCTGGTCAAAACTGGGCGTCAAAGCGCATGTGTCTGTTGACTTTCATCGTGTGACAACGCACGATAGTGTAGGCCAACACAAACATACGCCGACACTGTACACAGCCACCGCACTTAAACTGCGTACTTTGCCGATTCACTGTAGCTGGCTGTTCCGCTTCATTGTTTATAAGGTTCAAAGTCCACGCAGCCTTGCCAGTACATGTACATGTCACATGAGGGCGCTATATCACATGAATGGTCATTATTTACAGAGCTCTGTGACAAAATAATTCAATTAATGATAGTCCGTGTAATAATTGAAAAATTCATAACTCCTTAACCACACGTTGGATTTTCACAATCCAAACGTCGTCTGAACGGTATTGATAAATTAAACACGCGGTACATAAATTCTGACCCGTTTGACCTTAACTTCCGGTCCAAACAGGAAGTTGATGTTTCATGTTTCAAAAAATCATAACTTCTAAACCACACATTGGTTTTTTTACAATCTATGCATCATTTGGGAGGTAGGTAACAAGTGAAGAAACGATACACAAAATGTTATGCCCTTCGACCTTGCTTTCCGGTTCAAACCGGAAGATGAATTTAATAATTAACAAATTAATAACTCCTCAACCACTCATTGTGTTTTTATTAAGTAAACGTCATCAGAAAGAGCTCCTAAGACTTAACAAACGATATACAGTGTGTCCTCATTTAACACTGACTTCCGGTTCAAACCGGAAGTTAAAAATTAATGTTTCAAAAAAACATAACTTCTAAAGCACACTTTGTTTTTTTTGCAATCACCCATACAAACCTCCTCGCAAACTCCGGTCTTACAATTCTAGCCTCCTTATTGAGCCCATTTCCAATCATTCATGGGGAGACCGATCTTTCTCACATGCTGCCCCACGCCTATGGAACAAATTGCCTGCACTAGTAAAATCATCTGTTTCTTTAACCCAATTTAAAAAAAACCTTAAAACACATCTTTTCAATCAGGTATTTGAGTAAATGGTTGGATCTGTTTTTTACCCCTCGATGTTTCTTAGATATTGCATTTGTAATTGTATTGTATTTCTATAGCACATGTTCTGGATTTCTTCTTAGCTTCAAGGCTTACGTTTTAATTTTGGTTATTGTACATATTTATGTACGTTATAGTTTGTATTTAGCGCCATGAGCACTTTGATGGATTTGTGCGCTTTATAAGTTTTCATTATTATTATTATTATTATTATTATTATTATTATTAATCTGTATATCATTGGCAAAGTATTTATCAACTTTAGAATTGACACACAGAATGCGACCCAATTTGACCTTGACTTCCGGTTCAAACCGGATGATCAAATTCAATACTTGAAACAATCATAACTCCGGAACCACACATTGGATTTTTATCAACTACACGGCATTACAGAGAGATCCTAGAACTTACCTAGCGCTAAACAGTATGACCTCATTTGACCTAAGTTTTGGTTTAAACCGGAAGTTGCAGATTTATATTGGAACAAAATCTTACTCCTGAACCACAAATCGAGGTGAAAGAATAAAATATCATTAAATCTTAATCTGATGACATATATCACGAACACCTTATTTTTGTAGCAAACAACAATTCAATGCCTAGTTTGTTTATTCATTTATGATTTACTGAAGTAATTAAATAATGCTGTATTCAAATGTTTTCAATTACAAACTAGACATATTGCATTTGTGCACAAATGCCGAGCTGTTTCGCCTTAACTTTTTGAAATTAATCAACTGAATATGAAAGGTTTTTTTTTTATTCAAAGCAGTTATGACGTATCAAGCCTGTTTAAAAAATAATTTGGTTAACCATGTTTTGTTAGCAATTTATGACTAAAAGGTGCAAAAAATAGAAAAAAATCATATAAAATCACGTAATGACATCATCATGACGTCATTTCAGAATTTACAAGAACTTACCAATATCTAACAACCTACCAAGTTTCAACATGATAGCACTAATACTTCGGGAGATATACGACTTCAAAAAGTGCACATTTAATGCCACGTCACGTGACCCCCGATGACGTCATCGATCTGAAACTTCACACATATAATGGCTGCCTCATGTTTAACATGTGTGTAAATTTTGAAGTGATTACACAGAACTTCATCACACACATCTTCTAAAAGTCCATTTTTAACTGTTTTCAACCTGCCACTAGAGGGCGCTCTTGTGTATCGTGACGTCATCGGTATTTTTTTTTTAAATGCACACTCTTGCCAGACACTAACATCGTTGAAAGCATTTTCATAACATTTAGCACTTTTGAATTACGAGGCACTTCCGGTTTCGACCGGAAGTAGAGGTCATGTGAGGTCACGCACACTGAATAAAATGAAGACCTAACTTATCCCTATACAATCCCACAAACAGAAACCTACGGTCTCTTGTGGCTGATTTGTTACGGATTTTCAAATATTTAAAATAGAAACCTTTAAAATGACGTCACGTGACAGGTGATGACGTCATCATAACATCATTGTTTTAGGATCATTATTGCACCAATGCCTTTCATCACTGAAAGTTTCATTGCAATTGCTCATTAGGAACTATGCAAAAGGCCGCTTAGAACGAACGTGTGTTATCTCAATGGCTTTTTTTACTGAAACAGACAACGAAAACAAGAGCTGTTTCGCTGCGCTGCGAAACAGCTAATAATATTCAGTATTTCATACCAGTTTTCCGAACCGACTCCTTTCGATGCTTTTGGGCTTAATTGTTTCGTTTTGCTGCTTATTTCTGCCACTTTTTAGACTTCACCCCGACGCTTGACTGCGATGTTAGGGCCTATCTTGGAAGAAAACTTTGGACGTTGCCAATCATTTATGAGAAGCAACTTCTCAAAACAGTTCGGCTTCCGAGCCGCTTTTTCTTTAGTGGCCATTGTTGTATTACCCGATGCAATAAATTGTTTATCCTTTGTTGTTGGATAACAAGTTTTTTTATTTATCTGAAACATATGTGATCTGTGCAGCAAACAAGTCCCTTGCGCATGCGTGTCTTCACTTGTAAAACCCTCTAGAGCGAGTATACTGCTTGCCGCGTCGTTGATCATTGAACGTGTACAAACGCATTCGACGTGTCCTATCCACTGATCTCTATTATAATAGTATAATAGTATAATAGTATAATAGAGATCAGTGGTCCTATCCAGTCAATATTAATGGAGATCAATGATAAGATCTATTACCTTGCCACGCGCTACCTACGACCGTTGCATGAACGGCAGGATGAGTGTTTGTAATAGGCAGCGCTGGCAGACAAATAGACACTGACTAACGACTTGTCATCAAGTGTAACATTCTGCAAGACACATTTTATACAACTTACCCCGGATTCTCGGTCCCTGGGACCTGACCCATGTCTGGGTCTGTCTGACCTGGAGTCCCTGTCAGAATGACCCAGAATGAATCAACCTGACGCCAAAATCCGAGTTATAATCCTTTGTTCGACCACTTCTCGGGTCGGCCTGATCCAGAAATTGGTCAAATCCCCCTAAAACCCGGAATGTGGATTACATTATTGACCCGGGAGCTTTGAGTGTGCATTCAAATTTTCAAAAAAAAGTGCTGAATGCGCCCATTCTTACCTGCAAACATTAAAGCGATGGCCAACTGAACAATGCTTGTTGAGAATGATCCAACTACGACTGCCCCACCGACCATGAACCCAGACATCATAATGGAGGCACCGGTCCCTAATCGACGGCCGATCAAACCAGCAACTGGGGCTAAAAATTACAATTTGTTTTCATCAGTTAGAATATCAAAATAATAATAAGAAAAGGGCAAGAATGTCGTGGTAAGAAAGGGACACTTTAAGTCATGGGATTGTGTACCGCCTGTACAAGAAATGAACATAAGGAGTTGGTCTTACTATACACAGAATTACAAACCTGCGGGGTTTGGGGGTTGTTGGTTTTTTTATGTTTTTTTGCTGCTCACTTTTGTTCCTCACAAGCTGCCGTTGCCCCTCAACTAGTTGTTTTAAGTGTAGCACTTACGAAAGATTCAAAGTCTTCGTTCAGGCCGCCTGTTCTTCCAATTGGGGGGGGGGGGGTGCAGGGGGTGTGGGACTTTATGGCCTGAGGCCATGGGGCCCATTGCGAATAGCGTGTAAGCTTTGTATGTGCTCAGTGAAGTAAGTGGAGCTCCAGAAAAAAACACGTTCTAGGATCAATGTGTCATGGATGCATCCATTCATTCACATTATTGTTTGCAATGCGAAGCAAAATTATGGGCTTGGGCTTGGGCGAGTTAACATTTCTGTTGAATTCTCCTTTCACTCTGCCGAACAACAACAGACCCCAGCCTGTCATTCCTCTTTACTTATTCTGATTCTTTACTTCACCATTATACACACACTCACAATTAGAGTACAAATGGGTACAGGTGGAGCTTGGGAGTTTAACCTGCGATTGACTTTTTTTTTAAATAGATATTCTTAGTCGTTTAATGCCAATGAAACCGGATACGAGCCGTGTCATTATTAACATTATTATTATTAGCAGTAGTATTTATTTCTGGTAATAAAACCAAGGAAGGATGCCCCATAAGCGAACTTAATCACTGTAGCTCACAAGCCAGAGGAAACCTGTGTAAACAAGCATGCTTGCTATGTGAACCAGAAACACAGGGAATAACCCCTACTCTTTCAGTGATAAGTGTTCTGGGTTCTTGTCACTATTGGCTAAGGACACAGACGTATTACTTTTAAAGCATGCTCGGAATAATAAAACTTACATGCAAATCCCATGGCAGTACCTGTCGTTGCAACCACCCAACCGATGAGCGATGTTGTCGTCCCAAACTGCTCTTGCAGTGTGGGTAGCATTACCGCTAGACCCTTTACAACAATTGTCCAGACTGCATACATCATCCACGTTGCCAAGACTGAGATCCAACCTGAAATACCCCCATCTTCTTGGTCTGGTAATTTTGTCATGGTTTCCCCCTTACTACGCTTCGTCCTGCTCAGTCGTAGTCCTTATACTTGGGGAGCCTTTTCGATTAGTTTGTACACGTATACTGGTTACACACTTCTGCCCTTGAGTAAATCCACAGTACAATGGTACAATATGGTTTGGTCTGCCCTTTTTGGCTTCACGGCAACCCCGCCCCCAAGTAATGGCTTTGTTAGCCATTAGTTCTATAGTTCATACACTCAACTGACACAACCAGGCCCGTAACCAGGATTTGTTTAGGTGTTCGGCTAACAGCCGAAAACCTGTTCCTTTGTTATTGTACTGGGTTTTTTTTCGCTTCGCCTTCTTCCTCCTCCCGGAAGCAAGGGCGTCGATGGGTGGGGGACGGGAGGGGGGGACATGTCCCCCTCACTTTTTAGACTGGAGGGGACAGCATATCAGATGTCCCTCCCACTTTTTGATTGACTGTTCATTAGAAATATGCAACAAAAAATAAAAATATACACCATTTTCTTGATTTAATATTTAATTACAATGTTTGTTCAAATAAAAGAATAGCGAACAAACGGTGAAATGTTTTTTCATTTTCATCTTTTTTTCTGATGAACCACGCGCAGAATGGTATTTTTGGGCCTATTATGTGAGATGTATTTTTTCAAGACTTGCTCGCACGTCCCCCCTACTTTTCAGTAGCGATCGACGCCCTTGCCCGGAAGGTTCGTACAGACTTGGAATTTGGCACCGACGACGTCATAACATCCACTTTTTAAAAGACGTACAGGGGGAGTCGACAAAGATTCTTTGCTACAACGTAGGGTATGGTTGGGATTAGGATTAAACATACATTGTAGGAGTTTCGGATTCGGATTCGGATTCGGAACCAAGTGTAAAACATAAAAGTATTCCTTTGAATGTTCAAGCAAGTGAATGACTTGTGTAGCCGGTATTATTTTTCCTGACCAAAATTATGGCCCGATGTTTATGAATGAAACACTGAACACGTAATTACATGGGGGGGGGGTCGAAAAAGAAACACCCCATGCACTTTTTGGTTATAAACTTATCAATTCAGTGTAATGATCATGATCGGTTACTTGTTTCTGCAATGTGATTGGCTGATTTTGGACCATCCGATTGGCTAACCAGACCAGACCAGACCCTGAAACCATATTTGTAACAAATTGTCCTATATAGAAAACACGACACACAGATCCCCAAAACTGAGCAATCATGCAACATGCAGAAATGCCCCTCCCCCTGCTAATAAAAATTGTCTTGCTATTTTGACTGGCTACAAGTTTGTTTAATGGATGCTCATTTACATACAGCTGTTCCAAAATGAAATGGAACAGTGTCACGAGGCCTCCTAGTTTACGCAATCCAGGAGAATGAGCGACACAACCAGACTATGCACACAGGCACTTTTCCCGAGTATACTGCAATGTGTTACTTAAATAGGGAACCAGTGTAACAAGGATAAATTGTTATTGGGAACTGGGAGTGTTTTGAAAGGGCATCAAAAGGAGTTTTACCCCTCAGTGCTGAAAGCGCCCCCGGGGCCAGATTTTTGTTTGAGTGCTGATGACTTCGTGAGTTTTGAACAAGTGTTCCCACAACAAAACAAAAGCAAAACAATGTGTTTCTTGTAAACACTTTTCGATGTTATAAATAAATTGTATACTTTTAATAGCCATTTTGGATAACAATATAATTAAAAATGTATCCTATCAAATCAGTGATTGTTTTTAAAGAGTGTGCCAAAACGCAAAAAGCTTTCACATTGATAATTTCATGTGATTGGTTGAAAGCAAATTACGTCGCAAGAGTTATTTAAAACTGATGTTCTATAACTGTAACACAAAAGTATCATACTTAAAGAGATGGCACACCTTTGGTAATTGCTCGAAAAATGTATTGCACACAAAAATACTTGTAGAGCACTGGAGAGCTGTTGATATTATAAAACATTGTTAGAAACGACACCCTTTGATGTAGTTTAAGAGAAAGAGGTACTTTGCATCTGAGAAGTGCTTCAGGCATGAAGCCTTTCTCGGGCACCTGAAAGCACACAAATCTATGCAACGAGGGTGTGTCCCCCCCCCCCCATTATTTTCTTGGAACTTCGATGACCAATTGAGCCCAAATGTTCAAAGGCTAATTTTATGCATATGTTGGGGTACACCAAGTGAGTATACTGATCTTTGACAACTACCAAAATGTGTACACCCTGCCTTTAAATGATACAAGGCACATGACTTACTTTAAAATGCGATAGTTAGGAAGTTAAACTTCCCCGTATATTTCGAGTTGCATGGTGAGCTTGCAACATGTGGTAAGCATATTTTGAAAATGATTTTTTATTTTTTTCAGGGGACTTTATTGGATAAGCTTAATTTAGTATTTTTATGGGATACAGCAAAATTATTTATACATTTCACTGCATTGTTGTCAAAAAACTTGCGTGGGATTTTCATCCACCCACCTACGGTGCGAATTTCAAACCGTCCGACCAAAGTCCGACTTGGTCCGACCCTCCTTTGCAGGAGTTGATGATTGATTCACGAAAAACTATCAACATTGAAAAGTCAGTTTAGTTTAAGTATTTCAATTGACGCTGTTTGATGATGATTGCTTCTACTTGATACTTTAATGCAATGTAGCAGATGCACTTATAACGTCTGCAGGCCTTACTTTTAAGGAAAATGTAAACCTATTTTCGTGTAAGTAAAACTTTTTAACTAACAGCTTATAGTTTGTGTCCACAATGATTAATTTTGAATGTTCAGTCACTTGCAATATGATTTACATATATTTACATCAGAAAATATATTGTTTATGCTTCGTTCTGTGGTCCCTTTAGTGGACAAGGACTCCTTTAGGTAACATTAGGTCCAACCTCTTGTGTAAGAAAAAGCAAATTGAACTTTTAACATTTATGTTTCATGCACCATTTGTTTAGAGAGTAGTAACAACCTTCTCACCCAAACTATAGTTGATTGCAAACCCATGTTTCATTGCATTTGCTTAAAGTCCAAATTTTAAATTAAAAAAAAAGCCGGAACTATGTCAGAACTTAAAGAAAAGCTTCTCGTTCCTTAACATCTTTTTATATATTTTAATTAAGAGAAATATTTGCAATCTTTTACCAAATTTCTTGTTTAATTATAAATGAACAATATAAACTTGCTTTTGAGTAGTTACATATCAGGGGGAAAAACATCCGACCATCCTAGCCACCGATTCTCTAACTGCCGTAGATGTTCTATAATATACTCAACCATCACCTTGAAATGTGAGCGTGGAGTGGCTTGCTCATACTGCTTTGGCAAATTCCAGGCTAATAAAAGTGAACCTCAGCAATATTTTTTATGAGATATCATCAAACTCACCAGGCCAGACGGCCACTTCAAGGTGAGGGCTACACTTAACTTATATGGGCTGTCGACCCAGATCAACTATCACCAGGGGCATATTGTCACCTACTCCTGGGGCTGAAACAGTGTTACCCTTTTCACAGTCCGAACAGTGAAGTTTACGCAGCATCTTCAAGACTGGAACACTACCACAGCTTCGCGAGTGACACCATCTCAAATCTATCGCCTACTGGACGGTGTTTATGCCAAATCAGTCTCATGGTGAAATCGATTCTGCAAGAAGACTAAGATGATCAGCTGTTGAAACAGCGCCTAGAAAATCCATTAGTATGCCATGACTTCAGAGTACTTTCATCTTCCATAGGCAGAACCATCGGTTCAGAGTTACTCAAGATGGTTTCACAAGCATCAACTCGATGGCTGTTGGCTGGTGTTCCCTGCCTATCCCCACCAGATCATTGCAGTTGTAACAGACTTAAAGCCGCTTACCTCCTGTTGTCACCACCTTGGCTCCAGTTCTTAAGGCATGCAGGCCAGTACGCAGGATAAGACTGCGAAAAGTAAACAATGTGATGAATTTGAATAAAACAGGATATTATCCACAAAATAACATGTGCCCGCAAGACAAAAATCAGGGATGAGATTTGAGGAATGTGAAAATTCCTTAAAAAGTAGCTTCAGACCCAGGTTTACAAACTCTATGCATCACAAGAAATACAAAGCTACAGGTTTGGACACAATGTGGACTATATCCCCCCCCCCCTTGGGACAGCTTTACTTCTTTCAAGAAGGTAAAAGGTTTGAGTGGAAAAAACAGTAATGAGGGAAATTCCTGAAAAATCACATGCTTGGTTCTTCTTTCCATTTTTCGATAAATAAAAATTACCATTTGAACAGCTCCATTGATGAACCCTGTTGCTGATGATAAGATCCCTTGGGCTGCTCGACTAAATTCTTCTAAAAGAATACCTCAACACTCTCTTTTGAAAGTTATGTTGTGGCGGAGCTTCTAGCTCAGTGATGACCAGGAGTATGCCCGTGGACTTGGAATGCCGACCAAAAGATGACACTCCAACCACTTGTAAACCTTCTGTTAAAATAAAACACCATAACAGAACAATAATGAATAATCATGTACCGGGAAGGACTTGTCTAATGAAGTTAACAAAAGCTCATTGCACTTTTTGGCTTTTGTGTTTGTGTGTGCTATGGTAATGTGGGATTAAAGAATAGATATCAATTTCTTTAGGGAAGTTGCTCAACCTGACTTTAAAAAAAAAGTAATTTAGAAAAGCACCCTTGGTGTGGGGAATATTGCTTTCCAGTTGGGGGGGGGGGGGGGGGGGCAGGTGACACATTTTCCCCTTTTTAGGTCACAACAAGTATCTGGACTTGTTTTTGTTTAATGGGGCACCTGGAAAAATGTGGGCCTCCTTTTTTTCTGCTTCTGTGTTTGTGTGTGTGATTGTAATGTTGGGCTAAAAAAATATATCAACTTCTTCACGAAAGTTGCTCAACCTAAACTTTAAATGACTTAAACTGAATGTTTAAATGACTGAGTAAACCTCACCCTAACTGTTGGGGTAGGGGGCATTGCTTTCCAGTTGGGGGTGCCATGTTTTTCTTTTTTGTGGGGAACTACATGAATCAGGATTTTTTTATTGGATAGGGAACACCTGGGAGCACTGGAAAATTGTGCCCTAAAAGCCCCCCTTTGTTTGCTTTTGTGTTTGTGTGTGTGTTATGGTATATAATGATGAACTAAAACGATAACAATTGCTATAGGCAATTGCTGAACCTGAACTGTTTTATATAAGATTGAGAAAACCTCAACATTGCTATTGGGGCACTAAACCCATAAACTAGTAACCGATATGGGAATTTAAGCTTACTAACAGCACAGTTGAATGAACCATGGTTAGAGGGTATGAAGAAGAAACTGAACTTACTGCGTATCCTTGAAGTTGCTTACTTTACAAGTAGGTTTTGTCATTTTTCAAAAACTGAATTGGTGAGCTGTCTGGCAAAACAAAGAAATGAATATAGTATAAATGGTTGTAATGAGTTAGAACCGAAGATGAACCATGTCAACTTGTTCAGGGGAGTATCATTTTGGGGAAACAATAGCAAAATGTACACTTAGTGAGGCAACACAATCATTTTGAGGACAGGGCTTGAGTTTGAACTCGAGTGGCCTATTTAGGTCTGATGTAAAAGAGATTGAAATTAGTTTTGCAATTTGGTTAATTGTTTCGTTATGTTCTGAAGATCATCATGTTTTTCCTTCAAAATCTTTTCTTTTAATGATAATCGCAAAACTGAAAATATTTTTTATTTGAAACTCGACCAGCTACTTTACGTAACCAAGGCGGTTAAAGTTACGCCGAGCTGGATAAATTAAGAAAGGTAGCAAACTGGAACATCACAACCTCCAAGTGTGCCCCCATCAACCTCACTCTATGGTTCACTTGTCCTCGACAATCAGCTCGTTTTCCCTTATCTTGCCTTTTCTCATGCTTTTTACTTACTTGTTACAACGCCAGTAGTGCCTTTGTCTTTCGTCGGCAGAAACATCGGTTCTGAGTTAATCCAAGATGGCTGTACTAGCACTGACTCGACGGCTGTCCGCTGGTGTGTAATAACCCCACCTAGACCCGCAAGTTACATTCAGGCACTTGTATTCCACTATACTTATTCAGCTCTTTATCCTCGAGTTTTCACCACCTAGGCTCCAGGTCTTCAGTCATGCAAGCCAGTTCACAACTTCAGACTGCAAACAAATGAACACAAGAAACAAATTTGAATGAAATGGAACATTGTGGGCTGGTTCATCCACAAGTTACCACCAGCCCACGGGGCAAATGGAAATACAGTTGTGAGTGGCATTCTTTTGTTGGCATTAAATCTGGGTTTTTTTGTAGTTAGTAATCTTTATTGTCACTGATCAATTCTTGTTTTTGTTTTTTTAACTAATCAACTGATACTAGATAGTTTGTGTGTATTCAACCAAAATTACAAAAGTTTTTAGAATTTATATTTGTTCTTGCTGCATTATTTTTCTTTAATTTCCTTTGCCCTCATCACTGTGTATGTTGATAAACGATAACTACCATAACAGCTCCATTGAAGAGACCCCTTGACTAACACTCAGGCTGCTCGTCCAAGATCTACAATGTTCTAAGAATACTTTCATACTCTTTCGAAAATGATGCCAGCTCAGTGATGAGGGATGAGACTTCCGACTTGGAATGCCGACCAAAAGATGACCCTCCAGCACTTGTAAACACTCTGTTTGAATAAAAAATATCAGAACAGAACAATAATGAATATTATTATGTACTACAAAATGACCTGTGTAATGAAGTTAAAGAAAGCTTAATAATAAATATTATTATGTACTACAAAATGACCTGTGTAATGAAGTTAAAGAAAGCTTACTGCATTTTCTTATTTTATTTATTTATTTTTGTTAATATTTTTTTTTGGGGGGGGGTGGGATTTGGTGTTTTTGTGTTGTGGTAATGTTGGACTAAAAAATACAATTTTTTCAAGGGAAGTTTCTCAACGTGTTTTTTTTAATCAGATTTAAAAAAGCGTTCATCCTTACTGTGTGTGTGGGTGTGATCACACCCACACACCCTTACCGATGGTGGCTTGTGGGGTCCTGCTATTGTTGTTCTATTTTCCCTTTTCTAAAGAACTCTCTTGTGGGGTCCAGGTTCAACAAAGAATTCTTTTGTGGGGTCCATTGATCCGTTGTGTTTTGGACCCCGCAAGGACCGGTGTGTGTGTGAGTTTGTTTTCACATTCAAACCGGGGACCTATAACAAAAGAGGACAATAGGGTCCCCGGTTGAGTAAAGGTCCCCAGTTAGAAATTGTGTACAAAACCAATGGGAGCTGTTGCCAAAAAGTTAGAGCCCAAACAAAAGAGGGACAATAGGAGGTCCCTGATTGGAGGTGTTTACACACTTGTGTGTGTGTGTGTGTGTGTGAGGGGGGGGGGAGGGGGAGGAGCAAGTGACATATCTTTCCTCTTTTGATGACACTACATGTATTGGCATTTTTTCATCGGGGGGAGGGGGGGATTGGGCACCTAGAAACAAGGTGAACCAAACCTTTTTCTACTTTTGTGTTTGTGTGTCTTCGGTAATGTTAGACCAAATAAGATATCACAAGTTCTTTAGCCAAGTTGCTTAACCTAAACTTTTCTAAAAATGATTTAGACAAGGTAACCCTTACTGATGGGGCACTTAACTGGAAAAATAATAACTCCAAGTGGACCTTAATAGTACAGATTGCAAGGCTTTTTGTTGCCATACCTTCTGGTCGATTATGGCGTGCACATTCAATCCTCTAAGCAGCTTAGGTTAACTCTTTGGATGGAATCTCCAACTTCAATGTCACCAATGTGGGCCAAACCATGATGCATCCTAGGTTCAGACTGTCTGTAGAACCATCCGAATAAGTCTTGAAGTAGTCCTATCAGGTCACCCCCTCACACGGTGGAATGAAAACATTGTTCTCAACGTCTTTACAAATCACCTGAGTAATCCGCCGCTCACTCTGAAAGGAAATCAAGTACAAGTTATTACTCACTCCAAACAGTTTTTAAAAAGGTTAACAGTTGACAGCCGTGTCTATTAGGGTTTACAAGAGGACCCCAAAGGCTGATAAAGGATATGGTATTTCAATAGAGGAGGGGTAGATTTGGTGACATCATTGATGAGAGGATGGGGTGGTTTTGGTGCATGTGCGTGAAAAAATGGGATACATGTCACCAGGTCTAATTCTTTTGCTTATAAATTCTCAAGTCAACAGGTCTTTTTCTTTTTGTTTCTAAATTCTTAAGGTCTTAATTACTTGGTTAGAAGTAATACAGCTGTTGATCATATAAACTATTTTGAGAAAGGATTCCATTCAAAGTAATGGTTTGGACAGTTTTTCACCCCAAATCATTTGAAACTGAGAAACAATTAATGCATGAATCATTTTTCCGGATTTCTGAGAGTTGGTGTCTGTTAGCTAATGGTTCGCTGATGGTGCAGCCAGAGATGTGGTTGGTACCCAATGTCACCTCACTAAACAAGGATAAATTTGACGTTCGTGTGAATTTGCCGTGACAGGTTTTTTTTCCTGTTTTCTCAACAAGTAGATACTGTTTTCAGCTGAAACTTTTACATGTGACTTTTATTGTAACTTTCTTTGTAATTTTTGCTTGTAAATCAGCATTTCAGTGACAAAAACCAACAGATAACCCTGCATTACAGTGGAGCTTAGTACAAAGTAAACCTTCTCCTTTACAGACCTTACAGTGTTGGTATGTGAGGGAGATTGACTTACCAAAAATTCTATATTTGTAGATTATAGATGATAATTTCATCAGCCCCCCAAAAGTAACAAGTTCGTCATCTTCACTCAAACAGAGCTTCTGATCTGCATGAAAAAGATAAAACAATGGGTCAGATAGTTGAGAAACATCGTGTTTCAAGTCGCGATGTGACTTTTAGGTGTTATCATTTGAATCACTTGAGAAATGATAGCAACAACTATTCTTGAAAACCCTAAACTTGATTTAAGAAACAAAGTTTCTGGAATGAAGTGTTTGATTGGGAGTCTAAATAAAATAATTGTTATTTGCAGTTTGATCGTGAGAGCTACCCTTTAAAGAAATCTTTTTAATAAATGCAGACTTTATTTTATGAGTTGACAAGATGTTACCAAATGACTCGATGATTTTTGTGTAATTTTAAAACGAAATTGTTCACAAATTTATTACAGCAAAAAACTTGCTTGCTCCCCTCCTATCCCATCAACATTAATGAAGGAGAAACACTGTAAGATGTCCCTCTTTTTTGTATGGGGGGTGGGGGATGTATGAAGGAGAGACTGATCTTACTGCAAATGTTGTAGTTGCTTACTTTACAGGTAGTGTCGGTTGCTCTTGTCATTTCCACAGAAAAAACTGAATTGGTGAGCTGTCTGGCGGAACAAATGAACGAATCAAGAAATAATTATATTCGTGATAAGTTACTTTAGATCCAAAAGTTTAACGTGTCAACTTGCTACGATTTTGAGGAGAGGATTGGAGGTCAAAACTCAAGTGGGCTATTTATGTCTGATGCAAAATATAATTAAATTAGTTTTGAGATTTTAAAAGTTTAACTGTCAAACTCATCAAATTTTTTTCAGAGTCGTCTTTCAAAGTCGTTTACAGTAATCGCAAAACTGGAAGTATTTTTTAAGAATAACTTGACCAGATACTGTACGTTACCAAACTCCAAGGGTGTCACTGTGCAAGATACATCCGCTGGAATAGCAGCTCACCTCGACATCAAAACCTGCCAGTGTCCCATATCAAAACGGTCCACTCCTCCCCGGAAATCAGCTATTTGCCCATACTTACTTTTTGCAAACTTAAGAAACCATTTAAAAATGGCTTATTACTGTGAAGAAAGAAAGGTTAGCTGTGGAAAGAAAATGGTTAGCAGCTGTTGAAAGAAAATGATTAATAAGCTGTGGACGGAAAATGGTTAGCAAGCTATGAAAAAAAAGGAAAAATGGTTAAATGCTGTGGAAGGAAATAGTTATGATTAAACATTCTGTAAGGAAAATTGGTTAGGAGCTGTGGAATGAAAACTGGTTAGGAGCTGTGGAATGAAAACTGGTTAGGAGCTGTGAAAGGAAAATTGGTTAGGAGCTGTGAAAGGAAAACTGGTTAGGAGCTGTGGAAGGAAAACTGGTTAGGAGCTGTGAAAGGAAAACTGGTTAGGAGCTGTGAAAGAAAAACTGGTTAAGAGCTGTGGATGGAAAACTGGTTAGGAGGTGTGGAATAAAAACTTGTTTAGAAAGACAAAAATGGTTAAAAGCTGTGGGAAGAAAAATGTTAATTACCCCTAACATAATGTTTCATCAATGTGTACTTACCACATGTGTAACTTGCTGATAACTTTGCAATGGCTGCACAAGAGTACTTCCTAGAGAATGCCACTTCTTGAAGAACCATGCCAGTGGGGCTTCGCTTTTTTTAACAAACCATCATTAGAAGCAGCTGTCGAAAAAGAAAAGAAAAATAGTTTTGCTGTGGAGAAAGATGGTTAAAGGCTGTGAAGGGAAAAAGGTTAGGCTGTGGAGGGAAACTGGTTAAAGCTGCGGAAAGAAAGGGGGTTAGCAAGCTGTTATACTTAACCTGATACTTACTGGTTACGTCCTTCATGTAGAGTTTGCTGGTTCCTCAAGAACTTTGCTGGCCTCAGGTCAGTCATCGGTTGACATAGTAATAGTCTTGAAACAGCCATGTATTCTTAACGGGATCACCAGCATGCCTGTGTAACAAAAAGGTTAGACATGTGTACTTCTAGGCCTATCCTAGAGTTACTCTAGGCCTACGCTGATCTAACCATACCTTTGAATCTCTGTCATCGTCATGTTGAGCAATGGGGTGACAGCAGCAGACTATGGTTCCTTTCTTCTCCACTTTTTCTTTGACTGTTTTCCTTTTAATATTTTAGGTACTTCAATATGACCTTTTCTTACGCAGCGCCCCTATACTATTATCAGCCAACATTTAGGAGGATGTATCATTAGCATTTTAAATCTTATAAAAACTTATAAAATAGCTGTAACCTTTTTTGTTTTACTCCCCTACTTTTACATAGTTTTTTATATGCACTTTTGAGTGATGCTTTTCGTTTGGAGTTAACATGGTGCATATTAAATTTAAGATATTTTTAACTGAAGCTTTGAAATGCCTGTTAAGTCTTTTGCCTTTAATTTTTATCTTTTTAAAGCGTTGGACTGATGCACTCAAATCTTAAGACATACATTTATGTCTCATTGAAGTACAGAACTGTAACTTGTTTTTTACTATTTATGATTTTATTATGTCAGGATTTTGAAAAAAATACTTGTTACAATTAAAATAGTGACAAACTAACAACTTTGGAACTGTATAACTTACAATGTCCAATTGTTTTGGAGGATTTCATAGAGGGTAATATAAATTTGGGGTTCCCACCTTATCTTCCCAATTGAACTATCTTTAAACACATATGGTAAACTTAAACTAGAGCACTTGCTTCGTTACATGACTGTATTGATAGCGTAAACTTTAAAGTGTGATTTTATTTATGCTTTTGAAGTTGCGACATCGTTACGGTATTTGAACATGTCAACTGAGGACTTAGAAGTCCATTGAACAACTCCCATTGACTGTAGACCACAGGACTGCGCAGAAGCATCATTGGCTTCGACCAATATGCAAATTATGAAACAAGAAAAACCCAGGTGTGACAAAAAACATCAGAAAAGTGGTTACGTCACCAAGTAAAGAATCATGTATGTAGACAACATCAACAAGTACTCAGTTGAGTTTCTGTACATGGGCGGAAAGAAGGGGAGGGACCCTGCAAAATAACTGGGTTAGATCTTCGCCTACCGTTGATGACCTATTTTACGTCAAATGGATCCATAGACAAATCATATTCTGTAGGTTGCCATCAAGGTGGCTCAATGGTGGTCAGGAAACAAAACCATCCTTCGATGTGGCAATGGGGAGGATATTGAAGTCCTGTAGTCAAAAGCAAAATAAATAAATACATAAGTAAATAAGTAAAACAAATAAATAAATAAAGAGATATATAAAATGCATTGGTCTTTTTTGAACACCTATGAAAATTCCGTTGAGGCAGTACGTTTCTGTACTCCGATGGAGTTCTTGATTATAACCTGAAGGGTGTCTCTGCAGAATTTATATGTAAATGCTTCGCCGAATTTTGAACATTGTGCGAAAAGGATTACAACAGTAGATAAAAGGCAAAGTATCCTTTGTTTTTGGAACCGCTCCATTGTTTTATACCTACATAAATGTAGATATATACAATAAAACTAACATGTGAAAATTTCATTGAAAAATGTGGTAGCATTTTTTAGATATTGCCCAAAAACTGGAATGAATATGTGCATGAAAGAAGAATAGTCATATAATTGGAATCTCAGAAACGATTCATGCATGAAACATTTCTCAGATTCAAATTTGTTTGATGGCCTTTATTTAAAGCCATATTCCTAAGAAAGGAATCGTTTACTCAAATTTGTATACATCATTGAAAGCTGCAATGGTTCATACGTTTTTTAATTGATTGTCTTTTAAACAAAATGTTCAGTTGTTCTTTATTTTTCGCTGCACTTAAAAAAGTTAAAAAAATAAATAAATAAAAGCCCTTAGACAATATGGTCTCGGCAAAGCAAAAGAATTTTTTTTTTAAATATATTTTTAAACATTAAACTCTTAAACACTTGGTTTTGTTAATGTGAACAATGCTTTTCATCAATCAGGACTTATTATTTTTCTGCACACCGAGCCAATGAAGTTGACAGGAAAGTTAATTTTGAAGCAGAAAAACAACGATGATTATAGCGCCCCAAATGACCAACGTGACTGCCTCACAGATGGTTCAATAACAAGAAAAAATTACTACCCCTTCCAATTGATTCTATTTAGGGAAATGAAATGGGAAATAATTAAACGAGGTAGTCCAATTCATAGGTACATCAATGTTTGTTGCTTGTTATTGATGATGTCGGTGTTTTGGCTGGGGGTGTAAAATATTTGTCCATCCTCAAGAACCAACCAGTAACAATCTCACCAAATTTAGTTATGTTTAAGTGAAAACGATTATTCTTGCCCCAATATCTCTAACACAATTTTTAAAAGAGAGACAAAGTCCACATTTATTTAATATCAATCTTTAATCTAAGAAATCTGCTAGTGCTACTTGAAAGTGTGGGTCAATTGCGGTATTCTTCTTCCTTCTTCTTATTAATTATATAGTACAAAAAATATTAAACAATTATATTATTGTCTCGCTAACCTTGTGTTTTTTCCTCCCTCGCATCCACTCACTTCTTCCTCTGGACTTGGTCAGTGCTGGCTTAGGTTCAACCGGTGTCAAATCTGCTCTAGCCCGCGATATCTCAAGACCAGTCCACTAATCTTTTCCCCAGCTGTGGCTCGGGTCAGGTGAAACCTCAACCAACCCAGTGGATCTCACAAGAAAAACTGAAATCTCAACAGGAAACTGTTCAAGTGTGGGTCCAGTTGCCGTCAGTAGTTTATATAGTGTTCCCTGGAGTTTTCAGTCCACTCGCAAGCTCAACAACAAGGCTGGTTCAACTTTTGAGGTCAACACAGTTCAGCGTGGTCTATGCCGAGTGTTCATTTCTCCTGCCCGGCCGAAAAAGATGTTGGGAAACATTTTTTGTCAGTTTGTTTCTCAGTCTCTGGATGTCAAGACAGGTTATTTAGTTCGCCTAAAAGATGTCCAGATAATAAGCAAACTTCAGAATTATATTCTGAGAATGAATTTTCCTGTCTGAATCCTTCCTCCGAAGTCATAAAGTGAGTGGTAGGTCCGTCCAATCATCCCGCATGTCCGTCCAGCTCGCCGTCCGTTCAACTCGCTGTACCTCCGCACAAACTATGGCGGGCTCTTTTTCCTGCAGCAGCACAGCATTTTGCTCGTGTGCCAGAAATACCTCATTTGCATACATAACAAGGCAGAATCTGCATACGTAACAAGGCACATTCCTCTGCGCGATGCGCTCAATACAAATTAAATGAATAGGTTTCATTGGATGAGGAAAAGCTTGGTAACTTTTATTTGCATCTTGACAAAAGTGTATTCCTGTTTTACAGAAGCGTTACAGCGACATTTAGAGGGAACTAGGGTCATAACTGTGAATTATTAATTCATATGTCTCAGAACAAGTCATTATTATAACTTTCTTTTCCTTTTCTCTATGTTTATTTCATCCAATAAATCCTTTTTCCAAATTCACGTATTCTTTGAAATGTTTTGTTTAGGCAAACTTGTGGGACAGTAGGCCTACGGAAGCGTTAAAGGGGAAGTGAGAAAATAAAATAATAGTAATATTTATACGACTAAAAATGTCAAAATTATGAGTCAGTACATGTCATAATTATGACTGAGTACAAGTAATAATATGACTTATTTCTTTATGAATGAGATATATAGAGTATTATATAGAGAGTATATGAGTTGTACGTCATAAAACTGAATTAACTGGCACTATTCAAAATTATGAGATATAAGTCATTATAAGATATGTCTCATATTTATGACTTTCTTCCCTTTCCCAAATGTTCCCTTACGGCTTTCGTACTGTTCCACTTATCTGCCTGGGCTAAAAAAAAATATAAAGATAAAACAAAACCAAAGAATACACAATTTGCTGCCTGATGGGAGGCAAGCGGGCACCCATGATGAATTTATTTTTATTTGTTTATTTACTATTTATTTTTAATCAAAAGTGGTATTTCGACTGGTGACGTATTTCTGCTAAGCGTAACCATTCTATGCTGAGCTAATCTTATAATCTTAAAAAAGTCTTACACAAATCCCACTCTATTATGGTGTGTGGGAGACGACTTCTTGTACTCCTACAAACTCAAATATAAGTCACCTTATATACAATCTTCCAGTAATTGGGGGGGGGATAATTATAAAAAATGTAGGTAAACAAATCAAAATAATACCCCAATACGGAACAAAACAAAATGGGATGGACATACCAGAGAATTGTTTTTGAAATTTCAATTATTACTTGAACAGAAATTTTGAGCTATTTCACCACTTCAGGGAATACGTACAGGTATCAAATGAGAAATTTTGAATGAACTGTTATAATTATATTTATGTTTGATTATTATCAGTTATGCAGTATTAAAGGAGATATCTCGATTAAGTAGTTTTTATCGTTGTATGAAAGGATTAAAACTTGCACTCGTTCACTTCAGACAAAACAAAGGCTATCCCAATGGTTCATCGATAACAATAAATATAACCCTTACCCCCAAACCCAAACACTAACCCTGAACAATGACATACCCTGCACATAACCCTAACCAAACACAACCAAGACCCCAGTCCAAACACTGATAACCAAACTCGACAGAAACAGAAATTCTCTACTCCAAAAAGCAATAAGCCTAACCCAAACTTAGACGTACACTAACTCTTACCTTCCTTAATCGTCCCCATAACCCTAGCAGTAACCCAATCCTAACCCTAATGACCATAACTCTAAGCCTCAGACAAAACTTTAACCAAATCAAAGTCAAGCCTAACCCTAACCCTTAAACTTATTCCTGAATCTGAACCTAGCCCTCACCGTAAACCTAACCTAATCTAAAACTTACCTCTACCCAAACCTCTTTCCTGTCCATACTCCTTACCCTAATCCAATCCTAACCCTAATCCAATCCTAACCCTAACACTAACCCTAGCACTAACCCTAGCCCTAACCCCAACCTTAACCCTAACACTAACCCTAACTTCAACTCTAGCCCCAGCACAAACACTAGCCCTAACAATTACTAACCTAACCAAATACCAACCCTAACCATAGAGAAAGGACCTTTCTCTATGCCCTAACACTAACTCTAGCCCTAACCCCAACCCTAACCCCACCCTAATCCTAACACTAACCCTAACCATAACCCTAACCCTAACCCTAACCCCAACCAAAACACTAACCCTAACCCTAACAAGTCCTAACCTAACCAAATCCTAACCCTAACACTAACCCTAACACTAACCCTAGCCCTAACCCAAACCCTAACCCCACCTTAACCCTAACACTAACCCTAACATTAACCCTACACTTAACCCTAGCCCTAACTCTAGCCCTAACCCTAACCCCAACCCTAGCCCTAACTCTAGCCCCAACCCTAGCCCAGCCCTAACCCTAACCCTAACCCTAACCCTAACCCTAACCCTAACCCTAACCCTAACCCCAACCCTAAACATAACCCAAACCCAAACACTAACCCTAGCAAATCCTAACCTAACCCAATCCAAACCCTAACACTAACCCTAACCCTAACCCTAACCCTAGCCCCAACCCTAACCCCACCTTAACCCTAACACTAACCCTAACATTAAACCTCGCCCTAACCCTAACCCTAACCCTAGACCCAGACCTAACCCTAACCCTAACCCTAACCCTAACCCTAACCGAAATCCTTACCCCAACCCTAACCCCACCCTAAACCTATCCCTAACCCTAGCCCTAACCCTAGCCCTAACCCTAGCCCTAGCCCTAACCCTCACCCTAACCCTAACCCTAACCCTAACCCCAACCCTAACCTCACCCTAACACTAGCCCTAACCCTAGCCCCAACCCTAACTCTAATCCTAGCCCTAACCTAAACAGACACCAGGTCTTATCCTAAGCCAACCCTAACGCTAACCTGAACCCAAGCCGAACCTCACCCTAACCTCAGACAAAACCTGACCCTAACCCAAAATGTAGCATCCCTAACCCTCAAAATAACATTGAGCCTAACCTTAACCCTAACCCTAACAAAAACCCAAACCCCTTTTCTGTCCATACTTCTAACCCTTACCCTAACCCTATGCTTACTCCTACCCTACCCCTAACCATAACCCTTATTGTAACAACCCTAACCCTAAAAATAACACTGAACCTAACGGTAACCATGGCAATTATTTCCAAGTCCTAAAAGTAAACATAAAAACTGATGCTTACCTAAACATACACCAACTCGTATCCTAAGTCTACCCTAACCCTAGTCCTTACCCGAACCTAACCCTAGACCAAACCCTAACTCCAATCCTTACCCTAAATTGAAAAACCCTAACACAAACAATTACACTGAACCTAACCTAAACCCTAAACCTACTTACCTAACCCTAAATCTAACCCTAGCACTAAAACTCAAATTTACTAACATGAACCTAAACCTAAAACTAACCCTAAGCCTAACCCTAAATCTAAGCCTAAATCCAACTCTAACACTAAAACTAAAATTGACCTTACATCAACATAAACCTAAACTTAACCCTAAGTCTAAATCTAACACTATTACTAAAACTCACACTGAACCTAACCCTAACCCTAACCCTATATTTAACCCTATTTTCTAACCGTATCAATAATTCCCTACCCTAACCCTGCTCCCTAACCCTAACCCAACCTCCTTACCCAAACGCTGAATTTAAACTCGATTGGCTTTACAATGGATAACAGTATGCCTATACATTTGTACATTTCTGACTACATTGTCTTCAGAGACAGTTGCAATCTTGAACAGAGGTCTGTATTTATTGATTGCATAGCTATCTGCTGGTCTCTTGATGTTTGTGTAAATTCCGTCAATAATGTGTATTTGTTGAATCCCATCAGATCCAAATACCAATGAATTTGAACAGCTGCAGTGAAACATCACAGTTAAATGCTCAAGGAAAGTGCATTTACACAGCGTGTGCATTGTAATTCGGTGGATCGTCCCATTTCACGAAAGTGAGCCACTGGGCGATATCAAAATTAAATTCCTATGAAGAAGACAGCTCCATTTAAATTGCAACCACTATAGACTAAAGAAATCAGGGTCAGAACTGATCTGGTACCGAGTGCCAGCGGGACTGACCTTGCACATTTGTGGGTCAGTCTGACCCGGAATCTTAGGCAAAATGACCAAGAAATGGCTCAAACTGAAGCAGAATCCGAGCTGAAATCCCATCTTTCTGTGTCAGCCTGTCCCAGAAATGGGACCAGGCCCCCGGGTATCCGGGTCAGTTCTGACCTGGGAGTTTGGGGACTGTGGGGTTTCCTGGTCATTTGCGGCAAAAAGCCCCCAATCTGAACGTCGTGATATTCTATTTCGCCCGAATTGAAAGCTCACCAAAACATTGAATTAAAATTTACCCACAAGCAATTAGGATCATGCGATATAAAAAGACCATCTTTCATTCTAACAACCCACTCACACAGCATTCAATTTGCAGCATCTTGTCGCTGAAATATTTAGTTGGTCCATCAAAGCTAAATTTAACGCCGACTTTGTGTGGCTATTTTATACGGAAGCGTATTGCCGCCACATGAATAAAAAAAATATCTCTCTTATCTTGTACGTACAAGATAAGTCCAAACTTATCGTGTACGTACACGATAAGTCCAAACTTATCGTGTACGTACACGATAAGTCCAAACTTATCTTGTACGTACATGATAACTTATCGTGTACGTACACGATAAGAGAGATTTTTTTTTATTCATGTGGCGGCAATACGCTTCCGTAATTTTAGAACTAAGAACGCCAATTTTGAATGCAATCCCAGTGGCGTACCCCCCAATTGATGTAAGTCCCCGCCCCCCATTTGGAACCCGCCATACGTAGATCAAGGTCCAGTTTGTTTTTAAGTGCAAATGGAAACCATAATTGATTTGCCAGCAGTGCCCCCCTAGAAAAAATGGTGCCCCCCTTGTGCCCCCTAAAAATTACCTTTTAACAGTAACGCCGCTGCGCATGCCCCAAATTGTAAAAATGTGAAATTGAATGACTGTTTCAACTGAAGTGAATGCATGAAAGTGACTGAAATAGGTTATTTTGTTTTTGTCGAAAATGGCCGGGAAAACCTTTACTAAATTATTCTACCAAAAATCAGAAAAGAATGCCCACCAGGCCAGCGGGCCACTGCAGATAAGGGCTACGACAAAACATAGAGAAGTTACAGAGAGAGAAAATACCTTTTAACATTTCTCCTAAATTGGATTAGATTGTAAGACGAGTTCGAAAAAAAACTGTTTCTGTTTCCAGAGTAAACTAATTCCCATCTTTAAGTTTTTAAAACACACCATCCGACAGACTTGCTAGATTCAACAAATTGGGTGGGTCTCGTCTTATTGAAGGAAACAAAACTCGGTTCCTGTTTTTTGTTATTGGACTTATTTGGATTGCAGCAAGCGAAATAATAAACGTATGTCTATGAGTAGGGTCTTCTTGTCAGAAAAGAAAACAGTTATATCCCAAATTTATAAAACAAAGACAGAAGCAATAAATATCAACTAGACTTTGCTTAGAAACAACACCAAGGAAAAGATTCCATTTATTTCGTACCTTGACACCAAAATTACAGGCAAATTCCACTACCTTGTTGATAAGCCATTTTGAGATATGGTGGACACAATACTATAACACTATAAGGTTTGGGTAATTTGTCTGTATACACCCAAACCAAACAGTGTACTCCTATAGCGTCCACCGTATCTCAATAAAGGCTAATTGTTACTGGGATTTATGCCTAAGGAGAGTCCGCATTCATTAACATGCACAATCTTTGTTATGGGAAGTATTTCACCTAAGCACTTATTTAAAGAAGTATGTAAAAGTCTGTACTTTTAATAATTTAAAACATCCGAGTAGACTGAAGCCACTGTGTAACCAATTGTGAACATCTCTCCGAATCCGAATTGGCGGCTACAGCTGCGGCTTCGACTGTTGCTAACGATGTTGCTAAGGACGACCTATACTTCACCATAATGATGACGTGGTGATCTAGCCGTAGCCGTAGCCGCAGCTGTCAATTCGGACGCAGCCTAAAGATTGTGTAAATGCTGAGTTCTTGTTTACTAAGGAAATTACACGTTCTAGGCTCATTCAACTTGGTTGGTGTTGTTTTTCCACACAATGAACACCAATTACCGTTACTATTTGCTAAATAATGTTTACTTACTCATTTTAAAGTTTATAACTCAATCATAAAATGTGGCAGTTATCTATTCAACTTGTTTTATTCTGGTTTAGGGCGAAAGTCACAGGAATTGTGACAGGCTCTGGTAAAACCCTAAGCTTTGACCCAGTTTTATAAGATTTGGTTTTGAACAAAGAAAATTGACTGCAGAGGGATTTGAACCAACGACCCCCAGTTTATCTGAGCTCTACTAATGTATAAAGTGAAATTTCAGAATTAATTTTCGGAAAGTATGACGAATCTGACAAGGCGTTTTCTCAAACCTTATGAACAAGAAAGTATCTCAATATTTCCCCAAATAAGATAGTTGTGGATAAAACGAGTACAAAGGTGACACATTACCCTTATTTCACCATCTCGGGAAGACATAACATAAAAAAGAAGAGAAAAAATCTTTCATTTTGTACCAATTTTACAAATCTGGTATCAAATGAAAGAGAACGAAGAAGTATAGAGAATAAACTCCCTTTTGAAAGTCGGATCCAAGCTTAGGGTTTTGTCAGAACCAGTAACACATTAGGGCCCAATTTCATAGAACTGCTAAGCACAAAAATTTGCTTAGCATGAAATTTCTTCCTTGATAAAAACAGGATTACCAACAAAATTTCCACGTGATTTTCAGGATAAGCAAACAACAGCTGACTACCAGTAACAGCAATATGCAACACATGGAAATTTGGTTGGTAATCTTGTTTTTATCAAGGAAGAAATTTCATGCTAAGCAAATTTTTGTGCTTAGCAGCTCTATGAAATTGGGCCCAGGTAACACTCCAGTTATATATATATACTGTTTTTCATTACGATTGGATATCACACAAGAGCCTTGTCCAAATCAAGTGACTTCGGCTGCGACTATGGCTACAGGCTGCAGCGACAACGTTGAAGAATAGGCATTTTTAGCCATCTGGCTGTAGCTACTGCCGAAGCCATCAACTTGGACAAGACCCATTGTGTATTTCAAGTCCACTGTCTGTTAATAAATAAATCACCCCAGATGGAATTAACGTAATTAAGTGTAAATAAATAAATAAATACAGGTGTTAAGAATGAAAGCATGACCTCTGTCAAACTACAATGAGAAACTAACTTCAAGTGGGGTTTGTGGAGACATGTAAATGAACTCTCTCTCTCTGTGAGCTGTGGTGGTTCTGAGAAGCAGTGGCTTAACAACTCGACGTTTCGATCAGTGTGCTGTATTCATCTTCATGAGAATGCTGGATGCTTTCCCTGTATGCTCCTCCCACCTACACGCATCATCAAGCTATGCCCAGTTTATCCTGGTTCCGTTACCCGCCTTCAAGCACCATGGAGCTAAGCCTACCTGTTGGCCAAACAGCAATGGCAGTACTTAAGCAGCAGACAGTAACAGAGTCCAGTATTCCCCTGAAGACGATCAGAGCATACTGATCGAAACGTCAAGTTGCCAACCACCAGTTCTTCTCAGAACCGCCCCAGCTCAAACAGAGAGTTCTTTGTAGAGAGTTCTATGCATATGGCGCCTCCACACACCTCACGTGATTGTGTTTCCACAAAGCAAAGTTTCAAAATCTTACTGAGAAATAACTTAATAATTATCACCAGTTTCAATATAAATAAAGCTCTTTCTTCAATCTATTTAAATTTTACATTACCCCAAAACCACTTAAGGCAAATTGTAACATATTTAGCCAAATCAGAGGAGACAATCTATTTAACAAGGGGTGGCAATCATACAACATCTGAAACTTGTTTCAAAATGTGCTCATTGAAAAAGATTTCCAATAAACTTGTGATTGGTAAGTCCATGTTAGTATTGCACTTTAGTGTTGCTACAATTAATCACCCTGAATATTCAAAATAATCATTACAATCATTTAACTGATACATAAGTAATTAATTAATACACCCTTCGACTTTCAGTTTTAAAATAAATATTTATTTCGATTATAATATAGTCCACTTTACCATATTCTACATTAATACACCTGTTCTACTTTTATTTCCAGGAAATATCCGTTTAAACTAACACAACGATTATGTCATGATTGTTTCATAATTTAAGCTTACATGTTAAATTAATGACCCCCAATGAGTTTTGGGTTTGTTTGGGTTTTTTTGTTTACTTGAAGACTAGTTGGTTCTGATGTTTTCAGATTTTGAGCTTTCCTGTGGATTTTCAAAAAGGAAAAAAAAAGTATGTTAGCAACAAAGAAATAACAGAACAAGGCTTAACATAAGTAAATGTCACAGATCAGCATCTACACTTTGTGACATGTACACATGAAACAACAAACGCATCTAATGTTTCTAAAGTCTTAAACTCTCAATGTGTTATCACTATGTACTTTCTCTCAGGTGCAAGTAATCATTTATTTGACAGATAATTAAGTTATGTTTAAATGCATTTGTGTTTTATCATCTTTGTACGTACACCTAGAGATGTGTTTGAATTGCATGACGAATTAAATTCTTAGAATTTTGAACTTTTTGAACCTGTGTATTAGGTTAAATTAGTCAAGTTCTGGTGTTGTTAGAAGTGTTTTAATTGTTTCTAGCACAATAAAATTCCAGCACTCCTTAACGTTTAGAGGAAAATAAACGTTTAATGAAAGTAATGGCGGCGATCTTGGAAATGGCGACCATGTTAAATTTAAGAGTGGCCAACTGTTTTTTTTTTCAATTGCTGACCCAAAAAGAGCATATATGCAAATTGTGGTGCTTGTATCACACAGTGAACGATTGGTGCACTTAGCTGCCCCACTATAGGCTCCAATTAGATTCAGCAAAAGCCAACATCACATGAAGGAACACTTTTCAGGTGGTTTCAGGTACTTGACAAAAGTTACAATCATTGGAAAAACTGTTGACATGACAGATGCAAAGTGGTACCCCTTACTGTGTTTCTCGTCTATAAGTGTGACATAATTCCACTTTAAGCCACGCCCACTTCACACAAACTGGCTCAACTGAATACCAGAAGCCCATAGGAGTAGCACTGCAATTTATTTTATGATTATTGCAAGGAGAGTTTAGACAATTTGCTTTTACACACGTCCTTTCAAAGACTATGGTCTCCTCAGAATTGAAAGTTTCTGTCATAAGAAATGCTTTTGAGGGCTGAAATACCTGAAATGGGTAAAGTTACACACAAACGCATGCCAGCTTTGGAACCGGAAGTAGCACAAACTTTGAGCATGCAGCTGATACGCACACGTAGGGACACAGCCAACAGCATACACCCTTTTGAATCAATTAATGTAAGCAACATAAAACAAAGCTGGCATACTTTCTAGTAGTCGTTGCACTTGAAGGTCACGTCAAGGTATTTGTGAGTGTCTCTACACGGGTCGTTTCTGAAGAACCTTCGCCCACTCACGTGAACTATGCACTTGTCACGCCTGTTACAACGCTTCTGAAGCTGTGGGGAAGACAGGTGGAATACATCAGAAAGCTTATCATAAAAAGCATTCTACTCATTTCTAAAAAAAACCTATAGAATTTCTCGCTAAAAATATTCAAAGCACAGTTTTTCACTATGACTGTCATCATGTAAGTTGTGTGCAAGTCTGAAAACATCAGTATTTTCACTCTAATCAATGTTGTGCATACCCTTTTAAAAGTAACCTATTTCTACATTATAATTTGGGGTTCAACCAAAACTATTTACAAAGTCAGTTTCTCTTTGTGGTTTACTACTCGATATGTCTACATTGAATTATGAAGAACTTTTCGGAAGCTACCTTTTTGATGGTCTTGTCCTGTGGAGCTAAGCAGCTTGTTGTGCGAATCCTTGAGCTCGGGCACACCTCGCTCCCGGTGTTCCTTCCGTACTTGGCACTCAGAATCTGCATCCTCTGGCCCTTCTTGCACTTCAGCTGAATCATTCTATTCTCACAAGCTCTCATGTGAACCACCCTGCCAGGTTCCACCTCGTGAACGGGGGGCTCTTCCGAACACAAATACGTGACGTTCAAGACGTTATGAGCCGGCTGACAGCTGTCGCCGAACTTCATGGCTGAGGAGGTGACTCTGAGGTGACTACCACCGATGATATGATTAGCAAGTACGTCCAGAGTGTTGTCGGTCGGGCAGTCTCGGTCGGTAGGTGCCCCAGCGCTGCCTCTATCAAAGACACTATAGGTTCCTGAGACAATGTCTACATACTCTGATCCACAGTTGATGCTAAGCTTCCCGCCTTGGGACACTTCTTCGTTTTTGATGTCTTTGTTGTCTGAGGAAAGTGTTCACAGGTAAATAATAAAAATAATAACAATAGTATGAGACATTTATATAGAGCATAATGCAGGAGCCTCTATGCGCAAAACAAAATATAAAAACAGTGAAATAAATGAAGCTGTTTGTTACAAAAGATTCAAACAAGTAAGTCTTTAAAAGTCCCTTGAAAATCATAAAAGAGTCAGCTTGGCCCAAATGAACTGATAAGTCGTTCCGTAATGAAGGTGCAATGAAATTGAAGGCTCTTTGACCATACATGTAGGATTTAGTAGAAACAGTAGTTTGCGTCAGTAAGTATTGACCAGCAGAACAAGAAGGAATATATTTATGCAGAAGATTAGGTATATAGTCTGGAGAGAGCCTATGAACACTTTCTATATGAAGAGCTTTGGAAGGGAGGAGATTTAACTTGTAGGTGCTACGCAGTTTAATCGGGAGTCAATGGACTTCGCTTAAGATGGGTGTTATATTATGTTTTGAACGAGGTGCGCATAAGCCGAGGCGAGCAGCAGTGTTACGAACATGTTAAGTCTTAGAAAGTTAAAGTCCTTTTACAGTTCAATATGCACTGAGAATTATTAAGTTTTACACAATACAAATATTCTTATTATTAATTGGGGAAAACCCACACAGTCAGATAGGGACTGAAAACACAATCCACATGTAATGGTTCTGCAGCCGATTTCACGAAACGCTAGGATTAATCCTATCTCGAGTTAGGACGAGTAACTAGTCCTAACTTAGGATTAATCTCAAGGTTTACATGTTACAGTGCAAGGCTGGGACTCGTCTTAAGTCCTAAGATTAATCCTAAGTTAGGAAGAGTTTGGTGAAATCGACGGCTGGTCCGGGATTTGGAGCGGGGTCCACAGAGGTGAAAGGCAGAGAAGAAACCACTGAGCCAACTTTAACAGCCTTATATAAATCTTGTCCCTGGTCACTGCCTTGGTGCCCTTGGAAATGTTCCAGTAGAATTTAAGTTTCCCTTAAGGTGCATGTCACTTTAAGGAGAAACTGTCTTGCCCTCACCAAGCAGCAGGCCTGAGTGTGACCTATGAATGTTTTGTGAAGACGTAAACTTACTGTAACATCTCTTGCCGTTTCCAACGTATTGAGCATTGCATACGCAGCCCAGTTTGTCATTCACCAATCCGCAGTGAGCGTTGGCGTCACAGGTCAAAGGGTGGGAGACCCAGTCTCCGCCCGGTAGACACACAAACTGTCCAGTGCATCCTTCATTAACAACTCTCTGTCCAGGCTACATAAGGTGGGAAAGGATATGAAGTGATTTAACAATTCATTTGTAATAATTATTTGCAATGCTATAGTCTGTTTGCTAAATTGCTGTGGTCTAAATGGAATGGCACTATATAAAAGCCTAATGTATGTATGTATGTATAAATTTAAAATTCATGCCAATGTATTATTGCAACAACATCATGTGTGCCACCAGTGTGGCCGACCTGGTTCCTCCTATCAGGATGTTTGAGCCTGAAAACAGAATTCCTGCTTCTTCTCACCCATACACTCTTGCTTTGCTGAGACGTAGGACAAAGAGCCATTCTTCAAAGTCTAAAAAGAGGCTTAACTTCTTCGGATAAAGCATGGCGGACAGCATCGATAATTGTCAAACACCAGTTTCCGCACTTCATGTGATCCAACAAAAACATGAATTAAAAAAGACCTGTGGGAAACCTTTAGCTTTAAACTTAAAAAAATAAAATAAATTCTTACAGGGTAGTAGACACCTCGACGAGCGCAGCCACACTTGGACTCTGACAAACACTGATCTCCGTCTTGGAAGTTTTTCAGATCTTCCCCTGCTTTGCAAGCACACCCCTCATAGCACCTGAAAAAAACACAACGTGTGATCATTTCCTCGTTAATCCGATAATTATATGCAGATTTGTTATTGAACAAAAGAGGAAAATGTTCTGACCATAAAACCTTGTAGAGTGTTTTTCAGTTTTTTATGGCACTGACACTGAATATAAAAGAACAAATTAGCTGATCAGCAGAAAAGATGCACGCCTAGCTTAATGTTCGAGGGATTTGTTTCAACTGATTGTAGAAAAAAAGGTTTTAACTTCAAATCAACAATCATTTCACAAAACAATTAAACAATCTTGTCACATACTTTTTTTTCAGAGGAAATGTTTTACTATGTTCAACTTATCACTTTTATTTAATTTGCTCGTCTGTTGATCAAAGAAAATAGTGTAGAGATAGTTCCTGATAAACGCCATCTTTAAAAGCAACTCGGCTTTTGGCTTTGAGCTGCGTCAAGTGTTCTAATTTGTGTATGTATCCAGGTTGTTCACCGACCAATCATGCAAGGAGTTTAGCAAAACTCCTACATTCTGCACGAGTTATTTCTGCATAATACACAACCATCATGACAATGTGTTCAAATTTTACACTTTGTGACATCAAGTAAGTTCTATCTATTTTTTTGAATCAAACTACAAGGGAAAAATATGTACCATCAAACTTCCAACTATGAGATTTTAAAACACAGTTTATGGCAATGTGGGCATTTCTCTTAATACAGTCTCTTATACCAAATTCAAATGTGAATGTCATTTCTTCTTGAAGACTGCCTCATCCTTGTTGCTTGTACAATGCTTTCATAAGACGTGGCTCCTCAAGTTTTATCACAGGAGGACATTTTTCAAGCCTAATTGGAGACAAGCAACTGGTCACAGTGGTCAAGTGGTTAGACTGCAGGACTTGCAATTACAAGGTTGTGGGTTCGAATCCCACCAAGCTAACCGCTGATTTCACAATGACTAGATTAAGTATTGTCGTCTAGTTACTGAATCACATATTATTGGTTTGTGCAATTCATAATCATAGACGCTAAACTAATGTTTGCGTGAGAGAGATTGGCTGTTGCAAGCTTGGTGTTTATATCCCCTTGTGGGGAGCTTGCCGAGTTCCCTTGACAGGTAGATCATATAAATAAACAAACTGCTCTGCTTGCAAAGGGAATGCTTTGGTAGCACAATATACATTTTTCTATAATATCAAGTAATAAACCACAAGGGAAACTCATTGGGTAAATTTTTTAATAATTTGGGTTTGAACAAAGAAAAGTCGACTGGAGCAGGACTTGAACCAACGACCTCCGGATTAACGTACCGGCGCTCTACCAACTGAGCTATCCAGCCCTGTTGGCGGTCTCCCTATTAGTCAATATCTTTGTTCGGGGGGGGGGGGGGAGGGGCAGTCAGAAGCCATGCAACCGTTAGCTGCCGTGTAGCTGGGGATCACACCCAAGTTTACGATACAACCTTGTTCAAACCCAAATTATTTTTCTATAATGGCGTCTTACTACTTCATTGAAACAAAATGAGCATTACGCTTGATGGGTTTTCCTCCTGGGGAGATTGCAAAGAACTTGCAAAGTGCCTCACATGGCCCCTTGGATCCTATCTCATTTAAAAGAAAATACGTACCTATCTACTGGCTCTTTGCCAGCATGGGGCTCACCACATGATTTTGGACAGGATTGGATGCAAGCATTGTATTCTTGACCTTTGGGGCATGTCATTGCTGTCAATAAAATAAAAAATAGAGGATAGATTGGAAAGATTTGAAGCTATGCATGGTGTTGGAAGTAAGTAACAAATAAACTCGTTTAGGGTGTCAACCATGTGAAAGAAAACTTTTCACGGAAGAACAAAGGGCTGGTGAAGGAATCGGGGCCCAATGTCACAAAACACTTAGATTTATCTTGAGATGAATTATCAATATTGTCCACTGTTAATTGTATTGTGACATCACTCTTTGCTGATAAATTAAGATTGATACACAGTTAGAGCACACTGATCAGATGCATACCATTCTCCTGAAGACGATCCGAGCGTACTGATCAAAACATCGAGTTGTTAATTAACTGGTTCTTCTCAGAACCACCAAAGCTCATAAAGAGATTTATCACACGGTATCTCCGCAAACCTCACTTGATTGTAGGTCTCGAAATAACCCACGGCACCCACAGCAATTGCCGTGGTGCCCTGTGCTTTTGCTGTGGTTCCCTTTGCAAAGTTCCAGTACAAATTTACATTTTCCTCATAGAGTGCCCCTTACCAGCATGACCAGAGGAAAATTGCCGTGCCTCTTCAAGAGCAAAGTTTCAAGGCCTGGATTGTATCTTCACTGGCAAAGTTTCAAATCCAACTTAAGGAAAGACGAAAACAAAAAAACTTACCACACTGTCCACCTGAGACAGTGCTCCTCCAGTTTTCAATAATGATGCCTTCATCAAGACACACATCGGCATACTCAGCCAAAGACTGGCACAACAACTCCTGACTAGGCATGGAGGCACAAAGGTCGTACAAACAGTTCTCATAGTACCTGGATGGATTGACCTTACCAAAGCAGCTTTTAAATGGACCTGAGAAAGTATACATTATTGTTATTATTATTATTATTATTATTATTATTTTATTCGGCATTAAAATCAAGCATACAGAGGAAATACATTTAACATTGATACTGATTAAAAGCCAAGGATAGCCCAACAAGCTGATTAAAAAAACGGCTTATTTCCATCGGGGTCCTTAAAAAACACGAGACAAACAAATATATACAACACTAAAAAATTGCACAGGAAATAGTGAACAATGGCAGTCAACAATGCACAAAACTGTTACAAATTAGATTGAGATGAGAGATGTTGTTTTACTGCCCTTTTGAATTGATAGGAATTGTTAGAACACTTGATGTTATTAGGAAGTATGTTCCATTGATGAATCCCAGTATCAAAAAATGTCTTGCACTCTGTCCCTTTAATTCTAAAATAAAAATGTTAAAAGTCTGTCTATCTACCTGCAGGGAAGAAAAATCAGTGCTGACATAAAGACCATAAAAGGGAGGGTATCATACCTTTAGTAATTACTCAAAAACTAATGACCATAAACACTTATTTGGTAAAGAGCACTGGAGAGCTGTTGATATTATGACATGTATGAAGCGTTGTTAGAAACGTTGTTAGAAAGGCTTCAGGCATGAAGCCTTTCTCAGACTCTAGTCATTTTGAAAAGTTTAAAAATTGCTTGTTACTCTACTTTGCTTTTTTTTTAAAAGCCAAATCTGCAACGGGCTTATCCATCTCTTGACGTACTCTGACTGCTTACCAAATTCAATTGTACTCATCAATTCCCCAAGAAAAAATTCCCGTAATACGTCCCCTATCTGCCCCACTATTTTAAAGTGTAATACAAAAGTGTAATACAATGAAATGTATGCATACTTAAAGGTCGGGTCATCGTTTGGTATTGGCCCCCCAAAAAAAATTGCGTAATTTCTATTCAAGAGCTTACTTGATATAAAGATGGTAATGGTAGTAAGCTTCCGGGGAAATTTTTTCATCGGAAATGCCCCCGTTGAAGAGAAATCATCAAATGAAAACATTAAAAACAAAAAAATTATTCATGCATGAATGGCTTCTCATTATTTTAAAGGTTGGTGTCCCATCGCAAAATGCTGCGGCCAGAGATGCAGTTGGAACTGCTTTCACCTGGATGGATTGGATGTTCAAGTGAAAAAACAGTGACAGTTTTGGCTGTTTTCTCAGCAAGTAGTAGACACCGTTTTCAGCTCAAACTTTCACGGGTGACTTTTGTTGTTTCTTTCTTTATGATTTTGCCTATAAATCAGCATTATGTTGAAAAAACAAAAAAACAATGACCCTACCTTTAACAGTTTGGTAAAATGAATAAGTTCTTACTCGTTTGATCGTTGTTATTCAGGGCAGAACAAGCAAACGTTGCATAGTATACATTTTCTGGCCACCTAATACAGGCAGGCGTGTCAATGAGATTGGTGTGGACGAACGCTGGAGGGTCTGCTGCCACACGCCAGCTTGATCCAAAGGCGTGCAAGTCATCGACCTTGTAGGAGAGAAAAAGACAGACAAATTGTAATAAAAAGAGGATGCTAGTAAATATCTTATTCTTCTCCTATATCGAGTCGTGTCCGCAGCCAATGGTGTCACGAGAGAAGTGTGCCCAGATCTCCATGTCCTTCATGCTTGTAGATATTTTATCTTTTGTCACAAAGCCAGTGTCCCTGCGTAGTACGCCACAAAGGTCAGGTGACCTCGAACTCTTTGGGTTCGACCTTGCTTGGGCTCCCAAAGCACAGTAAATATGGAAAAATATTTATTATTGTATCTTTCTGGTAAGGAAACTTAGGGAACTTCAGAAGTGACCAGAGCAGTGTGACCTGTCGGCCTGAAGATACCTGTGTAGAGAAGATGATGAAGAAATGTCAGTTTTAGATGTGGGAGGAAAACCCCAAATAGGGGACTAACACTGTGACCTGTAGACCTGTTATCTGTGTAGAGAAGATGATGAAGAAATGTCAGTTTTAGATGTGGGAGGAAAACCCCAAATAGGGGACTAACACTGTGACCTGTAGACCTGTTATCTGTGTAGAGAAGATGATGAAGAAATGTCAGTTTTAGATGTGGGAGGAAAACCCCAAATAGGGGACTAGCACTGTGACCTGTAGACCTGTTATCTGTGTAGAGAAGATGATGAAGAAATGTCAGTTTTAGATTTGGGAGGAAAACCCAAAAGGGAAAACCCCCATAGGCCATCTGGTATGGATTAAAAACCCAATCCAAATGCAAGGCTCCGATCTGGGACTCGATCCAGAGGTGATAGGCAGGGAAGAAACCACTAAGAAAGCTTTGTGCCCATAGGTGCATTGGGGATAGAAAACAATATAATAGTATTACTTTTATTATTATTAATATTACAAACATTTAGAAATTGATCAAAATGTGGTCTTGTTTTGCTTTAAAATCACAGAGCTGAAACTATTGTTTTGAATTTTAGAAAACCCTACCTTATTCCCGGCACTGTTGACAAACCCAGCCGGCTCTGCTGTGACTCCTTGATACGTGCCGCACAGCCCACAAGAATTCTTCGCAACGGTGTCAGGTATCCTGACTTGTACTCGATGAAGGGCATCCCATGCAACTATCATACCGAAATCAGTTCTCAGCAGCTACATTTCAGATAGCAGTGATAACATTTTTTAAAAACATTGTCTGCTTAGAACTATAAGGTCATTAATGGCATTTACGTATTCGTAGTGATCAAAAGGTCATTAAATGAATAAATTATGTATAAAAAGTTGAGTCCTTATAAACGTTGGAAACAAATTATAAGTCACTAACATCACTTTAAAACGGTGTGATTTACCATTGTGTTTGATACCTTTCCAGCGCAAATTTTGCCAAAATCCAAAATATCCAATGATGCCACATTTTTGTAAACCAAATAGTTCAGTTCATTCCTGAATTTTGATGACATTTAATCAAAACGACACTGCATTTGACCTTTTGACTGTGACAGAGTTGAAAAAAAAACCCTCCTGTTTAGAAAGTACAGACCCATTTAATGTTGATATCCGAGTGACATCATGTCACAAACTTCACTCCCAAGGAGCATCAAATAAAATGACATCTCACACCATTTCAACAGAGATGAGAGACTTGTAATTATTCGCCATTTTCACATGGACTCTATCTATTGAAAAAATTTAGTGCGTCGCAAAACTGAGCTTGACATTGGAGCCTCTCTTTAAAATTAAAAAAATACTAAACACTTTGAGGTCACTCACCAGGTAGTTCCCGACTCGACAGAGTTGGATTTTACCAAAGTTGAGGTTTAATGAACTGGACGCCTGCTCTCCATCAACTAGAACCCTGTGCTCCTGTTTGAGCTCAACAATCTATAAAAATGACACAAAGATTACATGTAAGACAAACTATGTCTGTCCCCTAATGACATAATTTCCTTGCCCTCATCCCCTCTCCTCGCCCTACCTGACCACCCCCCCCCCCCAAGGATAATTTTCTTTCATGCGGACAACATCGGTAATTGTCAAAGATCAATATCTGCACATTATGCAACCCAACAGATGCATGAAACCTGTTCAACTCCGTTCAATCGGTCATCGGAGTCTCAGGAAAAAAGAAATGGAAAACCACAATTATGTTTTTTGGTTTTTTTACTGTTTTCAAACACTGAGTTTTGGTCTCGCCAGATCAAAACTAATAGTTATACTTATTTCTCAAAAACAAGTGAACTTCAAGCCAGAATATTAAAAAGGGAATTCGTTTTCCACTGTGACCACCTCTACACCATGTAAGTTATAAGTTATGTGTAAATCTGTGAACTATTGTATTTTCAATCTGTCCAACGTTGTGCATACCCTTAAAATGCAATGTCCATATAGAGATTAATTTGGTTCACCAACTCGAATGTACAGAGCAATATAATGTTCGCAGTTAGAAGCTCTGTTTACAACCTTCTCATTAACAAAAGCACGCCGACACCAGTGATGTTTTTTTCAATTGGTCTTGTGGATAATCTTTTCACTTCATTCTCACAGTCTTGGATTAGAACTAATCGTCCCATGGCAATAACAGTGTGATATTATACTGTACCACACCGTCCGTATCACACCCTGCACATTGTACTGTTCTGACTCCCCGCATCTTTACTGCGTGTCAAGTTTGCTTGAAACAAAATTTGTTATCCCACTTGTCAGTATGAAAAACAGAATAATAGAGTGTGTCATTGTCCCACATGCCACAAGGCCGAAGGGACACCTACATTATTAGTTATGACGAGGTCGAAGGCGGAGTTGGATATGGGGCGCAAGCGCCCTATGTTTTCCGTAGTCCAGGAGCGTGCATGTGAAAATGTATTTATCTTTAAGCTAACTTAACGTGCAGGTTAACCCTTTCGTTACCGAATTGTTTGGACATAAACAACCGCTGGTGACCGCATTGTTTGACCACTCAAGCGTGAAGCACACATTCTTGCACAACAGAAAGCTTTCGTTCAAAGGCCACTTTTACAAACTCCATTATCTCCTTGAAGATATTGTTTTACAGCAAAATAAGTAATAAAAAAGTTCTTCCTTATTGAATTCCCTTTCATAAAATCTAAAACTCATTGAGATTGGTCCAATAAATGTCAAAGTTCTTGGTCTTTCTTTCCTCAGTGCAATCTGTAATCCCAAACACTTTTTTGTACACAACCATATGACGCTCCGTAGGTGTTTGGCATTTCGGATCTTCCAACTCCAATTTGAAGAGATTGCATAATAGCAACCTTATTTTATTTTACCACCATTGGAAAGATCCGATCTCTCTCTTTCCAATGATGGTAAGCTTGGGTATGGAGGGTGAACATGGACAAAACTACAACTTTATTACAAATGGCCTTTGTGCTCAGGCTTGAGTGCCTTTTTGTGTGCAAGCTTGGTCGACTAAAGTCGCCAATGGTAAGGAAGAGGGGGTATGAGTGCAGTCGACTAAAGTCGCCTATGGTAACGAAAGGGTTAACGCAATAGACAGTGTTCGAACACTGTATGTTTTGCGTGTACTTAGCTTAAAACAGCGCAATATGTGCAGTCAGAACAGCGCAATACGCTGGGTGGTATAAGTTTGTATCACACCCCTTGTTGCTATGGGTCGACCAATCAGAATCGAGGATGCAAGTTTGCGTGAAGATAACATTCCGTGTTCCACTTGTGCTCGCGAGCTAACTCATACTATGACTACCTACCCTGCCGTCATAGTGTACATGGACATCCTTGACTGTGGTCACTTGGTTGTTGATGGGAGACCGAGTCATCTCCACCATCACTTTGAATGTGTGCTCACTCGCCAGGCAGCCCTGGGCCAGGATGTACTTGGAGTCACCCAAGAAGGTGAAACTCTGCTCGTTGAAGTCGTTAAAATGAGACACTCCTGATATGCGGCAACTGACTTCCTCTGTAAAATGAACCCAAAGATTGTTTGTTCGCTCGGTATTTGTCAGTCTTTAAAAAAAAAAGAAAGATGTTTTTTCGATTTTGGGTTGAACAAAGAATACGTTGACTAGAATGGGATTTCAGCCTGCGACTTCCGGAGTAACGTGCCAGTGTTTGTACCAACTGAGCTAGCTTGAACTAATGCGACGGTCTCCCTATATTTGTCAATATCGGTACAGCCGTTCAACATTGGACTGCTGTATACCCAGGGATCACAGCCGAGACTACAATAAAACCTGGGAAGTGGCAGTACAGTATTTCTACCTTTCAGATGTGAATCATAGATTTTTTTAAATGTACTAACTTAATTTTTAGTGTGTGAATGTAACTTCATTTTACCATCAAACTAGTTGTGATCGCTACCTTTGATACATCAGCAAGATACATCTATGACAATACATATTTAAATTCTAGGCTACTAAAACTTCCTGGGGCCAAGTTAAACGCAGAGTTTACTAACCCGGTGGGCTACTTTACACAAAAGCTTAAGCGCAAGGCCTGAAATGTGCAACCTGGGCCCAATTTCATAAAGCTGTTAAGCAGAAAATTTTGCTTAGCAAATTTTTTTACTTAGCAAGAAATGAGCAGGCTACCAGCGCGAACATTGTGAACCTTATGGAATCTTGGTTGGTAACCTGTTTCTGCTAAGCAAGACTTTCCTGTGCTTAGCAAGTTTTTGTGCTTATAGGGCCCAATTTCATAAACCTGTTAAGCAGAAAATACTGCTTGGCAATTTTCGATGCTAAGCAAAAAAAGAGTGGGGCACAGTCACAACAATATAACATTTATGGAATTTTGGCTGGTAACCAGTTTCTGCTAAGCAATATTTTTCTGTGCTTAGCAAGTTTTTTTTGTGCTTACAGGCTTTATGAAATTGAGCCCTGTAGGCCTAAAGATAGCTCTGCAATCGCAGATAGCTTACCATTCTCGCAGGTTGGACCGGTCCAGTCATGAGGGCAGTTGCACTTGAAACCTTCCACGGTGTGAATAGTAACACACTGACCACCGTTTTTACACGGTTCAAGTGCGCAAGGATTAATGCTGACACTTTCTTTCGGGATCACTACCGAGTTACACTTGTACTTGACCTGCGGTACAAAAATAGATAATATTTTATGTGTTTTTGAATTGTGAGCACAAGACTGTAGATTAGTACAAGAATTGTTCAACAGCGATCATCCTGAGTTGATTTTACAATTTTTGCAAATTAATTTGTAATTAAACATAGTTTGGGAATGGATTGTAATGTCAAAAGAAATTGAAGCAGGTGTTACAACAATAACAACAACTTTTCAACTTTGATGTTGCAAAACGATCTTTGGCTCAGGGCTATAATTAGGGCATTAATTGCACTTTCACATCAGTAAAATGTGCATCAATTTAAAGAAATAAATCAAAATCCACAAATAAACATTTTGTTTTTCTGAGAAAAAGAAATGTTCCTATTAGCCAAACACTTACTTTGGAGACCACTCTTGATCATTAAACTCCATTAGGAGCTCCAAAAAAAAAATGCAAAACCCAAACTCTGACAACCAGACAAGTTGCACTAGCAAAATTTTACTTCTTATCTGAACTACGGTCATCTCCCGATTCCAATCTACTCCAAGGGCAGTAGTTATAAATGGAAGGACAAGTTCTTATTTGAACTCGGTAAGCTCCCAGCTCCCAATCTACTCCACGGCAGCAGTTAACCCTCAGGATCAACTCCTTTAAGAATATTCTACACAGCACGACAGTAGATATTATCACATGGTGTTACCACAAACCAAACAAATGTACATGAACAACACACAGACATCACAAAAACATCTTTCGGTACTTCATTTTAATTCAAAAGAATAATAATTTTTTATGTATGCTTAAATGTTCCCTTTTTTAAAAGTTAACCTGGGGTTGAACAAAGAAAAATTGAAGAGAATAGGATTTGAACCAATGACCTCTGGTTTAATGCCCCGACACTCTACCAACTGAGCTATCTAGCCCTATGTTAGCAAACTTCCTCATTACCAATATCTTTAGGAAGCCAGTCAGAAGCTATACAGCTAGATATCTCAGTTAGTAGAGTGCCAGCACGTTACACCGGAGGTCACTGGTTCACAACCCGCTCTCTGGTAAATTTTTCTTTGTTCAACCCCAAATTGTTTACAATTTACCAAGTCAGTTCCCCTTGTGGCTTATAACTTGACTTTGAAAAGTTAATAAAAAAAATTAAAATTTAAACAACGTGTTACCTCCAAGTACTTGAATGTTCTGGCGCATGGATTGGCACCGAATACATGATTGGCTGCTTGTAGACCAGTGCACTTATGCTCTCCCTGACACAGCTCTTGAACGACCGCTAGAGACGACGCTGCTACACAGTCTGTACTCTGAATGTTACCTCCTGGGCACACTTGACCATCGGTCAACCGTCCATACACAGCATTCACAACCTGATAAAATACAACCATGTCACACACACACAAAAATCGTAGATGTTACTAGAGGATTTTCTTGTTCCACCACCTCCGCGTTTACATCACTCACCCATAGTGGGCACTGAAGGCTTTTTGCAAACCTTGACTTTAGGCTCTGGCTCCAGGCGCTGTTTGTTAAATGTTGGAAACCTCTAGCAAAATGCACACTGCTCTGAAACCGATGATGCGGCCAAAACGAGACCCAAGGCCCATGTCTACGTTTTGAAAAGGCCAAGTCGGGTTAGTGTACACAAATGAACAGCCCACCCCAGTATTTTGTGAACTAGGTCAGGTTAGTGTGTACATACAAACAAATAGTGACCCCACTGCCCCTTGACTAAGTCAGATCAGTGTACGCAGCAGTTTGTAGTTGAATTCAGGTTAGTGTAATATCTGTGGTATCGCAAAATAGTAATAACATATTTTACCTCAATGAAGAGAGTTCCACAATCTATCTCCATGTCATCTCCTTGGCACACTCTCTTCATAATCTCCTGGTCGGATTCAGGAGGTATGGCAGCCAAGGAACTGCATTGGTAGTCCACCTTGGCAAAAAAATGAAAAAAAGTGCTACTTCAAAATTCAACAACAGAACCCTTAATTTAATGAGACAAACCTGAATGAAATTCATCTTTAATTTGGACTCGTTGATTAGATAAAGTTTGTAAAAACATCTTTTTGATAGATATTTGTTATGATATATTTTTTATGAAAGATATCTTTTATAATAAATATCTCTTATAATATATATATTTTTCACAAAAGAAATATATCATGAAACATATCTATCAAGTTTATATATGTCTTTTTGATAGATATTGTTTATGACTTTATGATAGATCTCGGTAAATTCTATTTTCAACAACAAAGATGAGGGCTAAAAACAAAAATGAAGTTTGGCATCACGGTCCAACAAAAGTACATGAAAGTCAGAATAGGTTCAACACTATTGAGGTTTGTGATTACACCTTGTGGTAAATCTCTCATTATTTTAAACTTGTTTAGTTTTTATTTATGTAAATTTTATTCTCTTTTCCTGCTTCAACCGTATTTCTAAAGGTAGGGTCATAGATTGGTAAATACTTCAAAAACTAATTATCATAAAAACTTGCTTGGTGAGAGGCACTGCAGCTGCTGACAGTATAAACAATTTTGAGAAAGGATTCCTTTTGAATTCATACGGATTCTGAACATTTTTCACCGCCAAAACATTTGAATCTGAGGAACGGTTCATACACGAATCATTTCTCAGATTTCTTCGGGTCACTGTCCGTTCGTGAATGCTACAGCCAGAGATGCAGTTGGCATCCGCTGTCACCTCGTGAAACAATGATGGATTCAACGTTTGCGTGAAAAATACTGTTACAGTATTTTGCTGTTTTCTCAACAAGTAGAAAATGTATTCAGCTGAAACTTTCCCATTTGAATTTGATTGCAAGATCTTTTTTATATAACTTTAAAGAATCAGTATTACATTGAAAATAATCTAAAAACTGAGACAATAAGCTAGAACATACCTCAAGGTACTTCTTGACACCAAAACAAGGGTCTCCATAAATCTCAGAAGACACCTTCAAAATACACGACTCCTTCCCTTGACACTTGGTTCTTGTGACGGCCAGTGCAGACTCGGCATCGCAAACCCCGCGCGGTTGTGTCGCGCTCGGACACTTCTGGAAGTTGTCGTTCCTGCCGTAGACAGCTTCAATGATGGTAATAGTCTCGCCCGGAGCGCAGAAGATGTTTAGCTCCTCGCCCTCGCAGACAAGCAGGGGGGCATCATCAGCCACACCTTGGATAAGAAGAAAGTGTTATTCTTCATTCCAAACTTTAGAAAAAATAACTTAAGTTAATTCAAAATCAATCGTCACATCGTGTTTGCAAGTTTGTGCTCCTTATTTAAGAAACAACAATGTGAGAATCAGGGGCTTTTGTCCAAACATTGGCTTCGGCTCTGGCTCCAGACTCCGTTTGATGTTGGAAACATCAAGCAACATGTACATGTTTCCAAGATTGATGACGGGGCTCAAGTCCGAGCCAGAGACCCAATCTGAGGTTTGGAAAATGCCCCAGGCCTTTACTGAGTAGTTACGTATGACTTAGGCCCAATTTCACAGAGCTGCTGAAGCACAAAAAGTAGCTTGAGCACAATCAAATTATGCTTACCAGAATAAGGTTACCAACCCTAATACCACGCGTACCATCTGTGACTGGTATCCTGCTTATTTTTGCTTAGCAGAAAGTTGTTAAGTAATATTTGCTGCATAAGCAACTCTATAAAATTGGGCCCAGAGCTATATGGTGTCATATCGCAGGCTTGTGTTAACTGTGTACTGTGTAGATGCATTCACCACACGACAGCAAATTGCAGGCTGGCACAGTGCATCTACATCGTTCAAACCACAGTGTATGATCTTGAATGGTCAGACAGTAGGAGGGTTGACTGGTGTACTCTGTGTGGATGCAGTCACAACATGATAAAATATTGCAGGCTGGCGTGGTTTATCTATCATTCACAAATACCCGGGCCAGTCTATCCATTCTGATTGGTCGAGAGGAGATCACAAGGTCATGTTCAAATGTGCCGTATAAACTCGGTGAGAAGTGTTTCAACATACGCAAGGCACGCAAGCTTACGCATGCGCTTATTTACATATAAAGCAATCAATACATACTGGTACTCAATCTAAAATCTGTTAGTATGTGCGAGTACGCATAACCGTTGAGTGTCACATGCCTTTTGACCCTTTGCAAAACGGAGCCGGAAAATGTGACAGGAATTGAAAATTGACAGGAAAGTTTGACAAATTTTCAAACATTATTACGCTTTTTAACAAAAAAGGCATTTATGAATGGGAATTAAAAGAGTAGTGACTCGGTCTCAACCGGCCATTTAAAACCTTGCAGGGTCGTGGCCTTGCGATAAAGAATGCGCGGCCACGACCCTGCCGGTTTTAAACGGCCGGTTAAGCCCTCGTCGCCACTCTTTTATTCCTTTATTCAAAACCACAGTGGATCATATTGGATGTTCAGACAGTAGGAGGGTTAACTGTGTACTCTGTGTGGATGCAGTCACAACATGATAAGCTGGCATGGTTTATCTAGCTTTCATAAACACCCGGGACAGTTTATCCATTCTGATTGTTCGAGATGAGATCACAAGGTCATGTCAAAATGTGCGGTTTAAACATACACGAGGTTCTGAGTGAGAAAACCAAATCCCTTACCTTGACACACTTGGCCATCCCCAGAGAACCCCTCATCGCAGTAGCAACCGTACACTCCATTCCTGGATCCACACACAGCGTTCTCTCCACACTGGGAAGGTATGTACACCACCTCCCCGTTAATGCCGCACAGACCTCTCTCAGCACAGCCAAAGCGGTAGAAAGTAGAGCCGCTCTGCATTGCAAACAAAAAAGGTTACAATTCAAAATACCCTGCCTGGATGAGACGAGGGCACGGTGGTTTTCATTTGGCCAAGGGCAGGCACTTCAGTTGAAAAAACTTCTGTGGGGGTAAATGTTTAAAGGCAAAGTATACCTTTGGTTTTTGGAACTGTCTGATTGTTTTAATCCAGTATAAATGTAGGTATATACAATAAAACTAACCCGTGAAAATTTCACTTCAATAGGTGGTCGGGGTTTTGAGATATCACCGAAAAAAAAGGGAACAAATATTTTCACGCAGGAAGAATATTCCCTAGAGGAATACACAGGCATAACGCTTCGCAGATTCAAATTTTCGGGGATAAAAAGTGATATATTTTTCCATAACCGCAGTACTTCAAAGTGAAAAGTTTCTCAAAATGCATTATACTATCCAAAGCTGCTGTACTTCTTACCAAGTAAGTTTTTATTGCCATTAATTATCAGAGTCAATACCAAACGTATACCTTCCCTTTAAGGGGCACCAAGGCCAGGACAAGAGCAATAGAGGCTATCAGCCATTCATGTAATTCCAGGCATGAAATATAATGTTAATACTAGAGTCTTATACAGCACACATATCTACCAAGAAGGTATTCAAGGTGATTGAACAGACAGAATTATTTAAGTCAGGTTTTTAAAATTCTAGAATTATGAGACCCATTTATCTAGCACCTTTAGGATTTGCAAGGTGCTGAAGCACATTCAGCAGCCACTGCCAGAAACACCAAGGCAAACCCTCTCTCTTAACGATAAGTGTACCAGTTTCTTTCACATGGCTTTACGTCCCACCTGAAGGGCGAAGCAATGATGATTAAAGGCACAAGTGTCAAGACCGGGACACAAACCCACACTCTGCTGATCATAGTGTTAGCCAAAGGGGTGTCTGGGTGTCTTTCGGAAACCCTGTTTCAAATTTGGACACCCTGTTTTATCTGTCACTTTCAAGTAAATGTATTGTAAATGAACAATTTGGACACTCAGTTTTTAAATTTCCCGCAAATTTGGACACCCTTTTACCAAATCCTGGCTAAAACCTCGCTGCTGATCAGAAACTCAAGTCTAGACTAGTACACCACACTGCTCGGCCACAACAGACCAGGGCCCAATTTCATAAAACCTGTAAGCACAAAAAGTTGCTAAGTGCAGGAAAATATTGCTTAGCAGATACTGGTTACCAGCCAAAATTCCATAATGTTTACTTTGTTGTGACTGGTGCCCCACTCATTTTTTGCTTAGCATAAAAAAATTGCTAAGCATTATTTTCTGCTTAACAGCTTTATTAAATTGGCCCCAGTCCGTATGATGCAACTGTTGTATTTCCTGTCTGCTGCCACCTAGCGTCCCACAGTCTCCCATTACTAGTTTAAAATATCACTCAGACGGTGCTCTAAAATGGTGTACACCCTGAACTTACCTTGGTACTTTGACTCAGACATGTGGACAAAATGTTTGCACGCTCATGTTGCAAATTTTTGCTCACACTGGGAGAAAAATGGCATTACCTTAATTAAGATATGGTGGACACAAAAATTATTCGGGTTTTTTTTAAATGGTGTACACCCTGAACACCATGGTGAACCAAACACTTACCTTGGTACTTTGAATCAGACATGTGGACATAATGTTCACATGCTAATATTTTGCAAATTTTTGCCCACACTGGGAGAAAAATAGCATTTAGCCTTTTTGAGATATGGTGAACATATAATTCAGGTTTTTTTTATACTGGTACCTCAAAATAACAGCCGTTGTCCGTGCATCCACACTGGGAAGGTTCAACGCACATCTTGTTGCCTTCCTTCAGAAGACCTTCTGGGCATTCACAAGTCTCTTCACACGCTTTGGTACAAGTATTCGGAGCGTGGGGATCTCCGCAAGTGGCTGGACATGCACTGCCACAAGGGTTGTACACCATTCCGACTGGACAGGTAATACCTGTGGATTTTAAAACCGGTATCCTGTTGATAAGTGCAACGTAAATCAACTGTGAGCCCTGCCCCACTTCAGACGATTGCCAGAAACACATCGAAAATACAACGAGCTAGCTTAAAGCATTCATACTTTAAAGTTCGTAATTTAATACTTTGTGAACCGCGTGTGAAAATAAATGTTCAGTTGGGTTGCCACTGTAAAGAAAGTGCATGAGGTGGTCATGTGATGTCACATGTGATACATAGATGATGTGGGGGTCAGGTGATTTGTTCGCACCAGTAGCGAGTGTGTGATGTGGCAGTTTGCACTGCTAGAGATCATGAGAAAAACTGCTTTGAGCATACAGAAGATTTTGTGAGTTGTTAAGTGTGCAAAATTGCAGTGTAGAAAATAACCGATGGTAAAGTTTCTCCATAACGAATCTTGGCTCTCAGCCTTAGGTCCACTTAAGTGACTCTAGCTTGAAGAAGAAAGAGACAAGGATCAAGTTAATAATTATAGACAGGCCAACTGTTTGTTCCCACCACGCTATAAACCCTGGTAAGGCGACAGTCTCCGTTGCATGATGGCATTTTCCACTGTAGGATGACAGTCTCCGTTGCACTGGCAGTTCAACGGAGACTGACGTCCTCCCTTGGCCACTACAAACCCCATTTATACTCACCACACAAATCCTTCTTTCTCCATGATTTGATTATTACACCATGCAGGGCGCATGCATCGGCATACTCGGCCAACTGGGTGCATAGCGGTACGATGCTTTTCAAGTCGGAGTCGCAAATGTCGTCGAGACAATCGCCGTAAATGTACTCTGGGTTCAAAATTTGATGGCAGCTTGCAAAAGGACCTAGAAGATGCAAACATTGTTATTTAAAAATTGGTGGTTCTTGTAAAGTTTGCGTGTCTCCTTATAGTTTTATCCTCCGATCAAGTAACAAAGCTCTACTGAAATATTGCATGAAATAAATAATGTTTTGCATTTGTGTAATACACCATGTCAACCCACATGAAGTCCACCGCATAACGTCTCAAATCCTACACCCATAATAAAAGGCCAAATCAATTTACAGGTAACCAGTTCCAGAGAAGAAGAAAAGAGGAAAAGTCCTTCGCATTTCTGTTTTCTCATTATTTTCCTGGGGATAGTGAGTTGCTTCTAAAATAATATCTCCTGTGCTGCAGAAGTGTTTTGTGCGCATGCAGTGCATTTGGTTGCCTCCATAATGCCTGTAAAAATTGCCCTGTGTAACAAGGCTTTTTTAAGGAACGCAAAGAAAACAACTATGTTCCTACCAGCGGTATCCAGAATAGGTTTGCACAACGCCTTGGCTTTGACTAGCTTATCAGGGTGTTGGTCACATGGTTTGGCCTCTTTGCATTTCTCGCATTCTCCACACTCATCTGTATTTACAGTGAGAGACTCCCCAAACTGTGTCTCGGTCATACTTTCCTAAAAAAAAAAAAAAACACATCCGAAATTCAAAAGACATTGTTAAACAGATAATAAACATACGCAAATTTCACAAACAATGCAAATGCCTTTTGTGCTAAGTGCATTATGTGCACTTAAGTTGGCAAACAATTGTCCAGTTTTCCCAGAGTTGAACACACCCCTAGTATCATCATAAAATATCCCTCAGGGTTGCTCATCTACGTTTATTTTCTTAAAACCATGCGATGCCATACCCCTGTGAAATACTACACGACTGCCGTTGGTTGCTGCAGTGTGTAGACCATTGGGAAACCATGTATACCTCCTTTGTAAATGTTGATTCCATATTTGTTTTCAAAGCTAACAACCTTTCCAGACATTGTAGAGATAGTCGGAGAAAAGAAATAAACCGCATAGTTCATTACTTTATACATTTTAATTCTTTGGATTTATTAAGTCTTTATTTCAGCCACTAACTATTTTTGGGGCATTTGTCGTTATTTATTCAGGAAACATTCCGGGTGGGGCGGAGGTGTAATCTGGTAACCGGGTGTAACATTTTCAAATCTGTATTCAAATTGAAGTTGTGGAAATAATAATAAACTGAATTGAAATCTTTCGCTTCAATTCTTATTTGTTTACTTTAGTTTTGATGACAAGCACAAAATTGACCCTTTGGTTATTTCTACAGACTTAAAAAAAAGGGAAAAAAAAAAACCATTTATTAACTTGTCAAAATCTCTTGGTCACTGTATTACTGTTACATTTTTAGGAAAAGATACGAATAACAAAGCAAGTTAGTAAAAACCACCTAACGTACTTGGATATCATCGTCTTTGTCACCGTTGAAATTACCACAAAGCCCACAAACAGTGCCTCCAAAAGAAGAGGGCAGGCTGATGATAGCTCGGTGGTGTCCATCCCACTCTACAGTCAAACCATATGATGTTTCCAGCAGCTACGAGAAAGATCAACGAGATTAACAATCAACAAATTATTCAAAAAGGGTAAATCCAAGAAAAGGTCTCCTGTTGGCTCAATACCTAAGGCACCTGTTTGCTTAACTGTTCCCTTAATCGATCCAAGGAAAATACTACTACTAGTTAGTGCATGGTTTACAGGGATACGTTGCCTTTGGATTAGGTGCTTTGGGCTATAAATTGCATTTATTTTGAAATGAATATGGTTCAAAAGGTATTTTAAAAGTAGAATATAATAATTCACATAAACATCCCTGGAAATTGTGTGATTTATATGAAATTCGATGACAGAACACGGTCCGGTTTTTTTAAACCCAAATTTTGACTCCATTAAAATGGCGTACCATCCATATATGTTCTGCTGGTTAGATTTCAAGAGGCAAATTTATGGGTTTTTTTTAATCACTGCTCACTAATTACAACACACTGTAAGTGTTTTTATGTGTGAACAACAATTTAATACAGATTAAAGAATACTTCCAAACAGCGACATTTTGAACGATTTAAAGGCAATGTGCCCCTTCAATGACCTTTGTCCCCATAAAGTCGAGGGTTGGATGCATTCATGGTTGGCCTGGCTTCATCGCATTTCTTCACACCAGGTTTGAGTCGATGCACTTTTTGTTGACCAGGCCGTTGTCCTGGGCGTCCAATCTAACAACACATACATTCTAATAGGGAGTCTCCTCGCAGATGCTCGACATTAGAATAAAACTCACTGCACTCGATGACTGTCATAATTGCTTTTCATGCACAAAAAGCATTCTCGTTGTTTTTCAGTACAATGTGACCACCAAAATGTTAAGATTTTTTTAAAGGTTGGTAATTTCATTGAAGAAAAAAACCCAGTAAAAAACAGCAATGTACTCTCCATTCATTTTCAAACGTGGAGTGTTGGTCTTGAGATCAAACCTAACTATTTTACTCATTTCCATAAAAGGGAAGTTTCTATTCCTATTTTATTTCTATTTCAAGGGACGTTTTCCACCATGATCATCTTTATACCATGTAAGTTTTGTGCAAATCTGTTTGGTTTTTCCTTCCAGCTGACCAATGTTGTACACACCTTTTAAATGTATTATATAGGATTGGAAAGGATAAAAAAAAAACTGTTGAATTTTAGTCTGAAAGCTTACTGATTATGAAGTTCATACTAGAACCATTTTTTATGTGAAATATTTCCCTCTGAAATGAAGTCATATTTGAGAAAACTGTATCTGAAAACCTAAAAAAACAAACACAAGAGCTGATTTCGGTTGTTACAACCCAAGTTAAGGACAATGTGTTCACATGCTGAAAATTGTGAAAGGTTTTTCCCTATTTTCTCCTCTGTCTCCCACAACGGATTAAGCCAAAATGGTCACAGGTTTGATACGGTTGATCACACAAAGCATGAACACCGTCTGCGACTATTTTGTCAGCTCTACCATTCCTGGGGCCGATTTCACAAAGAGCTATGACTGACCTTAAGTGCGAATCAATCTTAATTGCTGACCAAAGTATGATGTCACAATAAAAATCACTATGGTGATACTGACAACTCATCTTAAGATGAATCTTAGTGCTTTGTGAAATCGAGCCCTGTTTAATAAGTTTGTATAATACTTACAACGCCAGTCACGGCGTTATGAATGACCGATACGCCGTAACGCTTGATGGGAAGCTTACAAGCTTCACCGTCAACATGAACAACTCCCTCTTGTTTAAACTCAAACATCTAAAAACAAATACAAAACAATAAAAGAAACTGTTAAAGTTATACCGGGAAAAAAAATAAATAAATCTTTCACCAACCCTTCAGAAAAAATATCATCACAGCCTATCCATGAAATCAAAACTAATACTATCAACAATTAAGCGGAGCTTCAAAAACTACATAAACTTAATGATTTGAAATTGTTTGCTTACAAAAGACAATAAGTTGCAGTTTGAACAAAGAAAAAACTGACTAGAGTGGGATGTGAACCTGCAACCTCCGGATTAACGTGCGGGCGCTCAACCATCTGAGCTATCTTGCCCTAATGTTGGCAATCTCCCTATTTTGTCAATGTCTTTGCTCAAGGGTGCCAGTCAGAAGCCATTCAACATGTAACTGCCGTGTAGCCACAGGATCACACCTAAGTTTACAATACAATCCGGGAAGCGGCAGCAGCGGGATCATACTTATGGGATGCGACTTTTTATTTCAAATATCAAGTAACAAACCACAAGGGAAACTGATTGGGTAAGTTTCAAATAAGTTTGAGCACCCAGGATGAAGATAATGACAAAATAGACAGACAGCCAACATTAGGGCTAGATAGCTGAGTTGCTAAAGGGCCAGTACTCAGGTCCCAGGAGGTTGCAGGTTTAAGTCCCACTCAAATCAACTTGTCTTTGTTCAACCCAAAACTATTACCCAGTCAGTTTCCCTTGTGGTACACTACTTGAAAAACAATAACTTGTTCATATTTATCCTAAATTCGTCAATGCCACAGACAGTTTAAGAAATCCTATTGGTTGAAAGGTGGTCACATGTCAACGTTCACACACGGTCTTACAAAGAGATCTTTATATAAAATTTTAAAAAGTAAACTGTTCATACTATGCCATTGGTGGCGATATCAATTTGACGTCCAGTTGGGGCGTTATTTGTTACAATATCAAATGTAGGAGTCGCCCCACCACCGCAGTCTTTGGCTAGAGTGTAAGCGCACTCCCCAGGGAAGTAAAAGTGACGGCCGTCAAATGTATGGTAGTGTGAATCACCTGCGCTGCGACACACTCCCTCCTCTGAAAAATAACCCAGAAATGAACTTGGAAATAAAATGATAACCTATTAATGAAACCTCATCCACTGGGGCTGAGATTCGAAAGTGACGACATCACGGAAAAGCTACATTAAAGATATTCCGAGTTTTGGCTACAAAAACTTGGAAACTATTTCTCCTTTTTACCCATTAGGTGTGTTGACATTGATTTACTTGGGTCATTAAACTTAATGGATGAGCAGTTAATCTGCCTGGGGCAGTCAGCAGCCCTACTCGAATGTGCATGGTCCAATTATGTCCACTGTTTGAAAAAGCAATTACATAGAGATAACAGGTGTGAGTGTCAGATGAAAAGGATGTTTCATTTGAGCCTCTTTCTTTAATGGACCTTTCCCGTAATGGGATTTGAATTATGAAGCTCTGAAATGTTATCGCCCAAGAAACGGACTGGCATATCCAGGGCCCAATTTCATAGTGCTGCTTAACGGTAAGCAAACTTTTGTGTTAACTATAGGAGAAAAACTTGCTTAAGCTTAAGCATGTTTCACAGGTTAGCAAGAAAATTAGGCAGCCAGCTTATGTATTCACCATTGACTTGCATTGTTACGTCATTTAATTTCATACAGTAAGCACCGGAAGGTTAGCATGCCTTTTTGTGTGCTTACGGTTAGCAGCGCTATGAAATGGGAATCGCACAGTAAGCACAAAATTGGCAGTTAAGCAGCTCTATGAAAATGGGTCCAGTTTTGAACAGCAAATACCTGCTTCACATCTCTTGCCGGTCCATCCCTGTGGACATTTGCAGACGTAGCCATCCGGGTTAAGGCCTGACGTTTGCTTGCAGGTACCTCCTTGTTGGCATGGGCTGCTAGAACATGGATCCAATTCTAAAAAGATGGGAAGAAAAAACAGGAAGAGAAGTGCAGCAGTCACAAGTTTTTATGTCTTGCTCCCTGACTGCCAGGCCTGGAATTACACAATGGCCACTGAGAATAAGTGTCCCTAGTCTGGGCCTTTTGTCCCTTGAACTTGTTACCATGGAAAATCCTATCAGAAAAGAGGCTTCTCCTTTAACAGGATGATGATCCAGGCACGAATTTCCACCGTTTTCCTTCGCAGACTGTCATGGAGTGTCGCGGAGAAGCGGTCTAGGGCACCGTGTTCGAGTTCCATCATTCACAGAGTGTGGGTTTTAATCTCAGCCTGGCTGGTCACAATGCTTGTGTCTTTGAGTAGGAATTATGGTGAACATAAAGAACCTAGAACACTTATCTTGGAAAGGTAAGGGTTAACCCTGGTGTTTCTGGTGCATTGCAAGCAGCCTTGTCTAAAGGTTTCCTCAGGCTTCTGAGTCACAGTGATTAAGTTCACTTTTGGGCAACCTTGGTTTCATTACCCGATTTTAATAACAGTAATAATAATTATTAGTATTAAAATGTCACCCTTTTATCACCTAAGAGTTTGTTGAGAAAAGAAAGTGAAAATAACTTACCAGGGCAACCAAGGAACTCTACGCGAAGGCCAATCTTTTTCCTCCGGGAATTCTTGGGTCTGATACGGACAAACCTGGCGACAATAGCTTTCTCCAAGAAATTATACTTAGCTGTGCTCCTATCCACGTTGCCATAGAATTTCTGTCAAAACAATTTATTTTTAAATAGAATTAGCCGTTTCAAATTGCTTACAAACCAAAAATACAAATTGTTGATTGTTTCCTCCTCTTCCCACCTTTGATGCTGTCCTCTGTGCTTCCACCCTCTTGTGGTTAAACTAGTGCCTTCACTCCACCCCCCCTTCCCCTCATGCATCTAAAAGCAAACAATTCTATGCAACAGCAGAGTTTTTTCTTTCCTTATTTTCTTGCAACTTCGATGACCAAATTGAGCCCAAATTTTCACAGGTTTGTTATTTTATGCATATGTTGGGATACACCAAGTGAGGGTACTTGTCTTTGACAGTTACCAAAAGTATACCCTGCCTTTAACTACGAATACAAATTGTCAAGAAAAAAAGTCATCTTATTGCGTTTTTTTTTACCTGGCGTCTTCCATTTGGTTTTTTAATGAACTCCCAATTCTCTGCGTCTTGGCTGAACTGGACGAAATATTTGCTAACCCAATAGTTCTTCCGACCGCTGGTAGTGTGGCGGCCCTGTGTTACGAACCCAGTCAGCTGCTGTTGGTCACCAAGATCAACCTAGAAAGAGAATTGTATCGACATAGAAAAAAACAGTTATAACACGCAGTTCTTACATTACAATTTGCCACAACCAAAGCGCTCCATTTGGGGGTTTTTTCTACAAGGTATTTGGAGCTATGTTTGAAATTTTAAGACCTAGCTATTTACACAGCGTTATGTAGTGGTTTAACCAACTAGCCAGGGATCAACACCCAAGCTTACAATACAACCTGAGAAGCGGCAGCAGAGGGATCACCTGACAGGGATGAGACTTTCTGTTTCAAATATCAAGTAATAAACCACAGGGGAAACTGCCCAGTCAGTCTCCCCTGTGAAACTGCCCAGTCAGTCTCCCCTGTGGTTTATAAAAACAATTACCGATTGTTCTGCAGTCGTAAAAAAAACAAGAAGAGAGTATCCTTTCATTTGAAGAAAGATGGAACGTTCCATCCAACGAGGGGAATATTCCATCTTTCAACTCATGAAGATCTTCTCAGCACTGCACTCATTAATATTCATCATTTGTATGCAAATTACCTGCAGCCATGGATTTCTGTCGCGAGAGCCGGGTGTCCAGCCACTTCCTCCACCATCCTGTCCGGATTCGGTGTGAAGACGTCCCCGTGACGCTCCATGTCCCTTTACATGACTGCTGGCCGAGAAGGCTGAATCCGGTATCCGTTTCTTAATGGCGTTCAATCCCATTTCAGTGTTGCAAAGAACTGAAAGACATCAGCGAAATTGTTAGTTGGTGCAAACTGGTTCATTCAGTTCTTCAGTCGTCTTGGATTTAGGGAGTTAACTTAGCTTTATGGCATATTAACCACTCCAATGTTGGTATTTCGAAAAAAACGCCATGGTTGTGCGCAATACCATGTTTCAGAAGTTTGAAGTTTGAACTTTGAACTTCGAATCCCACCCGAGTGATTGCCTGTGGATTTTTTTTCACAGAGCTCGGGAAAGCACTGAGCATACAGCGCTTTATACACATCGGTGTAAGGGACAAAAACAAATTAAACTTTTGTAACAAAATAAACCAAACAAACTCACCTGGTAAAATTTGTTCACCTGTCGAAGCTGCAATAGTGACAAGGAAAAAATGGTTGTACATACATTTATCCTTTGTAGTGGCTCATTGTTTAGGTTATTTTTCAAGCCATGTGCAATTTCTAAAATTATTCCTTGGGTTTTTTTTTCTTTCTCAACATTAAATTTGAAGCCAGAAATATATTCAAAAGGCAAGGAAAAATGATCCCTTGATTTGAAATGCATTCTGGAAAAGCACCTTCCTAAAGTCCAGACTAGGCTAACTATTTTATTTCCTTCATGTAACCAATCTAATATAAGGTAACTTCATGGAAGAAAAAAAAAGATATTGATCACCAAAAACAGCTTCACAGTTCTTAATCATAAAATCACCACGCCAGTGCAAAAACACTGTAACTTGATTTTACAAAAATGTTGTATCTTGCACAAAAATGCTCCATGCCAAAAGATTGTGTCTTGGCATGTACTTGTTTTGTGTGTGCATCCGAGCTATTTCAAGCGAGATAAAGCGTTTAGACATTTCAAACTTGAGAGTTACAGAAGTGCTGTTTTGACAGATACATTTCTGCATTGATACAATGAAATATGAATTGGTTTATTTAAAGGATGTGGACAAAACTGCCTTGACCATTATGCCGGCCATGTCAATTTTTGTTATCAATAAATAATTTTAACAAACTGAAAAGGTTACTATCCTCTTCATATGTCCTTTTTCAATTTATTTCATTTAAAATAATGTTCTCTGGGACCCCTTCCCCTCCCCCAAAAAAATCTATTAAAAAAAAATAATAATATACTCAGATTGGTTCTTAGCCACCCCGTTGTTTGAAAATTTGATTGGCTACATTTTCCCGCTTCTTTCTGGATACTCTCCCTTAATCCTTTGCTCCTCTTTTTGCTATAAATGGATATGTTTGTGTTTGTTCTTGTTTGTGCCTCTGACGAAGGTCCGGTTTTGATCAAAAGCTAAGGCCATCTCACCTACTCATTATATATATATATAATGTATAATAAAAATAAATAAATAAACATGGAACCTCTTTGGTCCCAATGGACCCACGTTACGTTGTCAGCACATGCTTCCATACCTTTCACAGAGGTTAATAAGAAAGTTTGTTCTCCACTTTCTCACCGAAGTTTGTTGTTGACATGTCCAAGTACTGGGTTAATTTGAGCTGAATGGTTTCTATAGTTGACTCAGTTTTATCATTTGGTTACATCTGCCATTGACACTTGGTGTACCAATTTTGTACACAAAGGAATCTAGCAGAGTGTCTTTCCGGCCCCCCTCCTGACTGTCCTGACTGAAATCACTGACCCGTGTTGGTAGGCCACCCCCCTCTAGGATGTGTGGCATGTCCAGCTGAGCATACCAGACGTATGAGCTGACCAGTGTGTACGATGTGGTTTAAGACAATGGAAACAATCAAATGAGGGAGCAAGTACTGACACCAACCCTCGTTTGAGGGGCAAGTTTTTAAAGTCGTACAGGAGGATCAACTGACATCCCAGCAACATAAATTTGGGGGAATTTTTTACTCACGCTCCAAGATGGCAATGGCTGAGAAAGCCCGCCGGGCTGGCCCCCCGGTAAACTTGATGTGCGACCCAGGACGCATCGTCTCGTACTTGGGAATGTCTCGGATGTTCACCCACAAGAAATCCACCGTCTCCTCCGCTTCTTCGCTGGAGTACAGAGGATTATGCTCGTACAAGAACCCAACGACGTCACCGGTTTTAACGGGGATGCGCTGGTCTTGATCGAGTTCGAATTCCACTTCTTGGTCGACTTGACCAGCGGGTATATGAGTGCTTCCTACAAGCAGGAATTTGTTAGGGTCCGACGCCTCGGGGCGGAGGACCCACGCCTCGAAGGGCTCATTGCGGGCGCGGATGACTCTCCAGGATTTGACGTAACCCACACAGTTGATGCTTTCAGCAGCGTTGACAACGAACCAGTTATCGGATGAAATGTGGCGGTCGACCGGGAAAGCACCAACCTCTGAATCACATTGCTCTGTATGGAAAAGACCACAAACAAACCACCTCATTAATGTACTAATTCACAAGATGAGATTGTATGAAAATGAAAAAGCTGCAGCTGTTTCCCAAGTTGAATCATATCGGCAGTTAGAGGTTGAAATACCTCAGACTGGCATCCCCAAACAAAGATATTGACAAAACAAGGAGAACGCCAACATTAGGGCTAAATAGCTTAGTTGGTAGAGCGCCGGCAAGTCCTGCTCTAGTCAGTTTCTCTTTGTTCAACCCAAAATTGTTTAAATACAAAAGCAGAGGAGCTTATGTATTAGGGGTTGGCTTAGTGGTTTCTTCCCTGCCTGTCACATCTCTGAACCCCGGTGTGAATTCCCAACTGGAGCCTTGCATGCAGATAGATTTTCAAGCCCATGACCAAAAAATATGTGGGTTTGCGTTTTGTGTGTTTTTTCCTCCCACAACTAAAAACGACTACAACTAAAAACATCAATTTCTTTAAGGTCTTCTCCACAGGGGAATGTTCAGGCCTACAGCTCACAGTGCAAGGCACCTTTGAGGGTACCTTTGTTTCATTACCAGGAAGACACAACAGCAATAGTCCTACTAACTAACTTGTTACTTCTCAAGTTCTGTTTGGACTTACGTTTACATCCAAAGACCTCAAACTTCAAGCGTATTTGTCTGTGCCATGATATTGGAACAATACGTACAAAACGTGCACGGTCCATATCTTTAAACACATTCTTTTGTGGCGTGGTCGCATCAATGTTTCCTGCAAACTGTTTAAGAAAAAATTGAACACAAAAGACAAAAACGAAATAATTACAACACAGCATAACTTCACGGAGCTGCTTATAAGCTTGCTTAAACATTTTCTGCTTAGCAAAAATAAGCAGGGAGCCAGTGACAGATGGTACATGTGCTATGATATTTACCATGTGGCTGCTAACCTATTAGGTGTTAAGCATAATTGTTTTGTGCTTAGCTACTTTATGTGTTGAAGCAGCTCTTTAAAATTGGGCCTAGGTTCACCCCACCCTTCGTATGCAGGGCTTGAGTTTAGGGGGGAAATCCACAAGAACGCATGGCTTGTAGGTTACAATATTTACTAGACCAGCATTTATTTATTACAAGTCCAGAATGTTATGAGAGAGAACTTTCTTCACAGTTTAAAATGTACATGTAAACTGTTTTTATTTGAATGAGCACTAAGAAAAATTTTCAACAATTTTTGTATCTGATGGTATTAAGGAATCATCACTGCAGTAACTTCCTGTAATATTCCACTACGGGAAAGCTCCATCCAAGCTTTTGAGTGAGTGGGTGTGTTTGCACATGGATCATTAAACTCAATGGCAAGCAGCACTACCAGCTCGTTCATGATCCAATTAACAGATTAGGGAACACTGTTTGGAAAGCAAATTACATAGAGATAACAGGTGTGAGTTGGTAAGAAAAAATGATGTATTATTCTGGCCTCTTGCTTTAAAGGCGCTTTCCCATACCATTTGCCGCTGACTGCATGCGATGACGAGAAGCTCGTCAACTATTTGTCCATGACACACTGCTACACTTCCCTCTCCTGGGTTAACCGTAGCACTGTGTGACAAATCGCCCGTATTAAGGTGCTTTTAGCTAAGGTAGGTGAGATTATTTTGAATTTAATGCCTCTTTAATACCTGTTGATGACCCTCTGCATTATGAACTGGTGTCCACGTATGACCATCCATGCCAATTTCCACTCCATAGGACGACACCCATCCGTCTGTGACCACACCTCTCTTTTCTTTTTGTCCGCCCCAAGTAGTCACACCAGTAATCTAGAGGAAGTATAAGAATACTATCCACTAATTGTATTGAACACTTTGGAGACCATAGCGGCCACAAGGGGCTTATATCAAAATGCCCATAGCAGCCATAAACAGCATAAACCACTGCTCAGTGGGGACCCTGTCAGTGTACCTGTGGATAAAATGAGCTTTCTACTGGGCAAACATCTGACAATGAAAAAAATTCCATTGTGGATAAACTTTCCCAAAACTTATCCTGGAATAGTTTTGAGAAGGTTTCTAATTAGCAGTGAGTGTAGCAACCAATAATCATATCTCAGTCCACATTACAGGCTCCATTAAAGATTTTCCGAGTTTCGCCACAAAAACTCAGAAACAATACATCCTTTTCACCGATTGGTGCGTTTATATTGAATTACTTGGGTCATTAAACTTAATGGATGTGCATTTAATCTGCCTGGAGCAGTCAGCAGCCCTACTGGTTTGTGCATGATCCAATTAAGTTCACCGATTGGAAAAGGAATTACACGGAAATAACAGGTGTGAGCTGTCTGATGAAAAGGATGTTTTATTCTAGCCTCTCTCTTTTTCCCAGAACGAATTTCTACTGCACCCTTCTTACCTCTGTTGGAATTCCGACATCCACCATGATCCATTGCTTGTTGTTGTTCCTTCTCGGTATCCAGGAGTTAGGGGTACCAGGGCGTGCGGACGTTGCTGTAGATACTTTATTCTTGCTGGATGATGCCGTGACTTTAGAAATAGGTATTCTACCCGAGGTTATGCCGAGCTCCAAGTTGCAGTCTTCGCCTGAAATGGCAGGATTATTTTCCACAAATGTCAGCAGTCTCTATTTTCAGGGTGGTATAGGCCACCATCTTTGATGTCGAACAATGATAAGGTGCACATGTGTAGGGGCTGCGCACGAGTCTCTGCCAATAATAGCTTGTCAATTGACTTCAGTGAGGGGAATTTTGGGGGCTTGTAGCATCATCTGCAAGAGGTCTATTCAGTACGAGTGGAATAGGAAAACATTTAGCACTTACCATGTCCCAAAGCCAGTAAGGCCGAAGGCAGAGTTGGATATGGGGCACATATGGGGCAAAAATACCTAGTGTCTAGGTATTTTTGAAAGTTATCCATTGAAATCAACGTTACATATTATAGTACTAGCAGGGGAGATGGCCTTAGGTTTCGATCCAAACCGGACCTTTGTTAGAAGCATAAACAGGCACAAACACAAACATCCATTTATAGCAAAAAGAGAAGCAAAGGATTAAGGGAAAGTATCCAAAAATAAGCAGGAAAATTGTAGCCAATCAAAGTTATTAATTTACAAAAAATGGGTACATATTATAGTTTTATATATTTTTGGTGGTAAAACCAAGGATGCCTCGTAAGACTTTTCAGAGCGAAGTTTTAAACATGGCGTCAATGGATTTCAACAACTAATGGATCTTTAAACTCCAAGGAGGAATATTTTGTCAGACAAAATGCCAAGTTCAAGACCGTTTCAGATATCATTGAAGTCAAGTATGAACCAAAACGTCCCCATACAAATATGCACGGACCCATCTTTCTCAGAACGATGTCATCGAATGTTTTGGATTTTGACAAATTTTGCCCCGAAAGGGTATCGTATGCAACGGCTATTTACACTATTTTAACCTGAGGTTAGAGACTTGTGATGAGGACTCTATCTAGTGGGAAAACGAGTACATCACACAATAGAAGTTGACATTTCCCTTGCTCTTTATACAACGTCATTACTGCATCAGAAATAAAAAGCAACATAATTTGCTGAAAAAACCTCAACATGTGGTAACTCGGGGTAACTAAATGTTAAACCTTGAATAATCCTGGAAAACCTCAAGGGTTACCAAGCGTTACTGCCTGTTGAATTTTGCACTCGTCCCTTATCACACATCAGAGAAGCGTTAATTTAAAAACTCATACTCACTGTTTGAATTTCTCTTTCCGCGTTTGCCAAATGAAAATGCTGTGAAGGTCAGAAAAAAATATTAAAGCAGTTCATGATCCTTGCAGAATGGAGTCTGATTTTGTAGAATATGTATGAATTTGATAGTGCAGCAAAGCTGCCAACATCTGCATCTTGTAATCAGGGAGATTTTGTACAACGATCTGGGAGATATTTAGAATTACATACAACATAACAGGGAAACAGTTTCCACGATCAGGGAGATTTTCAAATTTTCTCATCACAACATGGAAATATTGGTTTATCTTCAGGGAACTTTCTGCAGAATCAGGGACAGTTGGCAGCTCTGTTGCAGGCCCAAATATCAATTGCTTGTGATAGTTGTTAGGCACCTTCTCGAAACTACTGCAGGATAAAGTTGCAGGAAAGGTACTCCCACAAAGGGTAAATCATTGCGGTTACGCTGCAGATGAATTTGTTCCTGTATTAGAAGTTTGCCCAGTATGAAGCTCATTTCAGCTGCAAGTATGAAGGCATACTCTTGAGCAAACTGTAGTTCAGTGAACCTATATGGTCTCATAGCCGGAACAGACCTCTAACATGTCTAAGAACAAATCAACACAGCAAAGTAGATATATACACGTGGTGTTACCGCAAACTGAACTATAAAATTGCTTTGATATAAAAGCATGAAAATGAAATAGGCTGGGTTTTGTGTTTTTGTTTGTTTGTTTGTTTGTTTTAGGGTGTTTGTTTGTTTGTTTGTTTGGTTTTTTGAGAGGGCCGAACACAACTGGAAGGTGTGGTATTTAACTTTGAATTAATTAATAATTCAAACACCTAATGGAGCCATCATGACATCACACGTTGTCATATTCTGTGATGTCATGTGACCGGGAACCACACCCACACTCTGACATCAACAGAGGATCAAATATGAAGACAGAACCACATTGTAGATGTTCACTTACCCCAGAAGTTGAGACTACGACCTTTGCTTACAGTGTCTTTAACTGAAACAGCTGTAAAAAAAAAATTATACTTTAAAAAAAAAACACTCACCTGAAAATTGAATTGAACTGAAGCAGTCAGTTTTCCTTAGTTGACATTATTATTAACCAGTTACCACCAAATCTTCCATTTGTTTCCCTCTATAGCCAATTGGGTCCTTGACCGGAAACAAGGCAGGAATCTATGTCCACTCAGACTCACCTCCATTGAGCCGAAACACAATAACTAAAAAACAGTGGAAACTTCTGGATGAAACGTAATCCACTTCTTGCCATCAAAGAACACCTGGAATCGAGGATTTCTCAATAACCCCAGAACCAAAGGCAGAGTTTCATGACCAACTGTCCTCTATGTGTGGGTTAAAGAAAATGTTCCAATGAGAGTGCATGCTCTGACCATGCTCCGTAGTGTAAAGTACAGGTGGCCTTTGTTCCAGTCACTGATGTGACATGAAAATACAAAATGCATGTCGCCTGAATTCAAGCAGAGGAAAAATTGACATGTCAACACGATATCCGGCATCACCTGGTTGACTATTAAAACAAAGAGGGGAGAACAAAGTTACGTAACTTAACCAAAAACCTACCGTTACATGTCGTCTTGTCAGCACTGGGCTCGTATCCGTCCTCACAGGAACACTCATTTACCCCATTGTTCTCCTTGCAGACAGTGTTCTTATTTTGATTGATTGGGCATAACGGATCAGAGGGTCTTGCCTGTTGGACTATGTTATTCTTAAGACAGGTGTAGATGATTTCACAATCTGAGTCCAAAAATGTCGAGCCCAGCTAATAAACAAAAAACACACGTTTTTAATGAAAATTGGTTTGCAAACTTAAACCAATACTTTTTGTTTCTTGCAATATTTCCCAGGATCAGAGCTGCCGACAATTTTGCATCTTGCAATCAGGGAGATTTTTGCACAACAATAAGGAATATATTTAGATTTACATTCAACATAATCAGGGAGATTTTCAAATTTGTTGATCAGAACATGGAAAGATTGGTTTATTTGCAGGAAACTTTCTGCAGATTCACGGAGAGTTGGCAGCTCTGAAGGATTTCTGGTATTGGAACAACTGGTGGTTTGTTAGGTTGGGGATAGTCTTGGTTCCAGACTGTCCTGCTGTTTACATTCCACAATCTACTGAAGGCACACTGCACGGTATCAACCACAAACTATCATCAATAGAGGGTGCTATCTCCTGAAAAACCTCTATTGCCCCACAAACCTCTATCGCAGAGACAGAAATTGAGATCAAATTGGCAATGCCCTCTGTTAGAAGCATTGAGACACTGGGTTTTTCGGAAAATAGCATCAGGGAGGGTCCAGGAACCTAGACTCAGTTGGGGTGTGCATTTTGACATAGCATTTTTATTTAAGGAGGAAGGATAATGACTAGTTCAATTTTGTGATGTACTCATTTTCAAAAAGAGAGAGTTCTGGTGCGAGTGGGAAAAAAATTACAAGTCTCTAACCTCACGTTAAAATTATGTAAATTGCTCTTGTATTCGATACCCTTCCAGTACAAAATTTGCCAACATCCAAAACATCTGATGACAGATATTCTGAGAAAAATGGGTCTCTAAATTTTTGTACGGGGATGTTTTGGTTCATTCCTGACTTTTTCAGAGCGAAATTTGAAACATAATGCCATTGGATTTCAGCAACTCATGGGTCTTTACATTCCAAGGAGGAATATTTCGTCAGTCAAAAGGTCAATTTCAAGGCTGTGTTGATTGAGTATTATCAAAAGTCAGGAATAAACCAAAACATCCCTGTAACTAAAATGTACAGACCCATTTTTCTCAGAATGATGTCACCAGATGTTTTGATTGTTGACAACTTTTGCACTGGAAGGGTATCGAATACAATGGCAATTTACACCATTTTAACCAGAGGTTAGAGACTTGTAAGTTTTTGTTCCCACTCATGTGAGGACTCTATCTATTGGAAAATGAGTACATCGCAAAGATGAAATTGACACTTCCCTTCCTCTTTAAAAACTGTTTTTAAAAATATTTCAATACCTCGTAGTACTTTCCGTCAATGCCGCATCCACATTCCTCTTGAGGAACACACTCATTATCCTCCTCATAAGTACCACTTGGGCACTGACAGCCGGAGGAACACTTTCCTAGGCAAGTCTGAGGGACACGTAGAGAAGCACAAGTCCCGGTGCACGGCTGCTTGCAGACGGTGTATTCCAGATGGGACGGACAATTATGACCTGCTCACAAAAATAAAAATAAAAGTAGATTTACACGCTCCGGGGTTAAAGTAGGTTTTTATGATAAACTCATTTTCCAATAGATAGAGTCTTTATGAACCTCATGTTAGTCTCTAACCGTGTCATGGCGTGTCATGGCCTAGCGGTTAAGAGCACCGGATTCAAGCTCTGGTGTTTGATCAGCAGAGTGTGGGTTCGAGTCCCGGTCGTGACACTTGTGTCCTTAAGCAAGACACTTAACCATGATTGCTTCGTAAAGTTGGGGAGGTAGTGCTTTCTGCTCTACCAGCCAGGCTTCTGATGGATGATACCCAAGCCTACATCCGTATGGACTGTAAAGGGGGGAACCCTGTTTTAGCCCCAGGAGTAGGTGGCAACGGCCCCTGGAAAAAATAGTTGATTGTAGCCCACACCTTGAAGTGGCCTTCAGGCCTTGTGTGTCTGGCGACTTGCATAAAAAAAAATTTTTTTAAATTTAAAAACCTCACATAAAAATGGTGTCAAAATTCACTATGCTTGATACCCTCCAAGTGAAATTTTCGTCAAGATCCAATAACTTTGAAGACGTCACATTTTAAACATACGGTCTGTACGCTTTTTGAACATAGACTGTCTAGTTTATTCCTGAATTCTGATGATGTTCAAGCAAAATAGAATTTAATTTGACCTCTTGACTGGTGCAAAAATTCCTCTTTGGAATGCACAGACCCATTAAATTTGTGATGTCCGATGAAGTCATGCTTCAAATTCAACTCTGAAAGAATTTGAAATAAAACAAAATTTCACACTATATTAACATGGGGTTAAAGGCTTTGCATGAAGACTCTAGAATATATTGGAAAATGAGTGCATCATAAAATTGAATTTGACTTTATCCCACATGCATGTCCCATGCCTGAAGCCTTTCTCAGATTCAAAGTTTGGGTGAAAAATTACCTCTTTCTCTAAAACTGCATTACTTCAAAGAAGGTCGCTTCTAACAATGTTTTATAATATCAACAGCTCTCCAGTGATCTTTACCAAGTAAGTTTTTTTGGTCATTAACTTGTGGAGTAAATACCAAAAGTAAACCCTGCCTTTAACAAAACGAAAACTGGTTTGGGGAGAGATTTTTCTTTGTTTCGGAGGCCCTATTTGTGTGTAGGACTTTCAGCACAGTGCCTATACCGTACCAATTGGATAACCCAGCCTAGACTGGTCCCCTGTCTTAATTGGAAAGGATAAAGACAGGCACTGGTCTCACAAACCAGGAGTTTTAATGGATAGACCTACACAAGCAAGGTTCACATAACTACCAGCCTGATTCCAATGGAACACACCCTTTGTGTATGGGTACAGTAATGTGGCAGGCAAGGTCAAAGTTAAAGACATCTCGGAAGACACTGCAAGGTTCTGAATGCCGGTGTCTTGCGTTAGTCACGCGCCTGGGAAGTGTGACATCAGGGCCCAATTTCATAGAGCTGCTTAAGCACAAAAAAGTAGCTAAGCACAACCAAATTATGCTTACCAGATTAAGGTTACCAGCCAAACTACCATGTCACATGTACAATTTCTGACTGGTATCCTGCTCATTTCTGCTTAGCAGACAATTGTTAAGCAATATTTTCTGCTTAAGCAGCTCTATGAAATTGGGCCCAGATCTCCAGGCTTAATCTGGACCTGCTTCTTCCAAGAAGAGATTTTAACATGGCTGTCGCCAGCAAACTCGTACCCAAAAATTCTCACCTCTACACCGTGCAAAGATTAAAATCTTACTCACTACACTCAGTGTTCTGCTCCATCCAATCAGAAGGGAATAGTTCGTTTTTTTCTGCTTCACACTCCTGCTTGTACGCTGTGATGTAAGAGCAAGCGTTTTCTGGGACGCCGTGTGCGTGGTCATATATGCACCAGTTCATATAATTCTGTCCTTTTGCGGCATATGTTTGTGGACACATGCTTGAAAACGGTTCTGCGAGAATGCGTAATGACAAAGACAATCAGTGATGTTAATGACGAAGCACATGAATGACGAATGAAGATTCTCACAGTTACATTGCATTAGTTTCAATTGGAAGAATTTAAATTTGGGAAGGAGCGAAGACATTATTAATTTTAATATTATTTCATCATAAATATTGTTGTATTTATTTATTTAATTAAGGCACTTCACAACATTACAAAAATTGTACTAGATTTCAGACCAGATAACTTTTCTAAAAAAAAACAACCTTTTCTCAAAAAATGGCTTTTGGAGTTCGTTAGCTGGTTACCATCTATTGATTTGAAACTTTGTAGTCTAAACACAAATGCCAATGAGTCAATTTTCTGTATCACACCTTCTCCAAATACTGTCACAGCAAAATGAATCTTAATAATGCCATGACTTTTCTTTTTTCAGCCTCATTAACCCCCCATTTCCGCCGCATTTCCGCCCCCCCTCCCCCGCACCTCCCACAAACATAAAAACGCCCCTTATACAGTCAGTCTGGTTGGCATGATGGTATCTTTCCTCGCCTTCCATCTCTGGGACCCCGATTCGAATCCCACTGGGGAGTCTGTGTGAGTCAGGGTTTTCAGTCCCTACCTGATTGTGTGGGTTTTTCCTGGAAAAGAAGTCAATTGGGATTTCCTCCCAACATAAACTTCCTTTTTGGTCTTCTCTCCATGGTGGTTTTGGCTGGCAAAGTGATCACATTTGCTTCTCTGAGAATCCTCAGCTTCACAACCAGAACAAATAAATGATATTTACTGAATGAAATAAAACGAAATACGATGAAATAAACCAATTAAAGAAACATTCTTACCATTGACTGAGATCGCTGCGCAAAATTTCTCAGCGATGGCTTGTCTACCAGCTAGAGACGCGTCTGATTCGGCCAATTTAGTCCCTCCCTCCTTAACTGCAGTATTTGCCTTGCATTCATCCCCTACCTGCCAGCTATTGCCAAACACAACTGGGTCCGTCACCTGTTTAATCATACAAGCAAGACTGCATAATCAGGAACAGCATTTTAAGTTGAGGTGAAAATGTTGCAGCAAGGCACGTGCCCTTGTCTTACTCTTTAGACGAGTAGCAAGTTATAAACCACAAGGGAAACTGACTGGGTAAATTTTAAATAATCGTTAACTTGAGTGTGATCCCTTGCTACAATGCAGCTAACAATAATATGGCTTCTGATTGGCACCCCCAAACAAAGATATTGACTAATAGGGAGATAGACAATACAGGGCTCGATAGCTCATTTGGTAGAGCACCGGTACGTTAATCTGGAGGTCATTGGTTCAAGTCCCGCTCCAGTAAATTTTTCTTTGTTCAAACCAAGTTATTCTACCTAAATAGATCAGGATGATGAACATCCCATATTGAGATGATGGAATTCTAAAATGGGGAGGCTGTTAGTCTCACTTTCAGCGTGCACCAACCTCAAATGTGAAGAAGAAAAAAACATTTCCACAAACTGACACCAAACTTGTGTGTAGCGCACTCATTAACCTACATTTTCAAGAACTGACAAACTAGCATTGTTATACACTGGTGTCAGTTCGTGGCGACGGAAAGTGCCTGGTCGTATAAATTTTTGATGCTGATGAACTTACGATGAAAAGCAATAAAAAGCACCGTATATATGAAGTTCTAAGCATCAAGTCCCCACTGTAAGAAAACTAGTTGAAAATAACCCAGAATTTTGTAGGAAGGCTTGATTTATAGTTTTTGAGGCATCGCATGGTGAGGTATCAATGTATATTCGGTTTGCAGTAACACTATGTGTATGTCTACTTTACTGTGTAGATTTGTTCTTTGAGAACTTGTCTTGCTAGTTATTCTACTGCCGCTAAGTAGATTTCAGAATTCAGGAGACTAAGTTCTGAAAAGAACTGTCCGTCTTTATTAACTACTACCTTGGTGGGAGCTCCATGGTGGGAGGTAGGGAATCGGTCGGAACTACTACTTTCGCTTAGGAGAATTCGAGGGGACATCTCGTTGTCAACTTCACTGCCGCAGATTTCTTAATTGGTCACCACGTTTCGACTAGCCTGCTCTAGTCATGGTCAGGAGATTGCAGAGTGTTGAGATAATGGTCTGAGATTCTGGGATCTTTCAATGATGGAACCTACATTTCTAATCGTTGTAGATGTCTTTAAACCCTAGCAGTGTTCTGGGCTGATTATCGGCCCAATTTTCAGAAAAAGTATTGGCTGGGCCGATTGAATCAACCCTATTTATAACGCTTTTGTATTGGTCACAACTCACCATGTGACCATAAAAGTCGTGACCAAAATAAAGGTTAATTGGAAGTAATCTTCAAACTTGTGCATGAATTGGCTGCCACAGTCTTGTTTCTCTTTGTTTTATAATTTTCTCACTTGTGATTTTTTATTAAAAAGAATGTAGCAATTTACAGCTTACAATGCATGGCATTACACATACTTAACGCGATAGCAGGCTACGCAAACTCACAGAAGGCACAACACTCTGCAAGCCATTTTCTACAAAATCAGCTGGCCACGGTGCTTTCGGATACACTGGTCCAAGACTCTGGAATAACCTCCCCACCCAACTTCGGCAATCAACTTCTGTTCATGTTTTCAGGAAACAACTCAAGACTGAACTATTTAGATCTATTTAGAGATTTGCATTTATTACTTGTTAATTTTGATTGTACAGCGCCTCGATCTAGTTGCTAGGATTAGTGCGCTCTATAAGAACTCATTATTATTATTATTAACAAAGGGCATTGCTACAATTAACAAGAGGACAAAAAGTCAATCTCAACAGCACCAAATCATCATGTACCTTGGTTCCAGTTTTTGTGACAAAAGTTCCGCTGGGGAGGTTTCCATTGGTGTCACCGCATAATCCACAGATATCCCCCGGATACAGCTTCGGGAGAATCACTGTGACGATATCTTGCTTGTTCCACTGCACAGTCAGATTAAATTCCGGTGCCACAAGCTCCTGAAATGTATCAATCACAACAAGGTATTAGTATGGTGCATGTCCTCAGGCAAATAGAGAATCCAGCTGGCTCGGGCGAAATTTGGCGAGCTTAGTTCCACATTTTGTGATGAGGAACTCCCACTAAGACTGAAGAAACAAGTTTTTGATCAGTGCACTTTTGTGGTACTCTCTCTGGGAGGCAAGATGACTGGTGTCATCTAGCTAGGAGGCAAGATGACTAGTGTCATCTAGCTAGGAGGCAAGATGACTGGTGTCATCTAGCTAGAAGGCAAGATGACAGGTGTCATCTAGCTAGGAGGCAAGATGACAGGTGTCATCTAGCTGGTAGGCAAGATGACTTGTGTCATCTAGCTAGGAGGCAAGATGACAGGTGTCATCTAGCTGGTAGGCAAGATGACAGATGTCATCTAGCTGGTAGGCAAGATGACTGGTGTCATCTAGCAAGGAGGCAAGATGACTGGTGTCATATAGCTAGGAGGCAAGATGACTGGTGTCATCTAGCAAGGAGGCAAGATGACTAGTGTCATCTAGCAAGGAGGCAAGATGACAGGTGTCATCTAGCAAGGAGGCAAGATGACTGGTGTCATCTAGCTGGGAGGCAAGATGACAGGTGTCATCTAGCTGGTAGGCAAGATGACAGATGTCATCTAGCTAGGAGGCAAGATGACAGGTGTCATCTAGCTGGTAGGCAAGATGACAGATGTCATCTAGCTGGTAGGCAAGATGACTGGTGTCATCTAGCAAGGAGGCAAGATGACTGGTGTCATATAGCAAGATGACTGGTGTCATCTAGCAAGGAGGCAAGATGACTAGTGTCATCTAGCAAGGAGGCAAGATGACAGGTGTCATCTAGCAAGGAGGCAAGATGACTGGTGTCATCTAGCTGGTAGGCAAGATGACTGGTGTCATCTAGCTAGGAGGCAAGATGACTGGTGTCATCTAGCAAGGAGGCAAGATGACAGGTGTCATCTAGCTAGGAGGCAAGATGACTGGTGTCATCTAGCTAGGAGGCAAGATGACTGGTGTCATCTAGCTAAGAGGCAAGATGAAAGGTATCATCTAGCTGACAGGCAAGATGACTGATGTCATCTAGCTAGGAGGCCAGATGACAGTGCATCCTACAGTGCGTCTGCATTCCATATGGAACTCTGCCTTCAGCCTCATTGGATTTGGTACGCAGAAGCTTTTATATTTCCGTATTCCACTTGTCTGATATCTAATAGTATAGCTCTTTGAGTTAAAATCAAACTTACAATGACGTTGCCCTGGTCTCTTATTGAGAAAGTCTGTTCAATTGTTGGTACTGAAGAACTCTCACCGTCAACCAGGATTTCTCCATCTTGTCTCATTTCAATTTCCTTGGTGGAAAAAAAATACAAGACTAATCTAAGTTTTCTTGATCAATAAAGAGCTTGACTTCATGATGAATGCTAATGGTGTGTCGCAGCAAAGCAGTCTCGAACATCAATAACTCAAGCTACATTGGCTGAGTCTTCAGAGTGTGAGTTGGAATCGTGGTCCTTGACACTTGAGTCCCTGAGCACGACACTTTACTTTAATTGCTTCTCTTCACCCTGGAGTAAACAGATACCTACTCCGAGGGTAGAGATTATTGACTATCAACCGGTTCCATTCAGTAACCGTTGCTGCATACGCCTAAGGAGTTGAGATGGTTTTAGGAATGCTTAAAATGGACAGAGTATTAATTATGTCAGGCGCTTCCTTTGTACTTTGACTTGCATACATTCACATTATTATTTTTATTAATATTACTGTGTGCCTGTACGTGAGCCATAGGTGAAAAAAAGAAAAGAAAATCAGATTAAAGTCAGGGACAATATCAGCTCCTGATACATTGGGGTAAGTCGCTTACATAGAATGCTACACACTGCACAGGACCGCCTGAACCATCTTAGAGAAAGAAGAAGAAAAACTATTGCTTTGGCTGTGTCTCACTACAAAGAAACAAGTGCCGCTTCCAGGATCTGAACCCACACTGTGGTAACACCAAGATAACGGCAAGTGTAGTTTATATGCAAAATTAGCCAATCTCACTGGCCAACCCAATAACATTTTACATTTCACATTTCAAGGCACTCAAAAATCACTGACAAGTGGTAAACTTATTACTACAAAAACATAGATGTGACAGCATAACTTGTCGAAATGTAACAGCACCAAAAGAAAAACACAAAAAAATGAATCCCAGCAAAACATTTAAAATGAGAGCAACTTACCGAAAGACCTAAAATAACTATGACCATATCAGTGCTGGAAACGGCAAAGTTCAATGGAGGTGACTCATTTTTCACCAGCACTTGGAAGCCAGGTTGTTGGTTATTTTCCACGCACTCTTGGGCTAAAACATACGTGCAATTTCCCATGAAGTCGAAAGGCCTCCCTGCAAAGTTTTTGTAGTGAGGGTCACCCAAGGCGCTGCAAGTCACCATTTCTGCACAAATAACAGTATGCATGTAATTATGTTTTAAAAACACGGTACAGAAGCTGAAACTCACGTTACAGTGTTATCTCGTTGTCTCCAAGCAAACTTGAATTCTGGATTCTGATTGATCGATCCACGGCAACAAGATTGTGATACATGTATCTATACTGCACAGTTCATATCACACACTGCAAGTTGCGATGTTGCGCAATTTACAGCTGTGCATCAAGTTTGCTTGAAGAGAAACTCGTTGTACGAAATACAAACAAATATAGCGGGTTTGCGTCCCATGTCAGCCTCACTGGATTTGAGCTTACAGACGATATATTTTTCCGTACTCCATTTGCGCTTGCGTAATATTGTCATCTAGTATTGCCATCGTAAAGGAAAAACCTGTGACTTTTTGCCCAACTTAATACAATCCACATTACGGGAAAGCTCCATTAAAGATTTTCCAACAACTTAAAAACAATAAACTCCTAAATCAAAGATATATACAGGGAATCTGACCATTTTAAGATGAAAGATCTTGCGAACCACTACTGACCCCTAGCATAATGCAGATTGCACCCCAGCAATATGCGCGTCTACGATTTCTGCCGTTTGAATAGTCGGTTTATTTGCGTACATTTTGACTCCCAAAATGGCGGGTAGAATAGGTGCGTGTAAATGTGCAAGGGGTCAATATAAAAGGGATTTTAAAAGGACCACATTAATTGAATGAGTAATTCATCCAAAGCAATTTGTATCTGAGTAAATAGCATCTTCAAGAACCTTTTTTCATTAAAGTAGCACTCCGCAATCAGGCAAAAAAGTAGAAACTAAGTACCCGGATCTAAGACAAACGTGTCAAATTTAAACAGCAAACATGTATGCATTAACGAGCATGCGAGCATGTCCGCGTTTTAGGTTTACTTGCATATCCCGACTTCACTACTACTGCAGCTAGGCGCTGATGATGCGGTGATCCAGTAAGAAGTGGAATATTTGTCTGACAGTCAGGGTATTTTGAGCAAAAAGTGTTGTCATAAGTGCCGAGTGTTAATCAATCCTTAATCGTGAACATTTCTTCGACCAGGCCAGGAGGCAATAAAATAAACTGATTAAATAAAATGAATGTTCTAATCAAGAAATAAGCTCTTTGAATCCTACCTATTTCACAATGGAGTCCAGCAAAGTGTTCGGGACACTCACAAACGTACGTGCTTGTATCCTCCTGGTAGTCACACGTCCCAAAGTTCTGGCAAGGGTTACTATTGCATGGGTTGGAGAAGTCCAACGTTCTGCCCACCTTGTAGTCGCACTCGTACACCAGCATAAGAACCATCCCTGGGAAAGTGCACTGGCCTTTTTTATCTGGTTTCTTCATGTAATGACACTTGTTGCCGAGGCATAACTGATTCACAGATTTTGTGTTCACCCAATTCATACCCGTACAGAGTGAATAATCTACTTTTTCATTACATGGGTTTGCAGTCGGGACTCCGTATTTAGCTTTCCTGATGCGTGGTTTTTTATTTGAACATTCAATTGGGTCATTTGTCGTGCTGCAGATATCTATAACAGAAATGACAAAGATGTCAGTAAAACTTTTTTGTTTAATTTTCATAAAATACCTGGGACAATTTAGCCATTCTGATTGGTCGAGAGGAGATCACGTCGCCATGTTTGAAGGTCCGATATAAACACTGGGTGCGTTCGATTAGCTTACACGTGTAAGTAAAACTTACACGAGAGCGTTCGATTAGCCATCACAGACTCGTGTCTGCCCTGGTGTCAGCCACCACAGCCCCAGTTCGTGAGCGGGTCTCTGGTGTTTGCCCGTTTGTAATGATGTAGTTTCTGGCTGCAGGCGTATCATACCAAGATGGCAGGGGACAAGTTGATTGCAATGCGAGTACAAAAACTACAAATTAATACACTGATTTATCGTCTATGAAACAATTATGGCAAATAGAAAGGAAATGCATTTCCTGAAAAACAAACAGTTGGTGACTCTGTGCAAAATAATTAAATTGTGTCGTCACGGACACGTACACTAAAATTCAGCAGACAAGCTTTCTGTGTACACGCCACTACGCATCAACCTTTGACCTTAATTTTCCCAGAGTGACAAGCGAAAACACCGCAGCATTCGATTAGCCTCGTTTGATGGCTACCACGAGTGTAAACCCCCGAAACACACGGGGAAGCTAATCGAACGCACCCACTGTGGGGAGTGCTGAAAACATGGCCTGAAGAAAGTGTGTCAAAAGAGGGCGCTATCAGAGTGTATCATGCATGAATTGTTTCTCAGATTTCTGAGGGTTGGTGTCGCAAATGCTGCGGTCAGAGATGGGTTCCTGCTGTCACCTCGCTAACTGTGGATGAATTCAACTTCTTGTCAAAATACCATGACAGTTTTTTGCAGTTTTCTTAGCAAGTAGACACTGTATTCAGCTGAAACTTTCATATGTGACTTTTCTGTTGTATCTTTCTTTTAAAATGTTGCCTATAAATCAGCATTACAATGACAAAAACCAATCTGTGACCCTACCCTTCATACTGACCCAAGCCCAGAGAGATCACATGGTTTAATGAGTATACTAAATGTATATTCGGTTTGTGGTAACACCTTGTGTATATCTACTAGCAATGTAGATTTGTTCTTAGAGAACTAAAGGTCTTGCTTTTTATTCTACTGCCGCGGAGTAAATTTTGGAAATCGGGAGACTACTTCGGGAGACTACTTAGTTCTGAAAAGAACTGTCCAGCTTATAAGCTACTACCTGGGCGGAGGTAGGAAATTGGCCGGGACAACTACTTTAGCTTAATAGTGGATCAGATCGCGGGGACTTCTCGTTATTAACTTCACTGCCGCGGAGTGAGTTCTTAATTGGTCTCAACGTTTCGACTAGCTTGCTCTAGTCATCATCAGTATACTAAACTGACCAATTGTTCAAAGTGTATTTAATCAAGATCCAAGAGATCGATGATGGAAAAAAAGGAAACAAAAGGGCACATGTAGGATATTAACGGCCATATGTGATCTCTCCATCAATCAGAATGGATAAAGTGTTTATGAATATTTTAAAAACACTACTGGCAACTTATCATTAAAAAAGGATATGTAAATGAAAGATAAAACAAGGCTGTAAACATTCCAAGACTTAATTTTTTTAGCTAATGAATGTTCTTTCAAACTCCTACAATAAAATCTCCTGTTTCACTTTTTTAAACAAACAGTCACTTTAAAATAATAGTTTGGATGTTTCTTTATCAAAGTTTAAGAATCCCTCCTACATTTCCACAAGAATTTTAGACCCAAATTCATTTTAAAATACTACATTTTGGATGTTTCTTCAATCAACATTTCAAAAATCCCTTTGCTGCCGCTTCCCAGGTTGTATCATAAACTTGGGTGTGATCCCTGGCTACACGGCAGTTACAGGTTCAAATGGCTTCTGACTGGCACCCCAGAACAAAGATATTGACAAAACAGGGAGACCACCAACATAGGGTTAGATGACTCAGTTGGTAGAGCACCGGCACGTTAATCTGCACGTCATTGGTTCAAATCCCGCTCTAGTCAATCTTCCTTTGTTCAATCCCAAATAATTAAAACATTTACCCAGTCAGTTTCCCTTGTGGTTTAACACTCATTAAAAAAAAACAAAAAAAACTCTTACATTTGAATAAGAAACAATCAAACTTCCAGCTGCCCACTCCGTCTTCTGTCTTGTAGGTAAAGTATTTAACTAACAAGTGTGAAGCTCCATTCCGAGGCCTTGCGAAACTCAAAACTTCTCCTGTTGATTCCAGCACAATGTTCTCGCTCTGAACGTTGAGAGTGAAGCGACGCTTGGTATCATCACTGATGGCGGGAGTAGAAAAGAATTTCTCTTCTGTTAGAGAGCAATCCCCGCCATAAATGCACAGGCTCAGGGACACTTTTTTTCGCTCTGCATCATTTCCGATTTCTGAAACAAAAACAAAAAAATTGGGTCAGGTATGGTTTGCGGCGACACCATGTGCGTATAAATCTCTTTTGAGTAGTAGTGGTTCTGAGAAGAACCGGTGGTTTGACAACTCAAAAAAAAGAAGAGAAAACTTCAAAGTCCAAACATCTTCGAACATCTTATCTTATACACTGTGCTTCCCCCTTTTACTCATTTGTTCGGTCACTACTGTGACGACTTGACAAGACTATCAAGCATAGTGTTAGAGAGAGATGAACCGTTCAGACCAGTGTCAGCCTCGATGGAAGATTTCAAGGTGAAGTTGGGAACACCTCTACGACAAGGGGCATCCGGCTTCCAGAGAAGGTCATGATTAGCTGGTTCATTATACCAGGAAACCTGACCAGCTAGCCAAAGGCAACGCTTTTTAAAGTTTCATATGTAGTCTTTGTTCGAGTTTCAATTCTTTTCATTTATTAATTCTGGTTGTGAAGCCAAGGACTCTCAGAAAAGTGAACTTACTCACTATACTAGACAAGAACCTCCATGGAGAGAAGACAAAGAATGGAGTTTCAGTTTTAGATGTGGGAGGAAAACCCCACAGAAATATTTCAGGGAAACCCATGCAATCAAGTAGGCACTGAAAACCCCAATCCACATAGTGCCCCCACTGGGATTTGAACCGGGTCCAAAAGATGGAAGGCAAGGAAAGATACCACTACGCCAACCCAATCGCCCATAATAATGTTTTCCTGTTTTCGATGAGCATGAGAATTGCACAGTCTAGAGGATTTGGGATGATGAGCAAGAAATCTTCTCACCAATTCTGTACGATGAATAACTCCGTTTCGCTGTGGCTAGATTCACAACGGCCTTTCCTGTACCGTACACTTCAAAGTCAAAATCTTTAAAAGTTTGTTCTTCCGGGAGAACTCGTTCTTCCTCGCCTTCCGTTTTCATTTCATCACATTCGTCTTCTGAAATAAATAGAATTCAAATTTTAGATACGGAGTCATTTTTAACTCTGGCATAGTTTAGTTACGCTTTTGCTACAACAGCTCTCTGACCAGGGCCCATCTTCGTAAAGCTGCTAGCAAAAAATTATGCTGAGCAGAGACCCAGTCACAATAGTATCCACTACATGGTATTTTGACTGGTAACCTGTCTGTGCTAAGCAATTCGTAATGCGTAACAGCTTTTCGAAACTGAGTCCAGGGGGTCTAAATTCTATTTAACTATCAAACTGTCGTGCTTACTACAGATCACGTCGCCCTGTCTACACAAAGAGTGTCATTATACGCTCCATGGCATAACCTGACTGACAAGATACTACAATGACCAAATAGTCATATGAACATTTTTACATTTTGTTGCGTAAAAACCACACTTAAATCAAAAAAGTGTAAAAAAATAACAGTTGAAACCGTCTAAAAATCAAAAAAGTGTAAAAAATAACAGCTGAAACCGTCTAGAGAAGTGCCCCCTTTGTTCATATCAGGGAGCTCTTTTAAGCCAACTGATCTCTACAATGTAGAGATTTTCCTACTCTCAAAATTCCTTTTTCAAGATTTAATAGTTTGAAGTTTTCTTTTGTTCATAGTCTGCCTACCTCGTGGAACTCATTACCCATCCATATCCTTTGCTTGACATATATTCCAGCAGTTTTCTCCTGGACAAAACTTAGACAACTGTATTGTTCGTAATTGTTTATTTCTTTGCAGTTTTCTCAGGTATATTGCTTATCTGAATTTTTTAAGCAATAGTTTTATTGGCAGACTGAACCTTTTGGTTGTAGGAAGAAACAAATATTTTCCTCCTCTTGCCTTCTCTACATCTATTTCGCGTTTTGTGTTTCCCTTTTGTGTGTCATTTTATTGAATTTGTGGAGAGAAATACAACTTTAAATACAATCATTTTAAATAATAATTTCATAGCCCAGTAAGTTTTAACGCCCTCCATGGTCCTTTCCCTATGGCCAAATGGGAATCGGCCCATTTTAGAGATGGAAAGCAAGCACATTAATTATTGTCTGTAGTTTGTTATCTTTTGATAAAATAGTTCCAACCTGCTGTGACGAGAGCTTTGGCAGTTTTATCAGCTGCAAGAGAAAAGGACAAAGGATTGATGGTCAGAGATGTGATTGTACAATACACAGGGATGATGAGATTGCATGAAAATGACAAATGATTGATGGTCAGAGATGTGATTGTAAAATAAACAATGAGGATGAGATTGCATGAAAATGACAAATGATTGATGGTCAGAGATGTGATTGTAAAATAAACAATGAGGATGAGATTGCATGAAAATGACAAATGATTGATGGTCAGAGATGTGATTGTAAAATAAACAGGGATGATGAGATTGCATGAAAATGACAAATCCTGAGAATGTGATAACAATTTCCTCTTGGCGTGGAAATGAAGCTCCCTGAATGTACAGACTGTTACACATTAGAGGTTTACAGACTGTCAACATGAATTCAAATATTATTTCTGAACAGGGATTGCTTTTTAGTGAGGTTGGCACAAGGGTCATGTCTTTTCTCCAAGTATCTGGACTTTTTTTTTGTGGGGGGGCATCTGGGGATGCAGGGAAATTGTGGGGGGCGCAGGGAATGTGACCCTCCAACCCAATCCCCCAACCGGATTTCCAATAGTCTGAAAGCATCTTTACTGAGTAGAGACGTTTATAAAAATAATTATCAAATCCTTGGCAGAGCTGGAAAAGTGGATTTTTCTCTATCTTTCCGCTCTGCAAAGAAGTGGAACTAACGCCGTCAACATGTTTTCTCTCGAATGTTGAGAGAGAGCATAATGCCAGAATTTGGTGGATTGCAACAGAGTTTTTTTTCTACCAATTTTTACAATTGGTTATCGTGTCTACTTTGGAGAGAGAGAGAAGAGAGTCAAAATGTAGACCAGTGATTACAATGGAAAAGGGTACCAAAAAACAAACTCACAGGGACCTGAGTCTTGACACATCAGCGGCCCCAGCTTGGCCGTTCCATACTCCAGTCCCTTATCGTCGCTGACGTCACCAGAGCGGATCCCACTCACCGGCAGTTTGCTTTTATCCATCAGGTAACCTTCATCCGTCATGTAACTCCCAGTGTTAACGTCACAGTTACACTTGGCGCTGGGACCTCCCTTACAAGCTGAAAAACATTTGTACAAAAGGGATTTTTAAAAAAAGAATTGGCTAGGCTGGGCTGTAATAATAACTAGTTCTTATATAGCGCATTTAACAACAACGCGCTTACATTAATGCCCTGGTCATTGGGCCAATAAGATGAGTGACAGGAGAGGGATCACCTTAAGGAAAAGTGACTTTTTATTTATTTGTCACTTTTTTGAATCTCTGTTTTGAGCCTCAGTTGGCAAATAAAGCACTACATTAAATACAGCAAGAGCATCAAGTCATTTTGGTCTCCTTTAACCACTTCAAGTTGGGATTCCGAAAAGTTTTCTGTGCCAAAATCCGGTGTTATATTTTTGAACTTTTTGGAGCATCCAGAGTAATCATTTTCTTTAGAAAATATCATTGCCACGGTGAAACCCCACTTGAAAAAAGAAATGCAACAAAGGTTCGGTGTCATGTGGCTGAGCGGTTTAGAGCATCGAATTCAAGTTTCGATGGTTAAGTCATCGAGGTGTGGGTTCGAATCCCGGTCATGACACTTGTGTCCTTGAGCAAGATACTTTACTATAATTGCTTCTCTTCACCCAGGGGTATAAATGGGTACCTGCGAGGGTAGAGGTTAATATTGTGTTTGAAAAGCCTTCGGAGCGCCACGGCAGCCCGGGCTGTATACTCCCCAGGGAGCTGAGAAAGATTACAGGAATGTACATGTGTAATTGGCCCAATGACCAGGGCACTAATGTAAAGCGCATTGAGACGTTATTGTGAAATGCGCTACATAAGAACTAGTTATTATTATTATTATTATTATTCTCATAACAAGCACCGGGATTTGTGATTCTTTTGTGAGAAAACATGAGTATGCAGTCACCGTGAATTGTAGAACCTCGGCTGTATGGCACGGCCGACAATCTACCTTGGCATGCTGGGATCTAGGAAGGCCTGGCCTTGCCTACCACTGAGTTGAATTGATAACGATAAATAATGGTGGCAGCCTGTCCTTGTATGCCACATTTGTATAACAACAGGACAAAGGTTTCAAATCAGGGATAGCGCATTAACCCCTGGGAAAAGGGACATTACAAGCATGATATCCAGTACCTTCTGTCCCTGTACGGCTGAAACAAAATGTAGCATGATAGGTGCACGCCCATGCACGCTACACAATGGCATGTTCGGGTCATATACACATCAGCCGTTCGACTGACAAGATAGCATAAACTATTGCTAGAAAGGATTCCCTTCAAAGTAACACATGCTTTGGATAATTTTTCACCCCAAATCTTTTGAATCTGAGAAACCATTCATGCATAAATCAGATTTCTGAGGGTTAGTGTCCATTCACAAAAGCTGCGGCCAAAGATGCTGTCACCTCACAAAACCAGGATGGGTTTGACTTTCTTGTGAAAATCCAAAAGCATTTTTTTGCTGTTTTCTCAGCAAGTAGACACTGTATTCAGCTGAGACTTTCAAGTGTGACTTTTGTTGTATCTTTCTTTGCAATTTTGTGTACATGTATAAACCAGCATTCCGTTGACAGAACCAATTTATGATCCTACCTTTTAAAGCAATGTACATGGGATCAAAGTGGTTACAAAATTGTCTGAATACGCCCGGAACTTGTCCAGACTGTTGTGCTTTAGACTTACTCTTAGTGGCATAGCACTGGCACCCATCGTCCAAGTCTCCCCAGCTCATCATCTTTTCCCCAGTTCTAGACTCCCACCAGGTGTACATCTTTCCGGTCTCACTGTCGTGATGGAGTGAGCCATAACAGCCGTGGCTGATGTATTGTTTACAGGTATCTGAGAGCGATGTCAGGGCTTTGAGCTGTGGCTCCGATGCGCCGTATTGGATGGTCCGAGACCACGTTCCAGGCTCCTCATAAAAGCCGTCTATTTGAAGGGTCTCTCCTTTGTCCGGGTAAACAACCGTCACTCCTAAAGAAAGCGGAGATTGGTCAAACAGTTAGTTAAATCCAAAAGCATTATTATTATCATTTTTATTATTATCAAATGTATATTTGATCTCTGACTAGTTGTGCTTTGTGGTCATACATGGGTTGATGTGGCTGGCTGCCTAATGGTGCCCTTGCATGCCATTGCATGCCAAGTTGTCGCCGTGTCCTTCTCAATTCAATTTCTCAGCTGCGAAAAATGGTGATTAGCCTCCCGAATCATTATTATTGGTAATGAAACCAAGGTTGCCTCATAAATGAACTTAATCACTGTGACTCAGAAGCCTGAGAAAACCTGTAGACAAGGCTGCTTGCATTGGACCAGAAACACGAGGGTTAACCCCTACTCTTCCATGATAAGTCTTTTACGTACACTACCTATCCTAGAATAGGAGACCTACCACTTTAACTCCCGTCTGAAGGACAACATTTTTTGTATTCAACACACCAAGTTAAGAAAAGCATTCAGTAGACCACCCTTCTTACAACTCACAGTTTTGTTAGTGCTGGTAAACTATCTGAAATTCACGTACCTTCAGCGCCAGACATGTCACAGTAGACAAGGAATGCCTCCCTCGTTTCTGAAGGCTTAATGTAGTAGTTGCCACTCATCGCAAAAGCATCGTCCCTTTTAATTTTACTGCAAGAGCTGAGCATGGCTGCAGGGGAAGCATTGAGAGGATAGCATTAAAGGTAGGGTGCTAGTTTGGTAAGTAGTCCAAAAATTAATGACCATAACAACTTAGTTGGTGAGAAGCACTGCAGCTGTTGATAGTATCAACTATTTTGAGAAAGGAGTTCCTTTGAAGTAATGTGGTTTTGATAATTTTTCACCGAAAGACATTTGAATCTGAGAAATGACTCATGCATGAATCGCTTCTCAGATTTCTGGGGGTTGGTGTCTCAGTCTGTACACGAATGCTGCGGTCAGAGATGAGGTTGGTATCCGCTGTCACCTGGCTTAACATGGATGGATTCTACGTTCATGTGAAACTTTCATATCTGACTGTTATTGAATCTTTTTTTTTTTAATTACGAAATAATTTTCCAAAAAAAACAAACATTTATATTATGTGGAATTTGATTTATTTATTTTTTAATTGTACACATTTATCATTAAACGCCTTTTTGTTCATTACAGACATGAAATTGCATTTAATGACGTTATCGCACTGAGCAGAAGATATGAAAACATGCGGACGACCAATTGTCTAAGAACAGTATTCGCACTTACGTTACCAACATGAAATATACATATACATGAAATAACAATTCTGTGAAAGTTTAAGCTTAATCAGTTCACAGAGTCACAAAAAATAATGGGAAAAAAAAAGCTATATGTTTGCCCTATTCAAAAGATTTTTTTTTAAAGCAAAAATCAGGCAATGCAACTTTTAATTCATACTCTTCCAAGTGTTTGATAGCATCTTTGATTAATCATTGATAATACAGAAACTTACATCGCTTTGTTATTTTATTTTCAGAGGCGTCCCAGCATTTCAATGCGCCAAGAGTGTAGTACCCCATCTCCCCAGCGCCGCCTGTGTCACCAAAACGTAATTCGGTGACAGGTAGTTTGTCCTTTTCATCCAGTTTGCCACCGTCCTTACGCATGACATTGTCATCTTTGTCACAGTTGCACTTGAGGTTGTCGATGCAACCTGTCAACATGAAACAGACAGTAAACATTCAGACTAATGTTTACATCTAGCAATCAAATTTGTCACTCGGAAATGCTCATGGCACTCCAACATTATTACCACAGGTCGCTGGGCCATTTATTTCATTCCTTAAACCATCTCAGCTCCCTTGGGATTATGCAGCCTGTGCCGCCAAAAATGTAGACACCAAGCTAAATCATTCACAAAAACCATCTCTGCCCATTTACCCCTGGGTGAAGAGAAGCAATTATAGTTAAGTGTCTTGCTCAAGGACACAAGTGTCATGACCGAGATTCGAACCCACATCCTGATGACTCAACCACCAGAACTTCGAGTCTGACGCACTTAACCGCTTGGCCATGACACTTTATGTCATTTGGATCAGGCTGTTTTTACACCTGTCGGTTCTACGCTTGATTGAGCAAATTTTGTTTGTATTTCTGAGAGTATTATTATTTCAGTTGGGCGAAGGAAGTGTTTGTAGTTGTTTGAACTGATTTTACCAAATTTAACAAAAAGTTGTCTCGACAGAAGCAGGTGCCAAACAAAGCTGTGAGTAAATTTCACTGATAAACTTGTTACCAAAAGCAAAATAAAAAACTTTAAAAAGTACATATTTAGCTTTATGGCAAATGGAATTGTTTGTTTGGTTACAGTATGAGAGTCGCATCTGAGGACCGTATATTGCGGGATGCGTACTCGCAATATGAACTGATTTATACTCACTGGAATTAGACTTGCAAGCACATCCTTCAAAGTCGCAAGGAGCACCGCCCCAGTTTGGCATTTTATCACCAGAGAAAGACACCCACCAATGGTTGAGAACCGTCCCGACGTGAAACGCAGACCCTTGGCACTCGTACATGAGAGCCTGTTCACATTTGCCGGAGACAAGCTTCAGATTGTCAATTTGTCTGGAGGTAGCTCGGTAGTTGATTTTCCTGCCGTAGCTTCCTGGCTCTTCGTAGCCGATGACTTGGGTACGTTGGTCACTGAGATCATGGTGGACAACAGTGATTCCTGATGGAAGGAAATCCGAACAGGACAGGTAAGTGAGAGGGTGGTAAATACAAAACTAGACCGATAGATGTGTTCGTCACATTGACAAACACAGACCTGGTTCGGTGTTCTTGTTGTGTTTGTTAATTAATAACTCGCTTAGTTAAAACCAACAACCTTTATGCAATGTAAACAACACCATGTAGACACCAAATGTTCGCTGTGACACGACCTTTGGATCATTTGGAGAAACGGGCGGGAATATTTATTTTGGCAACAACACTGATCAGTGTGTGTTGTCTTATAATTACTTATAATTACTTTCGTTAATTGAATGTTAACATGAAAAAAGTTGCATGCCTGATGTTACCTAAACTCATGGACTTTCCATGACTGTGGAAACATGTTTTGTTTTGTTTTTACGACAACTGGGAAACAAATAAACTTCCTCTGACCTTCTTTCTGTTTTTCCATTTCGCAGAAGACGGTGAAAGGTCGCTCTCCTCCAGTCTCATCGGGGTCGATTAAGTATACACCATCCAACTCATAACCGATCTTCTTAAAGTCGTGGCATGTCTTCTGGGCTGTGTGGTGCACAAATAAAGAGTGTGTTTATTCACATTATTATTAATCCTGACAGACTAGGCAGTTTGGCTAGCGTGTGGCCTTATTCCTCCAATATCCTCTTTGCCTAAATCCAAATTCATAGGATGGCTGCAATGAAGCAAAGTAAGAAAGACCCCGCAGACGTGGAAAGGTCAGGCCATTAAAGGGGCACACTGCCCTCGGGTTGGGGGCTTTGGACAATAAAAAAGCTTTTGTTATGAAATGAATATATAGTTGGAAAGATATTTTATAAGTTGAATATAATGATTCACATAAAAATCCCTGGAACTTTTGTAGTTTTTTGTGTAATTTCATGACAGAACACAGTCTGCTATTTTGTAGAACCAAATGTTGGACTCTCTGAAATGGCAGACTGTATGTTCTGCTGGTTGTATTTCCAGAGGCAAGTTTGCTTTTTGAATCACTACTCACTAATTACAAGAACACTGTAGGTGTTTTAGTGCCTGAACATCTCTTTAAAAAGGACAAGGAGCAATTCCAAACAGCAAAATTTTGAGAGAGACTTGAAGGCAGTGTGACCCTTTCAAAATGTCAGAATTGACAAACGAGTGTAAACTGTTCTCAAAAGAAGATAGAGCAGACGTAAATCGGCCATCTTTATGAGCAATTTGGAATACACAGTCATACGTTTCGCGCACGTGCACATTTCACAAAACATTTCACCGATGACTGACTGCATGTACAACACCTACAGTTTGTAAATAAGGTTTTTGTTCATGCTTGATGTTTTGAAGGTAAGTTTGAAGTAAGTTTTTTTAAATACATAATGTCTCTTGACCAGGATGAAAGTGTGAGTAAGCTGTGTAAAATTTATCCACTTTAAATCATCCACTTGAAAATGCCCCCCCCCAAAAAAAAAAATAATAATAATAATAATAAATAAATAAATAAATAAATAAAATTAAAAAAATAAATAAATAAAAAAATAAATAAATAAATAAATAAATAAAAAAATAATAAATAAATAAATAATAAATAAAAATAAAAAGTTTGAGGCCGACAACTTGGGCATAAAAGATCCAGGGTGGTCAAGTTAAATTAAACACAACACTAATTTTACTTGGCCTAAGGTGATAAGAAGAAAAATAACTGGAAATGTCAAGCTTGTTGTTAACTTACGATTTGCCAACATCTGATTCATGAAGATGAAAAACTGCAGAGTGCTTGAGGCTACACAAAAGAAATAAGAGAATACATGTAAGTAGAGAGTAAAGTCCTGTATTTTTGTTTTATTTCACAGGGCTTGGTATTTTAACTGTCACTGTTCTTTCACCTGACTAAAGAGTGATTAAATCAAAGTTGAAATCTTCATTAATATTTTGAAGACCTTTTTTATTGTGGAAATGTTGAGACCAAACTTATTTCACTCAAGGACAGTAAAGATAAACAGCACCTATGCATGTCAGAATAATAATAATAATAATATAATATATTGTATTTGTATAGCGCCTACTGCAGGCCAGCCTCTAAGCGCTTAACATTCATGTTTCCTGCAAGGTATGTGGGGCTTCGTTTGAAGTATGAGACCTACTCCTTTACATAGCACCATGTAATGGTTTACAAGGTGCTGTGGCGCAATATGCAGCCGATCAAACCAGGAACACCGGGGCGGACCCCTTCTCTTTTCGATAAGTGCACTGGGTTCTTTTTCGTGCGTTACACAACACACGGGACCAACGGCTTTACGTCCCATCCGAAGGACGAAGCAATCATGGTTAAGTGTCTTGCTTAAGGACACAAGTGTCACGACCGGGACTCAAACCCACACTCTGCTGATCAGAAACACCAGAGCTTGAGTCCAGTGATCTTATCCACTCGGCCACGACACGCCATGTGCATGTGCAGAATGTGCATGATCCTCCTGCAAAGGATTCTGGGGGGAATCTGAGTCCATGCAACATCAGCAATTATGGTGGCGAGCTGATTTTGAAGCAATATGTTGTACACAACTATGTAACCTGGCATAGTTACAAGTAAACTACAACATGGCATCCATCTTGACAGCTTTTTAATTTTGTTTACTGTACTCTGCTTTTCAAGTAACATTGCAGTATAATTTAAAGATGGTGCGTATGGGCTAATGTCAGAAGTGCCCGCCCCCAACTCCTCCATGCCCCCGATCCAAAAATGGACTCTGCCACAGTAGATATCAATAATTGGCAGAACAAGTTGTATCTAAACAAGCTTAAAACTAACTCGGGGATAGCAAAGCCCCCACCCTCGATCCATTAATCAATCAATAAATTTGCAGGAAAGCTTCCTGAACTACATTCTCCTCATAGATAAACAGATGATACATGTTTGGTTTGATTTGATTTGATTTGAATTTATTCAGATAAAAAAAAAAACACACACACACACACACACAGTACCAGGAGGTTGTACGATGAAATAAAATAAACCAAATTAGAAAACAAAAACAAAAAACTGCACAAAACTATCCAAGGATAGCTCAAAAAAGCCAATAACTTAGACTTATTTCCATTGGGGTCCTTACAAAAAAATGGCAAAAAACACCAAAAACAAAAAGAAAGAGAAATAGAAAACAGACAGACCTAAGAAGTAAAAAATGGATAGATAAACAAGGGTTGTTACTGCAAACTGAAATACTTATCGCTACTCCACCTTGTATTGCCACAAAGCTTCTTAATAATAAACTCACTCTGATCTCCGCCGCATCTAAATTTCCCGACCTTGAGATTGTCTTGGCTCTGTTCAGCAGCAGGTTTTTCAAAGACGACCTTACGAACTGGAAGGGTGTCTTTATCTGTGAGTGTTCCCCAATCGCTGGCACCTTCTTGACTGTCACAGTTGCAGAGGCTGTTGGAATCACTGCATGCTGTATAGAAATGAAGTCAGGTTTAAGTTGCTGTTTAAGGCTCTGCCATTAGTGTTGTTTCCCTACATGTAGTCTTGTAAAAACGCCTGTGTTTATTCACGGATACATGCGTATGTCGTTGTAAAAGCGCAAGTTGCCTACGGGATACATCGTTGCACTGCCACGACAATATTATCAACACACAATCCAGGAGACTACCACGCTCATACCGAATGCAAACAAGACGCAGTGCAGTGGATATAATCCCTTTATCTAAACAGGCTGTGGTCATGCGTTTGAGCAATTTTTCATTGGTTGAAGAAAAAAAAAGAACAAAGGAAAAAAAAGTGGAATACAAGATACACCGGCATATATCCGGTGGCATTTTTATTAACCGAGCTGCAAACAACTGAACAACTTGCATGCAAAACTTTTCATTGTAAGTCACAAACCCTAAACGAAAAACTTTTCATGGGGCTTGTTTCGGTATATATTCACTTTTTTTGTACTTCAGTACAATGATTTTCTTCCTTTTATATCGTTAAGGCAGTGCATAAAAACAATGCCTCTTTATTTTGCAAAAACAAACAAACTTGGCATGTACTTGTTTTGTGTGTACATCCAGGCTACTTGAAGCGAAACACAACGTTTTGAGGATTTAAAACTCAATAGTAGTGTAACTGCTATTTCGGGAGATAAAACGCTCTTTGTACTGATGCAAGGCTGGTTATCTACACATAATTCCAGAGGCTACAGCACTCCAAACAATGCAAATAAACCATGGTACAGTGGCTGTATTCCCTTGATCTAGACGTTAAATTGGACAAGCGTACGAATGAAAAACCAAATGGATGTACCAGAGTAATTTTGTATATACTTCAGATTTCTATTCTTTAAACTTTGTAAATTTAAACAGCCTCAGTCTTTCGGCTGTTTGAATTGAAATAAAATAAAAGCATATTATCTATCTCCAGTCTATGTATCTGATATTCTGCATAAATATATTCCTGTTCGTTCTTTTTCATTCTGCTGGACAATTCTCACCGACACAAACAACTTTTTCCACAAAATTATAAGGTCAAAGAGCCTTCAACTTCATTGCACCTTTATTGTGGGATGACTTACCTGTTCATATCCGCCAAGCTGACTCTCTTCTAATTTCCAAAGAATTTTTGGAAACTCATTTATTTGAATTTGTATTTTTTTAAACAAATTGATTTAAACATTTTATTTCATTGTTTTATGTTTTGTGTTGCGTAAAGAGGCTCCTGCATTATGTTCTATATAAATGTCTTGTATTATTATCACTATTAAAAAAGCAAAATCAGCTGTCTCTGACAATCTTTGCAAAGATTTACCTTTGTCCATGCCACAGCGACACATCTTGTCTTTAGTTGCCGTGCCCCAATTCTCTCTCTTAACCCCGTCAAGACTTTCCCACCAGATATGAGCTTTCCCATTCGCAAAATGAGTCGACTTCTTCACGCATTCGTGCGTCATCTCCTGGCTGCACATTTCTGAAGCGCTCCGCAGAGCGATGAGCTGTTCCTCTGTAGCGCCCTCATAGTTTATATTTACGTCCACTGTATTCTTGCCGGCTTGGTAACTGGCAACCTTGGACTCAGCACGGTCGTGATTGATGACAGTCTCACCTAATTTTACAATTGAATAAAATAAATTTATGACAGTTTCTCTTGTTTCATATCCAAGTCTCAAGAAGCGGTCTCCAATAAAATTAATCAGCTGATTAACAACGCTGATTGGCTAACCAAAAGTGACTGCTTTGTGTGCACGCTTGTTAAGATCATTCCAGCGCTCGAATGGTGCAAGTGCTTTAACCTTTAAAAAAAAAAAAATTTCACTTTAAGCAATGTAAATTTTCATAGACGATTGCACAACACATTCATGGATGCTCTCACCAAGTAACATTTACTAAAACTCTCTCCCCCCAAAAAAATTACTATGAAAATTTCACAAATGTTTGATGTAAATTACAAAAGTCAAGTCAGAACTAATTAACACAAATTTTATTTAAGGCCGTGTCCGAAACGGTGACTTCGGCTACAGCTACAGCTAGATATCAGCGCGTCTGCCAGTGTTGAAGAATAGGCAGACGTGCGCGATCTAGCCGTAGCTGTAGCCGAAGTCCCCGTTTCGGACACGGCCTAACACAGGGATGAGTTTTAACAAATGTGGACATTCCTGAGGGTGGTTTACGGGCCTGGGTTCCCCATTGTTCCAGACCTCTAGACCCAGAACCTCTCAGGTCAGATGTAACAATTTGCGAGCTTTACAGACTCTGTGCATCACCAGAAATACATCACTACAGGCAAGGACTACTTCATTTACCCTTTGGCCACTGCTTGGTACACTGTACTTCTTTTAGGAAAATTTGAAGCCTCAAGGAGATTTAAAGACAAACCTGAAGTCAGCGAAAAGCCTGAGAAATCACACGCCTGTTAACACCCCCAAACAGTCTCTTACTTCCCACTCACAGCATGGACTCTGGTAAACTATTTCTAGCAAGCATGTGTGTGTTGGTGATTCTGGAACTGTAATTTCATTTATTTTCAACCTTTTTAATATTTCCCAAAATGCCAGCAGCATCATGACCATGTGACACAATAAGTGATCTAGAAAACCATGCTGAAGCTCCAGTGTTTCTGATCAGCGGAGTGTGGGTTCGAGTCCCGGTCTTGACACTTGTGTCCTTAAGCAAGACACTTAACTATCATTGCCTCGCCATTTGGATGGGACAGCAAGCCATAGGTCCTGTGTGTTGTGTAATACACATAAAAAGCACCCAGTACACTTTTGCCCTGGTGTTTCTGACAAAGTTGGTTGCAGAATGCATTGCAGCACCTTGTACACCCTTACAAGGTGTTACATAAACGGGTCTCAATATTCACACACTTGGCATTCCTGTCCTAAACATTTCTTCGCCTCAGAAAAGTAAGCTAGATAGACGGCAGATTATAAATACTTCATATTATAATCATTAAAATAGCATGGGGGTGTAGAGATGAGAGCTCTGTGAAGGCATTCTTCAATGAATTTCTCTTTGAATTCTGCAAATAAAGCACCAAAAAACCTGACCTTTTTCCATGTTGCAATTTACAACAAATGGTTCTACTCCGTTGTTGATACCATCGGGATCGATGAGGTACTCCTTATCAGCCACAAACCCGTACATCTTGAAGGCAGTACATGTTGGCAGGGCTGGAAAAAATCAGATAAAACGCCTGAACAAAAGACTAGATGTATTCAGACAGTGTACATGTGTTGTCAGTCTGACATTTACAACAAAGGCTAGAGAGTTACAGTCTTAAAGCACATGGACAGCGTTGGTTATTGTCAAAGAACGGTATCCACAGAGAAAAATTGTTTGTTTTCACTGTTTTAGAATATCCAAGTTTTGGTCTCGTAACCGTAGTCATTACGCCATCCCTAGGTCACCCAATTGCAACCATATAGCAACTGGTTTACCCTGTCCGGTGAACACACAAGCAGCACCGAGCCATGTCTGTGACCTCAATGCACGACATTACGCTACACTTTCCATGTTCCCATGAAAACTGTGTTTTGCAATCTGCATTTCTCTCCTTTGGGAACCAATAATAATGACACTATGACTTTTTGGCAGAGAATTTTTGCTTGCGCACGTGCGTACTCCACGCTACTAGGCATTCTTCACTTACACAGCGCAGAATTTCGGCACTTGCACAGTAAGCGGAGAATGGTGATCACAATCGCAGAATTTGGGCCCATGTTAGCAGCATGTGAGTACGAGAAGGTTCTTTGTACAGATGAGATCAAGTAGATAGTTCGGTGCTCATCCACTGTGAGCTTTGAGCCTTAGAAGCATGAGCTCGTAAACGATTCGATTTCTTCATGGTCAGCCAATGCAGGTCTTGTAAAATTACCAATGAAAATTAAAAAACTGACCATCACTTTTATTTGAAAAATAACAATAGTCAAAGACACTCACTCAGAAACTGTCTCTTTCTTCCCTGATATTCGATCACAGTAAAGGGCATAGTGAAGATTTGCTCGGTTCCGTCCGGTCCAACAACTTGATACTTCATTCCAAATTGAGTCAGAGGTCTTGCAGTTGATTCTATAAGAAGAAACAAAATATATAACAATGATAGTAATTTTAGAAACATGCGCTGGATTGACGCCGAGTGGGAGCTTTGCTGAGCTCCCTTGTCAGGAAGATAATCTAAACAAACAAACAAATAAACTCAGCTATTGATGTGACAGATTATTAACCTGTGCGCCCATTTGGCTGCCGGAGCTGCATACTCCAAAGGAGTTGAGATGGTTTTAGGGATGCTTGAGGCCCAATGAGCAGGGGTAGTACTAGTGTAAGGAGCATTGATCAAATACTTAAAAGTACCTTTTTTTTAATACGTACTTCTGACTGGTGCCCCTATCTGATTGGTGCGCCTATCTGACTGGTGCCCCTAAAAAACAAAGATACTGAAAAAATAGGGAGACCACCATCGTAGGGCTAGATAGATCAGTTGGCCAAGGGCTGGCACCTTAATTCGCAGGTCAAAGGTTCAAATCCAAGTCTGGTCAATTTTTCTATATCCAAAAACTTCAATCCAATTGACTAGGTCAGTTTCTGTTGTGGTTTATTACTCGATATCATTCTTATGTGTTTGTCAAAAGGTACTAAAACAATTTAATTTTATGGCACTTACTAAATAATGTCGAGAGCGATCCGTCCAATCCATCAAAGTTGACGTAGAACGGGATTTTAATTTCTTCAGTTTGTTTGGTCACCGTATTGTAGAACCTCAGTGGTATGAACAGCCTGTGGTTGATCAGTTCAGCTGCAAAGTGAAACAGAAAATCAAGTTCATGGTTCAACTAACAACGAGAAGTAACCTCTATCCACTAAGGGGTCTTGTCAAAATTAATCCAGGACAGGTAGACGGATAACAATTCTCCGGTGTCAGATTTTTGTTGGATTTCCATCGGACTGTATTTCTATGAGAGACATGGTTTTACTCGCTGAAAGGCACACAGTTCTCCGATGCACTAAAGACATGCCCCATGCAATGCACCCACTGAGCACTCTGCCATTTGGCTGGTTGATTAGTGTAGTGTAGATGCACATGTGGTTTTGGAGCGATCTGAAAGGTTTGGATGTCATTGTATTTAACTAAGATGTGTAGTGGTTTTTTTTTTGTTTTTTTAGTAAGTTGGTAAAGAGACACCCCTGAGATGGCGACCAATTCAAGGAGACTATTGTACTGTTGTTTGAAAGAGTTTGCAAATTAAATGAAATTTTAAACATGAGGTTAGAAAGTCACAAATTTATTTCCATTTTCGTGAGGACCCATTCCATGGGAGAGTAGTGCATCACAAAACTGAATTTAACCTTAAAGGTATACTATACAGGATTGGTAGAGCTGACAAAATAGTCGCAGACACTGTTCATGTTTTGTGTGATCAACCATTATACATGTAATTACAAACCTGCGAAAATTTAGGCTTAATCCGTTGTGTGAGTCAGGAAGAAAATGTGAAAACCATGCAGTTTTCAGCATGTGAACATGTTATCCTTAATTGTTATTGTAACAATCGAAATCAGCTGTTGCATTTTTCAGGTTTTCAAAAACAGTTTTCTCAAATATGACTTCGTTTCAGTGGGAAATACTTCAAAGAACAAATGGTTCTCGTATGAACTTCATAATCAGTAATCATTCAGACTAATGAATTAAACTAAAATTAAACAATGTTTTTATCGCTACCAATCCTGTATAATACCTTTAAGGACCCTGTATAAACTTACCTCGTAGATTTTGGTCTATGTTGTTGGCGGCAAAGGTCATGAGGTAGTTGACGATGTCCTTGTTGCCTCCGTCCAGAATAACTTGGAAGTTGGACGATGGATTCGATGAAGTCGTAACTGCAAGAAATTGATTTTCATTTTCCAAGGGAAAAAATTAGGTTTTTTTGACTGGTTAAGAAAAAAAAGCTAATTTGTCCTTATACATTATACAACTTTCCTCTATGCATAGCATTTTGGGGCTAAAAGCACTTCCTAAAATAGGACTCAATTTCAAAGAGCTGCTTAAGCAGACAGTACAGCTTAACAATGTTCTGCTTATCGGAAATAGTGATAGACACGGAAACTGTACGGCCGGGTTTAAAATGCGTTAGGCCTACATCAGCAAGGTGGGGTTTTTTTACAGAAATTCAGTATTCACTTTCAGTTTAGTTGCAAATATCTAATGTTCTACATGTTTTTGTCTTGCTGTCCTGTCAAGGATATTGTGTAAATCCTTGTGGAAGAAACTTAGTTTGCATAAAAAGTAAAACGGACAATGTGTTTCCCCTGTCTTTGAGTACTAAATCCGGCGCTGCCAGCATCCCAGCAATGGCAGCGTGGCCAGAAGCATTTGCGTGTGCGGACTAAACAAGATGATGATGATGGTGAAGAATGTCTAAGCATGCTCACCCATCTTCCCGTTGGAGTCAGTTTCAATGATCATCTGAAACAGGGTTGAGAAGAAACTCTCCAGTCCATTACCGACGGGAAACTGGAACGGAGTGTTGACCTCGTCCATGCCTGTCAAGATAAGTTTCGTAATAAAACCATTAAAAGTGAATACATTATACAGTCTCAAGATCTCTCCTGAAGACGACCAGACGTTTCAACAACTTGATAAGAAAAACAAAGATGCGTCTTATTAATGTTAAGTTTAAGCACACTCTTTGGAAACACATCAATCTACTAAACCTTCAATTTGTAGGGTGTACATTTTTGTTGTTCTTTTCTTTTCTTTTTTTTCTCTTTTTTCCCACTTTGTATCAACTTACCATTGTAGAAAGTTGTTCCTTTATTGTATTCTTCCAACAACCTCCTGAAGGTGTACTGTAGGGAATCGTCCTGAAGTACCTTGTTGAGATTAATCTTCATTAGAAATTCAGTCTCATCTAGAAACAAAAAACATCATCAAACATCACTTTTTTAGAAAATGAACATTTCAACTGAACATTTCATTTCATTTCATCTAAATGATGTAAAGATCAAAAAGCCGAAACCAGCCCCATCCCGACTCATGGGGGGCAAAGCTGAAGGGGGTAGACAGAGAGCCAGCTATGTCGGTGTTCTCAGGAGGGATGCTGGTGCTTAGAGCACGACAGAGCTGGCTGCCTGCATTTAGGGTACAGGAGATTGGAGCCACTGCAGATTATCCCTTCCGCAGCACAGCAAAATAATAAGAACAAGGCCGGAAAAACATTGCTGCGATACTGTTCTAAAAACACTGGGCTTGTTGAGATTGTTCACGCACCTTTGTTGATATTTACTGATGAAGATTGATCGAATGGTTTCAAGGTGAAATACTTCTGTCCTTGTTCGTTATACTTCACAACGATCTTCATCAGCACCTCACCCTTGCCAATCAAACCTGCAAAATAACAAATTAGTTTTTTTTTTTTAATTAGAAACTTTGGGTTGTACGTTAATTTGGGAAACATACTGGAAAATATCAACTATATGTGGAGATGACCTTTTACTTTGACCTTTTGGGTTGAGTGGAACTAGAGTGCGTTTTGGCAACGCCAAGCAGAAACATGTTTGAATTTCACCTTTTTTTTTGCTGTTCAGTTCAGATGCAGCTGTTCTGAGTTAGGCTTGGTTTTTAAAAGATGGCAAATTTTACAAGCTATACAAAAATATAAATAGAATTCTTTAAACAAAAATTAAAGCTTGAAGCATAACAATCGAACAATGTTAGTACAATTTTAGGGACTAATTTCCATTATGTGAAATAAATAACTGAAGTCGCATCCCCTTATAGGTGACCCCTCTCCTGCCGCTTCCCAGGTTGTATCGTAAACTTGGGTGTGATCCCTGGCTATACGGCAGTCACAGGTTGAATGGCTTCTGACTGGCACCCCCGAACAAAGATACTGTCAAAATAGGGAGACTGCCAACATTAGGGCTAGATAGCTCAGTTGGTCGAGCCCCAATCTGGAGGTCGCAGGTTCAAGTTCCGCTCTATTCAATTTGTCTCTGTTCACCCAAAATTTGGAAAAAATGACTTAATTTTCAGTAGATGTACGTTCATCACAAATTAATTCTGACGACTGAGCTATTTTCACCTAGCTGTCGGAAAATATTTTCGGTAGGTGAATTCTACCTATGGTAGGAAACTTTGTTTTCTGGTAAGGGTTGCCAAAACATGCCCCAGGTTGAATTATGCAGCCACTTGTGGCTCCATGGGCATTGTGGATGGAGCCTTTAGTGGCCGCTAGGGTCTCTCAAGGGTTAAATTAAAGGGAAATTGTGAATAATTATTATGAAGTACCTCCAGGTAGAGTGTAAATACTTGACAATCCAGGAACAGTTGAACCTGTGGCAGAAGAGAAAACGAATTAGGAACGTGTACTTCACTACAAGCTTTTTCTATAATTTCTGGTAATTTATCCTCAGTTTAAATGACAAAAAAAAAACACAAGAAGGCCAGAAGACCATTAGACATGAGCTAGGGCAACATGGAAAATACAGAATTAGGTAAAATGCTTGTACATTGTACATTGCTCCCACCACAGCCTCTCTTTCCAGTGCTGCTGCTTTGAGTTCAGTGGTATCACAACCTGACCATTCTTGAATGTTGTCTACCCCCACCGACATATAAATGCATGATGCTCACCAGGAAAATGTAATCTAAATTTTTAAACAGAAAAACTTGAATAAAAAGATTCATCGACTTACCTGATGAACCATCAAACTCAAATGTCCTCCCTTTGTGCACTTTCTGATTTACACCAATGTTTCCAGTGGCTGAACCTGAACCAACTTTTTAAACAAATTGGAAAAAGAAAATGCTTAACCTTCTTGCCATTTCATGGTTTACATGTCAAATTGCCTGGCTTTGGGTTTTTGGTTTTTGTTTTTGTTTGTGGTTGTTTTGCTTTTGTTTTGGTTTGTGGTTGTTTTGTTTTTCCTGTTTAAAGGTTGGGTCATCTTTTGGCTTTTGTCCACATAATGCTAATTTGTAAGCAAAACTATCAAGAAAGACAATAATAAAAGTCACCTGTCAAGGTTTCAGTTGAATACAGTGTCTACTTGTTGAGAAAAAAGGAAGAAAAAAACCCTGTCACAGTATTTTTATCAAAAACATCGGATCCGTCCACATTTAGCGAGGTGCCCACAAGGTGGTGTATATTGGGAACTCTGTCTATTGGGAACTATCTATAATTAATTCTAGATGAGTGTTGCACTCAATTACACAAGTGTCATGACATTGATTCGAACCTACACCCTGAGCCCGGTTCATACTTCCTGCGAATGTGAATGCGATGCGACTTTTCAACAATTCGGAAGAGTCGAGCTGTGCTCAACTTTTGCGAAACATTTGCAGCGAGAACAGAGCTGTGGCGTCAAATTCGCTTTACACGAAGCATTCGCAGGGAGCAGAAACCAGGAGGGGGGGGCACCCTACTTGTTAAAGTACAGTTTTACATTAATTTCACAATTAAAATAAGAGCTGATTGGATGGGCTTGTTCGAAAATACCCTACTCATAATGACAAACCTGATGCAAAAAAACAGACACTGTTTCTGAAAGTCTGCACTATTCTAACTATCATTACCACCCTCTCAATAAATTGGGATAGTCCAGCAGATTCTTGAAATATGTTGAAGAGTGGCTGGTATAACAACCGTACCCAAATTTTCACATATAAATATTCATAAAATATGCTTGAGTATAGCGCCCTCTGCAGTTGATTTTCATGACAACTGGGCCTAATTTTATGGCTCTTACAGACGCAAATTTCAAGCGAATTTCACAAGTTAGCAGGAATTGTTAGCTTGTGCGAGTGCATACACCACGTTACTAGGCATTCTTAGCGCAGTTAGCGCAGAAATTTAGCACTTGCACGGTTAGGGCAGAATGGAGATGAGAGGCGCAGAATTCGGCGGTAAGCAGAACCGTGAAATCAGGCCCTAATGATGTCATTGTGAGGTCATGTAACTGAACTACATTTGTGGCGTGTGATTAAATGAATAATGTGCTCATCTTTGTTGACTGACATTTTCTGAACATAGCCTATCTGCTGGACTACAAGTAATGGACCTAAACAGTTGAAATAAGCACCTCATCTCAAGGTATTATACAGGATTGGTTAGGACAAAAAACCATCATTGTTTCATTTTAGTCTGAAAGGTTACTGCTAGTTAAGAAGTTCATACTGGAACCATTTTTTTGTCAGTGAAATAGAAAATGGGACACAGACTCTCTACATTTCTTCCTAATCAGCAAGCGTGCTTGATGACATAAATTTATCCAAAAGGAGACTTTGACATGCTGCTTAGCATGCGGAGTTGGAACTTACTTAATGATGGAAGTTTAAACTCAAATGAGTCCCCTTTGTGGTCCGTCTCACCTACAGCAATACCTCCAGTGGCTTGACCTGAACCAACTAGAAAACAAAATTGAAACCAACTAAATTAACACCCACTTGCCACATTATCATCGTTTCGTTTTCTGTGTATAGAATATTTTAAATATAAATCATAAAAAAGGGAAATAAACATTACAAATAAATGATGTCATTTCATTTTTCTGGTCTCTATATTTGCCCGAATACCCCAGTCAAAAGGACACCCCCCGGGAATGCTATACCCAGGGGGACACCATACACATAGAACTTGTCAAAGTGCAGTTTCACCTTAATTTCACAATTAAAATAAGAAACGATTGCAATGGCTTGTCCAAATAAGCGGCTATGGCTGCAGCTGTGGCTACGGCTTGATTGTCACATGAACATGCATTGAATTGAAGCACAGGATGGGATGTAGTGTATTATTCGGTTTGCATTCACACAATTGTGTGTACATATTTACTTTACTTTACTGTGTAGATTTGTTCTTTGAGAACTTGTCTAGCTGTTTATTCTACTGCCGCGGAGTAGATTTCCGAATTCAGGAGACTACTTAGTTCAGAAAAGAACTGTTCCGTGTATTAACCTGGGCGTGTGATAGCAAATTTATCTTCGAGCAAACTTGATGCAGCTTGAAATAGCGCAATTTGCGGAGTTGGAACTCAGTGAAGCGTGATAGGGCAGGGTTTTCATATGGGCCATGCAGTACAGATTAATATCACACTCTTGTGCCAAATGGATCAACCAATAAGACTCAAGGATTTAAGTTTGCTTGAAGATAATAATAAATATTGTTTTTAAAAAAGCCCATATTTGTACTCTAATCGAGTTTAATTCAATGGGTCTAGATACACTACCTGGAAGAAGAAAAGGAGCAGCGGTGGTAGCTACGGAAACAATGACAAAAGTTTGTATTCAATTAAAAATCAAAGCCACAAATGGGAGCAATGGGAGCTATGAGAGCCATGGGAGAAATGAAATTTGTGAGTTAATTTAGAATAATGTCTGGTACATTGACTTGCTTAGTCACAACTCGGGCTACCACTTAATTTTGGACTGGACCATTTATACTGGACCGCAGGCCCCAGGCCAGTGACCATAGCATCGGGCCAGTAAACCCATGACTGTACAACTCCGGTGGTCTTGCATAATTGTTGACCTTCAGTCTGATAAATCTCTTTCAGTTGTTGGGTATAGAGGAATTCTTACCCACAATACAAATTACAAACATTTTATCTTATTGCTTGTTCAATTTCAAGCAGTTCATGTTAAATTGTGTGGAATTTTTTTTAATGTTTGTTATTCTGGTCTTGTAAAGAAATTCTGGTCGCGTAAACTTCTGATCATACAAGCCCTGCAGTCTTGTGGAGTTTTCCCCCGAATTCGAGCCCTGGATGACCAACTCTCTTTCTATAGTTTACACGTACCTGTAGTTCCCCGCTGTTGAATTCTAGTTGTAGTAAGAAGATCGTTAAATGAAATCTCTGGCGTATTTTCATCAGTTTCCTCTGAAATAATTTTTTTTGTTCAATTGAGAAAAATACCATCATTATTTTCCAAATTTGTAGCCAGCAGTAGGCCAAAAGAGCCTCCTCACTGTTGGGCAAACATTCTAGCTCTAGACTTTCTTTGTTCTGTTTTCTTTCCCTATTCTGTCACTGCAATGTTTTCAATTATTCATTGAGGAAAGATTTTTTGCAAATATCGTTGTCACAATCCAACCAAGTTAAGACAACAAAATGTTCTCATAAAATGTTTGAAGGGATTTCTTTTTCTCTTTTGAGGCAACGTGGCTTTCGTTCACCATGGATCGGCCAAACCTTGGCCATAAAGCTGGTGCCGATAATTTGCCATGGCATGCTGGACTTAACTCCCATGCCCATTACAATGGTGGTAGCCTAACAATCTCTGGTATCCTTGTTTGTCCAGTAATAGGACACAGGTCTGGAATTGTTGATTACACAATATCATAGAAAAAGGGAGATTTTGAGCACAAAATGCCAGTACCCTTTGTTCCTCTTTGTTATGGGGCAAATGAAGTGTAACATGATGAGGGCAATTGCACTGTGCATACTACATGATGGAATGTTCAAGCATGTTTACAAGTCTGCAAACAGAATCCCTTGACAGTTTTGTGAAAACATATCGATCAATCTTCCATTTGCCCATGTCCATAAAAGTTTGCTTACAGTTTGTCTTTCGGTGGTAGGCCTACATGTAAGTGGCTAACAGAGATCTGCTAGTCACTATGCTAGTTTTAACAAACAACACAAGAACCAGTCAAAACTCTGTCAAATGGAAGACTTTTGGGGACACTAAGTTGCAGCAGACTTTTCAGGTATGTTTCCATAGTTTACATCTACATTTGTGTACTGTAGGTCTGAGACAGCCCACATTTCCGAGAACGACATGGATTTACCCAGTAAGTCTGCTGCCACCTAGTGTCCCCCAAAGTCTCTCATCGGTCTGGCTTACTAGTTCATGATCAGCAAAAAAAAGCATAGCTTCCTCAGTATTGGAAGTCAACGGATTACCCCCATGCCTAGATCCTTATGGACTGTACAGGTGGGTAATCCCGTTTCAGCCCCAGGAGTAGGTGGCAAAGTGCCCCTGGTGACAGTTGATTTTGCCCAACAGCCCAAATCAGTTAAGTGTAGCCTTCACCATGAAGTGGCAGTCGGGCCTTGTGATGTTGGGCAGTATGTCACACAAAACTCTTTTTAAACAGAAAAAATAAAAAAGCAAAATTGAAAAGTATCTCAACATACCTTCACTCTCCTTCTCCGTTTGTACACACACGTACCGAACGGACAGGTACTTTCTCGTGTTGACGCAGCGGTCTTTGAACTCCTGAGGGCTCACGGGAATGGTGCAGTAATCCTTCCCTCGACACTGAAGACACACGTACTCAAACGATTCCCCAGAATCGTCATCGCAAAAGACGTCGTCCTGCCCCGGTCTGTACCCACAGTAGTCGGATCCTTGTCGCCCATAGTTGGCATCCAGGATCTTGATGACCTCACCCGGGTTGGGACATTCCAGCTCCATGTCCGTGTCGTCACATGCATGCTTGCTCTGGTATGTTGGTGAATCTAAAATAAAAATAAAATGGAATTTAAACATTTATGTCATTACACATCCAGCAGTGAGACATCGAAGAAATGATTTAGAACAATTATAATAATACTTGGTTTTTATACAGGACTTGAGTTTTACACTGGACCCCAGGCCCGAGGCCAGTGATTTTAGACCAGGGCCACTAAACTCATGACCAGTCCGGCTGTCTTGTGTTTTTCAATTGAATAATTGTAATTATACCTCACTGTTTAATGATGTTCAAATATTGCCTTTGAGTCGGGCAAATACAGTTCAGTTGAGTATCAAACAATACTTACCCATAAGACAATTGAGATATTGGATTCTTAGTGCTTGTTCAAATAAAAGCAGTTTATAAATAATTTTGTACAAAGCTCTTTCTCTTTCTTACACAGAATTTGGGGAATGAAAACAAAATTGTAAAAAAACTATAAGTGGGAGTTGATCCTAGTGGTTAGTACCATCATCGACTCTGAAGGGGCCCAACACATCATGCCTACACAACAATTGGAATTGGAAGAAATTTTAAACCTTACAAAAGGAAAAATTTCCGTATCCAGCCACCACTTTTTCATTCGTTATATGAAATAAAATACAGTCATTTGACCAGTTTGGGATCACTTTTTGAATTCACATTGTTTTTGGTTGCAATCTCTTTGACATTTTAAACAAAAAAGTTTATCAGTTTACCTAAACATGTTATAAAACTCACCAAGTATCCACTGACAAAAAAAGATTAGTACTTTTGAAGAGGCTTTGAGAAAAGTATTGTCACCTGTTTGACCAGTTCAGGATCAGTTGATTCTATTCTGAATCAGTAGCTTGCCCTCTATTGCAAACCAATACTCCCATTCATAAAACTGTCTCTCAAGGACACAAACTTCACAAGTGTGTTGGCATGGACATGGACTTCCTTTCTCCAGAGAATTTCATGCAAGTGTATTCAACAGCAGCGCAAAAATCCAGCAACAAAAACACAAAACAACAGCAAAGGCAAATGAAAAGGTGAAGCACGCCTAAAAGCAACATTGACCCAAATATCTATTCTTACAGTCACAATTTACTCCTCCAAGTTTCATTTTCTCACAAAAAAACAATATTCCTACAAGAATTTGTTGAAGAAATGTATCTTAAAAGCAATAAATGAACTTTCAACTGCAGCAGTAAGATTTTACCTCACTGAGTGCGGCACCATTTGACGCAATAAGAGATGCTGAGTAGTGAGTGATCCCGGACTGGTCAAGGGTACGATGCCCCCCAAAAGACGATTTCGGTAATTTCGTCTCCTCAAAAAAACAAGACGACTGCTCAGTATTTACCTGAAATATTTTTTACACATTCTAAGCATTTAACATAAATGTTATTCGCCCTGGCGTTCAAATTTTAAAGGTGAGAAGTTTTAACAGAGTTTTTCAACCAACATTTTTTTTTAAAATAATGATCAAAATCGCAGACAAACTTCAAGAAAATGGCCATAATTTATTTGTTGATGAAGTTTGAAACCTTATTTTGGGTTTGTTGGTTTATTGCATGTTATTCTTCACATGTATCAACAGAAATTGGTAATGTGAGAAGTAACTTAATTATGGGGTTGTTGCAAAGTTGAAGTGATCCCGAACTGGTCAATGATCCCGAACTGGTCAAATGACTGTAGTATCTAATTTACTCAAATGAGATATTCCTTTGGGTAAAGATGAGTGAAAAAATGGTGGCAGGATACGGAAATTTTTCCCCCAATGGTCTAAGACTAAGACTCTATAGTCAGACCACCACAACAGCAGTCAACAGAGCTTGGAAGGGTTTTACGGGAATCCGGTTTTACGTAGCCTGTGTGGGTGGCTGTATGTACTAGGGCCTATTTTATTTAGTATACCATACGTCCGTGATCGTGATTGTTCCACTTCGGACAACTCGTGGTTACAAGAAATCATTGTAATTAACAAAAGTATACACTAACAAGTCTTCAGTAATGTTAACCCCTTGCTGCAAACAGAAATGTTCCGAAATAAACTCACCTGGCTTTGAATATATTTTTACTTTTTAGTTACGTCGAGATCCTTCTTCGACATGTTATTAAAATAATTGTTTTCAATAAACAGCTGTTTTCCCGGGCCATCAAAATAAAGCCCGCCCTCAATTGAGTGATACTGTTCAGTTCAGCAAAATTCGCGCAGGTGGTTTGCGGATAGCGAGAACGGAACTTGAAGTCGTAATATTATGACTTACATCTCATAATTATCACTCATTATTAATCATAATTATGACTTATAACTCATAAATATGACTTAGTACCAACCATAATAAACTACTTTATACTTAACTTCTACGAGTTAATACTTGTAGATGGACCGCTTGCACGTGGGTTTTCATAGAACAGGCTAACCGGTTTCGACGGGGCGTCACCGTAGGGTAGGCCGTAGAGCAGTTCCTTGTTCTACCCCCACTCGATCAGTGACACCCTGTCACCAATTCTGTGTTCTCCCGGTACATTCATTAATTCATTTCGATGGACTCTACATTTTGCGCACTCTCCTGGCTTTGAAGGAGGGGTGCACTGGGCATATGAGCCTTTCACTTTGTGGACCCGTTTGGTACAACTACAACACTTTTTCGACTCTGACATTCATTCACCAAATTGTGGTTAAAGAGGCTGTGCCGCCATGATGATAAGGAAGGCATGCCTACAGGGATGAACTCTCACCCAGTTACTGCACACGCGCGCCCTATTCTATCATTGGAGTGCGCGTGTGCGTGCAGTAACTGGGTGAGTTTCTATTTAACCCACAGGCCTGCTTTGATCATGACGACACAGCTCCTTTAAAGAAGTTTATTTACCCTTCGGGTTGCATTCAGATGGTCTGTCGGTGCTACAGTAGTATTCCACCTGAAGGTACCACTTGGTCGTCTCGTCCGGACAGGGATTGCCGAAGACGGCACTATCTGCCTTGATCTCACACTTATTCTTGCCGTCACAGACACGCATAGATTCGAAATTTGAATTGTCCGCTCGGCAGAGATGTGTCGAGGGTTTGACGGTGTCGTCTGGGCAATACGTTGGATTGGCACGACCGTAGAGAGCGCTCCACATCTTGATGAATTTAGTCTCCCCACAGTCGATTCGAAGGGTATCTCCTTCGCAGACGTATACCATTTTGATGTCAACAGAGACGACAGTTCCTAAAACAAAACAGTTAACATTTTTAAGAGTAGTTCAAATGAGAAATACTTGATGAACTATTTGGTAATACACGATGTATAGACCTACAAGTAAAAGCTCATACCATGATATGGGTCAATGTTAATTTATTAATCATTTCTATAAAATTGGTCCATTGTCCACGTCACAGTACTAGGCCGACTGTGTCCAGTTGCATAGAACTGCATGCTCAAACAGAAAATATTGCTTGACAATTTTCCGCAAGGTAAAGGCGAACAGGATACCACTCACAGATAGTACCAGGTAACATAGTATTTTGGCTGGTAATGTTGGTCTGGTAAAGCATGAGTTCATTGTGCTTAGCTACTTTTTGTGTTTAATTAAACAGCTCTTTGGAATGTTTGGTGGAAATACTTTTTCCCTCCTCCCGATGAGCAGCACGCAACCATGTTTTGTCCCCCAAATAATTAGCATTATGTTGTATTTTTGTCAAAAGGTAGAGGCGTTATTATGAAGTTTTCGGTCCTAAAGACTGTGATTTTGAGCAATATTGCGCATAAAATAAATATTATGATGATGACCCTGAGATCGAGGTTCGAGGGATGGACTGAGATACTTACGAGTAAGTGTCATCAGCAGAGAAAGCAGGACAATCATCGGGGGTGAAGCCATATTGGACGGCGGTGATGGTGCCCTTGTGACGCTGGAATAAAGGCCTTTGGCGTCACTGGCCACTCAGTGTGAACTGGATAAAACAATAGTGGAAAATAACGACTGTTTTACAAACAGTCCTCTGTAGCATTCACCCGCAAGTAAGAGGCCCTATTGTTTAGACTGTTATAAAAATTACACTCTGAAAACTTCTGGGTCGGATTTGATCTGGATTCCGGGTCCCGTTGGGGCCTGACCCTTAAAATAACCTGGGCCTGTATGAGCCGGACTCTGTCAAAAAATTACAAAGACATTGGTTAAACTGGTCTAAAATCCCACTTTTTAAAACCAGTTTCTATGTCAATTCTAACTCGGGTAATTTAAGAGTGTAGCCCCTATTTTATAAGCTTTGATGTAACAATTTCAATGTTTATGAAACAACAAACAACATTCTCTTTTTTTTTTAATTTAGTGCAAACGAACAATGTGGACCTATTTGTTTTTACATCCAAGTCAGATTATCTTGTAAGAAAAGACCTAGTAAATGGCGTAACAAGGGCGCTGAAATGGCTTGTTTAATTTAAGAATGCAAACGGAAACTATACAGTTTGGCCAGAAGTGCCCCAAGCAAAAAGGGAGCACGTCTTTGAGAGTCTGTGGCCCCTTGTCTCGTCGCTAATTCTGATGGTTAAAACTTGTGTTTCTAAATCATTCTTCGTGAAACATTAATTCTCTGTGTAATTTAGTTATTTGTTTTTGTACTTTTTGTTTTTTATAGACAATGAAGAACAAGTAAATCTACTTTGCTCTTCGCAAATACGTGTGCAGTGGTATCAAAATCAATAATGGAAATCAATGTGGCCACCATTTTGACATACCATCGCACAAACGTTTATTTCAGTTGATAAAAAACAAACCAATTTATCACCAAACCGTAACCCGTTTTCATCAGATCTTATCAACCAAAACAAAAGCATAGAATAAAAACTCTTACCTTGTTTATGTTACTCTTTATCTTGCTGATTTTGTCCAATTTTTATTTTGTGTATTTCCACAGTGACGCCAGAGGTGCCATGCACATGAAATGATTTTATCCTAAATTATGTATATTCAGTTGCAATTGATGAAGGTCAAATGAGAGGAAGAGACAATACAGAGAGAACAATACTTATTGATTATTTGGGAATCGATAAACATCTGATTTTGCTGATTGGGAATTATTTTGTTATGTTTTTTGTTTGGATTTATCGTCGTGAGTTCTTTTCTAATAGGGGAATTAGAAACCGTTTTTACCTGGAGGGGAATATCTTCAAATTAATGAGGAGAGAATATACTTGTTTTACTTTTGACTTGTTCCATCTATAGACGCTGCCAGACAACCAATGGTTATCATAATCACAAAAGTTACATATCAATTTCTTGAAATACATGTTTATGCATCAAAATCGGATTAAAGTTTCATAAATTAAAGTCACAAATTTCGCAGGTTTGGTTATTGATACTCGTCTGAGAAGATATAAATTTTGGGGTGGTTTCAGTTTCTTGTGAGGAAGGATCTTGCTGTTCCACTTGGTTTTGAAGTTTTGTTCGAGATACACACTGCATGCTCTTCTTTTTTTAGTCTCCTTCTTGTTCGAAGAAGACGTCTTTTAATTATTCCGCGGTAGCTGCTCTATAGGAGTGATTGTTTCTACCCATTACCAAAGATCGTCTGGCACATTCGTCATTTTCCTATAGCCTACGTCCAAATTATTGTATGACCTGTAATGTCACCATGAATTATTATTTCTCTAACTTTATCGTTCTACACGTAATTTCACCGTAACAATGTAACATAAGTGGGTAACATTATAAGTGATTTCATATTAATTGAAATAATAGTTTTCAATTGAAAATGTCTTATTCCTGCTTCTTTTCCTTATTATTCGCTTCTTTGTTTGTTTTTTCTTCTTTTTCTATAGGCCCTATCTTATCATGCTAAGTTGTACGTTATTTGGTTCACAGTGTTTAACAACAACTCAAACTAACAAACGAACTGTCTCCCTCCGCCATTTTTTCAGTAGCGTAGTTAAAAACATGAATAATTTATTGTATGATTACTGCCTACAATTTTAGCCGATGTGTTAATTGTTTGTCATACACCTGGTTACACACACGGTGGAGACTGTGACGTCAGCAACCTTGAAAAGATTGAAGTAGTGTGTAACAATCGAAAAACAGCTCAACAAACCTGACTGATGGTTCATTCTCACGAGGATTAGAACAATGGTGGGAACAAAACAATAATTCCTGGATTTGCACTTGCGACCGCGTTAATGGTACATAACGCCCCCTGTTGTTAAAAAACAGAAATACCAATTTTCACGAGCGGCCCACAAGATGCAATTTGTCTGCAATTGTTTATCGAGGAACCATAGTGTATTCTCTGGTCTGTCTAGCTGACTTTCGGGGTCAAAAATCTTCTGTAAAATAAAACAAACTCCGGTTGCTCAGCGAACACTGTTTGGCAGTGGACACTTTTTAGCACGAAACTGGCACAGACGCGAAATTGTTGCACATCCGGGGACGATATTTCAAATCTTGACAGCAAAGAGTTTCACAAAAAATCTATAGCTTCAACGTTGTGCGCACGTCAATATAGGAAAACAGAAAACAAGTTGGTATTTTCCAAATGGCGCACTAGAATTAACAAGCTTCAATTTTTTTCAGAGCCTGAAAACCTGCGTTTCGCAAAGATCCTTATTTTTCTCCAAAGGAAAAACCTAGGTATTTTCGAAACGGCACACCGGAATAACCAAGCTTCCAGTTGTTTCTGAGCCTAAAAACATGTGTTTCGCAAAGACACAGTCCTTTTCTATCAGTCTATAAGGGAAAAACCTGTTCATTGTTTTGTTTTTGTATTTTTTCGAAACTGTGGATTTGAGTCGATGGGTCAATACCGTAGCTTATGTTATAACGTTTTCCATAATGATTTGAATAAGTTTTCACCGTCAAGTTTTCCCCTCCCACAACCTTCTGACAAATATTGGTGACGAAGAACTGTAATTTTTACTGTAATTTGGCCATTGGCGAGTGTAAAAACAATAAACTAAACTATAAACTATAAACTATAAACTATAAACTACATGATTACCATATAATTTTCACAGGTTTGTTATTTCATGCACATGTTGGGACACACCAAGTAAGGAGTCTTTGACATTTACCAAAAGTGTACCTCCCTATAATGTGGCAATAACTAAAATTACAAATGGGACGAGGAAAAGGGACTCGAGTAATGCAAAGTATCAGATAATAATCTCTCAGCATTTAATTCTCCCTCGATTAAATATTTCTCATTTACACCCTAAAGGGATAATTATACATACTTTAATCAACTAAATAAATAAAAGCCAAACATAAGCTAAAAACAGGTTCTTTTGAAACTCAAAAATAAAAGTCGTATATATAATGAACATTATTGTCAAATACAAAATACTTAGAGGTAGGATGTGCTCAGCTTTTCTGAAAAATTTGTTTTGTTCCCCCCTTTTTTTCTTAAAGGGGTTATTTTCCTATTATATCTTACACATCAATGTTACAAGTTTAGAGTGTAAAATGTATGCTAAGGTAGTTCCAGACAAAATTCAAAACGAAGTCCCCCGCTTTTGTATTTACAGTAATGACTCATATTTAAAACGAAATTCCTCAACGTTTCATGGCCATCAAGTCGACATTTAATTGGTCATAAGTTTGCAAAAGTTATTTGTGCGTCTTTTGAAAATTTTCAATAATTTAAATCTTGGAAATTGAGAAACTTTTAACTAATTATTCCAATCACTGTCTTCACAGACTCACTGCATAGGCCGCCGTCGCCTTGGGGTCAAACAATGGAAACGCGCACGTGTGAACGCGCTGTACAACTCTGAGCCAATGACACGCCTTTCCTTGACCTCAGTGATGGCACGGACTGAGCATGTGACGTCATATGCAAGGTCTCTATTAGGTATTATTTAGCCCTTCTCATGAAAAATTATGCTAATTTTACATTTACGCATGCGCACAGACAACTAAAGAAAGACGCACAAAATGCGTATGTGTCACGCCACCATCTGTCCCAAACAAAAACGCGCGATGCTCCCTCATTTTGCCCACCAGTAATGTAAGTGCACATGCGCGATCTGCAATTTACATATTTCATGGGAATGGACTATTTAGTTCAATTCCGGGGGTTCATAGACAGTCTGTATAATCAGCATTCAAGCAAGGTGCCCGTCGCATCCCGTTATCGCTTGTAAAAACGCCAGTGTAAAAGTGCTGAAAAAGCCATTTCACGTTAATGTTTTGTTTATGTGACGGCTGTACGGGATGAGCCGGGCGTGTCTTGACAAAAGGTCAGCTTACAATTGGCAGTAGGCTAAAAAAACACACATCCCCACCCCCCCCAAAAAAAAAGGGTGCTTAAGTTTTATCAGAGCCAGTATATACTGGATGCATCTGAACGATACCTTCGCATCACTTTCATAAAGACCCCTTGCATATGACGTCATGAGCTTGAACAGTGCACTCACTGAGGTCAAATGAAGACCTATCATTGGCTGAGAGTTGTGCATGATGGTGCGTAAGCCCTCGCACGTTTCATATTGTTTGACCTCAGCCACGGTGACCTATGCAAGGGGTTTATTGTAAAGTATCAATGCTAGAGCCGATTTCACAAAGAGATAAGATTAATCTTAAGATGAATTGTCAGTATTACCATAGTGAGTTGTATTGTGACATCACACTTTGCTTAGCAACTAAGATCAATTGGCAGTTAAGATCAATCTTAGTTCTTTGTGAAATCGGCCCCCAAAAAGGACATTATTTGACAAAATCAACTTAATTCATAAGTTTGCAAAATATAAACAAATAATTTGTTATTATTACTCTTACTACACCAATGTACCTAAAATGTGAAACAATATTGGTTTGGTTTTGCAATGGTACTATACGAGGGCTGTATGATTATTATCTAAACCACTGTCAAGTGTTACACCTACTCATCCTTTCTTTAAAGCAGGGTATACTTTTGGTAACTGTCAAAGACAAGTATCCTCATTTGGAGTTTCTCAAAATTGGAAAAAATAACAAACCTGTGAAAATTTGGGCTCAATTGGTCATCAAAGTTGCAAGAAAATAATGAAGAACCCCCCCCCCCCCCCCACCCCCAACCACAGAATTGTGTGCTTTCAGATGCCTGGTAAAGGCTTCATGCCTGACAAAGGCTTCATGCCTGAAGTCTTTCTCAGATTCGAAATAGTTGATGAAAAATAACTTCTTTCTCTAAAAACTACAACACTTCAAAGAGTTTCGTTTCTATTAATGTTTTATAGTATCACCGGCTCTCCAGTGATCTTCAAAGTAAGTTTTTATGGTCATTAATTTTTGGAGTAGTTACCAAAGGTATACCCACCCTTTAAAGTTAAACAAAAGGAAGTAATGCCAAAGTAGCTAGAATCATAACAGAGATAAAACCTGGGTCCAATTTCATAGAGCTGCTTCAGCGGACACAATTTTGCTGAACAATTTTCTGCTAAGCAAAAACAATTAGCAGAATACCAGTCAAAGATGTTGCATATAACATGGTAATTTGACTGGCAACCTTATTCTGGTAATTATAATGTTGTTGTGCTTAGCGACTTTTCTGTGCTTAAAGCAACTCTATGAAACTGGGCCCTGGTGTATTAAGAAAAATCCCCTTCTCTCTGATAACATAAATGCAACTTAATTAAGCAGCAATTACAAAAGAGCAACATGGGATTGTCACAACACACATTTTGCGACTAATTAAAAACTTAAAGTAGAAATAAAACAATAAAAAGGACAATTTTAACATTCCGGGTTGTAAAATGATTATAACATTACAATCACACAAAAACAGAAGACTTTTAAAACAAAAACATTCCCAGAAACACATGAGTTATGCATTTGGATTACACGCGCATAACATTTAAAACAATAGATTGAAACATTTTACAGTCTAAAACAAATTACCATTATTTTGGCCGTGGAATCACAATCTCATGCCTGATATAATCTGAGGATATTTATCTTTTTCCATTTCTATATTAAACAAGACTTGCCTTTTAAAGATAATTTTCTGATTATTTCCAAAAGAAGACATTATCCAGAAAAAAATGCCGAGATAACGTCTTTACAGAGGTATATTCTGACTCTGAGAACGAAACTTACACTTGGTTCTGACGGGCGCTCCAGAGTCACGCCGAACCAAATAGATAGGGAGCGATTCTAGGTCAACCCAAATAAATGTTGGTTTCAGACAGGCGAACTTAATGTAGTACTACATTATAAGGTTCGGCTCATGACAAGATCGACGTCTGAACCCAAGACGCTCCACAGTAGTTCTGAACGACTGCAACAGTTGATCTTTCGACTTCTAACTGTTTCAGACGTCAAACTTTTCAGGTACTCAATTCAATCATTTGGTTTGGTGCGACTCTAGAACACCTGTCTGAATCGGGTGTTACAAAGAACTATCACAAATATGTAAGTTTACCACCACACCTGAAGATGGCCAGTGAAGAGAGGACAATAAAGAAATGTTCAGCATTAGATGTGAGAGGAAAATCGCAGAATTAAGTCAAATAGTCGGGTAATAATGACTGAAACCCAAAACTGCATGCAACCTTTGGTTTGAGGTGGGATTCGAACCGGGGTCCATACAGGTGAAAGATAGGGCAAGATACCAATAAGCCATCTCCTGATCAAAAATGAACACCCACAACAGCATAGATACAAACTTAATGAAACAAAATGTCCTCCACATTAATACCCTGCCTGTCCTCCGCGTTAATACCCTGCCCCTCTTCCCCACATCCCAGTAGAAGAAAACAAATTGCGGCTGTACAGCAAGGTTTTTGAAAACAAAACAAATTATCACTGATATTTTGACGCAATACACAAACAACAACTGTAACACTTGATTTACAGAATTTAACAATTAATATGTGCTGATTTACACAACATGCAATTATTTACAACTGTATTAGCTAAGTTGATTTAAATCCCTCAAAGGGGTGTCTAACTTGTTCCTTAGCTTCATTCACAGAGGAGGACCACCCTGGTCTCGTAAATATTCATGTATCATGAATATTCATTGAAACCATTCAGCCTCTGGGTCCTATGTCCCAGGGTTTGGCAAATCTTCTCTCCAAAAGAGAAAACATCCACATTTCAATTTTCACATACATGTAACTTTATTTGGTGATTTGCAGGAAAAATTGTCTTCTGTGCTGCAAAAGTGTTCCTTTTGCAAACAGTGACAATGGTTGTGATGCTGTGTCATGGTCGAGCGATCAAGCACACTGGACGCAAGCTCTGGTGTTTCTTAACGGCAGAGTGTGGGTTCGAGTCCCAGTCTTGACAATAGTGTTCTTAAGCAAGACACTTAACCATTATTGCTTCGTCTTTCGGATGGGACTTACAGCCGTAGGTCCCGTGTGTTGTGCAATGTTTGTAAAAGAACCCAGTGCACTCTTTGATAAGAGAAGAGGTTCGCTCCAGTGTTTCTGGTATGTTTGGCAGCATTAAGTTTGCGCCCCAGCACCTTGTAAACCACTACATGGTGCAAGATGTAAAATGTGTCTCATAATTCCAAACATAGCTCTGAGTCAGCATACCTGTAGAACGAAAAAAAATTAAGTGTTTTGGGACACCCTTTACGTGTGAAAAGCACTATATAAGAACTGCGTATTATAAAGATAAAAAACACAAGGAAAACTGACTGGGTAAATTTTTTTAATGATTTGGGGTTGAACAAGGAAAAATTTACTAGAGCTGGATTTGAACCAACGTCCTCCGGTTTATCTAGCCCAATGTTGGGACACCCCCCAACATAGGGCTACATATAATTAGCTCAGTTGGTAGAGTGCTGGCACAATACACCGGAGGTCATTGATTCAAATCCCGCTCTGGTAAATTTTTCTTTGTTCAACCCCAAATTAACTATTTAGTATCACAATTGCACTCATGTTGCACCCTTTGACACCAAGTCCTCCTACTGTGAATGAAGCAAATACTTCTAATGTACACTTTCCGTCGAATAAATATATTTTTGTAAGCATTCTAAATCATGCTTTGTCATACTTTTATACAATGTTCATTAAGAATTTTCAGAAAACAAAACCAAATTGCAGTTCCACCTCTTTCCATTTTAGTTCCTCCACATTCAGGAAGAACATTTTAAATTTAAGAAGAAAAAAAAAAAAAAAAAAACATGCTCGGCATGCTGTTCAGGAGATTAATATAATCTCCATACATTATTATTATTTTATTTTGGCTGCTTAAAAGTTTAAAACATGCAATGTAAACATTCTAATTACAAATACTCTCCTATTGAAATGCATTTCTTGACCTTGTAAATTAGGTATCTGAGGTGACTGGGTTCCAATTTCAAAAAGTTGTTTACTGGTAAGCAGAGCCGCCAACATTTGCATCTTGCAATCAGGGAGATTTTGCACAACAATCAGGGAGGGGTTTCGGCATAATGGAGAAAAGTTTTCAAAATCGGAAAGATTTTCAAATTTGTTCATCAGAACATGGAAAGATTGGTTTATTTTCAGGAAACCTTCTGCAGAATCGGGGACAGTTGGCAGCTCTGGGTAAGCACATTTTTGCGCTTGCTACAGAAGAAAAATTTGGCATTATTTTCCCAAACATTTGAGAAGGTTGCAAGTTGCCACACGGATCATCTGCTTACAAGAACTGCCAGATAGTTAGCAGGCCTTTTCCTTTGCTTACGGTAAGCAGTGGTTATGCTAAGGGCTGCTCTGTAAGCATGTCTGCTTAAATCTGCTAAGCAAGAATAAAATCAGTCATACACAATATACTAGGCATGGGTTGTGTGTTCTGATCAGTAAACTCTACCTGCAGCTTAAAGGGAGACTCTTAGGTGCTCTTAATATTTTAGTTATTACCTTTTTATGGCTGAGTAGACATCGTAGATACCATTAATAACTATATTCACACTTAAAATTTGTACTTAGTAATAGAGCCAAACTGCTTATGTATGATAACGATTTGCATATGACCCCCTTGGCGTCACTGGTGGCCAGTAGGCTCTGACAAATAAGGAAATAAAAGAGCGGTGAAATATCAAACCGGCAGGGGTCGTGGCCATGCGATAAAGGACCCAGCCATTTAAAGACTGAGTCACCACTCTTTTATTCCCATTCACAAATACCTTTTTAACATTCCAAATCCTTTAAAAGTTGAGAACAAATCTTACAGCTAGCCTAAGCTCAATTGACTCTGCATTGAATTTCTATCCATGTTGAGCACTAAGTAGCTCCTCCTGCAAATTTCGAACTTATGTTCTCAAGTTCTGAACTTTCGCATGCTAATTTTGAAACTTGCGTGAGCCAAATATGGGACCTACCAACTTAAACTGGTGCCCTCTTTCCTCAGGCTACAATTAAACACTCTTCAGACTGTTTACATTGCACCTTTAAACATGGCCATGTGATCTCCTCTCAACCAATCAGAATAGATAAACTGTCCCAGGTATTTATGAATAAGAAATAATATACGTGAGACATAATCGTCTTGCGTCTTTGCTTGAAACCTGCAAAGTGGTTTGATACTCTATTTTTTCGGGAAAGTTTGAATGCCTTTGCACAAAGCAACGCAGCTTCAAAGTACCTGTCAGAGTGTACATAAGCCAAGCCAAAGGAGTTTTTCACTGTTTAGTTTTGTACAAGCGATAACTATTTCGGATGTATAATCTAAAAAAGTTTAATGTACATTAGATACTGGCACATAAATTTTTACAAATTCTTCTGAAAATGTGCATGGAAGATTATTGTTGCTAAAGCAAGGTTCAGTTAAAACTGGTAACTTTGGTTTCTTAATTTTGAAGACGGCTCATCATTGCACTTCAAGTTCAGCAAAATGCAATGAAATGTTCAAAAGTTGCAGAAACTTCACTTGTTATTTTTATTTTAAAAAATTGCTTTGTATTTGCAAGAAATATCAGCCAGGCTTTTACATAGACCCTCATAGAGGTCGGCCATCTTTGCTTTATTTTAATAGTTTTTTAGGGCTTTGGGTTGATTAGCAACAAATCGGATGAGAAAATTGGCAAGCCTTCATTTTGTGTGTGTCCGTTTCAAAGTTTCTCCATTGTTGTGGGGTGGGGAGTTTGGTATTCCCAAACTTTTGAGCTTAGTTTTCGCTAATTTGTTTGTGCCGCAGTGACGTAGCTGTTCTGACCAAACCATTGGCTCGGCTGGGCAAAGATGGCCATGACCCGATAAAGATTTATTACAGAGGTAAAGTTTTTAAGGACAATCATTGCTTGGTGGAGTTCCCCTTCTGGGAAATCAGAACGTCTCAGAACGTCTCAAGTCGTTCCCAAGAGTAACAACAGAATTGTATAGACCTTTATCACGCTGCCACCAGTCATGTTCCCCGTATCCTACAGCAGTAATGGATGCTAATATTCATCAGACAAAAAGGGACCAGACTATGGCCCTTCCAGCCTCCAGTTTGGTTACATTGATTTGAATGGAAGAAAATCAACATGGCCGCATCATGATAAAGGTCAGTTGCCTTCTAACTCGGGCGAAGACTTGCTTTGATTGTAGGAGACACTTCAAGATGTTTCACTATAAATCTAGAAGGAAGTTCTCGCTGGATCGGGACTCTAACAACTGATCTCGTTCCGTCTGGTTGCCTTGGAAATGAACGATGATGTCGGCATCAAATTGAGTCCGCCGTACGTTGATGTCGAGGAGTTGAGGGTTGGACCGACTCTCTGCCAATCTGGATGAATTAAGAATTTGGTAAATCAATACAAGAGGTAATAAACATGGAGGTGGGAGGTTGATGGTCTGGAGCTTGAGATGAAGCCCCTGAATGTACAATATGACAGAAAACCCCTCAAAGTTTACCACTTATCTATGGTAACGTTGGAAGTTTCCCAACGGTTTAGCTCCAAATCCAAGCGGTCAAGCACACATCACCAGACTCAAGCTCCGGTGCTCTGACCAGCAGAGTGTAGGTTCGAGTCCTGGTTTGAACACTTGAGTCCATAACCAAGACACCCAACCATCAATGCTTCATAACAAGCCCTGCAGTTCTGTGAATTTCCCCCACCCCAAATTGGAACCCTGTAACGTAGCATGTTGTTTTGGGAGATACAGCATTTTTTTTCACTGATACAATGATTTGATTACTCACTTTGCAAAACTCTCATCCAAATCAACATCATCGCCAATATGCTGTGGGAAAAAAAAGACAACAGAGGTAAAGAATAATAAGAAGCTTTCCTTTAAAGTAAAACTTGGAACTTTGCATGGTCTAGAAAGTTTTGCGGTACTTTGAACGGTGGGAATATGATCCAGTAAGGTTTGAGGTCACACCATGTACACGAGTACCATTTGAAACTTTGCATGGTGGGAACACAATCTAGTAAGGTTTGTGGTAACACCATGTACACGAGTAGGATTTGGAACTTTGCATGGTAAGAACACAATCTAGTAAGGTTTGTGGTAACACCATGTACACGAGTAGGATTTGAAACTTTGCATCGTAAGAACACAATCTAGTAAGTTTTGTGGTAACACCATGTACACGAGCAGGATTTGAAACTTTGCATGGTAAGAACACAATCTAGTAAGGTTTGTGGTAACACCATGTACACGAGTAGGATTTGGAACTTTGCATGGTGGGAACACAATCTAGTAAGGTTTGTGGTAACACCATGTACACGAGTAGGATTTGGAACTTTGCATGGTAAGAACACAATCTAGTAAGGTTTGTGGTAACACCATGTACACAAGTAGGATTTGAAACTTTGCATGGTAAGAACACAATCTAGTAAGGTTTGTGGTAACACCATGTACACGAGCAGGATTTGAAACTTTGCATGGTAAGAACACAATCTAGTAAGGTTTGTGGTAACACCATGTACACGAGTAGGATTTGGAACTTTGCATGGTAAGAACACAATCTAGTAAGGTTTGTGGTAACACCATGTACACAAGTAGGATTTGAAACTTTGCTTGGTGGAGATACAATCTAGTAAGGTTTGTGGTAACACCATGTACACAAGTAGGATTTGAAACTTTGCATGGTGGAGATACAATCTAGTAAGGTTTGTGGTAACACCATGTACACGAGTAGGATTTGAAACTTTGCATGGTAAGAACACAATCTAGTAAGGTTTGTGGTAACACCATGTACACGAGCAGGATTTGAAACTTTGCACGCTGGGAATACGGTTTGCAGAGACAAGGTTTGCAGATAAATTAAAACTTTGAATGGTGGGAATACAATCTAGTACGGTTTGCTGCAACACCATGTACAAGAGCAGCATTTGGAACTTTGCACAGTGGGAATACAATCTAGTGAGGTTTGCCGTAACACCATGTACATGTGTGTCGACAGTTTTGTTGTGTTTATTTCCACAAAGTGACGAATGTGTTAAGGAATTTATAGTGAATTGTGAACTGGAAAAGCCGGATTTCGAGTGATTCTTTTGTACCACAACGCATGAAAGAAATGCATCAAATATTACTTTTTCATAACGATATCTATAAAATAGACACAAAAACTTGTCCATCCCACACTCTGAAAAATCTGTAAGCCTCTTCTTAACAATGTGGATGACTCCATGTGGACACCAACCTTGTCTGCAGTGACACAGCATCGCTTTTGTTAGGACAAACAGGGCGGGAACAACTCATTTGAGAAAGATGTTGCGAACTGTCCAATAATTATCCATATTGGATTCCAATATTAAATTGTGGAGTGTCATGGCAGTTATACATGGCAGAATAATGGATGAAAGGTGAGGCATGTTCCACCAAGGATCTCTACGTGTGGTATATGGAATGTTACATTACTCTGTATGTATCAAACATTACACCAAGGTCTCCACTCACCCATTTATCGAGGAGTTTGGCCGTCGCATCCAGCTCCTTGGAATCTATGGAGGAATCCACTCCGCTGTCATGCTGCCCGTTTCCGTTCACCAGAGTAGGAGAAAAGCAGGGTTTGCCAGAGTGCCGCCTTGGGGGGATGACGGGGACCGTGCAAGGAGCCGACGCTGATATGGGATTTATTTCTGCTTGTACGGTCAGTACTGTTGGGACAAATTAGTTAAATACAAATGAGTCACAGGTAGGTGGATAATGCATTTCTTCAATAATTGGTGACTACTTTTGAAAAACGGGAGACTTTTGAGAATGCTGGGTGGTAACAGACCAGGTAAAATCATTGTATTCTTGTAAATTAGCCCATGTTCAGAACCACATAACCAATGGAAATGTACACACAATGTCTGCTGCCCTCTATCGTAGAAAAGTCTCCCATTGTTCTCAAACCTCCTTGTCTCTCACTTCTCTGGGAATAAAATGGAGATTCTTTAAGTTAGGGTCTAAATTGGTAAAGGTACTCAAAAAATAAATAAAAACTTACGTTGTGGGAAGCACTGGAGCTGTTGAAAGTATAAACTACTTTTTGAAAAGGATTCCCTTTAAAGTAATGTGGTTTGGGTAAAATTGTCACCCAAAAACATTTGAATCTGAGAAACGATTCATTCATGAATCATTTGTCAGATATCTGAGGGTTGGTGTTTGTTCGCGAATGCTGCAGCCAGAGATGAGGTTGGTAATCGCTGTCACCTCGCTTAATGTGGATTGGTTCAAAGTTCCTGTATAAATACCATGATAGTTTTTTGGGTGTTTTCTCAGCAAGTAGCCACTGTATTCAGCTGAAACTTTAGCAGGTGACTTTTATTGTATCTTTCTTTATAATGCTGCCTTTAAATCAGCACTATGTTAACAAAAACCAATCTCTGACCCTACCTTAATGCAATACTCTGATTAGACACAAGGGTTTTGGCTTTGACTGCGGCTTAACCATTAAACACTGATGCCAATTAAAGCCAATAGCCACAGCCAAAACGGCTCATTAAAAAAAAAACACTCACCCCTCCTTGAGCTTGAAGGTGGAGGATCCAATGATGGGGGAAGTGTGGGTGAGGTACCAGACGACCAGCTGGCTTGGTCTCTACCATTGCTGGAGGTTGGTATGCTTTGAGGTGCTGATTTCAAATGTGGTGAAGCTAAAAGTGACAAAAGCAAATTTGCGATTTAAGAAAAAAAACGCTAACTTTGAAAGAAAACAAAAACAGAAAGTATAATTTCTTCAAGTGCATTGCGAAAATATAGTATTACAAGACAAAATTAGCATGATACTCCGACACAATGTGTGAGGACGATTTTGTGGTAGATTAAAACAGGGATGAAATCTGAAAATTGATTTGCTGGCCCGAGTTTCCCCTTATTCCAGACCCTGAACCTCCCAGATGTTACAGTTCAGGAGGTTTACAGACTCAGTTCATCACCAGAAATACAAAACTACAGGTTTGGACACAATGTGGACTATTTCTTTCTCCCTTTAGTGACTCCTTTACTTCTTTCAAGAAAATTTGAAGGCTCAAGGATGTTTTCAGAAAACCCTGCAATCAGTAAAAAACCTTAGAAATAACATGCCTGTTACAATGCCAATATCTACAGTACTTTAAACAGCCTGCACCATCAAAGTCCAGCTGTCTCTTGAAGACAATCACAGTATACTGATCGAAACTTTGAGTTGGTACACCAGCGTTTCACAACTCATCAACAGAGATGTCATGCCTCGATTTTATGGCAAACCTTACTTGAGCAACATCATTGGTTCTCGTTAAAGCAATCACAATTATACAGTACTTAATACACATAGGTGTAAGGGAAAAACCAAATTAAAATTCTTCAGCCCCGATGCAAATGTTACATCTATTGAATCACAATTAGCAAATTTGGGGTCTAACGGGAAATGATAATTAGTTCAAACATATTTTATGACATCCTGTCTGAAACACATTCAACCAGATGTGATGCCAGCACTTCTGAGTTTCTGTGGGCATGTGGTGGGCGTGTGGAGGGGTGTGGGCGGGTGGAAGGGTGTGGGTGGGTGGAGGGGTGTGGGCGGGTGCACCAGAAGGAGGAAAAGGGATTAGCTTTAATTACCAACCTGGCAGAGGATCCTTGCTGTCGTCTGAAATGTTACCCTCATCTTGGTCTTCCCATAGCTCAAAGGCGATGTTGAACGCTTGAGCGACTGTGAGGGTCAATGCTTCGGCCTAAAAATGAACGATAAAAAAACAAAAACATTGAAACTGTGTCTGAGAATCTGTCCGTACATAGGTAGCAGTTGCTGCTCTTGATGTCAAATTGATATCCAACAGTTCTTAGAGGCTATTCAGAGTAATTAAATATTTACAAAATTTGACTTTTTTGAAATTCCAATTTGCTCTTCATATTTCGATCTGAAAGTTTCTCCAATAAAACGTGTATTTATTACACAAATTTCGAGCCAAATCTACAGACCTGTTCCCATTTGACTTAAATGCAAACAACGGAGTAATTTGTATGGGGGGAGGGGCATGCACACGCCCCCCAATGGCTATGACACTGCAACATAATGTCCTACTGTTTTAGTGGATTTCACAAAGTTTCATCTTTAGATGGTTCGTCAATATTGCTACAGTGATCTGTACTTTGTGACATCACACTTTGCTTAGCAATTAAGACTGATACACATCTTAAGATCAATCTTAGCCCTTCGTGACATCGCACCATGAATTCTTGTAAAATGTCCGCCAACTTAAATTTGAGATTTAAGACTCTTGAAAAATCTTGTGTCCTCTTCTATGTTTAGTACATATACCATATGTTGGACTTTGGGCACCTAAATTCACTTTGGCCTTTCTAAAATATAAACTTGTTCCCCCATCACTTTTCCCCCCCCCCTTCAATTTGAGCGATGAAAAATCTCAAAAATGTGTTAAAACTGGCCTTAGTTTCAACTTACAATTTTTCTTTTGGAGCAGAGATAAGCATGGCACTCCAGTGCCTCATTGATACTGTTGTTAGCGATGTACGCGAATACTTTATTGTCACTGGTCTTATCCGCTGCACAGTACGACACTCTGCGTGGGAGGAATCAGACGGAATTATAATTGCATTATTTTTAATTACAAACAAAACAAAAAGAACCAAAACTGCCATATGTTGCCCATCAATTTCCCTTTTTTTTGTTTTTATCTGACAGATTAGCTTGGCAAGTGGGTGTGATAATTTTAAATGGAAAGTGAAACAATATTGGAAATTGCTTTTAGTGATATTGTTTCGAAAGCATCACTGCTAAAAGAAAACCGTATGGGAAACAGATGGAGATTTCCTGCTAAACTTCCACGCCTGCACAAAGAAGTACATATGTACATCTAATCTTTTACGAGACATTGAAATACAACACACAGTTCAACGGTGAACGGCTGTCCAAGCTGTGATTTTTCTGCACATTAAACTTTAAAATTTACTATTCCTTCAGACTTTACCAACAGAACTTTCAGACCATTGATGTCTGTTGTACAACGTCCTTGTTTATTTTATTTAAGTGCAGTTTATATTAGGACCTTGGCACACAAGACAACCATTCACAGCATGCAAAAGGATTTGCTAGAAGAGACAATATCCCCCAAGAAAATTGTGTGGAAATTGAAAAGCAAGAACTTCCACTGGTTGCCAGAAGATGACCTCATGTGTCACAGCCCCATGTGTACACCCGTAGCCTTTATTTGTTCAGCCTTGTTTTATTTTAGGAAAAAAAAAAGAGAGAAAGAGAGATTTCCGAAGTCATTTGAAGTGTCTGCTACAAGTACATGTGCATAACGTTCACGTTGCTTGAAGGACTGCCCAGGAAACTCTATGCATTGGCAGCAATTAGCAGTGCCAGCCCAGATGTGACACAGCTATAAAGTACAGTCAGTATCATAAAATGCTGACTGTGCTTGTAGCCAAGTAGAAGACCAGTTGAAATGCAACAGACTTCAGCTCCCACCACACTCTACAATGGATGACCTTCCCCGTAAAATGTAGGTCATTGTTTGGACATTCACACCATAGAAAGTGCACAGGATGTTTCAGGGCTGCACTGGGCATGCTGAAAAGAGATCTGCCCTCTGATTTTACATTTTGGACAGAAGGGGGATGGGGGGGGTGGCAAGAAGGGGGTCAAATAAGTGATACACGTACATGGTGGGGGATATTAAGGTGTTCTCTGTGTGGTTTAGGTTGCATGGGAAAGTAGGCGCGAGCATGTTTTTGGTGGGCAGGAATTTCCATATAAATTGGGCCCTATTAAAAGTGAGTGATTTTCAAGCATACTTGTGTAAAAAAAAAAAGGAGAAAATTGCCATGCCAGAGAGGAAAGTGCCATGCCCGTCACAGCAAGGCTTTGTACTGTGTTTGTCAATTTTCAATTGCACAGCTGAAGGAAAAAAAACAAGGAAATCTGCTGCAAAAATGTATGCCTGGTAAAATTTTTCTTTTTTTTTTTAATTAAAAATTTTAACCGTGAAATACTGCGAAGATCATTTTCTAAATTTCCGGAACTTTTCAAATGAAACCGACAGTAAAAACAAAATGGGTCCTTCGGGAAAAAAAAAAAAATCATTTTGTGTCATTACCCATGGGGAAACACTTCACTACTAACATGTGTGCTAACTACGAGTACACTAGTGATGTTCAGCGGCCTGGTTTATGAAAGTGATGAAGTGAAGTGTCCATATGAATCATATGAATGAAAGATATCTAGAGTGAAGGAAACACTGCAGGAAGTGTGTCACAAAAAACAACGAGTGTGAGTTTCAAAATGATGTTGAGCAAGTTACATTCATGTTTTTCTGGTTCAGAAACTTTATGGAGTTGCCCTATATTTCATAACATTGCAGTCAATTAAGCAAAACGCGCACGCAAAAAAAACCAACTTGTAAATAATGTTATTGTCAATTCTAATCTCCCAGATATTCAAGGGCTCTTTACGACCAAAGCACAAATGGTAAATGAATGTACGCCTGCATTTATTTTCCTGATGAAATCGTTCTCTTCATGTAGGCCTACATGCTAGCTGAAAAGGAAGGACCCATTTTGTTTTTACTGTCAGTTTCATTTGAAACGTTCAGGAAATTTTGAAAATGAACTTCGCAGTTTTTCCCGGTTAAAAATCTATAAAAAACTTGTATAATTGTTTTATTTTTTTACACACACTTAGGGTCTGTGTATAATTGTATGTAATAAAAAAAAGAAGAAGAGGGGTTTAAAAGAGAGGAAAACAAAAAAGCAATAATCTAAGATAAGTATAAAGGTGGGTTTGAATTCCATCAGCCCTTGTGCAAATCAGTTTTCGCCCTGAACAGTGGCCCACAACGGGTCAAACGCCAGTTAAAACACCTGATTTGCCTATCCACTGTGCTTTACAGACAGGATGAACGCGTCACGATAACACTCATAATACCATTCTCAATAGCCCGTCCTAAATCCGCTGGGCTTATAAATAAATACGAGTGGATGCTCTATAATGATGCCAGAATAGGATCATTTAGGAGGTTTAGAAGCGAAGCGGTCATACTTGGCAGCAAACCACAGCGGCTAGGTCGAATTGGTCGGTTAAAACACCTGAGCCCAATTTCATAGAGCTGCTTATAAAAGCAGAAAATACCAGTCACAGGAAACCAGTCACAATATGTTTATGTAACGTGGTAGTTTGGCTGGTAACCTTATACTGGTAAGCACACTTTTGTTCTGCTTAGCTACTTTTTGTGCTTTTAAAACCTATAAAGACCGTAGCGGCCGCAAACCGCTCTTTACAAAATGCCTATAGCAGCCGCAAATGGCTGCAAGATCTGACCTAGTTCCAGTTTTCCACTCAAGCAAACAGGGCATTTAAGTAAACTAGTAAAGGTCATGATAACCTTGAATTAACGTTTTCCAGTGTTTCCCATATTAACATAGTTACATGTAACTATGTTTGTAAAACAAAGCAAACCCTAATTTCTGTTTATATTGGTTTTTTTCAGACACTTTTACAAGAAAAATTTGTTTCGAAAAATCAACAATGAAACTATATCTGGGCGCGTGGTGATATTTAATTACAGAGATACAATGTAAGTGGTCTCTAAAGGGTTAAGCGGCTCTATAAAATAGTGCCCTGAGCAGCAGTCAAACTTCTCTCCAGCCCCTTTCTGTTGCTTAACCAAGATACATATTGAGGACCCCAATGTAAAATGCGCAGCACACTGTGGGACTGGAGCAAGTTTATGTTGAACTCTTGAAAGCAGGTCATGTTGTGACTGGAGTGGTGTGATGGTAAGTCATGGCAGGTGGGGGTATTGGGTTACTGGGCGCCAGGGGTCCCTGATGGGAGTTGGTGCGAAAAAGAAATGTGGTTGTGCATACAAGCAGACTGAGGCAGTATTATTCGTCAGCCGACATCCAGGGAAAATTAAGGGACCAGTTCAGTCCCCAACTCTGTAAAATGACCTGCCCTACTTTACATCATAAAACGTGATTGTATTATGAGTGCATTATGTATGATAATTGGTGATAATAAAAAACCCACTGTTAAAAGGGAGCCATCCCTAAAAGTAGGTCTCAGTGGAGGACAGAATCTAGTTGATGGCCACATGCCAATAAACAACAAAAACGAGACCTAAATGTTCATGTACACGTAATAGAAATTGAAGTAAACGCTGCACTGTACAGGAAATGACACTCCTATTACCATGAATGATTCGCAAGGATGAGATTTGACCCCCAAAAAAGCTAGGGAGTCTGGGTTCCCCCTTATTCCAGACCCGGCACCTCCCGTATACAATTCAGGTTTACAGACTCTGTACACCACCTAAATTACAAAACTAGAGTTTAGACTATTTCTTTCAACTTCTTTCAACTTGTTTCAAAGCTCAAAGAGTTTTTGAGGAGAGAAATCCTGAAACAAGGTAAAATCCAGACAAACCACCCGCCTTTTAATGTCGGCCGAACACATAAATTTCTCCAAAATGTAATGACCCGTGGATATTCTTGGGAATATCTGTCTGAAAATGTTACGGGCAATGAAAAAGAGTGGCAAACCTAATCAGGCTTAGATAATGGAGGACCTACTTGTGGGAGCGTATGAACATTGAACACAAAAACACCTACGCAGTTGCATGGCCTAAATACTTGGTAGACACTGGAGCTCAAAACAACCCAATCACCTTCACTCATGAATACACAATTATTTTGCCGTCGGGCTGTTTGCGTTTCCTTTCCAAAGACTAAAAGTAAAGCGTGAGACCAGACTTTCTGCTTCTTCTCACCCATACACTCTTGATTTGCTGAGATGTAGAACAAGGAGCCATTCCAATAGCTTTATTCCACGTACTGCATCTCTTTGGAACTCCTTGCCTGGTGCATGTTTCCCTCCATCATACAATCTAGACTGTTTTAAGAGGAATATCAATTCCTACACCTTCAGCTCCCCCGAGTTATTTTCAAATTTAATATTTTTTCTTCTTGTAGCCCCTTACCAAGAGTGGCTTTTAGCCTTGTTTGGGGCGAACTTGCGTAACAAAAAATAATGTAAAAAATCCCATGCCAGTTTTAGAGCCGTCTGGCCCATTGTGACAAAGGAAACCCCAAGCACTGCCTCATCACTCTCATCCTCCAGTGGAATGAGTTCAGTCTCCAAGATGGGCTAGCCGCGACTATCAAGTTATTCAGTGCTTATGGATATAAAAAATGGCATTATTTCTTCCGCTAATTTCATACTCAGTGATTGATGTCCTTCATCTTAAAGTGAATGTGCCACACTTGATGTTTACCTTCCCTTCACTCCACAAACTCTCTCCCAAGAAGATCTTCCCTTTTTTCATTTCTCGGTGGAACGAGTTCATTCACCACCATGGGCTTTCAATTCATTCATTACTTGTTCAATAAAAATTCAAGCATTATGGGGTCTATTTCATTTGCTAAACCATACTCTGTAATTGCTGTCATCCTTCTAAAAGTTACTGTGCCACACCCATACATGTAGTATACCTTCCCTAAAGTCCACATACCCCCCCCCCCCCACGGTTTGGTCGTTTTATTCATTAACTTTTTTGTACACAAATTTGACCCAAACAAGGCTAAAAGCCACTCTGGGTAAGGCGCTACAAGAAGAAAACATTGAAGATGAAAATAAACTCCGGGGAACAGGCGGTAGGAATTAAAATTCCTCTTAAAACAGTCTAGATTGTAGGACGGAGGGAAACATGCACCAGGGCATGGAGTTCCTAAAAGCTGTTGGAGTGGCTCTTTGTTCTACATCTCACTCTAAGCAAAGCAAGAGTATGGGTGAGAATGAGAACATTGAAGCAGAAAGCCTGGTTTCATGCTCAAACACCCTGATGGGAGGAACCAGCCCGGATACACTGGTGGCACATTTACATATGTACCATGAGTATAGAGACAGAGGCTGGCTACAGACCTACGGTGGCTGTAACGTTGATCCCAACCTTTCACCAACAAGATTAACAAAACGCTTCTGCACTCGATCTAATAAAGATAAATGACAGGCAGGAGCTCAGGCCCAAATGAGACAACATTACTCCATTAGGGGACGTATAGTTGTCTTAATATATACAGGTATAGAGAGTAGCATCAGGAGGCAAGAACTTCCGAGCTCGATAAAGACAACCGAACAGCACTCTTTGAGTTGCCTGGGATATACTTCTCCCAACTGGAATTAGCGGAGATGCCAAGATCAAAATGGTGGAAATGTGATACCCCAGGTTGATGGACCCATATAAATGGATGGAAATGTATCATCTCTAGAGCGAGACAGAGACAGTAGTTTAGTTTTCTTTGCTGAAAATCTTGCATTCTTTCCTTTGCTAAACCATACTCAGTACTTAATGTCGTACATGATGTGTAGTACAGTGACTGTGCCACGTTCATTGTTTACCTTCTCTTTACTCCATAAACTCTAGGTCTTGATATTATCACCCCCCGTTGGAACGAGTTTAGTGTCTGTCTGACAGTAAGATGCACTTTAAATTCCTCCGTTTCTCATCACTAAAAAAACATGCATTAGTTCCTTTCCTACACCATAACATACGTGTGCCATGTTAATTGTTCACTTTCTTTTTCCTCCACAAACACCCCCCCCCCCCAAAAAAAAGAAAGAAAAGATCTACTTATTCTCATCCCCCGGCATGCCCGGTGAGACAAATTCAGTCTCTGTATGATGGACTTTAAATTCATCCGTTACTCGTCGCTAAAATATATGCATTAGTTCCTTTCCTTAACATACTCAGTAATTGCTGCCCTACAGTGAATGTGCCACGCTCGTTGTTCACGTTCCGTTTCCTCCACAAACTCATCCCCCCAAAAATTTCTCATTATTTTCTTCCCCTGGCGGGACGAGTTCAGTCTCTGTATGATAGACTTTAAATTCATCCATTACTCATCGCTATATCATGCATTATTTCCATGCCGGTCCATACTCAATGATTGCTGTCCTACATTTCTTAAAGGAAATGTGCCACAATCATTGTATTCCTTCTGCTTCCCTTCACTCACAAATTATCCACCTCAGCGTTTTCTCTCTATCCCCCGAGCTTGTGAGCCGGAGCAAAATGTCCTTGGACCCCTGTGCTTTTTCTGATTGTGCACCCTTTTCTGTTACAATGCGAGCGCGATATTTGCGCATAATGTACATTTTCAGGGAGTGCAATGCCTGATGCACATCATTCATGAAGCCGGTGAACTCTGCATGAACTCCTTTTCTTGAGGGTTCATGCAGCGGTCAATCGATAAGTGGTACAAGCACGTCCCTCGTCCGTCTAAGGCGTCTGGGAATGGAGATGACTGATAACGCTGGTTGAGAAAACAGCTCAGACAAGGGAGTAGGAGAAATTATCAAGCAGGCTACATTATGCTTGCTTCATGATCTCAAGCACTGTATCAATATTATCAATGGTGATCTGTATTTATTTTCAACAATACCGTACCTTTTTTATTATCGCCAATGTTAATGGCTGGCCAAGGTTTTTAACGTCTTTGTCTTAAAAGACTTAGTGATTTTCCCCATATTGATTGTGTTTACATGTGCTTTGAATAAATTTACACAACCTTCTACATGTACTTCTCATTGGTAATTTTTGTCGTTGTGGCTGATAATTATAAAGAAGCTTTGTGTATTGCTCGGCTCCTTTGAAAAACAGCATCCCATACAATTGTCAAGATTCATCCATGGTCATGAAAAGATGGGACGAAAGAACAAAAGAAAGAAATAATACAGTATAAATCCATATTTATAAGAGCTCTTTTATCTTTGTCAAGTGACAATGCTCTTTCTTGAAGATTCTAGTTAAAACACTTGAGAACCAGTCAAAATTGTTTCCAAGTGGTTCGGCTGGCTAGTTCAGTGTTGAAAACTATCTCTATTTATAGGAAATAATTTGCGTTCGAACAAAGAAAAATTTACTGGAGCGGGACTTGAACCAACGACCTCCGGATTAACGTACCGGCGCTCTACCAACTGAGCTATCCAGCCCTATGTTGGCGGTCTCCCTATAATAGTCAATATCTTTGTTCGGGTGCCAGTCAGAAGCCATTCAACCGCTAGCTGCAGTGTAGCCAGGGATCACACCCAAGTTTACGATACAAACCTGGGAAGCGGCAGCCACAGGATCACCTTAAGGGGATGCGACAAGCCAACTGGTCCTGCTGGCCAGTCACTCAGTGAAAAAGTTAAAGGGCAATCACATGTACTTAAGTCTTCATACATTTTTAGAACAATCATTTTGTAAAAACATCATTGCATCACATAAATTCAACTGTCCTCACGCGGTCAAAAATACTGCGTATTGAGAAAAAATGACTGCTGATTACTGTACTGAGCCAACATCGTCACACAACAAATCTTGCTTGCGCCATTTTGGGAGTTAGATCCCTCGTGTGTTTGTGCCATGCTCATTTCAGGCAATGCGCGTGCAGTTACCAGTGACTAGCCAGCAGGACCAGCTAGCTTATCATTTCAATAGTCTTCCAGTTTTTTTTACAAGTCCATAACCAACAGGGATGTTTGTCAACACTGAACTAGACAGCTGGACCACTTAAGGAGATTTTTGACTGGTCCTCTCCTCTGGTGTTTTAACTAGCATTTGGCTAGTGCGCATTATTAAGGGAGAACGCTGTTAGTAGATGCGCATCCCAAAGTGGTAGACCATGTGCTGCCTGACGCAGTGCAAGCGGTCAATACATGTTGTATGCTTACTTACAAACGGTAGTTTAAATATATAATAGCTTTTTAAAGTAAATATAACATTACAAAAACACAAATTTCTTTTTACTCAAACACAAAAAAATGAAATCTGAGATGAAATTTTTACTGCTTACTTCCTTGATTACTTATCATAATTTTTTTTAAATAATAATCACTGCCATCTGTTTCATCTGCCCAAAGGCAGATGCTTCAAAATTTCTGAAGCGTAACAAAAAAGCACAGAAACTATTGCTTACAACGTTTTTGTTTTTTTAACTCGGTCATTTCCTTAATTAAAAACGTGATCAGTTTTGTACTTTCAATCTGTTCAATCTCCTTTTTTTTTCTAATACGAACAAACGAACTACATCAGTGTAGAGTGAAAAAAAAACACCAAATAAAACAAAACAAACAAAACACTCCAAAATAATAGGTCATGGCCAATTTCAGCAAAAAAATAATTCAGTTTCAGCAACATGCATTCAAATTCGTGCATGTTTCCCTGTTTCATTAAAAAAAAAAACCTGTTTCTTCTTAGCTGCTATTGCATTCAATAGATGCTTATTTTTAATTTTTTTATTTTGCATTTGAAATAAGTACTAATACAATTCGGTTTTATACCCTTACACTGATGTGTATTACAGGGTTCTGCCCAGGATTTTTTCAGTGGCGAAAAAAAAATGGGCGGGCGGGGCCAGGGAAGAGGCAGCAAAAAGCAGGGTCAAAGGTCACTCACAAATATAAGATGAGGTCACAGCTGTTACAATACCTAGCCTACCAGTAGTTTGATGCAAAATATTTGGTTGTACACTGGACACTTTATCAACAAAATCTCCCATGATTTATACTTATTTATCTAAACACTCAAAGAAGCATACAATTGTTGAAGCTATAAAAAAATTGAAAAACAAAACAAAACAAAAAAACAAAAAAAACGGAAGTGAAGTTCGCAAACTTGCATTTTTGAATGATCTTATCCCCTAATATCTGCCCTTAATAACTGCTTTCATCATCAACTATTTCCATGGATTGGTGAATAAAGGATCGCTTGTTTAAAATTGCTTTTTTTGCAATACATTTTCGATTGAACGATCGGTTGAACGATTGGTCGAACGATCGGTCGACGAAGCACATTGGGGAAAATTGTGCGGCGAGAGCGATGTGTTTATGAGTACAAGGTTACAGTTTTGTACAATATATTACAGGAAGGAGGTCGCGATTAGACTCCACCGCCAGTCTTCTAACCCCTAGAAAATTGAGTTGTGCGTTTCCCTACTCGCCTACGTATTGTAGTAAGGGACATGGAGGAGAGAACCAGACTAACAACGTGCGCGTGTTTTAACGTTCGTATACTGAAATGAATGATCGCAGCTAGTAAAATACCAAGACTAGGGACTTTCTCGACAGAAAACGAGCTGGATATCTTGAATTTACTGGTAGATTTTCTTTTAAAAACCTACATATTAAGTTAAATAATTAATAATTTGGCAAGAATTTAATTTGGCAATTAAGTTAATTCACAAAATTAGATAATTTGTGGTGGGCGGAAAAAAGAGAAAAATCCGTCAGTGGTGGGCGGGGAATCATGAGTGCCGGGCGGGTTTTCCGGCACCGACCACCGTGGGCAGAACCCTGGTATTAAACACTGTTTACTCAGTACTTTCCCCGAATTCTGTGAAAAAAAAAAAAATCCACAGGCAAATCACTCGGGTGGGATGCGAACCCACAACCCATTGTCAATTTCATTTTTCGTGCACGCATGATTTCATTAATCCTCATTCAGGTTTGTTTTTAGTCTTTTTATTTCATTTAATAGACATTCAAGACTACATTTCCACCATGATTCTTCAGTCGAATTTCTACTACCTTATTTACGACACTGATGAAATTGATCATTGACCAGCCTCTGCCTACTGGCTTGTATGAAAGAAACTGAATGATCTTTGCGACATAATAAATTTGAATGATAAGAGTTCAACAGTGAATTCTGAACTGTTGAAATTGAATTACTCCTTATGGCTGGTGAATGCTGATGCAGCGGAGCATTCGTTTTAAAGCCAAGTTGAATGAGCCGGATATTAAATTGAATAACTCTTTGTTGAAATTGGTCGGAGGAAAACCCTATTTATTATCATTTATCCCTGATGCAATTTTTTAAAATGGTGAATTACTTAATTCAAACTGACCTCTTGACACAAAGAATGGAGGAGGGTTGTGGGTTCAAATCCCATGAGTTCAAATCCCATTAACATTGAGTGGTTTTTTTTAAATTCCTTTTCCAGGCAAAGGGCACTTCCACTTTTGCAAAGGGCACTTCCATTGGAAAATCTTAACGTTATGTGGGAAACTTTTCAAGGGGCACCAAGGCCGAGACCAGGGGCACCAAGGCCGAGACCAGGGGCAACAGAAACCATGGGCCTCCATGTAAATCCAGGCCTGCTTTTGAACAATTAGTGCATTAAATGTATCATCCATTGACAGTCGGTGAGCTCAATCAAATGGCGCTGATGTTTCCAGTGTGCAGTGCAAACGTGAGCATCTATGGTAGCATGGTCTACATCATCAAAGGACAACTCTTATGAAACGGCAGTCCCCGTAAGAAATGCAAATGGCTCGATCTGCATGAATGCTGTCTAGCCTGCCGGAACAAGAGCTAGGTTCCGAGGGGAGTGGGACAGTAGGGGGGCCTACAGTCATCACCTAATCGCCGTAATTTATACATTGTTAAGTGTACATGTACAATGATCTGAATCAGTCACTATTCAGAGACTGAACAACACATGTACAGGTATTAAACCCTCACACTGACGCAAGAATAAAGCCCTCACACAAATATGCAATGATTCAATCCCACCAAAGTTGTGAGTTCTTGATTGATAGATCAAGGAAAAAAGCTCATAAATGACACAAAAAGAACATTTTTTGATAAATTTTTCCTTATCAACAAATCTTCACAGCAAGGTGGTGATATTGGCAAAAAAATGAGTGAGATGGTACAGTTACATGTACATGTAGCTGATAGCAGTAAGGCATGTAAGGTGGGCAGCTTCGCGTTTGAATGAGCAGGGGGAGGAACACTGTCTAGCAGGACACTCTTCATCTTTATTCAATTATGTCTACTTTGGTACCTGTGAATAGAAACTTCTTGTACATCTTCCGGCCTCTCTAGGTTTGTCTGGATGATGGCTTTCGGGGTCACGGTGAGAGAAACCTTCTTGAATAACAACTTGTTGCTGTATTTTGCCTGAAATAGAGAGACAGAAATTAAACCATCCTTAATCGGAAACTTTAAATCTTTACAAGCATTTTGAAAAGCAACCTTTATTCCCCCAGAACCTGAAATACGGGTAGCATTAACTTGCCATGTGCTAGGGAGAAGGGTGTAAGGCTCTACGCCCTTCTTCCAGTCACCCAAAGTACTCTTTTGAAAAAAATAGAATTAGCTGATAGAATTAGCAAAGTGCTTACAAACAAAAAGGACCTATGGTAAAAATGGAAAGTGGTCCGACATTTCTCGAAGGCTTTGAGAGAGACTCCGCTAGGGTCGAAACGGAAGAAGTTATCCAAACACAATCTGTGCACAGCATGGGACAGACGTTAACATATTGAACTTAAGAAATGTGAATTTGAGGAAATCAGCCGATTCGGGGGCAATTTGGAATTACTTCTTTGAGAGGGAAAGGCATTTTCATTTTGCAAAGGCCCCTTTAGTTGGAAAATCTTAAAAGTCTATGGGGTAACTTATAAAGGGGCACTACGGCCAATACCAGGGCAACAGAGGCTATGGCCTCTATGTAGTTCCAGGCCTGTAGGCCTATTTCAAGTAGATTTAGTCATGAAATTATCCAAGACAAGATCCACGCACAGCACGACAAAGATGTTGTTAAGATTGAACTTGAGAATGGGCGGAGAATGTGACTCATATGGATGACAGCGGACACATCAATTCCTACCAAACATGCTGAAAGCTCTAAAGAGCATTAAGGACAAGTTTGACTCATCGTGGTAAGCCTGACTTGCATATTAATGTGTACATTGTATCAGTGTGAGTGGAAGACTTCTGGAAACGCTTAGGCCTAATGCGCCAACAGACTTACCAGCGAAAAATTATATAATAATTGTTCCCTGTATTGTTTGGAGCAAGTTTGAACAACGACCAAACCATAATTTGATCGAACACACACTCAACCTCGTTCCCACGGGTGATAGATCTGGGCTTGTCATTTTTTCCCGGCATGCTTTTTTCACTCATAACCCCTGGAATTGGTCAATTTAAATGTGCAAATGTACATGTATGGTACATTTTAATCATAGCCCTGTGGCCAATCCCATCAAGGCAAAGACATGGGGCAACAGAGGCAATTGCTTCAATTGCCTCCATGAAGCATCAGGTCTGCATTATATCAGATGAAAGCATCGAGGAGTAGAATACTATGTGAGTAGCTCATGAAATTTCATGGCCTGCCTCACACGCTATTGATACAGCTGACATAAAATAGACGGCGGCCCAGTGCCCATTGCAATGTTCCAACTTTAATAAATTTATATGTAAAGGTACAGGATTGGCAAGGATAAAAAACATCAATTGCTTAATTTTAGTCTGAAGGCTTACCAATTATAAAGTTCATATTGGAACAATTTTTTTACCTGTGAAATATTTCCCTCTGAAATTAAGTCATATTAGAGAAAATTGTATCTGAAAACCTATAAAAGGCAACAGCTGACTTAATAATAATAATAATAGTGGCTTCTTATATAGCGCTCAAATCCGTCACTCAGTGACGCTCATGGCGCTTCAACATTATTTCCCCTGGTCACTGGGCCATTTATTTCATTCCTTAAACCATCTCAGCTCCCTTGGGAGTGTACAGCCTGTGCTGCCAAATATGTAGCGCACTAAGCTAAATCAATCACAAGAACCATCTCTGCCCTCACAGGTACCCATTTACCCCTGGGTGATGAGAAGCAATTATAGTTAAGTGTCTTGCTCAAGGACACAAGTGTCATGACCGGGATTCGAACCCACACCCTGTTGACTCTAACCGCTCGGCCACGACACGCTACTTCGGTTTTTACAACCAAAATTAAGGACACCGTGTTCACATGCTGAAAAGTGTGCATGGTTACTCACTATTTTCTCTCTCGAGAGAGGATTTAGCCCAAATTTTTACAGGTTTGTTATTTCAATCATGTATGGTCGATCACACAAAACATGAAAACTGTCTGAGACTATTTTGTCAGCTCTGCCAATCCAGTAATAGGCCCTTTGAACACCTTTACAAGCGACCAACTTACATTATGCAATATCCTTTTGACAGCATCTGTTGTGTGTGCCTCATCGTTGGGCAGGTCGACCAGACACATGCCAAGGTATTTGGCGTAAAATGTCACTCCTTCCAACACGGGTTCCTTGGATCGCTCCCAGTCATCTTGGAACTCTGACAAAGCAGGAATGAAATTTGAATTAAACATTTTGCTAGAGAGGCTTTCATTATTTAAAATGTTCTAAAAAGTCTCAAGGAATTTCTTTGAAAAGTACTTTAAAAAGTGTAGCATTTCACCAAACAGCATTATTTCTTTGAAGAAATAAAGTAAATAAAATGGATATAAAGCAGGAACTTTTTTTAACAGCAAGAAAAGAACAAAATTGCCCCAAAATTGAACTCAATAACATGGAGGGTTGACAAAGTAAAACATAAAAGCAACATTCCAACCTCACAACTTCAAAATATTTAAATACATGTAAAGTATAACACTAACAGAAACTTTAAACAAATGCTGAGTTTGAGGTAAGGCTTAGTTTGAGGGGGACATACAACTGTACAGCCCCTTTAGATACTACATTCGTCCAAAACACCTGACGTCATAAACAAAAATCTTGGTGGCACCATTTTGTGGGTCAATTTTTCAATTACTTGTGTTGAGTACTGTGGATTTTACGAGACGTATGCCTAAAATTTGATAGAGTTCTGAAGACTTCTGTTTCCTCGAACACACAAATACTGGAGTTGTAAGCCCAGTGAAAACTCACAGTACGGTTGAAGTCAAAAGTCAAAAGTTAACAAAGAGAGTAAAATAACTAATTGTAATGACTGTTTGCCAACAAAGAAAATACAAGTTTCACGAATGCAGTCACGCAATAAGTTTAACATTTCCGCGTTCCAATCCAGTGTCAACAAACAATAAACTCTGAAGAGATTTTTACCGATCCATTGTGGGTCTCTTCTCCGCTGAAAAAAATTTCGCAGCATTCTTCTTTGGCAAATGCAGTCTGACCAAGTGTTACCTTCAGTTCAACACCTATCTAACAATGTCATGAGCAACTTACTAAAGTACAATAAATGTGTTTCAGCTCAGACACTGAATGCATTTTACACAGACTCATCAAATGTGAAGCATCCTTATTTTTAGGCCAAACCGGCCAAAAATACTTTATAAAATTACTCATTTGCATGTACATGTGTACCATCGGAGCAACCCCATGACTCAAACCCCAAAGTGCTACAGAATGCACGCATAGCACAATTTAGTATGGTCAGCGTGTAAGTTTAAAATGGGTAGGGCATGTTGCTTTGCTGACGTGATGATGTCCTGTTTTGGACAAAATAAACAGAAACTTGAGGGCACATTGGGTTAGGTTGGGTGGCCTGTGATGAATTTGTACAAAAGTATACAATGTTTAGCATAAACTCTGTATCCTTGGGAGGAAGGAAACAGAGGTAAACCCACATTGCAGCTCATCATTTCTAAAAAGGTCTTAAATACACACACTGAACCAACCCCAAAGAAACGCCAGGAAACATTTTGTTTTACACTTCAGGGCTCGAATTTTGGGTGAAGTTCCACAGGACCTCAGGTCCTGTATCTCAAAATGTTTACTGGACCAGAATTTATTTTACAAGACCAGAATCTAAATGACTGAGAAAGAACTTTTGGAAAAATTTGTAAACATGTAAACTGTTCGTATTTGAACAAGCACTAAGAGAAGATTTGTCTCATTTGTCTTATGGGTTACTATATTTTTATACCAAATCAGAATTGAAAGATATTATCAGACTCCATCAACATTTGAACATAATTATACAGTGAGGTATTATTATTCCATTGAAATTCACAAGACCGCCTGACTTGTTCAGTCATGAATTTACTGGCCCAGGGCTAAAATTACTGGCCTCGGGCCTGCGGTCCAGTGTAAAATTCGAGCCCTGCACTTGATCAAACTTTCTCTGGGAAAATGGGGCCCATTCCATGGAGAGAGTGGTCCTGGTTCGATTTCACAAAGCACTAAGATTCATCTTTATACGAGTTGTCAGTATTACCATAGTGAATTGGATTGTGACATCACACTTTGCTTGGCAATTTAGATTGATACGCTTGTTAAGACCAATCTTAGCTCTTTGAGAAATCATAGGGTCCATGCTCTATGGAGAAATTAAGTCCTGCAGCCGATTTCACGAAACGCTAGGATTAATCCTATCTCGAGTTAGGACGAATAATTAGTCCTAACTTAGGATTAATCTTAAGGTTTACATGTTTCAGTGCAAGGCTGGGACTACATGTAGTCCTAAGTCCTAAGATTAATCCTAAGTTAGGAAGAGTTTGGTGAAATCGACGGTAGGACACTGAACTCACTATATGCTAACCCCAGGGTACATGTAAGTGCAGTTATCTCACTTGACCCTACTCCACAGCAGGGAACATACTTTTATTAAGCTACTGGTCATTTGTGTCAGGTACCCTGCATACAAAAGTGACAGCGGCAGTTCTAATTCTCACATATGAGAGGAACCAGACTATCTTTTCATTCCAGCCTCGGTTTGGTCATATTGGGTTGAATTAGGAGAAAAGCAAGACGGCTGAACCGTGATAAAGGTCAACTGGCTATTTGCCGGCATCTTGCCGGCATTTTACCAGGGTAAGCAATTCAAAGTGCGAATACATTTGTCACCAACATTTTCATAGAAACAATTAAGAAATTTTGTATGCATGTTTAGAAAAACTTGCCCATATGAAGCAATGTTACTTTGTACCCTACAAATAAAGTAAATTTGTTTATACAGTGTAAGGAAATCCAAAATGTTCACATGTTTTATATATAATCTGCCTGGAGTATGCAGTCTACATTATAAGAGTTTCAGAAAGCCTGCCATACTTGCAATCAATTTCAAAGTGACAGACTGTGTAAACGACTAAACGTTCAAAAATAAAGGGCAAGTTTCGTTTAGCAACAGATCATTTCACATTGCTTCCATCCAACCAACGTATTCAGCATTTGTATAGTAGATAATACATGTGTATGGTTCACTTTTATCCTAGGTGCAGTTTGTGTTGAAATGGGATCCAGTTTGTTTTAATGTCAGTTTACTTACTGTTTTATTTAGTTTTCTTAATACTAGTTTTTGGGGATTGTTTTTAGGCTAGCTCGCGGTGCAAAACAATTTCCAGAGGTTTTTTTTTTTTTTACATTGGCTTAAGGAACTATTATCTTATCTAATAATGTACACATGTGTAGTAGTGTACTTGTGACTTGTGAGAATTAATTACAGAGCTACATGTATGGGAGAGGGAGGATGTTTATGTTCCAGTAGAAAATTTACATATACAACAAAAGTCTTTATGAAAGTTGTAAAATCACTGGATGTGACTACATGTATGATGTGTGCATGAACTCATCCACCAAAGAAGGAAGGACATTATTGATGTGGATTTCCTCTTCCTTCAAGGTTTGTTTGTCCACGCTACATGTACAATCACTGAAAGTACATTGTATAGTTTATTTGTACATTGTCAGAGCTGGCCCAGCCTATGTTATTGTCTATGTCAAAAATGCTACAGGCTAGTAAACGCCACTTCTCAAACTTGCCCTGTGGGAGCTACTAAAACACTGCGCAAGCTATTTGTTTGAAATGCTCACATTTCTTCATTTTAATATAAATAATTATTTTTTCAAATGTGTAAATTTTTGTTGAGTAGGTGAACGCTCTATAGTGAATGTACTTCATTTGACCATTGAACTGGTAGTGGTAGTGATTAATATCCATTACTTAGGCTCTCTTACATCAGAAAGACACATTTATGACAATACGCCTTTAAATTAAAATCTGGGCTACTAAAACTTCCTAGGGGCAGGTAATATGCATAGTTGGCTACTTCACATTAAAGCTTAAAGGGACACAGTCAGGCCTTGAACTTCGCTCTTGAAGAGCAACAGCAATTTTGCTCTGGTATGGCGCACTTTATTATGGGGAAAATGTAAATTTGTATTGGGACTTTGCAAAAGGCACCAGAGAAAATGCACAGGGCATCACGGCAATTGCGGTGGGTGCCGTGGGTTATTTGGAGGCCTGCAGACTGCCTCCGGATTGGGCGCTTTGGACTATAAATGTGGTAATTTTGTGGAGTCAAAAACGTTGGTTCCCCTACAAACGTGTTAGTTCTTGAAGTTAAAAGAAAAAACTATTCAATTTTGAGGGACACCTATTTGTATGAATTATTAAGTCTACTTTTAAAACATCTGTCCAACCATATCGTTTCATAATAAATGCTTTTTATTATAGCCCAACAAAGCGCCTAATGCGAGGGTAATGTTTCTGATCAGCAGAGTGACAGTGTGGGTTCGAGTCTCGGTCTTGACACTTGTGTCCTTAAACAAGACACTTAAACCATTATTGCTTCATCCATTGGATGGGACGTAAAGCTGTAGGTCTCGTGTGTTGTTCTAAAAACTAACAATGCTATAAAATGATGCCAGCCGTCGATTTCACCAAACTCTTCCTAACTTAGGATTAATCTTAGGACTTAGGACGAGTCCCAGCCTTGCACTGTAACATGTAAACCTTAAGATTAATCCCAAGTTAGGACTAGTTACTCGTCCTAACTCGAGATAGGATTAATCCTAGCGTTTCCTGAAATCGGCTGCTGGGCAGTAAACAGAGAAGGGGTTTGCCCCAGTGTGTCTGGCAGTGCATAAGATCATTGATCATGAAGGCTGTACTCAAAAGGGAGAAGAAGAATGTGTTCCTTTAACAATGGAGGCTAACTAAACAAGCACAAGGCCAGACAGTACAGTATCACTGCACTGTAAACGTGTCAGATCACTTCTTCTATTGTACCTGGTAGAGTTTCACTTCCAGTCCATCCAAGGACAAACTATTTGAATATTCATGTGACTGTTTCTTTATGGCAAGGACATTACTATAAATATTCATGGGGCTGGCCCTCTACAATAAGACATTACTATATGAATATTCATGTATTGTGGACATTACTGAATGAATATTCATGTATAACTGGTTCTCTAAGATAATGACATTACTGTATGAATAATCATGTAAACTGGTTCTCTGTAGTATGACATTGCTGTATTGGAAGTAGCTGACCAAACAGAAACATGATGCATGGTACATGTGTGGATTATGATTGAGGAATACCCATGACTTGAATTACCAAACTCAAAAGCCACCATGGGAGGCTGTTGCACCATGGTATGAGCTTCCTCCATGGTACGGTATGAGGAAGGAGTCAAAGCATGGCCCCAGCTCGTACATGGGTCAATACCCTAGACATGATTGATCCATAGAATGGAGCTCTATGACTGATCTAAACACCACAATGTGTCTATTACATGTTGTCACGCACATTGAACAGTGGCATAACCAGACCATTTTTTTCGGGGGGGGGGGGGGGGGCGGGGGACACACAAAAACAAATTTTGTAGGGCTACTTCTTGTATTGAACCATTCATTTGTCCATTTTTTGCAACTTCATCGGGAGGGGGGGGGGGGGGAGAGGAGGGGCAAGGGTTTTGAGCAGGGAGGCAATCTCCCCATCCCCTTACACCACTGATCATGCACTAACCTCATACATTGTTGGACCATGAGAAAGGATTTTAAATTCTCATCAAGGACAACCATGCAAATGGTGATGGGTACATGGCATGGTGTACCCCCTCCCCTATTGTGTCTTCATTGTGTGCTTGGAATCTTAGGAATTCTTAAGAGGATTTTTGTTGGGTGGGGGGATACACTTGTGCAAGAGGAGTATAGTACATGTATGTTTTAAAAGTATGGGAACATTGGGAATATCTTCTGCCCAATAGCCAGCATGGAACCAGTGATTTACATGCAGTGTTCCTTCTCAATCAGTCAATGCAATAAGCTACACATTAGTTTCCAAGCTCCACCCAGAGCTGTGGCTAAAGCCCTCCCAGTGTTCTCCACATTCCAAGCATGGCTGGAATATTTGTGGTTAACCTTTCCTTTTCATTTCTTTTCAGGGGCCAGTTACTGTTTGCAGGTGGGTTAACTCCCAAGAGAAAGATCCCAGAGCCACTATTTGGCCTTGATGTCTGGCAGCCAAAAAAACTTTCCTCAGGAGACCAGGCATTTAAAAAAGTATTATTATACAATGTACACTTTGTTTAGAACACAACCACAACCACTTTAGAAGTTGTTACAAAGCAAGTCCTTTTCAGTGCCGCCACCATAACTCATAGTTGTGTTTAAATCCACAAGCTGCCAAGTACCTGCATGGTTTAAAGATGCATGGCCGGATTAACGCTCTCTCTCTAAACAAGTTTTGACAGATGATGATGTTTCAAAATGAAAACCGTACAAAAAACTCTTGACATGCGGCACACAATGCACAGACAAAACATGCAAATTTGTTTACATACATGACTGATGGACGTGAATTAATGTCGGGATCCCGGCTTAAACAGGCTTAAACCTTATCTCATGTTTTGTGAAGTGATTTAAAACCTGTTGACTGGTGTTTTGGAGTCCTTACAATACAGTTCACCTATGACTGAGCTCACTAAGGCTGAAATGCCTTGCAACTACGGGTACGTTCACATGAGTAGCTAACTCCGCTGCTAACTAACAGCGAACAATTTTTGACTGTGTGAATGCAAAAATAGTCAACTTCGCTGCTGACTTCGCTGCTAACTTCAAAAGTTAGTAGCGAAAATTTCCGCTGCTAACTTCAGTTTTACGACTTAGTAGTGAAACTTGATACTTTAACAGCGCTATTTTGCCGTGTGAACGCAACTGACCTTAACCACTTTAGACCACTTCCGTTGATTGTTTATATTACTAACTTCAGCCATCTTCAGCTAGCTGGAAAAGGTTGGAGTTACGTAATTTTTCTTGTGCGTGAGCGCGAAAACAACCGGAAGATGACGTAATGGTTTTGTGACCTTTGCAGACAGCTATCGGCAGTTAGCACTCCGTGTGAACGCAAGGCATTTTTTAGTTAAGTCCGTTTTTACGAGGATCCCCCGCTGCGAATATTTAGCAGCGAAGTTAACAGTGAAGTTAGCTACTCATGTGAACATGCCCTACTATCCCTGACAATATTGCAAGGTGGTTCACTGAAGCTGGAATTAAAGGGAATAACCTACAAGACCCCAGGGCTGGTACATGTGCATGTAGAGCTACAAATGTTTACTAGACTAAAACAATCTGTACAAAGACAGCGACCAAAGTGAGAGAAAAAAAACTGTCAGACACAGTCAAACAAATAAACTGTTTCATAAGCACTAAGAGAAGAATAAGATTTATCTAATTTGTCATGCTTCCTCGTACCAGGAGGTTTACTGCATATTTACTTATCAAAATAGAAAAACACGAGACTTTCGTACTTGCATATTTTATTTATTTCAAATCTTCGGACAGAAGATTTATAATAAGTAAAATAAGTACGACTGTCTTGTGTTTTTCTACTTGTATTAGCTCCAAAATCACTGACCTCATGCCAGTCTAGTCCAGCATAAATTTCGAGCCCTGCTACCTCACACGTAGCCTACAATTTCTCTTTAAGCAACTTAATTTGTCAATAATACTTTCCGCTATTGCTATTCAAAGGGAACTATGCTCAGTATGAGGCTCGGTCAACAAAGGACGTCACAGTTGACAAAGAGCAATGTACTAAGCTGCATTGCTTCTTAACTTTCACTTTCATTTTCACTTGCTCGAGTACTTAGTAGAATGTACGTGTACAATACGTGGGTCCCTCCCGCCTAGGTTGTCAAATTATTTATTTAAGTTGCCAAGATACACATACCCCCCAAATACTGCTTTACAATAACCATGAGAAAGGGCCCACCCCCTACATGGGAACGATAATTTGTTATACATGTGTACGTGTAGTTTCTCACTTCTTCCATAATAAAAGGGTTCATCTGTTCACCTACATGTCTGAGAGCTTACATTGTCTGCTCATGACTATTAGTGTAATTAGCGTGATTTCTTAAAATTGCTTTTTATTTTGGAGCTCCTGGTAATGAGGTTTATTGATCAAGAGTGGTCTTCAGAGTAGGCCTATTGGTTTGGCAAAAATAAACAATTAGTTTCCAAGTACAATAATTTTGATCATTATGAGGATAAAATTGCAATTAACAATCTTATAGCACTCAGCCGACAACATACTCCAAATACTATTCCACAAAAAGTTGCACGGTAGGGCTTTTAAAACCAAAGATAAAGACCAAGATAATAAACTCCGGTACAAAACACTCCGAGGACCTCATTTCAGTTCAGTGTGCTTAGGCCAAACTTCCAAAGTTTGTGTCCAGAGTGCCTCCACCTCCTGGTGAAAGATCCTGGGAAGATCCCCGTCTTCTATACAACCAACTTCTGAGTGACGATTGTAACAAATTTGATGGTCAGTTGTAGTGGGAAAAGTTGAAGTTTCGTCAAGGATTTCCTGCATACATGTATCAGGCCTACTTTGATTGTACATGTAGCAAACAAAACAAGCAACTTTAGGTCATTTTGGCGGTCTTCAAATACGTCAAGAATTTCTTGCCTTAGACAGTTTTCAGACAGAAATATTGATCTCTGAGGGATTGGTTTGGTACTGGTGTGAACTTTAAATAGTCAAATCAAAAAACTTTCAAATTGAAACTAAAAAAAAAATTAATGTATTGTAAACATTTTTAGAATTTTTTTTAAGATACCATGTCATTACCAATCCCGTATTATCTTTTCCCCCAAAAGTGAATTTGAAAAATATTCTGGACCAGGTGTTACAAACTCTATAAAGGCATTTTCCTGACCTTTACAGTTCCATGAAATTTAGATAAAAATTTAACATTGGGACAACCTGCTCTTTCGATAATTCAAACCACACGACAAGAGCAGCTCGGATCCAAGTTTTAAAAAGCTAAGCCGCTTTTGTGCTGTAAAAGGTTACGTCCCATGGAGTAAACACACAGGTACACCAGCTGCATCCTATTGATTTTCATTTAACAAGGGAGACAAAGAGAAAACATCCGCTTGGGGTTTGCCGTTCTGGATACAACTTGGGGATCCAGCTGTGACTGCTCAAGGAGAACAGCTAGGAAAACAGGCCATCGACAGGCCTGGAGTTACACAGAAGCCACCTGCCCAGCCCTGGTCTTGGCCTTGGTGCCCCCCCTCAAAAGTTTCCCATAGACTATCAGATTTTCCAAGGGAAGTGCAAAATGAAAACGCCTTGCCCTCTCAAAGATGAAATTCCAGGCCCTGCCATCATACTGTACATACAAATATGTACGGCACGGTTGGAGACAGAAGTTAACCCTTAAGTTTTTACCCATTCTGGAATTATTTTCCACACACAGAGCCCAAAGTCGGGAAAAAACACAAAAGTCTGTCACCCCTGGGAGAACCAGAGCTACTTTAGGCCCTGTATCAAGCGACTTTGACTACAGCTATGGCTGATTGGCTGCAGCGAAAATACTGAAGCCATCAGTTCGGATATATGGCCTTTGTCAGAGAAATCAAAGGCTAGAGTTTTTTACGGAATAAGTCCTACAAATGGAACTATTGCTAAGTTATGCTTCAAGTTGAAATTCTTGGATTGAAGAATCAAAACTAAATCCTCAATACAACTGTTTGAAATCATGCTGTGTAAAAACAAATCTCCTAACATAGTTTTTGACTGTTCATCAAAAAAAATAAAATGTAAACACCATTTTAAATTATGAAGAATGCCAGTAAAATAAAGAAACAGCACAAACCCTATGCAAATACCAAATCTAAAACCCTAATACACTACATACAACACATACAACAAATTTAAAATACAAAAACTATGAACCCCTAAAAGAAAATTTCTATACATAACGTAGTTTATAAATCTTAAAAGAAAAGTCCATTTCTAACATGCCTACTGGATTAGGTTGGATTACCTGCACTTAGAAGTGAGTGTCTTGAGGAAGGTCTGTCGCTCATCCTTCGTTTTAAAAAAACCACGTCTTTGAACTTTTAAAAGGACAGATTATCTGCTGATGACTCAAACCTCAAAAGTATCAACAAAAGATGCCACAACAAACAACTGAAATCTCAACAAAGATGGCAGACATCAAACAGATCCAAAGTTTAAAAAAAAACTTCTCAAAAGATCAGTACGAACGTTGTAAATGTAAACACAAGATTAAAGAAAAGTATGCAGTTTGTCCGAGCCTCCGGATGTTCAGCTTGCTGTTCAGCTTACTGATGATGTGTCACTCTGTGATTTTAACTTCCTGGGAATTAAGCGCCTAAAAACAGGTTCTGCAAGATTCTGCAAGTCTCTAATCACGTACATGTAGAGTGCACCTGGGCCCAATTTCATAGAGCTGCTAAACTGCCAATTTTGTGCTTACTGTGCGATTTCCATTTCATGGCGCTGCAAACCGTAGGCACACGAAAAGGCATGCTAACCCTCGGGTGCTTACTGTATGAAAATTAATGACGTAACAATGCAAATCCATGGTGAACGTGCAAGCTGGTCGCCTAATCATCTTGCTAACCTGTGAAATACGCTTAATGCTTAAAGCAAACTTTTCTGCTATAGTTAGCACCAAAATTTGATTACCGTTAAGCAGCGCTATGAAATTGGGTCCTGTACTTTTTCTGTGTACTGATACATAAATGTCTGGACATTGCATCAATATTCTCTCATAAGTTCAATCTCTGAGAAGATAATTTTATTTCTTAATTAAACCCTTTACTGTATGGCCAAAACCTACCTACATCCAAACCTGTTAATGTAATCATGCAAATATGCCTTTAGAAGTTTATTTTCACTAAAAAGGTCAACATTTGGTTTTTGTCAACGCCATGCTGGTTTGTAGGCAAAAATATCAAGAATAAAAGTCACCTGGTGAAAGTTTCAGTTGAATATAAGTGTCGACTTGTTGAGAAAACAGCAATAAACTGTCACGGCATTTTCATCAAGAACCTTGAATCCATCCATGTTTTAAGAATACCCCGAGGGTTTTATCGCTTACCCCTACTCCAGAGCTGGGGTGGCTATTCCTCGGGGGTATGCCTATTTGCTGGGGTAGATCAGGGGTAAAGCAATCCAAGTGCGAAAGGACTGGCCGTTATGCACCCCGGGGAATAGAGTAATGTGAAAAGGGCTTATCATGAGTCACATGACCAAATAAAACCCCAACAAATCCATGTGGGTGCTGACCAGACATCACTTTTCATTGATGCAACAAAATTCAACTGTCATCTTGAAGGACTCGTCCCCAAAACCCACACTCTACCACTACCAGTACCTTTAAGCTAATGACGAGTCACATGACCAAACAAAAACCACAACAAATCCATGTGGGCGCTGACAAGGAAGCGTCCCCAAAACCAACCACACTGTACCAGTACCTTTAATGTAAGCCGATGTAGTTGACGAGAGTCACATGACCAAACAAAAGCACTGAGTAATGAACAACTCATCAGTTGTACCAATATTAACTCAAGAGCACCAAAAGGGGGAAACAAATTATGCGCTAATGAGAAAGTTCCCCCAAATGCAGACGGGGGATTTAGACAGGCTTCTTTTCCCCTGAGTCATCTAAGGTCATCGCTCGTCTGGGCTCTGAAGACGTTCAAAATGAGGGGGCAAATAATTGACTCGTCATTATCATTTTTATACCAGATGATACTTGATTTATTAGTCTCTCGGGTGGACCCGAAATCCTAAAAATAGAAATTGTGTCAGGGCAGATACATTACTTATTTGGATTTTGTTAAAGAAATTTATTTTGAGTGGCCTCAACTCGCACAACAATTAAATTCATACAAATAATTTTCTGTAGGCCTAAAGCATTATTCAAAAGTTTGTTGACCCAATCTCAAAAATTAATGAGCCAAAACAAACAGGGTCCTTCATGTGAATCAAGCCACCAATCATTGTTGCAAGCTTTCAGGGTTGGATTGGAATAAAAATTGTGTGGAATCGACACGATCAAAAACCTTCAAATTTTCATTTTTAGCCATCAACAAATTGTACACAACACAGTGTACAGTGCGCCTGGCCATGGGCCATTTAGCCAATAGGCCAATGAGTCAATGACCTTAAAACCAAACAAGTCTAGGCCCAATTTCTCAGCACTGCTTAAAACACAAAAAGTAACTTTGAATCACAAAATGCCAACCAGAATAAGAGTACCAACAAAAATACCATTCCACATGCATGATCTGTGACTGGTGTCCTGCTCAGTTATTTTAAAGCAGAACATTGTTGCTTTAAAGCAGCTCTAAGAAATTGGACCCTCAGACATAAGTATGTATTTTTTTCGAACATTTTTTTTGCGCTGCACTGGAGCTTTTCAATTCAAAACCTAATCCATCAACAAAGGTTAACTCCAATTATTCCAACCACACAAAAAGATCGCAGCAAAAAGTAACGATCATAAAGATTGACCTATTTAGGAAACGGGAAATTAGCTCAACGGTCATGAAAAGAGCACGTAGACTACATGGTGATCTAGTTGCTCTAGATACAAGCGTACATAGTCTTTGCCTCTTGAGTCTTATTGTTGCTTTCTGTTCATGCATCCTCTTCCGAGATCCGTGTTGCGCCGGCATCTGTCTTTCAACAAAGAGTTCCTGCCCTGCTAAAACACTCATTGTCCCCGTGAACTGAAGTGTCCCAACATTGACACACGTAGCTGACCTTTTCACAAGAATGTAACCGAAGTAAAGTACAAGTACGCTCCAAACATTCCATAGACACTGTTTAACATTCTTTAACTCTCCACCTCCACTTGCAAAAAAAATAAAATAAAAAAATTTAAAATGGGGGAAAAAAGCACTTTCAACTTCATCGAGTTCTGCTTTTCGTTTCAACAAAAATCAGTAACTAAATAAATTGAAGAGAGTTTGTTGGTTAGTTTTGCTTTTTTAAGTGTTTTTTCTTTCTTCTTAATTTTAAGAGAAAACATAAAACAAGACAATTTCCACACCATTTTCTGTTTGCATTTTATTTTATTTTGTATGCAGGGCTTTATTTAGTGGCTTGGGAATGAAAATAAATTATTTAATAAAAGGAGCTTCAAATGGGAGAGTACATTTCGTCAGGTAGGGCTAAACCTTTTCCTTTGTGTACTTTCTTTCTTTCCCATTGCAAGAGTACATTTTGGAACCAATCCAGGAAAAATATTGATCTTACTTTACTGGCTGGTAATGTGAGTGACACTCAGATCCCCCAGTGAAGTTGATCATGTGAGTGAGCACACTAAACTTACTCATTCATATCCTATACATACATAATGTTCTGTCATCTTTTGGCAATATTCCAAGTCCAGTGATCAAGCACACATAGCCGTAATTGCCGTTAACTTTGTCAGTGACTAGCCAGCAGGACCAGCTAAATTGTCATTTCACTAGTGTCCCCAGCTTTTTCCATAGTTTTATAGGACTGTCAGCCGGACTACATGGAGAGAATTTGGTCTGGTCCTCGGGTGTTTTAACTAGCATCTGGCTAGCGGACCAGTGTTTTAAAAGGGAGAATGCGGGCACAGAGTGGTGTGTCACATGAGTAAGGCTAAGTTAATGCTGGTTTTATTTCACAACCGCTGCAAGACTCAAAACGAACTCCATCAATCTGTTTCCGACGATTTCAAAACAAAGTACCTTGCAACCATTTTAATTTGGAGCATCTACCACAACCTTCAGCACACATTTGGCAAAAATTTTCACTCTAAAAAGCATTTAGTTACCAAGTTTGCAGATTTTCAATTTGCATCTATTTTTCATTTCAATGAGCTCAATGTTAGACTATTAATTTCAGTTAAAATATCACATTAAATACTTAGAAATATTGAAAACATTTTCACTCGGGCTTGATGCTTGTTTTGTTTTTTGGTTTACTATGTGTACATTAAATACAGGAAACATTAACAATTCCCAATGTACTCAACATTTATTATAATTTTGCTGAAGTTTTGTATGACTAATATTGTAAAAAGAAAAATAATAATTATAACAATTTCAGTTGAATCAATACTTTTTTTGTTGTAACCAAATACTAAAAACTTAATTATTTTATAAAATGAAATTGACATAGCCATATTTTACCTTCATCATTAACCCAATAAATTTCCGAGAGGGAAAAAAAACACCCTGTAAACCAACTTGCATACTTAACTAAATTCTCTTCGTTTCAAAAGAATGCATAAAAAGGGCATGATACTCAGTGAGTAAGCGAATACAGCCCCTCCATGGTGACTAGCCAAGCAGCCAAGCTTTATATTCCATGGTCTTCATGTTAATGATGTGGTCAGCGTACAGGAGGTCATTGGTAAGCAGCAAAGTGTGTACAGTCAGTGGTGGTAGACTGTGTGAGCTGATTCTAAATTCTAAATCTTGCCAACCACATTTTTATTTCCTGCATAATCACATGTGGTTTCTGCCTCTGCGATAGCAAACCTTTTGTGTGTCTCAAATTTTATTGCATTCTTTGGTTTCCCTTTTTTTTTTGCGGTGATAAATTTTGTAAGGTTGCTCAGCAAAAATAATTTAATGTTTGTCTGTGAATGCAACATTTTTACACAAAGGTCTGCTTTTTACTAGACTATAATAATATAAGTTTTATTATTTCTTTTGTGGATTTTCAAAAAGTTCTTTGTAAGTTGTATTACAGTGTACTTCCAGAACTTCATTGTACTGTTTCAAACAATTGAATCGTAGAATTAATAATTTGTATACATTTTAAATTTTTATTTACAGGTATACATACTGAAACTCGATTCAACGTCTGCTCTACTAAATTATACTTTGGATAAATAAAAAAAATAATCTGAAGAGCTTTGGTATAGCATTTCTATTAAAATTACAACCTCTGACACGATTATTAAATAAGTTGCTGTTAAAAAAGCTGTAACTATTTGACATTTCAGTTTGACATGCTGCCTGGGTTGAGCTAATTTAGTTTCGAATTAAGTCTCAGCTTCGGAATTTTAATTTATTTTCCTTTTCTTTTTCAATTTAAGTTTTTACATTGGTGGTTGGTTGGGCTGGCTTTGCCATTTTATTTATCATGGTTTTTAGTAAAACCTGGAAAGATTTCGCCCGGCTTTCGCATAGCGAAATATTTCTAGACTAAACATAATTATGTGCACACATAGAATGCTATCTATTCTGAGAAGCAACCGATGGATTTTGTGTGGCAAGTTGCTGGGTGGGTGAAGAATAATATAAACTTACTATTTATGAGGGAATTGCTCACTGAAATGGCTTTTATTTTCAAACATCCTGTAATTTAATCAGGTTACACTTGTTTGGTCGGTTTGTTACATTTTTAAGATGAGATAGATCAGTGAATAATGAAATCATGCTTTCTGTATTTCTTTGAAAAAAATTGAGTTCATGTAAAAACAGAATTATCTCCAACAAATGTTTAAGAGTCGAACAATTCAGAAAGCCAAAAAATCAATCATATTATCAGGGGATAACACGTTTACTCGGTTCGCTTTCATGACCCGATTTCCTTCCTGGTTGTCATATAATCGGGAGCGAGCGATTTCTGACAGATCTGTACAATAAAATTATGCTATGGTGGTAAACTTCCTCACTCAAAATTGCAACAAACCCAACAAAAGAACATGGGTGACATATGATATAATAACGAGCAGACACTACAAATATAATAAACAGAAAACCTAAAATTCAAACCATAGAGTATTTTACATTATACGGTAAAATTAACGACACTTCCACATGGGGAAAATATCACAGACTCTCTCGACGAAACTGCGTCACGTCTGGCGCTGGGTTGATAATATTACACATCGGTGAGTGTACAACTACAGTACAACCATCACAGTACAGTACATGTACAGTACATTACAACACGTGAGAAAAAAAAGACCGGTTCATACACCGGTCAATTGCTGCCATCACCACGAAATACAGGAGACAACAGAATCAAAACATTGACTACGAACGAGCATTTCTCCTCCAATAATCCTTAATCCGTAATAAATTTAGTACATATATCATCTTTAGTATACTCACTTCGATGTCTCCCCTTGCCAAAACGGTTTTTCATCATTTTCCTGTTTATTTTCACGTGCAAATGAACAGAATATTGCCGTCTCGCGTGATCGTGGTCTTCGTAGTAAAAATGTGCGTGCGTAACACAAAATCAATACGTGGAATGCCGCCATCATTAATATTCAAATTCCATTGATGTACTCGCTAGATCGTCCATATATGGAAGTTGTGGGGGCGTGTCTGGATCCCAACCGCCAACCAGAAAGGCGCGCTTTTATCAACCTCCGCACAATCAGGCAGACGTAGTTGTGAAGAATGAACACGTCATTAATACTAATTAATTATAAAAGATAACAATCTCTTAATTTGTCAAAAATTATAGTTTGTTGATTGCCAACTATTTGTTTTAAATTCATTACAATATTATGATTATGAAAAAATGCATCAATATTAGTCCAGTCGGCCGCAGACAATTTGCCCACCAAATGGAAATGCGTTGTTGGCTACGCTTTCCATTTTGTAGTTTTTAATTCGGGGACGTTAAGCGTTTGGGTCACAAGTGAATAATTACACTACTTCATTGTTTTCCAACGTGAACATATTTATTAATAAATATAATTTTGTGGGATGCGCACGATCTGCAGCACCACAATATTGTTATAAATTTTAACAAGATCTTTAATTATCGTGGAGAAATGGCCAATAAATAAGTGGACGGCTTTTTGGACAGCTCTAGAATCTTCCAACGACATTCTGGGATTTTCAGTTTATTTTAAGACAGGAATTTTCCACTGAATTCTTGTTCAGTCTTACTTACAATGACGTCATCTCAGCTTATCCAAAAAGTAATCGAATTGATCACACGATCAATACCGAGAGTAGAGAGAGATGATGAGGGCGTAGTAATATAGCGCCCTCCTTAGGTAGCGTTGGTCTTTATTTTATTTTTTCGGTTACCGGGAGAGGTTAGAGTGTAAAAAAAGTGTGCTAAAGTCGGCATTTTCGTTCACAGAGATGGGTTCCAGCTATCGTTTTTTGTCCATTGGCTTGGGGTTGCTGTTCTGTGCAGCTGGTGTCGTGAAAGTTGTACCTCTTGAGCCAGCATACAGCATGCAGGTAGGTGAAATTGTCGACTTGCATTTTAATAATTTGCACAACTTGCTTGGACCATTGAGCAAGGCTGGCCCGGTCCTTGCTCTATGCTTTTTGGACCGTGCTCTGCCACGGATGGTGTGTGTGAGTCTGATCGCTGATGCACCGTCCACACAGTTTAGTGAGAATGGTGTGACCCTTGAGATACACGCGAAAGACTATAGTATAAGTTGTAGGTTGTGTTGTGTTGTATTTTGTTCTAAAGCCAAGGGTAGCAAGGGGTTAAGGTTGTAACTTGTAAGTTGTATCATTCCATCTTTATTTAGCGTCTACCTCATCACCTGTCCCTGTGCACACACATGACACAGCCAGAACTGGGATGAACTGAAGATTATGTAATGTTTCCTTGCATAATTTGCATTGCAAATGCAAATGCAATGAATGGAATGGGGGTGTGGTCATGAGACTAGTGGTAGTGGAGCAAATGTAGTCAGGTTGGCTCAGTGGTTTCTGTCCCTGCCTTTTTAACCTACTGTCTGTAGACCCGGGTTTAACACCCAGACTGGAGCTTGCATGTGGATTGGGTTCCCCTATTTTTAGGGGTTTTCCTCCCACATCTAAAACTGAAATTTCTTCATTATTAGACCCAGTAAGTGGCAGTGTGCAGTATTAAATTGTGGCGCTGTACATGTACATGTACTCCTTAAACATAAAAAAAAAAAACCATCTTCGGTCGTACATAGCTAGTACAACCGAACATGTTTAAAACAAACTAAAAAGGAGTACAGCACCCACAGTTACTGGGTCTTCTTCATTGTCTTCTTTACAAAAATTCTCACATTTAAGGATAGTAATACTATAGTCTATAGTATTTAGTATTACCTAACTTTCTTTTTCTGATTTATGGTTCTCAAGGATTTTTGTTTTTAGAGGGAAGTAAAGTCTTAAAGTTGCAGGGGACAGCAAAATAAAATTTTGGAAGATTTTACCATCCCCGATGAAATATCCACTGCCTTAAATAACTTTTGGAGTAATTTCTTCAAGTCGAAGTCTGCAACTTGCTAATAGGTATAGGTGCTTTGTATTTCATCATTTTATGACAATTTTTTTCGAGAAATATGATTAAGCCAGGTTGATGACATGACTACGAATGGCTCCAGCCCAAGGGTACTCGACTGAAGGGAATAATTGATGTTAAAAAATGTTATGTTGGGGTAACGGGCCAGAAAAAATAGGATAGGTTGGTGTTTTGGGGGGGTTTTTTCTTCAAAATCCCCAGCAACGAAAATAACATGTTTTAATGACATTGTTTAAGCCTGCACAATTTTCTGCATGTTCCTAGTTCAAAATATTGTGCACTCCAAAGTTCCACGCGGGCTATCATCAAACAATTGAAAGAAGAGAAACGGTCAGAAATGGTTTCAAACGATTTTATAACGAATTTCTAAAGATTTGAATTATTATTTTTCTTCCCTAAAAAAAAAAATACGCAGGGTCGGCTGTATTTTGATGGTACATGTAGGTCGGGTTACGCCAACATAACAAAATTTTTTTTGGGGGGGGGCCTGAACTGTCTGACCATTCAGTAATCATCCAGAGCTGTGGTTTTAGTGATAGATGAACTATGCCAGCCTAAGATTATATGATATGATAAAGGTGAATGCAAACACAGTTACATGTACAATGTACACTGTTTGCTCTGTGCACAGTTGTGCCACACCATACAGGGTTCACCTCTAACTTTTTCAGAGACTAGCCCGCAGGACTAGCTGACTTGTTATTTCACTAGTCCACCAGCTTTTTCACCGGTCTGTATTTTAAGGTTTTCTTGAAATGCCATGAATGCTGTCATTCGTCTTGGGCTAGAATGTGAAAACAATGAACATTCCGAGCAGACAGTGGTTTTACACATGTATAGCTTCTGGTAGTCTTGGTTCCAAGACGCTCCAGTTGTGTAGTCATGAAAACCTATACTCGCTATCTATCATCACGCCCCATGAACCACTCGCCACTAGATGGCGCTATCATGCGGTTACAGGAATGATAGCGCCCTCTAGTGGTTATAAGGTTTTTTTGGTGACTATTCCTGATTACACAACTGGAGTGTCTTGGGAACCAAGACTAAGCTTCTCGAAGCAATGAACTAGCCAGGCAGGACCACTTGGACAGAATTTTGTCCGGTTAAATAGAAGTTATAACTGGCATTTGGCCAGTGGACCACTGTTAAGGTAGAACGCTGCCATAATGCAACCCTTGCAGGTACAATGGTTTGAAATTGTTGGTCAACTCACTGGAAAATGTTACCAGGAGAAGGAGGGTGGGTCGGTTGAAGTTTTTTAATTATGTGGGATTAGAAAAACAGTATGAGAGTTAAGTATAAATTGTGTCTCATTATTTTCAAGATCTTGCAAGGTGATGCCCCAGGGTACTTCTAAAGGTGATCTTGTCCAATTCTATGCCCCAGGGCATCACTGCTTACTTTACAGTCTTCACACACAAAAAACAGCAACTTCAGGAAAAAATGGTGAATCATTGATGGGGGACAGAGGTTTTCAGATTGCAGCACCAAGGCTTTGGAAATCCCGATCTGAAACTGAAACTTTCAAATTCACTTGGCTTATTTATTCCTTACCTGCATAAAGAAGCTTTTTGTTGACTTTATTTTCTACTTATTATGTGATGCTACGTTTATTTATTTGCAGTTTTTGTTGAGCAGCACCACTTGCGGCTGATAGCGGCCTTTTAAAATTGTCCATTTTTATTTCCATTTATATGATAATACAAATGCCGTTGTATTTTTCCCGTCAGAAATCTGAATTCAACCGGTTTGTCAGCGTGTTCCCATTTCAATCTTTCACGGGGTACAAGCCATCAGCTGACCTGTACCGTACAGTCGTTGGCGTCCTGGAGCTGTCCTTTGGATTACTGCTGGCCTGCGGGACCTATGAGTGGCACTGTTACAGCTCCTATGCCCTGCTCGGGATTATGATAGGCGCTGTCTACACACTCCTCGCACTCGCCGATCCAGTGCAGAATGTGATCATTCCGGCGATCTTTGGCGGAATCCTGTTTTATCTGATCACACGCCAGGGTCGTTACAACGCGTAACTGTAGCTTCAAGCGGAGGTTAAAGAGAGCTGGATGAGTCCAACCTGGAATTTCATCCATCTTTGGGGCAGGCCATGTTTCTTAATAGGAGAGGAATTCCGCCATCACGATTGGAACGTTGCAAACAAGAACAAAGTCCACAAAGTCTGCAGCAGACCTGTGCCCGTTGTTGATATGAGGGGCATTACTAACACAAAGAAGAAGCTCATCAGGGAATTATTTTATTCTATTAATTAACCATCAATTTTATTATTATTTGTAACCAAGTAATTACTGATTATTTTGTTTTTATGATGAGGGATCATTTTGGCATTCAGGTTGAAGCGATAGTTTCTTCCCTGCCTTTCACCTCTGTGTCCCCGGTTCGAATCCCATACCGGAGCCTTACATGCGGACTGACATTTCAGTCCCCTACCTGATTGCGTGGGTTTGCCCCAGTTGGGGTTTTCCCTCTCACATCTAAAACTGAGATTTCTTCATCATCTTCTCTACACAGGTATCTTCAGGCCTACGGTTCACTTGGCTAACTTGGTTTCACTACCAGATAAAAACGTCATGTCAGTGCAAAAATGTCAAATCTTGATTTTGCCAAAATGCCTCTTGCATGAAAATGCTCCGTACAAAAATGGTGTATCTTGGCATGTACTTGTTTTGTGAATACATCTGGTCTAGATTCTAAGTGAAATAAGGCATTTCGACAATTGCCAACTCGTGCAGAATGTGTGCTATTTTTGGTGATGCAACATTTTGCACTGATTTGAGCGTAATAATAATAATCACATTTCTTTGTGAGGATCATTTTGGCTTCCAACATGAAAGTGTTCCTGGAGTTTCCAATTGTGCAACTTATGCAAAAATATAAAAGCCTTAAGCGGGCTTCAATTACGTCTCATTGGTAGACCACAAGGGACGTGAATAAGTCAATAAATATACGGGTATCAATTTAATATCAATATTTTTTTGTTAATGTAGATTTGCGTTTGATGGGAGGTTTGTTGAATTCAGGTCTGATACTTCCATTCTTGTAAGGGCAAAGCATTTTTTCTCTTAGTATTATACAGGGCAACTCTGTGAGAGAAATCAACATTTCTAGTGGAACATATCAAGGAGCACCAAGGTGATGACCAAGGGCACCTAGGAAATGACAAGGGGCACCGAGGCAATGTCCGTTGCCAACAAGGTAATGACCAGGGGCACCTAAGCAATGTCCATGGCCAACAAGGTAATTACCAGGGCACCAAGGTAATGACCATTGCCAACAAGGTAATGACCAAGGGCACCAATGCAATGACCAGGTGTTCCTATGCAATGACCAGGGGCACCAAGGTAATGACCAGGGGCACCAAGGTAATGACCAGGTGTTCCTATGCAATGACCAGGGGCACCAAGGTAAAGACCAGGGGCACCAAGGTAATGGCAAGGAGCTCCAAGGTAATGGCCAGGAGCTCCAAGGCAATAAATAGCCAGTGGCACCAAGACAATGACCAGGGGGCATTAAGGCAATTGCCTTCTGTCACTTATGGAAGTATCAGACCTGCAAACGTAAATTGACGCAATAATGAACTTCAGCCGATTTTCATGATTTTTCTACATTCCATCTCTTAGAGTGTATAGACCTGCACCCAATTTCATACAGCTGCTTCTCTTTTTATGTTGTCTCAGCTGAAATTTGTTGAGCAGTGGTTTTTGTTCTCGTGTAAGCAGCTCTGTGAAGTTAAACCCTAGGCTGGCTGATGATCAAGTTAATAAAAAGATTGATATGTGGGGAGGGAGTCCCATAGTATTATAAAGAAACTTCCAAGATCAGCATGACTGGGCCCAATTTCATACATGTTGGGCTGGTTTAGCAGACACTACTGCTTAACAATTTTCTGCTAAGCAAAAATAAGCAGGATACCGGTCGCAGCCTGTGGTACATATTTTGGCTGGTAACCGTATTCTGGTAAGCAAAAATGGTTTGTGCTTTTTGCCCAATTTCATAAAGCTGTTATGTAGAAAAATCTGCTTAGAATATTTCTTTTCTTAAAACAAGAAATGAGTGAGGTACCAGCCGCAGCTGTGCAACCTGTATGACATTTCGGCTGGTAACTCTTTTCCTGCTTAATAGCAAGCTTTTGTGCTTTCGGGCTTTATGAAATTGGGCCCAGTTACTTTTTGTGCTGAACTCGGCTGCTATGAAATTATGCCCTTAGGGCAAGGTGTTTTTTATTCATGGTCAAACTAAAGAAACCTCTATGAGGGACATTTCAACTTTCTCAGGGCACCAAGGCAATGACCAAGGGGCATGGAGGCAGTGTCTGTTGAAGTGCCAGGCCGGGATAAACAGTAAAGCAAGTTTTGGTTGTCAGTACAACGCAATACCCTGTATTTCTGGGCAAAGAAAAGAAGAAGAGTAAACGTAATTGAATTCAAATGAAGTGCCTTGATGTATGAATAACCTTTTACTAAACCATGTTATTTTGTTTGTTTTAAACTTGATTGTTTGTTTTACCGACGATAGGTTTGCAGTGTTAGACACTTGTGCAGTCCTCCTAACTGTAACATTTTGACCATGTTTGTAGCTTATGATTTTGTAAAAACTGACCCTTTTGTGCTTTAATTGGTGTGTATATCTTTTGACCAAGTCAATAATTCTTAAAATATGAAAGTTCAAGCTGCTAGAAATTTGAGTATTTTTAAAGAATTTTCAAAGAATATTGTTTTTCTTAAAAATGTTTCAATTATATTTTTCCAGCAGATTGGCAAATTGTACTTGTTTGGTAACTGCTGTACAATCATGCACATTAAAAATCTTTACTCCATAGGCCTTTTTGCCTACAGGTCACCTCAATCCACCAGTATACTCCTCTCCTGTGTCACTCCACACCAAATTGTTTGGACTCGGATAAGATTGGATTGCCTGCTGACCCAGTGATAGGCAATTGTTATTTGGGCCGGCAGATCTCGGTCTTGTTATGAATTCTTCATTTCGGAAAAGAGGATATGTAACGATTTTGGGAGGGTTAAGGTTGAAGGTAACAAGCCAAAGAAAAAAAAAATGCTTTTTTAAGACTTGTTAAATCAAATCATGTATTCAAACATATCTTGTAAAATTGATTAACTAAAATGTGATTTGGCATTATCATTGAACAGTGCCCAGGGGGCCAGCCATAATGTTAAGCTTTCCCAACAACAATGATTTTTTTTTTGACATTTAACTTGCACCAAAAACTTGCAAAATTCTGAATATGATATTATTCGTTGAAATATGACTTCATGGTTAGTTTTCAACCTGTTCATAATGTTTATTTTAAGCATGAACAGGTGGAGGTACTTCAGATGATTCATATACATGAACTGGATTGCAGGATTTGATTTTCGTTACATTATCAAAAATGCCACATCAGTACTAAAGTTTCTGCTGTTAATGAAACTGTTACTTCCTTAATTTTTGTAGAAAATCTACCTTTTTAAGGGGTGCTATTTTTTGCACTCGTTAGACAAGGTTAAGGAGTGAGGAGGAGAGTGATTGTACTTGCACTCCTTAAAAATGGTGGTGTGGAAGATATAACATCTTGGCCCAATTTCATGGAGCTGCTTGAGCAGAAAATGTAGCTAAACACAATTAAGCAGGACACCAGTCACAGACGGGATGTTGAATTGTGTTTTAGCTGGTACCCTTATTCTAGTGAGGAAAATTGATTCGGGCTCAGCTACTTTTTGATTTGCTTAAACGGCTCCGTGAAATTAGGCCCAGACCTTTTTAGAAAAAAATAAGAACTTCGATCTGAGCAACAAAAGCAATAAATGTGTTAAAAAGTATAATTTGGTTTTTGACTTTATTTTAGCACTACAAATGTAGTTGTCCTATAATGTGAAACTTTTCTCAATCCAAAAACATGTGTTGTTAAAAAAAAATTCCATTGTTTGGATTACGAAGGTGGTTTTATGATTAGACTGCTTCTTTAATAGACGTTAGCATCTATCTATTTAATTGTTGCAGTACTCGCTGCTAAGGAACTGAACCTGCTTCTAGCTATCGGGCTAGCTGGGTGGTCTAGTGGTAAGACATCTGCTCTAACAATGCAAAGGTCGTGGGTTCGAATCCCACCAAAGTGATTTGCCTGTGGATTTTTTCACAGAACTCGGGAAAGTACTGAGTGTACTGTACTTAATACACATCGGTGTGAGGGTAAAACCAAATAAAATGGACTGCTTCTGTTACACCAGTATACCTGATTATTTGTGTTGTGATTCCATTTAGCCTTCGAGAAAGACTCTGCTAGGGTCGAAACATCAGGACCTCAGACCCTTAACTGATTTTTTGTTGCATAATTTACATTTTGATGAGATGTGCAGAGTCTTACAGGGTTGTTGTGATGAGAACTGCTGCTTTGTGTACCTTCAAATTTTATCAGATGACTGTTCTTTCTTTGGAAACCTATTGTGAGTTTAATAATTGGTATTGATTGATTAACATTTCATGTCAAGATAGAGAGTCGACACTGGTCTGACTGTTTGGTATTTGCCTGGTTGTAAGGCCCCGATATGGGACAGATGGTATCCACCCCTTCCCGCCCCTCCCCTTTCCCAATGTTCCCATAATTCTCTAAAGAATTCCTGAGATTCCAAGCACACAATGAAGACATGGAAGGAGATGCATCATGCCATAAATCAGCACCAAATGAACTGTGGAGGTGCTCATCTACCCTCTCATCTGCTGCATTTTCAGGGATGAATGTTTTCTTATTTATCTGACTTCTGTTTCTATTTTGTGGTCTTACTGAAGAAATTATATATTGTATATTGTATGATGTATCAGAATGACTTCTGGTACAAAGAAACTATGCTCTTTGATTTATTTATGTAGTTCTGAGGAAACTGTCCCCAGAAGCTCCTTGAAATCTATGACTCCAGGGGTACCACCAACCGGTGGAAATGTCATCATTTCTACATTATATCATTTTCACTTTATCTCAATTCTATTTCAGACCTTTTCTGCCAGCAACAACTCTTACCCTTGTATTAAGGGACTCCTTATCTTGTTTCCCACCAACTCACAATCTTCCAATATTTTTATGAATACCTTTCATGTTTTTCACTCTAACTTTGTTACTAGGCTTTCCATGTGTTACCATTGCTTTGAGTGGCCCCTGTCCTGTGTCGTGCCATTGTCTAAACTTATAACAAAATTATAATGTTTTAGGAAAGATCAATTTACATTTTCGGTTTGAATAGTGTATTCATGAGAAATTTTCACGTGGAATTGGAGGCAATAAGAAATACCAATAGTTCGCTCGGCCCCAGCGGCATATCCAGGACCGCTGGGATGGGCTAATCAGCATGCACAGATTCTTGTTCAGGAAGTACGTCATGCGTGCAGTGCTTGCAGTGTGAGTGTGATGCATGATGGGACTGAGCATTAACCAATGAGCGTGCTTGATACGTTTGCCCATCCCAGCGCATTTGGTTTTAAGGCAAGGCGCTGGGGACAAGCGAATACCAATAGCTGGTATCTGACCACCAAGTGGGGGAGCCCTTGCTAGCGAACTTTTCATGCCGCCCTGTGTGACTAAAATATCCATGTTCTGGAAGAAAGTAAAAAGTGTCTGCTTTGAGTGTCTGTGGCTTAGGCTGCGTCTTGTTGACAAGTTTGTTAAGTCTTGTTAGTTATTTGAGTTATTTGGCAAGGCACAATATGGAGACTTTTCCTCCCCAAAACATTGTGTTCAAATATTGGGAGTCTTTCATAATTTCTATGTATTATACCATGGAGCTATGACTGTTGATTCCGGGGTGCCGGTGTTACGTGACTGCGCCCTCTCGTGAACATTATCAGGAATCTGGTATGGGCCCGGAGGCGATTTTTTTCCCCTGAACCTTTCGGGCAGTATGTACGTGGCCAGAAAGCGGTATTATGTGACGTTCCTCGCTCTGATTGGCTTAAACTCCACGTACACTGCCCGAAAGGTTCAGGGGGGAAAAAATTCGCCTGGGGTGGGGGGGGGGGGGGCGATTTGACCAGGAAATCTTCATTGTAAATATATATATTTGTTGATTCAAGAAAGTTATGAGCTTTCATAAGATAATTGCACGAAAAATTCGCCACTAAGAAGTAAATAGTTAGTTTTGAAAACTAAAAATGAATAATTGTGGGGATCCTGACGCCCATCTGTCATGTACATTTCAAATAATTTTGTTAACAATGTTAACATTTCCCTCTAAAAAATAAGGTTGACAACGAAGTAGACTAAGAGGGTTATTTCATTAAATCACAAAGAGCGATTATTTCTTTAATTAATCCATAAATACTCTTAATCTGAAGGCACATTGGTAAACATTAATTAATTTCAGTATTTCTGGGAGAAAATGGCATTCATTATAATTAGCACATTTACATAATAAATCAAAGTTAAAGTCAAAAACAAAACCGTCCCTTACGATGAGAAGACTTGGAAATAGTGTGAATCAATATTTACAAATCAAAGCCAAAATTAAATTGCTGCTGGAAAAGAGCCTTACAAAATTGAATCGGTGTTTGGAAATAATTTCTAATCAGGCTGATGATGAAATAACAAATAAATATCATAATTTGTTTTTTGCTGTTACGTTTGCCGCACCGAGGAACCCCTTGTTTGTAAAACATGTTGGTTTCTCAGACTTTATGAAAAGTTTGAGAGAAACACGAAAAATAATGTTAGATTATTTTGTTGTTTAGCCAAAGTTGTATAGACACTAGTTTCACTTGTATCTCTCCTTCTTCTAAGTTTTCCGTTGTCTGTGCTTGTCACATTACAACTGGAGCAAATCCACGTTTCACTTTCAAACAAAACAAAAATGTTAACAAAAACAGAAAGATAATAATGAGTGATAATAAATAGCTTTAAAGCAATTGATAAATAGTACTGATACATGAAATTTGTGACGGTCAATAATTTGTTTTACAGCAACACTGCAGTAATGTGTGCCTATTTTCTGGACTAATCTAGCGACCAAAGAGCTGGGTCACGTGATTTATTATCTGAATATTCATCTGAAATCCCATTATCTAACTTATACAAAGCAAACCCCTGCTGGAATAATAATTATAGGCTGGAATGTGTTTGATGAGGAACGAAACTTACTTATACAAACAGAAATAGGCACTCTAAAGCGAAAAAAAAAGTCCACAAAACGGGCCTGTCCGTCGATCAAATCGCAGATCTATTAAGCCCCGCCCCGTGCATGATTAACTGACCAATCATGTCTCGGATCAAAAGTTCGCTATGATTAAGCGCGCACGGCCTTTGCCACTATTATTTCTCTCTGGAAAACAAAGATTCCTTAACACACAAAACTGGCTTATCAGTGATGTTTTACCAGGCAAATTGCCTTGAAATGCACTTAGCTCAACACATGGTTCCCTGCATTTTATTTACAAAATGAGCAAAAGGCACAAGTAACTTCTGTTTAACGTTTTGTACGAGTCGGTCTGAGCACCAGCCACGAAAATCTCAAAAGGACTCGCTCTCGTCCCGTTTGCTCATCAGTCTAATCCCCTCTGCCAACGGCCGTAGGCAGAAGGGACTGAGCTAAATGAAAGGATCGGGCTCTGAAATTTAAAAACTCCCGACAAAATCAACCTAAAGAATTCTCTGAAAAAAACATAAATAAACTCTGGATTCATTACGTTGACTCATCACAAATTGCGTGACAATCCATCTAAATTTCAAACCCGCATTCTAGATCAAAATAGTACTGATCAATATAATGGCACTAGTAAAGAGGGAAAACACATTAGTTTGAATACCGATAATCTATCTACAGTCAACACTCGTTATAAAGAGCTCTTATAAAGGGTGCTGCTTATAAAGAGTCGCTCTGAAGTCCGGAATCTCATTTCTGCTTGGTGTTACTTTCTTTGTATACCTGTCCTCTTATAACGACGTTCCTGTTAAAAAGAGGTAATTTGGTCAGCCCCAGGATCTTGTTATAACGAGAGTCGACTGTATTTACGCACGTCGTATTTGTGACGTATTGGACAGAGGTGGAGTGTGTCTACATGAATGGCAGAGATTTATATCTGGAGATTAAAACGATGCCAGAATAGTTCAGTTTACACCCCCTTTAGAATATTCTGCCCCATTAATGATGTAACATGTGTGTCTGTTAAGGGACTGTGCAAATGTGCAATTTAGTTTACTTTCGGACGTTAAACTATAGTATTAGAAAACCGTATTAAATTATTCAGTTCAATTAACAAACTTTGGTCTCCGAGTAAATCGAGAATAATTTAACAGTATCATTCAATAAATTAAAAGTCACACAGTTAAATGTGATACAAAATATGCAGCGATCAGTTACAATCAATGGTTATAATATTACAATCAATAAATAAATGAATCTGTGTATATTAATTAAAAATTTGACCAATATTTTGTACAATCTTCGTCAAAATGTTAATTGATTTCGAGTTACTCCTATTGTTTGTCGGGAAACCTCGGACTAAATTAAGGCACATTGCTCAACCGTTCCTTTAAGCTACTGAAAACGCCTTATGTATTTACAAATAGTCTTGTTAGGGGCAAAATGATGACGAAACAAAGGAAATGCGCAGCTCTGGGCCAATGAACAACCGTCTCTTGACCTACGTGAGGGCGCTATACTCCAGTGAAGTCGCGCGCATAAAGTCAACTCAGAACCGTCTTGCTCAGAATTTTTTGCACAACGTTTTCGATTTTGGTTGCATGGGACAAGAGCTGACCTGGAATAAACTTTTCCCGTTTCCCCTTGAAGTCTTCGCAGTCCTCTACTCTGTCCACGCCCGTAACAATGGCTGTGTTGATGTTGTCACCTTCGGCTGGTGGTCGAAGCACAGAGTTACCCGAGCTGGTTTTAGTTTCGTTTTGGTCCTCGTCTTCATGGTGGAGGAACACATTTTCCTTCTCCTTGGGAAAGTTGGTTGGGTCTGTTGCCTCGTAGCTCGCCGGGTTAATAAGGTATTTCATACCGTTGTTTGAGGTTGTGACGGGTACGAGTGGGGGCGGTAAACCCTTTCTGTTCTTCGCCATGTTGCTCCCAATGATTATCTTATTACTTTCCCCTTGCTCTGTACCTCCTCTAGTTGACCCCACTGTGTCCATTCCCTCCTCCCGCGTGTCGTCACTGCTTGCATCATGTGCCGGACTTCTCCCACCAGTCTGTCCAAAATAATCAGCCACCTCGGTGCTCACCAAATGATTTTTGTAACCGTGGAACTCAGACTTGATCTTCTTGAACGGTGGCGGAGAGACGGAACCTGTCGAAGAGGAGGGCGTCGGTGAGGGGGACAAGCTAGCCTCCTCTGAGGGGTCATACACGTATCCCTCCTCAAGGTGAGATCGCTTGTGGAGTTTCAAATGGACGTACTGGGTGAATTTAGCGGGGCACAGCTTACAGTTGTAGGGTTTCTCCCCGTTGTGCAGCCTCATGTGGGTCTTGAGGTTGCTGGTGCTGCTGAAGCACTTATTGCATACGTTGCAGCAGTGAGGTTTCTCACCGGTGTGCACCAGGTAGTGCTTCTGGAGGTGGGCGTACTGGGTAAACCCCTTGCTGCAGACCTCACAACGGAACGGCCGCTCGCCGCTGTGCACCCGTAGATGTACCTTGAGATTCGACAGCTGCCCGAACACCTTCTGGCACACATTGCACTCGTACTGGATCTTGCCGTTTTTTCGTGGGAGCGGGTACTCCAGGGATTTGTGGCCGTAGTCCGGGTTGACGGACCGCTTGCGAATCAGCTTGTAATCGGGGCTGGTTTTTGTTTCGTCCTCCGTTTGGGGCGTTGTGTTGGACTGGAAGTTGGCACTGGAGAACGTGGTTGGGGACGAGTAGATTGGTGCACTCGCGTTGAGAGCAACGTTGGGGTTTATAGTGGCTACAGGTGCTGAGCAGGCCGGTAAAAGGATTCTCTTGACGTCTGGGTTCCTGTCTTGGGTGTGCGATGAATGGAGACGTGAGTCGAACCCGTGTGCGGGAAGCATGGATTGAGCCGGAAGCATTCCGCTGTGCAAAGTCGTCCTGACCAAGAGAGGGTTGTACATGTACTGAGGTATGATGAAGGGTAACCCGTGGTGCCGACCGACCTGCAGAGGGATCGGATGTGGAATAAGCACCCCGGCCTTGCTAGCCGCATCAGCTATGTGCTTAGGGATCTGGTGGGTCGACTGGGGTTTCAACTCGGCCATGCTTTGGGGCATAGCACCGGCAGCTCCCTTCTGGACGGGAGAGGTTTGTGGACTGGTCATCCGGTGGCTGAAGACCAACCCCGTAGCCGGGTTAGTAATCACCGTCCCCATTGGTACGGCAGGGAGATGCGACGGCCGTTTGGTTGGTAGACTCTCAGGGTAGTCAGCAGGTACTGGGGAGGGGGAGGATGTGGGTGGGGTGATGGTTCTTCGACCGGCGGAGGAACTTCGGGATGACATGCTGAAGTCTAGGACTTTGTCTTCTTCTTGTGCGTCATTTAGTTCGTTGATGCTCGATTCACGTCCTGCATAAAGACAAATAGAAGGCAAAATACGTTCGTTTAAATGTGCAATACAGCTTTTTAGTTTTAGGATTTCAATAACCGCAAAATATATGACAGTGCTCTTCCTGCTTTCCCTTGTTTGTTTGTTTGTTTTGTTTTGTTTTGTTTTGTTTGTTTGTTTGTGGGGGGGGGTTGGGGGGTTTAAGGCGAAAACAAAATGGCAGCAGCAGACACTTGAATACAACGCAAACCGACGCACGCCCCTATAAACGCCCCCGCCCATAATCCCGCTATCGTAATCGAAAAAAGTATGGTGAAAAGACGAAGCTAAAGGCTATGGGAACGCCCCCCCCCCAATTCGCATGTTCCACTCTTGAATAAGATTTGACGGTCGGCATTCATAGTCGAGTTTTACTCGGCCATTCAATGAGGCTAGAACTCGGTTAATCTTGAATATTACTTTGCTGTATTAAAATTGTTGTCACGCAATTTTTATCAGGCAGCTTGGAGGCAATTAACCATTTGCACTCAATTCAAAAACTAAAAACAACAACTCTAGTAGAGTCTTAATACACAACAGAAACTGATGTGTGCTGAAGCGTTGAAGAAAGAAAGTCTTGGCTTTGACTTATATATATATATATAAATAAGACTTAGTATTTCAAATTGATGACTTACATGGTCTTATCATTATGACTTTGTCATATATCATGACTTACAATTTTATGAATAATGAGGTATTCTCATGACTTGTATAATTTGTATGACATAAATGTGACTTAATTGGCACAAGTCATAATTATTTATCAATCAATCAATCATAACTTTTTTTTATAAAGCGCCTAAATCAAGGTTTGCTTAAAGGCGCTGAGGCACAGAAGAAATACAAATTTTATTGATGGTAAGCCTCCTGAATCAAAAGGGCTTTCAGAAGTGTCTGACTTTAATGCTAACAGTAACTTGTGAAATATGTTAATCAAATTATGAAAACATTTGTGCTAATTATCATATAAGATTTAAGTCGTCTGGTTGGTGCTCTTTCACAACCTGAGATACAAGTCACAGTTATGACTTAAGGTAATTTGGACATATGAGTCAATATCGGAAGTCTAGTTATGACTTTTCTTGTCTTATTTTCCCTGTAACACTTCTGTAGACGTGAAATTTGAAATGTACTTTTACAGCACAGTTTCTTCCATGTAATAATAACCTGGCGACTTGTTGCCTATAAAATTACCTCGAGTGACACTACTGTTTTATATACATTAATGTCTATAAAAAAAAACCCAGGTGTTTCTACTTTCCTATTTCGCACGGTCGGCTCGGTATCCTAAATTAAACATTCCATAAAAGTCAAACTAAGACTAGAATCATTATTTGTCCTTCAAGGCAACAGATGTGCAAGTCTTTAAAACCGGGAATTAAAATTGCAATATAATGCGTTTTGCTGTTTATTCTGTGTTTAAAACGAAATTGATTCGCATCTGACGTTTTGAATAGTGTCTATTTGTTTAATAAAGGAATAGAAACAAACATCACTTTTATCTGTTTGTTTAAGTAGTTAACCATTTTAGTGACAAAATGCGCAATGTTTAATGTTTGCAAAGCTGCAGTGTTGAGTGTGTTACCTCTCGTTGCATTAAAGACGTCCATGTAGCGTTGTTTCGTTTTGATTTTTTTTTTCAAGGGGGGGGGGGACCAATAAGTTTCATGGTAGTTTTATTTATTATTATGTATGGGAACTATTTAATTGTTGCCCAATAGGATAATTTCTGAAATCCAAACTTTACCTTTAACACTTTCAGGCAAAACTATTATACAATCAGGCCAAGCATAAACATTATTTAAATTATTATAAACAAAGTTTGAACTAACGTCTAAACAAAAGGACACCCTCATTTCTCCCCCCCCCCCAGACAGCCTTCGCATCGTCAGTATAGGTTAAATTGGGTGGGTGGGGGTTGGGGTTGGAGGCGAATCATCGCACCTTTTTTGCACTACTATTATGCTTGGTTGACATTTATTGGTAAAACAAATTTGAAGCCTAGACCACTGACGCAGCGTCCTGATGGTCCCCAGCAAAAAATAGTTGCTATGCAGAACTGTCCACACATAAGCTACTTCATAAGCGACTTTAGCATGGAACCAGTCGCAAGAGCAATACGAATTACATAGCAGTTTGGCTGGTAGCCTGCCTGTGCTGAGCAATAAGAATTGTATCTTCGCTACCTTCGCCCCAGGGGCATTTTCCAAATCTCGGCTTGGGCTCCGTTATCAATGTTGAAGCAGTGTACATTGTTTACGGTGTCTCCATCATAAAACGGAGCCCGGAGCCAGAGCCCAAAGCCGAGGTTTGGCAAGAAGCCCCTATGGGTCTTGGCAACAGGCTGGTTTCCGGTATGCTTACCTTTCTCGCCATCCGTAATGGCCTGCATGATAACCGGTTGTTCCAGTCTTCGCTGGAACTCCTTGCAGTACCACACGAGAAGCTCCGTGCCCTGCCGTATCGGCTTCACGGTGTAGAAGTAGATATCGGTGTCGTACTGGCAAGCTACGAGGTTCTGATCGCAGGCCGAGTTGGCCGGGTTGACGTGTCTCATCCAGTTGCTCTTCTGCGGGTCGAATCCGTCGATGTAGTGGATGAACTTCTGGTTCTTGTAAATCTGTTTAAAAAAAACACAAAATGTTTCGAAACTTATTAGCGTTAATTTGGCGATCCAGGCCATGCTATAATGTGTATACACCGGACACGAACCACTGTTAACAGCATGTCTACCCGTTAAATCCCAGAACTATACGGTCAGTCAAAAAAAAAAAAAAAAAAAAAAAAAAAAGGATCCGGGTGTTTTGACTCAGAGCGAGGAATTCCTAGCTTCGCTTTCCTGTACGAAATCAACGGGGGACGGCGACGTCGCCAAAAACGAAGCACAAACAATGGGACAGCAAAGAAAAGCTTTTGTTTTATGTCCGGGTCGACCAACACAATGTGCCTCTTACCTTACACGATGGACATGCTACCCTACAAGGTTTTCTTTGTTCTAATGGTTACCCAGAGAGGATTTCTTCAGAAAAGGGAACAACAACAATTGAGGTACCCCCGTAACTGCCATATTATGTGTAAGGGGGGAGGGGTGTTTGGAGGGGGGGTTCCTCCTGTGTTCCCCAGCGCTGACACCAACCCTGTAAAGTGAAATGCTTATTCAGAATTGATGCAATGCACAGATGATGTGATTTTCAGCGTATAGCCCTGTTGACAATAACAGGAAATCTTCCGGAACATTTTTGGTAGTATGTGTTCATGCTTTCTTTTTTTAATAAGTGGGTAATGGTTATTTTTGTCAAAGGGGACGTTACGATGTGTCTATTTCTATTGTTAAATCGAAATAGAAACCGAGCACAGCTTCCCACACAATAGCAGAATTTAAGACGTGAATAGACCTATAGTACCTTCACGGCATACACCCGTTTGGTGCCTGGTATTGTGTATATTGTGTACTCATTGTGATCTGGGAATTTTAGGAATTCTGTTGAGGATTTTGTTACTTCTGAACAAGAGGAAAAGATTGTGTAAAAAGTATGGGATCAGTGTCCGACTCTGCCACACAGCGGGCGTATTGGTTCTGAGCCAACCCATTGTTTGTAAATGTATAACTTTGATTGGGTAAAATTTCCCCGCTTTTTCTGAATGCTTTCTCTTAATCCTTTGCTCCTCTTTTTTTGCTATGAATGGATATGTTTGTGTTTGTGTTTGTGCTTGTTTATGCCTCTGACGAAGGTCCGGTTTGGATCGAAAGCTAAGGCCATCTTCCCCTATACTGGTTTTATATATACCGGTATGTATACACATATATTTGATTGACAACTCATCAAAACTATATCTTACCCGCCAGAAGTACTTTCTATTAGCGTCACGTGGTACCTCCTCCTCTCGATAGATCTGACCGACCAGTGGACCGAAGCGTGTCCCTTTGGGGATGTAACCTTTCGCACCAACGCCCACGATCTGAAAATAATCGTAGATTCAAAATGTTAAACATCACAGTTGAGTCATGCTTCGCGGATTAAACATTAACACAACAAAATTTAAGTTTATTTCCATATTGCAAAATATGCATGGTCTGATTATATATGAATAAGTACAATACAGCTTTCAAAGTGAATCTGACGGCTTTTAAAGGTAGGACAAAATTGATGCAGTTATTAGATTAGATTAGATTTGGTTTATTGCTATTTACAACAAGTTAGTATATAAATTGCCTTGGCTCTCTCAAAATTAAGAAATCCATAATATTAGGACGTTAAAGGAAATATAAGTAAAACATCTAACATGACACCTATTGATATGGAACAAAGTTTCAAGAAAGGTGATTTTTGGAAGAAAACCAATAGGAAGGTAAAAAAAAAACCCACACCAAATAATTGGAGAACGAAGCTTTGGGTGTCCTCGGTATACACCATTTACAAACGTGTGTATCTGTGTGTAAATGGTGGGTGGGTGTGAGTCGTGGTTGTTGCTAATAATTTGTATATAAAAATAATATAATACACATTTTCTAAGACATAGTGACTAGTGAGTGAGAAAGAGGCACCATCCTCCAACCTTAGTGCGGGCGCCTCGTACGCCCCTTTACGCCACATACACGGCCTTCTGCGAAAGGTAAAAACTACATGTATATGCCTCTGTCCTGAACATAGTAACTTGTTTTGAAATAGCAAATAAGGAAATATTATTCATTTCTCTTAAAAGCCATTTATTTGGCTTTCACTTCCCTCTGAATGAAGTGTCAAACAATATTTATACAATGGAGATGGATAGTGGGATCGAATGTTACTATTTTAAATAATACTTATTAATTGTTTGTTGTTCTTCTTTCGGTCAAAGCTGTTTGGGTTAATATTTAATATCGTGCGGTGACAAACAAGAACAAACCGAAAGTAGTCGACACGGCAAAATAAAAAGTAATTAAACTCCATTTCAAATGTTTTTATATATATTCATTTTCACAAAACACCTGTCGGTAAAAGTACCACCTCTGATCTGGGTTCAGTTTTATAGAGCTGCTTTAGTATTTAAAAAAAGTTAAACACAATAAAATTACGATTACCAGAATGGGGTTACCAGCCAAAATACAATTTCACATCATCTGCGACGGGTATCCTGCTTATTTGCTTAGCAGAAACTTTTTAGGCAGTATTTTCTGCTTAAGCAGTTTTGAAGTTGGACCCTGGACCCCAATTCCATAGAGCTGCTAAGCAGAAAACGGTGCTTGGCAATTGTGCGCACTTCGCAAAGTTATAAGAAACCTATTTCTGTCCAAAGCAAAATTAATTTGCTTGCTAAGCCGCTCTACGAAATTGGAAACCCATGGCTTAATTCTATACAGCTGCTCTAAGCACAAAAAGTAGCTCAGCCCAACAAAGTTATGCTCACCATCCAAAATATCATGTAACATGTACTATATGTGACTGGTATCCTGCTTATTTTTGCTAAGCAGAGCATTGTTGAGCTCTTTTTTTCCTGCTTTAAGCAGCTTCATGACATTGAACCAAATTCCCCAAATCACCTTCTCCACGTCATCGAAGGGAGGAAATTGATACGTGTACATATTTGGAAACTACTGTGTAGAATCACAGGATAAACCCCCCCGATGAGACCTGCACACTTTACAACAAAAGCATGCGCTCATAAACACGTGAGACTGTAGACCATGATGTAACCATTCTTTATAAAACGAGTGAACGTGTACATTCTGGGGCCTCTCTGACAGGAAAGATACTACACTGGTCAGGTGGAAAATTTTTACACTTTGTGTCTTAAAAGAAGTCCACGAAAACCACTGCTATTACTATACATGGCAGTAATGGGATGTCTGTCGAAAGTAATAGTTTGTCTGACACAATGGATTGCTTTGTCGAACACATATGTTGGTATACTTGCCGGACCGGTTTGTCGGATACAATGACTGGACATAATGGTTTGTCGTACATGGGGGCTTGTCGAGCACAATCGGTCGGACATAAATGTTTACATGTATTAGCACATGATGGTTTGTCGGACACAACGGGTCGGACGTAATAGTTTGTCAGACGCATTCGGGACGACAAAGTTTGTCGTACATACTGGCTTGTCGAATAAGCTGGGTCGTACAAGTTCCCAACCGGATGTCGGGAAAAAGGCTGAAAATGTACTCTTAAAAAAACAAGGTCTGTTGTACTTTCCCTTTGGGCTTGGCATATTTTGGTTTATTTACTCACGCATACACCTCTAATAGCTCAAGATGTCATTTCATTTCGTAATCAATGCATAAAACGCCGTTTTAGGAGGGGTTTTCCCCCGTGTGACACCTCAGTCTAGCTCTTTGAAACCAGTTGAGGCGGACTCTATTGTAAAAGTCGAATATTGTAGCGTATAGTTCCGGGTGAAATGCAAACGTAAGCTAGTCTGTAGACCATGTGACCTGTGACATCAATTGAAGCTCAATTGAAGAAAACAATAAGTCTGGTATTTTACTGGAGATTGCACTGTCTGATTTTTATGAACTTTTGATATGAAGAAAAGGGGCACGTATCAAAACGTTTTGCACTATTGCTTTAAAAAAAAACTCTTACATTTATGTGACAATTAATGAGAATTATTGATGTATCACTGTCTTGTTATTGGTCGTGAATAAATGAGGCAGCTTCAAAGCAAGAGAGAAACGTAACCAAATAAAGTCATTCCATTGTGAGTAGCTGATTGTTTACAAATCGTATAACTTGTTGTGGGGGTGCTGTGGGGCTTCCCTTGCATACCTGTCGTCCTACTCGTACCACTTTCAATATTGTCCACATTTCTATATTAGTATTAAAATGTACACTGCCTCACTTAACAAAGTGAATGCGCGTCATCAGAAGTGAATTCTGCGGTTTAGTGGACAAAATTATACATTAAGGCGTGTTTATAGTCTCGACACAGGGTAATGTTTGTTTACTTTTAGATGTATTGTTAAAACATTTTTCAGAGTGAAATACCACTGACTCATCATTTTCCTATAGAAGAGGACTTATTCTTTGTCAAAAAATGCCTAAACTGTTTATCAACACAAATTCAGAGTCCCCCCCAAACAAAAAAATAAATAAATAAATACAAATAAAATAACAAATGGGGTACCTGTTATGGTTGGGTCGGCTGATTTAATAGCGGGAAGATTTAAAATGGCAACACTGTTTCTTTTATAAACCTATTATATAGGATTAAGGATAAGAAACATTATTGTTTAAATTTAGTCTGAAAGCTTACTCATTATGAAGTTTACTAATAGACCAAATTTTGTGTGTGAAATGTTTCCCTCTGAAATGAAGTCATATTCGAGAAAACTGTATCTGAAAAACGTTTTTTTAATATTTTATCTGACAGCTTTTCTGTTGTTACAACCAACATGAAGGACATTGTGTTTGCATGCCAAACTGTGAATGGTTTTTCACTATTTTCGCTATTAGCTGTTGCAAACTGCTTACCAACCAAAAGGACCTATGGTATAAATGCAAACAAATAGTTAGTGGCCTGACGTTTCGACCCTATAGCAGAGTCTTTCTCGAAGGCTAATTATTTTCTCTCTGTTTGTTTTTTTCATGTACTGTTTATTGTTGATCACACAAAACCTGAACACTGTCTGCGACTATTCTGTCAGCTCTACCAATCCTGTTTAATACCTTTAACTCTGTTTTATAGATGTCCATCGATAAACAGTAAATTTCGTTGGTAAAAAGAAAAATATTACACTACTTTTTGTCTCTAAATCTCGAGCTTTTCTCTGATTTTGAACGAAAGGAAAATAGACTGCTGTAAAAACCAGTAATAACATTTCTGTATACAGATTTTACGAGTAGGCCTAGCCCTGCACATAAGGGAGTCAAATGAAAAACCGTTGAAAAACACCACAATTTTAAGGTTTTTTTTCCTGTTATCTTTTCCAGTGATGGTTGATGCTTTGCATGTTGTGGATCATAAAAAATATCTACAACTTACAACCATGTAACAAAACTCTTTTGCGAGAAGTGTCGGTTTTAGACTATAAGAGGATCCGGTGTGGTCTCGACGTTTTAAACAGTGTAGGCCCAACTCTGCTTTTTACCCGAGGACGAGCAAAGTATAAAACAGTCGACTCTCATTACAGCAAGGTTGGTGGGACTGTCCAAAACAAAGAAAATGAGACTCTGGACTTCAGAATGCACTCTTTATAAGCAGAACCTCATCATAACAATGCTCTTTTTAATGAGGGGTGACTGTACATTGTTCGAAATGCGAGACCACACCAGTTCTTATCAGAGCCAACACTTCTCCAAAAAGAGTTACGTATACATGGTTGTACTGTAGTTTTCAGCTCTTGCTAATTTTGATCATTTCTATGATTTATACTTGAAATAAAATTGTCGTTACCTGTTCATCTCGCTGGATGTAGTTGAGATTTCCAGGCAATGAGGCGGCGGCCCGACTTTCTTCAGCATCGTCTTCGCACGATTTATCGCTCACAACGTAGATGCATTTCGTCTGGTACTCGGCCTCGTCCAAGTCGACCCATTCAGTGTTGTCGTCCTCGCATCCCATCTCCAAACAGCGCGTGTATGCCTGCGGGAACCGGAAACCGGAATTAATGTACATGAGTTTGGGCAATTAGCGGTTTGGGTCTGAATCCTTGACAGTGTGTCTCGCGTTTAACATGAAGCCGATGGGTTTAAATACCATAGGGGAGTTCCCTTCCAAGTGATTACGTAACATACGTCATTGTCCCCGTAAGGAAACTTCAGTAGATAAATTGTCTATATGTTATTACGATAAGCGTTTCTCATGAAACAGTGATTAAATAGCCCAACAGATTGGCAATTCACAATTTACAACATGTGGTTTGTAACTATTTCCTACTTTATTTTGTTGTCAACCACCGCACGTTTCCTTACTGTCAACCACCTAAAAATTCCCTTCGGTTTTAATCAGTGAGAAAATCGATCTTGTTCTAAAATCAAAAGCTCGATCTAGCCTAAGCTTGACAAACCTGGTCAAACGAAACGACGGCCGTGGCGGGATCTCTCGCTCTAATTCTGACATACGTTACGTGTCGTGATTGTGTGACTACCGATGTATGTTTCAATTTGGGTGGGGGAAAAAACAAAAAAACAAACCGCGTCGCCCGTAAATCTACATCGCATTGTTGACAGAGAATAAAGACACACTGGGTTGGTTTCACTTTCAGCGACCGAGACATCACTGAAAAATACTTCCCGCTTCGAGAGGACTTTTGTACGGACGTTGTATACAGAGAACGCGACCAAATAAAAGTCTTTGTTTAGTTTCGTTCGTAATGAGTGGTGGTGGTGGTGGGGGGGGGGGGGTGGTGGATAAATGAAAGACTACCCAGTTGTGTGTTACAAGTATTGACACACACATGGACAGCTAGTCAAATGTTGACCTTACATTTTTTTAAAGTCATGTTATGTTATCAATAATAAAAATTAACTATTTATAGAGCGCCTTATGCAAGGGCCTCAAGGCGCTTCACAGATAAAAACAGAAGCGCAAGCAGAAAAGTAAGCAAAAAGTAAAAAGTAAGCCAAAAAACAAAGTCACAAGAGACAAGTCAGTAAAAACTATAATAAGACAAGAACATAATGCCTACAAGAGACAATTAGCTGTTGTGGATAGCTGTCCCGTAGTATTGTTTGAAATATTCAATGGTGGCATTCGGTCATAGCTTCTTGGCTCTTCATAGTACGCCAGCGTCAAATTGTAGAAAACGAAACGAACTATATAGCTTTTGGGGGCACGGTCTGGGTCAGGCAGCGTGCACAGGACAAGAAGTGGGAGCTAGACATGGGCGTGGAACTACGTGGGGAAAGTGGCTTAGTAGTTGAATCCCCTGTTGTTGGCCTGTGTGTATCCCATTCAATTAAATTTCTATTTCTATTAAACGTCTAAGTTCTACAGTTTCACAATGGGAAAAGATCTGCAAAATGAAAACGGAGCCTAGCCCTCCAATGTTTACAGCCCTAGTCCAGGAACTTTAAGTTTCCATCAGTTTCCAGCAGGGGAAAACTGATGCAATTTCCTCGTTGGCGTTTTCCCCGTTGTGATTTTTTCCTCACTATAAAGTCGTAAGTGAGTAAAAATTGACATCATAAACAATGACTTACCTCCCCAAATACTGAGCCAGTCGTTTGACCATATAAAGTCCTTTCACACCATGAAGTGAATGACTTTATACAAAAGAGACTCAAACTTTGTATACAATTTTATGAAACGATCAATATTTCGAAGGGCAATGTTGTCGACTCGTCAACTTGCCCAGTGTAATTAACAATTGTGGTGTACGACTTGCGACAATCAACTTTATTAAATAACAGACATCATGCATGAGCAAGTCTTGAATTTGATAACAGTACGTGTTTAGTAAAGTCACAGTTACTACTTTGACGTACCTGATCCCGTATCAACTCTCCAACGATCTGACAATCAGTCCCATGCAGGACCGCTTTCCCCATCACATAAAACCAATTCCTGTTTCTGTAGCTAAGCTTTACTCGGCCTATAATTTGTCCCTTAAAACGACACGAGCTGTTGTGTGAAACGAACTCTCCTTTCAACACCGACGGTTTCGAGTTTTGAAAACACCTGACAACATTTTGGAGACGGTTATTTCCTTCTCGCCAGCACACACTGCAGAAACGTGCATGAACAAAAGAATGAACTACATAATGCATAGACTCGTGGCTGTCACGCTTCGCTGCATAAAACTTTCGCAGCTTTTGCCACAAGAGTATGACTTTTATGATTGTGTTGACGACTGTTTACTGTATTCATATCACAATTCCAGGTAATAGTCAATGTCTCATATCAGATTATTTAAAGCTTCGTAATTTTTATTTGTTGTAAATAATTTACAAGCAGGCTAAGGTACCAATCTAATATACAAATTAAAATTTGACAAATTGGAAACTTTTCAAAATTACAAGCTATTATGAGGTCGATTTTGCTTACTGTCCACTTCTAGACTACAGTGGGGGCCGATAGCGGAAATGTTTGGGGAAATTGTGCCTTTTTATGAAACATGCACGGAACTTGGCACACAGTCAGGGTACGTCAATAGAAAGCTATTTAGCTATTATTTAGGGCCATCGCAGATTTTAATAGTTTTAAAAGTTGTTGCAATAAATTTCTCTTGTCCTCTTTGTTTAAACCCCACCTTTACTTTAATTGCAATGTCACACTTGGTTGTCGAAGACCATTATCCTCACCGAGTGTTGGGCTCAATTGGTCATCGAAGTTGCAAAAAAATAATGAAAGAAAAACACCCTTGTTGTACAGAAGTGAGTGGTTTAAAATACCTGAACGGGCTTCATGTATGAAGCCCTTTTCAGATTCAAAATTGTTTGGTGAAAAATTACACCTCTCTCTATAATAAAACTACATTACTTCAAAGGGGTCGGTTTCAACAATGTTTTATAGTACCAACAGCTCTCCAGTTCTCTACAAGTAAATGTTATGCTCTTTCATTTTTTTGGGAGTAATTACCAAAGTTACCTCTCTTTAAATATGTTTTTTTATGGCTGTGTCCTGTCACCCTTCTATTGATTGCATTATGCGTTGGATTTTTTTATTGTAATGATCGATGAGGTTTGTGGTTAGATGATCTGAGTTTTTTTAACAAACAAAAAAAATTTCGACCTCGATAAAAGAAAATGTACATTGTTAACTCCCAACCAGCTGGCAGAAGTCACTCGTGCGTGACCATCGCAAAGGTTACTGAATCCATGGGGATTTACCCTAAAAAGTTACGGGGAATTAGCCGTTGCCTCACAATTGAGTGGAAGAGGCAGATTGCGCAAAACATTACAAGAAATGGTTCTACTTTATTTACGTACCCTTGTCGGCTTTTAGAACATTCAAAAATGTTTCCGCAACGGATGCAAACAAAATTCGTAATATGATTTGAAGGTTTTGGATTGTGAAGGTACATTGATATGTAGGTGTCTGACAGTGGCGTAACTGGGGGTGGGGTGGGGGACAGAAGCCTCCCCCATCTCGCCCCTCCCCCCCCCAAAAAAAAAAAAAAAACGAGATCGAGAAAAAAATGCACTCACGAACTATTCGGTACATTAAAATACCACAATGTATTGGTGATAAATTGGCACCTCGCAAATCTGGAACAAATAAAGAGGCATTCTACGCTCTAAACACTCCCGGGTCAGAATTGGGAAGGAGTCTGGGTTCCAGGGGGTTCCAGGGGGCCTGACCCATGTCCGGGTCAGGCTTACCCGGAGAGTGAGTGGTTACCAATTGGATTTTAACGCGGATTCTGCATCGTTTTGACCAATTTCGTTGTCATTTTTTAAGCTCCAACGGTGTCCAGATCCGGGTTAATTCCGACCTGAAGGTCTTGAGAAAGTAGGCAAAGAACAGAGGCATGAAGGAAATTGCTTCCGTTGCCGTTCTAATTAAAAAAAAATTATCACATTGCGCTGGTTGAACTATTCGTGTACGATTCATATACATGTACAGTTACATTGTTTTCCCCCTCAAACCATAAGGAGACTGATATTAATTTTACTTGTTGTTTGGTGACGGTGATTTTATTATACATCACGGTTCGGTTGGATGAACTCTGCCAAAGCCAACAACGTACGCTTTACTTTTGGCAACACATGTATTTCCGTCTGTTTGTAGCTCCAGTACACATTTATTAAATTTATTTGCTTTTTGTTTCAAACAACTAAATGGTGAGTCTGCATTTGCCAATGTATTATTCAACGGTTTAAGCCATTTAGAAGTTATTACAACAGACGTTGAAAAGTTGCTTCCTTATCTAAAGCTATAAAATTTGCATGAATGTCGCTTTGGTTGATTTGCGCTTTTTATATAAGTGGGATCATCAAATTGCATTCAATTGTTTATCTTACCATATTGTCTTTTGAGTGAAAAATGCTTTGGCTTTTTAGTTACATCGAGGAGGTACAACGTTTAAAAACTTTTTTTTTTTTTTTTTACCCAACAATTACATACTCGGGCCATACTGCGCATGGACTGCACAATTCAAGGTTTATGCATTAGACGTATAGCTTGGTTGGTACCCGTACAGGTAGGGTCATAGACTTCTCTTTTTTTACAGCGCAATTTATATGAACAATTGCAAAGAAAGATACTATAGAAGTCACCCTCGAAAGTCCCAGTTGAATACAGTGTCTACTTGTTGAGAAAATAGCAACAGCGGGTTACCAACCGCGTCTCTGGTCGCAGCTTTCACAAACGGACACCACGGAAATTTGAATATCCAAAACTCGCCTTGAGGTAAGTTTTGGAGACTCAAACATTCTCAACATGCTTTCATCGATTTCTAATCCACGGGGGCATTTTAGACGCAATAATTTCACAGGATATATCTTTCATTACACCCTTTTTGACAAAATTAATGGCTTGTGGGTAGATATTACTCAAACACAACTTGAGTCATTACCAAAGTACGACCCTCCATTAAATACATAAGTAAGTCGAATAATAATTATTTCCTCAATAAGAATTTGTTTGTTTGATTAAAAAAATAAAACAATAAAAACTGTTCTGTTATAAGGATGGACTTTCCCCTCAGGTCCCGGGAAAGTGCTGAGTCAGCGCTTAACACACATAGGGTAAAATACAAATACTAATAATTTGTTTATACCCCATGCAAATTCAAACTCTATTCAAAATGTATTTCATTTGAGTCAATTTTTTGAGGCTATAAAACTGATTTAAAGACACTCTATCGAGGAACAAAAGTGGTTTCAATATCAAACATTTCACTAAATACCAGTGGTTATAGGGTCGGGGTTTCAACGTGGCGAAAGCTCAAAACTCCCGGGTCAAAATTGGTCCTGATTCCCGGTCCCAGGAAGACCGGACACGTTTGTGTGTCACTATTTCCCGGAGTCTGTCAAACTAACCTTAGGGGTCATTCAGAATAGCCAATGATAAAACAATTTTTTCGAAATTGTTTTGACCCACCCACCCACCCCAAATTTCGATTTTTAAATATTGAATGGCCTCATAATAATAATCTATACACTGAAGAACAAAGTAGTGCCTCAAATAAACCAGATATTTCAGACCAAAGGTCTCCAACATCAGTAGTTTTCAATTTTTTCTTCCAGGCATAAACAAAAAACTTTGTAGTTTAATCAGGAATTGAATTGACAATCTTGGCCAGCTGATGGGTACTTTTCCTTTTTTGTTTGTTAATTTAGTATACTTAGATTTTTTATGATTTTTTAAGAATTTCGATTTTTTGTTATATCTTGTGACCCACCCACCCACAATTTCGAGAAGAAAAAAAACCCGACATTTTTTAACACTGACTATTCTGAATGGCACTTTGAACTGTGTCAAACTGACGCATAATGCTTCCAGGTCAACCTGACCTGAAGTGGATCAGGCCACGGGACCAGGAATCTTGGTCAAGACAGTTTTTAGAGTGAAAATCTCCGAGTTCGAAGGAGGTACGACTTAGTGGAATATTAGCGGGAAATCTGGCGTGACTCAGTGTATTACAACACTGGTTTGACCTCACCCACTTTTGCTAAGCAGGATGTTTCGATGCTAAGCAGAATTTGGCCCTGACTATATCCAGCCATGACCCAGCACAACCCCCACCAGAAACACTGGTTTTGCTATTAATTAAACAAACGACAGCTTAATGTCAACAGCGCCCTTTGCTAATTCATCAAAGGGGTTAAGTACACGCCTATAAGCCAGTGAGTCATCCCATTAGAACTCCGCCAAAAACAAAACTAAAGAAAACAAAACAGAGATGACATCAAACGAGACGCCGCTGATTCTAGAGATTACAGCGCCCCTACCCCATCACCATTGCCGCTCCCCATCAAAATGGTAGGTGCACGCAATTGTATCGAAGTATTGCCGATCATAAAAGTCAATCAATTGGTGTGTTTGTACTGTAATGGTTAGCCCTTATTAAGAACCTTTTATAGTTGACACCTTTAGAAGTAGCCCGTCGATTGTTCAAAATTCCAGGGAAGCAAACAATGCAATTTCAGGCACCTGTTCGCCATGGGTGACTACGTCGACACAAGAAAAGCAAGAGTTTCACTGAGTCGTGGGTGTTTTGATAGTCCCAACTTATGACACGTGTACTCGTACCTGGGAGAGTTCACCTTCGAAGTGAATGGGACGCATTGTCATTGGAGTGGGCGCTTTGGGCTATAAATAGCATCTGTTATGATATGAATAATATATGGTTTGAAATATGTTTAAGAAAGGAATATAATGATTAACATAAACCCATCGAATTTGCGTGGTTTTCCTTTTACTTTGTGAACTAAACACGATCAGCTATTACAGGTAAACGAACTCCAATAACCTTCAGGGAAAAGGTTCATTTTTGTTTCTCTGTCCGGTATTTTATTGAAACGAAAAAGACCCGCTTTTTCCATTACTCCACCATATTTAAATTCTTTCCAACGACCTTCCAGTTTTGGGCTTTCAGATTCAATTAAAAACATTCTTTTCTTCTTTTTTTCTTTTTCTTTTCGATTAACAAACATCAAGTTTTGTTCGCCGGGGTAAACCAAGTTTGTTTTCGTTTAAAAAAAATATTTGCATTATTAAACCGCCATCCACCGAAAGTATTTTGTTTTTCACATATATGCAAACAAATAATGGTCGGGGGAAAAAACATAAAAAGACAAGTTCAACCAGAGTTCAACCACGTTCCATTTGCTTTTGGAGAAAACAGAAGCGTCGTGGGTCAATCTCAGCGGGCATGTCTTTGAAGACAACACCGTCGTTTTCACCGATCGTCCCCTCGCTTGTTGGAGAACTTCACGCTAAACTAACACTCGTGAAAGCGAGCCCTGTTTGCACTAGGGTTAATACCATTATCTGTATGCGCAGTCAATTTGTAAAGCCGGTGAACGTTTTGTCCCCCAAAGTGACTTTTATTTTGGCACACCGCTCCCAATTGGGGAAGCGTCTTGTGCAATCATTCGCTATGCACACAACTCACTGCCAGTGCAATCAGCGTTTTTGACCTTTGAAACGAGAATAGTGAAATCGCGCCAAAGTTCAGCGAGATTATGAAAACTTGAGTTAACACTCACGTTTATACGGAATCACTTAAGGGACATTGCGAGAGAAAGAAAATTAAAGTAATTGTTATGACTTACATCTCATAATTATGAATTTAAAGTAGTACATACAAGTACAAACGGTGACTTATATATCTCCAAAAATACGACCTAATGGGCACAAGTGATACTCATTACCCAGTATGCTAAATCATAACTATAAGATACAAGACATACTAATGACTTAATGCCAACTAATAAAAATGATACAAAAGTCAAAATTATTAATTGTTACAATTATGACTTTCATGTTTCTCAATCCCCCTTTAACGCTCACGTGCGTTAACATTTAGAAATCGGAGACGACATTTTAGGCCAATTGAGTTCTTCTCTTCACTGAGCACAACGTTGAAATATATCAATTTTAACCGGATCAAAGTTTACTCTTTGCAAGAGTACGTGGTGTCGAAAACAGCATCACTTTATTGCGCAATCAGGTCCCAAGGACAAAGTTTGCAAGTTCATCACCGTCTAAAAAAAGAAGTAGTTTTTTACAATGGTGGGCATCGGGGCCTATCACACAGCTGCACCTATACGCTCTTTTCAACACCCATTTTGAGAGGGGGGGGGGGGGTGAAATCGAGGGCATTTCTTGCCAGAAAGTGCTGTGAGGCAAGATCACAAAAATAGCATTGTGTGAAGAAATTCCAATACATGACATGGATTGTCTAACTTGGTACAATGACTTTGAGTATTATGTAGGTTAAGCAATTTATCTTACCTCACAACCTCACGAGAAACGCCTCTAATAAAGTTGATGTCACCGCAATTTGCCGTAACAATCACTTGTGCGGCAGGTAGCGCGATCGAATTGGGCATTTGATGATGCAAGCACGGAGCTTGGCACACATTCAGAGTGTGTCACGATACAAATATTAAATGGCTACAATGACAGCGATTTTGAAAATTTCGAAAATTGCTTGTTTGTCTTCCTATATTTGTTTTTCTTTACGATTCATGTCTGCGATGGCCCCATAGAAAAGTATGTTTCTCATACTTTGACTTTGTGCCAAATTCCATGCTTGTGATTTCTGGCTCGGATATGATTTTGGACAAGATCACATTCTAGCCCCCAAAATCACATCCAACAAAACAGCCTTTCCATTTTTGTTGTAAAATCACATCCAGGCCATTCACAGTGGATCATCGGTGAATCAAAGACGAAATTCCTCCAAATATAACCTATAAATTGTCTGCCCAATAATTATCCGAAGTTCGTCAAAAATGAAAGCGTTGCAGCAGCAAACCCGTTTTGATTTTTTTTGGTACACCAACGGCCGGCCAGAAGGAGGGAATTAAAGGGGCGGGATACCAGTGTTTACAGGGGAACTTTAAATTTTAGCTTCCAATTATTAGAAGTTTCCCACTGACATTACACTAAATCTCTGAGGGTATTTTCGTCATGCTTCCGCAAACGTCTCCAGCTATGTGCTATTGACTGACAATTATCGTCTAATAGCTCGAAGGTAACAATTATAAGTACTCATTTGTAATAGGCCTACTCATTTAAATAACATACCATTTAATTTGTTTCTTATTTGTTCTGTACTTTTAAAGAAAACTGCAATGGCTGCCAACTCGAGGAGAGAAAGCCTCTTCAAAAACAAAATCTAGAAAAGTCGATCGCATATCCAACATTTTGACAATCTCGCAAGGACTTTCAAAAAGACGAAGAATTTCTTCCACTCTTGACAAAAACACTACAAATGCCATTGAATAAAAGTTACAATTTGACCCCCAAAAAAGCCTACCTTTTCTTGAGGGATGATTTGGTGCGATATCAATTCAACCGTTGTGTAAAGTATCCAGGTACGACCTGGTGACGATGACGCGGTGATTGCAGTGCGCAAACGGCAACTGATGGGCGGTATCAGCGAGAAATGACTGTTACACACGACCGTCCGTCACACCACCAGTGAAATCTGGTGTTCAGTTGGGACTATAAACCCACGGCCTTATCTCTGTACACCGTCCCAGCATCCTTCAGGTGTTTACCGAAAGTTAAACATCAACTTCGCTTTTAGAAAACAATTGGTCGGCGTTCACCTTTCGAACGAATTTCGGGGTTCCTACAAACAGAGGGAGCTTTTATACGACCACTCGTCTGTTTGCATTGTTGGCAGGACTTGGGAAGAAAGACGCGGGTTTACAACCAATACTCGCTGGAACTAAAGGTCGTAAACTTTCGAAAGTTTACTGTGCGTTGGGAAATCATTGACAAGGTGGGTTTGATGTTTCCATTGAAAACGGTGTTACTTTTTTTTAGGGAAATTACGGGACGTTTGCAGTGGGGTGATTTCAGCGATAAGAGTTAAGACTTGTGTTTGTTTTGTTGTGGGGGTAATCTCGATAAAGTATTTGATAGATTTTCTTATCAATGTTAAAACCTTGTCGGGATTTTTAAGCAGTGTGCTTTCATGTCACGCAATTCTACAATCGAGATTTGTGATGCTGGAATTCCCCTCCCCCCCCCCTCATCGCCCGCGGCATAACCCAAACGATGGAATTTATAATCGCAGATTCATTTAATTTCCTGGATGCTATCTTTTGTTGATCCGTTCTGCTGGGGGGGGGGGGGATGAAACAAAGCACACAAAGGTGGGTTTGCTTAATTAACCACCTAATTACCAAAAATATTTGTGTAAGGCTGTAAATGATTTATACCAGATAAAACTCTGGCTTGGAACAAGTAATTAAGGGGTGTGGCTGGTAGGGGGCAGATTGTACAAAGACGCATTTTAATGTGAGCTAGAGTCTTGAAACAGCAAATCTATAAAAGTTTAAGCTCAATCGGTCCTTGGAGTCACAAGAAAATAGTGAAAACCCACATCACTGTTTTCACTGGTTTCAAACAGTGGGTTTTAGAATCGCGAGGTTAACACTATATAACTGTTTCACTCATATTACAAAAATATTTACATTTGAAGCAGTATTTCAAATACATTTCAAAGTAAGTTTTCCCACCATGCCCATCTTCCGAATGTAAATTCTGCGCAAAGACATCATGCGCAAGATCGGGGAAGTAAAATGGACATGAGCGGGACACTTGTCAAGAAGAAATGAGAACAGGTGGACCATGAGACCAATCGAATAGCAACTGAGAAATGGAAAAAAAGAAGAGGAAGACAGAAGAGAAGATGGAAGAGAAAAAATCTAAACATATAAACAAGACAGCATTGGTCATCAAGAAGAAGAGGAAGGGAATGGACATTTCCTCATCAAACAATGGATAAACACAGCAAGATGATGAAATTGTGTGCAAATCTTTGAACATTTATATTATTGTCAATCTTAACGTTCACTCTTTAAGCCAATTAAGCCAAAAAGCAAGCAGTACGAAATAATATTGACGCTCCAAGCAAATAATCAAAATTTTAAAATTGAAAATTGTTTGAAGTCGTTATTGCAGTTACAAAATAAAATTGTCTCAATGGTAAATACTGTCTTACACATACTAAGTTTTACATATTAGGATATGTTCCATTAGAAGATAGTGGTCCTTTCTTATGGTTAGACAAAGTCCCTTTTGCAACAAAATGTACAGTTTGTACCGAGTTTAAAATAATTTCTTTGCAAAAGGACTACTGACCCGGCAGTCAATTTTTCTCTGCTCGCCCAACATGTCACTAAACTTCTGTAAAATTTCAAAAACATTATCAATTTCAAATAGGTACCGGTAAAGAGCCCAGATGTACTCGGTTATTGCCTCCAGAGTTTAGGGCCGTTTTAATTTATTTCATTCAAGGAAAACGCAAGGCAATAATTATTAACGAGCGAATTACACAGCAAAGTACAAAAACGCAAACAAATTAATTCATATGAAATAAAAGTCAAACCGCAGCACTAAGTCAAATAAATTAAGGGTAAAACTGTTTATGGTTGTGGTCTTTGCCAACCGCTTATTTACATATTTATGTCCAATCGATTGAATAGTACCCCGTCTAATTGGGACGTCAATAAAACCCAATAAGAAAGCAGTAATAAAAACAATATAATAAAATACACAGATGTTTGATTGATTCAAAACCCATCCCTTAATCCGGCCATTCTGTTCAATCCAGTCATGCATCTCGTCAAATATGTTTCTGGTTGGTTTTGCATGCATGTCGTTTGCCGGCGTGGGTGTAGTCTGCAAACCATACGTTACTACTTACAAATTTCATTCGAAGGTAACGGTGTACAATTTATTCAAAGACCCCGTCAGAGTGACTCCTCGAACTGTTCTCATTCTGCGGGTCCCTGAGACCCCTGCACTCCGGAAACTCCCCGTGGTCCGAATCGACCCGTATTCCCGGTCGAAGGGGCGGGGGGGGGGGGGGGTCAGACCCACTATAGGTCGGTATGACACGGAACCTGCGTCAAACTGAGCCAAATGTGTGTCAAACTCACGCCGAATCCGAGTCAAAAGACCCATTCTTTTAAAATCCAGTTTCTGGGTCAGCTTGACCCAGAAATGGTTCAGGGTTCCTGTGACTCAGTATTCGGGTTAATTCTGACCCAGTACATTTGTTATTATTTGTTTGTTTGTGTTTTTTGTTAGTTTGTGCTGTCTGTTTGTTTGGTTGGGTTTTTTTGTATGGAAAAAATCTCTATTTGCATCGGCAGTCTGGTACAGATGTTTAGTTCACTCTTGATGACGTGGGTCTGGAATCTTGCAATAGCCAACTCGTTATGAAGTGGGCAGTTAAAGAGTTTTTTGTTTTACATGTACAGTATTTATTCTACTATTGGTTGTCACCCCAACAAACAATTTGGTTGTGTGCTGTGTATAGGCTTCTGAAACTAAGATCCAAAAAATTTCAACTTAATTTGAAGTTGTAATTTGAAGAGTCCTGTTTGACTTGTATTCAGTTTCCGCATTTCAACCAAAGATTGTTGAGCAGGTGCAAATAACTGTACTTGAAATGGAGAGGACTAGAAAGTCACCGTCTGATGTGTTTGTCATATATTTTTTTTAATATGGAAAGTTATACACAGCTGAATTTGAGTTTAGTTATTTTCTTGCCTATCTGGGCGATGCAACAAGAAAATTGCTGGAGGACACTAATACTAAAATAGACCTTTACCAATCTGAACCAATGTAACCATACCGGGGTTGAGAGAAAAAACATATAAGTCTGGTTCCTTTTTCAGTGCAATGGTTACTATAATTTTTTTACTGTTATTTGATAAAGGGAACATGACCAAGATGTGGCAGGGTGATAAAGGTCTTAAAAAGCCCGAGAAGAAAATACTTTAGTCTAAATGGAAACCACCATTAAGTCAAGCCAGCGCTGGAAAGTGTTAGACCGGTGGCATATAGCTGGTTCGCGGCATCCCTTGGTTGAGGGCGCAAGGTCAGAGGATGAGGACCCCTCAACCCACTTTGACTTTGAAAACATTTGCATTATTCTGAGATAATAAGCAAGATCCACACCAAACCAATCACCACTTCAAAAAAGCCTCCACCTAATATTGTTCGGTCTGGCGGACTCCCCTCTAAGACTGCACCGGGAACGCCCCCCGGAGCACGCCTCCCCTTTTGGCCCTTCCTTCCTAGCTATCTATTCTACTTGTGTTACTGAAGAGAGAAAACCCCCGATAACGACGACGTTAATCTGCCTGCGTATAGAAAAGCTTTTGTCTGAAATGTTCCCCACCTTTTGAAGACGACACACCTGTTGATTTGTTATTATGTGGTATAAAAAAAACCTGTCCACACTAAATGGAAATGTTTGTTTGCCAGACGAGACAGTGATTTTAATCCTTCATTGTGTGTTCTGCGGAGAACCTTTGAGCCCTCTGCACAAAGTACCGTCCTTTAGGATTAAAGGTGATTAAAGGCATTCTTGACCAAAAAAAAAAACTATAAATAAAATACACAATGGCTTTCAGTGTGAGCGTTTACTTCCAATGAACTTGATAGCGGGACCGATTTTACTGAAATCTTTCTGCGATCCTGCCATTTTATTAGAAACAGTATAAATACCACAGTGTGCTCACTGCGTGATCACACCGTGACAGGGAATATCAGTGCGCCCATCGTCGGCACCTTATTGTGGATACACCGTGAAGACACATAAACTCATTTCATTTCAATTTATGCAAGCAAACAATTTTTTTTTAAAGCATCATCAAAGGGTCTACAAGAACAAACAATAAAACATATTTCAAGAAGAATACCCTATAAAGTAGATAAGACTGTGGCTTATTAATTTCAAGTTCTCTGTGTTCATACTATTTTATGGGTTCTTATTTCGATTGCCAACACGAAGTACAACACACATACTCCACATGACTCGGGAACAGTGCTCGTCACACATCGTTTTTAGAATTCCTCACACACGGGCATAATAACCAAACATAACCAGACGGATCTCCCAATGCGCATGATCGACGCGTAAAGGATTCTGGGTGAAATTCGGGTCCAAGCAACACCGTCAACCATCATGGCACGCTGATTTCGAAGCAATGTGGCACCCACCCCAAAAAACTGACATAATTATTGTTAAATGTAAACTACAGCATGGCGTCCATCTTGGCAGCTCAATTTAGTTTGAACTCACTTGGCTTCCCAAGATGCCATGCGGTATATGTTTAAGATGGCGCTTGTGCACAATGGGTTATTGACAGGAAACCAGTTGTAGGCAGTCCCCAAGAAACAGTACCAATTATACCTAAACATTCACATAAGACACTCTATGGCTGTTCCTTGTGTCGTTGCAGTGTTCCTTCTGCATGTTGTACATTTGCTTGCCTCCAAGTTGCCCTCTTTAAAAGATGCCCCGTGTGACAAGCCAGGGGAAACTAAATTAATATTCTTTATGGTCCATTCCGTCACATCGTAACCTTGGGTGTGATCACTGAGTGGCAACACGGCAGTTTCACAACATGTTTCATATTCAACCAGGTTTGTTCCTTCAATTGTTTTTTTCAAGGCCCCTTTAATCCAACACTCTCATTGTCATTTCACAACCTTATCTATGGTGAACTTTGATTCGAACCGTTGTAAGGTGTTCTGCACGGCGTTGGGTTTGTTTGCGATCAAAGTTGGCCGCAATCCCACTCTTCATGTTTTGGGATACAGTGTGCCTATACAGCGTTGAAATCAAACTTATTCTAAAAGTGACCAACACGTAACAAGTGACCTTTTGGGGGTGGGGGTGGGGTGGGGGTGTCCCGCTTGGATGTGGAAATGTGTGTTCATGATGGGTTGCTCAATGCTCAAAAACATTCTATACTGTGTGCCCTTACACATGCCAACTTACGGGGTACTTTTAACAATGGAACAATGGACCCCACAAGGCAATTTCAATAGGAACAATAGGGCCCCACAAGGGAATTCTTTAGAAAAGGGAACAAAAGAACAACAATAGCAGTACCCCACAAACCGGATCCGTAAGGTTGTGTGTGTGTGTGTGTGTGGGGGGGGGGGGCAATTGGGGTACAGACATACGGGGGGGGGGGTTTGCTATTTAATGTTTCGAACCATTCACTTGTGTGTGTTTTTTTATCTCATGTTGGGGGAGGGGGCAAGGGTTCTGAGCGGGGGAGGTGATTTTAATTTTTTAATATTTATTGTTATTATTATTATTATTATTATTATTATTATTTTTTTTTTGGGGGGGACCTTTTGGTTCACCGATTCTTAACGGCAACCGTGGGGATCTAAACGGGGTAACCCGAATTTCAGCAGAGATTTCAAATGCACAGAGCGAAACGAGTAACAGTGTGTGTATCACATGACACAACCCCCGAAGCGAAACCAGTGGTTATCACTGAAGGTCGAGTGCTAGTTGCCATTGCTACGGAAACCTATAGTCAACATTAGTGTATTGGATACATTTCTTTTGGAGGCATCCACCTTTAATATGTTCAACCAATATTTCAAAGTGGCATCTTGGCTGGTTCATTTTGTTTCTGCCCAGCCTTTCACTTCCGTGACCCCAGTCATGTGGATTTTGTTTTTAGGCCTTAATACCTAGGTCCAATTGACCGTAGTTTTGATCGCAAGAGGGCGCACTCAGCGGCTAGTTTCTAAACAGTTTCACCTTATTTTGACTGCCTGAATGTTGTTTTCTTGTATCAATGACCAATAAATAAAACCACATAAATTTGGTTCACACACGCCCCAACGCGGTCAAACACTTCTGGGAATTTCATACCGCTGCTAAAGCAGAAAATATTGCTAACAAAAATTCTGCTATTAGCAAAAGTATGCAGAAAACCAGCCACATAATAGTACATGTGACATGGTATGTTAGCTGGTAACTTTATTAAGGGCTAGGCTACTTTTTGTGCATAAAGCAGCCGTATTAAATTGAGCCCTGAGTGCGTGGGTTTTCCCCTATTTAGGGGGTTTTCCTCCCACATCTAAAACTGACATTTCTTCATCATCTTCTCTACACAGATAACAGGTCTACAGGTCACAGTGCTAGTCCCCTATTTAGAGTTTTCCTCCCACATCTAAAACTGACATTTCTTCATCATCTTCTCTACACAGATAACAGGTCTACAGGTCACAGTGCTAGTCCCCTATTTAGAGTTTTCCTCCCACATCTAAAACTGACATTTCTTCATCATCTTCTCTACACAGATAACAGGTCTACAGGTCACAGTGCCAGTCCCCTATTTAGAGTTTTCCTCCCACATCTAAAACTGACATTTCTTCATCATCTTCTCTACACAGATAACAGGTCTACAGGTCACAGTGCTACTCCCCTATTTAGAGTTTTCCTCCCACATCTAAAACTGACATTTCTTCATCATCTTCTCTACACAGATAACAGGTCTACAGGTCACAGTGCTACTCCCCTATTTAGAGTTTTCCTCCCACCTCTAAAACTGACATTTCTTCATCATCTTCTCTACACAGATAACAGGTCTACAGGTCACAGTGTTAGTCCCCTATTTAGAGTTTTCCTCCCACATCTAAAACTGACATTTCTTCATCATCTTCTCTATACAGATAACAGGTCTACAGGTCACAGTGCTAGTCCCCTATTTAGAGTTTTCCTCCCACATCTAAAACTGACGTTTCTTCATCATCTTCTCTACACAGATAACAGGTCTACAGGTCACAGTGCTAGTCCCCTATTTAGAGTTTTCCTCCCACATCTAAAACTGACATTTCTTCATCATCTTCTCTACACAGATAACAGGTCTACAGGTCACAGTGCTACTCCCCTATTTAGAGTTTTCCTCCCACATCTAAAACTGACATTTCTTCATCATCTTCTCTACACAGATAACAGGTCTACAGGTCACAGTGCTACTCCCCTATTTGGGGTTTTCCTCCCACATCTAAAACTGACATTTCTTCATCATCTTCTCTACACAGATAACAGGTCTACAGGTCACAGTGTTAGTCCCCTATTTGGGGTTTTCCTCCCACATCTAAAACTGACATTTCTTCATCATCTTCTCTACACAGATAACAGGTCTACAGGTCACAGTGTTAGTCCCCTATTTGGGGTTTTCCTCCCACATCTAAAACTGACATTTCTTCATCATCTTCTCTACACAGATAACAGGTCTACAGGTCACAGTGCTAGTCCCCTATTTGGGGTTTTCCTCCCACATCTAAAACTGATATTTCTTCATCATCTTCTCTACACAGATAACAGGTCTACAGGTCACAGTGCTACTCCCCTATTTAGAGTTTTCCTCCCACATCTAAAACTGACATTTCTTCATCATCTTCTCTACACAGATAACAGGTCTACAGGTCACAGTGCTACTCCCCTATTTAGAGTTTTCCTCCCACATCTAAAACTGACATTTCTTCATCATCTTCTCTATACAGATAACAGGTCTACAGGTCACAGTGCTACTCCCCTATTTGGGGTTTTCCTCCCACATCTAAAACTGACATTTTTTCATCATCTTCTCTACACAGATAACAGGTTTACAGGTCACAGTGCTAGTCCCCTATTTGGGGTTTTCCTTCCACACCTAAAACTATTTTTTTTAAAATCATCTATACATAGGTAGATGTTTAAGCCTATAGGTCACTGTGTACTGTCACTTTTGCGGGTCCTTTGTGTGTTTTTTACTACCAGAAAGATATCATTAACCTTTAATAATACTAATTAATTGACTTTGTGTTTCAGAGCCTGATGGAAAGCATAAAATCATTGTTGGATACAAAATAATGGAAGAGTTCTTTTGACAGGTCCACACATGAGCGGGCATACACATGTATGCATGAATAATATCCTTTTAAATGCGATAAAACGCGTTATATTAAATCATTACTCAACAATTGACACTAATTTATTCCCAAATGTTTATGTGAACATAATTTCGTATTCATTATTTTTGTCTACAATAATAAAGAACAATTTAATTTGTCTCATGCCAAATTAGCGCCTTAGACAGAATGTTAAAAGTGCACGCCAGGGTACAAAGGACGACGTTTTTTAAAAGCTTGTTTTTACATACCACACGATATCATAAAAACCTAAAACTGGGAGTGTTTGTTGAACAATCGCCTGAAACTAACATCACGTGGATTGGTAAGAATCAAACACATAATTGTTAATTTTAGTCTGAAAGCTTACTGATTATGAAGTTCATACTAGTACATTTTGTGAGTGAAATATTTCCATCTGAAATGAAGTCATATTCGAGAAAACTGTATTTGAAAACCTTTCAAAAAAAAAAAACCCTTTTAAAAACGCAATAGCTTATTTCAGTCGTTCAACTAAACTAAAAACAAAGTTTTTACATGCTAAAAAATTGTGCATGGTTTTCCCTATTATACTTCTCCTTACACACACAACGGATTAAGCCCAAATTTTTACAGGTTTCTTATAAGTTCATAAGGTTGATCACACAAAAACTTGAACACTGACTGCTACTAATTTGTCAGCTCTACCAATCCGGCACAATACATTTCAAGCCGAATTGAGTCACAACTATGCACACACACACAAACTATATACGGAAGCCTACGCCGACCTTCACGGTTTCCCTGTTTCCAAGCTAACAGCCTCAGAAAGAAAAGATATGTTACTGAAATATCTTTCTGAGTTCTCGTGCCACAAAAAGACATCCATAATTTCTGATTACATCTGGTTCTTGAGGTGTTGTCAGAGGCAGCATTTTCTGGTGAAAGAACAAGTGGCGCAAACAGCGGGGAAAGGGGGGGTTACCTCAATTCTGGCTTCAGGTTGCAGGACCAAAGGTCATAATGAGATAAGAGTTAATTCCATCGTCTGAAGAAACATTTGATCGCGCAAAGTACTTTTCTACGAATACATTCATGACAAGTACCGCACGTGATCATTTTCATGAATAATCATAGAAAGTACTTTGCACGAGCGGAAGCGTATACTGTTCTTGAAGTTGCAGACGACGGAATTAACCATGTCTTTGATTTTAAAATCACTGTTGGTGTTTATTCATATATATTCTTATTTGATTGAAACTCATTGTTACTGTCTTTCAACAGAGAAAAAGAAATACATGACTCTTTTGCATATTTTTTCTTATTTCATGAGAATGCACTTAATTTGGAAGGATCAACATTGTGCGTGTTTGTTTATATAGGCTAAAGGGTACTCAATTGAAGAAATAACAATTCAATCTATAGTCCTTACGAAAAACTTAATGTACTTGTCTTGCTTTATCGCCTGTTTAACGTAGTGCAATGTTTTTACAACTCATGACTGCTATATTGTTTAATGTTTGAATTGTTTTTGTTTACTCTCCTTTTGAAGCTTTTGATAAGTGTTTAATGCTAATATTTAAAAATTTGACCGCAATTCAGCTGTGGTCCAATTCTCGAATGTTAATAAACAGTTTTAAATCAAATCAAATCAAATCAAATTCGAAATCAAATTCTTCCTCTATTGGTACAACCTTGTGTCAATCTCTAAACTAATGGAAGGGTGGCGGCTATACAGCTCTATATATTAGCCACATCGCGAAAAGCTTCAAACACCATGTTAAGACCAAGAGTTTAGTTGGTGCGGAAACACTTCGGGTTGGAAGGGGAGACAAAGTGGTGCAAACAACTCAACGTTTCGCTCGAAATTTTTTTAGGGGAGCAACATAAAATTAAAACAAAATTATATTTTAATCATAAAGATTTCGGGGTTATATTTCTCCACACAGATCAGGCCCATAGGATACATTACGGTAACATTAGTCACAGTAGCGGCGGGAGTCCCTTACTTTCATGATCAGATTTTTTTTTTTTTTTTTTTACAAATAGATAAATTAAAAACTTACCCATTCAGTTTCCCTTGTGGTTTATTAATTGATAAATAGACAAATAACCAAATGAATAAATAAATGAAGCTGTACATTCAAAGCAAGAGGGGGAAAAGTAAGTAAGTAAAGGAAAAATTGTCCCTTTATTACAGACATTTTTTTTAGTGTTTGGTTGACTAAAACTTGTCATCGTCATTTAGTTTAAGTATTAATCTCTGTACTATTCCAAATGTCTGTATCTGGCGCCTGCCTCAAAAGGAGACCCATAACAGAGCAGACCAAAATTTACCTGTGCACCGTCCTCTCCTTCACACCAACATAACATGATTGTACGGCACAGAAATAATGAAATGTTCTTGAGCTCCACTGGTTAAAAGTAAAGAGTATAACGATGTTAAAAAATGTAAAGATATTTACCTCATCTCGATGGTGCTCTGTCTTTGACCAGGGATTTAGATTTTCCGTGTTCAGTCCGTACATCCAGCTTGTCTCAAGCCCTTTCATTGTGAATTATGATACAGCAAAAGTCAATGAATCCACTTGTTATAATTCTTCATTCCTTTACAAATATATGTATACTATGGCAGTGGGCTCTTCCGCGTTTGTGACTGGTGACTGTTGATATCACACTATTAACTAAACGCGGCCGCTACCCATGTGACCACCCACCACAAACGGGAAGTGCATCATAGGAAATTATCATATGCAAAACCCGTAATGTCGTCAAGTTGAAATCCACAATGGCTCAAACAGAGCAAGGGGGCATAGCTCACCGGAAAAAAAAATAGTAGCACCGCTGTGTGTTTACAACGTGTTGTTTGAGAGCAATTCATAACGTATGTTTGGTGGTTTTACTGGTTACAAAAGGTAGCAGGCTACCGCTTCTCGGGGAAAGGTGAGTGAACAAAAGTCTGACTGAAAAGGGAAAGTAAAATGAGTCACGTCTAGATCCCGTGTACTTGACCTCATTATTCAGGGTCTCTCGGAGCACACCAGACAGTACAGTTCAGTGAGTCAGAAGAATTGGAACCAAAGTTTACTCCTTCAAGGTGGAAGGCTGGCAGCTAAAACTCCAACCCACCAAAGTACGAGGCAATGCCAGATTTATTGTTGTGTGAATACCAGGCATGATTATTTGGTTCTTGAAGCGGGAATATTTCATTTAGCTTAAGGGCTGGTCTGATAAAAATGGTGTGGGCTCTAAACCAACTTTTCAGACTCTTTTACCAGAATTGTTCTGATTTTTTTTTAAGGGCAAAGAAAAAAGACTTGAAAAAAAAATCGAAATCGGACTGAAGTAGGAAGAATACCGCGTCTGCAGTATGGTGCATTGTGTCTTAAAACTTGTTACGAGACAGCTGTAAATTGAAGCGAGAGGTCCAATTTGATAAGTGCATTGTGTGGTACACATCGATTCACGGTACATTAGGGAAGAGCAAACTGTGTATACATCTGCAAATTGACAATTTCCCAGCGTACTTTAGAACGGAGCATAAATTAATGCCTGTGTTATAAATGTATGGCACACAATATGACATGAATATCATGGCATTCCTCACGCACTGGCGCACACAGAAAATA